>CM028131.1:500830000-502060000 GCA_016271365.2 Neoceratodus forsteri | reverse complement strand
GGAGGTTTGGTCTATTTGTTTTCATTGTTTCCATTTGTTGCCATTGCCTACAATTTGTAGTTGTGCTACTCTGAGACTGTCATTTATTTTATTTTAGGTGTATAGCGCTTTAATACAGCAGCTCCACCAAGTGTCTTAAGTGGAGAACCACACTTTGTAAAAAAGTCTTCTTGAAATGTTTTTTTTTGATTATTTCTAACATGTGTGTTAAATTAATTTAATTGGACCCACTGTGTAGGGTCATCTTTCACTAGTTAATTCTCATCCACTGACGGAGATTCAGTTTGAGTTGAAACGCTGGGGCTACTAAGCTTCCTTACTGTGTGCCTTTAGGTCTAGTGTGCACTGAACACTGAGTAAAATATTTTTTGATTCACATTCTTCTGCCTAGACCTGGATTTTATCCCACTACAAAGCTTTGAGTGCAGGTGTTCCTTTTCTGACTGTGTTTGTCTGTGGGCTGGCTGCCCTTATTCACCAGCACTGCCCTAATTTACACCAATTGCAGCACATCTTTTGCTATTTTGTTTGTTTCCCAATTTCTACTCCTTGTGAAGTGGAAGGAACTGCTTGTTCTCTGTGGACTCAAGGGGCAATCTCCTGAATGTTCTGTGGTGTTTTCAGCTCCTTGGATAGGACCTGAAATAGACTGTTTTCACTGGCTACCCAGGAGAATGCCTTTTGCTTTTCCTTTTTTCATTGTTCCATGCCCTGGGAACAGGACAACTTCTGTTGGTACTGTTCTAGGAGACTAGGGGCAGGATTCACAATGAGAAGAATTTCAAGTTCCACTCCACAACTGCTGCTGTGGACTATAATCGCCCGCAGCTGCGGTGGTTGCGATTAACAGCCGCAGCAGTTGCAGAGGGTACTACATCGGGTTCCGATGCCCATAGCAGCCTCCCGGAGCTGCAGTGCTGTCCATGGCAACAGCACCCACAAGCTGCCATATTCCATGGAGCCGGTCATACTCCGGCTCCACCTTAGTGAATACCCACAGCTGTGGGTGACCTGTGGCTTCGCAAGTGGATTCCCACTAGCACCAAGGTTTTCCAGCAGCTGCGAGTCCTTCTGCCATGTTTGTGAATCCTACCCTAGATCTCCACATTTCTAAGGGGATTAGATAGTCTGAAGTGTGTGTGTGCCCATAGATAAGGCTTGATCACACCTGTTAGCGCACCTAGTCTCACCAATGTGAGTGACGTAAAGTTAAACTGTGTATCCCAGTGAGTACAGTTTATTCTCTGGTCACTCCAGTTTGTGACAAGTTAAAGTGTAGAACCTCTAGCATGTCAGTGGAGAATGGAGGTTTCAATGGTGTAAACTTGAAGAATGACAGAGGCTGTCAGTTGGGGCCAAAGGTGGGAGAAATGTCATCTAGGTGCTTACAAGGCAGGGCTTCCTGGTTTGTAAAGGGCATCAGTCCGTTTACTTGAGCGAGGACCAAGCTGCAGGTTAAGGTGTGTGGTTGAGTTTGGGAGGATAAGGGACTGTATTCCAAGAACAGGCTTCATCTTGCCCCGTTAGGGAAGGAAGTCCTTAAACAGGGGGTGGCTGACTACATTCAAGAAAAGTGGGGTTTAAACTTGTGAGAGGGGGAAGGATAAGGAGGGCTGACCAGAAGCCCTATCCTCCAGATGAGGGAGTAGCCTTCAAACCCAAGGGGGAGGGGGAACAGACTGGGGAGGAGGTTTCAGGAGGAGCAGAGGGAGGATGGAAGTATAAGGAACCTGGGTGGGGTTCAACAAAGGGGATCAGGGATATGGGGTGGGGGGGTGGTGTTAGTAAATGCCAGGAGCTTGGGAAACAAGTTGCCAGAGTTCCAGGCCATGTTATTCGAGAGGGGGTGGAAGTGGCGGTGGTCACGGAAATGTGGGCCAACAAAAACCATGACTGGGACCTAAACATGTGGGGGTACACTATGCTTAGGAAGGATAGAAAGGAGGGCAGAGGGGGCGGAGTAGTTATGTTCATTAGAGATGACATAGAAATTGCTAGGTAGAAGAGGCAGAAGGAAATGTGGAGGCTTATGGGTGCCTCCACGAACCCGGTAGGAGGTAAGGAATCAAGCTGGTGTTAGTATATAGGCCCCCGGGATGTGATGTTCTGGAGGATGGTTTGCTGGACAACATCATTGCCCAGTGTGGACCAAAAGGAGAGGGAGTGGTGTTGATGGGGGACCTTAATATGCCAGGTACTAACTGGGGAACCATGTCCTCTAAGGTGGTCAAGGAGCAGAGACTGCTGGACGTCTTCCAGGATGTGTTCTTAACACACCACATAATGGAGCACACAAGGGAGGGGCATGTCCTGGACATGGTTCTGGCAGATGGGGATCTGGTAAGGGACCTGGTTGTAGAGGATCCCCTGACTGGAAGTGACCACAATACTGTCTGGTTTCAAATAAGCATGGGGGGAGAGATCTAGGATACTGGCAGTGGACTTCAGGGGGGGTAGACTCTGTGGGCATGGTAAATATTCTCAAGGATCACTTGAAGGGGATTACAACAATGACAAATGTGGAAAAGAGATGGAAGGTCATAAAACAGGGACTTCATGAGGCAGTCGGGACGTGCGCTAAGGTGAAGCGTACGGGAGCAAGGTCACGTAAACCATGCTGGTGGTCCAGTGAGGTTCAGGTAGCGGTCAGAGAAAAGAAGGCTGCCTGCAAAAAATATAAAACAACAAGAGGGGATAGAGAAAAGGAAATGTACCATCTTGCATCTAGAAAAGTCAACCGGGTGGTGCAGAGGGCAAAGTCCAGTAAAGAGCAGTGGCTGGCACAGGGGATATGGGGAGGGGAAAAGGGGTTCTTCCGGTACATTAGGGAGTAGAGAAACACTAAGGGTCATCTTGGCAGATTGAGATCAGAAGGAGGGTGGGTGGAAGAGGTGAGGGACTAGGCAAAGGTATTAAATGAGTACTTCGCCTCTGTGTTCACTAGGGAGGGGGCTGGGATATCTACAAAGCAAGGCATGATGAGGATAGATGCGTAAGTGAGTGGAATCAGGGGAGCAGCAGAAATGGAGCAAGAGGAAGGGAGAGGTACCTCAGGGGTGTCTCATCAGGATAAGGATAAAAAGGCCAGTCAGGTGGAGGGGACGGATGATGCTATCTCCACCGAAATGGTGTGGTTAGCCCTAACGGCCCTAAAGAAAGATAAATCTCCTGGGCCGGATGGTATTCATCTGAGAGTACTATGGGAATTGGCGGACATACTGGCTGCACCACTGGCGGAGCTCTTCAACAGGTCACTTGAGACAGGGAGGGTACCTAGGGATTGGCAAGAGACACATGTGGTGCCAATCCATAAAGGGGGGTCGAGGGAAGTACAAGGTAACTATAGACCCATCAGTTTAACCTTGGTGGTGGGAAAATTAATGGAGAGAATACTAAAGGAATGATTGGGGGTGTACTTGGAGGAGGTGGGAGGTCTGGACAGTTGGCAACATGGATTTGTGCCAGGTAGATCATGTCAAACCAATCTTGTGGAATTCTACGAATGGGTAACTTCAGAACCGGACAGGAGAAAGCCTGTGGATGTATTATTCTTGGACTTCGGCAAGGTGTATGACTCTGTCCCCCACAATGATCTGGTGGAGAAACTGATGGGGTTGGGAGTAGGCCCTTTGATAGTCAGATGGATTGAAAACTGGCTAGATGGACACACTCAGAGAGTAGTGGTAGGTGGGGAGCTCTCAAACCCTAGAGAGGTCGGTAGTGGGGTACCGCAGGGCTCGGTCCTGGGTCCGATCTTGTTTAATGCATACATATCGGACATCAGGGAGGGTATGGGGTGTGAAATGAGTCTCTTCATTGACGACTCCAAGATGGGAGCAGTAGTTGAGGGGGAAGAGGGGAGGTTGGCCCTGCAAGGGGATCTGGACACCCTGAAAAGCTGGGCTCACACATGGAAATTAAATTTCAATATCACCAAGTGCAAGGTGTTACATCTTGGGTGGGGAAACCCTAAACACAGGTACACCATGGGAGGGGAGGTGCTGGAGACCGCAACAGGGGAAAAAGACCTAGGGATCATGGTGGATGCATATATGAATAACTCTGAGCAGTGCAGGAGAGCAGCTAGCAAGGCAAACAAGATGTTGGGATGCATCATAAGGGGAATCACCTCTTGGAGCAGAGAAGTGATTCTGCCGCTGTACAATGGACTGGTTAGACCACACCTCGAGTACTGTGTACAGTACTGGAGACCACACTTGAAGAGGGACATACAGCTCCTGGAGAGGGTACAGAGGAAGGCAACTGAGATGATACGAGGACTAGGGGAATTGACGTATGAGGACAGACTTGAGGAGCTCTGCCTGTTTTCGTTGGAGGAGGGGAGAGACAGGGGGGACATGATTGAGGCCTTTACGTACCTCAAGGGAATAAATAGGGTAAACACGGAGGGGATATTTAGACTAAAGCAGGGAGGTATCACCAGAGGGCATGGTTTCAAGTTGGAAGGTGGAAGGGTGAGGGGGGAAAAGAAGAGGAGTTTTTTCACTGAGATGGTGGTGGACCCTTGGAATGCGCTGCCTGGTGAGCTGATTTAGAGATCCACAGTGGAGGGCTTCAAAAGAGGATGGGACAGACACAGAAAGCAGATGTATCAGATGATGGCCTGGCCCCGGGGGGGAGGGGATGGATGATAGGGGTTTCTGGAACACAAGGGGGGGGGCCTCGGCACACAACTAGGGATATGAGGTTCGAGCAGACTCAATAGACTGTAAGGCCTAATCTGCTGGTAATTAATATATTGCACCTATGTCCGAGAAGAGTTCTGAGTGTGTGGCTTAGTTTCACTATATCATACTCATGGGAAGAGAGATGTTTATGTGCATGGCCAGGTGTCCATTAATGCATCTTTTTGGAGTTTGGAAAGAAGATTGTTCTGTTGTCATTCATGAACTGTACTGCATGCAAGGAGAGTTCTTGAATTTGTACCTGTCTAGCCTGGATCAACCCTTGTGGGGTCCACTTCTGCTTTTACTTTCCATCTGTTGAATAAAGCTATACTGCACAATCCCAGTCACTGTTATGGACTTTATGATTATTGCTTCTGGTTGTGTGGATTTACTGGGGTCCCCTCAGAAGGTTAGATCTAGCATATGCCTAGCAGCCTCCACCCAGGACCTGGGTTGTGTTATTTACACAAGGTTCAAGTTGTTTTGTTACTGTACTCCCACCCCTTTCTTCCTCTAGAAAAAGAGCCAAGTATGCATCCTAACACCAAGGGTTGTACCTACCTTTTAGCAAAGTAAATTGGTATGCCAATATATGGGCACCAGTGTTTCTCCAGATATTTAGCTTGGGTGAGCGTTACAAAAAATGGGGGGTGTGCACACTAGTTAAAAAAGTGGCCTGTGGGTTACACACACATTGAAACAATTCTGGATTTCTGAGTGCTAAATTTGTTTTTTTCATACATTTTCAGTTTGGATCTGGTGGGGTGTTTAGTTATCCTGAAATAAATAATAATGAAAAAATGGTCAGCCTGTGGTAGTTTGATTGACAGTCCTTCTGTTTGTGTTGTTTAAGGATGATCATGGAGTTCAGTGAATTCTACCTTTATGGTTAACACAAGTAATAGACTTCTCTTCTGAACTTCTACCACAAGGTCAAAACATGCAGAATTTTTACTTCAAATTATTGTTAACCTAATGCCTTTGAACACTGTTCATATGATAAAGGGCCTGAGCTACAAAATGGCCTGGGATATGAGCGATTTGTGCATATCCCAGCTGCATCCCTACAATCCCTGATGTCTATGCACACCAGAATGCATCCACAGCCCCTGCCCCCACTTACTACTAGTGCAGAAACTCACATGGGTGTAGAGTGAGGCATGGGAGTGGAGATGTGCAGGACACTGGAAATCCAATCCAATGCCCAAGTTGGTCAGTCAGTGGATCTCCTGTCCAGAATAGATCAGGGGATCATGAGGTACAGTATGTTATTCCTTCCAGGACTGTCGTATACCCATAGTGGATGCCATTCATGTATCAAACAGATTGTGCTGGAATAACTTCAGTCATCTGTACCAACTCAGAGGGCTTGAGCAGGTGGTGGAGAGGCTGACTGAATCCCCTGAGATATCCTGCAGTCAGGATGAGGGGGTTGCCTAAGTGTTATGGCAGGTATTTGGGCCTTGTGGCCTGTACCACCACTGCCAAATCTCTGCACCATGGAGATGAGATCTGCAGCTGGGGCTAGAATAACACCTCCACTTTGCCCACCCCCAACCTGATTGCATGAATAGGTACACAGGTTGCATCGGATGGGTAGCAGTAGGGGCTCACATCCAGCATTGTGGAAGTGCTGAAGTCACAGCATGTGCAGAGCCTTGTGGATCACCTCTGTTGGTGTGCAAGGCCTTTGATGATCAGGCCCTAAATCTTACATAATATTACATATAAAACTGTTAAGCTCCTGGTACTGACATTCTTGCACTTGTTTACAGTGTGCACAGTATTTTGTTAATTGTATTTACTTAATACCTAGCTTCTGAACTTTCATTTTTGTTCCCATCACTTCAATGGCAGACTCTTTTGAGATCAGAAATCTAACAACAAATCCTTTCTGCACAGTAGTGACTTCCCTGTGGAGTAAATATACACAAAATTGTCAGGCCAATGCATGGCACATTCAATAATCTAGTTATGCTGGGGACAGTAATATGATCAATTTGGAGAGAATTGTTCTGCCAGAGGATTAACACATGCATCTTGTGCAAAAGTTTCTAATTTGCATCACACTCCTTTAATTAAAATTGTAATAAGTGACACTAATCAATATCAATTTCACAGCTTAAGCTGATCACTGATTAACTCATTCAAATTAGTCTTGACTCTAAATTAAAACTAGAACTGCACCTCTCATTGCCAGTGCTGTAGTAGCACTAGGTAGCAATTTGACAAACTGTATGTGTCTAACCCTGTCAACCCCTGACTGAGTGAGCACCAAAAGACACTGGAAAAACAGGAGAAATAGAACACTGTATTTTTAATCCAGGTGAAACCCCCCTATTGTTGAATTCTGAACCAGGTTCCTCAGGAGTACCCTTGTAACCAGTAATCAGTCACCTGGCTGTCAAGCTGATCCAAGATGTGACAGGTTCAGTGGTGCAGGTGATGGATGTTCTCTGTATGGTGTCCAGTGTAATCTAAAGAGTAGGGGACTCAGAGGCAGGGAACCTGAAAGCATGGTATACCTTATTCCATTGTTGTTTATATTTGGTAACTAATACTGCAGAGGACATTATTTTTGCTGTAATAATGTTTTTTCTATATTCACTATTTCAACATCCTGTGAAAATTATATGCTAGTGAAAATATATACTACAACTGATATGTTAACTTGCTCTTTCACTTCAGCTAAATTTAACTGCCATGAAAGTGGTAGAGAGGGGGGAAAACAGTGAAATTTAAGGGCAGTGAATTAATTCTCCTCTACAGTAATATATTTTACTAGCATTATTAAAGAGGGCAGGAAATGATTTCTAAATGGTAGCTGTTTATAATGTTTCCATTTACAGACATGACATCCACAAGCCTGAATGATCCATATTTAACTGTACCTGAATAAAAAGTGATGTGAAAAAACATATTTTGTATTGTTTTGTTTTTTATGGGCAGCATTCTGTTACAGTTCTCTTCATGGAACCTGTGATCTGGAGTTTTAACTATGTCATGGTTTGAGCACAGAACTCTAGGCATAATTCTGATAGGACAAAAGCTCATGGTTAGCATTCTGAACACAAACCGTGACATTGTAAAAACTGCAACTTGCTGGTTCCATGAACAGAACTGTGCAGAATGTTGTCCATAAAAAGAAACTATTGAAAACACAGTTTTTCACATCTGTGTTTATTAAGGTACAGTTAGCTATGGCTGCTTTGAGGGCCAGTCTTTCATTTCTCTTACTGAGAACATTACTAACTGCTGCAAATTAGCACACATTTCCTGCCCCCTTTAAGCATGATAAAGTCACAGATCAGTTACAGTAACTCCTGCTATAATTAGTTTGTCAGAGCAGGGGAAAATTAGAGTTATCCTATCCAGTATGTGATCCAGTATAAATGTTACCCCTAAACATTAAGAAAAAAAAACAGATAAAGTATTTTCAGTATCCAGGAAAACATTTTAGAGGGAACAAAAACCCTGTTGTTTACATGTTTTGGTACAATTCTAAATGTGGCCATGTGGGATGTCTGTTTGATAACCCCTGTGTATTAATTTGTGTTTGTGCTGAAATGCTCCTATTTTTCCTTATTTAGGGCCTTAATTTTCCTGCCCAATATTCATGTTTTAATTACTTAGCAGTTCTGATATCCAATGATATCAGCTGAACTAAAGAAAAAAATGAATCAGAATCCAGTGAAATCAGCTCAGACTTCACGGTGGGGGGAGGATGGGATGAAGTCTGACACACAAAAATTCTGCTTTCATATAAATGCCATCTGTAACACAAGTTATGGGGACATAAATATAGAAAATCAATAAAATATACAAAAATGGATGAGGAAGTGGGCTTAATGAGAAATTAATGGTTATCTGAGGTGTGGGATACTATATAAATCCTGAACACAAAGCCCAAGGGGTTTATTAAAGCATCCCACACTGAGGGCAGCCATTAATCTCTAATTTAAGCATACTTCTCCATCTTTTATTATTTATAATTGCTGGGCAGCAATTTTTTTCCAGCCCTGATCCCTGAGTACTGAGTCTGACACATGCACACACACACATACTCTGACTCTCTAACACACACACACACATATACACTCTCTCTCTCTCTCTCTCTCTAGTCTGTCTCTGTCTTTCTGAGACAGTTTTTGTATTTTACATTTTTCTTGGTAAAGTTTTATGCGCATGTAGTTTTACTTTTGGTAGACTCTGAATTTAGACCGTGATTGTGATCTTACCTCTGTAAGCTAGAGTTGGAGACGTTGTCTGATGCAGTTCTCCGCAGCAGGTTTCAAATGGTAGGATCAAGCAGATAGACTTATGTTATTTTTACGGAGCATTTTATTTTTTTTAAAAAGAAAAGCAACGAGGACTCTAGGTCTGACAGTTCCTCGCTATGCAAGTGAGGAGCTGCCATGTTTGTGAAACTGTTTAGCCCACCCAGAAGGAAGTGACTAGCGAATCAGGGAGTGGCTATGTTCGAGTGACTTGGCACATCTTTGCCGTTATAACCCATGAATTATGATGGCAAACTATAACTCGGTCACACAATGGAAAAAATTGCTGACCAGTTGTTATATGTAAATAATTGTGTCAGAATATTACATTTTAAAATGTTTTCCTGGACACTGGAAAAATGCATCAAGGTTTTAAAAAATTGATAGTTATCAAATACAGTTTTGGAGATATTCTTAAATGAAAGCTGAATTATGTTAGTACTGTAGTAATAATATTGATTTGGGCCAGTGCTGGTAGTGTTGAACGACTACACTGCTAGCTGGATGCTGCTACAGACTAGTCCTTAAGAAAAGGGTACATCATATGTTTGGAATGAATAATGCTGTTTGCCTTGACAAAAGAATTAGCAGAATGCTGTATCAGTGAACACAGCAGGAATCCTAACCTGGAGTGGGCAGTTTCCTGCAAAAACAGGTATGGTTTAAATTTGGAGAATCAGGTACCAAGATCCTGGGCTGATATTTTTTTTTAGCAAAATCTTATCCAGAAATGTAAAGCACTGAAGTGTTGAAAGCCATACATGTTTTTCAAGTCTTAGCTATACATGTTACTGTTTTGCAGAGAACTTCCCTCTGCAGGTTGTGGGTTCTGCCAGTGTTCACTGTTGTAGCAATCTGATCATTCTTTTGTCTAAACAGACACTGTACATTTCCTGATCCAGAATTTAAGTCCTGCTAGACATGTAGGTCCATTTTCTTGGGATAAAAAATTTGCACATTGCATGCTGTGGGTGGTGAGTCCTCTATCCATATGTAATTGACTGAGAGAAATAAGTCAATAGAGTACCCTGATTCAGATGTGGTCACTAAAAAATGGCAAATATTTCTTGACTGTATCTTTGACTGATTATGTTTATTTCAATGAGTTAACATGGTAACATAGTAAATTAAGGATGTAATGACTCTAGGTCAATCATGTCCACCGCCATTCCTACTTCACATGCAAATATTAAATAAATATGCTGTGCAAACACAAACCAATTAGTAGTGATACCCTACTCACAGTACTACCTGAGGTATACTGTGATTCCTTTGGTAAGTGGAAATTTGTCCAGGCCTATCTTAAAGGCCTGTAATACCTGTGGAGATGATGGGCATGAAGACAGTACAGGTCTACCTTAAAGACTTCTACTGTATTCATGACCACTGTCTCTGCTGCTAGGTTACTCTATAGTTTCACTATCCTCTGGGAGAAAAAGTGCCTCCTAATGTTATCCCTGGATTTATAACCCCTGAGCTTCAGGGTGTGCACCCATGTCCTGCTGCAGGACACCAGATAAATATATCTGACTGTTCAATCCCATTGATTCCCATATGTATGATAAAGAATGAGATCATGTCCACTGTTAGCCTCCTTTTCTCCACTGTGGACATGTTAAGGGTCTGCAGCCTTTCCTCATACCATTTGTCCCTCGTACAGGCTCATCATGTTGGCAACCCTTTCTCAATTGCAACAGTGCCCATTTTGTATTGAGACCAAAACTGAACCCAGTACTTCAGGCTGGGTCTAACCAGGACCTTGAAAGTGTGCAGGATTTCTTCTTTGCTCTGCTGTCTGCCCAACTTTTGAAGCACCCCAGTATTTTTCTGACTCTATTGATGGCAGCCATGCACAGCATTTTCTGTTTCAGCCCCCTGTCTAATATGGCCCAGGTCCTTTTCCTTCTTGACTGTAACAAGAAGAACTCCACATAGTGTGTAGGTCCTACCTCTGTTTTTCCTGCCCAAGTGTACCATCTTACATCTGGCTACACTGAATCTGAGGCTCCAGGAGTCAAAACAATCATCACATTTGTTCAGGTCCTCTTGAAGTTTGTCCCCATCCTCAGTGAATCCCATCACCCTGGCTAGCATGGTGCCATCAGTGATCTTAAGCAGCCTACTGGAAATCACAGCCTCCAGACTGTTGATCAAGATAGAGTAGTGGTCCTAGCACTGATCCCTGACTGATGTCATGAGCATTTCATTCAGAATAGTGCCTGTCCACCACCCTCTGCTTCCTTTTTTATCATTTAAATTATTATTTGTTTAAATAACATATAGAATAATACATGGGGGAAGTGTATAATGAGAATTTAATGCACATCCAAGGTGTGGGATGCTACAATAAACCCCGAGGGCGAAGCCTGAGCAATTTATCAAAGCATCCCACACTGAGGGTGTGCATTATATTTGAGTTGTGTACTCCCCCAGGTGTTGTTTTATGTTATTGCTGAGATGTTTTTTTCTCCAGCCAGATTTATTGAAATAAATGCTGTTTTCAGTAAAATCTTGTATCTGCTTTTTTGCTTCCTTTCATTTATACAACAGTAGAAAATACTTAGCTGTCATCATGGCAGGTTTAAAATATTCAAGGCCTACTTGGCTGCTCCACCTTCCTAACCTTAACTTGTTTCTACCTAATTAATTTGTGCCCCTCTTATATTTATTGTTTACCCTATTGTATTCCTTTGTATTATTTTGTTTCATCAATTTTTAGTTATACTGTTGTCTGTTGTATTTTGTAGTAGAACCTGCAGGTTCAGGTGTCAGTGGCTAAGTAGGTAGCATACTCACCTCTGAGGCCAGGAGATCAGAGGGCTGTGGGTTCAGTTCCCACACCTACCACTTGGGTTACTATCCCAATACTGGCACTGTAGTGTAGCATGAGGGGTGGTGCTGCACTTCTGAGGTGCCGTCTTTCAGATGAGATATTAAACTGAGGTCCCATCTGCCTGGATTGGTGGTAGTTCAAGTGGATGATAAAGATCCCAGGTCTCTTATCGAAAAGAACAGGGGAATTTTTTATTCAAAACAAAATATACAAAATTGTATTACTTCATACACAATCATAATGAAAGAAAATCAAAAACAAATAAGTATCACATCATCCATTAACTTCAAACATAAGTAATTCATATGTATACAAAAAAGAAACAACTCCCCCTCCCAGCTAAAAGAGATGGGAATTTTTAATTTTTATTTATAACTTCAAAATAAATCATAACAAACAATGTTAATGCACATCAAATAATACACAAATAAGGAAGAAATCAAGAGAGTATTGCATTCATATTATTTCTTATTTTAAAAAAATGCATACTATAAACAGATCCCTACCATCACTCTACTAAAAGGGTAGGAGACGGTCCCCTGGATGATTTCAGAACAAATTATACAAGAGAAATATTAAGTCACATTAACTAATATGGTCATAAGGAAATTCTGCAAGTTGTAAAGTGTAAAGCAAAAGCTCTAAACCCTTCATTCTCTATTCTTGTAGATTGGGGAATAGCAGAATAGCAACTAAAATAAAACACGGAACCTACAAACTACCCAGTATCTAACCAGTTGAGGAGTTTCCATCTTTTATCAAACCTTTCTGCAGATAATTGTATCCTATCTTGGCACTGAATAAGTAAAATAGTCTCTAACTCTCCAAAACAATTGTTCAAGGATAATGAACAATTGTTGTAAAGATCATCTACACCGAACTTGCCAAATGTGGTATTTTAAGCAGCCTAGTATGGTATGCATAACCCCACAATCAAATCTATCCCACGTCTTTGGCAAAATTCCTAACAAAAGGATATCCATATTAAGTCCACAAAGTGGTGAGGAGTTCCATTGAGAAGCTAAAAATGACCAAAATAGTGTAACAAAATGGCAAAGCAAAAATAAGTGTTCCATTATTTCTATTTGTGCAGTACAGAGGTTTGTTATAGGGCAAACTCTTTCTATGTGACTTTTGTGCTTTAAATTACCCTTGACATTTAGTTTACCATGAACTCCCAGCCACATGATATCCCACATGTAAGGTGGGGTCAGGGCTTGGGTTAACATGACCTGTACTTGACAGACCTCAAATAAAAGTCTAGTGGAAAAATCAGGGGAGGTCTGAAAATAACATTTTTGAATAACTGTTAGAATTCCTGTCTTTTATTTTGCACCACCATGTTCTTTGTTATTTGCCATAACTTTATTTTCCCTAAACAGGTATAGTGGTAACTATGAAGACCTGAAATATATTTTTGCTTTGGGGTTGCCGTATCCTATCCCCAATCAAACAGCCAGGGGGAGATAGAATCACCCACCCAGGGTGTCCAGAGTGTATATGTATTAGGTATTAAAGGACATATATTTACATAAAGGAAAATACAGAAGAAATGAAGAGAAGGGGTTAACCATATTTAAACCACCTTGTTCAAGCCTTAAGGACAAGATGCCTCTTTTGGCATGGTTAAGGCAACTGCCCCATATGGTTTGAAAACAAAAATACTCAGTAATGCAGTCTCAAGGTGTTTAGGAACTGGGTAAATGGCAGCCAAATGCAAAAAAAAAAACAACCTCCAATAAAATTGTCTTAATCATATATAATCTTTTTATTTTGGACAGCTTCCATCTGTTCCAAATATAAACCCGTATTTTAGCTTCCTGAAGGAGAAGTTCTCAATTATACACATTGACATTTGGCATGCCAAAGTATATAACAAGTATTTTACAGCCATTTTGCTCCACTGGTATACCCATAACTGTTTTATAGGGACAATCCTGCCCACCAAGAAAAATACACTTACTTTTAGACAGATTAATGTGAGCTCCTGTACCTTTCATGAATGCTACAGTCAACGCTTTGGTAGCCTCACTGGATGGAAGATCTGCCAATAGGACACACAGGTCATCAGCATATGCCATGGTCTTTAATTCAGAAATTTCACTAGTAATAGATAAACCTCTAATCACTGAAGATTGATTGATTAATCTGGATTAACAAAGGTTCCAAGGTCAGAATATACAAAACTGGGCTAAGGGAGCACCCCAATGAACCCCTCTAGTTAACTTCCTATATTTACCCACCCAACCATTAACAGATGGTGTGGTTTCTGCAGTGTTATAGTACCCCTGTATCCAGTGTATAAAATGACCTGGAAACCCACATTTTTGAAGGCATTTCCATAAATTATGGTGTGATAACCTGTTGAATGCCTTCATTTGGTCCAAACTAAGGACAAAACCAGTATGTTCTCCAGTTCTACTTTGTTCCATGATCTCTCTTAATAATATAAGGGTAACTGTTATGGTCTGACCCGGCACAGAGCAGAATTGGGAATAATGGGAAATATTGGTCAAAAATGCTGAGATTCTATTATAGAAGATCGTGGTCAAAATCTTAATGCCTGTGTTAAGTATAGTAATTGGTCTCCAATTCCTGAGATCTTCCTTATCACCAGATTTATGTAGTAGAATTAACAGTCCCTGATTTAAACTATTCAGGAACAATACCTGTTCCAGACTACTATCATACATTTGTAGGAGTTCGTTCCCCAATTTTTTAAAGATGGTGACGTAAAATTCATTTGGAAGCCCATCATTACTCGGAGCTTTACCATGTCGTAAAGACTGTATTAGAGTTTATAATTTCAAAAGAGTAATGGGTTTTAAAAATGTAAGGAAAAAACATTCTGGAATTTGGGGCAGATTACAAGACTTTAACCATTCATCTATGCTGGCGTCTGTTAATGAAGGCTCATCTTTAAATATATTCTGAATATATTTATCAATTTCTGAAAGAATTCCATTCTGTAATGACACCACCTCCACAGATGACATGATTAATTGCTTAATTTCCATTTTTCTCCATCAGGCAGCACAACTTTCAAAAGGGTTAACAACATCCTGTCTGCATTGCATCCCAAATCTTTGCTCCATTTCTAATGATTTTCTTTTATCATATTGGGCCTGGGAAAGTTGTTGTTTAATATTTACAATGTCTGAGGGGTCCATGAATTCTCCTTTGTTTAATCGGAAATATGCTAACAGAAGTTTTGTTCTGAGTGTAGAATAGGAATGTTTTGGGGATGATCCCAGGCATCTACCAATGTGTTGGAAATATTCCCTGATTCTACACTTCGTATCTTCCTGCCATTGCTGTGCTGTACCGTATAAAAATAATATAGATTCCCTAGTGTCCAATAAAGAATTAAAACCTTCCAGGACCTCTGGGAAGTCTAACAAAGACAGATTTACTTTCTAGTACCCAGGACCTTTAGAGGTAGATGGGTAATTTGAAATAATGACTTCCAGGAGAACATGATCTGAGGTTGCTACAGGCATGGCAGTGGGGGATTTAAATGTTAAAGTGGGGGAGATAAACCAATAGTCAATACATGACTTCCTGTTTCCAGAAAAGTATGTATATGCTAGGCATACCTCTCAACTGTACCACATTATGAGGAACGTTCCTCATTTTACTTCTCAAAAGCTCCCTGTTCCACATTGTGAGGACTTGTTCCACATTCAAAGTCAACATTTTAAAGCAAAAATCCATAGTAAATGATGCAAAAAATATATTATTCAATTCATAACAGACTTTCTGATCATAAATGCAACATGTTAACAGTGTTTTGAGCTTCTTAGGTAAAGATTTGATTAAATGTTCCACATTTTGCCCATTTGTTCCATATTTTGACAGGCAATGTTCCACATTTGGTGGACAAAAGGTTGAGAGGTATGATGCTAGGTATTGATTTGTGGAGAGTACATCATGTAATCCAATAAGACGGATTAAGTCATTCAAGCACATGGAATCACAATATAATTTTGCTGACCTTGCCCCTCTATCAGATACTGTCCAATTAATATTAAAATCACCCCCCAAAATAATATTTTTCCTAGTGAAAAGGTTTGGTTGGATTTTTTGGAGTAGGGAAGTTCTTTCAGATTTACTATGTGGCGCATACATGTTTAGAAGATGGAAATTTGACTGCGTTATAGAAACATCAAGCATCAGGCAACTGCCTGCCTCTATCTCAACCACATTTGTCACCTGTATCGAGGGATTTAAAATACAAATGCCAATGCCAGAAAATAAGGCACTCCCCTCAGACCAATAACATTTGCCCCAAAGCCAAGTATTTGAGGCTACTTCAAAATCATCAACAGTATACAATCTGGTATCCTGAAAGAAACCCAGGTCAACAGTAGTTCTTGTAAAAAGATCAAAAGTAGCCAGTTGTTTTCATTATAATACTATTAACATTTAAGGAAGCAATGTGAAAGTCATATGAAGAAGTAGTAAGTTAAGTAATACGCTCAGGAAGGGGCATTTTTCTTCCTGGAGCTTTTTCTGAGCCCAATTCTAAGACCTGGCTTATTTTTTGGGTTGTTTTTTACCAACAACATTAGTTTGGCTGTCTGAGACTGAATCAGGATCTTTCTGAAAAAATGTTCCGGAATCGTCATCTGAGTTTTGATCTGTGTAATTCATATCAATAGGTAACCCAGCATATTTGCTTGTAAGGGCAAGACATCCAGAGGTGGAGCACAAGAGGCAACCATCGAATGGGAAGGTCTTGGACTAGTAGGGTTTGAGTAATGACCATCTGGGACTTTTGGAGGGGGAGTGGCTGAGGCATCACTCTTGATTGGGTAGCTGGCTCTGTCTGGTGTTCTGTGCCAGAAGAAGGACTCAGCGGGATGAATGGTACATTTCAAACTTTTCCCAGCTGAGGAACTAGGTGGGGAAGATAGAACATCTCTTCACAGGAGGTCTGACATGGGTGGAGGCCCAGCTCGTGGGCCTGTTGGAGGTCTAGGATCATGGAAATCCCTGGGTCCCATTGCAGCTGTATTGATATAAAAGTCCTGCATTGCAAAATCTGAGTCATCTGTATTATGAGATGCCCATGGACATTCCATGAAGGTATGTCCAGCTTCATCACAAATGTTAAAAGTAGGGGCATTATCACATTCCATTTCTGAGTACCCTAATTCCCCACAATGAAAACAGATGATTTTATCACAGTTGGCACTGATGTGATGGGTGGACTCACATTTATAGAATTTCCTGGGCTGGCCAGGGTAAAATATAAACCCTCTGTCCAGTTCAATAAAAAAACAGTTTGACAGATGTTGGAAATCATTATCTAGTTGGAAAAGTTTAACCTTGATTCGCCACCCCCCATTCCAAAAATCTTCACAGTCCAGGATGGGTTCTGGGGAACGTTGCACATCACAGCATTTGTCAAGCCAGTATAGGATGTCAGTGATGTGGACCCCCTCATTATGGAATAACACAGTCACTGTATGAATGGGTTGTTTCATGAGGGGTATGACCTGGAAGGGGGACCATAGGCGATTTGTTTAAAAAATAGGGTATTTGGTCCACAACTGCTCTAGGATGCCAGATGTCCAAAAGTTGACATCAAATGTATGTTCCCCAGAAGCATGGATTCAAATCCAGGGACTGTTTCAGTTCAGATTCTTCCAACATAGAATCTATCAGGAAGCTCATTAATGCCTCCCAAATATTTAAGGCGAATGGCGTTTCATCATTTCGCCATGTTTACTGGCTTATGAAACAGTCCAGCACAGGAGCATTTTTGCTGGGGGTTGATATAAAGTAGGGCCTGAAGGGCCAGCATTTTTCTAATCTTTTCCCCCCAGAACCTGGTCAGGTTCAGAATGATTTTCCACTGTTTCCCCTATAGATCACCTATAGACATCTGTAGATACATTCCGTGTTCCCAAAGGTGAAAAAGAAATGATACCTGTATTTTGTGTGTCCATCACCTCAGATACTGGCTCACTCAGGCCTCACAGGGTCCTCCCTTAATTCTTTAGAATGTGTAAGGTTGCATTCAAAGTAGTCATTGACTCCATATGCACTGAATAGCTTGAGTCAGTCACCCACACACCCTGCTTGTTCTGAATCCAATCCATGAAGTGCATCATCTGCCAACCATGAGGTGTCTCCTGGAGTGCGATCCATGCTGGGTGCAGTCCCTTTGTTCTCAGCAGTAGAAACAGGTGTCCCATAATCAGAAACTGCAAATATTTTGAGAGCTGACGCCTCTGGTGTTGGAGACATACCCTGCAAATGTTTCCTTTTCCTTTCTTCTTGGAGCAAAGATTTAGCCGTCTGAAACTAATTCAGCAGTCTGAAGGTGTTCCACAAGTGTCTGCTGTAGAATTCTATCCTGGTCATCTTCCAAATCTGACATATCATCAGAGGTTTGCCACAAACTTGCATCAATCTGCTGAGCCTTGCTTTTGGTGATATGTACACCCACTGAGGTCTCATCCATCTGTCCTCTCTGTAGCAGTGCAGGCACGACACTAAGATCCTCCATTATTCACACCTTTGGGACAGCACACCCTACCAAAGAGTAGGGGAATTTTTTATTCAAAAACTCAAAAAAATATATACAGAAATGTATTACTTCATACAAAATCATAATGAAAAGAAATCAAACCTCATCCAAAACAACAAAAAAACCCTGAAAGGAATAGAACCAAAACCAACATAAACATGTATTACATCATACATAAAGAATTTAAACTGAATTAATTCCTCTTGATAACACCCCCTCCTTCTGAAAATATAGGGGAATTTTTACCCCAACTTAAAATTATATAAAAAGTAATAGAATCATATAAATCCTAAGGAAAGATATCACAACATAACTAAATGAATTCTTCAAACCTTAACATAGATGAAAACTACTTCATATAACCCCTAAATAAATCTTAACCACATACCTTGAACAACAGCCTAAAATAATCATAGTATTCAATCCCCCCACACAGAAGGAAAGATATAACCTCACTCAAAATAACTGAATTCACTAACTAGTTTCCCCCATTTTTCCTTTTAAAATCCTCTCAAATTAATCAAAATAAAACTTCCCCTCCCTCTCCACACTATACCTGCTACAAAACTTCCTCAGACATGTTTAAGGTTAACCCTCTCCACCACACAGTCACCTTCTTCCCGGGATGGAGTCTATACTCATTACTATATAACTCTCTGTGAGCTGCTTCACACAGATGACCTGTCCCCTTAAACAAGATTTCCCTTTGCTGTATCAAGAGCTGGCAATAACTTTGCCTCATACAATATTTTAGGGAAGCAAAGAGTAACTGCAATGTAGGGATGTGGTATTGATCTTTAAATTTGGACATACTGCCTAAAGCCAGATTTCAATAAGATATCCACTTCAGCCATGGCAACTTTCACTCTTTTGCTAAATATGACCATAACCCCTTCGCATATATACAATCCAGCAAGAAATGCTTCTGAGTTTCCTCAGTATTTCCATACCCTGGATATAAACAATTACATTCTTCTATAGCTTTGTGTTTTAAATTTCCTTTCACTCCCACCTCCCCATAAGCCATCAACCATTGAATATCCCACATTTTCTGAGGAATCCTTGAATTGTTTAACATACCATAAACAAACCTTGTCTCACCTGGCAGACCTCCTTTAAATACTGGGTCCCCAGGTACCATCTTTTCCATAGTATGGTTATACGTCCCTTTTCTAGTGACAACCATCATTTGTGCTCTTGTCACATTCCATTTTACCATTTTTTTCAACACTACTCTGTAGTAATCCGGAATGTCCCTCAACTTAATTCCTTGAAAATATTCTGCTGCCCACTCCCCAATCCAATTCCCCAAAACATTCAACCCCCATTTGCTTCTTAAACCATGTTGATTTTCAAATATTTTATACAAGTTTGAGTACCAAAATAATTTATGAAAAAAGGTTATGGGAGTTACCATCCCTAATCCTCCCTGCTTTTTATGTTTCTCTAAAATGTCTCTCTTAATAGGGTTAAGCCTATTACCCCATACCAGCTGTAAAAATAATCTCAATATTCTCACCTCAAATTCCACAGGCAAGTGAAAAACCCCTGCTACATATAGAAAACACGGTATTAAAAACTGTTTAACCACATGGACCCTTTTTAATTTAGCCATCTTCCATGTTTTCCACTTTTCAACTTTTCTTTCTGCTACCTCCAATGCTTAATTCCAATTTTCCTTACCCATTTCCCCCTCCCAAAAAAGACACCTAACAGTTTTATGTTATCATTAGATATAATTAATTCACCCACTGTTACTCTAGGGATTTCTTTCCTGACAAAACACATCCCCCTACTTTTCCTCACATTTATTCTATCTCCTGCTACCCAAGAAAACTGATCCAACAGCCTCAATAGACTGTTTACATCTTCTGAAGAACTCACAAAAATAGTCAAATCATCTGCATAAGCAGTTATTTTTATCTCATCCTTAAGCTGAAGCCCTCTAAAACCTTTAAGTTTTCTGGCTGTTATTATGGTCCTTATTAAGGGATCTATAGCAAATGTATATAGTAAAGGACTTAGAGGGCATCCCTGCCTGACCCCTGTGAGAACCCTGACTCGTTTGCTGCCTTTTCCCCCTATTTCTGCTTGAACCACTGCTTTTTCATAAAGCAAGCTCACCCGTTCTCTAAATTCCCTAGGTATCCCATCCTTTTCTAACCCCAGGAAAAAGAAATTGTTCTTCACCGGGTCAAACGTCTTGTTTTGGTCCACCGCTATTACACATTCATCACACTGAGATTTTCTCCCATATTCTAAAACATCTCTAATCAGGCCCAAGTTCTCTTCAATCAGTCAATCACATTTTATTTATAATGCGCTTTTCAGCATATCAAAGTGCAAGTACAAAACAACATCTTACATAATAAATAATGACATAAAAACAATAAAAAGCAGCAATAAACCTATCCAAAAGCTAATTCAGATAAATAACTCTTCAAGGACGCTATAAATGATTCCATGGACTGGCACTCTCTAATCTGATGAGGTAGAGAATTCCACAGGGTTGGGGCCATAAAAGAAAAAGCTCTGGCCCCAGATGACTGAAGACGAACCCTGGGAATCTTTAGCAATCCCTCGTCAGCGGAGCGGAGTGGAGTGGGTGGAGAGGGCAGTAAGGTTGAAATAGATCTCCAAGTAGCCCAGTCCCTGACCGCAGGTCTTATAGGTCAGCAACGCAACCTTGAAGGTGATTCTCCACCGCACTGGCAGCCAGTGCAGTTTGCACAGCACAGGAGTGATATGGCAAGTTCTTGGTAGCCCAGTCAACAACCTGGCTGCAGCATTCTGCAACAGCTGCAGGCGATGGAGATCCACCCCTGGCAACCCTAGATATAGAGCATTACAGTAATCAATGATCTTGAATGTTTCTTCCAGGAATCCCACATGTCTGGGCCTTATGTATTACTTTAACAGCTACTACCCTTAGTCTCCTCTATAGAACCTGGGCTAGGATTTTAAAATCCAAGTTCAGTACACTTATAGGCCTCCAATTATCCAAGTTATTATACCAGATTTAAAAAGGAAAATCATCAATCCTAAAGTGAAGTCAGCTGACACACTTTTGCTACACAACATATACTTATAGACTTTCACCAGGAAGACAGACATAATCCCAAAAATGGTTTTATAAAATTCATTTGGGGTCCCATCTTCCCCCTGGGACCACCCCGCCTTTCAGGTTCTTGATTACATCCAAAACCTCTTGCTCTGTGACATCTCCCTTTAGGGCATCCACCTCACAAGTTTCCCAATCCGGAATTTCTATTCCAGCCAAATAAGTCCCCATGTCTTCTTTATTTATATAGATCCTTTTTTCTGTTTTGATCAAATGCCCCTCAATAATTTCTCTGATACCTTCCATGCCACTTATAATCACTCGCTTATAATTTTTCAAACTTGTTATGCATGATCTGCTCTTTTTTTCTTTAAAAACTTCACATGGGTCAGCCGTAGGTGTCCTCTGCATTCCAAAACTTAACTCTTTTTTTAAGTGTTTCCCCCCTATCATACTGTACTGCTTTCATATCATTCTTAACCCTTTTGATCTGACCTAAAACTGCATCCCCTCCTTCATACCCTTGTTCCAAAGGTTTATACAGTTTAGTTCTAAGGGATAGATACAGTATATGTAAAAAATTCCCTTTTCACCACTCTTTTCCCACAAGCCTTAAACCAATTGCTAATCTCTAATTTAGTTTCTTTCCACCACACTCCTAGCTCTGTCACTGAGGCTCTGTCAACCAACAGATCCCCTATTGTTAGCATCACCTCATCACTCTTGAAACTGCTCACATTCATCTTCCATCTTGTAAAAGGTTGCTCCACCCCCGTTATGGTATTAATAATGCATCTAATAATTAGGTGATCTGAAAAAGCAGTGGGGAGCACGGCTACTGTATAAATGTCTAGCCTCTTAGAAGTACAAACATAATCAATCTTAGAATACAGTACTCCTTTTGAAAAGGTAAAATTAACAGGAGACACAGCCTTATTAAACACATTCTGAAGATCCGCTGTATCTATACTTTTTTTAAAAGCTGCACAATTACGATAAATCTTCTTGCCCTTTTTTTTCTCTTCTGAGTATACAACGAACAGTTAAAATCACCAGCATGATAAATATTCCTTACAGAACACAGAAAGGGTTGAATCAGAGCAAACAGCTCCACTATCTCTGCCTTTGACTGAGAGACATAGACAACTATAAACCTGCTAGGTTTCCTATACCATAACCCATTAATTATTAGAGCTCTCCCAGGCTGAAGATCCATTATTTTAGACATTTTCAGCCCCATACCTGAAAATAACACTCCAACCCCATCTGCTTTATCTAATCCGAAGGACCAATATGAGGACCGCCAGATCCATTCCCTTTTAGCCTGGGCCACAGCCTGCATTGAATTATGCCTTGTCTCCTGTAAAAAAATAACTTCACATGCTAGGTTCCTTAATTCCATCCATAAGGCCCCCCTTTTTTCCCATTCAAAATACTACACACATTCAAAGATGCCATAGAAAACAAAACCATTTAAGTACTTTGTGTTTATAATCTCCTTTCCAGGACTACTGAACAAATCCTAATGTTTATTTTAGCTTTCTTCTTTTCTTCTTTTTTTCTTAACCTACTCCTCCATATTGTCTGACTCATGCAGGGGTAAAATCCCTCCTTGTACTCCCAGTGACACATCTGACTTCTCATCACCAGAGGGGCTATCTTCCCCACCTTGAACTTCTAAAATATCAAAGGCTTTCTCCAGCTTAAGCTCTGATGAAACCCACTCATTACTCCCCAGGCTCCATCTCTTCTGAGGGTCTTGAGAACTTCCTGGCACTTGGGGGGCATCTTTAATTCCCCCACAATCACCTCTTAAAAGCCCATTTCTTCACCCTTCTCTTTCTCTTCTTCTGGTTTATCAGATTTGTGACCTAATTCCCCCATCACCACACTCTTACAGGGTGTTGGACCGACCACTGACTCCTCTTTTGGGGGACTCTCCTTCTTATTTGATTTAATGTTATCTACCACCTGGGGGTTCTGGTTTTCTTCTTTCTCTCTCTCCTTGAAGGAAGGGGGAGCAGAGGGTTCTGGGTTTGCACCTGCTTTTTGTGCTTTGTTTATCAAGTCCTCCTGATTCATACTTCTTCCGTTATTTTTTGCTGCCCATGGACATTTATGGAACATATGCCCATACTCCTCACAAAGGTTGCATCACACATGGTTAGCACATTCAGAATTACTATGGCCACACTCCCCACACAGACCACACCAAATGACATCACACACATTAGACAAGTGTGACCGAGATCTGCATCTGTAGCATGTCCTGGGTTGCCCCTGATAAAAAAACACCCCTCTATCTCTGCCTAGGAAAAAACTATTAGGGATATGCTCGATTCCATTTTCATTTTGGTTCAATTTTACTTTGAATCTCCATCCTCCTGTCCAAAAAAACTCATCATCAATAATGGCCTCAGGCTGACCTATTACTGTACTTTTCAGATTTAGCCACTGCATAATATCCTCCACATGAACACATTCTGACCGGAACATTACTGTTATGTTTTTAATCAGAGGCTTCATTAAAGGAATTGTGATAAATGGGGCCCACAGAGGTTTTTTTTTTCAAATCATCATATTTTAACCAGAAGTGCTGTAGGCCCTTCATAGACCAAAAGCTAATGTCAAACACATCATCTCCAGTGATGTGGATAATGGCATAAATCTCTTTCACGATAAACTTCATGGAGCCTTTTAACAGGACTCTGCCCACATGATACCTGTCTGGAAAAATATCCAGGTCACCCTTATATTTCAAATGTACAGCAAATCTGCTGGGGAGGAGGCGTTAAAACCAGTATTGTTAAACCACCCAAGCTTTCTTCTTTCTTTCTTTCTTTCTCTCTGGGGGGGCAGTCTTATCATTACCATAGGATGTATCTCTCCTTTTCACCATATCCGCATATAACATAGCCAGCTGCAGTTTATTGCCATCCCATCACTTTTTCCATCACCTTCAAATGGATCAGAGAATCCTTCCGGAGACTAGTGTTTACTACAGCCTCAGGTTTAGATGTAACAAACTCCCTTTCGATCCCTTGCTCTTTTATGCCTACCTCATAGGCCGAACTAGCCTCAACTTTATCTAACACATCACTCTCATAGCAAACTGGCCCCATCAGTAATACATTCCCTTTACTACCTGAGGCACCCTCAGGCTGTCCTGGGCCAGGCAAGCCCACAGTCACGTTATTGGCCCAGTCCCTTCTAAGAACCCTCTTACTGGTCTGTGAAAAATCTTCCCATTCCATTTCTGGCTTCCGGCTGCCATCCAACTCTTGTATCCAACCAGCTCCCTTCAACAAAGATCCAGGAGACCATTTTCCCTCTTTGCTGGACATTTTAAGTCCAAATGCGTGCACTACCACCTACTTTACAGACAGCCCTGGTGCATCAGTTTTGTTCCTCCTCTGTTCCTCTTCCTGAATCTGACTGGCTCCTGACACACTCTCAGAAGCTCCACAACATTCCATATCAACTCTTCTTCCAGGATCCTTTCTCCTTTCCTCCCAATGCCTCTCATCATCCTCCTCCTCCAAAATTTTGAGGAGCGACACTTTTTTTGCTTCCATCGCCTGCTCTAGGTGAGCTGCAGCCATTTATTTTATCACTGTGGGACGTAGTAAAAACTTCTTCACAACAGACCAAATTTGTATCTGGTTGTTCCACCAAATCTTCATCCAATACATCTGAAGCTGCTGCCAATGCAAAAATATCCAAATCCTCCTGTTCTGAGGCATTTGTATCCTCTTCTTTCTCACTGAGTTCCTCCATAGAGCCCTCCACCTTCATTGCCAGCTTTTCCACACTGGCCATGAACGAAGCACGCCACAGTGCTCTCTACCAGTAGAGTGGGGGAATTTGTTGGGGAAAGGGGAAGTATAATACCATAACCAAGACTGCGCAAAAATCCAAAATTATGAATCGTATCCCAATATGTCACTTTTCACTGCAGCTGTCTTCAAAATTTAAAAGTTCCATAATAAATTCTGCCATCCTTTCCAAAGATAATCCAAGTGTGTTTTTGACAGTTTTTTCCTGTCTGATTCATAAACTCTTGTAACAGCCACTTGTATATCTTTCAGAAGGACTTCCAAAGGAACAAAATGCTGTTGAAGAACCTATTTGCATCTTGCTTGCCATAAATAATAGTTGAAAACAGAAAAGACAATTTGAAGATTCTCTGTCATAAACTGATTCCATTTTTGAGACAAATTGACATATATCAGTTCTTTGTAAGTTAAAGTTTTAAACAAAGATGAGTTCATGGTATCAGCTATTAAGTCCCAAAAAATGTAATGCATATGGACATTCCAAAAATAAGTGTTCTTGTGTTTCCAAGACAGTCTGACAACCATACCTTAAACAATTTATTTCTGAGACAGCGTTGTGTTTGTTGTTATTCTTCACATTCAGCCTACCATGAGTAGACAACCATACCACATCCCATGCATATACTGGCAACCTTTTATTTAGTAGTTGACGAAAATGCATCAGACTTTGCTGCAAGTACAATAAGGCAGAATTATGTGGTCCTGACATTGAGCTTTGACTATTTCATCATACAACCAGTGTCTGTTTTGAAACTATGTAACATCATATGGTACTTTCCATGCAATAAGTTGCTGAACCATTTCTTTGACAGGTTGCAGAATAAGTCAAATGTGTGACAACAATCTAGATTTCCCACATTCCCATGCCCTAAGGCATGGCAAAGTCCATTCCTTCATTACTGTGTACCATGGAAGCTGATGAGTGTGTGCCAGATCCACCATATTATAGTGTAGGAATATGCTGTAATAAAAGGCCACAGGGTGAATCATCCCTATCCCTCCATCCTGAATACTCCGATATGTCACTGTTATCTTAATAGGGTTCAATCTGCTCCCCCACAAAGCCTGAAAAAAAGGCTATATAATCTCATTAACAAGTGTTTTGGAGGGGGAAAAACATAACTAATGTACAACAGAATATGCACTGTCATAGTTTTAAGCAAAACTATTATTTTTTATTTAGCTATTGTCCCATGAATCCATCTCCCTATCCTTCCTTCTGCCTTCTTCAGTTTTTCATCCCAGTTTAAACCTGCCGAATCCCCTTTTCCAAATTTAATACCCAAGATCACTATTGGTTCCTCAGTGAGTAATATGTCAGCAAAATAATCCTTATCCTTAGCTCTGTCTTCCAACCGAAATCTTTTACTTTTATCCCTATTAATTTGAGAATCGGAAGCCTCTGAAAAATTCTAAATATGGTTTTGAATTGTCTGTTCTTCTATAAAATCACTGACCAAATTTACCACATCATCAGCATATGCTAATATTTTCAAAGGGGGGTTATCAGGCAAGAATCTATTGCCCTGTAACTTGGGATAATTACCAATAATTTGCAACAAAGGGTCAATACCAAATATGTATAATAGGGATCTCATCGGACATCCCTGCTTAACCCCTCTACATACCATAACCTGTGTTCCTTTCCACCCATTTACTATGGGCCTCACCGTAGCCTTCATGTATAAACTTTGAAGCCAACCAACATAGATAGGGGGGATGCCATAATGCAGTAAAACTAAAAACAAATAATTTTGACTGAGAGAATCAAAGGCCTTTCTTTGATCAAGACCTAATACCAATCCTGCTTCCACCAGAGTACCTCTATGAAACATTTCTCTTAACTTGATTAAGTTCTCATGAATTCCCCTCTGAGGAATAGCGCACCCCTGTGCTTTACAAATAAGTGAATCTGCACAGAGTGTCAATCGATTGGACAAAACTCTACTCAGTATTTTAATGTCTGTGTTCATGAGACAAATGGGTCTCCAATTCTGCAACCTTGTCGTATTCCCTATTTTAAATAATAGAATTAAGTCAGATTCTACCAAAGAACTTGGAATATCATACATAAGCAATAAGTTGTTAAATAGTCTGGCAAGTTTGATACTGAAATACTTACAACCAAACTTATAAAATTCAGCAGGAAGACTATTGGGACCCAGAGTAGAATCATTCCTTAACTTCTGTATAACTCCCTTAATTTCCTCAGGAGTAACAGGAGCAGTCAAGTTAGACTGCTGCTCAGTAGATAAAGTCTGAGGTGGCAATTGGCCTATATACTGTTCAGTGTGAAACGTATCCAGTGAAACCCCACAGGTGTGTTCAATATAATTATTCACTATGGACAAAAAAAACATGCTTTTCCTTATAAATGACGCCTTCCTCATTTTGCAACTCCCAGACGAATTTATTTTTTGAACTCTGCTGACTCTCTTTAAATGGGTCAAAAGTACTTTTCTGATTAATCTGCCCAAATCTAAATTCCTGTTGTAAAGTGTTAGCCCTATCATATTGGAAAAGAATCATATCATTTTTTACTTGTTGAATCTGAGAGGTAAAATCTTGACCGGTACTGTCAGCCAAGGAAATCAATCTATGTAATTGTTCCTGATGTGCAAGTATTTTAAATATTTCTCTCTGTTCAGTTTCCCTGTATACTTCTGAAAAAGAGATTTGTATTCTGTCTTCGTGTCCTGCCACCAATCTTTTGAGGAATCATACATACATTGTACCAAAATCCTAGCTTTCCACAGTAAAAGAGCTCTCTGTTTTATCTCATCAAGATGCAGAAGGGATGAATTTAACTTCCAAGAAGGTTTCCCTCTTCAAAGGAATCATCTCATTGACAATTTATAACCACCGCAGAATGATCAGAAAAACCAAAATCTCTCACATCTGACCTTTTGACCACCAATTGCTTTGAAATAAAAAAATAATCTATTCTAGTCTTTAAAGCTCCTTTTTGGAAAGTAAACCCTCCCATAGGCTGACATACCCGATATGCATCCTGCAATTGAGCAGTGCCTATGATGACTTTTAATAAATTGGAATCATAAAACATTTTTTCAGTTTTGAGTCCTCTGTCCTCTTTTTGAATACTACAATTAAAATCTCTGCCACCAAATTATAATTCTAGAAGAACACAAAAAAAGGCTGTATTTTCTGAAAAAACTCCATCCTCAATGCCTTCCCCTGGGGAGCATAAGAGTTAATGAGACGCAGCCTATGGCCCCCTATAAGATACATCCAGAATCAAGGTCCTACCAGGCACTAAATCAATAAGCTGAGTTACCTTTAAGTCCATATTCAAAAACAAAATACCCAACCCGTCACACCTATCTTGACCCTGAGACCAAAAGGTAACCCCCACTGCCATATTTTATCACAAAGTGTTATTTCCTTAAAAGTTTTTATCCTAGTGTCTTGTAATAAAATGATATCCATCTGCAAAGAACTTCGTTCTAATAATGCCACATCCCATTGTATACCATTCCTGATACTGTTGACATTTAAGGATAAAACCTGAAAAGGAGCCATAAGAGAGAAAAGGAAAAGTCAGAACTAACATGCAGTTTTTGATCTAGTAGGCCACCATTTTTTTCCTAAATGTTCTTCTTCCAATTCGGAAGAAGTTCCCATGGAAAAAGCAACTGAGGAGGAGTCAAAGCCAGAATCCCCGTCCTCTGCCATGTCCTCCATAGGTTTGTCCACCGGCAACACAGAAAATCTATTAGAAAGAGCTTTCTGCCCTCTTTTCATCAAACATCTTTCTTTGCCTCTGGGTTCAGCAGGGGCATTCACCTTATCCCTTGTCCATTTTTTATGAGTAACCCTCCTATAAGGTTCAGCAATAGTTTGGGGGGGGCAGAGATGTAACTTCTGAATAACATACTATGCCCTCAATGTCCTGCCTGCCGACACTTCCACTATCTTCCATATCCACCACATCCTCAATCCTGTCCTGAGGGGTGGCCACTTGATCCCCCCCCTTGCATGGGTAGTCTCTACCAATATCACTGGGTCTAAGACCACCAGCTCCTCCTCAATTTAAAAAAGGTCCCCTTCCCCCCTTTCAGGCTCAAGGGGGCCATCCACCTTCTGCTGCTGTGTGTGTGTGTGTGTCTAAAGAGACAGAGATATCAGTATCTAACAGGGGTAAAGTGGTCTCTTTTTCTTTAAGAAGGTCTTACATCCTTCTGTCAGAGGCCAAAGCACAACTTTTCTTTTGAGCCTGAGTTATTAAAATGTCATGGAAAAGACAACCCCCTTATCTTTCCCAGTGTTTACTATTCAGACCATCACCTCTCCCTGGTCCCAAGCTCAGACTTTCATTTCTCTGCCAGCTTGGTGCATCATACTTCAATTCAATCTCTGATATAGGCACTTATGTAATCGCGTATAGTTCTAGATGTGTAATCAAATATGCTATGTCACCCTCCTTGTGGCACATGTATGTACTGTCTCCTCATGTAACAAGTTTGTAATTAACCACACTTAACTATGCAACAGTTGTTTGTATTGCTCGATTCCAAGTTCAACCAATTGATTGTTGTATGTATACCTTCCTCCCTTGTACCCTCCCCCCCAGGTCGCACCGTGAGACGAGCATCATTTTGCTCAGTGTTCCTCTCCTGGTGAAACATTTTCAATAAATAAATCCCTTAAATTATGGGAAGCCCAAGGGCATTTAATGTACGAGTGACCCTTTTCTTCACATAGGTTACAGCAAAATAGATTTTCACAAGCGGAGGAAAAATGACCTATTTCCAAACAGTGAGAACATTTGGGGGTATCACAAGCATTACTGAGATGTATCCTAGAACCACACTTATGAATGGATTTAGGCTGGCCCGGGTAAAACAAAAAAACCCTGTCTTTACTCCAAAACAGACAACTAGGGAGGTGCACAATGCCATTATTGGTCATAAACAATTTGCATTTTACCCTCCACCCCCCCAGTCCAAAACTGCTCAGAATCTATCACTGGAGAGGGCTGTTCCAACACCTCACATCTCTGTTTTAACCAGGACAAAATGTCTGCAACATCCACCCCTTCATTCTTGAAAATGATCGTAATCATACGAACAGCAGGTTTAGCAATAGGGATAGCTAAAAATTGGGCCCATAAGGGCATCTCCTTCAAGCTATTATATGTGGTCCAAAACCTATCCAAAGCTTCCACAGTTTTAAAACTAACATCATAATTATGTTCTTCAGTATTAATTAAAGCAAAAATTTCAGAAGCATAAGATCTGAGGGAATCTTTCAATAATTTTCTCCCAATATAAACCCTATCAGGCAGATCATCCAGGCCTCCCTTATACATCAAGCGAATAGCATTTCTCCTAGGGGCAGATTCTCTAGAGTTAGACTTAAATAATTCTGCCATCCTTAATAAAGGTTCAAACAATTTCTGTTTCTGTGGATCTTGTAACAAATCAATCCCCACCCCTGTATGCAAAGTGTCAGTGGAGTTTAAGTTATCTGGCAATGGTGGTACAGTGTAGTGCTCAGCAGGAATCGGTTGTTCTGTAGATTGCCCATGGTGAAAATCCCCACCGACTGTTGACGGGTGTGTGTCTAACTCAACGTGCCCCACCCCTATTACCTCTGAAGGCAAACTTGGTCCATGACATTGCACTGTATGCAGAACAACACTGGGCCCCGATAACTGAGGAGCCCTCTGTTCCTTCGGAATCAGTTTCCCCATAGCAGTAACCTGCAGTCCATTATATTCCTGGATTTCGAGATCAACTGGGTCCAGTGACCAACCATTGGCTCCTTGAACTCAGCCCGCAGCTGCTGAGGCTGTGTCCAGACATTTCCTGTCAGTGTCCCCTTTTTGAAACATCACTGTCTCTTTTCCAACTTTCCCTGTCATCCCCAATGATTTACTTATCTTAGCTGGTGCAGCAGTAGCCTGTCCATGCACCATAGTAGGTAAACAATCCATTGGTTCCAAACCGTGCAAGCTCCCTCATATGTTCTCCTTAGCAACGGGAAATATGGGCACCTGGCTGCCAGTAAAATCCTTGGTACTCATATACGCAGCCTGTCGGAGCTGCTCGCCTTATGGTACAGCAAAAAAATTCTCTTTTCCCACATCCGGAACATGAAGATCCCTTCTTTCGCTGACTTGGGCACTCGTACGAGCATAAGTAAAATCCACACCAACCTGTAAGTTGGCATCCAGAATAATGCAAGAACTCTCCATAGATCCAGACAATAATGGTGAAAAATTCAATCCAGTATCTTCAGTCTCTGGATTTGTTGAGGCTGGGGAGGAGACCCTCTCCCCTGCCTCCTGCACATCCTCCACCTCCAAAGTCCGGGACACAGGGACCATCCTGAGAACAGACAGCAGCTCCCCCTACCATCGAGTAGAGGAATTTCCCCAGTGTCCTGGCCAAATTTCCCCATTCACTGGAAATACCACAAACAACTTAATCTCGTTCACTCTCACTTTTATTTTATTTTATTGAAATCTAGGATTACAAATACCTTTGAGCAGGAACTGCTCGTTTACAAAGGTTCCACGTCGAAGGAATGGGGGGTATACATACATACAAAGGTCAACATAATAATACATAGTTACACAATAACAAGAAGTAAGAGACTGAGGCTTAGGAAATCCCAGTAATTCAAAATGTGCCAAATGTTAGGTAGCATGACATACCAGCCAAGGGCAATCTTGGAAATAAGCACTGCAGGTGAGAGGGAAGGAGCTATGCAGGCAGGAAGGCCATTGTCGGAGGGTAGAGGGTGAGGGTAACAGCTCTAAAGGGGAGGGAGAGGAGGATTAGAAGTCAGGAAATACCCCGGGGGAGAAAAGGGAGAGGGGGGCGAGGGGGTAGGCAGGTAGAAGGGGACAAGGGGGGGAGAGATAGCTGTCAAGACTGAAGTGGAGGGCAGTGAACGGCGGGCCCCTGATTAGGCGAGGCAGTCACAATGACTAGTTGAAATGAGAGAAAGTCGGAGTTGTCTCTTAAAAGGGCCAAGAGCAGCAGCAGTAAGAGTTTCTTTGTTGAGAGTATTGTACCACTGTGGTGCTCTGTGGGCAAAGGTCCTCTGGCCCATGGTAGTGCAGCATCTGGGGACAAGGAAGGTTAGTTGTTATGAACTTCTAGTTCTCTGGGTGCTGTGGTGGTCAATAAATAGCTTTTCAATGCCCGGGGGCATGACCCTGAGGAGGACTTTTTTGGCTAAGAAGCAGGTTTGATACTGTATCCAGCTGACGAGAGGTAGCCATCCTGCCCGAGTGTACAGGTCACAAGTGTGTGTAAGTCAATCAGCCCCAGTTAGCAGCCTGCATGCTTTGTTGAGTGCAACTGTAATTCTGCAGAGGGCAGAGGCGGAGGCGGAGGCAGAGCCATAAATTGCTAGCCCGTAATCGATGATGGAGGTGACAGAGCTGTTGATAGCCAACCGGAGAGTGTCAGGAGTCATGCAGTGTTTGTGCCTGTAGAGCAGACCTATACGGATGTTGGTGGCTTTGGTGACAGAATCTATGTGCCGATGGTAGGACAGTGAGCTGTCCAATGTGACACCTAGGTATTTAAAATCAGGAACGTGTTCAAGTAAGGTCCCTTTTGGTTTAGGATGGTGAGGTCACGGGATTTGTACTTGCTCCTAGTGTTGTAGAAGGTCATAACCTTTGTTTTGCTGTAGTTCATGACCAGTTTGTGTGACTTGAACCATTCTTCGATGCGCATGAATTCAAGCTGTAATTGTTTCTCGAGGAGCTCTGCATTTTGGTGGTTGGTGAACATGACTGCGTCATCGGCATAGAGCAGTAATTTCTGGTGGCAGACACTGGGAAGATCGTTGAGGAAGAGGCTGAAGAGTAGTGGCCCCAGGATGGACCCCTGTGGGACCCTTGAAAGGACTGGCTTTTTTTCCAAGGTAACACCGGCAATCCTAACCCACTGGACCCTCTCCCCAAGGTAGCTTGAAAACCAGAACAGTGCTTCATTGGAGACCCCAATGTTTGATAATTGCTTGAGTAGGAGTGGGTGGTTCACAGTATCAAAGGCTTTTGTAAGGTCCATGAATACTGCCCCTACACAGTTTCCTTGATCAAGTGTGGTATGGATGAAGCCTGTGAATTCTAATAGTGCAGTGGTGGTACTGTGCCCTTTTCAGAAACCATGTTGCTCAGGACACTGAATGTCGTATTTTTCCAGGTACTTGACTAATTGGTCTGAGGAGATGCGCTCCAGGGCCTTAGACAAGGGAGGGAGGATGGAGATAGGTCTGTAGTTGGAGTGCAGTGATTTGTCTCCAGTTTTGTGTACCGGTGTGATGGTCGCTTGTTTCCAGCAAGATGAGAACTGGGACATCCTTAGTGATAGGTTGAAGACCTTTGTCAAGAGTTCAAGGACTTCTTTAAGGACAAGTGCTAACAACTTCAGGTCAAGGGAGTCACTGCTGTAGCCTGCATTGTGAATGGCCTTCCGAATATAGGTTCTGGCTTCATGCACTGGGATCTTCTTGAAGTAGAATTGTGGGACAGGGTGTAGGAGAGGAGTAGTTGCAGGAGAGTTACTACCAGAGGGGGCATCAAAGAAATTAGAAAGGAGGACACTATCCAAGTTGGAGAACGCGTTGTTAAAGGTGCTGGTGATGGCGTACAGGTCAGTTGTTGGTGTTCCATTTATGCTGAGCGTGGTGGGTGGTGATTTTGGGTCTTTGCCTGTAAGGTCTTTCAAGTTACTCCAAAATTTTTTTCCATCACCCCAGGAGTTGGAGAGAGCTTCCTTGAAATATTTGCTTTTGGCTCTCCTAACTGCCTGCGTGCACTCATTTCTGGCAGCTTTATATTTATGAATACCCCAGGTTTGGATGTTGCATGGGCACAGTGCCAGAGATGATCCCTATGTTTGAGTAAAGTGATTAGATCGGGGGTTATCCAAGGGTTAGCTTTGCCCCTGACCTTCAGCTTTTTGAAAGGTGCAAAGATATTGCAGGCCGCAGTGAAGTGGCTGATGAAAAGGTCTAAGGCTTGGTTTACATCAATGGCAGAGTCAATTGGTGTCCAGTCCAGGTGGCTTATGTGTGTCTTTAGTAGCTCAAGGTACCCCTGCTTTAACACTCTGGTGTGGATTATTTTAGAAGGGGGCTTAATGAATTTGTTTGTCCAGGTACATGTGACTGGTGAGTGGTCACTGATCCCATCAGGGAGCACTGAGACTTTTGAGATTCATTCAGGGTGATTAGTTAGGATCCAGTCCAGAAGTGTCCATGACCCTGTCCTATAGTTGCATCTGGTGGGGGTGGTAACAAGCTGGGTGAGGTTCTGTGATGTGACAGCATCCTTGTAGTTTCTGGCCTCCAGCGATAGCCAATTTATGTTGAAGTCACCTAGTACTATGAGTTCAGAGTTATGGTGTAATCCCTGTAGGCTTTTCAATATGCTCATAAATCCATTGTGCTGATCTTTAGGGGGTAGGTACACAGAGGCAATGGTGAGCTTATTGTTGTGCACCCCGAGTAGAACTTTAATAGCGAGAACTTGCCAGGGTGGTTTAGGGTTTGAGAATGGGAAGACTTGACCCATATAGGAATTCCTCAGGTAGATGGCATAGCCCCACCTCGTTTGGAAACCCTGTCCTGCCTGAATATAGAGTATCCAGGGATGGTGACTGCAGCATCTGGTATCTTGGGGTTAAGCCATGTTTCGACAACAGAGAGTACATCAGGGCTATGTTGCTGGACCCAGGTTTGCAAGATGTCAAGTTTGTTAAGGAGGCTGCAGACATTGATTGAGGCTAATGTGAGGGACCCCTCCTGCCTTTTGTGGCATGGGGTGCTAGTCCATTGGCCCGGTTGAATGAACATTTCCTGATATCAAGTAGCATAAAGTAGTATCTAAGAGTATGCGCTTAATCATTTTGCAGACTAGTTTTGTTGTAGGGCATCTAGTCCTCTTGGCCTTGCTGGTCAGCGCTTGCCCTGTGATATTGCAGAGCACAATATATAAAGCCATGTTCTCAGAGGTGCCACGTGATTGATGAAAAGTAATCAAATCCACAGGAAATGGTGAACTACCTGTGACCAGAAAACTGTTACTGTAGCTCAAAGACCCAGAATGTGATAAATTCCTGAAGGGGTTAAATTCCTGAAGGTGATAAACATTGGCCTGGGGCATATGCAGGATGTAAAAATCCTATGTTAGTCTCTTTCTTTTGTTCTCCAAAATGGTTTTGAATAGACCTTAAAGACAAGTACATATCTTTTAAGAACAAGTCACACGGAGATGTGGATTCAATGCTGCACTCCACAACTCAGTGGTTGTATAACAGATTTACTGACCTTACTTTTGGCTTTGATGGCTTCCAAATAAGTTGATTTATGATGAGAATGCCAATACCTGGTGTTGATGTTTTGCAGTTTCTTAGTCCAGGAAATGTTCATAGATGTTATGTCCAAGAATGGTCTAGTTCCTCCAAGCAGAAACACATGAAAATCCACAAAAACTAACCTACTGACAAGAGACAAACACAAACAGCCAGCCACACAGGCTCTACCTGATGTTAGGCATTCATCTGTGTGGGGGGTACTTGTGAGGGGGAAGGGGCAGCTGCATAGTGGGGTGCTAGCTGCACACTTGCTAGACCATGTAGTCTGTATCTGCTGGCAAGTAGTAAGTAAGTAATCTTTGTCTATTGTATTTTGACATGGAACCTTTGTAAATGAGCCCTCGGCTCAAAGATATTGTAATCCAAGATACAAATAACATAAAAAAAAGAAGTTTTAAAACTGTGCTGTGAAGTGTTTTAGTTCACATTTTTAAAATTTTGTTCGGGTTTGGTGGTCATTGTCACAGGGATATGCAAATGAGATTCAGTGTTGTAATGCTGTAGCTCATTTGCATATCACCATGACAATGAGGAACCGGACCTGGAAAAAAATTTGAGAAATGTAAAGTAAGGACACTTAGGAGCTGTATTTTGTGAGGTTTCTTTTTATGATTTATGCTCTCTGAGTGTGGGAAATGCAGCTGATGAACTGCTCTTCTTGTGAGACCAGCGTGACTGACTGAGTGTGAGTGGGGCAGAGCAGAACCTTGGTGTGTGTGTATGTGTCAGATCCAACGTTGCCTGCATTCTGATACTGCTCTCAAAGGTTAGTGAGGGTCACATTTTCATTTTGTTGGCTTTTACTTCTCATTTTTAGTCAGTGTGAAGTTCCAGTGAACTGTTTCTGTGCCGTTTGATGCCAGTTGTGAGAGAGCAGTGACTGAGTCAGTCAGCGTAAGCAGGGCTGAGGAGAAGATAGCGCGTGTTCGTCGTTATAACCTGTCAGTTATAACGGACAATTATAAACAGCTTCTCCTTTGAGAAAAAAATGTCCCCAGTTATTACATATACATTTAATTGTAGAAACAATCAATAATAGAAACAGAATTTTCCCAGCAAAAGAGGGCCTTGTGGTCTGTCATGACTGTCCATTATAGAGGTCTATGCCTCTTACAGGATCATAGCCATCTGTCCTCTCCTTGCCCCCCTCATTTGTACCCTGTACATTCCTCTCCCTCTATTTAAACTCTCCATTGTTTAAGCAATATACCATGACAAGGTGTGGGTTATGCTGGGATTTACCCACACCTGGTGCGCTTTGGTCACAAGGCTGCAGGGCGAGTGAGTAAACCACACCAGAAGTGGGTAAATCTCAGCATAATCCACAACCTGGAATGGTATATTGCAATTATACAATGGCTCCCATTCAGTTTTGACAACCAAAAATTACAGAGAAATACATCTTTTGGTGTTTTAAATAATTACTGTTGAATTAATTGTTGCGCCAGAAAAACATTTTTCCTTGTTGCTAAGCAGAGTAATGAATGCCCCCTCCTGTGAGGTTTCATTATTTTTACTCCCCCCCCCCACACTAAGTAATGTTCTTTCCTTTTTAAAAAGTGACAGCCCGGTACACTTTGACTTGCTGGTCACTTTTGAATCAAGATGTTGCTCTCTGCCCTGAATGGGACTTTGAAATGGAGCAGAGAGCTGAAAGCAGGAGGGAAGAAGGATTGGGGAAGAGGAGACCAGATCGCTGTGTTGCTGTATCCGTTGAATGGTATGAGGCTTTTATTTTTTAAGTACCTTTTTGTTTAAAAAAAAAGAAAGAGGAGAGAGAGTTATGGAATGGAGCTCAAAGCAGGAGGTGTGGAAAAAGGAACCAACCATCATTCTGCAGAGCGGGTGCTCGCTGTACTCACTGCTGCAGGTTCCTTTCAAGACTTCAGTCGCTGTTCTCCCAGTAAGGTAAATAGCTGTGGATAAAGACTTCCTTCTTCACTCAATGATTTAGCTTCAAAAAATACATCCCTGTCTCTGCCTCTATGCTGCTGTCAGTACGGATCATAAACGGGGCAGTAGCTATGCAGTCTGGATTGGCGTGTACAGGCAGGGAGAGCGAGTCAGTGACTCTGGAGAGGTTTCAGCTGCAGGGTTTTGTAGTCTGAGGAGCAGCATTTGGTTATCATAATGTTTATTGTTTTGGTGCTGGGAATGGACTACTACTATTTCTTGAGTGCCGGGGTCTATGTGTTACAATTTGCAGTGCTTATTTGCAACTCCCCCTTTTGCGTTGTGCTTTATGGCAGGTTTATTGTTTTGATTTTCAGGGGTCAGATTGATATTTTGCAGATGCAGCTGGCTGGCACTTTTACCCATTGGGCATGCCAGGATTTACAATGTGTAAATCGTGCCAGTCAGCCAATCAGAGGACAGGATTTTTCAAGCCATTGTATAATTAAGCATATAGCAATACCTCGGGCAGCTTGCTCCACCTCTCCACCACACTTCCGGTTAAAAAGTATTCCCTGGCATCCCTCCTGCACTTACCCTCACTAATTTGCAGTTGCTCCCTCTAGTACTCCTAATCTAGCTGGGTCTAAGCAATCCACTGGAATTCACCTTGTTTATACCCCCTGATGTATTTGAATGTCTCTCATGTCCCCTCTCTCCTTCCTGGTCTCTAGTGGCACCTGTTTAGGCTCTCCAGACTCTGTTCATTTTGTGCCTGAATCACATTTGAGCCCTTCTCTGCACTGCCTACAGTTTGTTCATGTCTTTTCTCAGATAGGGTTTCTAACAACAGACATATTATTCCAGGTGTGATTGCACAAGGGTTCTGCACAGGAGCAGCACAACTTCCTTCTTTCTAATACCGGTCCATCTGCTTATGCTGCCAGACATTCTGCTTGCATTTCACACTTTATTACTGCATGTTGCAGAGGACTTCAGGGTGCTCATAACTGCTACCTCCAAATCCTTTTCTTCATTTGACAATGTGACAGCCACCTTTCCCAATCTGAATGCATTCTCTGGAATCTCTCTCCCAGCATGTATGGCCTTGCACATCTTGGCTTTGAAGCCCTGATGCCAGATTCTGGACTACTTCTTTGGCATTTTCAGGTCCTCCCTCATGTCCCTAAACCCCTCCTCACTATCAACCCTGACACAGATCTTTGTGTCATCTGCGAAGAAGTAGGTTTGCCCTTGTTGCCATCTCCAGTTACCTGCTGAATATGTTGAACAGCACTGGGCCAAGCACCAGGCCCTGTAGAACCCTGCTCGTGAACTTCACTAATGCCTGTTGACAACTGCTCTTTGAATTCCCCCATCAGCCAATTTCTCTCTCATCTAGTCATTCTGTCCCCCACTCCAAGGTCCCCCAGCTTCTTTATTAGCCTTCTCTGTGGGACAGCGTCAACGACCTTGTTTATATCCAGGTTCAGTGTATCTACTTCCTGTTCTTTACCTACAGCCCTGATGACCCAGTCAAAAAGATCTGTCAGATTGTTTTGACACAACCTGCTAGACTCAAACCCATGCTGCCTGTTGTCCTGTAGTCCGTAGGCCTCCAGGAATTCTATTAATCTTTCCTACGGTATGGTTTCCATCAGTTTGACAACTATTGAAGTCAAACTGATTGGCCTATACCTCATCCCAGGCCACACATTTTTATAGGGTTACTACATCTGGTGTTCTCCATTTCCTAGGTACAACTCTGGACTCAAGGGAGTCATTCTACTGCTACACTAGGGGTGACACCAGTACTTGCTGTCCTCTCCTTCTGTACCCTAGGGTATGACCCATCTGGCCCTTGGGATTTATCATCCTTCAGGGCCTTGCAGCCATTTCAAGACCCTTTCCATGCCTATGTGCTGTCTGCACATCACTGCCACTTCTTCTCTTCCTTTGTCTACCCACCCCTGTGGTAATTGCCCCCATTCTCCTTTGTAAATATTAACTAGAAATATTCATTCAGTATTCTGCCTTTCCTTCACGATCTTTCACCCACTCCTCCCCTCAGCTTAATTATGCCTTCTTTCTTTGTCTTTTTTCCCTTATGTAATGAAAGAAGGCCTTGTTCCCTTCCTTGACCCCCTTGGCTATGCTCAATTCAATACTAGCCTTTGACCACTTTACTTCTCCTTCACTATTTCAGCATTATATGGTAATCTTCTCCATCTCTTTCTTCTGACTTTCCTTGTGCTGTATTTCTTTAAAGCCCTCCTTTTCTCCATAACTGCACTTTTTTTGTTACCTTTGAGGTGAACCATATTGGTCTTCTGTGCCTATTCCACTTTCCTATCTGCCTCAGATGGAAGCTGGTAACATTCTGAAGGCAATCCTTCATATTAGCCCACTTATCCTCTAGCCTTCCTACTCCTTCTAGCCCAACCATGTGTTCTCTGAGCTTTTCCCTCATAGCGTTAATGTTTGCCCATCTGAAGTCCAGAACTCATGTTTTGGTGCTCAATCATTCTGTTCCCATCGCTATGCTAAATCATTCCAACATGTGGTCTACACTGCTCAGGAGCTTGGTTACCCTGATGTGCCTGATGTAATGACTGCCTGACAGTACCAGTCCAAGGTCACTTATTTATTAGCAGTACAGCTAGCTTTAACACTTTAAGTGCACTTAAGCATTCTGACACTCTACCAGTACTGGTTATATAGCGAAGAGCAAAACACATAGAGTCATGACTCAGAAACGGCCCTTGTAATAGGCTAGAACCACTGTTTTGTTAAATGCACAACAGTATCTGGCTCCTAAGTATAAAAAGTATTACTTCACCCAGCCTGACACTGACTCTGTGGTGATTAAGCTGCACATATGACAGGTTTTGACTCCCTTCCCCTCCAACATATACTTCACTGGGCTACTGCATGGGGGAAGCAGAGTTTCTCTGTTCCTGCCCACAGGCAGGTAGTGACCAAAGACAGATGGGGCCTTGAACATCATCCAGCATGGATATGCCAAAGAGTTGGTGACACCACCCCCAGTAACAACTCCAATGTCTTGCCCTTACTTCCTCAATCCCTTTGCTGTCCTGAGGGAGGAATTGCAGGCACTGCTGTACAAAAGCAATGTTTGGAAAAGCTCCCCACAGTAATGAACCAGGGGTTCTATCCCAGTTATTTCCTTGTACCTCAGGGGCCTCAACAAGCCTATGGCATACAAGTACAGTACATAAAGTTATCTGGCTCCCTTCCCCCTCTCCTGTGAGAAAGGGATTGACTATGCAGTCATGGTGTGAAGGATCCCTACCTTACACAGGCAGTTCCTCAGGTTCTGTGCATGGGACCAGCATACTTTTTCCAGGTATTGCCCTTTGGGTTGTTATCATTGCCACATCTCTTTACCAAATGTTTTGCTGGGGTGGCCACAGCACCTTGCCAGAACAAGCTCTATGTCTTCCTGTACCTCAATGACTGCCTCCTATTAGAGACTTTAGCAAATGAGGTGGAGTACACTTTTCACTGCACCAGACAGGTGACAGTCTTGGGGTGCCAGTGGATGTGGGACAGTCTGTTCTGGTTCCTTGTCATGGGCTCCAATACACAAAGGAGCAGTTTGGGGTCTAGCCCGGGAGAAGACCCCTCCTACATATAAGGATTACTCAAAGATCACTGTATATGCAGTGTTAGCAGGCTTCTCAACCACTTGACCACCTGATTACTGTCTTATGATTTCCTTTGGGATGTCCTACTCTGTTGGTGGTTCCACTTTTTTGGCAGCCTCAGCCACTGGTGAAATGGAAAGCCACCGGAAATCACACTCAAATGGGTGAAGAAAACTCATGGTTTTATTTAAGAGCCAAATTTGAAAACATGGCAAATAACCCTGAGGCTTTCATCTACAAACATGATGCTTTGTCAGCCACAGGTGATTCTCATCTGCTTAGGAGCTTCCAGTCCCAGGGATCCTGGTCACTGCTGGTATACATCCTTCACACAAGTATAGGTATATGAGCTGTTCAGTGTGGACTCTACGCTCTGCCTTTCCTGTCACCTTTTTCTGCAAGTCTACCATTTGCACATGTGACTGAGCCATGGCTAATGGGTGTGGCAGAGGAGTATGAATGAAGGTGCCTACCAGCAACAGTAATTGTACCTGTCAGAAGGACAGAAAGAAATAGACTTATGTGAAGTAAAAAAAGGTACATGCACTTCATTTTGCATTTTGTTGGTCAGGTTAATTGCAGATGGCATTTAAGAAAACATTAAATAGATAATAAATAATAAAAACTCAAACTTAATGTCAAGATTCTCAGATGAATCTTAGTACAGCATATGGTTCTTCTTTTACTCTTCCTGCAGTCTGTGTGATTGTCAATTACTTTGCAACTCTCTTGCAACCTTGCCTGACTTCTGTGGATGTTGAAATTCCTCTGTTCGAATCTCAGCTGTGGTCTCAGCTGGTCATGCTTCTTGCAGGGAAACCTTTAACAGGCTACTCCCCACTGTAGAATCATTTCAGTGAATGGTTCTATGCACACACACACACACCTATCACTTGCCCTGTGCAGGTAGAGTGGTAAGGTTTGGGGTCTGTGCCCAGGTCTTGGATGTTCTGCTTGCTAAGAGGATGCCTTCCACCACACACCTACTCTCTGTATTGGAGGCATTTCACTGTACATTGCCAAGCAGCATTACTGCATCTCCTGTCTTGCACAGAGGGTGCTGCACTACCTTCTGACTCTACGGACATCTGGATTACAGCATTCCTTGGTAAAGACTCACATTTTAGCTTTTTTGTGTCTTTCCATGCCCCTTTCAGGGACTAAATGGCGACCCAACTCACTGTGATCCATAGGTTCCAGAAGGGTCTATTGCATGTGGCCCTCTGATCTACAAGTCTGCTCTAGTTCTGGACATGAACATTGTCCTCAAATTCCAGATTAAAACCCCTTTTGAGCCTTTATTTTCTATAAAATGAAGTATCTGGCCTGGAAGGTTTTCTTCCTTGTTGCTTTTACTTTGGCCAGATATTTGTCTGAACTGCAGACCATGGTTCCTTATCCTCTTTCTGGTGTTTCACAGGGGAAAGGCGGCATTACATACTTATCCCAAATTCTTGCCTATGGTGGTGACTGATTTCACATTGAATCAATCCATTAATGTTCTTACCTTCCCCATAAAACTTGTACAAAGTGCTGTTGTACTCTCAGGATGTCCACAGGGTCCTTTAGTACTACTTGAAACATACCAAGGATTGTGCCCAGTCCTCTCAGGTGTTTGTTTCTTTGGCCCTGGCACAATGGCTAAACCTGTCTCCTAGGTTTTGTTGACAGATTTCATGATGTGTAGGTGGAAAACACAACACAAGACCAAAGATGTCACAGGTAATAAGCAATTTATTACCATATAGTACAGAAATACAGACAGGTGTTACCTGCTGGGAGTAGTAGTAAAATCCACCAGCTTCATGAAACATCTCCAAAAGCTGTACTCAGCTAACATTACTTCTGCAGCATATATACATATATCCTCGGACAAACAAGTCCATGCCATTAGATAACTGATATGCTAGCCAAATAAGGCAGACGTATGAAATAAATTAATCTTACTGGTAAGTAATCAATTCTGCATTTCTCTTACACACGTTCTGACCAGTGAGGTCACTGACCACAGCAAAACTAGTTAAAACTCGGTTGAACTGCAATAAAGCAATTAGCTTGTCCTCTAATAACCTTATCGTAGACTAGCAAAAAGAAAAAAAAAATTACAGGCAAATTATTACAAACATGATGGGGTTTTCCACTATGGAAAGTAAGGTGCTTTCCATCCTGGAAAGTCCCACAGCAGTTGCTCAAAGAAACAAGAAAGCAAAAAAAAAAAAAAAAACTGCGTGTGTGTAAGCTATGTCAGACAATATGGTGCTTTGTTATACAATGCTAAGTGTATTATACCATATGCTGCCAAATGGTGGTCTCCACAATATGGTGATTTGCACTGTGCCTAACCAAATGGGGCTCCTCTTTAATTTTATTCCTCTATTGACAAGCAGGGCAGGGCCTGCTGGGTGCAACTACAGGTTATGCCATGTGGGGCATGATGGAATTGATCACTTTTTTCAGTCTATTTCAGTCACTGACAGCAGGGTTGCTACTTGGCAACTGAGTCATGCTTTCCTTAAGCATTACAGTCTGATCTAGTCTCCCATTGGAGGTGGGATTTGACCTTTGCTGTGTTACAAGGCTTGTTCTCCTGAGAGGTCAGTCTGCTGTTTTACTAGCCATCTGGTTAGAATTGGTACTGCTTGATAATAGTCCATGTATTATGGCTATATGGAGAGTCCTTCAAAGGAGATAGGTTAGTTACTTATTATAGAAATATAGAATTTGTCAACAGAACAGGAAATTTTGGCCCACCCATTCTGGCTAATGGTCCTGGCCTAATCTGTCTCCACAGACCCTAACTGGTGTCCGGCAACTCTCCCTCCTCCCTGCCACCACCTCGGCTGGCAGTCTGTTCCAGGTATATATCACCCTTTCAGTGAAGAAATGTTTCCTCACACCTCTCTTAAACATCCCCCCTCCAGCTTCATCACATGCCCCCCTGGTCCTGATACTCTTTCCCATTTGGAAGAGACTACTGTTACTACCAGTAACAGCAGATCTCTCAAAGATTAACATTCACCAGGCTTTTGATCATCCCCCGAGAAGCACAACTGGAAGCCTACGTGGGCAGAAGTCCTAGGATGCCCATCTTTAATTTTTTAATAGCCTTTATTATAGAGAAGGGAGGATCGTATTTTGGCTCTGTAGAGCCAAGCCATCTGCTCCTTCCACTTCTGACAGCCCTTCAGTCCACGATCTGCCCATTCCGCCCCTTGCTCTCCACGTTTTTGATGTCATGGTTTGTAGAATTAAGTGAGGGTAAGCTCTTAGGGAATAAATAGGGGCTGTTTTAAAGTTAAATCGACATTGTTTAGACGGCCATTTGGAACAAATCATGGCCACTGTTTAACTAACAAGGAGCGTCAGGCTCGGCAGCGCATTGATAGGATCAGAGTTCTGAACCCCTATTCTCCAATGCCAAAAAAAAAGCACTGTCCACACATGTTTTGTGTTTCACACTGATACTTCATTATAAATACAATTAGTGGGTTTGGGTTTCCATTGTGTGTTTGGCAGCACTTGTTCACTCGACTTGCTCCAGAGCTCTGTAAACTTGCTGGGGTAGCCACCCCTATCCTGCTGCACCCTTCCAGTCTTAATAGACAGCAGCTACTGTAGTAGGATTGTTTGCACTGATTGGATCACCTGACTGCTTTCAGTAAGACATAACTCCTAATAAGGTCTATTGTACCACTGAAAGTAAAGTTATGTGATGTGCAATAATACTTTTATGTGTAGAAGTGACCACAAGAACAAGGGCCTGATGAAGGGGTGGAACCCCCCAAATGTTGCCCCAGGCATTTTGAAAAGTGGCATGAATTATTAAATTGAAGAAGGTTAATATCCTCTAATGTACATAGAGTGAACCCTTTATTTCACAATATTTATTGGAATTCTTTGGCAAGAGCATTCCCAATACAAAGACTATCATTACTCCCACAAAGGAAAGAGGCTGACTGGAAAACTCTGATTCTGTATTGAAGGGGAATTCCAACTTTGGCACAAATTTAGAATGTATACAAAATACCGCCTACCCTTATGAAAAAAACGTGTATGGGAAGGATCTGATAGAACAATATGTTGTTCAGAAACTGTGTGCAGAGGTAACAGCTACTAAAAGCACTGATTACTAGGTCCAATACTTCATGCATGTCACACACACAGCTACTGACTCGGAAGGTTTATGTTTGAGGATATCCAATGCCAGATAAAGATTCCAGCAGGTGTCAAGTTTCTTTATGGGGCAGGTCTCATAAGCAGAATACCGCTCACAAGTCGTCTGAAGAGAGGAATTTGAGCTAAGGACAGACTCCTCACTAGTTCATGATAAGCCCATAGAAACATAGAATTTGATAGCAGATAAGGACCGCTTGGCCCTCCTAGTCTGCCCATTTCCCTACCTAATGGATAAGCTGCAGATCCTAGTTAACCAACAGCCAACTTCCTCCTACCCCCCCACTAGAATTGCCTTATGTCTGTCCCATACATTCTTGAATTAGCCCACTGTTTTTGACTCTATGATCTCCTCAGGAAGGCTGTTCCATGCATCTACAACCCTCTCTGTGACAAAATACTTCATCATATTACCTCTGAGCCGTCCCCCCTCTATCTTCAAATTCTGCCCCCTTGTTCTTGCACATCTGTTTTTCTGATAGATGCTCCCCTTTTGGACTTTGTTGATTCCCTTGAGGTATTTGAAAGTTTCTATCATGTTCCCCCTCTCCCTCTTTTCCTAGTGGCTATACATCTTAAGCTCCTTTAGTCTTTCTTCATATGTCTTCTGGCACAGACCCTGCACAATTTTGGTTGCCCTCCTCTGGACAGCCTCCACCCTGGCTATGCCCAGATGGCTGACAGGTGGACTTTTATTGAGAAATACTAAAGGTCAGACTCCAAATAGTCTAAGAGATTGTTGAGAACTCTTTCTGGAGGGCAGCAAATAGGAGTTTTGCATTTCTTGGAACACCAGATAAAAAAATACTTCCACTTTGCAAAAGCATTTGATAAAGTCCCACATGAACAATTGATAAAAACTATTCTTAAGCTTGGGATACACCAAAAACTGGTATATTGGATAAGGGATTGGCTGCTCGAATGAAAACAAAGGGTATGTGTCCTTGCGGAATTGTCTGAATGGGTCCCGGCTATGAGTGGGGTCCCCCAGGGATCTGTTCTGGGACCATGCTTGTTTAATCTTTATATCTCTACTAAGCATGTTACAACAGATATCTGGTTGTCCAAATTTGTGGATGACACACACATAGATTCTCCAATAAATAGTCATATGGATGCATTAAAACTGCAGAAGGCTCTTGCAGAATTGGAGACCTGGGCTAAAGAGAACATGGCATCTTTTAACATTGATAAATGTAAGGTAATGCACTTGGGGAAAAAAAATCGAGAAGTGGATTGCAGTTTAGATGGCCAGTTACTCAGGGTAGTAAAGGAAGAAAGAGATTTGGGTATTATGGTTAGTAATGACCTTAAATCCCATTTGCACTGTAACCATGTGGTTAAGAGGTCTAATAGCATTTTGAGTTGTATACATAGGCACATCAAAAGTAGGAAAAAGGAGGTTTTACTTCCTCTTTATACTTCCTTGGTGCGTCCTCATGCAGAGTACTGTGCACAACTCTGGGCACCAGGCAAAAAGCCAGATATAGATGCCCTGGAGAGGGTTCAACGCAGGGCTACAAAAAGAATTAAGGAAGTACAGAGTACAGAGCAAGAATTATGGGGAAAGATTGAGGAGTCTTGACCTTTATTTTCTGGAGTATCGGAGGTTGAGAGGAGATATGTGTCTTATCTATCGGGCATTATCTGATAACGAGCTTTGGAAACAACTGGGATTAATTTTTAGACATCAGTCATATAATACGCGTGCTCATAATCTACAGTTTAAGATGGAAAAGTGTAATACAGAGGCACGAAGGCACTGGTTTTCATTAAGAGTTGTTAAAATTTGCAATACATTACCACTTGGGGTAGCGGGTAGTCCAACTATGTGATCCTTTAAGCACTCTCTTGATTATTATCTAAAGAGTAAGAACATAAAAGGGTACTAATTGTATTAATTTATTAAACTTAAGGCAAGCCAAATGGACTTTTGTCTTTAAAGAGCTCAGGACAACCTATGAAACCTATGAATAAGCTTTCCTGATGCAAGGTTGTTGTGTTGCCAAGTGGAGAGTATGTATAACCAAAGTATCTGCATATAACATTCAAATAGTTCAATCACAACTAGCCTTCTGATCATCAGCAGCGTTGCACAAGCATTACTCCACACTGTGCTTGCGTATCCCCATTGAATGAAAAGGTTAAACTTAAGATTTGATGGGAGGGAGCAGCCAGCCACACCCACTTCCTTGTAGAGCTGTGTGAAAAAAAAACTTTCACCGGCAGAATTTCTGCAAAATTCAGACTTTTGCTTCCATGAAAGCTCAGAAATCAAATTAGCAGAATTGGCAAAAATTCTGACTTTTTGCCGGCACCCGACCAGTCAATATTTCCCTGGTGTCTAGTGGAACACCCACACCAACACCACCAGTTGCTGATCACCACACAATGTCGAACATATAAGATTTCCCTGGTGTCTAGAGCCCCCCCACACCTGAAGCTCTGCCCAAAATAGAAATAAAATTCCATGGTGGCTAGCAGTTCCCTCCCCCCACCTGATCACTTGCCCCAGATATAAAAAATACTTTCCTGGTGGCTAGCAGTCCTTCCCTCAGCCGATCTCCCACCCGACATGGACCTCATATACCCTGGTGTCCAGTGTAAGCCCTCCATCCTGATCCCCTGTATAGTCAAAACATTTCCCTGGTGGGCTATTAACCCCCCCCCGATCTCTGATCCCCAGTATGTAAATTTGCCACTATTCCCTGGTGGCCTAGTGCACCTCCACCCCCACCCCTGCAGGCAGTGTCCCACCACCATGCTCCCCCATCCTGAACCTGAGTGGTTGACCAGCACAGCCCTATACTCTCCACCATGGCTGACCACCCACTGAGCTATCAATGAATGGGCGTGTACTTGTACTTCATGGAAGTTCTGATAAAGTGAAATTTCTGACTTTCACTCAGCTCTGCTTCATGGCTATATAAACCAGCTTCCTTCAGCCTCATTTGGAAGCTCTATTTGTTTGCTTCCACCATCCTCCCCTCCTCACAGCTAACCTTCTTTTTTTGTCAAAAGTTTTTTATTGAATTTTAGATGTCAGGTAAATATAAATGTACATACATGATAATACATTCACTTAACACAGTAACAGTAATCATTTCTTCAAAGCAGGTACAGACATAGTAATTATGCAATAATTGATAAGTCTTGTGTAGCATCCTAGGACTATCTCCTTATTCTTTGTTGTTACGCATGCATCTAAGTTGTCAACTGTACCTAGGGTAGGTCTCCACAGGTTAATGTCATACAGTACATCCATATAAAGTAATTTAACAGTGTTTTCTGTTTCCTGCCTTGTTCAGGTAATGATACATCTACTATAGGGTTTAATGTTCCTGTGGTGTTACCAGTCTTGGCACCTTGGAGCTCCTGAGGTTCATATTTTCAGTCACATGCTCTCATCCCTTTCTTGTGTTTCATATACAGGGTGGAGGAAAGGAGGAGTGGGAGTGTTAGCAATTACGTTTCCCTGTCTGGTTTTTTGAAAGAGGGGAGGGGCATTCATTTCCTAAGTAGAGGTACTCACTTTGGGTTTCAGCAAGTGTGTTACAGCTGGGACATGACCTGGTTGGATCATGATGAGCTATGGGGGTTTACCTGTCTTACTATCAAGTGCTGGATTACAATTTGGATGTCAAGTGGTCAGGTTCCTGACTGTGTTATAAGTGGTCCACCTATTGGGTGGTAGAGGTGGTGTGTCCAGTTTATGGAGACTTAGGTATAATCCCCAAGCCCTCCAGTATTTGTTGAGCTTGCCTACTGCTGTATGTACAAGTTCTTTCATATCTTGATGCGAGAGTAAGTAGGGCCTGCCATTCTTAGATGGCTAGAGGGTCAAGGTCTCTCCAATGTCGAAGTAGTACCCTGTTGGCTGCTGCCATTGATCCATTGGTCCATTGTAGCTGTGCAGGACTATGGGAGTCAGACTCAGAGGGTGTGCCCAAAATGCCTAGTTTAGGTTCCCTGACTGGTGTTTTCTGGACAAGTTGTTTGCATGCTTTCCAGACTGCATTCCAGTATCTATGGTTGGGCAGGTCCATAATATTGGTGTTAGTGAGTCTTGTGGGGAGAAACACCTCCAGCAGTCACTGTCTTGCATCAGTTTGGCCTTGTATAGCCATTGTGGAGTCCTATAGGTTCTGTGCAATATCTTAAATTGTATAGTTTCAGCCTGTATCTCCCTGTTGGCTGCGTAGTCCATTGTCTAGACTCCATCCCATTCCTCATGACCAACTGTCACATCCAATTCCTGTTACCACTGTGTTTTGAGGTTCTGAGGGGTTGATGAGGAAATCTCCTTTTGTCTCATTTTTAGGAATTGACTGGCCAAGTGATTCAATTTTGTCTGGTTCCCTACCCATGGGTCCCATGTTGTAGCTGTGGGTATGAGATGCTGGGCAGTTATGTTGGTTCTCAGGAGATCTCTGAGCTGCAGATACCTCCAGAAGTGTGTGCAGGGGGATGTCATGTATCATGTGGAGGTCTTCATACGATTTCAGGACCCCAGTGTCCATGTGGTAAATGTCAGTGAGGGTAAATATTCCCTTGACTTGCCACTGTGGAAAATGTAGGGGTGATTTCCTAGCTGGAGCTAAGGGTTTTGTCAAAGGGGTCAGAGTCTAGAGTTTTGTTAACCCAGTTCAACTAGGTAGCATGCATTATCCAGGTTTTCCTGGTTTGTCTGGTGCACAGTGATGTGGAAGGCTCCAGTTTCTGGTCTGGGTGAGTCAGTACATGTGAAAATGGGACTGCTGCTTGCTGCATTTCAATTGTTACCCACTGTGGGGGGAGGATGTAGTAGTTCTGGCTTGACACAGACTATGGCTTGATGAATAAGGGTGCTGTCATGAAAGATCTTTAAAATAGGGAGACTAAAGCCTCCTTTGCTCCAATGTAACTGAAGGGTGTTTAGTTTTATTCTTGGGGCCTTGTTTTCACAGATAAACCCTGATATTTTTGAGTTTATCTGTGAGAAAAAAGTAGTTGGGAGGTAGATTGGGAGGTTAGTCAGGATGTATTGGAGTTTAGGCAAGGCTGTCATTTTTAGTGCATTCACTCATCCCCAGGTGGAAAGGTATATGTTATTCCAGTTCTGTAGATCCTTGGAGAGAGTCTACCAGTATGCCTATGTTTGCCTGGGCCATTGCTGATATGGTGGGTCGGATTAATATTCCTAGACATGTAATTCCCAATGGTGCCATAGGTATGGAAAGTCAGTAAACAGTTCCTGAGAGCAAGATGAGGTAATGGGCATTATTTGGGATTTGTCCAAATTTAACTTGTACCCTGATAGAGCTGAGTATTCTGCAAGTATTGCTCCCAGGGTTCATAGAGCCATGGGTATATTTGATAGGAAGAGGGTAATGTCATCTGCAAATAGAATAAGTTTGTTGGCAGTGGGTACTATCGGGATGCCAGAAAAGTCTGGGTGAGCATGGATTTTGGTTGCCAAGGTTTCCACTGTCAGCAAGAGTAGGAAGGGGGAGAGGGGACATCCTTGTTGTGTTCCTCTTGTGAGGGGGAATGCTGCAGATATCACTGAATTGGTGAGCAGTGAAGCTGTTGGGGATTTGTACAGGAGAAGGATCAGATCTGTGAATTGTTTGGTGAATCCATATCTCTTAAGGGCATCAAAAAGAAATTGCCATTGCACCCTGTCAAATGCCTTCTCAGCATCTAATGACAGGGTAGCTGAGGGTTGAGTGTGATGTCCAGCTTCCCAGATGATATCTAGTTCTCTATGGGTATTATCTGTCCCCAGTCTTCCCGTTACAAATCTGACCTGGTCTGGGTGGATCAAGTCACCAATCAGGGGTTCCATCCTCCATGCTATTATTTTTGCCAAAATATTTGTGTTTATGTTAATGAGCTAGATAGAAATGTATTGGGAGCAATGTATGCTATTTGGCCCCTCTTTGGGAATCAAAGTAATGAGTGCCTGCTGGAAAGAGGGTGGCAGGGTACCTGTTTCCCATGCAGCATTGAAAAGGCATACCAGTTTGGGTGCTAGGATCCAGAAGAATGTGTTACAGAAATCACTGGGGTAGCCATCCAATTCCAGTGATTTGCCCTTGGTCATTTTCCTAATACCTCTCTCTACTTCTGTGTTAGAGATGGGTGTTGTGAGCTGGTGCATTTTCTCCTCTGGAACCTGTGGCAAGTGCAAGTTTTCACAGAAGACATACAGTTGCTTTTGGGACAGTTGGATCTCTGAGGTGTACAGTTTCGTATAGAACTTTTGGAAGGTATCATTAACCTGTCTTGGGGAGGTTACTACTAGCCCTTGGGGGTATGTATTTTGGGTATATACCTCTTGGCCTCCTGCACCCTTAGTTGATAAGCCAGTTGTCTGCTAGGCTGTTCTCCTGCCTCCCATTAGGTCTGATTTAACCAAAAGAGAGCAAATTCTGTCTTGTATTGTATACTGTCATCTACTTTATGTCTTGCTATTTTAGTCTGGGGTATTAGCGTCTTTCTGTCTGCTCAAGGGAGGACATACTGTACCTAGTTTTTTGACTCTATTTAGTTCTCTTTCCACCATTTTTGTCTGGTTTCCCTGTCTTTTTTTGCTTTGGAGGAGTATGCAATTAGGCACCCTCATATTACTGCTTTCATAACTTCCCATTGGGTGTCAGTACTTATGTTGATTGTCTCATTTTCCAGAAAATAGGATGATAGTTCAGTGTTTAGCCATTGCACAAATTATGTTTTGCAGGAAAGATGCGTTAAATCTCCAACTGTTTCTAGGCCCTGGTCGTTCTCTCCATGCCAGTGACAGGGATACTGGGGCATGATCAGATATGATGATGCTCTCTTGTGTAACACCCCATACTTGCTGGACCAGCTCTGAGGAGGAGAAAGGATGTCTATGTGACTGTATGTGTTGTGTACTGTGGAAAAGTAGGTATAGTCCTGTGCATGTGGCTGAAGGGTTCTCCAGATATCTTGTAGTCCAGCTGCCTTGAACTCTTGTGTGACTTGTGAGACTACTTGGGCTTCCATTCTACTGGCAGGGCCTGAGTGGTCCTGTATTAGGTTCAGAGCCAGATTGAGGTCTCCCACAATAATTACCTAGTAGTCCCCCCCCTCCCACTACACCACTGTAACAAGCAACACACTATCACTATGAGAAAATCAGTAAGTCACTGCATCAGTCTTATGCACTGGGTAACTTAGCAATGTATAGCTATTAATACTTAATACCAAATATACACAGCTAAACAGTTAAACAATCTATAAAACTATAAAAAAAGAATAGATTCAGGCGTTCCACCCTAGCCGAGGCAGGCTAGTAGATTTTCCTAAAGGGAATCTAGGGGGTTTGTAGAAGGTGTAGCACTCACCTCACCAAAACAAGACACCAATCAAGCTGCTTAACTATACAGTATGTTGGTTTATTCACAGCATTCAGCTGAAAGCTCTTCTGCAGAGAAGGAATTCCTGAGCTGCAGAATAGCTTTCAGCTGAAGGCTGCAAATAAACTAATATATAGTTAAGCAGCTTGCTTGGTGTCTTGTTTTGGTGGGGTAAGTGCTACGCCTTCTACAAACAGCATTGAACTTCTTGTGTTTTCATGCACCGCTGCCCCAGTGCTTGCGTCCTTCACTATGGGATTCTAAGGGGCTCTTATGCCTTTACCTACACGGTGACTGCTGGTTTAGCAAAACCGGTAGCTGGCTGCCTGTCTTTATTCTACCTCTGTTCTATTGCTATGGTCTTAGCTACTCTGTTTGATCGATTCAGTGGAGTCTAGTATGTTGGGGACCCTTAAGGATATCCCCATTTTTCCTAACGCTTCCCGTTGTGTTCCACCTGGCTTGATTATTACCTTGTTCAATGGTGGGTTCATCTACATAGTCAAACTGCAATCCTTTTATTGGATTGCAAATGCACCATCCAGTATTTCTTTTTATGGCTGCAGTGGGCATAGCCTGCAAATGTATTGCTTTGAGAAAAAGACTACCTGCATAATTACCTTCCAAACAACATGGTAGAGTGTTAAAAAATAGTGTCCTCCACTGAAGCCTCATTACTATGCTGTCTGTGTGTGCAAGGGATTTAGAGAGCACTATTTTTCCTCTGGCTCATGTTCCCTCCCTGCAAGGCATCAAAGGAGGCAGACCTTTGTCTAGGGGCATGACCAGGACACCTACATGGACAGGTTTGGGGGAGGAGGGCAAGCAGGTGCCACCCACTAGGGGCAGGCAGGTGTTCTCAGGGTGGATGGATCTTGCATCCAGGAATAGGGAGGAGATACAGTACCTCATAATTTCTACCTTTCCTAGGTTGCAAGAACAGCCTCAGAAGGAACATCAAGGTTTTTTGCAAAGAAGATCCCTTAAGGCAACAGCAGAAAGTAGATCTTGTGAATCCTGGAACCTTTTGGTAATACTGTTTTTGTTTTCAGCTTCAGCTGGCTTAACAGCATGAAGGATCCTTTCTGTACTGCCCCTGCCTGCATTATAATGTGATATAAAACTAAGTATGGTGTTCACTGTAACCAGCTTAATGTTCCCCTGTCAATAAAGATGTACTAAATTATCACCTTACATTGTCACTTATGAATCTCCATATTGTCTGAACTTTTTATCCTAAAACAGTGTCTTTACAATACAGGAAAATGCTGTATTCAAAGCTTAAAAAGAGAACAAATCAATTTTTTCTGCATTTTAAATGCAGTTGGCCAAAATTGTAACTGTAAAAAGAAATAAAAAATATGTTTTCACTTCAGTTAGGCATCCAATGTCAAAACAAATATTTTTTGCATCTTGCCATTGTGGTCAACTACTGACAATGAGGTGTAGTACAGGACAATCAGTGTGTAAAATTAGCACTGTGCTTCATGCCACATGAATGGGGGGGTTACAAAAATGCTGAACTATATGAAAAAAATCTATCAAGGGTGATGGTTTTCTCAAATAACAGTAAAAGCACAGTTACTGACACAAGCAGTATCATTCATTTGCAGGAGGCATTGCAAATGCCAGCATGAAAAGCAAAAGGAAAAACAACCTGTATCACTTCAGTTAGGAAATATAGGGAGACAACAACTGACACATTGGTTTGACTAGAAAGGCATTATTACTTAAAATATCATTTTTTTGTGGAACTCAAAACACTGATGCAAAATAAATGTATTTGCAAAAACATCAAGCCCTGTTTGTAATGATATATAGTTCCCTGTTCCAACACACACACACACACACTGTATAGGCAGAAATACAGGACACCAGTTGCAGTAAAAAAATGCTGGCATGATGCCATCTTGCAAACCAGGAGTATGAAAAGAAAACATAAATTAAATATTTTTCACTTTACTTAGGGAATATCGGGAGAGAACAACAAGGGCATTGGTTAGACTATAAAGGTATTATTACTTAATGATTAGATTTGTCTACAAGCACTGTCTTCTAAGCAAGACACAAACAATCGAATCAACACACACACACACACACACACACACACATATTTATCATGTAGTTTTCCTTTAAGTGAGCTATCCCAAGTACTTCCTTTTTTTTGCAAGCTGAACCTCAGCTATAGTGATCTTTCTGTGCTAAGTTTCAGTGCATAATTTACAACCACTTATAAACTGAGAAACATGTTGTACTGGTATCCCCTTTCCCAGTCTTACAGAGGTGTCAATTCACTGTTTGATAATCAAGCTGGTTGATCTTACTTGCTTAGGGCAACATATTATCATTTGCAATAGTTTACATTAAAAGGATCAAGGAATATAACAACAACTGATGACAAGCAAGATGGTTAAATGAGGATGTGAAGAGGGTGACTCAACAACAACAACAAACAACAAAAAAGCTAAACATGCAATAAAATATCTGAAAACAAAAGCCATGACATAACCACATGGTCAGAATATGAAACAGTTTTAAAGAAACATAAACAGAAAATTAACCATTTCAAAAAGAAAATGGAACTCAAATGCAACAAATGCAGACAAAAGCAACAGCAAGCAATTGTGCAGTTACATCAATAGCCTAAACAAAAAAATATGTAAGTATATTAATAATAAAGGGGATACAGTAAAAAATCCAGAGGAGATAGCAAGGCAATGTAATGAATATTTGTGTTCCTTACTCAAACCCAATCACAACTCAGTCCCCTGCCCCTGTACATTACCAAGAATGCCAACAGAATTAATATAAACACAAACAACATACTGCAAAAAATTCAGAACAAGAACATCAGAGTGCAAAGTTTCCACTAAAATGTTGAAATTAAATATTGGGATAATCCATAACCAGGCACCCCATCAAACTATATATATATATTTTAAATTAATAAATACAGGTTCAAGGTAAATTCTAGAATCGTAAGAATTAAGTCAGCTACATGTCTAACAGTGATTTCAGTGCAGAGAGCAGCAGTGATTCACAAAGGGATAATCAGGTACCCTAAATGTAACGTGTCTCGATGAAAATATGATCCAATTCCTGGGCAACAATACCTGATAGACATAATTTCTGTTATACCTTTGCAAAACATCTGCCAGTATACCACATTTGGCAGTCAATTAAAAATGTTTCCCCTAGCTATTCATCCCTGAATTATAAACAGTAGAACCCAAACCAGTCAAACCATATGAAGATTCATCACTGTAAGCTTTGTGTATTATGCACACTGTGATACTCAACAGTTTTAGGGTAAGTTACTCCATCTTGACTTATTTGCTGCATATGCATCTCAGTTGCTAAGGGGTCCTGATCATGTTCACCCTTCCTCAAGCCAAGCTAGCTACAGTATGTCTAGCTCTAACACTGATGGGAAGATTATGCCATTAGCAAGAGTCTCTTTAAATAGTATTTTTTTGGCAAATTGAAACCTCCTCCATTGTGTTTGATTTAGCTTACCTCTGGCTTGAGGGAAGTTAAAGGAAAACTCCACCCAATGTCCAAGTTTGGTGCCTCTGTGATTTCTCTGAATTTGCTAAAAAAAAACTATCCTGCACATTTTTAGTCCCTCCATAGGAGACATCAATAAAGTAACCAAATACAGTGCTCCCTCGCTATAACGAACCTTGCTATAGTGAAATCCCTCTTATTACGAATTAGGGTGATGGCTCCCTATCCAGTTTCTCTAATTGATAGGTGCATCAGCAATTAACTTGCAATTATCAATTACACACTGCCTATAAAACAGTGCCTGCATCCTGCAGCTGTATTGCATGCAAAATGAAGCGATCCTGCTACACAGTCGAAACTAAGCTGGCAATTCTAGACCACCTGAAAGGTGGTGAAAGCTTGACTAAGTTGTCATTTGAGAGTGGTTATTCAAAATCCACCATATGTACTTGGCGGAAGCAGGAGAATGCCCTCCAAGTGTTTGCTGATGAGTGCTCAGAGACCCAGGGGATGGCTCAAAAAAAGTTAAGGCATCCTGACAAGGGCGAAATTGACCAAGCAACCCAGCTTTGGTTTGAGCAGCAGCACGCTCACGGGATACCACTGTCCGGCTCTATTGTGAAGAGCAAGGCAGAGCAGTTCACCAAAGATATTCATGGTGAGGAGTACAATTTCAAATCATCGTCAGGCTGGCTATGGCAATTCCAGCGGAGGCATGGAATTTGCCATGTGTGCATTACAGGGGAGGCAAGGTCTTGTGATGACACAGCAGTCCAAGCATTTCTACCAAAGTTGCAAGACATTTTGGTCAAGGGTGGGTACACTCCAGAACAGGTGTACAACTGCGACGAGACTGGCCTATTCTAGAGATGCCTCCCTGACATGACACTGGCTAGTAAGAATGAAATCAATGCATCCAAGGGGTTCAAGGTTGCAAAGGACAGGGTATCCTACATGTTCTGTATGAATGCAACAGGAACCCACATACTGCTGCCCTTGTGTATAGGGAATTACGCCAGCCCAAGATGTTTCCATCATGTCTCGATGGCATCCCTGCCTGTGAATTCAGCCACTAGATGGTGGCATTATCGCAACATTTAAAAAACATTATCGTAAGCGACTGCTTACTGATTTGGTTGCTGAGGGTACTGAAGTGTGTTCATTCTTAAAAAATCTGAACCTAAGAGACATGGTAACAATTGCGGGAGAAGTGTGGGGAAAAGTTACACACTCTACCATTACCCACTGCTGGCAAGCCACACTGGGGACAGCATTCGGAGAACAGCTTTGCGATCCTGAAAACACCCAAGAAGATGCTGAAGATGACATACCTGAGATAGCTGCTCTTGCAACAGAGTTGAGCTTGCTGGACACACCACATCCCTCGACCATCGATGACTGGCTGTCCGTCGATGATGAAGCGCAGACATCAGAGTCGATTGCAGACTCTGAGATAGTCAGTGCGGTGAAGCATGTCGAGCAGAGTAATGATCGCTCTGAGGATGAAGACACGTAAGAAGTCACAGTACCCAATTATGCAGTGGCAATACGGGGGATGGAAGCTGGGCTCCACTATTTGCAGTCACAGGACAGTGATCCGATGAAGGTATTGCAGCTGAGAAACATAATATCGCATATGAGAGACATTGCGGCCAAAAAATGTAAACAGTCTAAGATTACCAATTTTATGAAACCATCAGCTAACAGTTATGAATGAACCTGCATTTAATTATTGTTTTACTTTTTAAACTAAACTCAATAATGAATAAAAGTGAATTTACTAAATCAAACTGGTGTTTTACTTGCTGGCAATGTTTTTTATTACATGCTTCCTCGATATAACGAACACACTGCTATAACGAATGAAGGACTTGGCTCCTGACTCATTCGTTATTGCGAGGGAGCACTATACTAAGTAAGGACTGGATCACATAAAAACAATCACAAAGCCTACTTAGCCAGTGGATGACCACCAGCTGCAAAATGATTAGATTTGTTTACAAGCAGTCAAGCACTGCTTTCTACACAAGACACACACACACACACACACACACACACACACACACACACAGCAGAACATAGCTGCAAAATTATTAGATTTGTCTACAAGCACTGTCTTCCATGCATGGCACAAGCAATTGAATCAAACGTACACTTGCACACACACACACACACACACACACACACACACACACAGCAGAGCATAGCTGCAAAATGATTAGATTTCTTTACAAGCAGTCAAGCACTGCCTTCTACACAAGACACACACACACACACACACACACACACACACACACACACACACACACAGAGTAGACCATAGCTGCAAAATGGTTAGACTTGTCTACAAGCACTGTCTTCCATGCAAGACATAGGCAATTGAATCAAACGTGTACACACACACACACACACACACACACACACACAGCAGAACACAGCTGCAAAATGATTAGATTTGTCTAAAAAACTATGCACATTATTATTACTCTGTTCTGTGAGTAAAGCAGATCTGAACACTGTGTAGGGCACAGAAATTAAATCTATAAACAAACTACAAACATTATTATTAAACTTCAGTGTGAGTGAAGCATATCTGACCACTAATGAGTAAACAGACCTTCACTCAGTGGGGAGGGGGGGACTCTGTGACAAAAAAACCCCAGCACCTGGAGGTTTAAAATAAAGGTACAACCGTAGCAAAGGGTACTTAATAAATGAAAGTCCACACTAATGTTTAACAAATATTTTCTCCATGTAATGGTCACAGCAAACATTACATGCCCAACTGGGCCAGGGGAATGCTCCCCACAATATTTCCCTGGCTTAGTGCGGCATGTAGTGTTTGTTTTGAGCATTAAATAAAGAAAATATTAAACATTATTGTGGATCTTTATTTATTAATTAACCTGAGCTAGGGTTGATCTATGACTTTAAGCCTCCACATATCTGAACACTGTTTATGTTGTAGAAAGGAAATCTAGAATGCAATTGGCAATATGATCCAAATTAACAGGTTACTCTGTTGTGTGAGTGAATCATATCTGAACACTGTGTATGTCACATAAATTTAATCTACAAACAAACTACAAACATTATTATTAAACTTCAGTGTGAGTGAAGCATATCTGAACACTAATGAGTAAACAGATCTGCACTCAGCGGGGGGGGGTACTCTGTGACAGAAAAAAAAAACAGTACCTGAAGATTTAACGTGAGGGTACAATCTAAGGTGTATAACCTTTTGTACAGATCAGTGACCTCCCTGTGTCAATGGCCACAATTACTGCTAAGCATTGAAAGCAGACAACAGACAATATAAGCATAAAACATGGACATGGAGAAATTATTATAATTTTCAGGATAGAGTATTAGGTTACTTACTGTACTGCTGTTTTTTTCCCCTTGTGTTTGTTTTTGTGTTAGCATATACTGCAACAGTGAAATTAACCATCACAGTCAAACGTTTGTGCACTGGAAAGGCTCAGCTGCCTGCAGAGTCCTTCCTTCTCTGACACACACACACACAGAAACCCAAAGAATCATAGCGTGGTGCCTGTTACATGAAAATAACTACTAAAGTATGAATATAGCCCTTGAGGTTGTAAAGGTGTCCTGTGAACTTTTTTAAATATTATAAATACATTTGCAAGTACCTAGAAATGAAATTAATGTGCCTGAATAGTACATGGATAAAAATGTATCACCAGTGTGTAATAATCACATGAAACTGGATTTAATTTTGCTGCCCTGTAAGTCTGGTATCTTGAATCAGTAATCAATGCAGGTCACAGTACATTAAAAAATGACAGTACATAAAAGGTAGCAAATATAACAGTGGGTGCATGGTATAAAAGGAAAACTTACCAAAGTTGGTACAGAAATGGAAATGTTAGTCCTGTAAAGGACATCATTGAAATAATCCGATTTGTGAAGAAGTCTGTAGGAAATACAGAGAAGAGTCACTTATTTTGAGTTGATCAATGTAACAAGGATATATTTTGGTTATGACACATCAGTAGCAGTAATGCAGTAGCCAGTTAACTATTAGCCAATCACTTTCATTTCATAGATCCAGACTATGTGGGTTTGGTTTCTTAGCAGTAATTTAAGATTGCTTACCTCCAGCAACCTCAGAAGCAAATGGTGTATGTGATGTGACAAGTAACATAGTACAAGCACTAAAAACAAAGGCCTTGCTTAAGTTGATATCCTTTGCATGGAAAGTGGATTTGACACTGCATGTAAGATTCACCCAATGTGAATTACTGGGAATGGAATTTAAAGTCATTTGCATCTCAGACAGAAAGTCTGGCAGTTTTCTTATAGATCCTGGCACCTGCCATTTACCATTATTGTATGAAGTGACTGAAGGCTTGGGGATTTTAGCATTTGAGCAGGTTTTGTGCTTTGAAGTTTAATATACAGAGTGTGATAATGTCATGGGCAGAGGAAGAGGATGGAATCTGTCGGAAAAGAAGCTTTTAGACAAAATAATTTATTACTCTGTTTTGTGAGTGAAGCATATCTGAACACTGTGTAGGTCACAGAAATTAAATCTACAAACACAGTATGAACATTATTATTAAACTTTAGTGTGAGTGAAGCATATCTGAACACTAATGAGTAAACAGACCTGCACTCAGTGCAGGGGGTACCCTGCAACAAAAAAAAAAACACTACCTGGAGGTTTAAAGTCAAGGTACAACCATTGCAAAGGCTACTTAATAAATGAAGGTCCATGTCAATGTTTACCAGATATTTTCTCCATATAATGGTCACAGCAAACATTACATGCCCAACTGGGCCAGGGAATTGCTCCCCACAATGATCTTTCCCTAGTCCAGTGGGGCATGTAGTGTTTGCTTTGACCATTAAATGGAGAAAATATCTATTAAACATTATTGTGGATCTTTATTTAATAAGTACCCTGAGCTAGGGTTGATCTGTGACATTAAGCCTCCACTTATATTTGCATTTGTATATAGGATCAGATCATAGGCTTATGGAAAGATCAATATTCACATTATTATTACTCTGTTGTGTGAGTGAAGCATATCTGAACACTGCGTAGGTAACAGAAATTAAATCTACAAACAAACTACAAACATTATTATTAAACTTCAGTGTGAGTGAAGCATATCTCAACACTTATGAGTAACCAGACCTGCACTCAGCCGGGGGGGGGAGTACCCTATGACAAAAAAACAGTACCTTGGGGTTTAAAGTCAAGGTACGACCTAAGGTGTATGACCTTTTGCACAGATCAGTGACCTCCCTGTGTCTATGGCCACAATGACTGCTAATCATTGAAAGCAGACAACAGACAATATAAGCATAAAACATTAACATGGAGAAATTATTATAATTTTCAGGATAGAGTATTGGGTTGCTTACTGTACTGCTTTTTTCCTTGTGTTTGTTATTGTGCTAGCATATACTACAACAGTGAAATTAACCATCACAGTCAAAAGTTTGTGCACTGGAAAGGCTCAGCTGCCTGCAGAGTCCTTCCTTCACACACACACACACACACACACACACACATGCACACACAGGTTCCTGCAGTGTTATTAATTTTACACACTTGGCAGCAGACAAAAAAAAGTTATCAGTAGAGCTACCAACCTCTGACAGTTACAGGACTTCAGAGACTGATCATGCCATGTTGTATTTTATGCATGCTTTTTATGTTTGCTTGTGCACATGTGCAAGAAACATGTGACAGCTTGCAGGAGTAGCAGTTTCTGTATGTGTTGTTGTGTTGTGGCCAATGCCCCCACTGCTGTGTGGGGCTTGTCTCTGTGGCAACAATAAATGGGCATGCTGTCTATGACAGCAGTGCAGAAGAATGTCACCAACTTGAAAGAATTTCGCTGCTGCAATGAGGGAGCACCCCTTCATTGCAGGGTGTGCCTTGTCTGGTGTAACATTTCAATAAACATGGTGGCTGTCACTGTCAGCATCTGCCTCTAGTCCCCAGTAAGTTGACATTTGGGATGCCCAATCCCCAATTCATTTGCTGATGGAAGAGCCCAATCCCCATCATCATAATGGTCCCCCTGTCCAATAATTTGTCTGCCGAGGGGGAGCCCAATCCCCCTTGGTATCATGCCCTTTCTTCTTCTTTGCCAACAGGGTGCCCAATCCCTGTTGGCTCCAGTCCCCCCATAAAAAACACCTAGGTGGCATGCTGGGAGCCCACCCCAGTGTGTCAGATGTCCCTGTAACGAAGAAAACCTTTCGGCAACAGGTTTTTTATTTTGTTCAACCTGTGAACAAGAAAATGGTCCCTCATTGTCTGAAGTGCCCCTCCCCCAACCTGCATCCACCCTCTATGTACCTCACCTCCCCACCCACACTCACCCCATACTTACCTCCAGACCCTGGTGCAATGATCTTCGGTGGAACAAGAACGTGTCTGCACTATTCAAAGCCAACCACGAACTGAAGAAATGCCGGTAAGGTAATGGCATCCAGTAACTGTTTTTTTTTTTCAACTTAAGTGAATATCTCAGCCAGTTTTGTGACTTTTGACACCAAATTTTCAACATGGGGTTTTTGGGACCCCACCTCATGAATTCAGTCACTGTCATGTCATTATTCGGTCCTAAAAGGTAATTTTGTGGTTACTTTGTGGAATCACCTTTTGGGACTGATTAACAAAACAACAGTGTCACTGTTCATGAGGAGGGCTCTCAAAAAGCCTATGTTGCAAATTTGTTGAAAAAAAAATAAAAATGACTGTGTTACAAGCATGCATTGTGTATTTTCCACCCTAGTTCATAACTTCAAGAATTTTTAATATTTTCACTCCAGATTTTCAAAATTGCGATTTTTGCACACCTCTTTATGAACAGTACAGCTGTCATTTTTCACATTCTGCCCAAGAGAGGCAGTATAGCACATTGGTTTAAGGCTCTGAGCTGCAAATCTGGTGACAGCCAGCAGACCAGACCTGGCTTTGAATCCCACAGCTTCCACTTGCATACTGTGTGACCCTGAGCAAGTCACTTAACTTCCCTGTGCTCATAGGTCACACCTGTAAAAAAGCTTTCAGCTTGGTGTGCTACTCCTGGTTAAACAACTAAATAAACAAAAAAAATGTGGTTTTGCACATCTGGCGCACAATGGGTGCAGTTGCTGTGTGAAATCATTGTTTGGGTCAGATTAAGAAAATCACAGTGCCACAGTGCCAATGTTCATGAGCGGAGGTCCCAAAATGCCTATGTTGAAAATCTGGTGTAACAAATCCCAAAAATAATTGCATTATGGGTGTGTGTTGTGCAGTTTCTATGCAAGCTTATGACTTCATCAATTTTTTTAAATTTTCACTCCAGATTTTCAACATTACTGTTTTTTTTACACCTCCTCATGAACAATACAGCTGTCATTTTTTACATCCTGTTCAAAATCTGTTTTTCACCTGTGGCACTAAATGGCACAGTCGCTGTTCAAAATCACCTTTCAGCTAATGAACTGATAGCGTCACTGTGGGGTCACAAAAAGCTCATGTTGAAAATGTGGAGTGAAAATACCAAGAAACGCCTAAGGTGTTAGGGTTTCTGACCATAACACCCTGCCCTGTAGGGACTGACAAGCATCAGGGGTGTGATTTGGGATTGTCAACAGTAATGCTCATGGCATTCCACCCCCATCCCTACTCTGCAGTCAGTGACAGTTATCAAGGTGTGCCTTTGACTCTTCAGCCCCAAAGTTCACTCCATTCTCCTATACTGCAACCATTTCAGCATATTTCCTTATGGAATAATGTGAGTGCAAAGCTCAAACACCCCAAGGCACACCTCGACACTTGTCTGTGTCTGCAGGGTAGGGTGAGGTGAAATGGTGTGAGCGTTATGGGTGATGACCCAAAGGCACACCCCAATGTCTGTCCATCTCTGCAGGGTTGGGGTGGGGTTGGCATCTCTTCAGTACTTCACTGCCATTCCTATTTTACCTGCATGTCTGTCTGTCTATCTATCTATCTATCTATCTATCTATCTATCTATCTATCTATCTATCTATCTATCTGTCTATGTAATTATCTATATTTCTGTCAGTTGCATGTATCGCTATTTTTACCTATTTGTAAAATAAGCCTCACATTTGTCTGCACTCTGAGAACATATTTATGAAACTCTGCATATTTGTACTCCACTCCTGCATAGACCTCATACTTTCCTAATATTCTCATTATCACAAGCAAAACAACCTTACCCTTATCAACAGCAACCTCCTCTGAAAGTTACCATCACATTTTCTTTGCTAACAGTCCATCATTACACCTGACTGTCTGACATCAACACATTGCTTAAATATAACTTACATCACCTCATGAACAAAAACCCTGTTTCTCTAAAAAAAACTGTGTAAATAATCCCAAGGCTGAACATATGCCAGCCATTACTTTTTCATATACTGCCACCTTCTGTACCATCATGGGGAGTTGCATATGTTTCTCATGAAGCTTTGCATTATTGGGGTATGTGCAATTGTGTTTTCTTTAAAATTTGGCTGTATGGCCAATATCCTCTGGAATAACTCATACCTCAATGGCATTTGCTCTGGGGTTCTTTTGTAAACCTATATTTCTTACTGTTCCTTCCATGAAAATGTACACCTCCATATATTTTCCTAATAATGTGTATGCCTTCCTTGGAACAGAAACTAAAACAAATCTTACTACTTACAAATCATTGTGTTGTTTCTCCATGCCTCCTTAACAATTCCACACAACTTCACTAAATTCATTATGCAGCCATGGTGGATCTGATCATATTTTGTTTCTTTTACTGTGACCTTTAAAGGAAACTACATTCTCTACAGTTCCCCCTTCTCCTTGTCAGTCTTGTAGTGCCTTCTTGCCAGTTGGTCAAGACTGCATTTGGGGGGAGCAGTTGTGAATGAAGGCTTACCCACCCCCAACTGCCCCCTTTAAGGGTTTTACTGTATCCTAATAGAATTTAAACCTGTATGCACTTTGTACTGTGGTCGGTGCCTTGCAGCACATGTATGTATACAGTACATACATCTGGAGAGTACACTGCCATATCTTGTTGAATGTGTTTTCAGAGAGGATTTTAACCCACTTGACTCTCCTGTTTTGCATGGGTGTGCCTGGCTGTGTGGAGCTCTGTACTGCTCAAGACGAGAGCCAGAGAAAGTGCTTGTTACCAGCTATAGAGGTCAGTTGTTTGGCAATAGTACAACTGAACCAAAAAGTGAGAAACAATAGAAACAACCCTAGAAGGCAAAAAGATATTAATTTGAGACATAGGTGCCTCTCGATTTGTCAGCAGCCATGCAAGACTGTTAGCTCAGGGAAGTTTATGACCCATTTTGTTGCAGAAGTCAGGAGGGGAAAATTGTCTGCATCTATGGCTCAGTTGGTTTCAAATGGGCTCCTGCTCCCCTGTCTGCTCGAGCCCAGGATAGCTGGTAACAGCCATACGTTTATTTCCTTCATTGTAATCAGTAAAAGTCATTATCCTGCCTCATATAAAGCAGGTTTTCTTGCTGCTCAGATGTTACCTGAAAATTACATCTCACTGGTAGTTGCCTTGCCTGGGGGAGGGGGTCTGCACAGGGCAGTGAAATTTATTAAATTCCTGTCATTGTTATGCCTGGGAGCGCTTCTGTCAAACCCACACACTCTCTATGCTCGTTAATTTCTGTCATAAAGTTATTTGTTAACCCCGATGGAGAGTGGTTAGCCTGACATGGCTGTTCTCATGTGATGAAGCGAAGTGACAGTTCCCCTCTAGTCTGGCAAGGAGACGCACGTGGCTTAAAACAAAATGAGTGACTGGCTGCATTGTTTTAATTTATCTGATCAGGTGATTTTACCTCCTCCCTCAGGCAGCACAGGGATGAAATTTTCAGGGTACTTACAGATAGGCTGTCACAAGAGGCAAAGTGTTTTCACCTCCCATGGCAGAAAAGCAGCTGTTCAGAGCTGTCAGCTGTGTTGGAGGGTTGCTCATGAGTCTATCATGTCCCCCATTTTCTCCGGGGACTGTGGTGATGTTAACGGGTCTTGTGTTGCTTTCTGTGTTGTTTGCCTTTTGTCTGGCCTCTTGTCTCTCTCAGCAGTTTTCGGGTCTTCTCTCTCCAATGGTCCCAGGTGGTTCTGAAAAAATCTGTTGACTTCTCTGGGGGATCGAAATTGGAGCATGGTTCCCTCATAGCTGACTTGGAGGATGGCTGGATACAGTAGAGTGTACCTGAGACCCCGGTTTCTTATGCCCTGCTTTACTCTATCCAATCCCTGTCTTTTATTCAAAACAAATCAGTGATAGTTGAAGTAGAATGACAGCCTATTCCCTGCTGCTTCAGTGTTTTTAAATTCTCTGGCCATATTCAAGATAACCTCTTTATTGAGGAAACAGAGTAGTTTGAGAATCAGTGGTCGTGGCTTATTGGCAGATGCAGGCATATTGTCTCTCTTTATCCTGTGGGCTCTTTCAGTTTTGAACAAATATGTGGTATCCATGTGTAGCCAGAGTGGTAGGTTCTCCTGCAGGTATCTTATGGTGTCCCGGCCCTCCAGTTTTTCTTGAAATCCCAGTATCCAAACATTTTTCCTCCAAACCAGGCCCTCCAAGTACTCGAGTTTGGCCATCGACCAATCTATTTGTCTCTTCACATTTTGCAATCTATTTTTGGATTTTCCATCCCTGGCATGGATAGATACGATCTGTTGTTCTATAGGTGTGATCCGGTTGGTAAGTTGGGATAAGGTGGTTTGTGTTTCTACCACAATCATTTGAATTGTCTGTACTACAGCTGCTATCTGTTCCAGTAGTGAGCAGCTCAATTCCAGGGATTGCGAGTGTCTTCTCAAGGCTCTGAGGGCCATGCTTTTCAGCCCTCATGTTGTTGCCTGGGGCACCTGTAAGTTGCTTTAATCCATTATTTTGTGTCTGATCTTTCTGAAAATTCCATCGGTTACTCTACTTTTACCTCTGGTTTTCTTAAAAGATGCAGAGCTGAGATCTTAAAAATGACAATAAAATAGATAGCTTTCCAGGGTGGCCGTGAGCTTTTCGATTAAGCGGCCATTACATTCAGGCACCCACATGACCTCTTTCACAGCTAGCCTTCTAACGATCAACAATGTTGCAAAGGCATTACTCCACACTGCAGTTGTGTACACCCATCGATACAGTTTTTAAAGCAGCAGTATTTGTTAGGCGGCAAACACTTTTTTTTAAATGTATACATTATAAATACATACAGGGTACTTATAACTAATATGCTGTTTTATAAAATAAATAATACTGTCCTACCATGTATAAAAATACCTGCAGAGAAGAAGAACAGGTAAATCAAGTTACTGTCAATTACAGCATAGCTGAGTTCAAATTTTGTTGACTAGATCTGAGTACAAAAGGCACAACTGAACAATAAATTTATGTTGATCCATACATCTGCCAGCCATCTATATGGCTGGCAACTCAGAATGGATGCATACATTTAGAAAGGAAATCAAACTTTCCTGGTGGACAAAATATCGGTTATACCCTGGGTAGTCAGCAAATATGTCATCATTTTTTTGAGCAAAAATGTATTTCTGACATCTTTAGATTCATAATCAGTATTTTTGTAATTTTCTGATATAATTAAAGAAGCTTTTATGAATATTTTTTTATAATGAGTCAAGTCATAAAAGATGGTTAATTTGCAATTTTAAAAGCTTTCCAGTCCAGAGAACCTTTTGATTGTAAATACTGCATTAATGCTTTGGATGCATGATTTTGCAGTCATACTGTTTTAAGGGTCAGTTTCAATGTAATTGCATGGTAGGTAATCATTAATTACGTGCACCAGGGGCAATTAAACTGCAGTTACATGTTTGCTGCATGCAACTACACTGCAGTTAACTGACACTTCAAATCAAGTGTTACTGATTGTGCCAGCACATTTGTGATGCTAAATAGCACTACACTACATCAACATGTTTAAGGGGTTTCATGGTGGGCTTTTCCAGGAAGCAAAAACTTTGGCAAATTTAAAACCATGTATCTCTGATCAGCAATGAAAGAAAATGAAAAGAAAAATGTGTGTCATGGTACTTTTGCCACAAATACATTGCTGCTAAAAAAGACAAGCAATGCTTTAAGTAAAATAACATTTTTGAAATGTTGGAAAAAAGTGCTCTGTGTTTTATTTCTGATTTGAATAGTAATGCCAATAGAGTATAGAGGCAAGTACAGTGTAGAATTTTAATCTATTTTTTCCCTGCATTCTGAGCTACAATATCAGGTAATTTTTCCATGGAAATCTTTGCATCCATTGTCCACTGTGATAGCTCATTTGCTCCACTGCACAGCACAGTAGTAACATGTTTAACAGTTTGTTTATTTAGCCTGCAGGAGAAGGTCCACAAGAGGGCAACCAAGATGACTGTGGGTCAGCAGGGTATGTCTTCCCAGGAGATGCTAGGGGACCTGACAACGTACTCCCTGGAGGAGAGGAGGTAGAGAGGGTACATGATAGAGACCTTCAAATACTTGAAGGGATTAAATAGGGTGGCTAGGGAGGTTCTCTTCAAGCTAAAAGACACCCGTACCATGAGGGGGCACAGCCAAAAGATGGAGAGGGGAGGTTTATGAGGGATGTTAGGAAGCATTTCTTAATAGAAAGGATGGTGACCAATTGGAATGCACTGCCAGAGGAAGTGGTCTCAGTGAAGACAGTGGGCAGCTTTAAAAGGGCCTGGGATAGGCATTAGGGGAAACCATGGGACCTGAGGCGGGCAGGTAGGGTAGAAGGGGAAGCCAGAGGAGCAGAGTAAGTGTTGTAAGCTAGGGACTCTGCAATATGAGCAGACTTGATAAACCAAATGGTTGTCTTCTGCTGGCTCTTTGTATGTTTGTGTCATCATGCATTTTATGGTAGCTCTGTTGTCCATAGTGTAGCCAAGATAATCACTGCTAAAGGAATGACATTCTTACTTTTGCATGAGATAAAGTGCTACTTCTACAGTATGTCTTACAGCATACAGTTATTTAAGCAATAAGTCCTGAGGGGGTGTGGGTTATCAGGGGATTTAAGATGGCTGGAGTGGTTTGCCCATGAGGTGCAGCCAAGTGGGTATATCCATGCCAGCTGTGGTAAATCCTCCAATAACTCAGATCCCCAAGTGGCTTATTGCGATTATACCAAGCACTACTTTTTTTATTATTTTAAAAAAAGCAGTACTTGGTATAATGCTTAATAAGCCACTTAGTATTACAGCAGTGTTTTTGTTTTGTTTTGTTTCCCTGATGTACAGTGCTGCTGTTTTATGGTCTCTGCTTAGCGGGGAAACAAGATGGTGGTTGCAGTTCCGTGATTTCGGCATTGGATTGTTGTTTTTTTTAAAGATGCGGCTGGCTGGCAACTTTTGTTGTGATTATCAGAGGATTTATAATGGAGGTAAGGTGCCAGCCTGCCATTCTCATTGGTCGGTGTCCGAGGTCCATGGTATGATATAAAATAATGCCTGTAAGCTGCTTTAAAAAAATATAGTTTCCAGTAAAACAAATATAAGAATTAGCATCAGCACAAGTCAGTTACCCAAGATTCCCCAAACATTTAAATTTCTGTACCTTCCATGTTTTATTACTAAAGACATTTTCATTAAGATGGCATTTTTCCCTTCAATATTTTCTGTTATGCTATTTATTCCTGTCACAAAATCATAGTCTTTCCTTAAGACCTCTGAACCTGTTGTTGCAGAAATAGTTCTGATGTCACAAACTGAGGATTATGATTTCTGAGAAGCAAAATCAGCAATGATATACAATGTTTAATAGGCAATGAGCCTGGTTTCATGCAGATCTACAGTACAGTATTTAGTTAAAAAAAGACTGGAATCAGCACTGGCCCTAGCTATTCCAGGGCCCTGTGTGTATCTCCTTGCTGGGTCCCCATATCAGAAGTCGCAAAGCCCCCAAGGAACATCCTCATCCCTATCATGGCCTCCCTGTAGCTTCATTTTTAGCTAGTTTTGTGCCATTTTTGCACTTTATTTAAATTAGTACATATGGGACCAGGAAAAAGGAGGCCAACTGGACTGCTGAGTTTTTTTGGGAGCCCTCGACTCTTGGGGCCCTGTGCGAATGCACAGTTCACAATCCCTCTAAGGCCAGAGCTGACTGAAAGACCCTGAAATTGAAATTAAATTTGGAATGTTGCAAAATATTAATCCTAATCAAAGGCTGTGACTGCAGTTCAATGGGTGGGAGCAACCAGCTATGCCCCCTGACTGAGCTATTTAAGTCAGCTCCCTGCAGTCTCACTCAGAAACATTGTTTCTTTGCTGCAGCCTGAAGTTCTGCTGGAGCTCTGTGCCCCCAAGTGTTTGTCTCCTGCTTTGTTTTGTGCTTTTGATATTTCTGCTTGCTTTGTGCCTCCTCCTTTCTAGGTCAGTATTTTGCTCCTGCCTCCTGGCTGCTGTTTGTGTTTCTAACATACATAGAAATTGTTGGCAGATAAGGACTGCTAGGCCCATCCAGTCTGCCCATAAGCCCTAAACTTTCCTGTGTCCTCTGACCCTATCTGGACAGTGGCTTTTACCCCTTCTTCCCACCTTCTTTGTCTTCTTTTTTGTGTTGCCCTCCCATCTTCTAGATCTGTGTTCCTTCTCTGTTGTGTTTCTTTTTGGGTGCTTCTAGTTTTCCTTGTACCCTGCCTTTGCTCATTTATTTCCTCATGCTACTCCAGATTCTAGTGTTTGCTCTTCTTTTTGTACTATTTCAGTATCATGTTCCCCATAACTCCTAAATTGTTTCCACCTGGCTCCTAACCAGGCAACCACTCCCTTCTGGGTTAGGTGGATTATTTGGCTCACTCCAGCAGCACAATGCTTCCTAAGTTTCAGTTCACATATGCCATTCCATTCCTTAATGGTATTTTTTTCACTATCTACAGCTTCAGCATGCTGTCTCTTACCAGACTCAGTGCTAACAGTTGCTCCTCTCCTCATGCTGTCTCGATGTCCTCAGTGCTAACTGTTGTACTTCACCTCATGCAGTCTCATTTACTCTGTGCTAACAGTTGCACTCCCATTCATCCTGCCTATTGCTAGTCTTAGTACTACTAGTTGTATTCCTAATCCTGCACTCTCAGTGAGCATCCCAATCTCTCTGTCTACCTAGCATGGCTCTGCCCCCTTGAAGTTAGCATCTTCAGGGTGGGTCCCTCACTGGGGTGGGGTCCTTCCCTTTCTGCCCTTTGGGTGAGAGGGTCCTCCGCTCTGGGGATAGTCTTTGGCTGGGTGTACAGCATCAGAGACACCTCTTAATATAGCATATAAGACTTCAGCTTCTGGAGGGTGGGGCCTCCAAGTCCCAGGGGACTCCTTTAGCTGTTCTGACAGTGACAGCAGCACCTTTGAAAACTGTTCTCCTACAGCCACCTAAGGTTCACCTGGCCTCCATTCTCTACCCTGCCTTGTCCTTTCTGCCCCTCAAGGGTGAAGGTTATCCAATCCTCCTGTTCTTACCCCTCCAGGGCTCGGCCCTACCCCTCAAGGGTTTCACCTCTCCTCTAGGCCACCTCTCATGGAGGCCAGGTAAGGGGCCTTTCAGCAGTTGTTACCCTCCTCCTCCACTAGAGGGGGCCAGTAGGGTTCTCCCTTTAACTACAGATGCTGTTGACTCTCGGCACTCCCACGATTTTTCCATTAAAGGGATAGAGTGAGAACCCTCCTTCTAAAATCTTCCCTCTGTATTGGGTTTCTAAATTAAAATAACAAGTCATCATTAATTCATCCTAAGCCTGGAGGGAAGGTGACAAAGGCCTTGGATCCCCAGAGGTTTCCCCCTCAGAGAGGAGTTTTCTTCTCCTCTGTGCCACAGGTCATAAAGGTCAGGTGGTCTGTAGAAGGTAGTCCACCACATAGTATATCTATAGGTGTCAGCTTGGCTCAGTTGCTAGCACATCCGTCTCTGGACCAGAAGGTCGTGGGTTCTTGTCCCACACCAGGATTGGACTTGCACCTAAAAATCACTGGCATCCGAGTGCAGTATTGGGGGGTGCTGTACTGCTGGGGTGTGCCGTCCTTCGGAAGAAACATTAAACCAAGGTCCCTTCTGCCCATCCTGGTGTTGTCCTGGTGGGTGTCCAGGTGGAAGTAAATGAACCCAGGGCACTCTTCACAAAGAGTAGGGAACATTCCCGGTGCTCTGGCCAACATTCCCCTTCCCATAAACCAGTTCATGCAATTATCCAGACTGTGTGTGGGTGATGATGTGCAATATGGCTGCCACCACACATTCAGTCACTTCACTACCAGTCTAGCATTGCTTGTAAAGCGCTTTGGATGTATGAAAAGCGCTATATAAATGCTGATTTTTCTGCTTCTTCTTCTTCTTCTATAGAGTACATGCTTACCCAGGTAGGTTTCCACTGGTGAGCTGGGGTTGGATGGTGGTTCTCTTTCTATTTTGACATTCCCTCTCTTCTTAAGTAAGTCATGCTCCTTTTGCTATCAATACTAATATCATCAGTCATTACGCAATTCTGCCTATGTCTGTTTCAAGTCATCACTACTCGTGTCAATCCATGCTTATCCAATTTCTCTGTTCACCACTTGCTGCTAGACCTTTTTGGAGCTCCTTCCTAAGGTACCTTTAGCCTAAAGAAAATTATATTCCTGCAGCACCTCTAGGGAGTGGAACCCTCCTCAGGAGGGTTCCTTTGCCTTCACAGTACCCTGACAGCGTGGTAGTTCCCCATGGGACAGAGAGTGAGAATGGCCAAAGTATCTATTCATCACAGTCAACAACATAAGCATTCAAATACTATTAGACTATCAGTGAAGTTACAAAAGCAAAGCTCATCACTAAATTGCATACATACATTGAAATCAAAGGTTAAGACTGTAGATCAGTGGGTGGGAGCAGCCAGCCACCCCGTCTGAGCTATTTAAGTCAGTTCCCTACAGACTCACTCAGATACATTCTTTCTTTCTATGCTGCACCATCCTCCCATCCTCCTCTAGCAGCATGCCTCTCTCTCTCTCTCCCTCTAGGCATTTTCCTAAGGTACCTTTAACCTAAAGAAATTATCTTCTTTTGGCACCTCTAGGGGTGGAACCCTCCTCAAGAGGGTTCCTTTGCCTTCACGGTTCCCTATCAGGGTGGTAGTTCCCAATGGGACAGAGTGTGCAAATGGCCAGAGTATCTATTTATCACAGTCAACAACAAAAGCATTCAAATACTATCAGACTTGTCAATGAAGTTGCACAAACATAACTCATCACTAAGTTGCGTATGCACATTGAGCTGATGCCAATCGTAATTTGCTTGCAGAAAACTGAAAAAATCAGTTTAACACAGAAATAATTGCAAAATTAGCTTGAAATATTATGAAGTGTAAATGTACACTAAATTGTGCATTTGTAACTGTTGTAAGGAGAAAATGTTGTTGAGCTGTTCAGAATAAAGCAGAGCTGTAAGTTCAGTTCTACAAAAGAATCGAATACCACACACTTCTGGTGTTTGATTCTTTCAGACAGTGGCAAACATTTAGGGGAAATAGGTAGACTTTTGGTTTGACTGGTTCATCCTAGTCCAAATGGTGCAGACCAGTCAAACCAGTCAAACCACGAACTGGAGTTTGCACTTGAAACAGTTAACTAGGGCACAGTGTAAGTCACAGCATCATTTTGGAGACAGTCTCAGCTGGACAATGTGAGACAGCATGGAAGCTCAATCATGCACTCATTTTCAGGCTGTTAGGTAGTTCAGGCAGGACTACAATTCACTTCTAGTTAGCTAGCAAAGTCTTCAAAAAGCAAACGTAAGTCTTCAAAAGTTGAACCTACACTAGTCCTGCAACAGCAGGGTTGATGAAGGAGGGGTATATTTAAGGGGAAAAAGAAGAAGAATAAATGATTGTCAGGCTGAGCAGTGTTGCAGTAGGCCTCTGGGACCAGGGACCTGCATGAGAGAGCTGAGAAGGGAGATACTGGACTCTGGAGGAGAGTGCTTGCGGCTGGACAGTGGACAGGTGGGGCATGAGATGGCAGTCTGCCAGTGCCCACTCATTGCGTAATCTCAGCAGTGCAGCACACATTGTTTTTCTACTGCAGAGCTAGCATTTAACAGGGCATTCAAATACAAACAGAATTAACTGAAGTCCCTCGTAGAAGCCTAAGATGTGATTTTTTAGGGGGAAGGGGGGTTACTTTTATTTATTCATTTTACTGGGCAGCAAGTGTGTGTCAGCTGGCAGCCGAGCAGTGCCTGGCCACTGGTAGTTTGCACCATGGTGGCATCCCACAAAAAATGCAAATAATTCAACATTCACATTCATGTTTCTTTTTGTGGCAGTTTCAAACTCTTTACACTCACCCAGGTGGCAGGATTGCTTGCAGAAGTACTTCACCCTCCTCCTGAGCCCAGAAGCAGACTTTTGCAATGTGATCTGGGCAGTGTGCAGCAGGTCTGTGCCATCTGGCAGTGAGGCGATGCCCAGCTCCTGGTAGTTGGTACCTGTCCCAATGAACACACAATTTTTGGAACCAATAGCCTGCGCTGTAGCATTCTGCAATGATATTTTGTGGGCATACATAGGCCATACAATTACAGACCATTTTCATTTGAGAATTGTTAGCCACATACTCTTGTTTACTACTAGCAGTGTCCAGTTTTGACACTGACTGAATGGACACAATTTTTTGAACCAGAACTCTGAATATTCCTGTTTTGTTTTGGGTGCTTCATCAGCCCAGGGCATTATGTTGTTTCATTTTATCCCATTTCCTGAAGCTTTTTTAATGGACAAACCACTGCAAAGTAGCCAATCAGTAAGAGAACTTTGGGAAATATTGACTGCTTCGATGGTCAAAGTTTACGTGGTCGAACTCTGGGAGGTTCACAGAGTCCTACAATAAAGAGAAGCTAGCTGTCAAGCCTATTGAAAAGCATATTGTAATTGTGTAATATGTAGAGTAAAGTCGAGCACTCACCACCCCATTCAAAATCACTCCTGACAATGAAAAGTATCACCAAAATTACTACAAAGGCTATAGTTGCCTGCATCACTTGCTTTTATTGTTTTTTTTTTTTTTTGCAAACATCTTTATTAAAAATTTGGTTTAAATGAAGACAGACATAAAAAACAACCCAGGGGTCAACCCAGGGTCCACAACCCCAAACTGGTTGTGGTAACTATATACAAGGAAACTATGTACACACACAGGTACACTATACCCTCCATCTTAACATATTATATATATTGTCTAATTATAGCTTGGGGTAGGCAAATACACTTTTTTAATAAAAAGCATCAGTAATCCGCTGTCTGCCCACTCCGATATAGCTTGTTAAGATGTCCATTTAACTAATAACCAACTGTAGGAAGAGTTTGCACCTGCATCCCCAGAAAAGAGAGAGAGTCCTTCCCATCCTTTAAAAATTAGCAAATCCTTGTATTCCTATAATGTCTACTGAGTATAAGAGCACTTGAGAGTACTGGCACCTTTTCCTTAAAAATACAGAAACGCAAAAATCAAGCAAGAAATAAGAATAAAAAATAAAAGAGATTAAGAACTTTCTATGTGAAAAAACATCTATATTCCAGCTACTGATACTTAACTAATCGCAGCCAGACAGACAGATCTGCAGTCGATCACTTTCGACCTGTATAGAATAAACTGCTTCCATAACCATCCATCTTTTACCATATAGCCCTTTCTCGCCCTCCATGAGCATTTGCCTTTTAATTCTTTCCAATACCCTAATAAGATCCCTCACCCAATGATCATAAGTATATATAAGGTCACTTTTCCAATGTTTTAAAACAAAGGACTTCACCAGGGCTGACATTAAAGAGAGATGGTATTTAACTGTCGCCCCTGAAACCTGAGCCATATCACCCAAAACACAAATCCCTGGCATTATAAACTCTGAATAGTTCAATAAGGGGTCCATGTTTTGTTTGATATTAACCCACAAGGGCTGTATTTTGGAACAATACCACATCACATGCAGAATGTCCTCTGGTCTCAAGCCACATCTAAAACACAGGTCTGTCTGTCTAAGACGTCGAGCACATAGTTTAGCAGGAGTGTAGTATATGTTGCAAGAAATAAAAAACTGCATAATCTTATACTTAGGTATAGATATATATTTGCAACTCTTCCATATACCTTTCCAATCAGTCCTCAGAGGAGCTATACTCTTGTCCCAATATAAGGTCTGCACTGGTGAATCAGGGCCCACAAAGTCCAGTAGCACCCTATAAACTTGTGATAGAGGGCTAAGTGCATAGTTTACCTCTTTTAACTTTTTCCAGTTGAACGGATGTTTCTGGGCTTCTCCTGGCTCTCTCAGCACCTTCCCCATGAGCTTAGAAAGCTGTAACTTTTTATAAAAATCCATGCTACCACACCTTGATGGAAGAACCACCCTACCATCAATTATAAAATCTGCTAAACTGAGATCAATCAGTGGAGCTGCCGGTTTTTTATTAATTATTTGTCCTCCAAGATGGAAATTAGGATTACCCAACATAGGTTGGTCTCAAGCTCTCGTTTGTTCCTGTCTCTGTGCAGGGGTTAAAAAGGTCCACAAAGCGATTATCGCTTTATTTATTGGAGTAAGTTTTACTTTATTAGGCAGTCCTTTTGGATTTGCAAAGAGCAACGCCTCTGTAGATAGACCCACATCCCTTAATATCTTCTTCTCCACATGTAACCAAGTTGGCTCGTATTCCTCTCCCACCTGAGTTCTACACCACTATCCCATTAAACCCAATTGCCCAGCCACATAATATAAATGAAGATCTGGAAGTTTAAAACCTCCCATATGCTGTGGAAGACGTATATTGATGTGCTTTTTCCTGGGGGGGGCTTAGAGTTCCATAGGAATTCAGATATTAGTTTTTGAACTTTGATGAACCATATTTTAGGAATGATGTCCGGAACCAAGTAAATTGGGTATAGGAATCTAGGTAATAGATTAATTTTAATCAATCCTAGCCTAGCTGTAAAATTTAAAGGAAGCTTATTCCATTGAAGTACGTCGGATCTAATTATATTCAGCAGTTTTACCATATTTGCTTCAACCCCTTCCTCTGTATTCACAGTGATACAGATGCCCAAATATTTAATCTGTTGTGGGGCCCAGTGAATTTGCAGCAGTTCAAAATCTGCTTTATAAATATGCAAGGTAAGGGAAAGTACCTGTGTTTTGGTCAAATTCAATTTATAATTTGAAACTTTAGAAAATTGCTTGATAATTTCTAGAGCTCTTTTAAAACTCTCTACCGGTTCTTGTAAATGTAATAGTATATCATCTGTGAATACAGAAAATTTAAGTTCCTTCTCCCCCACCACAATTCCCTGTATCGCCGAGTCCCTACTAATCACTCTTAGAAGAGGTTCCAAATAGATATTCAATAAAATTGGTGATGGGGACAACCTTGTCTGGTCTCGTTGTGTAAATGAATTTCTTGTGAGACATACCCATTACATAGAACCCTGGCTGTAGGGGCCGCATATAAGTTTTTAAGTCCCCTAAGAAGGCCTTCAGGGAAACCCATCCTCTCCATGACAGTGAATAAAAAAGCATGGGAGACCCTGTCGAAGGTCTTCTCAGCATCCAAGGAAATCAGTGCCATGGGTATCTTAAAACTGGTCACATAGCAAAGTATGTGATGGAGTTTCCTAAGCACGTCATGGTCTCCTCTGCCCAGCATAAACCCTACCTGGTCCTGACTAATTAAAGCAGGAGCTAACTTGAAGATTCTATTGGCCAAAACCCTCGTCAGTATCTTAATATCCTGATCCATCAAGGCTATAGGCCTGTAACTACCTGGTACTTCTTTTGGTTTGTCTGGTTTCAGAATAAGTGTTATATATGCCTGATACAAAGGGGGGTGAGGGACTCCTTCCTGCATTATTTTGGTGAATAAATGCTTCAACAGGGGAAGGATAGTGGAAATATGAGTTTTATAAAATTTGGCTGTAAGGCCATCAGGTCCTGGGGTTTTACCATTTGGTAATGAGTTTACTACCTCCAAAATTTCAGATTCCTTTATTGGAGCTGCCAAAGTATGTGCTTGCACATGATCAAGTTTAGGGAGAACTATGGCTATCCAAAAAACCCTTGATTTCTTCTTCAATACTAATAACCTCTCCTTGATAGATCTCATTATAATAGGATGCAAAAGCATCAGCCATTCCCTGGGGATCGGTTATAGTTTCCCCTTTATAGTTTATTAGCATAACAGTACTCGCTGCTTCCCATTCCCAAACTCTAGATGCAAGAAGACGGCCAGGCACATCCCCCTGTAGTAAATATTTAGCTTGAAGCCTTTCTAACCAGTAGTCTACCTTGCGATAGACTATGTCTGCTATTTCATCTCTTAGGTCTATAAGCTCAGCATCCAAGCCCCTAGAAGAGCCTTTCAGTGGAGTAAGTGAGTTAATAGCCCAAAATATAAATTCCTCATGTGCCTTTCTCATGCTATTCCTTCTAGCTGCATATCTTTGGGCTATTCTCACATATAATACCTTACATGTTGGCCAGGCTAATGTTTTATCCTGCAATGTTGGGAGTTGGGTCTGAAGAATCTCAAGGACAGCATTCTCCAGCTTGGTAACAAGTATATCATCTGTATCATCTGTTAATAACGAGTCATCTAGTCTCCATCTATATGGCCTAGGTGGAATAGAGTCAATCTCCCAAATCAACTGGATTGGGGAATGATCAAATAGGACTCTGCTATGAGTAATCAACTCTTTGATTCCCCGTAATGCTTCGTTATTGACCAGGAAGAAGTCTATCCAGGTCTGAGTTTTGTGTGCTCCTGAGTAAAAGATTATATTATTATCTCCCTTGCTGTGTGCCCTATAGGGGTCAACCAAAGCTGAAACCTCTTAAAATCTATTTATGGCCACTTGGGCCACAGATGGCATTTTTTTAGTTGGTGGCTTCCTATCTACCCAGTTATTTAAACAAAAAATTCCAGTCTCCTGCTAATATGAGAGAGTGTGTCGGCAGTGCAACAAGATCCATCTCCAAAGAGGCAAAAAATTCGAGATTGGGTGGCATAGGGCCATAGACAGAAGCAATTGAAAACTCCCTATCCAAGATGGCACCTAAGGCAAAAATCCCTCTACAATCCTCCCTCGCCATCACCTGTGTTACAACGTATGGACATGCCTTTCCTACCAAGATTGCCACACTCCCTGAAGCCTTAGCCTTACCAACTCCTAGGACCTGGCCACCCAGAGTTTTTTAAGAAGACCCAGCTCCTCCGTCAACAAGTGAGTTTCTTGTAGAGCTACTATACGAGCCCCCATCTGTTGGAGATGTTTCGAGATCACTAATCTTTTCTTTCTACCTCTGAGGCCTTTCACATTCCAAGAAATAATTTTAACATTCACCATTTTGTATGTCTAAACTTTTGCTTTTCACTCCCATAATGACATTGGACTCTCTCTTCCCCCATCCCCTTAATCACCCCCCCTACTGAAATCCCATATCCTTTGATCACCCTCCTATAAGATATAGACTCATAGATGAGCATGTCCCCGTGTGCCACTAAGCCCACCCGTTCCCCGAGGAAACCTCGCAGGACCCTACCGTGGGTGTTAGCCTCATTAAGATCTCAAGCTAGAAATACTCCCTTTCCATATACAAGTAAACAGAACCACTTGTGGGGGGAACAAAAGATATAGCCTATTCCTTACCGACCACTATCCAACAGTGGCATCATATTTCAATCCCTGTTCATTCTCTTCCCATACTACTTACTACAATATCATAACTTAATCCATATATAAAGGTCCTTCTAGGTTGGGGGGGTAGATATTTGCTGACAAACCCAAGCAAGTGGAATTAATCCCATTCTGCTTCTTTCCCCATATACCCCTCATCAGAGGCGGGGGGAATCCCCCACCTCACAACCATCTACAAACCAACCATTAGATTTCTAGGAGTTCCAGGTCAGGGGACATCTAGGACCCAGTAGTAGATTAATCTCAACCCAATTAAATTAAACTCCTAGAATTATACCCCATTATTCCAGACCCACGGTATCAAGGCTCCCCTGACCCCTTCACTTTATTACCATTAAGGGTCCCAAAAGAATAGTAACCTATTATCTTGTATTTTAGAGGTCAGGCATTTTGGCCCATCTCAAAATGAAATCTGTCCACATTGGGGAAAAAGAAACCCCCCTCTTCCCTCAAACTCGGCCACAATAGCATCAAGCAGAGGATGACTCCTATTCAAAAAGAAAATGTAAATATAACTGTATATATATATATATATATATATATATATATATGTATAAATGGCCCTGGGCAAATGAAGGTTCCCACTCTGGGTTCCCCCATACATTTGCTCCTATTATGAATTAAAAATTAACATCAGACTTAAGTCAAAAATAACTGTAACTCTTCTGTCACCAGATAGTCTTGTATAAGGATCCAGTCACTCGCTCAGCATTCACTAGGTCAAGCTGTAATTCCCCTTCTCAGAATCATGTCACAGAGAGTAGAACAATTCAGAAATAGCCCCAAGTGTATTGACAATAACAGATGATATTCATTCCATACGGCCACTCGATCCTAGTGCAAGCTACACAAAGAAAGAGAAGTAATAACATCTGTGGCCAAATTATATAAGTCTTAAATTCGCCAGTCCCCTTGTGATCTTACACAGCTTTCCCACTTGTAGAATCTCAAGTCCAGCCAAGACTTCCCTCCTGTATGCATTTTCAGGTCACTAACTTGAAAAGAACGGGGAGTTCCACTGGCAGGCCTTCCAGAGCATCCCTCGCAGTTAAATATTTCTTCTCTCCCTACTGCAGTTTCACCATCAAAGTTGCTGGGTGCAGAATTCGAAATTTAACCCCTGCGAGATGCAACTTTTTTTTAATGTCCATGTATTCTTTTTGTTTTTCATAAATCAAGGGGGTTAGATCTTGGAACAATCAGACAGCTGCCCCACTGAACTGGAGATTTTTGGCTGCTTTAGCTTTATTGAGGACATGAAGCTTTTCTTTATAGTTCAAAAATCACATAATACAGATCTGGGGACGTGCTCCTGGTGGGAGGACTTCTCTTAGGGTGCGATGCGCTCTCTCCAGGTTGTGCGCCTCTCTGAATGGCATTGGGCCAACAAGTTTCAATAGCAGATCTTGCACAAAAGATAAACAATCCGCTCCTTCAACTTACTCGGGTAATCCAGCCATTATTAAATTGTTTCTCCAATGGTGTGCTTATTGATCCTCAATGCGATCTTCCAGCTTCCTAACTTGTCTGCGTAGAGTCACTAATTCCAAATCCATTGTCGATGTTTCCCTTTCCTGAGAGGTGACTCTGGCTTCCACGTCTCCCATCCGTTGTGCCAAGGCCTGCACAGTTGGTTCACAATAGAGAAATCAACCACTAGCCCTTGCAACAGCTGTTTAATCTCTAAAATATCATCTGATGATGACTGATTCCCCTCGTCCACCATGGGCTGATTCTCCGGGGCATCCGGAGTAGGCGATTGGGATTTCGGGCATTTCACTGCCAGGGCTCGTGCAGCCAGAGGTTCCAGGCTTCCACACTCCATTTTGGCCATTGCTCTCGGCCCTGCGTACCTGCCTCGAAATGCCAATAAACTGCACCACAAAGCTCCGATTTGTCAACCAAACTTCATTGTGCTACTCAGGAGAGTTACTCTCAGTGATTAACCTTCCAAGATTGAGCCCAATATAAATTTTAAATAAGAAGAAATGCGGTGAGGCCTAGGAGCAGCGATCAGGATGTCCTCTTGGTACTAGCTCATCACGTGATCCCCGCTTTTATTGTTTTTTAAATAAATAAAAGTCATTTTTGGTGGTACTTTTCACTGTCTGGAGTGATTTGGAATGAGGTGGTGAGTGCTCAACTTTACATGTCTGGACCTATTGGTTCGGAAACCCACTGTCCCAGTGCCCCTTCTTTGTGATTTTTAATTGTGTAATATGTAGCAGTACAGAAGTCCTTGCAGGAACTCTGACCACCTTGGTAAGATTTACATTGAGCTGACACTGATCTAGATCTACCATTTATACAGCTGAACCTCCTTGTTAAAGGGAAACCTCCATGTAGGATTAAATTTATCAATATTCTTACCAATGGAAATCTGCTTTATATAAGCTACTGACCAAACCCTTAACACTTTTAGGGCCAGAATTATAACCCGTTTAGTTGCCCCTCCCTTTATAGCTGCAGGTATCCATTTTCTAAATCACAGGCACAGGAAAGTGCATCACATCAGGAGAAGACACATATAGATGATAAATTATTTAACCAAGAAAGGCATACTAAGCTGAAGCTTGATTCCAGGTGTGACCTCCGAGCACAAGAAAGTTAAGTGACCTGCACAGGATCACACAGTAATGCAAGTGGGAACTGTAGGATTCAAACTCAGGTCTCCAGGTTTGCAGCTCACAGCCTTAAACCACTGTGCTATACTGCCTCCTTGAAGGTAAGAGGAAAAGAATAAATAAATGTTTTTGCCCAGTCCATGGGGATGTGAACTTATCTCTAATCTTGAAGGGGTTACTATAAACAAAAGTTGCGTGCTGCCAGTGTCAACAGTTTCCAAGCTTCTTTGGGGTTCTATTGCTTTGTACACAGTTTTGTGACATTTCAATTTAGCAAAATGTTTAGTGCCTGTGTTATTTTCTGCATACTATGCTACTGTGGTAACACTGTAAATCATTTTAATTCCTCTGCCTATTTACTTCTAGTATTTGTTAGCACTGAATTAGTTGTGTTTTAATTTTTTTGTCGGCATCATGCTCTGTCATTTGTAGGAATGTGATCTAGTGGCTAGAGCACAAGCTTGGGGCCCAGGAGATGAGAGTGTCAAAATCTCAGTAAAGTCAAATACTAACTGTGTGACCTTGAGTAAGTTACATAACCCCCCAGTGCTCCTGTCTACCTAGCAGCAGAAATGAATAGCAGCAGGACCCCACTGGAAATTAGGTGGCACATCTCTGCTGGACTACCCTGGGTAAATAAGTTGCAAAAAAATAATTGTTTTGTGTTGGTGTGTGATAGGATAGATGGCTGTCAGTAGAGGACCCTTCCGAATATAGGTGCTAGAACCTATAGGTGTGGGGGGGGTGGACACCCCCCAGCCTTTGCCCATGAGCATTCAAAATGCCCCTTTCATGCATGCAATGTCAGAAGGGAAGCAATCACAGCCTCTTATTACTACAGTGCCCCCCCACACATACATACACACCCCCTTTTACCCATGTCCCAGCACTTCTCCTTCTGAAGGTTGCAAAATAACAAATTATTTCACCATCCAGAAATAAGTTTCCTTTCACCAAAGTAAGACAAAAGAAACACAGCAGATTTTTTTTTCATGTCATAATTCTAACTGTTTCACTCTGCCTTTCCAGTAGGAAATCTCCAGGAGCCTCCTTCTTTTTGAGATAAAACCTTTTCACATCCCTGATGCTCCCAGGTGCAATCATTAAATAATTAAGTGGCTGGTTGTGACAGCTCATCAAGAGGCCCAACTCCTTCAGGATTAGAGATATCCCCAGAGACTGGATAAAAACATTTATTTTTTTCTTTTCCTCTTACCTTCAAGGAGGCAGTAAAGCACAGTGGTTTAAGGCTCTGAGCTGCAGACCTGGATTTGAATCCCACCATCCCCTCTTGCATTACTATATGACCCAAAGCAACTTTCATGTGCTATCAGGTTGCACCTGGACTCAAGTTTTGGCTTAGTGTGCTTCTCCTGATTAAAACATGTATTGTCTATATGTGTTTTCCACTGATGTGACCTCATTTCCTGTGCCTGTGATTTAGAAAATGGATGCCTGCAGCTATTCAGGGAGGGGCAACTGAATGGGTTATAATTCTGGCCCTAAAAGTGTTACAGGTTTGGTCAATAGCTTATGTAAAGCAGATTTCCATTGGTAACAATTCTGATAAATGTACTCCTACATAGACATTTCCCTTTAAATAACACAGTCCTAGAGCTGTCACATGCACCAGCAGGCCTCAACATATCACAGTGGCATTGGCCCAGAGCCATCTCACACATTAGAGATCATAAACTGAGACTGACAAAGAGCTACTGCCATTACTACTGGAACTTAGTATGGAACCAGCAATACCCTGGGTCTGACAATATCCTGGAGCTGCTTTTCACGATAACAGGCCTCAAAATGGGGCTGACAATGGGCTACAGTTATAACTCATTCAAGCAAGCCTCACTGTAAAGTTGGAAGTAGTCAGCTCTGCCACCCACAATAGGGGGCTTCATTCAAGAGTTTGCCCTTGACCAAGCTGCAAATGGCCTAGAAGAAGTGACCTTCATCATGTTGAACTGAAGGACAAACCAAAGCTAAAGATAATGAGGCTACCTACAGACAATATCTGGGTGAAATCAGTCAGAGGAAGAAACCAGTTATGGCAGGTGTCCTTATCAATCTCAGAGTACTAGAAGGATATGACAAGACAAACACAGATGGTTCTGCAGTATGAAAAGTGTGATTGATAGTAACCTAGGAGAAATTAGGTTTATCATTGACAGAGATCATCATGAAGAGATAACATGTATAGAGAGAGAATGTAAGAATGAGATTTTTAAATGTACAGAAATAGAGACCCCTTAAAAAAGTCAGTGTGAATTAAGGAAAGCACTGTGTTCTGGGAGGCTGAGAATCAAAGATAAAATTACATTAAGGTGAAAAATAAAACCAAAAAATGGAAATGTAGCTAGAAAATTACCCATATCAGATATATTGTACAAGCAAAAGAAAGTGAGAAGTGGGTTTTTGAAATGATCCAAAAGGGAGTTTCCCACAGCATTTCCATAATGGGCATCTGTCCAAACTGTTAGACCATCTATTAGGCTGTTGAAATGTGTCAGAATTTCTAGCAAAAACTACATAATTACAGTATTGCAAATGCCACAAGTTGTGAATTCTTGACTCAGATGCATGCATCTTTTGAGATAAGCAGCAATGCTGTACAAGTGCAATTGCTTGGATGCTGACGCACGTGCAGCATGCATTTGCATCATTATGGCCTTTTGAACTCTCCCCTCCACCCCACCAACACCACCACCAACAAAGTGCTTAACTCCCATTTTAAAGCTACCCCAAGAGATAGCTGAATGTCTATAAACTTAAACAGTTTGTCTTGGAAAGGTGAAAATATTTGACTGCCTGTGATTATGCACTTGATATTATATATTAATACTGTTTCATGAATACTAGATGTAACCCTGGTGCCATTAGTCCAAGGGCTACTACCCCTGCCTGCCTTCCTAAGTGAAAGTTGAGGGGCCTGGGTTCTTGACTAACTGGTGCTGGGGTCTCCCTACCAGCAGTAGTGCTACAATTTTGGTGCCTTTACCCAGAGTAGTGCTTAAATGGGCAATTATTACAATAGATACAGTCCTCTGGAAGTTAATACCACCCACAACCCACCTAGTGACCTTATACTCTCAATTTGGTAATTGCAGTTCCCAGTAGTTAACATACCCATGGGCTCCAATGTTTTTGGGCTGATAGCTCAGGTGGCACCGGAATCTCACCCAACTTGAGCAGTGTTATGCAATGCCAGGTCTATTAAAAACAAGACGGCAGTAATTGCTGATCTTGTTTGGAAAGCAGATCTGGCATGCATCACCAAGACCTGGTTGAATGATAATGCTGGCCCCATACTGGAGGCTGCTGTTCCGGCCGGGTTCTTGGTGTTACACCGCTCAAGATCGGACCACAGGGGTGGGGAGTAGCCATTTGTTTTAAGATGGAATTGGGCCTTGTAGGTGTGCCAGTTGAGGACTCCAGCTCATCTGAGTGTACCATTGTTGCAGGTGTAGGCTGTAGGATCGTTCTCATCTACCATCCACCCGGGGGTGAGAAACAGTTCCTACAGGAAGTAGCAAACTTCATGGTCGACATGGCATTTGAGTCACCCACATTGATGGTCCTGGGTGACTTTAACGCCTGAGTCAACAATGAACTCTCACAATTTGGTCAGGACTTCCACCAGCTGATGACATTGCTTGACTTTACACAGGTTGCCTCTGTAACTCATAAGTTCGGTCACTCACTTGACCTGGTCTTCCTCCTGGGGATCAAAACCTCCAATCTGGTAGTGGAACCATTCGGATGGTCAGATCATCACACTATAAGATTCTATTTCCAGGCCCCCCCCTTATATGCCTGCCCCTGTGGAGATGGTCAGGTACCGCCCTTTGCGGGATGTGAGCCCTGATGGCCTACTGGTGGTATTAGACCTATTGGGATTTCTGGGGGCAAGCAGGAGCCCAGAGAGTTTAGTTCAGGCCTTTAATAAGGCAGTTACTGAGGCCCTGGACTCCATCACTCTGGTCCATGTTCATCCTCTTTCTCTCTGCCCACAGTCTCCGTGGTTTGACAGAACCTTGAGGGAGTTGCGACAAGTAGGATGAAGGCTAGAGTGTTGCTGGCAGAAATCCTCCAAGGATGCTGACCGCCTTAGATTGATAGAACATTACCAAATCTATCAATCAGCAATCACTTGTAAGAAAGCAGAGTTCCTGTCCAGGGTAATTGCTGCCACTCAGAATCAACCGGCTCAGCTGTTTCAAACCTTGGACAGGTTGTGTAACCTAACCTGTCTGCAGGTTCGAAGAGCCTTTTCAAAATTGAGTGTGATGAGCTTGCTTGTTTCTTTGTGGATAAGGTGGCCAGCATCAGGGCTGAGATCCTGCTGACTCACTCTATGGAAGCTGATGGTGGTCAGTGTCTGGTCACTCCTCCTCAGTTTTTCTGCAGCTCTTTCCACCAGCTGGAAATTGTGGATATTGTGTGGATTGCCCAGGGTATGCGTCCAACGTGCTGTAGTTTGGACCCAGGTCAAACTCCCTTGATTATGGGGTGTTCTGATATCATTGGCCCTGTCCTCGGAAAGATAGTTCGGTGTTCCCTAGAGTCAGGTAAGTTTCCTAACTCCCTGAAGGAGGTGGTGGTGACACCACTCCTGAAGAAAGCTGCATTGGGCTCAAGCTGCTTCACTAACTACAGACCTATCTCAAACCTTCCCTTTGCACTACAGCTGGAGAACCACCTTACCATCCATGATGTCTACGAACCTCTCCAGTCCAATTTTCGTAAGAGGCATAGTACCAAGACCGCTCTGGTTCGGGTGCTCAATGACCTCCTGATGGAAAGGGATCTGAAGCGCCGTTCCAGCTTGGTACTTCTTGATCTCTCCGCAATATATGACACCGTGGACCATGGGGTGCTTCTCGGGTTCCTGAGGGTCATCTGTGGCCTGTCTTGAACAGTTCTCAGATGGTTTCAATTTTTCCTCACTGGCAGTTCACAGAGGGTGGTGTCGGAGATTTTTCCTCTGGCCCATTCTCACTGTCATGTGGGGTCCCTCAGGGATTGGTGTTGTACTCCATGTTGTTCATGGTGTGTGTGCTGCCCCTTGGAGACATTGTAAGATGGTTTGGGCTGATGTTTCACTGCTATGCTGATGATACCCAGCTCTACCTGTCTTTTGCACCTGACCAGGATAGTGCATGCTCAGTCTTTAATAACTGCCTCGTAGAAATCCAGGACTGGATGAAATCCAGCTGACTGAACTTAAACTCTGAAAAGACTGAGGTGTGGGTGGTGGATCAGGGTCACCAGACAGAGGGGTTGGTGACTGGACAACCTTCTGGACTGTCTTGGAGGTGTCCAGCTGCCTTCCTCTGAACGGGTGCAAAACCTGGGGGTGGTCTTTGACGATCGGGTTGACACTGCATTCGCAGGTGTCAGCAGTCATCAAGTCCTCATTTCACCATCTCAGGAACATCACCTGGATTAAGCACCTTGTTCCATCTGGTGATCTTCCAACACTGATCCTTGCCTTTGTGACCTCATGCCTGGACTAATGCTACTCCCTGTACTTAGGGCTACCAGGGGTTGATATCCACTGCTTGCCGCTAGTGCAGAATACTGTGGCATGATTGTTGATGAGGACTCCTCGTTAGAGTCACATCACTCCAGTGCTGCGCGAACTACACTTGTTCCTGATTCAGTGGCCGATCACCTTAAAGGTCAAGCTTCTGACCTTTAAGTCCCTGCACGGACAGGGCCTGGGCTACCTGCATGAGCTCCAGCTGCCTTACTGCCCCAGATGACCACTCTGCTCAGCTGACGAGGGGTTGTTAGAGATTCCCAGGGTACGTCTTAAAACATTAGGGGCCCGTGCTTTTATGTATGCGGCCGACCCTGTGGAATTCTCTACCTCATCAGATACGTGAATGCATGTCTGTGGAGAGTTTTAAGAGGGCCTTGAAGACCCATTTATGGCATCTTGCCTATCAGGATTAATTATATTCAGACAGTTATTTATTTACCTAACCTGCTGTATGCAAATGTTATGTTTTTTAATGGATTTTATCTGTTCTTAAAGCTGTACAGCACCTTGGTTGCAGAAAGGCACTTTAAAAATAAAGTTATTATTATTATTATTATTATATAACTCTGTGCACACATTAATGATATTCACATACTCTAACCACTTAACAATCAGGTCAGGATCCCTGGTTTGCACCCTGTGTTCCCCTGTAAGGAACAGTTTCAATGCAACCATACACTTTTAGGTTATTCAGCATATAACTTAGCACTCTAATCCAAGTAATAATATGCTCATGGCCCAGGTTAAATGTGAAACAGCAAATCAGGTTTATTTAGAGGACTTAACAAGGAAGGGGCAAGAATCTGAGTTATTATGGCAATAGTGTACTAGTAATTAGCAGAGTTAAATTACAGTACTGTTAGAAATCAGTCCCTGGATTCACACAGTTCATGTAAACACTGGGTACCCAGAATGGAAACAGGCATGCCTGATATGGTGCCATGGATTGGACGGCACTGCAGCTGCATTGGGGCCCTTGGTGGAAGGAAAGGTGATTAAACATATACAACACACTTGCAAAACTCTGATCCAGTTGTAATTCTGGGCTAGATGGTCCAGTCACCTATGAACACTTTAAACTGGCAAACAGAATTAGATGGTACCATAGTTTGATTGCTTAGTTGCAGGGAGCTACCCTTATTTGTACTTACTGTACTCAGACAGATGGGACAAGGCACTGGCGACATCCAAGACCTGTGGCTCTCTCAGATTGTTGATTGGGGACTGGGACTGACATGGCTCACCTCCGCTTCATGGCCTTTCCCTGTAGGTGGCTGCAACCTGTGCATAGCTGCATTGTGGGACCTGATTTCCCAAGGCTGGATTCTCTCCAGGATGATGATGCTAGTAGTACAGGAACAGTCTGGCTCGGCCATAGATGGCATAGGCCCAGGCTGTAAAATGTGTTTTAGCAGTTTGTTTCTTTGCTAGGGTTCTCCCAGCTGAAGTTCCAGAAAAGCAGGAAACTCACAGATGAAGTTCTCCACCTGAATACTGTCCAGATACTCTTTCCACAGAAACTGGCTCCAATAACAACCAGGAGTCCCTGGAGCACTCTCCACACTGATGCTTAAATCACCCTGAAGTGACTGAAAAAACAACACTTTTCCTCATAGTTTAAGTCAGTTTCCCAAATCTAGCACTGGAATACAGAAACCACCCAGTCCACTTCTTTTCTGCTTTAAGCAGTCCTGGATTCAATCTATCCCTTTTTGGAACTGAGCGGGTCCACAGAAGGCAAGTACAGGCTGTTTCCCTGCACTGCTCCTCAGCTCTCACAGGAGCTCCTTCTCGGTGGCTCGAGCAGACTCCAACTATCCAACAACTACTTTCTCAACACAGTGTGGTCTGAAGATCGGGATTCCTGGATTCTGGTTGGCTACTCTTGCTGTCAATCATGGTTCGAGGATGCTCATTGATCAGTTTAGGCACCAACAAGAAAGTTCACAGTTTCACTAATCAGATATCGCAATTAGGCCCCTTTGAGGACCCCATAGCTCTGACTGGGCCAAACTGTAAGTCCAGAACCAAAGATGGCAGCTTCCATTGGGGAGTCGAGACTGGCAATTATAAGACAGTTTATTTTAAACAACAACACTCTAAGTTTAAATATTTATATTACAAGCTTGGGCTCCCTCTGCACTATTAGCGACTGCTCGGTGGAGCCAATTAGGGAAGAGCCTAGCTGGTCTCAAGCATTATAGTACTCAGATTTAGCCCAGGCTACTTACACTAACCACATGCTGGCTCTTAAAGGGTCAGTGCATCAGCAAAGATCTGCACACACACACACACACACACACACACACACACACATATGACAACAGCACAGCAGTATTAAACATGGATTTAAGTTCCCTCACTAGACATCTGCCAGGCAGTGGATGTTATGTGAACCCAGGAAGACACTCAAGGCAAGCTCTGAATTTTTTTTTTTGGGGGGGAACTACATACAATTTTATGTTTACATGTTATTTAGCCAGGGTAGCCCAGGTAAGATGCAACATTTCATTTCAGTGCAGTTACACAGATGGGTTGGCTGATCACAGAAACAACAAATTTACTTATTTTCTCTGCTGTGGGTAATTGATAGCACACTGTTCTTTATTTTAAAAGCCTTTTTTATACAGAACATTTTTCTTAAAAGGCTGGTGTAGAACTAATTTAAGATTGAGGGTGTGACCATCAGAAGCTCCGGAAGGCTTATGCAGTGGCACAGGAAAAGAGCATAGGCACTTAATGTACCACAACAAAGATGGTACATGAATTGCATCACAAGTCCCACGAGGACAGGTTGAAGGAATTGAATATGTACTCCCTGGAGAAGAGGGGAGAGAGAGGGGATATGATAGAGACGTACAATTATCTTACAGGGAGGAACAGGGTGCATGAATACACTATTTTTAAGTGAAAAAGATGTTCCAAGACTAGAGGGCATGGGATGAAGTTGAAGGGAGGACGATTCAGAGGAAATGTGAGGAAGAATTTCTTCACAGAATGGGTGGTGGATAAGTGGAACACCCTGCCAGAGGAAGTTGTGGGGGCTGAAAAAATAATGGGATTTAAGAATGCATGGGATAGACATAAAGAAATTCTGGAGGTCAGGGATAAGGGGCAACAGACTTCTAGGAAAACATAAAGTAGACTTGCAAGCTCAAATGGGCAGACTGAATGGGCCATAGGCTCTTATCTGCCAACCCTGTCTATGTACCTATGTATCTATGTAGTTGTGGAAGTCAGCAAGAATCATATCTGCAAAAACACTGAATACACCATGTGGAAAGGAAGTGTGGAGACATCCAAGCTTCTTGCCTGTGCACCGGTGAATATGGGTGTTCCTAGATGTACACATGTTCAGTCATACCAATGCCTATTCATGGAACAAGACAGTCATTTTCACTTCTGCAACACAGGGCCTGACATGATGCAATTGGAGGAGCTGCAGTAACATTGTGAAGTCCACAACACAAATGCGTGCAGCATATGCAGATCTGTACTGTTACACAGGGCACAACAGATAACCCAACACCATTCATGTACACAATTGTACAATGTAACACTAAGAGCACACAATGCTCATGACATGGACCTCAACATGATACACAGCATGCCCCAACAGATGCCAAACTCAGACCATACACACTACACATAAACCACAGACAGAACAGAAGACCATGTTTGCAGGCACATCGCATACAGCATCTATGGCAAATGAAAGTGCACCAGATAACTCATTAAAGGGCCCATTCATCCTGGCACAAAGACAATAGGCACAGACAGGTCACCCCCAAAGCATGATGCTACCATAGACACACAACAACAGTACCAAAAAAGAAAAATAGACAAAAGATACTCTCCCATGCCACCCACAGTTTGCACTTCAGGGTATTTTGGATATGTGGGAGAATATACCTGTTCAATACGTGCAACCTCTAAAAAATGATGAATGATGCAGGATCACCGGAGTCCACTGACACTGCATCCAGCAGTTGTCCCTTGTTGTCCACATTATCCCAATAAAGGAGGACCTTCCTCAAAGGACCATAATTCTTCTGCAACAGCCCATGTGCTGTCCATAGTGACAATGGGCACATACCACTGTGCAGGCTGCACACCTTCTTACATAGTGGGTCACTGAGAGTTCTGTGAGAGTAAATGTGCTTCCATCGAGATAGCCCATGCTCACAATACTAAACTTGGCCCTCCCTGGGGCACATGTGAATCATTCCCACTAGCACTGTGGATTGTACATCAGATTTAAGCATGATTTTGTATGACTCTCTGGACCAATGTGGATCAGGCCCTAAGAACATAAATGACATCATCAATTTATTGTGGGCTTGAGAGATTGCAAAATGAGCATCGCTGAAAAAAGCATGTTGGCACAACACCACAGTAAGTCCAAATAACTTTTTTATACTCATATAATGCTGTACTTTCACAAGGTTTTGTACCATTCCTTGCCTCTGGCAAAACTCTTCTGAAAAAAAATGTCATTCTTTTACTAGTACCTGCTGCAGTGCTAGCACAAACACAGCAAGCTCCATTTTACATTTCCATTGATTGTTAAGAATAGACTGAAGGCAGGCAGGACACATAAAACGTGACTAAGACAATGATGCCTACGTGTAACGAAGAAGATGAGCATGTGCTTTGACACCTGACAAAAACACTTGTTAAAAAGAAAAGGTTACTGTGGGAAAATGACACGTCCCTCAACAAGACAGCTTGCAAGACAGGCTGACTGTGGAGTTTGTGGAGATGATTGACATTAACATTTTGGAATACCTCTTGAGAGGTGTAAGGGTGAATGCACAAGACAACCTCAGTCTGTATCTGGTGATCCATACACAAATGGCAAGTGTATTGTTCCAAATCTATTATCAGAATCAAGATAATTTCAGCATTACAGAAACAGTTATGATTTCTAATATGAACACAGAAGCTGCAGCATTTTAATGAAATGATCAGCTAAAATAGTGGGAATTTCAAAGAACAAATAGATCCCTAAAACAACCAATTTTCTCATTTAAGTCCTAGAATCCTGTTCAGACCGGTGTTGGGAAACCAATGTGTGTTATTGTAACTCACAAGAGCCAGATGGATAAAATGACATAAAAGATGAAAAATAATGAAAATGTAGCTAAAATGATTTGCCCCATGTCAGAAATAGTGTACAAGTTAAGGAGACACTGGAGGAGTTTTGAAGACCCTTGTCCCATTTTGGACGAGACTGTGTCAGACGTTTTAACTCTAGTAGACCACCTAATTGGTGGCCTGCCAGCATCAAAACATCAGATACAGTCACATCCACAGAGGTAGAGCTTGCACAAAAAAATGCCACTTGTGATATTTTTTGGATGCAAAATACCACAGATTTTGGAACCTGTGACCCTTTTGAAATCCAGAATCCCAAGTTTTAGTTCAGTCAGGTAGCTCCAGATGTAGGTTCAACATGCCTCAGCATCTGAGCCTACCCCCCATTTGAAAATCCTGCCCAAAGTCCAGATAGATAATTGAATTTCTTTATCTTTTTGTAGTCAGATCTCTGGCTTTGCTCCCTCCTGCTGCCCTTCCAGCCCAGTCATTCGGCTTATCCTGGACTAACCCTTACTCTCTGTCATACAGCATGTGCCTAGGTGGCTTTATCCTGCCTACGGGGGGAGGGTTCCATGTTTGCCCTGCTCCCTCAGGATGCCAGTAGCAAGGGTGTGCATGTGCTTGCATGCAAGCATGAGTAGAATGGCATGAGCCACCAGCCACCCTCCAATGACCTACTCTGTCTGCACTGTTAACTGTGGTCATCCAGGTGACAGTATCACAGCAGAGCCAGCTACTCACCCTCCCTGGAATGCTCTGTCCTCTTCTCCCAGACTACCTCCCAGTATCCCAGACGTGTTACTGAAGCCAAGTCACTGGTATTGTCAGTTGTAGCCTTATCAGAGTAGTGATGGAATGGCTGTGATAATTGAATTTCTATAACCTGGAATAGTTTGTTTTGCAAGAGCGAAATCAATTGACTGCTTATGCTTTTACATGTAACATGAAACAGACATGCTGTCTCATGAACACTAAACATTATTTTTCAAAATGTATTTGCCAAGGACAGCCACGCTGTGATGCAACATCTCATTACCAGTGGGGTCTTGCTTCGATCCATTCCCACAGCTTGTTGTACTCAACCAATATGATATCAAGTTAATTGCTCATGGTCTCACACTGAGTAAATTGTTTTAGTGGAGATTCAACCTGGTCCTTCTGTTTTCTAGTTCTGCACTCTATTGACAAGTATACACTGCTTCAAAAGCAAATTAAATTAAATGTAAATTACTAGAAAAAAAGGAAAATTTTCCTGAGTGACTACAGAGTTCCAAGATAAATGGGAATAAATCTGTTATGATTTGGTTGTTCAAAAAAAAAAAAAAAAGAGGTTTTTTTTTTGGGCTGATTATCAGTGTCACATTCAGGTGAGCGTATGCTCACTAGTCCTGTGAATTATTAGCTATTTAGGGGAAACAAACCAAGTCAGAGCAGCATGGTTTTTCCTGTTGTTTTTGAACGTCATGCCTACTGGAATTTGTAAAGCTACAACACCTTGTGGGAACTTACAGATGATTTATGAAGGAGACAGTATTGGCTATTGTGGGTTACATTCCCCATGGTGATGTAATCTAGCAAATGGGTTGGGACAATCCTTGAACCTCATTGGCTGATGACATTCTGATACTATATGTTTATTTGTCTAACTTCTTACCTCATTGCAATCCAAAAGCCACTTTACATCTAGTCTTCTTTACAGTTTCAGGACTGGAGAGAAGCACAAAAGTGGTCCCAAGGATGACTTAGGGAATTACAGACCAGTCAGTCTGACCTCCATTGTGGGCAAGCGCATGGAGACAATACTAAAGGAAAGGTTAATTGAAGATCTAGAACAGCATGGTCTCCAGAATGTGAGGCAGCATGGGTTCATGGTGGGAAGATAGTATCAAACAAATCTTATTGACTTCTTTGACTGTGTCACCAAGACAGTAGATACATTAGGGGCCAAGTGGTAGACATCCTCTATCTTGATTTCAGCAAGGCCTTAGACTCTGTGCCCCACAAAAGGTTGATCAGGAAGTTGGTGGATCTCAGGCTTAGGAAAAAGATGGCCAGATAGGTGGAAAACTGGCTGAGGGACAGAATCCAGAGGGTGGTTGTGGCGGGAGAGTTATATGGCACCAGGGAGGTATCCAGTAGGGTCCCGCAGTGCTCAGTGCTGGGGCCGGTGTTGTTCAATGTCTTCATCAATGACATTGGGGATGGCATTAAGGGCAAAATGTGCCTATTCATGGATGACACCAAGCTCTGCAGGATAATGGACACAGCTGAAGGGATACAGGACCTAGAGAAAGATGTGGAAAAGCTGGGAAGGTGGCACAGGATCCAGCAGCTTGGCTTCAATGCCAAGAAATGCAAAGTTATACATATTGGAGTCAAGAATCCCAGGACAGAGTACTACCTGGGTGGAGTCCAAGTATCTGCATCAGAGGAGGAGAAGGACCTGGGAGTGATGATCACTAGCATTCTGAAGCACTCTACTCAGTGCAAGAAAACAGCAGCAAAGGTAAACAAGATGCTGGGATGCATATCTTGGGGGATCAGTAGTAGGAGAGAGGAGGTTATATTGCCTTTGTACAGGTCATTGGTAAGGCTACATCTAGAGGATGGAGTTCAGTACTGGTGCCCACACCTCAAAAAGGATATTAACCTGCTGGAGAAGATACAGAGGAGGGCTACAAAGATGATAGCCAGTCAGCAGAGTAAGGCATAAGAGGAGAGGTTGAGGGCACTAAACATATACTCCCTGGAAGACAGGAGAGAGAGAGAGAGAGAGAGAGAGAGAGAGAGAGAGAGAGGACATGATTGGGATCTTCAAGTATTTGGAAGGGATAAATAAGGTTGATAAGGAGAGTCTCTTTAAGCTGAGTGGCAACCATAACACGAGGGGGAACAGTCTTAAGCTGGAGGGTGGGAGGTTTAGGAGGGAGGTTAGGAAGCACTTCTTTACAGAGAGGGTGGTGGACACTTGGAATGCACTGCTGGAAGAGGTCATCTCGTTGAAGACAGTGGCAGCCTTAAGATTGGCTGGGATAGGCATGGGGGAAGGTAAGAATCATGGGTAGAGAAGATTGGAGGAGTGGGGAGGGAGGGCAGGGACATTAGCTCAAGCTGTGGACCCTGCAATACGAGCAGACTTGATAGATCAAATGGCCTTCTTCTGCTGGCCTCTTCGTATGTTCCTATGTTTCCAGTTTTCTTCACTACTGTTATCTGTGACTGCCAGTCCACTTGCCTGCTCCCTCTGAGCTCACACTTGCTTCATTGTCCCCTCCTGATGTACAATACCACAAAAGACCTTGGCAGCCTTTCACCTGCAGCCATACCATACTAGGCATTCTCTCTTTCTTTTGACTTCCTACCCCTAAACTCCAAAATGGAGTTCTAGAGCAGTAACCCAGTACAACATTTCTTCTGGCTGCCTCCAAAAATGGCAGGGGATCTGAACAAGCCACACAACAGAAACACCATCAGTTACTAAAAATAGCAAATGGCACAGCACCCAAACAACCCACACAGCAAAAACACCATTAATCAGAAAACCTGCCAAAATGAAACAAAATAAACTAAAGCCAAACAAAAAGCAGCCTCACAGCCTCTACAAAACAGAAGGCAGCAGTCATGGCACTGATAGACATATAACTTCACTAGTGCCTTCTAGTGACCATCTACCAGTGGAAGGAATATTTTTCACATGACGCTTCTTTTGAAATATTATTTATTCCTTTTTATTTCTAAAAAATGTGGCACAGTCTATTTTCCAAGCACAATAAGTCACAACAGGGTGGACAGTATTGGGGTATGCCCTCACTTCCAGGAGGCTGTAAGGCCTCGACCTCTGGTGTTGGACTTTACCATGTCCTGGGCACGTGGATATCCCCAGTCACATCACAACCGATCATATTGCATTGCTTACACAATACACATACTTACTCTGTATTGCTCTTCTTCAATAAAACTTCAATGCTGACATTTAAAAAAATGTGTCCCCTTCTGCTATTCATTGTCAGTAGTCAATCACAAGATCAAACTCTGGTATTTAAAAGATTCCTCCCTACCAAAAATTTGCTGTGCCTGAAATTGAAATGAGTTAACTTGTATTTGATGTAATATGTACATGTTGATGTCTTTTTTTATAATTTAATTGTGTTTGTATAATTTTGTATAATATTGTAACAATGTGTATAACTGTTGCATGCTTGAAGGACAGCATTGTTAATGAGTTTTGTCTCAACTGGGGAATCCTTTTCTTGATTGTCAAGAATAAACATTTACTACTACTACTACTACTACTGCTACATTTAATTGCTATAGAATTATAATGATAGTTAAAAAAATAAATTCAGAAAATCTTACATTTTGATTGTCTAATACCATTGTAAACCATATATTTATGACACAATGCACACTGGCAAAAAATGGCACATTGACAGCTTTACCCTATTAGAGGTGGTTATCACTGTTGCACCTTATAACTTTAATTTAATTTCATATTCATTTATTCTTTGGTAACCGGATAAGAGCACTGGACTAATGGTCCCTTTTCAGGCCCGACCCAGACATAAAACAAGCAAAAACAGGGGCGTGTCTTAGCCTTCAACCAAGATGGCAGCATAATCACCTACCTCCTAAACTGTGGGCTGTATCCTAAGTAATCTTGCACTAAGTGGATTGTTGCAACTATCAGAAGGCACAGGAATTAGAAGAGGGACATACCTGCTATAGCGCGCAGTCCTCATTTTCTTCTTTCCTAGGTAGCAAAGTGACTTCAGGAGCCTCTCCTTGTTCTGTGGCCTATAGGATGGCTTCCTCCTCTTCATCTCTAGCTGAATCTGCCAAAACGGAATTAATGTTTAACCCGCTAATGACACAAATGACTCAAATGACTCTAGTTTTAAACAACAACACTCAGACTTTACACAATATTGAGACTAGGCTGTTTCACACAGAATGACATCTTGAGGCTCATGATTCAGCCCTGCAAGACCTCAATGCCACCACTCGGGAACAGACCTATCTAATGCATCAATTACAAAATAAGGTGGATGATTTGGAAAATCGCAGTCGCTGTAACAACCTGCGATTTCTTGGCTTCCCTGAGGGGGCCGAGCAGTGAGATACAGCTCAATTTCTTCAAGATATCCTACCACAGATCCTTGACCTACCACCCATGACTGTCCTGCCTATTGAGCGGGCTCATCACACGTTAATCCCCCCCGCCCCCCGAAACCAGGGGAGTGCCCACGACCAATTTTGGCCCACTTTATAGACCATCGGCAGAAAGAGCTGATTGCCAGGGTGACTAGAACTAAAGGATCCATTACCTGGAATGGCAACTGCATACAGGAATAGCAGGACTACTCCAGGGAGCTTAATGAGTGGTGCAAAGCTTATACGGAGTGCCGGAGGATCCTTCACACACACACCGCGTTTCCTTCTCCCTCTGTTATCCGGCAACCATGAGGGTGATCATCAACGGTGATCCTATCTTCTTCTCCTCCTCTCCTGAGAGCCTCATGGACTACCTTCAGAGGGAGTTCCCAAAAGACTTTCAGGATGCTGACTACCGTAAAGCTCCCCGCGGAGCCTCTGATGCTTCGAGTCGCATGGTAGCTTCACCAAGCTCGCTGCTGAACTCTTCCAGGCCATCGGTTTATCATTTTGAGGCCTCTCATCCTTCAAGGGGCAAAAGGCGCCAGTCACCACAGTGACATGAAAAATGGCAGCCACTGATCACCTGGCAGCAGAAGGAGCTGGCCCTAGCACCCGAGGTTGGAGTTCTGTCCCAATTTCATTCACCTAACACATTTTCTCCTTTGTTAAACCTGCCAGAAGACTCCCCACAGGAAGAAAATCTACAGATCCCCCTTGTACCAGCACAAAAGAGAAATTCGTGGGCCAAAATAGTGGCAGCAGAACCCTCACCTCCCCCTAATCAGCCCCGGCGGAAGGCGCTAAGCTTAGAAGCATCGAAGGTCTCGCCCTCCTCGCAGACATCATAGGCGCCACCCTGAACGAGTCTCCAGAGTAAGTGGACTACCTTCTCTCTTTTTTGGCCATTTCTCCCATATGGGGTGAATATGGGGGTCGGAACCTCAACAGGAAGTAATGCTTCTCTCGGTTTGATCGGAGCTGGAGCTCTGACAGGAACTGGGGACTTCTAGGCTGATATCTTTTCCCTGGGACGATCTAACAGAAACTGCAGAATCTAGTCTCCAGCCTGCTGGTGTTTTGTATACCGGCTAAGATCCTAAGGATTAATGCCTATCAGACTCTAATAGTGTTTGTTGTTAATATTCAACTGTTTTTTTTTTGCATTCATTTTTCCTCTTTTTCCTGCCTGTACTGTTAATATGCAGGCCCACAAGGGCCCCATTCTTTCTTGTTCCTATGGGTTTCTGCAGCTGTCACCATCCGGATAACTCAGGCCGGGGGATCTACACTGCTACCCCTCTGTCATCATTTTTCTTCGATGCTGGATATCTACCCATACCCATCTTTTAAGGGCTGAATACATGGACCTTATGTTTGCCTTTTACTGATATGGGCAGTCTCCCCCACCCTCTCAAGACCCAGGGCTCATATGAACCCCTAGTGCCCTCCTTCGAGAATCCCTATAGGACTCTGGCTGGAGGTTGGGCGGGAACTTTTATGGCCACCCTGGTGGCCCCCCATCTTCCTGCTTTTCCTTGGGCCCTACCCAAGGGCAACTATACTAGCCCATTATCAGCAGGAGGGATCCCACTCACCACTCGGCACCGGAGTGCAAATCCCTAACCTCATCAGCCGGCTGCAGACAGCACCACTCCCTCTGCCTTCCATTTTGATTTGCAGACAATCCCTTTAGGTTTACCCCAGAATCCTGTATCCCACAGTGGAAAGGATTAACATTGGTTGCAGAGTGAGTAGCTGCGGATGAGCCACAGGCAGCGACGTGGCTGTCCCTTCTGCACACCCACCCCACTAGAGAGGGATGGAGGGCCTTGGTAGATTTTATGTAGATCTAACTATCCTCCTCCCCCGGTACCTGCTTGCTTATTGCTTGCTAAAGTTGTATATAGTTTGTTGTTCTTTCAGGCCGTTTGCCTGATTTATTATTGCATATATGGTGGTGACTGGGTATCTCATAGTTGTTTTTTTTCTTTTTGATATTGCGTGGTTTGCCTACACTGGGTGGCTGGGTGCCTTCCGGGTTTTCTTGTGGATAGGGGCAGTGGGTCCCTCAGCCTCTGTTACCATTTGGTCCATAATTCTGCTTTGCACTCCATTTACCCTCCGGGACCATGGGTGACTTTCACGCATATACCTGGAATGTTCGGGGCTTTAACACCTTGGTAAAACGTAAACAGGCATTGTCTCATCTGAAGAGGCTAAGGGCCACTTTGGCCTTCCTTCAAGAAACCAAACTTACAAAACAGGACCACTCTAGGCTGGCCAGAGACTGGGTGGGGCAGGTCTTCTCCTCTTCCTCCTCCAAGAAGAAAGGAGTTGCAATACTCCTCCATAAGTCCCTTACATGCACCCTTACTCAAGTCCTAACAGATACTCATGGTAGATGGATGCTAGTATGGATGAGCACCCCAGAAGGCCTATTACTCCTCGGTTGTGTGTACGCCCCCAACGAGGATGACCCTACCTTCTTTCACATTCTGACTCAAGAGGTGAGCTCCCTCACTCCCCACCCTAATCCCACCATACTGGGTGGAGATTTTAATCTTGTTCTGGTCCCCCAGATGGACTGCAGCGCCCTTTCCCTGGTGCAGCACCCTAAGAGCCATCAGGCACTAAAACAGATGATGGCTGAAGCAGGTCTCATGGATATCTGGAGAACTTTTCATCCAAAGGTGAAGGACTATTCCTTCATGTCCTTGGTGCATGGGTTCTATAGCCAACTGGACTTCTGGCTGGTGTCAGTGGACATCTGCCATGCCACAGTCAGCTCAGAGATCTTGCCTAAAGTCATATCAGATCATGCTCCAGTGCACTTACATATTCTATGGGGCCCGCCTATCTCAAAGTCGAACACGTGGAAACTGCATCCCCTTTTTCTTAAGGACCCAGAATTTATTCAATGGATGATCTTGGAGATTGCCTTATTCCTCACAGAGAACTCCCCTCAAGATACCCCCCAGGAGTCATGTGGGAGACTTTCAAGGCCACCCTACAAGGGGCTATTATGGGGTTTGCATCTAGGCGCCGGAAGAAGCGGGAGCATCTCCTGGTCTCCCTCGAAGCCAAGCTACAGACTCTAGAAGCTGAGGCCAAAGAGACCCCTCACTTACAATCTGCATCCCCACTGAGCAAGGAACTGCTTGCCACTCGCATGGAGATCAATGATCTACTGATTCGTAAGACAGAAATCTCAATACTGAGGCTGCAGCACCAGTATTGGGAAGGAGAGGAGAAAGTGGGCAAGCTCTTAGCTTACCACTTACGCAAACAGCAGGTGGAATGCCAAATCTCAGGCCTCAGGGACCAGGCTAGAGTAACCCACACCGACTCCAAACTCATAAATGCCATCATGCACCAGTACTATTCGGAGCTCTATTCCTCCACCACAACCCAGAACGCTGAAGCAGTGGAGCCCTTTCTCATGTCCCTTCAACTCCCTACCCTCCAACCATCTCAGGCTGCAAACTTGGACCAACCAATCACATCAGATGAAGTTGTGCTGGCTATTAAGGCTCTAAATTCGGGTAAGACCCCCGGAAGGGATGGCTTCCTGGTTGAGATCTGGCAAACTCTGGCCCCCCAGATCTCCCCCCTCCTCTCTCAGGTCTATAATGAAGCCCTGAGCACTGGCATCTTCCACCCTGTGCTCTGAGAAGCAGTTATTACCGTGTTCCCTAAAAAGGGTAAAGACCCTACCCTTCCATCAAGCTATCGCCAAATATAGTAAATTAACACAGACAGCAAAATCTTTGTTAAAATTCTGGCAACTGGGCTTAGTCCACTTCTCCCCTCTCTCATACACCCCTCACAGGTGGGTTTTATACCAGGACACCTCAGTTGGGATCATATCAGGTCACTGGTCAATATCATCCACCAGGTGAAGCTCTCCTCAACCTCTGTGGCAGCAGTTGTGGTCAACTTCAAAAAAGCATTTGATTCCCTGGAATGGGATTACCTGGGGAAGGTGTTGCACCGCTTAGGCTTCGGGTCTTCCTTCCGGAACTGGGTGATGGCACTGTACCAACAACCTACGGCCAGAGTTCGGACCAATGCAATGGTCTCTAGCCCTTTTCAGTTAGGTAGAGGCACCCGCCAAGGCTGCCCCCATCCCCTCTGCTGTTCATCTTAGTGGTTGAGCCTCTAGCAGCTGCTATTAGACAGCACCCAGACATCCTTGGGATCACCAGTGGTGTGCATACGTATGCTACGCTTATGTATGCAGACGATCTTCTGGTCACAGTCGCAGATGTCACAGTAGCTCTTCCTGTGCTTCTCAATCTCCTAGCAGACTTTGCAAAACTGTCTGGCCTGCAGATGAATAAAGTCAAAACTGAGCTGCTCCCTCTCAATCTGACTTGCACTCAAAACACAGCTGCTCCTTTGGGACTCAGATGGGCCTTGAAATCTCTGGTATATCTGGGTATCCATATCTCATCTGACCTTTCTAAAATCTGGGATCTCAATATGACCCCACTAATTGCTGATATTAGAACAGAACTAGACCAGTGGAAAATGCTTCACCTAACGTTGGCAGGAAAAATAGCTGCTCTTAAAATGATTACAGTTCCCAAACTTCTATACCCACTCTCTCATATTCCCCTGGCCCCTCCTGCTAAATGGCTGTGCAATATAGACAACCTGCTGGGGAATTTCATTTGGGAATCCAAAAAACTCCGGTATAGTAGAGGCAAACTCCACTCCCACTGGAAGGATGGTGGATGGGGTCTTCCGTGGTTTGAGGGGTATACATGGGCATACTCCATGGCATAATCCCTAAAGTGGTTCTTCCCCATGTCTCCCGATGCACCACAGTGGCTCCATATGGAGAAATCTATTGCTCGGGTACATACTCTTCCTCTGCTAATATACAGCCCTCTACCTAAACCTTTACGGACCCATTCTATCATTGCGCCCGTGATCCAGATCTGGAACAAGGTGCATGCCAGGATCAAAGCTAACCCCAGGCCCCATCTCTATGCCCCTATTTTCAATAATAAACATATAGTGGTGGAACACAAGCCCATCAACTGGCCTCAATGGGTGCACACTGGTATCCGATTCCTAACCGATGTCATGGATGAAACTGGACAGGGGATGCAATCCTTCCAAACTCTTGCAGAAATGAAAGGCCAGGGCAGGAAGGACTTCTGGAGATATCTGTAACTGCGCAGCTCCTTGGCCGACTTCCTGAAATTGAGTCAGACCAGCTCGGACGCCTCTCAAAAGTTATCTTCCTGGCTTAAGCTCTCTAGGGACCAAGCCAGCGCAGTTTATTCTGCGATACGGGAGAGCTGTTCCTCACAATCTGGACAGTCAAAACAGAAGTGGGAGCGGGTACTAAAACTAAAGCTAGATGACACTCAGTGGGCTCTCTGCTGGAAAATGGTGCACTCGAATTATCCAGACACTCACAGCAGACCCATTCAGAACAAATTGTTGCACCATTGGTACAGAACACTGGATGTACTGCACAAATCCAAGCTATGCTGGAGGTGTCATGGCGACACTGGAGACCTGTACCATATCATATGGCATTGCCCTCTGTAAGTTCCCTTCTGGCAATCAGTAGGTCAGGTCGCTACTCAGTCCCTAAGTGTTATGATCCAATGGGATCCTTTGATCTAGCTCCTGGGCCTGCCCCTCCCAGGAACCTGCCTTAAAGCCCACCAACTCCGATGGTTAGCTCTTCTTGGTATTTCTGCCAAGCACCTTATACTATGCCGGTGGAGGTCAACTGCAGTCCCTTCTATCTCAGAACTGCTACAGGCCCTCACGCAACTGGCTTCCCTTGACCAAATGTCCCACAATATAGTCAACAAACTTGCAGCATACACTACTTGCTGGGCCTCCTTTATGGCTTATCTGAAACCTAAGATGCGAATAGGGTAAGCATGTTTGTGGTCTCTGTTATGGCTTTTTTCCATGGATAATACCTGGTGTGTTGCTCCCGGATATAAGCTCAGTTTGGGTTACCATGTAAATGTGAAGTTGTCTATACCAGTTTAAAATGCCTTAGAAATATATGATGTGTACCAGTACAGATACCTGGTAGCGAATTATTCGTTTTTTTTTTTTTTTTTTGTTTATTTGATTGTTTCTTTGTTTGCCTTCACGTACATGATGCACACTCCTAACTTCTGGATATTACTGCAATGATCCAGATATTACTGCAATGATCCTTCTTTGTTACAGATGCGTGTCACCTTTGTTTGTTTGTGTCCTATGATTAAGCGCCAGGGGGTGTGAAACGCGTTGGGAGTGTTTTGTTGAAGGAACAGCTTTTTATGGAAGCAAGGTGCACTTTCTGAATAAAATGAAGCACTTTATTTAATACCATAAGAACAAGTTCTTGCTTCATTTGTTAATAGTGACAACCTTCCAGGCTGTTTACAAGGTCTTTATTTGTGGTGTGCTTGTGCTGGCGTTCATTTTCTAATATATTTGTTTGTTTGTGGTTGTTTTGACTGTATTAAATAAGTAACACCTCAATAAAAATTACTAACTGAAAAAAAAAAGCAAAAATACAAAAACAGTGCAGAAACAGACAAAAACAATTCACAAATTACAATTGCAACCAGATCTATGTTGCAAATAGTGTTGTAGCCTAGATTTCAAAGCTGAGACAGTGGGAGCAAGCCTGACATGTGTTGGAAGTGCATTCCATTTTTTTGGAGCTGCAATTGAAAAGGCTCTAGAATTGGACTTAAGTCGATACTTTGGGACCATATATAAGGGACCATCAGCTAACTTCAAACTAGGAAGCAATTCTCTTCTAATAACGAGGCTAGAAAGAGAAAAAATTGAATCAAAATAAAAACATTTATACATCAAGCAACCTACAGAGTACTCTATTCTACAGCTAGGGGAAAACCACCCCAGCCGTGAGTAGAGACTACACCGGTGTGTTCTATTGGGAGCACCTAAAACAAATCTGCAAATATTATTGTACACAACAGATAAACTTGCATTTCTTTAGCCCCAATATTATAATAAATACTGGATGTATAGTCAAAATGAGGAAGAAGAGATCCAGTAGCAATTGCTAACCTCGTTTCCTGTGAAAAATAAGATTTAAATTTATAAAGCACCACTATTCTCTGGTTTACTTCTTTCACTGTTCCTTGAACCTATAATGAAAGCATCTAACAAGGATCCAAAAGTACTCCTAGGCACTTAAATTGAGACACTTGTTCCAGCAGACTACCCTGTGAGTCAGATATCACTAATTTTGTGGTGTCCTCCAACATAGATTGTGTTACAAAGAGCATACCCTTTGTTTTGGCAGAATTCAAAACCATAGCATTTGTAGTTAGCCAAAGAAAAACATCACCAAAATCCCTTTCTAAGGAGCTGAAAAGTTCAGACACTGAATTTGACTGGGCATAAATTATGAGATTGTCAGCATATAATAACGATTCACTAACCTTGCAAACCCTAGGTAGTTGATTGATAAAAAATTGAAAATAACAGAGGTCCCAGAATGGACCCTTGAGGCACACCACAGCTAGCTGGCATCACATCAGGGACTACTGAACCTGCTTGTACAAACTGACATCTATTACTTAGATAATTACAAAATCAAGAAGCAGCTGCTGCAGAAAACCCAAGGTCTTGCAATTTAGTGCATGTTAAACTGTGATCAACCAGATCTAAGGCCTTGGTTAGGTCCACGAACACCACCTCAGTCATCTTTCCATTCTCAAACCCACACAGGACAGTGTCCGTGAATCCAGCCAAGGCTGTCCCCATTCCATGATGCTTCCAGAATCCTTGTTGCTGCCCAGACAGCAAGTTATTAGTATCCAGGTAAGCATCAATCTGCCTGGCCACCAATTTCTCAAGTAATTTACTGAGAGGGTTTAATAATGATATTGGTCTGTAATCATCCAAACAAACAGAATTACTTTTTTGGGGGATTGGAACCACCCTATCTTTCTTCCAGTTTAAAACATTTAGACTTTTTTCAAACCACTTTAAAAAAAAAACTCAAACAGCACTGCAGGCAACTTGTACTCTGCATTCCTCTTTAAAGCAATCAGGATCCCACGCATTAAGTTCTTCTCTTCCCTCACTACATCTGTCACTGCCACTAACCAAAGAACAAAACTTGAAGTTGCCAGTTTTTTTAATTATTGAGCACAAGAGTTTTTAAAATCACCATTAGCATGTATTTCTGAAAGAACACACTCTCGCATATTCATCTTCTAATCACTTCAAATCATGCACCTACCACTCATTTTCAAATCAAAATTACAAAGAAACAATACTCTACTTTACTATACTTACAATACATGAACTTTTAAACTACATACATAATCTAGTGAGGGGGATAAAGAAGGAAGGAAGGAAGGGAGGGAGGAAGGAAGGAAGGAAGGAAGGAAGGAGCAAAGGACAGGACCATGTTAGCACTCAAGTACCACTGTGTGGTAAGCAAGCATAGGAGGAACTATTTTTATAAAGTTTTTTCATTCGGTCATTTATAAACTTTTCTGTACTTTTTTACACACAGAGACCCATTTTTCAAGCTCAATAAGACACTCCAGTGTTTTGGCTCTGGTTGGACACTCACACTTGCAAGGGCTGAACAACTCTGCCCCTAGGCATATGGTTATCAGAGCAAACCAAGTCCTGTCATACGTCATTGCTTATATAATGGAGGATGATTGCAAGGCCAAATCCCAACACCTCTGAGGATGTCAGCACATGTGGTGATCTAATGAGGCTGTGTAGGATGTTGTATTGCTGTTCTTCTAATTCTGGGAGTTAAGGTTCATTGGTGTCTGTTGTTTTAAACCCCATTTTGTGCTCATTTGTAACTCTGACATACATTGACTGAGCAGGTGCCAAAATGACATTGTCTAACAATTGCATCATGATCGACTCAGCTATTTTTTAAATATGGGGCCCAATTTTGAAAGCATCAGGAAAGATGCACGGTGCTTGCATCAAAGAGATATGATGCAAGGGGCTCATTGCACCATGCCTTATATCATTCCTGATTTTATATTGTAATCTGCACCAGTAGTGTGACCACCTGTGCAAGCTGGGCTTGTGCTGGCCTTGCAGTGAATGCATGACTGTGCCATGGCAAAGAGGTCTTGTAGCACAGTGGAGTTGCAGCATTCCCTACTGTTGGGTTTTCACAGACTCTAAAGGGGCACAGGACATGCTGCAGTGTAAACCAGCCAAAGCTGGTCTAATGGCCCCTGCACCACCACTGTCTCTAGCAGCTGAACAGCCAGAGAGACAGGCAGGCAAGAAGACCAACTTATGACCATGATCCATGAGGATGCATTGGACACAGTGCTGGGTAATAGACCAGAAGCAATTAGGGATGTGTATGTGATGGTGCTGTGGGGGCTACAGTCCATAGTGAAGAGTCTGGGTGCTGCAGCTGACACTGCCAGTTTGCTAGGGTCATGTTATGGTAGGCATTGGTACTGAAACAGGTGCCGTATGTGCTTCTATCCACCATCAGTGCTGCATGTTCCCAGTATCAGGATTCCTGCACAGGAATGTTGTTGTCAGTGCTGCCTCAGACAGTTCTGTATTGCCCTGGGCTGGGGGCTCTGGAATGTGCAGCAGTGGTTGGGGGTAGGTCAGGGCTGTAGGCACAGGATGCATGTTATGAGCCGGTGGGAAGTGGCAAATAGGTTCTGTGTAAGAGGAGTGGACAGAGTGTGAGCTCAGAGGTGTAGGCACTCATCAAGAGATAGCTGGGTGACAATGAACACTATGTCAGGATATCCCATGCCCAGGCTTGTGGTAAGGCTGTGGTTCATATCTCTACCATGCTGAGGAATGCACCATCAGCAGCCATGGGATGTATGTGTAATGTTCAACAATGATGCCATGCACATGTGCAATATTCCCTCTGTAGGTTGCCAGCTTTATGTACTGAAGGACCCCTACTGTATATGGGTTTCTGGCCACATCCTCTTCAGGCTGGTACATGCCCTGTGCAGTGGAACCATGTACGGTACCCAACCATAGATGTTAGTGGCACAGGTGGGTATAGGCATACTTGTCACCCACCCCTCAGAAGGTGGCCCTTCCCCATTGCCCTCCAAGTGCCTCCTGGGTGATATCCGGTGTGGTAGTGGCTCGTCGCCCTGCATGCCTTCCATTGGACACTGGTGGGATTGTCTCATTGTGTCCCACACATTTGCTGTGTGATCAGGGGACTGTGTAATATGGTGCAGGCATGGGACCTTGGCTGCTTACCTCAGAGTGTCTCACATTAAGCCATACCCAGAACAACTGTTACTGGTATGTGTAATGTGTCAACACACTCCTGTGTAGTGCCTGACAGCTTTGGGGTCTGTAGTGCATAGAGCTGGATTGATTCTGGTGCCCAGGATATATTCATGGGGGGAGACGCAGCCTGCAGTGCACCCTGTGGCACCACCTCAGTTTACCAGTCAGGGGCAGGAGGGTGTGCTGACACCATGGTGTGGCTGTGGTCCTTGGACATTACCTCACCTGTCTGATGCTTGACATGTCCTGTTGAGCATGTCCACTCTGTGATGTTCCATTCCATACCTTCTGTGGAAACCTCTCACTACACACTGCCTATTGTCCACCAGGGCCCTACTATGTGGCACCCATTCCAACTGTTAGCACACATTACTAGTGACAATATTAACTACTCTACTATAAACTCATTTTGAATTAATAAAGCAGTAGTATGTAGCCAATGTACAGTATATCAAACATATCAATGCAGTTAACCTTTAAATACTGCAAATATATATAGTCTAAAAAATGCGCCTATTCTTCAGACTAGTCTCAATTACACATGATTTCTTTCACAGAAACTTGTCATAGATATTTCAGATGACTTCTCGGAAATGATATCTTGCTACATGTGGAGAAGCAAACACAGGAGAAATTCAGGTTTTTGCAAAGCACGTAAGGGCCAGGCCCAGCATTGTTTTGCCTCTAGTTTGAACATGCCAGTAAGTTGTTGTGGTTGTCAAACAATTTCTGGCAGGATCCTGTGACCTAAACAACAGAGTCATTAGTGATAGTAAAGCTTATATGAAAACAGGTAAGTGTATTTCATACAGTACTATACAAAGGACAGGATGTGTGAAACTAGTGTCCAGCTGAATTAAAGAAGGTGCCAGCTCAGGTCTATCATTCAGTGTCCTCACAGTAAAGATCTGTATGGATTCCCTTCTGAGGACTGGAGGGTTCATGGGCTGCATTCTCCCATGCCAGGGAATGTTGGAGCCTCCTTCAGTCCCTTCCCATGTGCCATCTGTTTAGTGCTGTGGACCACTTATTGCAACTCTGGGGACTTTGGCACCGGCAGCGCTGTTGTACCAAAATGCAGTGCAGAGCCCCCGGTGCATTCAGTCTTGCCACAGGCAACCCCTTGATGCACCTTGCATTGATCTAGTGGCTGTTTGAAAATTGAGCCCATGGATTTTGTAAAAAATTAAAGAACTAAAAATTGTTGCAAATTTGTCGATATCTAATGGCCATCCTACAAAATATGATATCATATTTTAAAATGGTTCAGAGAGCATTGCTGAAACCCTGCAACCTGATTACTCAGATAATACCCCAAGAAAATGTATAACACCCAGTTAACTACCAGAGAAACTACATTTTAAAACATTGACCGCACAGTCATGTTTAACATTGCCAGTGAAACTGTGCATTAAAAAACTGAATGCATTAACCTGCATTATAGAGGAACCTCGTCATAGCAATTTTAAAATAGCACCATCATAACTGTGTGTCAGCAAGACTGTAATGTTTAATATATTTATTTATTTAGTTATTTAGAAAGGCTTTACCTTGAATGGACTACTGAGCTGAAAACAACTCATTTCCATAGATGTTCTTGGGGTAAGAGTACAGGGGAAAATATGAAAGAGAATATAATAATAATAATAAACAAAATAATAACATTACATGAGATATCGTGTCTCAGAAAGAAAAGAAAAGCATGCTTGATTTATTGTTGCTAACAGGTTAGCTAGCTGTGTGAAAGTTACTTGACTGCATTGAGACGCATGAGCTAATTAGTAGAAATTTACCCATCTAATTTCTGATTAGCTGACTGCCCAGCAAACTAGATGCCTTCTCTTTCCCAAAGAAAATCACAACTACTGTAACTAATTAGTTTACTAATAAGCACCTGTTAAAAGGTCCAGGAAGCAGACAGTGCCTTGTAATTGCAATCTGTCTGCTCTGCAAAAAGGAATATTGTATTCTGCATTATTTCTAATTCATGTTAAAAACAATTTAACAGTAGCGTTAACACTCTCGCTGTACACAATGTACATTATGGGAGCTAATGCACTCGCAGAGATTGAATGTACACTGCAGTGTGCAAAGGAACTCAGCTAATATTGCATACCATCTTTGTATCAGCAGTGTGCATTCAGTACCTGTATCATGCTATATTCTTCCCCAGTGCACAGCCTGTCATGTCTATAATTTACTGTGAAATGATTGAGAGATCATAGCTGAAATCCTGATCCAGATACAGTACCTCACTGGTCCAGTTCTAAACTGGCAGGAGTCACCTTACAAAACCAACAAGAGACTGGCTACGGTTGAGGCGAAACTAACTGAAAATGAACGTCTCATCCAGGATAATACTGAGGTTATCCAAGAACTCAAAGAGGCACAGGGAAGACAGGCTGAATGTAGTGTGACCTGCATTAAAGATATCACCTTCTTGAGAGCTAAAGTGGAGTCACTAGAAAACATGCAATGTCAGGGGAACATTCAGATCGTGGGCTTCCCCGCCACGATTTGCTGGATCCACCGAGCTCCTCTCAGCCGTCTCAAGGCTTATATTTGAGGATCTGCAGTTATTACCCCAGGACTCTGGTGCCACAATAACAAAAGTTTTTGCCATGCCACAATGAGTTAGAGCGAGGGCAGGAACGCAGCAGAGACCACTAATAGCCATCGCTACTCTTTCCCCACCTGAGGTCCGAATTGCACTCCTACAAGCAGCTCGAGCTAAAGGAGAAACGATCTGGAAAGGCAGTAAATTGGGGTTTTTTCCTGATCTCTCAGCGCAGACCCAGGCATGGAAAAAATAACTTCAGATCATTAAGAAAAATCTACTGCGGCAGGGAATTGAGGCCCGCTTGAACTACCCTGCTCGCCTTCAAGTCAGACACGAATCGAAGACGCACATTTTTCCTGGACCCATTAGCAGCTACCCAATTTATGGAAAAAAATCCTGGAGAAGATAAACCCTCTGAACTCTCAATCTGATGAAGAAGGGTGAAGTACAGTTAATCGTCATGGGTAGTAAATCTCTCAACTTGGGTTTAATATCTATGCACCTCTATGGAATGAGACTTGCGATCATGTCCCAACTGGGAGTTGGGCTGTTAGTTTAAGCCGTTAGTTCATATTTGTATGGACATAAGCCTACAATTTAAAGTTTTAGGTTTTTGTTTCTTATTAAGAGGGATATAAGAGATATAACTAAACTAGTTTTCAGTCTACTTAGCTGCCATTAATGCTGGTTGACGAACGATGCCTCATGTAAATCCTATAAGTCTAAGTACAGTAGTAGTTGTATGGGGTGAATTAGTTCACCTCTCAATTTGTGAACTTTAAAGATACCCTAATTGTTACTGCTGTTTACTGTTACCCGTAGGGCAGGTTGCGTTGCTCTGCCTAAGTCTGCGGGAAGTTTAAATAACTTAATTGAGTCCAGACAAATGTAGTGCAGCATGACTACTAGTACTGTAGCCACACAGCCCTCCACAAATGTTTATTTCTGCATGTGAGCTGAGGTTCTGGTTTATTATAACCGCTATTCTTTTCAATTACTGTAGTGAGAGTACAAACGATCTACAGAACAATCAGCTCTTTTTCTACTCCTTAGGTTAACTACCTGGCAATCTTTCTTAGTGTATGGACTCAAGATATTGAAAATTATTTTTTGTGGATAAGCTATACCATATCTGTACATCTACTATGGAGGTTTGCATACCTCATCCTTGTTTTTATGTATACTGCAGTATTGTGCTGTAAGAATATAAAATTTTATAAATAAAAAGTATAAAAAAAAGAAATACCATTAACTAACAGATATAGTGTACTAGCAGCTGAGAACTATCCTAACAACACACAGGGAAAGCAAGCCAACAATGAACCTAGACAGCTGCTAGTACTAGAAGACTCTATAATCAAGCAATGTGATACTGTAATTTAATTTTGTATTTAAAAGCTGGTAACCGAGAATGGCACACTGTGTCGGGGCTCATTTCCAGGTGCAACCCAGTGGAAAGGGTCAGTAAAGTGGAAACAGCAAATATAATACAATGCAAAAAACATCTGAAGCAGCAAAATAGAGTACAATGAAAAAAGACAGTGGTAACAGCAATCAGAAAACAGGGTAAAAAGCAACATCATGTATATATACAATGGAATAAATAACAAAGGACACATGGTGGCATGTGTGAGTTTATATTTCTTTGAAACTTGGCTTCCCAGCCCAATGCCCTTTGGGGTAACCATTGCCTGAGTGTTTGCGCACAGAGGTTCTTTGTCTTTTAAATAGTTTTTTGTTTTAATTGGGTTCACCATAACATAACCCAGACAGACCCTCTTGAGGTAGCTGGTTCATTCCACTGGGGTGTCAAATAGACGAGGCATACTGATGAGTCCTGGTAGGACGAAACTTGTGTCTATGTCATCTGTTAGCACCCTTTGTAAACTGTGTCAGAGGCCTTTCGGCACCATGCAATTCTGCTTAAAGTTGAACCAGCATAATATTCTGTGGTGATTTGCATATGCAGCCCATGATGCTTTGCATTGTGTGGGCATGTGTGATTTTGTATTTTCTTGAAACTTGGCTTCCCAGCCAAATGCCCTTTGGGGTAACATGCCTCAGTGTTTGCGCACAGAGGTTCTTTGTCATATATATATATATATATATATATATATATATAAAATAAAAAGGGATATATGATGGGCAGGAGTGTGATATGTAAAATATTCTCACTCCAGCCGAGTGAGGACTGGATATCTCATGAGTTCTGAAGGCATGAGTGAGATAGCTAGCCTCACTCAGCCAGAGTGAGAACATTTTACATATCACACTCCTGCCCATCATGTGTTTGATTTATACAATGGGGCAGGAGTGCGATAAAGTTGTTTATTTTGTGCTATAGTATGAACTTTGCAGTGGTATGGATGAATTATGTTTCTTCCTTGTGCACTTCCGTGGTGATGAGGCTCTGTTGTGAATGGGTTGTGTTCCTTTCAATGAATTAATGTGTGTGTGGTGTTATGTGATTCATTGCTGGTTATATTTTTTGCTTTCGTTTCATGAATGAAACAACTGTCAAATATGGGACTGGTCATTGTGCGATTTTTGTGGATTTTTATTGATTAACGTATTCCTTGTATGTGTTGGTAGTGTCTCGTTATTGGTTGTGGCAGTTTATCAGTGGTTTGGAGATTTTTTATTGGATTGCATCAGTGTTATTTTATTGGTGAATCTGTGTGTCTGTTTTGGAATTTGTAGCTTTGATTGGTAACTTTGTGGCAGAGGGTGGCGCTAGTTATTTGAATTTCTTCCAGGATGGGTGTACTCTTTATTTGGTGAATGTTTGGGTCTTCTTGATCATTTTTTTTCATTTTTCATGTAAGTTTATTATTTACAGTGTTTATTTTTTTGTTGTGTTTGATTTTCTACTTTATTAGGGTACTTTTGCAATGTTTATTTATATCCGTCACTGGATAAACATACTAACATACGAATTGCCAGCAGATTAGGCCTTATGGTCTATCGCGTCTGCTCGAACCTCAGATACCTAGTTGGGTACCGAGGCCCTCCCCCCCCTTGTGTTCCAGAAACCCTTATCATCCATCCCCACACCCCTGGGCCAGGCCATCATCTGATACATCCACTTTCTGTGTCTGTCCCACCCTCTCTTGAAGCCCTCCACTGTGGATCTCTGAACCAGCTCACCAGGCAGCGTGTTCCAAGGATCCACCACCCTCTCAGTGAAAAACCTCCTCCTCTTTCCCCCCTCACCCTTCCACCTTCCAACTTCAAACCATGCCCTCTGGTGATACCTCCCTGCTTTAGTCTAAAGATCCCCTCCATGTTTACCCTATTTATTCCCTTGAGGTGCTTGAAGACCTCAATCATGTCCCCCCTGTATCTTCTCTCCTCCATTGAAAACAGGCAGAACTCCTCAAGTCTGTCCTTATACGTCAAATCCCCTAGTCCTCGTATTATCTTAGTTGCCCTCCTTTGTACCATCTCCAGGAGCTGTTTGTCCCTTTTCAAGTGTGGTCTCCAGTACTGTACACAGTACTCAAGGTGTGGTTGAACCAGTCCATTGTACATTGGCAGAATCACTTCCCTGATCCTAGAGGTGAACCCCCTTACGATGCATCCCAACATCCTGTTTGCTTTGCTAGCCGTTCTCCTGAACTGCTCAGAGTTATTCATACATGCATCCACCAAGACCCCTAGGTCTTTTTCCCCTGTTGAGGCCTCCAGCGCCTTCCCTCCCAGGGTGTACCTGTGTTTTGGGTTTCCCCACCCAAGATGTAACACCTTGCACTTCGTGATACTGAAATTTAATTTCCATGTGTGAGCCCACCTATCCAGGGTGTCCAGGTCCCCTTGCAGGGCCAATCTCCCCTCTTCCCCCTCAACTACTGCTCCCATCTTGGAGTCAACAGCAAAGAGAATCATTTCACACCCTATACCCTCCCTGATGTCCGATATGTATGCATTAAACAGGATCGGACCCAGGACCGAGCCCTGCGTTACCCCACTACCGATCTCTCTAGGGTTCGAGAGCTCCCAACCGACCACTACTCTCTGAGTGCGTCCAGCTAGCCAATTTTCAATCCATCTGACCATCAAAGGGCCTACTCTCAACCTCATCAGTTTCTCCACCAGACCATTGTGGGGGACAGAGTCAAATGCCTTGCTGAAGTCCAAGCATAATACATCCACAGGCTTTCCCCTGTCCAGTTCTGATGTTACCCATTCATAGAACTCCACAAGATTGGTTTGACATGATCTACCTGGCACAAACCCATGTTGCCAACTATCCAGACCTCCCACCTCCTCCAAGTACACCCCCAATCATTCCTTTAGTATACTCTCCATTAATTTTCCCACCACCGAGGTCAAACTGATGGATCTATATTTACCTGGTACTTCCCTCGACCCCCCCTTTATGGATTGGCACCACATGTGCCTCTCGCCAATCCCTAGGTACCCTCCCTGTCTCAAGCGACCTGTTGAAGAGTTCCGCCAGGGGTGCAGCCAGTATGTCCGCCAAGTCCCATAGTACTCTCAGATGAATGACATCCGGCCCAGGAGATTTATCTTTCTTTAGGGCCTTAAGGGCTAACCACACCCTTTCGGTGGAGATAGCATCAACCATCCCCTCCACCTTACTGGCCCTTTTATCCTTATCCTGATGTGACACCCTTGGGGTACCTCTCCACCCCTCTCGCTCCATTTCTTCTGTTGCTCGCCTGATCCCACTTACTATCACTTCTATCCCCATCGTACCTTGCTTTGTAGATATCCCATCCCCCTCCCTAGTGAACACAGAGGTGAAGTACTTGTTTAATACCTCTGCCTGGTCCCTCGCCTCTTCCACCCACCCTCCTTCTGATCTCAATCTGCCAAGATGGCCCTTAGTTTTTCTCTACTCCCCAATGTACTGGAAGAACCCCTTTTCCCCTCCCTGTATCCCCTGTGCCAGCCGCTGCTCTTTACTGGACTTTGCCCCCCACACCATCCGGGTGGCTTTTCTAGATGCAAGATGGTACATTTCCTTTTCCCTGTCCCCTCTCATTGTTTTATATTTTTTGTAGGCAGCCTTCTTTTCTCTGACTGCTACCTGCGCCTCACTGGACCACCAGAATGGTTTATGTGACATTGCTCCCTTATGCTTCACCTTAGCGCACATCCTGACTGCCTCATGAAGTCCCCGTGTTATGACCTCCCATCTCTTTTCCACATTTGTCATTGTTGTAATCCCCTTCAAGTGATCCTTGAGAATATTTCCCCATGCCCACAAAGTCTGCCCCCCTGAAGTCCACTGCCAGTGTCCTAGATCTCTCCTCCCTTCCCCCCATGCTTATTTGAAACCAGGCAGTATTGCGGTCGCTCCCAGTCAGGGGATCCTCTACAACCAGGTCCCTTACCAGATCCCCATCTGCCAGAACCACATCCAGGACATGCCCCTCCCTTGTGGGCTGCATCACGTGCTTTGTTAAGAACACATCCTGGAAGCCATCCAGCAGTCTCTGCTCCTTGGCCACCTTAGAGGACATGGTTCCTCAGTTTGTACCTGGCATATTAAGGTCCCCCATCAACACCACTCCCTCCTCTTTGGGTCCACACTGGGCAATGATGATGTCCAGCAAACCATCCTCCAGAACATCACCCATCCTGGGGGGCCTATATACTACACCCAGCTTGATCTTACCTCCTGCCGGGGTTCGTAAGGAGACCTATAAGGCCTCCACGTTTCCCTCTGCCTCTTCTACCCTAGCAATTTCTATGTCATCTCTAATGAACATAACCACTCCACCCCCTCTGCACTCCTTTCTATCCTTCCTAAGCATAGTGTACCCCCACATGTTTAGGTCCCAGTCATGGTTTTGTTGTTTCTGTGACCACCCCACTTCCACCCCGAACAGCATGGCCTAGGACTCTGGCAACTTGTTTCCCAAGCTCCTGGCATTTACTAACACCACCCCCACCCCTTATCCCTGATCCCCTTTGTCAAACCCCACCCAGGTTCCTTATACTTCCATCCTCCCTCTGCTCCTCCTGAAACCTCCTCCCTCAGTCTGTTTCCCCCCTCCTCCCCTTGGGTTTGAAGGCTACTTCCCTCATCTGGAGGAGAAGGCTTCTGGTCAGTTCCTCCCTTTTTCCTCCCCCCTCCCAAGTTTAAACCCCACCTTTCTTGAATGTAGTCAGCCACCCCCTGTTTAAGGACTGCCTTCCCTAATGCAGCAAGATGAAGCCTGTCCTTGGCATACAGTCCCTTATCCTCCCAAACTCCTTTCCAGTTCCCTAACACCCCCGACCCACTTTCTTTACCCCCCTTCCTGAGCCAGTCATTAACCTCTGTGATCTTCATTTTTTTTTCCACTGAGGCCTTTGGTACCGGCAATATCTCTGAAAGGGAAATGTTGCATCCATTATCCCAACAGACTCTGGCAAGTTCTCGGAGCCTTGCTTAAATTTCCAAAATGCTATTTCCCTCTAGATCGTTAGTTCCCAAATGCACCAGGAAATCTGGTTTCCCTCCACAATCCATAACCAGTTCATACACCATGAACTTTGCCCTGTGCACTGTCAGCCCAGAGATACTCACTACCTTCACCTGGCTATGGCATCCACCCCCTGTCCCTCCCAATGGATACCCCTAATCATTGAGTCTCCCAATAACAGAACCTTACACTGCCATCATCCTTATGGTTACCTCCACCAAGCGCTCTCAACCTCCCACCCCCCCCTTTATTCATGACCTCAATTCCATGGGAGTCTTCCTGCCTTATTAGAGACTCCCTTGTCACCCTCCCCTTTCTGCCTCCCTTGTTATTTTGCCCACTTAACTCAGACCCCCCTGAATAGATGTCCCCTTTAACCCTTTCTTATCAGAACCATTTATCCTGGCCCTGATGGTTTCCCCTTCCCCCACACCACCATCCTCTCCCCTTGTAATAGTACCCCTACCTCCAGAGGCCCTCTGTGGGTCCTCTTTACCTAGGGTCCCATCCTTGGTACAGAACCCCCTCCTGAAGGGAGGTCCCTTCCTCACCTCCTTGTCTCCCAGTTTCTCTCCAGTCGTGCTCTCCTCCCTCATGTCTGCAATATGTTGCATCTCCCCCATCTGCTTAACATTTATGTTTGCCCTTCTCCCTCTGGGACTATTTCTATCCTTTCCATTGCTGGTCTGTGATGCCCTATGGGTATGTGACTCCCTGCCCCCAGACTCTGTATCAGTTTCCTCATTTCCACCAACTCCTTCCTCCCCTTTTGGGTTGCTTAGTAGCTCAAATTTATTGTAACAGTCTATGCCAGCCTCCATCAAGTAACCTGAGTTTCCCCCGACTGCCCCTCTAAACTGCCTCTCTTCCTCCCCTCTTGACCTGTTCTCCTTAGAAGCTCCCTTCCCACAGTCTGCTCTTTTAGGCTTCCCCACAACAGCCCCTCCTGACTCTTCCCTCTCCACTCTCTTTATATTCGGAATGTTTACCCCGTAAGTTTTCCCCTTAATGTCAACATCCCTATCTAAGAATATCCCCCCTTCTGCTTGTTGTAACATAACATTCTGTAATTTCTGAGCATTGTCCCAGCCTTCACTCAGCCCCACCCTTCTGCCACCCATATCTACACCCCTTATCCTTGGACACACACACCCAACTCCCCCAGCTTACTCCTTAACCAATATACTTCACTCCTGATACAAGATAGCTGTCTACAGAGTGGGCAGCCTCCCTCTCTCCAGGCCCAATTGAGAATTATTGCCACCCCATAGCCTGTGCAGCCTACAACCATTCCGAAGATGCCTGCCATGGTGGAATGTGCCACCCTGTTTGTCCCTCTCTATTCATAATGGCACACGCCCCTTTTCTCAGTCCCTTCCACCTGGAATACAGTCTCTCTCTCTCTCTATACTGACTGCAGTTGTTTACGAACCCAATTTAAACCCCACCAATAAAGTTCCCAAGTCTCACAAACACATACAGTCCAGTGTGTGTCCAGTCCCACTAACAATGTGTCTATGCAGACTTCAGGTACTGTATGATGTCACAGGCCCACCAGTTCCTGTTGCTTCGAATTTCAGCCACAACAGAAATGCACAGCCCTTCAATCCCAACCCCAGTGGCTTTTCAGTATTTAAGAAACTACAAAACAGGGTGGGTGGAGGGCTCTACCACCAATCAAACATCACATTTAAATTTCACTCTAATTAGCACTGCCAAACAAGTGTTCCCACAACCAGCACACAAGCCCCAATAGTTACAATATCACAGCCCAAGTAACAGTTCTAACTCAAAGCATTATGTCTCCCCATTTTAGGTTTCTACATTCAGTATTGCCTTGAATACCAAAGAGCATTGTAACATTGAGCCACATGGTGTTTATTAGGGATTGTGCTGTTCAAGTGCCAAGAATATCTTTTTAATACTGTTCATGAATGAATGTGTCAGTTAACTCATCAGCGGCAAAAGGTTTATTACCTTTTCCTTGCTCTTTGAGGTTTTTTTTGTTTTGATAGTAGTAATTCTCTGCATTTTACAAATGTATTTGAGGTGGCAAGAGATTCAGGGTGGTTATGTCACTTTAAATATCATTCAAAACTCTGGAACTTTGCCCTGAAACTTAGCGGCTCGTACTCATGGCTGTCTTTTCTGTGACATATAAAATAATGACATAGAAACATAGAACATAGAAACATAGAATTCGACGGCAGATAAGGACCGCTTGGCCCACCCAGTCTGCCCATTTTCCTAAGTACTGGATAAGCTGCAGATCCTAGTTAACCAGCAGCCTAAGATATAGCCTAGACATAGGATATTGTTTAATTCGTGTGGAGACAGTGTTTCAATGTTCTCAGTTATTCCCATGTTTTCCTGTAGAAAGTGGTGCAGGTTACTGATATCATAGTCCTTTTCTTCTGTGAGTGCTGTCATTTCTGCTGGAATCTATGTATCGTTCTATGTATTCAGTATTTATGTTATATTTTTACCAGCAGAATTCTGGCTGTTTTGTTCTTTATTTGTTTCTGACAGGTGCTGCACTTGTGATGGATCCAAAAGTGGTTCTTCATCTAATTCAATTTGAGAGCAGCTAAGATAGACTTCGTCCTGTAGATTAATGGGTTTTGTACGTTTCTGCAGTTTTAATTTGTTTATTTATTCCAGATCAGTTTGTTTCGTAAAACATGGAATTTTTAAGTATTTTGCCATGTTTCTGATTTAACGACTGATTGTTTCTTTTTTTTTGTTTAGGTTTTTGGCAAGATGAGTGCTGTGTTAGAGGTTGAGCATGTCTGTGTAGAAGCACGGAAATCTTGGGCTGCTGAAAAAGGGGAGCAGGTGATTTTACAGGTGTGTTTCATTCAGTTCTATTGCTAGAGCAATGTAGTTTCAGCAAAGGTAGAAGAAGTGGTGATGTAATCATAGTGGAGATATCAGGTGCTGACATGTGCACCATGTGTGTAAATCTTGATATCATCCACAGTCTGTACATCATTAGGATTTATCTCACTCGGTGAGAATATATGCTTTTATTTAGAACTGTTACAACTCACCCCCATTGTATAAATATATATATATATATATACACACACACACACACACACACACACACACACTGTATCAGCATGGAAATAGATTAAAGTACATCACAGTGCAGGCAGAATTATGTACAGTTGTCCACAGAGTTTTTATAGCTAAACAGACTCAGAGTGAGGTAGGGAATAAAAACAGCACTAGGGGGAAACAGGTAAAAAACAGAGAATGAGGTTTAGGGGAGGGTAAAGTAACACAATTCAATACAGGAAGGGAAAGGCCAGGGATAACAGAATAATAGGTAGGAAAGGTAAAGTACTTTGAGAGGAAGTGAGGCTAGATTGGGGCAGGAGTAGGTGGTGTCTGGGAGAGAGGGGAATGCTCTGTACCTGCTCACTGTAGCCCAGGGAGAACTGCCGGCATCTGGGGCATCTCAGCTGGAAAAGTTGTGGGCTAAAAGACAAAAGGTATGGGGGTAAGGTGCTGTTCAGGGGGTGAGAATGTAACCAGAGAAGGGGAGGCAGGATTACAGAGAGTGAGAGTGAGTTAAAGACTGAAGGAAAATTGAGAAAATAAAATAGGCTGGGCATCCTGGGCCAGCACTTACACTAGAAAGGCAGACAGAAAAAGCATTAGATACAACTAGAATGGCAGGCAGAAATCACTAAAAACAGTACAAGGCTTAGTACAAGGCTTAATATAGCTTTCCAATGGTGCTGAGCAACTACAATAAGGCTGCAGAAAATCAAAGTAAAATGGTGTCAAACAATGCACTGTTTCCAGGAGTGCTCTGTACCAGCTCACTGTAGCCCTGACTTTGATAAGAAAAACAGAATGGTGCTGAGTTTCCCAGGGTCCAAAATAAGGAACATTAGAGTTTGGGCACCTGACATTATAAAAAACTATGGCACTTATCGAGTGGTGGCAATTAGAATGGGAACCAACAATATTGGGAGGGATCATGAAAAGATATAAGTAGAGAAATCACAAAAACAGCTGATGAGTTAAAAATCCTTGGGGCGGAGAAATTTATATCAGGGATCCTCCCAGTTCCTAAAGCAGTAAATGAAAAAAAAAAATAACACCATAAACAGAATGAACAGGTTAAAAGAATGGTGTGAAGAAACTGGTACCAAATTTATTGATACATGGCCCAAATTTTTCAGGAGAAACCATTTGTACAGCAAGGATGGTGTACATTTAAACAAAAATGGGACTTTCATCAAAGTCAATTTAGAAATTATTCCTTTAAACTGACAGACAGGGGTATCAGTAACACAGTCACCAAAACTAGTAATAAGACTAAAAAAAGAACAAAGTGGCCAGGATAAGCCATATAACATCTGTTGTCTCCTAAGTAATGCAAGAAGTCTGAACAATAAAATGGGGGAACTGCAGTACAGGCTATACCAACTTTCTGTAACAAAACTGACACTGCTCTAATCATCGAAACATGTTGGGTAAAAGGAGACACTTGGGATAAAAACATCCCTGGCCCTGGTTATTCAGTCACTAGACTGGATAGGAATACTAAAAAAAGGGAAGGGATTGCTATATTTACTTCAAACTCAGTTCAAGTTATTGATTTCTCAGAAAAAATAAAGAAAAAGAAATCTAGTTCTGAGACTATTTGGCTATGTGTGAATCTAAATTCTCCTGATAAATTTAATTTAGGACTATGCTATAGACTGCCAAACACAGATGAAGAAAAAAAAACAAGGAAATAATAGAAGAATTAATAGCATGTGGAACTGGCCACAGGGTATTCAAAGGTGACCTGAATTACAATGACTTGAATTGGAAGGAAGAGACTGCCCTTAGTAAGCAGAGTACAGACTTCCTTGACACTTGCATAGAGAATAACCTGCAGTAGCATGTAAAAACTCCCACCATGGGAGACAACTTTCTAAACATAGTTATAAGTACTGAATCTGTCAGCATGCAAAAATATGAGGTCATTTGTCCCCTAGGATCACTGATCATGCATGCGATGTATTCCATATACAATTCACGCAGATCATACCCATGGTTATACAGAACTATATATATATATAAACATGCTAACAAAGAACTTATGATTAAAGAGATAGAAAAAATAAATAGGTCGGAAGCCTTTCATGATAAAACAATAGAAGAAAACTGGCTTTACTTAAAAAACAGACATTTTTATCTATCATTAACAAACCCATTAAGAAGGTAAAGAAATATAACAACAAAGGTTTAAAACTGAAATGGTTAACCAAAAAATTAAAAAAGTTAATGAAAAATAAAAACAAGCTTTATGCAAGATTGATACAGGAAACAAAATACAGCTACAAACAGGGAGCATTTTAAAAGCAAACAAAGAATCTGTAAAAACATTGTAGACAAAGCAAACTGAAAACTGGAGATGAATTTAACAACTACTGTACTGCCACCAAACAAAACAGTAAACAGTTCAACAGTTAAACATAATGGTAATATTAAATGCACGCTGAAAATAGTGTTAAAAATCGACGTTTCAACCTTAAGTCTTCTTCAGAAAATATCTAAAAGAGAAAAAAACAAAGTTAGTGTAGAGGGGAGGTAAAATAAAGAATATATTATACTGGTCCGGTAGAGCCAGTATAGTTAGGGTTTGTAGGAGTGTTTAATGTTAAAGGCCAATTTTTCCTGGTTAATAACTTTAAATTAGTTTCACAGATTTTCCTGAAATTTGTCACGCATCATCTGCTGGGGGTAGGGCCATTGATATACCAAATGTGGCTTGAATCCCTTTTGAGATTTTTGAGATATAAAGTGTTGAAAATACAGAGATGTCCCTAGTTTTTGCTGTTTTTTCTGCTACCTGTATCTCAGAAATGGCTTTAGGTGCTGGGCTGAAATTTTCATGGTAGAAAGCCTTGGCCTTACAGATATGCCTTTTGAAGGTTTGGTAAAAAAACAGTAATCCATTCCAAAGTTATTAAATCTTGAATTTTCCATTATTTCCTATGGGAGAAAACAGATGTAAAGGTTAAAGTGATTTTCGCACACTGTCATCCAGTTTTGCATACTTTGCACCGGAATAACTTTGCAACACTACAACAGATTTGCAGGATATTTGACAAGCATCAGCCTAGGGCACAGATCTCTTGACATGACTAATTTAGCTTGAATCCCTTTTTTGATTTCTGAGACACATAGTGTTGAAAAAAACATTTGTGAGGGTTTTGCTGCTTGCGTTTATTGTTAAAGGGTAATTTTTGGATCTTAATAACTTTATAACAGTTAAAGTTATTGCTACGAAATTTGGCACACTTAATTAATCTGGGGAGGTGTTTGTAAGTGATGAATTTTATCTAAATAGCTTTAGCCATTTCCAAGATACAGAGTGTTAAATATAAAGGTTTGGGGAGTTTGACACTTTATTTGTTATCTGTATCTCGGAAATGGCTTTAGCTTCTGTGCTGACATTTTCAGGGTAGAAAACCTTGGCCTCACAGATGTCCCTTTTGAAGATTTGGTGGGAAAATATTAATTTGTTCCAAAGTTATGACATGTTGAATTTCCCATTATTTCTTATGGGGGAAAAAAAGATGTCCCACACAACACAGAATTCTGAATTGAACTAGGCTTCTGCTTCGAACTAGGATTCTGATTCTGATTTGAGACAGGATTGTGCTTCAACCTAGGATTGTGGTTCGAACTTGGATTCTGCTTTGAACTAGGATTCTGCTTTGTATGAGCCCTATGGAAAGGGATTCTGCACTGAACAAGGATGCTGTTTTGCAGTACTAAATCCCTTTTGGCAGACAGAACCAACACAGCTGGGGAACATGAACCAACAGTAAACCAACTTGCCTATTCTACAGCCCTCAGGGCCCCACCCCAGGCTGCATAAAGCCCCTAGGGTTTTTTTAAACATAATCTTCACTCTGGAGTGATCTGCCAGGCTTTGTTTTCTGCAACACTGTGAACTGAGATTTAAACTTACTATAGGACTGAATGAAGTGCTGACCTTTTTGCTGGTTTTCCAGCTTGGTGCTTTTCAACTGAGTTTAACACCCTGGTAAGTGCACCTCATGCTTGAAGGCTAAAAGTTTTGTGCCATTGAGCTACTGTCTTTTGTGCTTTTTGCTATTTCAATATCTTATTCCCCACCACCACCACAACCACTACCACCAGCACAGTAGGACACAGTGGAGCCCACTCCCAGTGTTCCAAATTAAGCACCCTTCCCCCCCACTGTGGGACACTGGGGAACCCACTTCTGGTGTCCTTAAATATGTATGTAATGGTTTTGCCAACAGCGGGGTGCCCAATCTCCATGTCAGCACTACACTCACCCCCACCAGCAGTGTGTGACTCTAGAGAGCCCACTCCCAGTATATATAGTGTACCCAATTATGTTATCCCCCCAGAGCAGTGTGGGACACTGGGGAAACCACCCCCAGTGACCTGAGAAATGGTTTTACTGTTCCTGGGAAAAAAGAAAACAGTTCACGTCTTTTTTAAACTCCTGTAAAAAAAGGTCTGTCACTGTTTCCCCATCCCCTCTCACATCCCGAACCTCCCACTGAGCAACCTACCACCCCACACCCCCTTGCCCTATACTTACCAACTGAGGTTGGTGGCTGTCATCTTCTGTGGACCAGGACACATCTGCACTCTTCAAAGTTGAACAGCAAACTGAAGAATAAAGGTAGGTGCCATACAGAGGCTGTCAATGGTATTTTGAACATACTGTATGTTAATATCTCAGCCATTTGTAGGTATTTTACATAGATACATAGACACTGCTGGCAGTTAAGGGTATATGGCCCAATCAGTCTGCCCAGTTGAGCTTGTAAGTTCACTTTATGTTTTTCTAAAAGTCTGTTGCCCCTTACACCTGACCTCTAGAATGTCCTTATGTCTATCCCATACATTCTTAAGTCTCGTGATTGTTTCAGCCCCCACCACTTCCTCTGGCAGGATGTTTCACTTGTCCACCACCCTTTCTGTGAAAAAATTCTCTTCATGTTTCATCTGAATTGCCTTCCCTCCAACTTCACCCCATGCCCTCTAGTTCCGGAACATCTTTTCACTGGAAAATAGTGTATTTCTGCACCCTGTTCCTCCCTGTAAGGTACTTGCATGTCTCTACCATATCTCCTCTCTCCCTCCTGTCCTCCAGGGAGTACAAATTCAGGTCCTTCAACCTGTTCTCATAGGACTTGTGATGCAATCCCTGTACCATCTTGTTGCCCTCCTCCTGTCAATGTCCTTTCATAGGTAAGGTCTCCAGAACTGTACATTGTACTCCAGGTGGGGACTCACTAGTGTCTTGTATATAAAAATTATCACCTCCCTTTCCTGTTGGTGATGCCCCTTCCTATGCATCCCAGCATCCATTTTGCTTTACCTGCTGCCTCGTCGCACTGCTTCCCTACCTTGAGGTCATCAGAGATGATAACCCCAAGGTCTCTTTCCTGCTTGGTGCATGCTATATCCTCACCCCCCCTCCCCAACTGATATGTTGTTCTAGGTGTTTTGTGCTCCATATGCATCATCTTGTACTTCTTTGCATTGAATTTTAACTGACAAACCCCTGATCATTTGTCAAGCTTCTGCAGGTCCCTCTTCATTCTGTCTACACCCTCTGGCATGAACCAAATTTTCAAAATGGACTTTTTGGAACCCCACCTCATGAGCACTGACACTGTCATTTTGTTACTCTGTCCTGAAAGACGATTTCACTGTGGCTGAAAGAAATCACCTTTTGGGACACAGCAATGAAATGGAAATGCCATTGTGCATGAGGTGGGGTCCCAAAAAAGCCCATGTGGAAAATCTGGTGCAAAAATACCCCACAACGCCCGAGTTATGCATGGTCATTGAAATTTTCCTTTGCACGTGTGTAACTATGCCAATTTATATTTTCACTCCAAGTTTTCAACATAGCCACTTTTCACACCACCTTATGAACAGTACAGCTGTATTTCTCACATCCTGCCCAAAATGTGCTTTTGCACTTGTGGCGTGAAATGGTGCAGTCAATGTGCAAAATCACCTTTTGGGATTCAGTATCGAAATGACAGTGCCAGTGTTCATAACGTAGGGTCCCAAAAAGGCAATGTTGAAATTTTGGAGCAAAAGTAACAAAGAATGGGTGAGTTACACACAATTAATTAAATTTTTCTACACATGCATGTAGCTACCAATCATTTATATTTTCACTCCAATGTTTGAACATGGCCATTTCTTCACAGCACCTCAGGAATACTACAGCTGTCATTTCTCCCATCCTGTCCAAAATGTACTTCCACAGCTGTGGCACAGAATTTCATTTTGCCATGGATTAAGAAATTTACACATACAGTATGAGGGTTATGAGGTGGATTAATAAGAAGACTATGTCAAAAAAAATTGGGGTCACAATGTGAAACAAGCATTTGTCAAGGCCGAATGTTGATTGCGTTGGTCTGTTGAGCTCGCTCAGTGGCCCTCTGTCAGTGGCTCAGTCTGTTTGTCCCGATGCTGCAGGCTGCTCTTTTGTACTGGGCTGCTGCCTGCATTGGCACCTTGTTCTGCTGCGGAAGAAATCCACAGGTGTCTCGACAGAGCTCCATTGAGGTGGCTCACTCCCCCTCTCTCACTCGCTCATTCTGTTTCTCCTGGCGCTGCAGGCTGCCTTTTTGTACTGGGCTCCTGCCTGTTTTGGTGACTCTTTCTACCCACAAAGAAATCCACAGCTGTCCTGACAGAGCTTCGTTGAGGTCGCGCACTCCTCCTATCTCACTCACTCAGTCTGATTCACCTGGCGCCGCAGGCTGCCCTTTTGTACTGGGCTCCTGCCTCTGTTGGCGCCTTTTTCTGCCCACAAAGATATCTGCAGCAGTCCTGACAAAACTGCGTTGAGCTCGCTCACTCCCCTTCTCTCACTCACTCATTCTGTTCTGCTGGTGCTGCAGGCTGCCCTTTTCTACTGGGCTCCTGCCTGCATTGCTGCCTTCTTATGCCCACAAAGAAATTTGCAGCAGTTACAATACAGCTCTGTTGAGCTCACTCACTCACTCATTCTGGTTTTCCTGCCACTGCAGGCTGCCCTTTTGTACTGGGCCCCTGCATGCATTGCTGCCTTTTTCTGCCCACAAAGAAATCTGCAGCAGTCCCAACAGAGCCCCGTTAAGCTCATTGACTCCCCCTCCCTCCCTCCCTCGCTCATTCTGTGTCTCCTGGCACTGCAGGCTGCCCTTTGTACTGGGCTCCTGCCTGCGTGGCTTTTTCTGGCCAGAAAGAAATCTGAAGCATTCCCGACACAGCTCCACTGAGCTCAGTCACTCCCCCTCTGTCACTCTCGCATTCTGTTGCTGCTGGCACTGCAAGCTGGCCTTTTGTACTGGGCTCCTGCCTGTGTTGCCGCATTTTCTGCCCACAAAGAAATCTGCAGCAGTCACACTAGAGCTCTGTTGAGCTCGCTCACTACCGCTCTGTCACTCGCTCGTTCTGTTTCTCTTGGTGCCGCAGACTGCGCTTTTGTATGGGGCTCTTGGCTGCATTGGCACCTTTGTCTGTCCACAAAGAAATCCGCAGCTGTCCCGAAAGACCTCTGTTGAGGTCGCTCAGTCTTCCTCTCTCATTGCTCATTCTGTTTGTCCTGGTGCTGCAAGCTGCCCTTTTGTACAGGGCTCCTGCCTGCATTGGCGCCTTTTTCTGCCCACAAAGAAATCCCAGCAGTCCTGATAGAGCTCTGTTGAGCTCACTAAGTCCTCTTGTCTCACTCGCTCGTACTGTTTCTCCCACCACTGCAGGCTGGCCTTTTGCACTGGGCCCCTGCCTGTAATGACACCTTTTTCTGCCCACAAAGAAATCCGCAGCAGTCCTGACAGTGCTTTGGCGAGTTTGCTCACTCCCCATCCCTCACTCGCTCTGTCGTTCTGTTTCTCCCAGTGCTGCAGGCTGCCCTTTTGTACTGGCCTCTTGTGTTGGGGCCTTTGTCTGTCCACAATCAAATCTGCAGCAGTCCCTACAGAGCTCAGTTGAGCTCGGTCACTCCCCCTGTCACTCGGTCGATCTTAATCTGTCCCAAACACTGATTTCCCAGAGTGACAGTGCTATTGTCTGGCAGGAGTGCAAAAACGTATTTTAGCCAGGATGTGAAAAATGACAGCTGTAGTGTTCATAAGGAGTTGTGAAAAAATGGCACTGTTGAAAATGTTGCTTGACAGTATTACAAATTTGCGAAGTTACAAGGGTGTGTGGAAAGAGTTCAACGTGTGCTTGTAACACAGTCATGTTATGGAGTTTCGTCACCAAAGTTTAAACATAGGGATTTTAGGACCTCTGCTCATGAACAGTGCCACTGTCATTTTCTTAATCTGTCCCAAACACTGACTTCCCACAATGACCACGTTATTCTGCGCCGGAACTGTGAAAACACATTTCGGTCAGGATGTGAAAAATGCAGCTGTACTGCTTATAAGGAGGTGTGAAAAAATGGCACTGTTGAAAATCTGGTGTGACAATATTACAAATCTATGAAGTTACAAGGGTGCATGGAAAGTGCACAACGCACACTTGTAACTCAGTCAATTGATGGGCTATCATCACCAAATTTTCAACATAGGCATTTTAGGACCTCTGCTCATGAACAGTATCATTGTCATTTTCTTAATCTGTCCCAAACAGTGATTTCCCACAGCAACCGCTCTATTTTTCGCCGGAAGTGCGAAAACACATTTCGGCCAGGATGGGAAAAATGACAGCTGCACTGTTCATAAGTAGGTCTGGGAAAATGGCAATGTTGAAAGGTCTGGAGTGAAAATATTATAAATTTGCGAGTTACGAGTATGAGTGCCAACTGCGCAACGCACACTCGTAACACAGTCATTTTATGGAGTATCATTATCAAATTTTCAACATAGGCATTTTAGGACCTCTACTCATGAACAGTGTCACTGTCATTTTCTTAATCTGTCCTGAACACTGATTTCCCACAGCGACTGCGCTGTTCTGCGCCGGAAGTGCGAAAACACATTTCAGCCAGGATGTGAACACGACAGCTGTACTGCTCACAAGGAGGTGTGACAAAATGCCAATGTTGAAAATCCGGCATGAAAATATTGTAAATTCGCAAAGTTACGAGCATATGTAGCAACTGCACAATGCATGATTGTAAAACAGTCATTTTTTGGATTTTTTCCACCAAATTTGCAACATAGGCTTTTTGAGTGCCCACCTCATGAACACTGGTGCTGTCGTTTCATTAATCAGCTCCAAAGGGTGATTCTGCACAGTGACAGCGAAACCACCTTTTGGGGCAGATTAACGAGATGACAGTTCAAGAATTCATGAGGAGGGGTCCCAAAAACCCCATGTTGAAAATTTGGTGAAAAAAATTGCCAAAAATCCAGAGATGTGTACTAAAGTTGAAAAAAACCTATTCATTCCATTATACAGCTTACCGGCATTTCCTCAGTTTGTGGTTGGCTTTGAAGAGTGCAGATGTGTTCCCAGTCCAGCGAAGATCATCGCACCAAGCTCCGGAGGTAAGTATGGGGTGAGGGGGTGTGGGGAGGCAGAGTGCGCATTGGATGGGTGCGGGTTGTGGGAGGGGTGCAGAGAGACTACGAGGGACCGTTTCCTTTTTTTCAGGTAAAAAAATACAAGAAAACATTGCGGGACCGTTTTCAACTTTACAGGGGCATGTGGCACGCTGGGGTGGGCTCCCAGCATGCCACCGGACACTTGCTTTTGGGGGGCAGCTGTAGCTGACAGGGGATTGGGCACCCCCATTGGCAAACAACAAAAGGGGCATGTGGCACACTGGGGTGGGCTCCCAGCGTGCCATCTGAGTCTTGTTTTGGGGAAGGGCAGCTGTAGTTGACGGGGGACTGGGCACCCCCATCGGCCAAACAACAAAGGGCAGGGTATTTTCTGCCAATGGGGGTTAGGCACCCCATCAGCAAACAACAAAGGAAATTCCTTTCTGCCAATGGGATTGGGCACCCGTGCCCGAACAATAAAACCAGAGGTTACATTATGCTGAAGGGGAGTGGGCTCCCCCCATGGCAAATAAACATGGGGGGTAAATATTGTTTGTGAATACGGTGGCAAGCCGCCGCCATGTTCTCAAACAATGTCACGGATCCTACATCCCGCCTTGCAATGACGGGTCACTCCCTCATTGCTGCGGATGGCTGATGCTGCAATGATGAGGCAGCCCCTGATTGCAGCAGCTGATTTTTTAGAACGTTGTGTCACGTTGGCTGAACTAGTGTCAGCAGCAGTGTGCCATGGCATTGGGGGATGGGGGACAAGCCTTTGCAGGCTGTGGGGGCATTGGGCATAACAGTGCCATGCCTCCACAACCTGCTTGTGGAGAAAGCTGATGCAACATGTTTCTTGCGCATGCAAGCAATCAACATAAAAAATGACAAACTTATGAGTATCTGTTGTAATTTTGTTACATACCTATCTCAAAAAGTAAGGAAATTCATTGCAAAAAAACTCCGTTTTACAAAATCAGTTAGGGTTTCCATTACACCTTTAAAAGTATGGAAATTTAATGTTAGGGTTAGTACGTGTATGAGCACAACACCAGTCTCTGCAAACATTAGAAACAAAACAGTTATTTGATATATCCCTTGGTGTCCTTCCACCTAACTCATACACCATTTGAGCCATTAATTATATGGTATAGAACAATATATTTGTATGGTGTACGAGATAGGTGAAAGGACTCCAAGGGATATATCAAATAACTGTTTAGTTTCTCATGTTTGCAGAGATTGGTGGTGTTTGATACACATATTAACCCTAACATTGAATTTCCATACTTTTAAAGGTGTAATGGAAATCCTAACTGGTTTTGTAAAACAGAGTTTTTTTGCAATGAATAGATATAGATATAGATAGAAAGAAAAAGGGGAGGTTCTGGGAGAAGAAGTGATAAATGGCAAGATAAAGAGAGAATCTGGAAAACAAAAACGTGATGATGGGAATGACAAAACATAATACCAATGAATGAGCTAGAGAAGTCCCCAGATGGGGACTACTTAACAGAGCTTAGTACAAAAGCTGAAAGGTGACAAATGTGGGGGAAGGAGAAAGAGATACAGGCATCTGGTGAAAATGAAAATAGATGTGTACAGATACAAAAAGACTTTAGGGAAAACAAGGGATGGCAAGACCTCTACCTTGCCAAAACGATAGATGAGGCAGTCACGGTCCTTAACGACAACCTCACCGTGCTGGCTAACAAGCATGCCCCTTTGATCAAAGTCAGAGTGCATAAAACATCCAACCCATGGTTTACATCAGATCTCAAGGCTACACTCCTACGCCATGATAAACTTTGGGCTAAGGCTGGAAAATCCAAAAGCCCAGCTGACTGGCAAGCATTCAGAGCAGCTAGAAACACCTGTGTTAAACAAATCCAGACAAGCAAAGCCAACTGTTATGTCTCCACCCTTGAACAGGCAAAAGGGAATTCCCCAAAAATCTGGAAGACACTCAAGTCCATCGAAGGTCGGCCTGTAGCCCCCTTTATCCTGCTGAAGATCCTCAGCAATGGTAGGGCTATGGAAAACAGCTGCCTAATCCTTGTGGAAATCAACAATCACTTTGTAACTGCTGACCTAGCTTTCGACTCTTTGCCTTATGCAGCCTGTGGTAGCAACCAAGACCGTAATAATATTGACTCACAAACTTCGACCCACCAGCTCCAGTTGTTCCCGCTTAGCTATAAAGAAGTCAAAGATTCACTTCTTAACATAGACATTCAAAAAAGTGCAGGGGACGATGGTCTAGAACCTTTTTTTCTTAAACTAGGTTATCTCGACCTCACTACTCCTGTACTCCACATATTCAGTCTTTCCATTTCCACTGCCACTATTCCCTCCTGTTGGAAATCTGCCCACGTCCTCCCATTATTCAAGTCAGGGGACCCATGCGACCTAAACAACTATAGGCCCATCTCAATCTTACCTGTCCTCTCCAAAGTCCTCAAAAAGCTAGTTTACTACCAAATGAAACTCCATATCAAATTATCTTCAATCCTCAACCCTGCACAATCCAGCTTCCAGCCCAACTATAGTACAGTCACTGCTCTAGCCAAAGTTACCAACGAATGGATCATAGCCATGGACTCCAAGAAAGTTACTGGTGCAGTATTTCTAGATCTCAGCAAAACATTCAACACTGTCAACCACAATCTGTTAGTCTCAAGCCTAATAAAAGTAGGCACCACCACCCTTGCTGCCCAATTGTTTACAAGCTACCTATCTGGAAGGACCCAGAAAGTAAAAGCTGGTGGCCTCTTTTCTGCATCCCTCCCAGTTGTCAGATGAGTCCCACAAGGCTCCATATTAGACCCCATCCTAATCTCCCTGTATATCAATAACCTTGATGCACATATATCCCAGTCATATCTGCATTTCTTGATGATACTGTACTGTATACATCAGGCCCTACACTGGCTGAAGTGAGAGATGTACTCCAAGCCAACTTTGCACAACTAGAAATCAACCTAATCAATGCCAAACTACTCCTCAATGCCAAGAAAACTAAGCTCATGATCTTTGCCCCAAACACCACCTCCACTTCCCTTGCAAACACGCACAAAGAATTCATCACTACCTCCCTAGGTGAACCCCTTGAAATCAATTCCAAATTCAAATATCTTGGTATGTAGCTAGACAACAAGCTTTCCTTTCAGGACCATCTTGACAATCTGGCAAAGAGGCTAAAAATTAGGCTAGGTCTCTTCTTCTGGAACAAGTCCCTCTTTCCATTGGATACCAGAACTAGGCTAGTCAAGGCTACTTTCTTGCCGCTACTCGACTATGGAGATCTAATCCATTCCTCTGCAGTGGCCTCAGGACTCAGCAAACTAGACGTCCTCTACCACCGTGCCATACTGTTCATGACAAACCTACCCTACTGAACTCACCATTGCAATTTGTACCTAGCTGCTGGCTGGACACCACTCTCAACTAGACATACGCGTCATGCTGGTATCTGGACTCTTAAGCTACTCCTGAACAAGCTCCCGAACTATCTCACAACCCTTTTCCTTATTTTACATAGTGCCTACTCTCTTAGGAAAAATGACCTCCTCCTCCTCGATGTACCGAGAACTCGCACCTCACTCGTCAAGCGGGCCATATCGAGCATACTCCCAACTATCTGGAACCAGCTCAAAGGTGTAATGAAGCTTCCTGGTACTGTTCCTGTCAGCCTATTTAAAAGGTTGGTTGCAGCAAAAGTAAAAAATACGTGCAGCTGCTTCTAAATCCTAGCTCACTGTTCTAACCCTAGCCCACTGCTTCCTCTTACTTACCTAGAAATTAGCTCCCTTGTTACTCCGAAACAAACACTTTTAGTACTTTTTTTCTGTACTTGTATTTTTCTATGTCATTGTCATTTTTATGCAACATGTTAATGCTTGCCCATAATTCAGTACTTGAATTTGTACTGTTTGATTATGCAATCTGTAACTACCTGTCTGTGTCAAAGGACCTCCTTGTGAATGAGCTTGCTCAACTGAGTTTTCCTACAATAAACTTGAACTTGAACTTGAAAGATGTTAGTAGAAAATAAGTATCATTTTAACCGGAGGGCTGCTGGGAGTCAAGGAGGATGATCAGCTTGGTTTCCATGTTTTTTGCTAGGATCAGAATCCTGGAAACCCTGCTGAAGAGCACACATAGAAAGAACATTGACACTGTGGTCCCTGGAGATAAAGTGGTATACCATGGGTTTATCAGTGTTTCCATTCCTGACTGCCCTGTATTGTTCCCTGAAATGGTCAGCAAGGCATCTACCAGTTTTTCCAATGTAAATAGCTGCACACTTCCTGCAAAGAATACAATACACCACATTACTAAAAGTGCATGAGAACTCTTTGGTGATGTGAAAAACACCTGTGGGACCCCGAATTTCGGTCACACTGAAAATAAATTTGCAGGTGTAGCACAGGGTTCTATTGCAAGGTTTGGTACCTGGTAGGGAGGAACTGTTAGGAATAGGTAGGCTGCTTCTTACCAGGAGATTCCACAGGTTGGGTGGCTGGCCTTAGGAGGCAATAGGTGGTTCTGTAAAGGAAGCACCAATTTTGGGGTCAGTTTGCAAAATAGGAAACTTACTGGTGATGATCTTCTGAAGAGAAGGTGTACTCTGATGAAAGGTAAACACAAGTGGAATTTGTCATTCTTATGTGGCAGTATCCTTCCTAAGGATGTCAAGGTTATGGGGCATTTTAATGACCCAGGAGAGTGATCTGTCCACTGTGCTTTTAGGGTATCTTCTGTTAATAATAAAAATGCATTATTTGGGCCTGCTCAGCAAAATCATCATCTCCTCTGCATAACCTGTGAAGTCTAAGAAACTGAATATGGCAGGCCATTCTTGACATGTTTAGGATGGAAGGAGCTGTGGAGGAAAAAACTGTGTGAGTCAGTGGGTTTGTAATAAAGTGATGTCTTCTGACCACTGTTCTGTACTGACAGTTTGATATCCAGAAAAGGCAGTGAAGAGCAGGATACTTCAACAGTGTACTGAAGGGAAGGAAGGGCCATGGTAAACTTGTCCAAGAAGACTTGGAGGGTCTCCCTGGAGCAGGAGGTAGCCCCCACACAGCCATCTATGTAGTGTTTGTAGAGTTCAGGCACAGTCCCTGTGAATGAGAGAAAAAAATGTTCCTCCACCTGTCATGAACCTGCTCCTCAGGGTCAGGTCCACTGAGCTCACAGTGCCCACGCCAAGTGCAATCTGTGACAGGAAGGGGGAAACAAGATACCCTTTTTGTTTCCTCCTATAGTGCTCACTGAGTTCACAACTGAACATTTGCCATGAAGTCCCAGGGTCTCCTCTTTACTCTGTATCAGGGTACAACACTAGTCACAAGTCTTGTATTCAAATATGAACCCTTCTTGGTTGTTACACAAAGGGGGAAGATCCAGGCTTTACAACCTTTTTGGGGTAGCGTTGTAACCCTGATTCTGCCTTCTTCCACAATGCATACAATAGCCAGGTTCAAATCCCCACAGACCATTCCTTGAGACTTTGGTATTCTCCCTATCTTTACCCAGACATTCAATTTTCAGACCCTTGTTTGATGTGGTAGCTTATGATGGCACCCCTTAGCAATAACAGATTAGTAACAGATTATTACTGAAACATCCCACAGTCAGACACACAATAGAGAAATCTCACTCAGGCAGGTTTCTTAAAGAAAACAAATGTCTTTACTAAACAATTAAATAATTATCATACATTACAACAAAAAGGTCTGGAAATCACTCACCGACCTATCTCCTCTGGTCTTCCAAACTAAAGCACCCCCTCCACCCAAATACCTATCTCTCAGAAATTTCAGCTGCCCATTCTCCACAAATCTCCATGAGGATGCCCAGTCCTTGGACTGGTCCATGCTTTTTTCCCTTTCCATTGCAGCCACAGCAGTTTCCACATTACCGGACTCTACTAACATCCAGGACCACTTTTTCCCTGTCACCACCAGACGGGTCAGAGGCAGGTGCTCGCGCTGGGTCTCTAAAGACCTCCTAACCCTTATGAAGGCCAGAGACTGCACCTGGTCCACTTTCAAAGCAACCCCCTCTCCTGCCCTCTGGGATGCTTACAGGCGCATGAAGAACAAATGTAAGAAACAGGCCAAATTTTTGAAACAGACCCACTTCCGCAATCTGCAAAAGGCCAACCTTGGAGACCCTAGAGAATTCTGAGACTCAGTCAGCTTCCTCCTAAACCCCAACCCCAGCTCGCTGCATCACATCTCAACTCCCAGGATGGGCTGCTGACCGACTCTCATGATGTGGCCAGTGTCTTCAACTGTAAGTTCACCAACTTATCCATGTACCTAAATAAGCTGCCAACTGCCCAACCTCAAAGCTCAGCCCCAATACCTAATACACTGCCATCCTCCTCCAGCTCTGCCACTCACCCACAAATACCCCCATTCTATTTTAAAGCCCTCTCCATACATGACACAGTGAAGCTACTCAAAAGTCTACCTAACCAGAGCTCTTCCGGATCTGATGGGCTATCTCCAGTCTTCCTTAAGCTGATCTCTCCAGCAATTGCCAGGCCATTCACCTTCGTCTTTAACCTTGCCCTTTCCACCTCCTCCATGCCTGACCCATGGAAAATAGCTAAGATTATCCCCATTCTTAAATCTGGTGACCCCAAATCCTCTGACAATTACCGTTCAATATCCATCCTCCCTCATCTCAGTAAACTACTCGAGAGAGCAGTCCACAATCAGCTCACTGAGTACATAGGCAAATACACCCTCCTATGCAACCAACAGCATGGCTTTCACAAGAATCATTCCACTGCCACTGCCCTCACCCTTCTGACCAACCACATCCTCTCTAACATGGATAATGGTAAAGCCACCGGGGCTGTCTTCATCAACCTCTCAAAGGCTTTTGACATGGTTAATCATGCTCTCCTTACCTCCAAGCTTAGCCTCCTTGGTTGTTCTCAGAAAGTCACATGCTGGTTCACTAACTACCTTACTGATCGCTCACAATTCATGTGTATTGGTGAAACCTGCTCCCCCACCCTGCCTGTCTCTGTGGGGGTCCCTCAAGGCTCAATCCTGGGTCCCCTCCTTTTCTCCTTATTCGTTAATGTGCTTCCCTTCGACTGCTTCATCTGTCACTCTCTCCTGTATGCCGATGGCCTTGTCCTCTTCCACAGTGACAAATCCACAGCTGCAGTCTCCTCAGTTCTCTCGCACAACTATGCTGTGGCCTACAGCTGGTTCTTAGAAAAACTCCTCTTAGTAAATGCCAAAAAAACTAAATCCATGCTGTTCATATCTAAGCCCTTTCTGGCCAAAACTAAAGACCATGCCCTCTTACTCGTTTTCACCCCAGACGGCCCAGCCCTGGAGGATGTCAACACCTACAAATACTTAAAAGTACTGCTCAACCCCTCCCTCACCTTCACCGAGCAGCAAATTCCCTTCTCAGAAGGTTCCATCTAAAGTTAGTTGCCGCCTATAGATTCAGGCATTACCTTACTCCTGAAGCCAGACTAGCCATTGCCCAGGGTAATCGCCTCCTTATTCTTGATTACTGCTCCCCTATTTATGCCAGGACCTCAGCTACTGCCATGGCTAAACTCTCCGCTGCCTACAACAGCGCCTGTCACTTTTCTTTATTGGCCTCATTCTCCACCCACCACAGTACCCTCTATAATACCCTTGGATGGCTACCACTACAAGGTTGCTTTGACCTAGCCCTCTGCTGCATGGTAGACAATGTCATCTGCATGGCTCCAGAATCCCCCAAACTGCTCTTCTGAAAACCAGAACGCTCCTCTGCAACCTCTGCTCTAATGGTACACCCCCTGTAGCTGTTCCTAGGGTATCCACCAACATGGGCAGCAGAGCTTGATCTGCAGCTGCCCCTTTGCAGTGGAACAAACTACCGGCTGAACTCCGTTCCACTGACACACACTCCAGTTTCAAGTACCATCTTAAAGTCTGGTTCCTGGCAAACTCATGCTGCCACTGCTCCCTGGGGTCTGATACCAACCCACACTAGTCAACTCCCCAGCCCAGGGGTTACCCACCTACCCACACTAGTCAACTCCCTTCCCTACAGCTGTTATATCATATTTTTCAGAGTAATATTTGACTTCCTTGCCTGTACATATTGTATATATATTTTTTACTGAGTATTCTGTGCATTACTTGCTCACTGGATGATGCAGTCACACATTGTACACTGTGCTTATGATTTGTTTGTTTTGTACCAAATCTCCTCATGTCTGATATTGAAACCTTGTATTCACTGTTCCTCAAATGGACCTATGCATCAAACCTGTATATTGTGCTTACTTTTGTTGCTTTATCAAATCTGTTTCATATGTATTACTGTTACCTTGTACTCCACTGTCACCCTGCACCATGTGTTATGGCCCAGGTCGTGCCTGAAAACAGTCCCTGGGATCAGTGCACTCACCCGGTTATCAAAGTCATAAATAAATAAATACAAATTTTGATCACAGAATAACACAAACAAAAGTGGATATGTACAAAAAAATGCACTATAACAGTTATCTAAAGTTCTACCTTAAATTCATAGTGAAATAAAGTCCAGAAAAATAAATGTTTTTCCAAAGGCTTCAGTCCTTTCTGTAGCAGTCTTGCTTCTTGTGTGTCTGCTGGCAGTAGTTTTCTTGTGGTCAGGAGAGTGTCCAAAAGCAAAGGTGTACTCAAAATGCCCTGTGTAGGGTCTTAAATACATGTGGTTCAAGGCAGTCTGTAAGCCTTGGTCTGGTCCTAACTTTTAGGCCAGCAGATTCCCTGGGCAGCAGCAATGCTAGAGCAGCCTATGAAGAGGTGACTCCCTCTTCCTGGCTTGTTTATGGAGGGGTGTTAGGAGAACTTTACACACCTTGGACACTTTAATTATCTGTCTTCCAGACAGCGACTGATTGTTATTTCAGCGTTCATGCTCTGCAGCTTTTAGGGTGTAATGGATCTGTTTTCTGTTGTACTTTAAGGTGCTATTCGTGATGTACTATTGCTAGCATAGTCTGCTTGTTTTGTAACCAGAGTAGCCTCACTGTGCCTGTTCTAAGTACTCCTCACACTATGCAGACCTTTTAACTGCTTGCATGGCATATTAGAGCCATAGTTTGTACTATATCACTGTTTGCTCTCTCCTACCTGATTGGAGCTCAATCCCAGTCACCATCTAGCCTTGCACATGTGCAGTACAGACCTAGGCCAGCTATCTGCACAGTATGAGTGCCCTGGTCCTGTAGGCCTTCCCGCTGCATTCTTAATGACTCCCTTTGTCTTTCTTCACTTATAGGCCTCTGCAAGCAACCCCAGTTCTCAGTTTAACTCAGCTACCACACGGCAGCAACTTCCCTGGGCAGCAGCAATGTTAGAGCAGCCTGTAAAGATAAAGCATGACTCCCTCTTCCTGGCTTGTTTATGGAGGGGTGTTAGCCCATCAATGCTGTGCGTTGACTGCTCTGCCTGCTCCAGCCACCCTCCCACCCAAGCTCAGCTCTACATTCATTGCTGCTGACAGGTCACATGATCTGCCATGATGTTTTCTAAGTGCCCACTTTCCTGTCAGCAGCTTATACTCGGTGACCACTAGGAGTCACTGCTGCACCCTCTTTAGTTCCTGTTTTGCTACCTCCTGCCTCTCTACTCATCCACCTTGCACTCCACTCTTCCTTGCCTTCCTATATCCTTACCCCACTCTTAGTCCCATTTTTCTGTACTTTTCTCCACTGTCCCCCTGCTGGCCTCGAACCCAGAACCTTTTGCACCAATGTCAGCAATGCTACCGCTGAGCCAATGGGTCAAGTTAATTTCACCCTGCTTGATGCTAACCTTATTCTCTCTGTCACCCCCCCATACCCAGTAATCAGTTATGATCCCTCTTGCGGGTGGCACCCCTGCCTCCTGGCTTGTACTACTAATCCAGCCTCTTTTGTCCAGCTAGGTATAACCCCATCTCCTCACCACTCTGCTGAGCCATGCCCCCCCACCACTGGGCAACTCATGCCAGGCCCCTCCCACCACACCACCACCTTTGTGGATTATCTCTTCCCAGCCACTGCATCACATGACTTAGTTTTCCTGCAGACTATACTCACTGACACTACCCTTGCTCCCATGGGTGTTTCCACTACATCTCCTTGATCATTACTTTGCCTTGCCTCTCCCACCCTAAGGCAGTTGCCCACCTCCACCACTAAGTGCAGCTCTTCCCCCACACCGCTGTCATCTAAGCTAATATGGAAGCAGCTAAAACTAGCCTCTTTGCATGTCCTTCTGCTCCTTCTCCTTCTCTCAGGAGATGTGAACCCTAACCCTGGTCCTGCACACACACAACCCCCCCAAGCTCTCTTTCCCCCTACAGAACTCAGAATATCATCACTAAACATATGTAGCCTCCTCAACAAATTTGACATCTTTCAGGGTTGGGTTGCACAGCACCACCCTGATGTCATCTTGGTAGTGGAAACTTGGCTCAATGACCATACCCCTGTCTCTGTGGTCTCACTCCCTGGGTTTACTATTTATTGTGCTGACAGGCTCTCCAAAAATGGTGAGGGCTGTGCACTATACATCCACAATTCCTTACAAGGCCTTGCCCCCCCAAACACTGTGCCCAGGTCCTTAACCTAAAAATCGCTATCACCCCTAACAGACCTCCCCTGTTCCTCACCTCAGTGTACATTCCCCCACCGAATCAAAAGAATGCCTTCCAATCTGTCCTTGCCCACCTCCAGACACTTCCAGACAATGCAGAAATCATTGCCCTTGGGGATTTAATATTAACTGGATGTCAGATTCATCAGCCCCCATGAGGCATGCTGTAGCCTCACACAACCTGTTTCAGCTCATGACCACTACTACTAGACTTAACCAGAGGACTGGCACTGTCACCCTCCATGATCTTTTACTCACCAATCATCCACACAAAGCTACCCAAGTTAGAGTACTATCTGACGCACTGAGTGACCATTCACCGGTGCACTGTCATTGGTCATACATGACAAGAAAGCCCCCCCAAAAAAATATTCTCCAAAGCTGCCTCAAACCCGGCAAACTGCAGGCTCTGAAGCAATGCCTCTCAAACTGTGACTGGTCACCCATCTCAACCACTTTGGACATTGACTCCGCTCTGGAATATTTAATCAATTCCTTCAATTCTGCCTGTGACTGCTTTGCATCCTTTAGCAAACAGGTCATCAAAGGTGTCACGACCCCCTGGATGACTCAAGCCCTGTTAGACCAAATGTGTGATCGTGACAATCTGTGGCACATTGCCCTGGAAACCAGTAAACCATCTGACAGACAGCAGTACCAAGAGGCACATAATAAATGTATCTGGAACATTCAGAAGGCCAAAACTGAATATTATGGAACCACACTTAAGACCACCTGGAGCTAGGGGCGCAAGTTCTGGGACTCTCTTACAGAGCTCAGTGGCAAAGCCTCAACAGCCCCTCCCTCCCAGCTCTGGGCTAATGGGTGTATTACCACTGACCCTGCCCTGATTGCAAATATGCTGAACACCTCCTTCTCCGACCTTAGCAGTGTACTCCCTCCCAATTTTTTCTCCCCTACCCAGGCCCAGATTAATAGATGTGGGGGCCCTACTCCAAGTTATATTTTGTGGCTTGGTCGGGGGCCCATAAATGTGAACATCTCACTGTTCCTTGGTGCCATGCCGGCAAGGATACAACAACCAGGGTACACAAGCAGGATGTCATTTACACTAATGCTATGTGTTATGCCACATGACTTGACAGGTCACATGCCATTATAAACAATACAATTCAGAGTGCTGACAATAAAATCACAAATTAACTCACCTTTGACAATATCCTTCTTTATTTTTGAAAAATATCACTTGTGGTAATGTAGACACACCAAATGATGTATTATATCTTGGAAATACAAAAAATACCAAAGATTTTTTCTACATGGATGTTTGGACTGAAGCGTTATATTTTACTTCTGTATATATGCACTCACTGTTTTTACTTTTGTATGCAGTATGCACCATTTAATATTTTTTGGTTAAAAAAGAATATGAAATTCTGCAGAGAGATATAAGCAGTACATACAAGTGCAGAAATACAATTAGCTTCAGTCCAAGCAGCAGGTGTGTATAACAGCCTATTATAAAAAGGGTCTGAGAAATACAGCTTTCTGATTGGGATAAGACAGGGACTGGACAAGAGTCCCATAGCTAGAAGTCATACACCACCCAGTGCCAGGGGGGCAGATCAATGGTGGGATACACAGGATGGAAGCCCTAGAGGCTATATACCACCCAGGGTCAGGGCAGAGCAGTGTGCATGTGTGGGAGTGGGTGGACAGACAGTCACAGGAATCCTTAGAGTGGACAGAGCATTAAGTATAATTCCACATAGCATATTAGCTTCAAAGTTCCAGGCAGACATGTGGGAGACATGTAATCAAATATCAATTCTGGTTGACTGTAGAAGAAAAATACCAAATGGTGTAAATATGCATCTTACAGATAACTATATTCCCCAGGATGTAGAAGAATATGAAACAGTGCACACTGAAGTGAAATGCAATACTACTAGACCTTCACAGTCTGAGGCAGACGTGTAGAAGATGTGTAATCAAATATTTCTTTGTGACTGTAGAACAGAATACCAAATGGTGCAAATATGCATCTTAGAAATAACTATATTCCCTACGATGTAGAGGAATATGAAACAGTGCACACAGAAGTGAAATGTAGTACTACACTACTATAGCTTCACAGTCTGAGGCAGACGTGGAAGATATCTGTAATCAAATATAATTTCTTTGTGACTGTAGAACAGAACACCATATGGTGCAAATATGCTTCTGAGAAATAACTCTATTCCCCACGATGTAGAGGAATATGAAACAGTGCACACAGAAGTGAAATGCAATACTACTAGACCTTCACAGTCTAAAGCAGACATGTGGAAGACGTGTAATCAAAGATTTCTTTATAGCTGTAGAACAGGACACCAAATGGTGCAAATATGAGTGCATCTTAGAAATAACTCTATTCCCCAGGGTATAGAGGATTATGAAACAGTCAGTCAAAAGTTTATTGAGCGGTCATAGACCATGACAAAAAGACAAATTATTACGAAAAAAATAATTTACAATATACAAAAAAATTACAACATATACTCTTTATAATAAATAAATAAATAAATAAACAGGGAAAGCATCTCTTCCAGCCCTTCAAAGTACTTAATGCAAAAACATGGGTAACAATCAATTATGTACAATTACCTATAAAGAAAGTGCTTTAGCTTGAAAAGAGTACAAATATTTTACTATTTGACAGTATATGATATAAATGTTAGATCCGTTTTTTTCATTTTATGCCAAGGCGTATTCTAGAGATGTTTACTAAATATTTAGCTACAGCCTTAATTATAATTTCATCATTAGTAAAAGAAAATAACAAGTAAGGTGCTCTGATCTATTATTTGTATGGTTTGGCATAAAGGCCATATCCATTTTTCTTGGTATAGTATACCATTTACATACAAACATAACATGTTCCAAGTTTTCCAATGTGGAGCAGGTACAAGAGCAAAACCAGCATTAAAGTAACATTTTCATATAAACTGCTTCCAGAATGTTATTTGGAAATACTTCTAGCCTACATCTGGTATATTGTTTTCTATCTTCTGCTTCTGTAAGTATATCTAAGTAATATCTATAATAATGACAGGGATCATTTATCCTCAAAAATGGGAACAATTTAAACTTTTAATCATATTTAAATCTAGAATCCTATAATATTCTCTGAATGCTTTTGTTATAAAGGTCGATATTTTAAACTAATAGTGATTCCTCTTGCCCTATACTGATATAAGTAGGTTAACCTCACTTTTTGTAATAAATTAAATATTAGGGATAACCATTCTGATTTTAGGTTCCCTAAAGAGAACCACCAATATTTTTCATGTAAGCATAAAGCCGTTAACCTATTTTGGTCATGGTGAAGTATTCTAACCCAATAATTAATCTTTCTAGCATCAGCTGCTGCCTGCAAAGAGTAATAACCTGTCTCGGCCCTCAGTATTGCAGCAGGAACAAAATTTGGTAAACCTAAAGTTTCTCTAAACAGTTTATTAACAGGAATATCTAACATATACATTTTATTATGATGCCAAATTTCAGCACTAAATAAAGCTTGAGCATAATATTTGGCTTGAACTGCCTTTAAAATAGGTCTAATTGTGTTACCACCAAATTTTTTATTAAATATGAGTAAGGAATTTGCCGTTCTTTTTGATTTTACTAAAATTGTATCCAGTTGTACATTCCATTTTCCATCCCTAGTCAACTGAAGGCCCAAATATGTATAGCTATCTACAGTCTCTAATTTATCAGAACCTAGCATCCAAAATTTCTTTTTACTGTATTTTTTAGCTTTCGTTGTAAACGGAAGAATCTGGCTTTTTTGAATATTTACTGTCAAGTTAAGCTTATTTGCAGTTATTGCAAGTATATTTAATTTAGCTTGAAGTCCGGATTCAGTAAGAGAATAAGACTAAGTCATCAGCGTGAGGCCAGTACACACAACATTTATTCCTAATCTTAGGAGAATCAGAATTACTAAGATTTAAATCATGTAACAATTTGTCAATATATATAGAAAAAAGAAGAGGACAATTACAGCCTTGTCTTACTCCCATATTAGTAGGGAAAGTTGAAGAGAATTGTCCCCGAGTACCTGACCTCACTTGAGCCCATGTTGCAGTATATAATTCTCTTATAATTGCTATCAATTCCATTGTAAATCCTTTTTCCTTCATTATAAGCCAAAGAACATTCCTTGATACTGAGTTGAATGCAGTACTGAAATCTATAAAGGCAGCAAAAAAAGACTGTTTTCTAACCATAACATATTTTTCATAAAGATGTCTGATTATGAAACAATTATCAGTTGTGCTGTAACCAGCCCTAAATCCAGCCTGTGCTTCAGAAAGTCCCCCTAAACCTATTAATTCTTCCTTTAATCTAGTTAGGACTAACTTGGAAAACAATTTCCCCAGATTATCTAATAATGAAATAGGCCTATACATTTTAGGATCTGTTTTATCACCTTTTTATATATTGAAATATTATGGCTCCTTCCAGGATTTCAGAAAACCAGTTTCTGGACACAAAAATTAAAATATTTAGTCAAAATTGTAGACCATAAAGCAGGGGCACTCAGGTAAACTTCAGAAGGAATCATATCTGGGCCTGGTGCTTTTCTTTTTCTTAAAACTGCAATGGCGAAATATACTTCTGTAATTAAAAAATGAAAATTCTGCATATTTGTGTCCAGAAATATTCCCACATCTTCAACACTAGGGGAAAAAAATTTTAAAGAATAGTAAGAAACCCAGGTTTCCATCGTAATATAGGTATCCAATTCATGTTTAATGTTATTAGTTCCCTTAGCAACTAATAACCAGTATGTCTGGAAATCTTTGTTATAAATAGCTTCAAGCATACGATCCCAATTTCTTTGTTGATATTGTTTTTGTTTTAATAAGAGGAACTTCTTATATTTTTCCCATCTATTTAGTTCTATAATATTTTGTGAAGTCTTATTCTGCCTTACCTGCCTGATTTTTTTATTTAATTCTCTTTTTTCTTTACGGCATTCCAGATCAAACCATGTATTTTTGTATTCTATTCTTTTTATAGTCTTTGAAGATTTAAGTAATTTTGTTATCTCCTCTAGGTTTGAAAATAATAAATGGTGAAGATGCCCGTACCCCATATTATCAGTATTTAGCTTATTGAATAAGTCCTGCAGAAGATGTTTAATGAGGGGAGAAAACTTGTCCTGCCATTGAATTTTGTTATTATGAATTATAAATTGTATAGGTTTATTTGGTACATCTGGAACACACTGTATATTTTTTGCTTTCAAAACAAGAGGAAAATGATCACTTTCACCTAACTGGAATTTCCAAGATTCCCAATCTGTCATGTTCCAGTTCCAGAACACGTAATCTATTATTGAAGGTCCTTTTGCAGAAAAATGAGTGAAACTTCCCAATTTATCACCATATAACCTACCATTTATTGGTGCTAAATTATGTAAAGCTAGCAATTCTATTAATTTCTGACCCATTTTATTTAATTTCTTATCCTTTGTGCATCTGGGCCAATTAGAGGCTTCTAGATGACACCAGTTGTGGAAATAACTATCAGAATAACCATCATATGAGCCAATCCTTGCATTAAAGTCCCCACAAAGTAATATATTCTCACAAGACGTTACAGCCCAACTCCTATGAATAAAATCCTCCAATTGATCCCAGAGTGCTGGATAATATGAATTCCGAATTAGATGGAGGTATATACGTATTAATTAGGCAAAAATGTTTACCTCTATTAGGCTTACTATAAATTACCATAATATTTTTATTAGTGTATAAAATATCTGCAGTAATATCAATATTTATTTTAATTAAAATAATTAAACCCCCTACCGTTCTTCCCATTTTGGCAGCTTTTTTCTCCTGGAATCTGAAAGGTTTGATAACCATTCAGTAAGATTTCTTGGTCTTTAGAATGCCAAGTCTCTTGTAGGCAAATAATATTAAACTTAAGTATAAAGTCTAACCATTCATGATCCATTAATTTAGAAAAGAAACCTGCAATGTTCCAAGAGACTAGAAAAAAGGCATTAGATTTTGTTTCAGTATGTAGTTCTTTATCTTCTACAAGTCAATCTGATTGTGTTTCCAACAGCTCAAATCTATTACAAGTAGAAACATTAAATACCACTTTTCCTGATTTGTCCCTTTTAGTGATTTACATATAGGACTATTATGGTAAGAAAAATCATTTGTGTTCACTATATATATTCCTAAGGCATCCAGTAGACTCCTATTATCAATGATCTTATTATATAAACTTAAAAGGCCTGTTTTAACAATAATTAAATCACAATCTGGATCACAACCCTGCCTTGAAATATTTAATGCATTAGGATTGTCTATAGAAACATTCAAAAGTTGTTCCAATATATCCACTATAAGATCCTTTAAGTTGTTATTATCATTTTTAATTCTTTCCAAACCATAAAATACAATATCTTAGGCACTCTACCAACCATATTTTCCTGATCTGATGCTCTTACTTCCTGTCTATTATTTTTACTTCCTTCATTTAGTATTTTCCTTTCCATTATGTGTAATCCTACTTCGTCCAATAATGTTGCCTTACTTAATAAACATCTTGCTACCTCTGGGTTTTTAACAAGAATGTCCACCTGTCCCAAACTTGTACCTTTGTTCCAACTGTAAACTTTTTCTATTCGAAATTCTAGGTCTGGGATTTTTAGAACTTGACCGAATATGTTCATCAGGGTATTCCTGAGTTTTCTTGTATTTCTACTAAAAGGTGATTTAAGACAAAAATACTTAATTGACAAGACTCATGATTTTGTATTTGAAATTTCTTATTCAGGAGTTCCTGTTAACATATTCTAAACTACAACCAAATTTCCTCAGACCTTCTTCATTAATCTAAATATGATTTGCTATTCGAGGAGCTGTACAAAATATGAATAAACAATTTAAACCCATAATATCTTTATCATTCCATATCTGTAGAATATCAGACACAGTTAGATCAGCACCAGTCGCTGCCCTTATTAAGTTCACAATCTTATCCCTTAAATCTTCATATGACCAGTTGTGTAGGGTCTTAAAGCCATATAATGTCAAAATAGCACAGCTATTAAGATCTATAACATTTTTCATACATATTTCCTCCAAGTCTTTTACTAGCTCCAAATCCTGTTTCAATACTCTACTTGTGTCTTGACCATGCAGCTCTTTACAGACTGGATCTAAAATAATATTCTCCCTAGACACCAAATCATAACCATTTTTAGGAACAGAATCTTTTTTTACATCTGTCTTTAATTTTCGTATACAATTGTGTTTATCCTGAGCTAACTTCCCTCCTGACTTCCCCCCTTCATCAATGGTTGACCCTCCCATATTTATGTCAGTCACCCCTGACATCAAGTCAAGATTATTTTTTAAAACAGAATCTTTGTCTACACCTGATTTTATTTTTTTTACTATAAATAGATTTATCCAAGACATATCCCTCTCCAAGATTCCCCTTTTCTTTTGCAGGTACTCCTACTGTATTAATAACCAACTCTACCGTGCTTATATTATACCTATCTAATGTTCCTGATGTATTATGTCCCTCTTGATAACTATTCATCTTTCCCTTACTCAAACTCTTAGCTTTACCGCTACTCTTGTTTGGTTTCTTTTTACTTTTACTTGTACTAAGATTCTTACTACTTGAAGCATTTTTAATTATTGGTGGTGGATTTAAAGATTCAGGAAGTATGGAAGGCATAGCAGTCTTTAAACAAAAATCTAGGGGAAACCAAATGTTGAGAACAATCTGGTTCAATAACGGATAAGGTGCGTATACTCTCAAAATGAGGTAGTTTATCAAGTCTGAATAAAATGTCATCTAATCTAGAACCATTTATTGCTATATTCTCTTTCAAAAGATCTATTTCATGTTTCAGGTCAACTAGATGATCCAGAATCATCAGATGCGCAGTATGTGTATTGGACACAGCTGTACAGTATTCTTTACTCATAGTAGTAGAAAAATGCACTGATCTGCCATTATCAGGTTGTTTATACGAATTCAGACCAGTAATCTGTTTTAATCCGTTTATGGTCTCCTGTAATTCCCCAGCTATATTTTTTAAATCATTTTGCCAATAAGAACATGGTTCTGGGTTGGATTCCTTAAAGTATTCTGGTGAAAAATCCAAGGTTTCCTCCAGATAATTGGTAGTCTGTGCAGAAAACTCATTTATGCTTTTAGAGGCGTCCAAATTAATATACACTCCTGAATTTAAATCTTCTGTAGACTTATGTATATCATTCCTAGCCCCTATAGATTCCAAAACTTGCAATTCACTGAGCTCATTTCGGTCGTCATTTAAACTAGCTTTTCCCAGATGTAACAATTCTTTATGTATATTGCCTGGGCTACATGATTTAACTGTAGTTAAAGGGCTATAATGATCTTTTATATTAGATTGTTTTAGGGGCCTACCTCTCCCTTTTATTTTAGAGGGAATACTGTTTAAGCAAAATGTTGTCATTTCATCATTTTTATTATCACTTTCATTTCCCTTAAATTTTTTTTTACCTTTAAAAGTCTTTTTCTTTGCACCTTTGTATTTACTTATACTCTTTTTATTTCTTTTCTCAGAATACTCAGAATTTGAACATATAACCGGTGTTGATTGCAAATTGGATGACATGTGCAATAAATCAGTCCTGAAACTGTCTTGATTGAGCTCTGTTTCTAAATTACCCTTTTGTGAGCTCAAATCTAAGTTACCACTTTCATTTTGATCCATAACCTTTAAATTCCCCCCATTTTTAAAACTTGTTTCCTAGTATGTACCATAATTGTTAAGATTTTTTTTCCTTTCCCTTCCCTTTTTCTTTTCCAAATACACAGACCTTAACACCTGTAATTCACAATATTATACAATGACTCAAGTTTATCTGCAGTTCAAGAACATCCAACTTAAGAAATAATGTAGTCCAATATCAAAACTCCAAATCTCCAAAGTCTCAGCTTCGGTTAAAACTTCTCCTCCAAACGTGAAATGCTCCCTATAAATAATTTAAATAAAGAATAAAAAATAAAACAAATAATAAAACTCAGTATAAAATTAACATTAAATGAAGCAAATAACCTACGAGACTCACATAAAATATTCAACTTCCAGTTAGATTAACCCTAAGTTTCTAAGTAAATCTCAGCAGAAATACTACTCAAATTTGCTCCTATTGTTACTAATAAAATTTCTAATACCCGAGTGGTGCTTTCGCGCTGCGAGCTACGGCGCTGCGAACAGCGTGTTCTTTTATATTATGCCGCCCCTCCTCCTTGATAAAGTGTGCTCTGTTAATCCCCCAACAGGCAGCAGCACGCTCCTTTAGGTCTCAGTCTCACAGTCCAGCAAAATGAAACAGCAGAAGAAATAACCAGTCTCTCAGATGATAGATGCAAATGGCATACCTGTTCTGGGTTTAGGCAGCACAGTTCTTTTATATTGTACTGCCCCTCCTCTTTGATGAAGTGTGCTCTGTTATACCTTGCTCCTCTCACTAGAGCACAGGAATGCAGGGTCAAAAGGGAGCAAAGGCACAGAAGAAATGAGGTTATACAAAGTGCTCACAGTTTTAACAGATATCAGGCACACAGTTCGAATCCCCCAACAGGCAGCAGCACGCTCCTTTAGGTCCAGTCTCACAGTCCAGCAAAATGAAACAGCAGAAGAAATAACCAGTCTCTCAGATGATAGATGCAAATGGCATACCTGTTCTGGGTTTAGGCAGCACAGTTCTTTTATATTGTACTGCCCCTCCTCCTTGATGAAGTGTGCTCTGTTACACCTGGCCCCTCTCACTAGAGCACAGGAATGCAGGGTCAAAGGGGAGCAAAGGCACAGAAGAAATGAGGTTATACAAAGTGCTCACAGTTTTAACAGATATCAGGCACACAGTTCGAATCCCCCAACAGGCAGCAGCACGCTCCTTTAGGTCTCAGTCTCACAGTCCGGCAAAATGAAACAGCAGAAGAAATAACCAGTCTCTCAGATGATAGATGCAAATGGCATACCTCGAAACAGTGCACACAGACGTGAAATGTAGTACTACTATGGCTTCACAGTCTGAGGCAAACATTTGGAAGATATCTGTAATCAAATATCATTTCTTTGTGACTGTAGAACAGAACACCAAATGGTGCAAATATGCTTCGTAGAAATAACTCTATTCCCCACAATGTAGAGGAATATGAAACAGAGCACACAGAAGTGAAATGCAATACTACTAGACCTTTACAGTCTGAGGCAGACATGTGAAAGATTTCTGTAATCAAATATCATTTCTTTGTGACTGTAGAACAGAACACCAAATGGTGCAAATATGAATGCATCTTAAAAATAACTCTGTTCCCTGGATATAAAGGATTATAAAACACTGCACACAGACGTGAAATGTAGTACTACACTACTATTGCTTCACAGTCTGAGGTAGACATGTGGAAGACGTGTAATCAAATATTTCTTTGTGACTGTAGAACAGAACACCAAATGGTGCAAATATGCTTCGTAGAAATAACTCTATTCCCCACAATGTAGAAGAATATGAAACAGTGCACACAGAAGTGAAATGCAATACTACTAGACCGTCACAGTCTGAGGCAGACATGTGGAAGACGTGTAAGCAAATATTTCTTTGTGACTGCAGAACAGAACACCAAATGGTGCAAATATGAATGCATCTTAGAAATAACTCTGTTCCCCAGGATATAGAGGATTATGAAACAGTGCACACAGAAGTGAAATGTAGTACTACTATAGCTTCACAGTCTGAGGCAGACATGTGGAAGATATCTGTAATCAAGTATCATTTCTTTGTGACTGTAGAAGTAGAACAGAACACCAAATGGTGTAAATATGCATCTTAGAAATAACTTCAGTATTTGCCCAGGCTGCAGATGAATAATATGAAACAGTTAGAAGAAGTAGAACGAGGAAAAAGTATGGCTTCAGTCCAACCCAAGGCAGAATCGGACCAATGGTTAGAACTGCTTCCTGCATGATTTCTGAGTAGAGAATGTGTTGATTATAGCCTCAAAAGTGAGTGCCCTTGTTACATCACTGTCAATAGAAAGTATGGCAAGTAAATTCAGCTTGTCCTGTGCCATTGTTGATCTAAGGCAGTTCTTTATCAAGGCCAGTTTTTAAAAGGAACATTCTCCTTCACAGACTGTTATTGGCAGAGTTAGGAATAATCTGAGAGCGACTGCTATGTTAGAAACTGTAGATTCGACCAGATCATTTCGCCGCATGTATTTCATCATCTCTTGTGTGCTTCACTTGATATTGACATGTGATATGAAGTCAAGAAAATGCAGAAATTCATCAACATAGTTTGCATCAAGATCTTTTGCATATTTGCTAACGATGTGTGATGCATCGATACGGAGCTGTGCTGCATCATTATCAACAATAGCATGCAGAAATGCAAAATCATCAGACAATTGTTGGTAAGCTGCTCAATGCTGCCATAATGAAGCATGCACCTGGTTGATTATCACAAGGAATGACTCCACCTGAAAGCCTTGGGAGCCTGTAAGGATGACGTGAGATGTGGCCGAATCATCAGCATGGCGTTTTGGTCATCTGATTCTGGTACACTCACTTGAACAGACCTGGGACACATCTGGCATTATGTTCTTTGCTGCCCTTTTGATAGCTTCAAATTGATCTCTCAACTGATTAGTGAAATCCTCTAGAGACAAGAACACAGCAGCAACAGCTGTCAAATCCACTCTTGTACTTTGGAGAAGGGTATTGCATTTCTGGAATCTTTGCAGAATTCTGTTCCACAGTTCACACATGAAGGCTGTTTCCAGTCGTCGTAATGCATTGGCCAATGATTTGCAAGTGAGCCTCATTTCTGCTGGTTCATGTTCATCATCTGCCAGATTCATCGGTATGTTATGGAAGTTGCGATAGTTCAAAGATAGAGCCCTGACAGACTCTGCATGACAATGCCATCGTGTGGATGATAGGGTCTTGCGTGTCAGGATTCTCCCATTCTCGTTGGGAGTCACACCTTCTGTCAGAGATTTCCACTGCCTCGTGGAACCAGCTGCAAAAGCATATACAGTATCTGCTGGACTATGCTGAAGAATTTAACTGCTTCTATGCAACTGTTGACACTTACTGTACAGTACCAACAAGATTCAATGAATGTGCTGCACACGGTACATAGTCAGCAAGCGAGTTGATCTCTTTTAGTCATGCCTGCAGGCCCGCATACTGTCCAGACATGTTGGCCGCATTATCATAGCTTTGACCTCTACATAGAAACATAGAAACATAGAATTTGACAGCAGATAAGGACCACTTGGCCCACCCAGTCTGCCCATTTCCCTACCTACTGGATAAGCTGCAGATCCTAGTTAACCAGCAGCCTACTTCTTCCTACCCCAACCCCCTAGAATTGCCTTATGACTGTCCCATGCATGCTTGAATTCCACCACTGTTTTTGACTCACAACCTCCTCCAGAAGGCCGTTCCATGCATCCACACCCTCTCTGTGAAAAATACTTCCTTAAATTACCTCTGAGCCGCCCCCCATCTTCAAATTGTGCCCCTTGTTCTTGCACACCTCTTTTGAAAGATGCTACCCTCTTGGACTTTGCTGATTCCCTTGAGGTACTTGAAGTTTCAATCATGTCTCCCTCTCCTCCTTTCCTCGAGGCTATACATATTAGCTCCTTAAGTCTCTCTCATGTCTCTGGTGCAGACCCTGCACATTTTAGTTGCCCTCCTCTGGACAGCTTCCATCCTGTCTATGTCTTTGAGGAGATTGGGTCTCCAGAACTGCATGCAGTACTCCAGATGGGGTCTGACCAGCTGTCTGTACAGAGGGATAATAACTTCCTGTTTTCTACTGGTGATGCCTCTCCCTATGCATCCCAGTATCCCCAGCCCTCCTTGCTGCCCTCTCACATTGCTTGCCCACCTTTAGGTCATCTGATATGACTACCCCCAGGTCCCTTTCCATTTTTGTTGTTGTTAGTATCTCACCCCATTGTGTACTCTTCCCTGGGTTTTGTTTCCCAGGTGCATTACCTTGCATTTCTTAGCATTGAATCTAAGCTGCCATACATTTGACCATTCCTCTAACCTTGCCAAGTCCTTCTCATCCTTTCCACCCACCTTGTGCATCAACTCTGTTGCAGATCTTTGTGTCATCTGCAAAGAGACATACTTTTCCTTCCAGTCCCTCTGCAATGTCACTTATAAAGACATTGAAGAGGACGGTCTAATACTGAACCCTGTGGTACCCCACTAGTAACCCCCTTTCTTCCAGTGGACTCCATTTACTATTACTCTCTGTCCTATTCTCCAGCCAATTCTTTACCCAGGCTGTCATCTTGGGACCCACCCCAGGCTGGCTAACTTGTATATTAATCTTTAGTGTGGGACTGTGTCAAATGCCTTGCTAAAGTCTAGGTAGGCCATGTCTACAGCCCCTCCTGATCTACTGCTTTGGTCACCCAGTCAAAGAAATCTATCAGATTCATCTGGCATGACCTTCCGGCTGTGAATCCATGCTGTCTTGGGTCCTGTGCCCTCTGGCCTCTAGATACTCAACAATTCTTTCCTTCAGAAGTGATTCCATCATTTTCCCTATCACTGAGGTTAAACTAACAGGTCTGTAGTTTCCTGCTTCTGCCTTGCTCCCACTTTTGTGAAGGGGAATCACATCTGCCCTCCTCCAGTCCTCAGGTATCACCCCATCCTCCCATGATATGTTAAAGAGGGTAGTCAGTGGTGTCACTAGTTCTACCCTTAGTTCTTTCAGAATTCTGGGATGAATCCCATCAGGCCCCATTGCTTTGTCCACCTTCAGTTTTAAGAGTTCTTTCATAACCCTTTCTTCTGTAAATGGGCTGGTATCAACTTCTGTATCCAGAGTGTTTCTATTGTTTGTTTTAGGTACCTCCCCCTCTTCATTTGTAAATACTGAGCAAAAATATTTGTTTAGTATCTCTGCCTTTTCACAATCACCCTCTGCCCACCCTCTCTCCCCTTTATTAAGCCTCACTATCCCTCCCTTGGTCTTTCTTCACTCGCTGATGTACCTATAAAAGGTTTTATCCCCCTTCTTAACTGAGTTGGCTATCTTTTCCTCGGTTTGGGCCTTTGCTGTTCTGACTGCCTTCCCAGCTTCCTTTTGCTTTAACTGATACAGTTCTCTGTCCTGCTGCTTCTGTGATTCCTTGTACTTCCTGAATGCTTTCTTTTTCTCTTGAACCTTCACTGCCACTTCCTTTGAGAACCATAGTGGTTTCTTACATAATTTTGTTTTGTTTATTTGCTTCACACAAAGGCTTGTTACCTCTGTGATGGCAGTTTTTATTATTCCCCATTGTTCTTCCACCCCTCCTTCCTGCCCATTTGCTAGTGCATTCCTTAGGCACTCACCCATTTTGGCAAAGTCAACCCTCCTAAAGTCCAGTACTTTTGCCTTTGTATGGCCTGACTCTATTGCTGTGTTTGTGAACCATACTGTTCGATGGTCGCTAGTTCCCAGATGGCTACCCACATCTACATCTGTGATCCTCTCTCCATCTCCATTTGAGAGAACCAGGTCTAAGATTGCTCCCTCTTGAGTGGGCTCCAATACTAGTTGTCTAAGGCATGCCCCCTGTAGGGCATGTAGAATAACCCCACTCTTCGAAATGGCTGCTGCAACTGTACTCCAGCTAACATCTGGCATACTCAGATCACCCATCAGCAATATCTCCCCTTTTTCTGCCATTCTAAGTATACTTTCTATCATTTCCTTGTCCATTTCCTCCCCCTGAGAAGGGGGTCTGTATACAACCCCTGTGCAGATTGTGGTGCCATTGCCTGTCTCCAAATTTACCCACAGTGCTTCTTCTCCTCCCTGTTTACCCTTTTGTTCTGTTGCTTTGATTCCTTCCCTTATGTAAAGAGCTACCTCCTCCTCTTTTACCCTCCTGTCCCTCCTAGATAGTGTATCCTGGTATGTTTATGTCCCAGTCATGGTTTTGTGTGTACCATGTTTCTGTGACTGCCATGATATCCAGATGTTCCTCCTCCATCAAGGCCACTAATTCAGGAAGCTTGTCACCAGACTACGGGCATTGGTACTCATTGCTCTCCATTTTTTGATGGCTTTACCTTCTGTTGCAGCATCCCCCACTGACCTTTCTACCTCGGTCTTTTTCTCATTTAGTACCCTGTTTTGTAGGGAGAGGCTGGGATTTTCCTGCTGCTTATCAGTGCCTCCCCCCTTGACTAGTTTAAAAGCTTGCCAATGAAGCATTTAAACTGATTGCTCAAAAGACTTGTTCCCTTCCTGGACAGATGCAGACCATCCTGCCAGTATAGGCTGGTGTCTCTCCAGGTAGAACCCCAGTCCCCAATGAAGCCAAACCCCTGTGCTCCACACCATTTTTTCAACCATTCATTAAACTGCATGGTGCCAATTACCCTCGCCTCCCCCATGCCATTGACAGGCACCACCTCTGAGAAGAATACTGTGTGTGCTACTTGTCTTAGGCCCCTTCCCAACTCTACAAAGTCCTCCTGCACTCCTCTAATCTCATGATGAACCAAGTCATTTGTCCCTAGGTGGACAATGACGTCCAGCTCAGACTCCCTTGGAGCTGTTCTCGTGATCCTGAGGATGTGCTTCCTGTCCCTCCAAGCCATGGCACCAGGCAGGCACCTTACTTCAGTTTTCCCTGCTCCCCCCAGTTCTATCCCCCTAATAATTGAGTCCCCCACCAGGAGCTGCTTCCATTCCCTGTGGTGTCCTCTGCCTCCTTCCTGTGGGCCTCCCTTGTGACAGTTGTCCTCAGCCTCCTTAGTCTCCTCTGTGGGTGCATCCATAGGGGAGATATGCTCCCCCAGAATGGTGTATGGATTGTGGAGTGGAACAACTGACTGGGTGTGCCTCTGTTCCACCATCCTCACCCTCCCTGAGCCACTGTGGTCCAACTGCTGTGCTTTCTTTGCAACCTCTGAGGTAGTGGTGGTGTCTCTGGTGCTCCCTTGATGGGGGAGGTTCCCTTCCTACTGTCCAGTGTGGTCTGGGGGAAGGTTTCCTTCCTACTGTCCAGTGTGGCCTGAAGATGGGCAACTTCCTCCCTCAGGGCAGAGAGTTGTCTGCAAATAGGGCAGCATCTCAGCCTCCAGAAAGACTCCCAGAAGACTGCTGCCCCACAGCCATTACATTGCACTACTCCCCACATGTTTATCTACTTTTTTTGTGTGTGTGTGTGATTGGTTTGTTATATAGAAATATATATATTATACAATGTGTATGCTTATATTGTCAGTGCAGTGTGCTAGAGAGGATATGACTGTACTCTTGAGGAAATGATGTCAGAACCCCAGGTATAAAGGAACTATTTCCAGGGGTGGGTGGGGTGAGGGTGGGAAGGGGTTGGGCCTAAACTGTGCCCTCATGAAACAATCGGCTAAAAGCTCTGACCCACCGCTGCGATGAGTGCCTTCCTGTCAGCAAGATGCCCTACACAACAATTTGACAGAGAAATACCCTGCTAATCAAACAAAGAAAAATCCAGACATCCAAGTCAGTCTACAGTCTTCAACACTGAGGTCCAGCTCTTTCAGCATGTCCAACACATTATCCCACAAGTTTTCTCCAGTGTGGCTGTGTATAGGCACAAATTTCAAAAAACGCTCCTTGGGCTCACCATTTTCATTGACAAATCGAACAACAAAAGTCAACTGGTCCATGTGACTCACATCCAGGGTTGAATCAACAGAAATAGAGAAATATTTAGCAGTTTGAACCTCATTGCACACAGCTGTCAGAACTTCAGTTCCCATTAGTTGTATAAGTTTATCACAAATTGTAGATGATAAATAGCTTGGATTTCCTTGCCCAGAATTGCCATAACATGAGATATGGGCAGCAAGAAATGGATCAAACTTTGCTATTACTTCAAGCACACCAAGAAAGTTTCCATTGTTTTGTGAGCCTATTAGCTCATCATCTCCTCTGAATGCCAGTCCACGCTCAGCTAGATCACCTCAACAACTCTAAGGAGCACTGATCGCCAGTAGGTCTTCTCACTTTCCTGCTGTTTCTGCAGCTCAGCATCTATTCACTCCCTGGCAGAAGCTCTCTTTAGCCAGGCAAGCATTGCTGTCTGGTGCTCTTCACTGTTCTCATGCCATTTGATTAGCTTGGTCACATTACTCCAGTCAGTGAATCCATCAGTGGCAAACTGTGAGGAGCTTGTGGACAATAACTTGCAGCAAAAACAATAAATGTTCCCAGTGCCAGGAGAGTAGAAAAGTAATTCACGGTTGTACTGTTCACCATTCACTTTCTTTCCACAGAAGAGACTCTTGGAGAAGTATCATACTCTGTTTGAAATGATCCACTGGGAATTTTCAAAGTGTCCTTGATGGTTCTGACAAGAAGAAGGGCCATTTGAAACCCAGTATTCAATGTCCTCCTTCGATAAACTGCCCCACAAGCCAGGATCAGAAGACATTTTCAATATTTTAGGTGCAGAACTACTGCCAGACACAGAACCAAAAGTGACCTGTGTGGCAGTCTGTGAAGGTGGGAAGACGTGGATGATACCAGAGGTGGCAGAACTTGGCACCGCAGTATATCCGGAACCAGAATTGACCTGTGTGGCAGTCTATGAAGGCGGGAAGACCTGGGCAATACCAGAGGTGGCAGGACTTGGCGCCGCAGTATATCCAGAACCAGAATTGACCTGTGTGGCAGTCTGTGAAGGTGGGAAGACCTGGATGAAACCAGAGGTAGCAGGACTTGGCACCGCAGTGTATCTGGAACCAGAATTGACCTGTGTGGCAGTCCATGAAGGCAGGAAGACCTGGACGATACCAGAGGGGGCAGGACTTGGCTGTGAATCAGGTCCTAAGGAAGATACCCGCTCTGTGTCCAAAGAAGGGATAGATAGTTGCTCACAGTGTGCAGCTGAGTTGTCATTATTATTCGCTTTCCTTACTGGTGCATTTCTAAACAAAGTTTCTAACTTTGGTGTTCTGTCCACAATAGCTTGGTTTGCCTCATCCTATAGCTGTTGGCGCTTCCTCTTTTCAGCACCGCTGATATATTTTCTCAGAGACATGTTGCTTGAGAACCAGCTTGCTTTCAAAAATGATGGAAAACAATAAATTACTGTAAGGGGAACTAAGTAATAATCAGAATGAAAATGTAACATTCCCATCCCAGTAGACTCCTGATGACGATGACACCTTACCTTCTGCATTGCACAACAACTGGCATGGTGTGCCTGTCATCATCTGTGGCCAAAAATGATGTTTTTGCAAGACATCAACTAGCCTAGCACCCCCACTTTTTTGCAGCACCCCTCCATTCACAGCAATCCCCTACACAGATTACTGCCAACTGACCTGGAACCAGATTAAGCTGCTGGAGGTAAATATAAAGAATCACAGAATATATCCTGCAATTGGAATTCAGATTCATAGTAACAAACTACTAATGTAACTATCCTCCATTACATGTAAGCAATAAGGCAGAAAGTGGGGTGCATAAATCATATTTGACAGCACAGCCAGGGGAATAGTAAGGCACGAGGCCAACAGCCGAGTGACTTCAGCTGCTGGCCATGTTCTGAAATATGGTCTACACATACCCGAGTGCCTTATTGTGGTTATACTTTTGACTGTTGGGAAAAGCATGTTTATATATAGAAAAATATATTTACTTTGTGCAGTTGTGATTATCTCCATCCTTTATGGAGTATCCATCCTGTTACAGATCTTGGTGTCATCTGTAAATAAGCAAACCTTCCCTTCAATCCTAACACACTGTCACCAATGAAGACATTGAACAGGACAGGCCAAAGGTCTAATCCCTAAGGTACCCTGCTGCTCATCATCCCCTTCCGCTTGGACTGGATCCCATTGATCACCACCACCCTCTGCTTCCTGTCCATTAGCCAGTTCCTATCCCAGTGTACTACTTTCTGCCCCATGCCTGGACAGGCTGCACTACCCATTTTGTTAACCAGCCTTTATGTGGGACTGGGACTGTGCGACAGTATCGAAGGTCTTGCTGAAATTGAGGTAGGTGACATCCACCCCCCCACACACACACACCGGTTTGCCTCCTTCATCACCAAGTCAAAATAATGTATTATACCATGGACATACAGTAAGTGAACAGCCAATGAAATGGTCAGACTGGCAGTTTACCACCAGTGTAATTCCTCTGATAACCACTGGCTGATGAGCAAATAATAATGGTAATAGTGGTCATCTACATCATATTCACCTGCAGCACAGCAATAATTGCAATAAAAATAAACACACACGGGGGATCACGTGATGGCAACCTAGGAACAGCAGCTTCTCCGATCAGCTCCGTCTCCAACCCCCATATATCACCCTTGAAGTGGAGTAAATAAGGATTCATCGATAGATATCTGTGAGTGAAAGACCCGAGTAATTTCTGAAGATCGTAAAGCCTCCTGAAAATGGAAGCTTATGTTAAAAAACAGATGGCAAAGCATACGCCGCCTCCCTCACCTGAGAAAGAGCAGGCCACGAAACGCCCACGTCAGGGTCCTGCTAAATCCAGTTCGGGGCCGTCTGCATTAACGGAGGAAAGGTTTTTGGAAATTTTTGCCCAGCTGCAATCTTCAGTAGATGAGATCTACTCAGAAATACATTCATTTAAAACAGCACTGGAAACAGTCGAGATGAGAGTGGGGGACAACGAGATTAAAATTAAGTCCCTGGAGCTTAAGACAGATAAACACGACTTGGAAAGAGCCGCCCTCAGTAAGATAATCAAGAAAATTGAAGAAAAGCTTGAAGATCTCAAGGGCAGGAGTAGAAGGAATAATCTTATTATCCTTGGTATTCCAGAAAAAGAAGAGGGATCGACGACTACCCTATTTGTTCAGAAACTCTTTGAAAAAATAGCGGGTTTGCCACCAAACGGCAGTTATGTTGTAGAAAGAGCCCACAGATCGCTTCGTCCCCCTCCTGTCCTTGGAGCCCCCCCGCGTCCGATAATTTGCAAGCTGCTGAATTTTTGGGATAAACAATATATTTTAAATAAGGTCAAATCGTTACAGGACGTCACTTGGGAGGGAAGAAAGATCAGAATTACCCACGATCTCCCGCACTCTACACCCCATTGTTTCAAAGCTGGTAGCAGCAGGCGTGCAATTCCGAGTCCGATACCCAGTCTTGCTCCAGGTCGAGATTAAAGATCAGTGGCAATCTTATGATTCAGTTGAAGCGGCTTGAGAAGAGCTTAAAAATGCCATGCCAGAGCTCTTTAAATGATTACGGGAGGCAGCCGGTGTACTAACTTGGAGCACTAAGTAGTTGATTTAATTGAAAGAAGACTGGCAGGTAGGGGGGTTGACCTCCTCAGTCTGTTTTAGTTTGGCTTACGGTGTGCTTTCCCTGCTGTGTCATCAAGGAAAATGCGGTAAGCAGGAACGAAGCTGTAGCGGACTTTTTTCCGCGTTGAAGTACCTAATTTGATTAATGTACAAAGCCATTTGGGGGCAGTGAGCTTGACACGATCTTGGAGGTTCTGGGCTGAAATAGCGTTTTTACCAGGGAGCCGAGAGGAGCTGACTAAAGCGCAGTGGAATAAAGAGAGCGTAGCTGAGAGATTGTAACTGATGGCTCCCGTTGTGTTATTAAGAGCTACCTGGATAATCCAGGTCATCCGAACTTGGTTAAAATTTGATCGCTCTCCAGATAAGCCTCTAGTGACTTTCCCATTCAGATTTAAAAATCGGTAATGGCCACAATTAGTAAAAATAACCCAGAAGGCTGAGTTTGCCAGAAAATGGAGATCCGTTTTGTAAAAGATTCGCTTGACTTTTTACATGGGTTTCTGACATGACTATTTGAGATCGGAGAGCAGTGAGAGCTTACTGTCCTTGGAGAGATACGTCCATAATATCATGATATTAAGGACTGATATGATTATATTGTCTTCGTTACTGGATTTTAAAGTCACAGGGAAAGTGCATACAATGTGGGGTACTTTGTTTAGAGTTAACCTGGGATGTGTTGCATAATCTCTACACTATGAGATTTTTTTCTCTTTGATATGGTTAATGGGACTTTAATAGAAACGTACTTCCCCACTAGAGGGGGCTGTGGGCCATAGCATAGTTTTGATTTAATTAGTTAATCAGTGCATGGAGATTTGCTATAGTAGAGGAAGTGAACATATTGGAAGGCTGAATTGTCTCCATTATCAGGATGAATATTTTTTTTTTTTTGGTTATGTAACATGTTTCTCGTTTCACTGAATACTCTACAAGGGTTCAGATTATAGAAGAAGAAGGAAGATGGGGTTGGGGGTGGGGCTGGTGGATGCCTAGGTTGTTATGATCATCACACGACATAGTGAGGTAGTGGTGCAGTTATTGGGACTGGGGGTAGTTTGGAGGTTTAGGGGGGAAGGTGGGGGATTGAAGGCAACAGCATTCACATGCAATAATAGAGCAGTCGGGGACAGGTGGCTAACAGAACCTTATGCAGTGGGGGAAGTTCACGACTGGGTATTACTTTTGAGTTCTAAGGGTCATGACAGGTGTTATTAATTTGGTAAGTTGGAATATCAAGGGTGCTAGAGACAGATGTAAGAGACAGATTGTACTGAAGCACCTCTCAACTCTTAAAGCAGAGGTTGTGTGTCTGCAGGAAACATACCTTCCCAGAGAGGATGTTCAGCTATTTGTTAAACAGTGGGTGGGCCAAGCTTTTGGAGCTGGCTTTTCTTCCAATAAAGGCGGGGTAGCCATAATATTTCATAGAAGGACTCCCTTCCAATTAGAAAGGGAGATATGGGATACACAAGGTCGATACATTTTCCTAGTGGGAACTTTAGTCTCAGTGAAGGTAGTTATCAGATCAGTATATGGCCCAAATACAGACTCTCCACAATTTTTTATGCAAATACTAGAGGCTCTGAATGGTTTCACTTCCTCCACCTTACTAATAGGGGGGACTGGAATATCACAACACAGTTATATTTAGACCAGACTGATAATAAGCGTGTGGGTTTCTCCCCGGCGCAGCGAGCCCTAAGAGAAGTAATGGATAATCTAGGCCGGATTGATGTCTGGAGACTGATGAATGGGGATATGAGGCAATATACCTTTTTCTCTATTCCACACAAAACATGTTCTAGAATTGATTATTTTTTAATCAGCATGAATATTCTTCCCTCGGTCTTAGAGGCCGGAATTAAAGCCAGAGTCATATCAGACCACTCCCCAGTTTACGTTAAGTGGTTACCGGCACATGGGGTTACAAGGGACTTTAGGTGGAGGTTTAATAACCAATTACTGCAGACGCCATTCATTCAGGAACAAATAAAGACGTTTATGACACATTTTATAGATAGTAATTTAGACTCGGTCCCGAATATAGACATTGTGTGGGCAGCGTTGAAATGTGGGCTTGGGGGGGAGTGCATCCGGATATCAGCAACCAGGGCTAGAAAATCCAAGATGCACTTGGAAGAAATCACAAGGGCCATTAGAACGGCGGAGAACAACATTATAATGCACTCTGATGAGCTCGACTGGATTAAGTTGCATCAGTTACAAGCCCAATACTCAGCAATAATGATGCAGAAAGCAGAGCTTGCTTTACATAGAACCAAGATAAAATATTTAGAGTCTAGGGAGAGGGCAGGTAAATTACTTGCACTTAGATTAAAGCAGTTAAACTCCAATCGGGTTATTGCTGCAATAAATAAAGAGGGTGGGGATAATATGGTAAAAGAACCAAAAGAAATTGTGGCCACTTTTAGAGATTACTTTCAACGAATCTACTCAATCGATTCAAAAAATAAACCCACCTCTATAGAAATCTATAAGTTTTTAAGCTCTGTTCCCCTAACCAAGATATTGAATACTAGAGTGAGCCAATTAGGGGCCCCAATCCAAGAGACAGAAGTGAAGATTGCAGTTTCACAGCTAACGGGGGATAAATCCCCAGGGCCGGACAGGCTAACCACTAACTTTTTTAAGGTCTATGTGGACATAATATGCCCAATTATAACTAAAGTGTACAATTTTTGGTTTAGTGAAGGTATTTCTGATTTGTCCTTCTTGGAGGCACTCATTACTCTCATTCCCAAACCTGGTTGGGACCCCATGCTGATGGGCAGTTATCGTCCGATATCGTTGTTGAATGTCGATATCAAAATATTAGCTAAAATATTAGCAAATAGGCTGAGTCCATTCATGAGTAGTATGGTTAGTGATGAACAAGTGGGATTCATGAGTGGAAGGCTATCCAGCGATCATCTACGTAAGATTCATCACCTAATTATACATGCCAAGGAGCACAATACCCAGCAGCATTATTGGCACTAGATGCCGAAAAGGCATTCGATCGAGTGTCTTGGGACTTTCTTTACGCAGTTCTAGATAACTTTGGATTGCCTGAGGTTCCTAGACTGGGTCCCAATCCTATACAGTGCCCCACAGCTCAGGTACTGGTGCAATGGCATATTGTCGCTCTCCTTCTTTAACTTGTGGTACAAGACAGGGATGCCCGCTTTCTCCACTTCTGTTTAATTTATATCTTGAACCCTTGATTTGTAGATTACAGGCATCACATGTGATCAAAGGAACTGAGTTGGGGAGCAGGCGATATCTCATTTCAGCATATGCTGATGATCTTCTGATGCACTTAGAAGAACCTGACACTGGTATACCAGAAATACTAAGAGAAATAACTAAATTTTCTAGAGTCTCTAACTATAAAGTCAACCCCTCCAAGACGAAACTTTTCCCACTGAACAATAGATGTTATCCCAATATAGCGAGGGAACTTGGCCTGACTTGGGAGTCAAAGATATTGACATATCTTGGTGTTAAAATTATGAGAGGAATAAGTTCAATGGTCCAGAAAAATTGTGGTAACCTCCTTAAAACCATCAAACAAGATCTAATAGATGGAATTTTTGGCCCCTGTCGTTATGGGCCAGAATAGAAACGGTAAAAATGAATATACTGCCAAGGGTTATCTATCCTTTGAATATGCTGGGATGTTATTTGCCCAAAGTCTGGTTTGTGAATTTAAGAAAGATGCTCAGCACATACCTATGGAAAGGGAAAGCCATTAGGAAAGTGTACCAGAAACTTACAGGCCCAAGAGAGAAGGGAGGGCTTGCTCTTCCATCTTTCTATAAGTATTATATTGCATCACTGTAATAAAAGGTAGTCCATTGGTTTAAACCAAATACACCCTCGTCGTTGCACCCTTATACACCTCTTTGGACTTTTATTGAAAGAGACCTAGTTAGGAAACATAAGATAACGTTATGCACGGTCGCATATACTACTATTAAACTTCTCCCGAGAATGCTAAAGGACACCCCTATTGGTTGGTCATTAAAGGCCTTACAGCAGGCCCAAAAACTTCTAAGGGTCAACTGGCAGTACTCACTAGAACAAATGTTGACACAGAATATTCATTTCTTAATACAACGGGCACCAATTTCGCCTGGGTTCTGGAGATTGTTAGAGGGCCTAAAGTTGGGAGACTTGGCTCCTCAGGGTAAGTTAACATCATATGAGCGGGCAGGTGTCAAGTTTCCAAAAATAAAGGGGCAGTATTTCAAGTTCCAACAAGTTTCCGAGTCAATCAGAGCCCATCTTAATAAAAAGGAGATCGGGGCAGATAATAGAGTTGAACTAACAGATTTAATTAAGATAGCTGACCAACCCCATTCTATCTCTGGAATTTATAGTGCATTGCAACAGCTTGATGACAACCTCCCAAATGGTGTTAGTTATTATTGGACACATAGATTGGGAATAGCAGAGGATAGGCACACATGGAAGCGCATATGGTCTAGTACATATAGAAATGTTAGACAAGATAGATACAGGCTTCAGCAGTTCTATATTATATATAATATGTATTACACCCCTACGAAGCTATATAGAATGCGTAAGTTAACACAATCTGCATGTACCAGATGTGGGGAGGAAGGCAGTGATATATATCATGTACTGTGGGATTGTGCTAAGATTCATCCCTTTTGGAGGGCAATTCGTGTCTCTCTGTTACAAGCAGTAGGCCTAGATGTTTTCTTTTCACCCAAAATCTGTTTGCTGAATAATTTTCATAACGGTATGACCAAACAGCAGAAAATGTATATGGCTATAATATCAGCTGCTGCAAAAGCTGTTATTCTGAGACACTGGAAGGATATTTCTACTCCGTCTACGGGCGAATGGTACAAAGAAGTTACACTTGCGTTACAGGTTGAATCCCATATCGCCAAGATGAGCAACAGGGCCAAGGGTTATTATTCCCAGTGGGGTCTTTTAGATGCAGCCCTGACATCATGGCGCTCTGGGAGTCACCTATAGGAGGTATCCCCTCTGTAGGAAGTTTGAATGGGTTCATTGGCGTGTGAATGCTGTTATAAATAAATAATGGGTGAGGGTTGGGGGGTCTGTGGAGTTGTGTTTAGCTATTTTTTATAGGCATGTACATACTAATAGTACAGGCTGGTTAGTAGTACATATAGTGCATCTATGATTATTCTGTAAATCTTCACCAGCTTAATGTTTGTTCACGGCACATGTAATGGATATGCCAATAAAGTAAAATGAATACAAAAAAAAAAAATAAACACACACAGCAACCTCTTTAAGTATTTTATTATAGTGAAAAAATTAACCTTGTTATAATCGCAATAAGCCACTTGGAAGATGTGTGTTATTGAGGGATTTACCACAGCTAGCGAAGATTTACCCACTTGGCTGCACCTCATGGGCAAACCACTCCAGCCGTGGTAAATCCCCTGATAATCCATACCCCCTCATGGCTTATTGCTTAATCATACTCGTGTACTACTTATTGAGGTGCCTTTTTTTTTTCAAACATGGTTATGATAATACTAGATTAGAGGGCATCTTTACATGATGAGTTACATGAATGTATAAAGTGTATGATGAAGTGATACCAGACACCCCTTAATATATAAAATAAATATTCTCAAACTATATTTTGGTTACCGTTTAGAGACAGTATTCATCACCATGCAGCAGCAGGATGTCCAGCAAAAAGAACTAAAACATGACACAACACAAACAAAATGAAAAGCAGAAAAACCTAAAGCCCTCTAAACAAGAAACACAGCTTAGCCTTTGTTTGAAAATCAATGTTTGTGCAACCACCTACTGGCCCCTAAATTAACCAGAAGGCACACCTCTCACCAAATGTCTAGGGGAAAAGAGAGGGGTGAAGGTTACATAATTTATTACTATAGGCAAGGTGAAATATGCCAGATGGAGAAGGCTGTTATAAATAGACAGACAACCAAGTGCAGCAACTGCATGACACACACCTGGTGGTGACCAATTACAATGGACAACAACTCATGTCCCTGGGAGAAAACGTTTGCTCAGGACTATGCTAGGTTTGCACTCCTGGACAGGGACACCCAATTAACTCCAGACACAAAGAAGCAATAACATTACTGTCCAAATCAGGGCTGGGATTCTAGAGTGTGGCTTTTATTCATGTAACAGAGTAGGAATAAACACAAAGCAAAGATGGACCCCCATGGGACTACACATACTGGTAATGTGAATTACTGAGATACAGACATTCCTGATTTCCCATTTAGCATAGGATAAAAGAAAAACACACACACTGGAGAACACACTGGTTCAAATTGGAAAATTGGCACATCTGGCCAGGTACTGGACATTTCCCATATTTCACAGGATTAACTGTGGTACACATGAACACAAAGAGCATATACAGGCTCAGGACTTCCAGAGCCCACTATCCTGGGGTAAACTAGAAGAAAAATAACCAACATACGGGGTAAACGCTTTTCTCAGGCATTGGCCAATTGAACTGAATGAAAAGGAAATAGGTGCCCTTCTGAACTCGTACAGGTAAACTGGTTACTCCAGATGGGGGGGGGGGTCCCACCTTTTGTCTCCAAGCTTATACTCAGCCATTCATCTGGGAGCAAACACCTTAAAACTGCAGAAAATGCTATATCTTGAATTAAATGTTTTTCACACTTATCATACTACATACACCACAGGGGTGTGTCAGAATTAAAAGTTCTATACTTAGACAGTCACATACTGGACTCCGACGTAGGCAGAAAGTTTTTAACATCATCACTCCAGAGCTCAGCAGACTGAGAGAAGAGCGAGACAGTGAAATCCATTTAACTGGCATTTCACTAGCTGCCTTCACTGCCTACCACTGATTCTAACTGAGATTCTAGTAACCCCTGGGAACAAGGGGGTAACATTTGCAATATAATAACAATCCTTGTGTGTTTCTTTAGCAGCATGCCTGAATTTACCTTTACTGTGCCATGCCATATTAATTTCCTTTATGCTGATGCAATGAAACAATTTTTTCTTACAGCCTGGGGGCACACAGTCAGGTAAACAACTTGGAGCAGGTTGGTAACATGTAACCGGGAGGTGGAGTTCATATCTGGGGTGACTTCTCCCTTCCCCAAAATTATATATAAAGTGGCACACAAATTTATATTTAAAGCGACTAGCATTTTAGCTGCATTTATCCCCCCCCCCCTCCGCACTAACTGACCAATCAGTAAAATGGATATCTTTATTGCAGGAGCTCTGGGAGGCTGAGTGTTGCTGCTGGAAATGGAAACCAGGCTCTCATAGTCCTTCCCTCAACCCTCACTCCTCCAGCTTCCCACAGAATGCATCTGGAAATGTTCTGTTAGCAGTTTAGTGTGCATATCCTTATAAAACTTTTGAGATAAGAAAAGAAACAAAAAGAAAACAATGATCCCAGACCTGCAGGCAATAATGACAGAAGCTAAACTGGACATAGTAGCCATTAGCGAGACATGGTTTACCAGTAAGCACACTTGGGAGACTTCAGTACCTGGCTATGTACTGTTCAGAAGTGACCAAGGTGCAAAAAGGGGGGTGTGGAGTGGCCCTTTATGTCAATGAAAATATCAAAGCTACAGAAATTCAGAATACACATAAGGAGCCAGAAGAACTGTGGGTCACCCTGGAAACAGGAAATGGGACAGCCATGCGAACTGGGGTTGTGTACAGGCCTCCAGACCAGGGGGAGGACATAGACATCTTATTGTAAAAAGATATACAAAACATGACAGCTAAAGGGGAGGTTCTGATAATGGGAGACTTCAACATGCCAGATACAGATTGAACAATACCAGCAGGGACATCTGCCAGAACTAGATACATGGTAGATTCCCTACAGGGAGAGGGCCTCAAACAACTGGCACAACAACCCACAAGAGACAGGGCTATCCTAGATCTAGTACTGACTAACAGGGAAGGGATCACAGATCTCCAGGTAGAAGGTCACCTGGGTGCCAGTGACCATCATGTAGTATGGTTCAATTTGGCCACTAGAACAAAATCATCTCATTCCAATGCAAAAATATGGGACTTCAGAGGAGTTAGCTTTGATAAGATGGCCAACAGAGTTAAGCTAGCCCTGGCAAAAAGAAATACAGGTGAGGGGGTACAGGCAAAGTGGGCAAGCATTAAAGATGCAATACTTAAAGCAACATCCCATTGTGTTAGTGAGAAAAGGAAGTGCAAAAGAAGAAGAAAACCACTTTGGTTCTCAAACACAGTAGCAGAAAAGGTCAGAGCCAAAAGGCTGGCCTTCAGGAAATATAAGGTAATGCAGCAGGATGAAGATAGGGAGGCATACCAAACTTCCCTAAGGGAAGCAGGGAAGGCAGTAAGGCAGGCAAAGGCCCAAACAGAGGAAACACTAGCACAAACAGTAAAAGAAGGTGACAAGACTTCCTATAGATACATTAGTGGAAGGAAAAAGTCCAGAGGGGGTATTGCTAAGATCACAGGGGATAAGGGGGCGTGTGAGGAGGACCATGTAAAATCATCTATCCTAAATAAATACTTCTGCTCAGTATTTACTGAAGAGAAGGCAGGGCAGGACCCACAGCTCTGCACCATGGACACGGGGGGGGGGAGGAGGGAGGTGTGTACTAGTCCCTTCACCAAAGAAAGGGTCCTACAAGAGCTCAATAAGCTCAGGGTGGACAAGGCAATTGGACTTGATGGCATACATCCCAGGGTACTAAAGAAGCTAAGGGTGGACCTAGCAGAGTTATTATCAGAACTGTTTAGTGAGTCTCTGAGCACATGAGAGGTCCCAGAAGACTGGAGAAGGGCTCATGTGATCCCGCTCCACAAGAGTAGTAGCAGTGAGGAGGCAGGGAACTACAGACCAGTCAGTCTTACCTCAGTAGTGGGCAAGATTATGGAGACACTCCTTAAGGAAAGGATAGTGCAACACCTGGAATCCATAGGAGCACAGGATCCAAGACAGCATGAATTTACAAAAGGAAGGTCCTGTCAAACTAATCTCATAGATTTCTTTGACTGGGTAACCAGAGTGGTGGACCAAGGGGAAGCAGTTGATGTTGCCTTCCTTGACTTCAGCAAAACTTTCGATACTGTTCCACATAGAAGATTGATTAATAAGCTGGGTAGGCTCGGGGTGGGTCAGATGTTGGTCAACTGGGTGGCAAACTGGTTGACGGGCAAAAAACAGAGAGTGGCGGTAAACAGAATACAGTCAGAAGAGATGCAAGTCACAAGTGGGGTACCTCAGGGATAAGTCCTGGGGTCAGTCTTCTTCAATATCTTCATCAGTGACATTGCAGATGGACTGGAGGGTAAGGATTATCTGTTTGCAGAGGACACCGAGATCTGCAACAGAGTAGATGATCCAGATGGGGTGAGCAGAATGAGAAGAAATCTGGATAAACTAGCAAAATGGTCGGAAGAGTGGAAACTGGGGTTTAACACAAAGAAGTGCAAGACCATGCACATAGGGAAGAGAAACCCTGAGGCCCCCTATAGGCTGGGAAGGGAGTTGCTGGCAGTCACAAGGGAAGAAAGAGACTTGGGTGTCATCATCACCGATGACCTGAAATCATCCAAACAGACCTCTAAAGCAGTAGGTAAGGCTAGAGGGATGTTGGGGTGTATTAGTAGGACTATCACAAGTCGGAAGAGGGAGGTAATAATCCCTCTTCTTAACAAGATGCTGGTTAGGCCCCATCTGGAGTACTGCATGCAGTACTGGAGGCCACACCTTCACAAGGACATTAACCAAATTGAGGCAGTCCAGAGAAAGGCAACCAAAATGGTGCAGGGACTGCATCAGAAAACATATGAGGACAGATTAACTGAGCTCAATATGTATACCATAGAGCAAAGGAGGGAGAGAGGTGATATGATTGAAACATTCAAACACATTGAGGGCATTAACAAGGTGAAAGAGTCTAACATGTTTCAATGTAAGAAAAATAGCTGGACAAAAGGACACAGCATGAGATTAGAGGGATGCCGATTAATGGGTAATGTGAGGAAGTTCTTTTTCACAGAAAAGGTGGTGGATGCATGGAGCGGCCTACCTCAGGAAGTGGTGGATAAGAATACAGGGCAGGGCTTCAAACAGGCATGGGATAGGCATAAGGGAGCAATACAGATGAGTATAAATAGATAGGCCATTGACAGAGCAAAGACCTATGGCACATTCATAAAGTAGAAAAAGAAATGGGCAGACTGGATGGGCCTTGCGGTCCTTATCTGCCGTCAACTTCTATGTTTCTATGCTTCAGTGAGAGAGGGAAGAGAGAAAGAGAGAGAGAGGGGAAAGATTAGGAAGGAAGGAAGTGGAACTAAGAAAGAAAAAAAGAGTTACATTTTACCAGGGGAACAAGCTTGCAGTGGCCCATGATTGTGTATGCTTAAAGGGGCACTGTCAGCTTTTCCCCTTAATTTCTGGCCAAAATCACGCAGTGTACCTCTTGGCACTAACCTACTAAAAATATGCTTCAGAATATTTCCCTATGTATGAGAAAGGCAATGTTTTTTAACAGTTTGCAAAGTTCTGTGGTACAACAGTATTTTAGAACATCTAGAGACTGTATGAGTTACTTTCATTTTGAAAGCAAAAGAACTCACAAACCACATTTTTCACACACTACTAAACACTATAAAAAATACAGGATGAGCAACTCTATGCAGAACCAGTGTGTTTTGCCACCTCGGGGTTCTGATTCCCATGGACCTCTCTAGCTTTGCTCTTGATGTCGAAGGGAATCAGAATCCCTCTGCGGCAGAACACAGTGGTTCTGCATAGTTGCCCATCTAGTATTCAGCAAAACTAGCAGAAGTTTACTTTGAAAATAAATCCTTTTGTTTAACAAAGGAGGGGGATGATTACAGAAGCTTCCTTTAAATTGATTGCTGCAGCCTTTCCCTCATCTCCACCTAGTTACTTGCTTATTAATATGTGTGGCCAACTGACATCAAAGTTCCCTCCACACTGATTTTAATTAAAATGTTTTATTATAGGCTGGTTTTGTGATACAGATATCAGATTTGGTGTACAGCCCATGAAATGTCACAATGGGACCAGCGAGAAGCTAAATGCATTTCAGAAGTGAGGCGCTGTACTCCAATGCAGTCCATTAGCACCCCTCCTGCAGTGTGTTCCACAAATTCTTTGAAGCTATCCCTGGTGTCTAGTGGCACCCTCACACCACAATCACCCATTTCTTATTTCCTTGAACTATCCTTGATGTCTAGTGGCATCCCCCACCCACTGATCACCCAATTCATGAACAGAAAGATATCCATGATGTCTGGCAGTACCAGCACCGCCCCAGTGCTAGATCTATGCATGTAAAGCTGTCCTTGGTGTCCAGTGCTTTCCTCCACCCCTGATTGCTTGGACACAAAAATAAAAGGAATCAGTAGTGGTCTAGATTCCCCAACCTGACTCACCCACTCACTTACCACCACCTTGCACCCCCTTACCCAGATTTCCATCAATCAGGGACACCTGGTACAGTGACCAGTACAGTCTTCAACTCATCTCCTCAGCCAGCTGCCATATGAGCTGACAGAAAGCATGCACACAGTATTTATACACTCACTTACAGCTCGTATGGTGGTCATCCAAGGAGGTGAGAAGAGGACTATGCCAGTCGTTGTAGTAGCAGGGTTCCCTGATCAATGGACACCCAGTTAAGAGGGTGGGTGTGGGGTGGTAGTATGTGAGCACCCAAGATGGGTGAGGAGGGTCACAGGACCACTACTGATTCCTTTTCCTTTTGTAAATGGGTGATTGGGAGCGGAACCACTGAACTCCAAGGATGTCTTGAGTCTATGTGATAACGGCGAACGCCTAAAGGCAATCACCATTATCGCTCAGTCAGAGTGCCAAACACATTTTTGGCGCTCTGACAACAACGCACCAGAACAACGGTGCCAGGACAGATTTTCACTGCTTTCTGATGGGGTCTGCACTCCTTACTTAAAGTTCTCAACTCCGGGGGTGCATGTTGGGGGTGAAAGCAGTGAAAGAAAAGGTTCTGGCCAGGCGCAATAAAGAAATCACACCAGCACCTGGACCCGAATCCAGTACCTCAGCCACACCAGCTACTAGCCAATCCCCCCACGCCATGACGCAGCTCAACCAGTAATTGCAGCACCACCTCCTATAGCCTCTCCACCCCCTTCCAGCCCACGCTCGCCGTGCTCGCTCCCACCTCCCCGTGTGTATGTATAGCGACATCCTGTCACCTAGTTTGCCCACCCCCTCATCCGGTCACCCTACCTTTCCATCACCGTAAGTGGATTGTGCCAGGAAGGAGTCACCGTAATGGACGGCGCCCTTCCTCATGTGCCCACTTCACAGGTTACTGGATGTCTTTACATTCATAGAGTGGGTGCTAATGTTAGGTGGGGGGGGGAAGGTACTGCTAAACTCCAGTGACGTTCTTCCATTCATTCATGGATTGGGTGATCGGAGTGGGGGTACCAATAGACACCAAGGATATTTTATTATAATGAGTGACTGGGTGGGTGGGTGACAATAGACACCATGGATAACTCTATGAATCTGTAATGGCAGGAATGGACAACTGCATTACAGCCACCCTTCATTTTTTTTTTTTTTTTTTTTACAGAAAGCGTAGTGATCAACAAGCTTACAGAGGAATGGGACAGACACAAATAGGAAAGGAATAATGCATAAGGGGCAGATTCGGGGACAAGATTAGGGAGGATTAACATGGTCACGGACACACTCTCTCAAAAACAGTCCCACAGTTAGACACTCTGGCAGACAAATGGGTGGTGGGACACTAGGCCTACTAGCCATCATTTTCTATGTTTCTGTCTGTTACACAAAAACTGTGGGGTCAAATCTAGTCTGTCTGTGACTCAGATGGAAGTAGTAGCCTAGCCCACCTTATGATCTTAATGCCAGAATGTTAATTGGTTGGCCCTGCGCTACATACTCCTAATAGTTTACAGCCAATATTGAAAAATACAGATGAGTTCATGACATGTACAGTCACTCAAGACATTATATGTTGTTATGAACAATAATAACTCTTTACCTAATGCCCAGTGAGATACTACATATACAGTACACCTGTCATCTTAGGCTACCTAGCTACTGAACATGCACTGCTGGCAGCTGCTTTGAAAACTAAAGACTAGGTGGGAGTGAGTAGTGAAGTGACCAGGTCTCAGAGACAGAGAGAGTGATCCCCAGAGATTTATTTATATCATCCAGCCAGAATTATTTGTGCCAGCCCAGATGTCCAGACCATTTAGTAAGTTATTTAAATTTCATTTACATACCTTTTCATCAACCTCTATCCTCTGGCTCTCTCTCTTCTGTTTCAGACAGTCTAGACTCACCCACCCTGTCCCTCACCTGCAGGCCCGAAGCAGAGGCACTCACTCTTGACGACCCGACTGTATCACACATATGAGTGAGAAGGACTGACCAACCGACTGACCCAACACACTGCAGCTCACCGAGTGACCGAAGAGTCGTTGATGAGTTGAGTGACTAACTCGGACTACGGCCCGTGGGCCCAGGGAGGGCAGCTACAGCTCATCATCACCTCACTGTTCCCAATCCCGTCGCATCAATGATTGCTGCTGGATGTCAAGCAGTGCAGGTCCACTCCATTCACTCTCCGACTGAGACTCCCTGGGCTGTATCTATCTCCTCCTGGCTCCTCATCTCTCAAGTTAAAGACAACTAGGGGGGCACAGCGGATGGCCACACAGCCCTCACCCCTGACTGACCGAACGATACGCAAAAAAACACATGCACTGCCACCAGTCTGCACACAATTCCCGATCCTAGTAGCCACACCTCCTTGCCACACGTTCTGAAGTGATTGGTGTGTGTGTCCATCCATCATTCTTTCAAGAGTCTTAGTCAGATGACTTCAGTGCAGAGGCAGAGCCGAGCGAGTGAGGCTCGCCTGCTGGCTGGGGGGGGAGGGCTCAGGGGAGAGACTGCTTCAAAACACATGGCGGGGACTGCTTGCCATTTCAAAACACACACAGTGGGAGGGCAGTGGTCCATGGAGGAAAAATAGTTATATTAGGGACATGGTGGAGGAAAAAGTAGTTATGTAAAATAAGCACTGCTGCACATCTGCACTTGATTAAACTACACAGTCGGGCACCTGGCTGGGGGCCTTCCTGAACCCTGGGGGCCCTACAGTTTGGCGTCATGTGCATACATATTAATCCAGGCCTGCCCCTACCCCCACTGTACCTCCTGCCACCTCCTCTGCCCCTCCTTTTCTCTTTAAAACAATCTCCCAATGTGAAGTTGCCCCACTGCTCTATAAGGCCCTAGGCAAATCCAGATTTAGCAGTGTCTCCCTGGACCTTAAATTGCTAAGATTAACCCTCAAAAGAAGTTCTCCACCCCTTACCATGCTACTGAATCACTCCCTATCACTGGGACAATTCCCCATAAAATGGAAAGCTGCATTCATCACGGCCATCCTTAAGAGCGGTGACCGCTCCCAGCCGGGGAACTACCACACTATTTCAATACCGCCTCCTCTTTCCAAAGCCTTGGAGAAAGTTGTTGCCTTACAGCTTACTGACTACCTCTCCAAACATAACCTCCTGTGCCCAGAACAGCATGGCTTCTGCAACAACCATAGCACTACTACAGCCCTGCTGGGAGCTTACCAACACTCTCCGCACATCTTTTGACATGGGTCATACTGTTAGTGCTGTCTATATAGACCTTTCCAAGGCATTTGATACTGTGCACCACAAACTTCTCCTGGATTCCCTTTCACACATAGGTCTGTCACCAGAGTCCACTGGCTGGTTTGCCAGCTATCAGTTCAATAGAACCCAGAAAGTTAGGCTGGCCCAAACACAGTCCTCCCCCCTCCAAGTCTGCTCAGGCATCCCACAGGACTCAGTTCTTGACCCTCTACAGTTTTCCTTGTTTCTCAACTCCCTGCCAAAGGCTTGCTCAGGGAACTTACTCCTGTACGCGGATGATACCATCCTTTTTAGCACCCATACTTATCCTGCCTTTCTCCAATGCACTCTCCAAAAATCCTTTAGTGAAGCAGAATCCTGGTTCATTCAGCATAGGTTAGTCGTAAACTATAAGAAAACAAAATCTATGGTAATTGCTCATGCCCAAAATGAAAACAGCAGGCTACCACTGCTCATACTGAACTCTCTAAATGACCCCCTTGAGCAGGTTACCACGTTCAAATACCTGGGTGTCACCCTAGACTCTGGACTCATCTACCATGACCACATCTGGAGGCTGAGCACTGCTGTTAATGTGTGTATTGGCCTGCTACACCCGGTACAAGGGCTACCTCTCAGCCAAAGCCCTATGACTGGCAATCTCCTCATCAATCCTATCTCTAATAGACTCTGGTATAATAATCTATGGGGCAGCTGACACCACTCATCTTAACAAAATCAGGATGGCCCTTAATAAGGCCTGTAGGCTAGTCACCAGTTGTGACAGACTCACACACACCTGCACCCTTTACTCCACTGCCAACTGGCTAAATTAAAAACTATGCAAGTCACAAGTGGGGTACCTCAGGTAACAGTCCTGGGGCCAGTCCTCTTCAATATCTTCATCAGTGACATTGCAGATGGACTGGAGGGTAAGGTCTGTTTGCAGATGACACCAAGATCTGCAACAGAGTAGATGATCCAGATGAGATGGGAAGAATGAGAAGAGATCTGGATAAACTAGCAAAATGATCGAAAGAGTGGCAATTGGGGTTTAACGCAAAGAAGTGCAAGATCATGCACATAGGAAGGAGAAACCCGGAAGCCACCTATAGGCTGGAAGGGGAGTTGCTGGCAGTCACAAGGGAAGAAAGAGACTTGGGCATCATCATCACTGATGACCTGAAATCATCCAAGCAGACCACTAAGGCAGCAGGTAAGGCTAGGGGGATGTTGGGGTGTATTAGTAGGGGTATTACAAGTTAGAAGAGGGAAGTAATAATCCCTCTTTACAAGAAACTGGTTAGGCCCCATCTGGAGTACTGCATGAAGTACTGGAGGCTGCACTTTCACAAGGACATTAACCAAATTGAGGCAGTCCAAAGAAGGGCAACCAAAATGGTGCAGGGACTGCATCAGAAAACATATGAGGACAGATTAACTGAGCTCAATATGTATACCCTAGAGCAAAGGGGGGAGAGAGGTGATATGATTGAAACATTCAAACACATTAAGAGCATTAACAAGATGAAAGAGTCTAACATGTTTCAATGTAAGAAAAATAGCAGGACAAGAGGACACAGCATGAGATTAGAGGGAGGCAGATTAAGAGGAAATGTGAGGAAGTTCTTTTTCACAGAAAGGGTGGTGGATGCATGGAATGGCCTACCTCAGGAAGTGGTGGATATGAATACAATGCAAGGCTTCAAACAGGCATGGGATAGGCATAAGGGTGCAATACAGATGAGTATGAATAGATAGGCCATTGACAGAGCAAAAGCCTATGGCACATTCATAAGGTAGAAAAAGAAATGGGCAGACAGGATGGGCCTTGCGGTCCTTATCTGCCATCAGGGTCAACTTCTATGTAAAATTTGATGGGCGGCTTAAATATCAGACTTGCCTCTTTGCTAAAAAAATCACTACTGGACTATTGTCTCCTGCTCTTACCTCCATACTTCAGTCACCCTGTCCACCAGACACCTGTCAATCTGTGACTACCCATTTCTGAGTACCCCATTGCAAGACCTCCTTGGGTCAAAGAACCTTTCAGTACTGGGCCCCCCTCTGGCACAACTCCCTCCCAAATTCTCTCTTCTCTGAAGCCAAACTGGGTCGGTTCAAAACCCAGCTGTGGAACCTTATTACCCAAGACTCTGTTTGTGACTGTCACTAACCCAGCCCATCCCACCTCCATGCATTAACAACGGACCATGCCCTGGTCTCGCCACTCTCCTTTGTTTATTCTCTTGTTGACAATGGACATCCTTTCTGTCCGGCTTGCTCATAATGTGTACTCCAGCCACTGCCGACACCTATCTGGTGCCATCGGCCTGCAGTCCTCAAGTCTGCTAATTTGTTATATGTTACTATGTACATGATGATGCAGCACTGTACTTTGTATACCTGCTTTTTCTTGCAACATCTGTAGCCACCAGCTGTTACCTCTGCTACCTGTCACTGTCGATGCAAAACTGTAAGGTGTAAATTCCCCTTTTGTAACTGTATTTTTCTACCTGTTGTTACTGTACTTGTTCAATGTACTTCTGATGTGGAACCTTTGTAAAGGAGTCTATGACTCAAAGATATATTCTCCAATATCCTCAATAAATAAAAAACTAACCAACTAACTAAATAAATAAATAAATAAATAAATAGATGTCACACTTGCACTTTTCCCAAAAATTCTTATTAAGGAACTCATACCTTTATTAGTCAGACTCTTGCAATTCCAATATCCTGTCAGCTAACCAATGTAATTATACCATGACAGTTTCCTGGAATCTAGCACTGTCCTTTGAAGTGTAAAGGATTTTTTTTATGACAGGGCTATCTGTTAACATCTCCTGATCTCATAACCCTTTTCCTCTTTAATAGCAACCCCAAAGCTGTCTTCTGAAGCATCCTGGCTCTTCAAGTGACAATTTTATTACAGTTGATAAATGTAGGACCCCTGTGTTAGTTAGCCAGGAAGACTCTTTTGAAATGCAATTTCCAGCTTCTCTGGGAAAACCCATTTCTCTTAGGTCACAGAGAATTTGCAGATCTTTGAAAAAAGCAATCCATTCACTTGTTCTGTGTGACCCTTTTATCCATTATTCCTTGTATCATTTGTAACACACACAAAATAAAACAGAATATAACACCATATATCTGTACCTCTGACTGGCAGTGGCATAGCTCATCACACCACCCAACCCACAAACCGATTGACAAAGCTGGGACCCATCTTGGTACCAATGGCAACTCAGGGCAATTCTACAGTTACATTAATTCAATAAAGAATTCTAATGCAGATATAACTGCAGTCACAAAAGATGGTAACATTATTATGGATCCAAAAGAAATGGCAGAGGTGTTTAACAACTACTTCTGTACCACACACACACACACACACACACACACAACCTAGTATTATAATCCAATCTAAACATGATCAGAAATGGAATATTACTGCTGACTATGGGGAAATAATAAAAAGATAGAGGGACTAAAACCATATGGGGCACCTGCATTGGACGAAATTACACCACAAATGTTAAATATGACAAAAAACACCATTTGGAATCCTCTTAAATTTGTTTTTTTGTTGACTCTATTTAGGCTCTCTCTGCAGGCAGGGTACTACCCTTTCAGCCGGTTATGTAGGTGCCTAACTAGTCCTGATGCCAGCCTCCATCTCGACAGTGAAATGGGGAGGACCGTAGCTTACCCCCTATGGAGGGGCCCCCCTCCCAGTGAGGGGCAAACCTGGAAAGGAGACAACATCACCCAAGAGACCCCACCCTGACTGTTGGGCTTTGTCTGGCATTGGATCAGTCATTTGTTGGCAGCTTCATGCTGCTGCGGAGAGGGAGATTTTGTGGTATGATTTCCCGGGGAGAGGATGTGCACTGACATCTAGTGTGCAGTGCACACGCTCCCTTTCGAGCTTGCAGGAAAATCTGCCACTCCCAGACCACAATTGTAGGCTTGCTGATTACTGCTTCCTCCAGTCTCCACTGGGGACCATCAGTGCAGCTAGCAAAGCCTGTAAGTGTCCCTCCAGATGTTCAGTCCTCCCCTTCCCTGCCAATCAAAATGACCCAAGTCCATTCCCAAACCTGGGTCACTGGATTGGCACGAGGCATGGCGTCCAGCACCTCAACCTTCAGCACCACCGGGCCGGCTCCTCTTAAAAAATTATTGGAAAAATCTTTAAACACAGGAGAATTTCTCCAGGACTGGAAAGTGGCTATACAAAAAGGGAAACAGACATCAAGTACAAAATTATCAGCTGTTAAGCCTTACCTCAGTCCCCGAAAAATGTTTAGGGTCTATTATAAAAGACAGAATGCTAGTTCATATTTCATTCAATAATATGCAACAACTGAGTCAGCATGGCTTTACTAAGGGAAGGTTGTGCACCACAAACTTAGTGTACTTCTATGAATATGTAAGCTATTTACTTGATTGGGGGGGCAGTGGATGTGGTTCTGATTGATGTCTGTAAAGCATTTGACATAGTCCCCACTGGGCTATAGCTGAGAAATTTATGAAATATCACATCGAAATATATATTGTCAAATAAGGCACCAACTGATTTCCTAGAGAGAATGCAGAAGATGGCATTGAATGGTTATATGTCCAAGGAAAGAGGAGTGATGAGTGGTGTGCCCAAGGGTTGGGTCCTGGGCTCGATAATATTTCAGTTGTTTATTGCTGACTTATATGAAAATGTACACAACCATATGATAAAATACCTGGATGATGCAAAACTTGGGGGACAACGCAGCACTATAGAGCAAATCAGGACTATGCAATCTGACTTAGATAAAACAACTGAATGGGCATATTCCTGGGGTATGTCCTTCAACATGGAAAAAAGCTATGTTTTGCACATGATAAAAAATGTAATATTCTGCATAATTATTATAAAGTAACAGCATTTTAAGATCAACAAACAAAGAAAAAGATCTGGATATTATCATGGACACTACAGCAGGTTTTAGGGGGCAATGTATGGCCCAGTGGCTAAAGCAGAGTTATGGGTGCAATCAGGAGGAACATTAACAGCTGTAAGGCCTGCCCAGTGGCACTGAGGGTTGAGGTGCTGGACACCACACCTCACATCATGCTGATGACCCAGGTTTGGGAATGGACTTGGGCCAGCAGGGGTCAGCAGGGGAGGGAAGGGATCGAGCATCTGACGGACAGCTTTCCCTTCCTGGGTATGGATCAGGGCTATGCGCCACTCCTTAGTGGCCCCCGATGAAGATCAGGGGCATTGCAAGGAATCAGTAGCACCACAATGTAGGGATGGAGTGGCGTCAGGTGTCAGCATGTAGTGCCCACATTCCATTGCATGACTGCGCTCTGGGGGTAATCTACTAAGAAAAGCCTTGGTGGTCCAGTGGAGGTAAAAGGGACCCCAGAGACCTGGACACATCCCACCACTGGACCTGCCTCACTGCTCTCCCATCCCCTACCCCAGTCTCCTGGCTGTCCATCTAATTGCAGAAAGGATGCAATGGGTGGGTGGGCCCTCTCCCAGGGGTGACCCGGGGGCTGAACAAGCCAGGGATCAGAAGGAGAGCTCTAGAGGAGGTTTCAGGCTGGGAGTAGTGGCAACTGTCACGAGAATACCCTGGAGAGATGCCCTAGACAGCCAGTGAATAAATAGAATGTACAAAACAAAAACTTCGGTAAAACTGAAATACTGATGCCACTTTATATCTCTTATGTGAGACTACAGTTGGATTATGGTGAACAGATATGGTGTCCGTACAGGAAAACAGACAAAGATAGAGTGGAAAGGGCCCAGCACAAAATGATGAAAACCATTAAAAAAATTACAGAATTATTCATACAACGAAAGGCTGAACAAACTTAAAAGAGAAGTCTCATGTAGAATAGCAGTCTGTTTTGCTCACCTGCACAGCTGCAATTGTCGCTTAAGGTCTCCCAAGGCATATGGACTAGTTTTCAACTAAATCAATGCTTATAGCATGTTTTTTTTAATGAAAAATAAAGAAAGCTGCTGTCTGCCCTCCATTTTGAAGCTGAATACAGCTTTGTAACACATCGCTGCAATGCTCATTTCTGGTGTCATGCTGAATATTGTCTGACATTGCGCAACTACCACAAACATTTGGTTCCCCTGCAGTAAGCAGGAGACTGAAATAAGTGATGCTCATGCTTCCCAGCACAATTTTTCGAGGAGTCCAAGTGGTCAATCAATCAATCAATTTATTGGAGAGCAAAACTGAGAGAAAATCTCTCATTTACATTTGAGTCCATCAGTACAAAACCTAAAAAACACACAAACTGTACATAAAAACACAAATACAAATAGAAAGACATATTCAATTACATAGATTCACAGAATTATGCAGTTATAAGTCAGTTAAAAGCATCTCAATTCATATGTCATAAATCTAACAAGCAATCATTTAAAGTGCAAAAATGTAATAATAATTGTCAGTTTAAATTTTCTTTGAATGGATAACCAGGTTATTGGGATAGCAACTGCTAACCTATAGCTATCCAATCTAGTTTTAAATCTTGGTAAGAAATATTGAGGATAATCAGCTGATCTCAGAGAATAGCTATGATGTTCTTTAATAGTAACAGATCCCGGCAAATATGGGGGTAATTTACTCAAAACAAATTTATATACATAAAGGGCAGGATTCACAAAACAGATGTGCCTGGCGCATCTCAGACGTGCCAGCGCAAGTTGGAAATGCACCAGAAAGTGATTTAGGCACAGGGAGGAAGCACTGGTGCAAACGAGATGCCCTGCGCTGAAAGACATGCGCCATAGGAGCAATGCAATGACATGCGGCCCATGTACAGGAGGCGTACCCATGCATACACCGCACATCCTTATCCACAGAGCAAAACCAAGGAGCAGCAATGGAGCAACTCCAGTGCAAAGCCAGGATGCGACCTAAAAAGATAAGTACAAAAGAAGGAAACTTAAGTCCAGCACACCAGCAGGCCGTCAATGGACCGACAACAGCAGGACACACACAAAGGGGAAGTCATAATAGAGAAAGAGGCACAGACAGCAAGCCACACCACTGGGCTACAGCAACAGAGGGGATGAACCCAGCAGCAGTCGCCATTGCTGGTGCCCCAATGAGGAGGATGAGGCAGGGCGCCAGAAGTAACCGTAGGCAGCTGGCCCCACGGCGTTACCATGCCAAGCTGTCCAAGCAGCTGATAGAGGTGGAGACAGTCAGGCGATACCACCTCAACAGGGCCATGCTAAGGCAGCTATGTGAGCTGTGCCATGATGTGATGCAGGCACCCACTGCACGAGACAAGCCATCACGATGGAGACCAAAGTGACAACGGTCATGTGCCTGCTCGCCATGGGAACCTTCCAGAGGCCAAAAGGGGACACCACTGGCATATCACAGGCCTCAGCATCCCATCTCCTCACACAGTTCCTCACCGCACTGCTACCGCATGCTTCGGAATACATCAGATACCCCAGCACACAGGCAGAGCAGACAGAAGCCACGCAGGAGTTCCACAGGGTGGCACACATGCCAGGTGTCATAGGGGCCATCAACTGCACCCATGTGGCAATCCGCACACCACCTGGTGAGGAGGGTATCACATATGTGAAACGGAAGGGGTACCATTCAGTGAAGAGCCAGGTGGTGTGTGATGCCATGGGGCACATCACCAATGTCTGCACCACACACCCTGGGAGCGCACATGATGCATACATATGGCACTAGTTGGTGCTCTGTGCAAGGTTCAAGTCTGGGGACATCCAAATTGGACACCTGCTAGGTATATATGACTGTGCGCCAGCAGCCTGGAGGGGGTGCACCATGCCCGGGACACCTGGGGTGGGCCGTGGGCAGGAGACCGCAGGCTTGGAGGCACTGAGCCAGCAGGGATGTGTAATGGTGCTGGGGCAGCAGCAGGGTGGCATGGTCCCGATGTGCACCATAGGATGGATGGGGGAAGGCAGGGGCAGCAGGGGCAGGGGAAGCAGGACTGCCAGGCATGCAGCAGCATGGGCGGGGGGGCAGGACAGGGGCACACAACACAGGGCTAGATGGGGTCGGGTCACATGCCACAGTGTAATACCATTAACTAATAGAGACAAATATACCCCCACAGGTGATGCTGCATACCTACTGCATCCCTGGCTCCTCACCCCCTTCCGACAACCCGGAACAGTGGCAAAGGAGGAACGCTACTATGAGGCACATGCTGCGATGCGCGCCATCGTCGAGCGTGTCTTCAGCATGCTGAAGAGGCCTTTCCGGTGCCTGGGCCAGTCAGGCGGTGCCCTACAGTACAGCCCTGAGAAGGCCTGTGGCTTATTCCTGGCCTGTTGTATGCTACACAACATGGCCCAAGACCATGGGATACCTGCTGAGGCTGGCGAGGGCAACAGTTCCGGGGAGGAGGAAGGGTGGGGGAGGGCCCAGCAGGGGCACACCCAGAGGAACATGGAGCTGACTACAGACATGGGCACAGGGATCCAAGGCTGGTGGCCAGGGCACGGGCATACTGCAGCAGAGTGGTGGAGGAACACTTCGGGACAATGCACTGGCTGTGGGGCAGCAGTTTTCCGGGAGACATTCTGGAAACTGTGTTGCTGTCCTATTTGCAGGCAACTGTCAGCTCTGAGGGAGGAGGTTGCCCACCTCCAGGCTGAACTAGCAAGGACTAAGGAGGCCTCCCCCTTCCAAAGAGCACCACTGCCACAACCACTGCCTCAGAGGTTGCCAAGTATGAAGAGCAGTTGGACCACAGTGGGTTCTGAGAGGGTGCGGGTGGTGGATCAGAGGCAAAGCCCCCTAGTTGTACCTCTACACAAATCATATGCCATTCTGGCAGAGCAAGGTTCCTCTATGATGGCACCCTCAGTGAGACCCAGAAGAATGCTGAGGACATCCACAAGGGAGACCCACAAAAGGGTGGCAAGGGACACCACAGGAGAAGGAAACAGCTTCTGATAGGGGACTCAATTGTTAGGGGGGTAAAACTGGGAAAGGGAGAGGAGAAGGAAGTAAGGTGCCTGCCTGGTGCTATGGCTTGGAGGGACAGGAAGCGAATCCACAGGATTGCAGAAGCAGCATCACAGGAGAGGGAACTAGATATCATAATCCACCTTGGAACAAATGACCTAGCTAGGCATGGGATCAGTGCAGTGCAGAATGAATTTGTGGAGTTGGGGAGGGGCCTCAGATGGGTAGCAAGCATGGTAACCTTCTCAGAGGTGCTACCAGTCCATGGCAGGAGTGAGGCTAGGGTACTAAACACCATGCAGTTTAATGAATGGTTGCAAAACTGGTGCAGAGCACAGGGCTTTGGCTTCATTGGGGACTGGGGGCCACCTGGAGAGATAAAGATCTATACTGGCATGATGGTCTGCATCTGTCCATGAAGGGAACCAAGCTCCTAGGTGATAGGTTTAAATGCTTCCTTGGCAAGCTTTTAAACTAGCCAAGGGGGGAGGCGCTGATAAAAGGCAGGAAATTTCAAGCCTCCCCCCACAAAATATGGCAGGTAGTAAGGTAAACACTGAGGTACAGAGTTCAACACAGGGCAGGACAGGGGTAAATGGAAAAATAGACAAGGACAATAAGAGCAGGGATGGGGAAAAAAGGATAAAGCCAACATTAAATGGAGGGCAATGAGTACCAATGCCCGTAGTCTGGGAAACAAGCTTCCTGAGCTAGTAGCCCTGATGGAAGATGAACAATTGGATATTGTGGCAGTCACGGAAACATGGTACACCAAGAACCATGACTGGGATGTCAACATACCAGGGTACATAGTCTACAGAAGGGACAGGGAAGGCAAAGAGGAGGTGGAGTAGCTCTATACATAAGGGAAGGGATCAAAGCTACAGAACTAAAAAGTAAAGGGGGAGGACAAGATGCACTCTGGGTCACCTTGGAGACAGGGAATGGCATCACAATCCGCTCAGGGGTTGTATACAGACCCACGTCTCAAGGGGAGGAAATGGACAACAAAATGATAGAGGACATTCTCAAAATGGCTGAAAAAGGGGAGATACTGTTGATGGGGGGTCTGAATATGCCAGATGTTAACTGGATAACATGTACTGCAGTCACATCCAAGAGCAGGGTCATTCTCGATGCCCTGCAGGGGAAGGCCTTAGACAGCTAGTGTTGGAACCCACTTGGGAGGGAGCAATACTAGACCTGGTACTCTCAAATGGAGAAGGATCACAAATTTAGAAGTCAGTAGACCTCTGGAACAAGCGACCACTGCACAGTGTGCTTCACAATGAGCACAACCATGGAGATAAGCCATACAAAACAAGGATACTGGACTTTAGAAGGGCTGACTTTGGCAAAATGGGTGAATACCTGAAAAATGCACTAGCAAATGACCAAAAAGGAGGGGTGGAAGAACAATGGAGAAAAATCAAAACTGCCATCATAGAGGCAACAAGCCTTTGTGTGAAACAAATAAAACAAAGCGGAGTAAAAAACTACTATGGTTCTCAAAAGAGGTGGCAGGGAAGGTTAAGGAGAAAAAGGCTGCATTCAAAAAGTATAAGGAATCACAGAAGGAGCACTAAAGGGAACTGTATCAATTAAAGCAGAAAGAAGTGGGGAAGGCAGTCAGACTAGCAAAAGCACAAACCGAGGAAAAAATAGCCAACTCAGTTAAGAAGGGGGATAAAACCTTTTATAGGTACATTAGGGAGCATAGAAAGGTTAAGGGAGGGATAGTGAAGATTAATAAAGGAGAGGGGAGGTAGGCAGAGGGAGACAGTGAAAAGGCAGAGATGCTGAATGAATACTTTTGCTCAGTATTCACAAAAGAAGATGAGAAGGAGTTACCTAAACCAGACAATAGAAGCACTCTGGGTGGGAGGTTGACACCAGTCCATTCACAAAAGAAAGAGTCCTGAAAGAACTCCTAAAACTCAAGGTGGACAAAGCAATGGGGCTTGATGGGATTCACCCCAGAATCCTAAAAGAACTAAGGGAGGACCTAGTGACACCACTGACCACGCTTTTTAACAAATCATGGCAGGATGGGGTGGTTCCTGAGGACTGGAGGATGGCAGATGTGATTCCCCTTCACAAAAGTGGGAGCAAGGCAGAAGCAGAAAACTACAGACCTGTAAGTTTGACCTCAGTGGTAGGGAAAATGATGGAATCACTTCTGAAAGAAAGAATTGTTGAGTACTTAGAGGCCAGTGGGGCACAGGACCCAAAGCAGCATGGATTTACAGCAGGAAGGTCATGTCAGATGAATCTAATTGATTTCTTTGACTGGGTGACCAAAGTAATAGACCAGGGAGGGGCTGTGGATATGGTCTACCTAGACTTTAGCAAGGCATTTAACACAGTCCCACAAAAGATTAATAATCAAGTTAGCCAGCCTGGGAGTGGTCCCAGGGTGGTAGCAGGTAGCAAACTGGCTGCACAACAGGACACAGAAGATAATAGTGAATGGAACACATTCAGAAGAAAGGGCGGTTACTAGTGGAGTACCTCAGGGCTCAGTACTGGGTCCAGTCCTCTTTAACATCTTTATAGGGGACATTGCAGAGGGTCTGGAGGGAAAGGTATGCCTCTTTGCAGATGACACAAAGATCTGTAACAGAGTTGATGCACAAGAGGGGGTAGAAAGGATGAGAAGGGACTTGACAAGGTTGGAGGAATGGTCAGACATATGGCAACTTAGATTCAATGCAAAGAAGTGCAAAGTAATGCACCTGGGAAATAAAGATCCAGGAGAAGAGTACACAATAGCAGGGGAGGTACTAACAACAACAATAATGGAAAGGGATCTGGGTGTAGTCATATCAGATGACCTAAAGGTGGGTATGCAATGTGAGAAGTCAGTAGGGAAGCCAGGGGATACTGGGATGCATAGGGAGGGGCATCACAAGTAGAAAAGGAAGTGGTTATCCCTCTATACAGACAGTTGTTGAGACCTCATCTGGAGTACCGTGTGCAGTTTTGGAGACCTCATCTATGCAAGGACATAGACAGGATGGAAGCAGTCCAGAGGAGGGCAACTAAAATGGTGCAGGATCTGCAGCAGAAACCATATGAAGAGAGACTGAGAGAGCTTAATATGTATACTCTTGATGAAAGGAGGGACAGGGGGACATGATAGAAACATTCAAGTACCTCAAGGGAATCAACAAAGTCCAGGAGGGTAGCATCTTTCAGAAAAAGAGATGTGTAAGAACAAGGGGTCACAATTTAAAGATAGAGGCGGACAGCTCAGGGGTAATGTGAGGACATTTTTTTTCATGGAGAGAGTGGTGGATACATGGAACAGCCTTCCTGAGGAGGTCGTTGGGTCTAAAACAGTGGGGGAATTCAAACAAGCATGGGACAAACACAAGGCAATTATACTGGGGGGTTGCAGGAAGTAGGCTGTCGGTTAACTAGAATCTGCAGCTTATCCAGTAGGTAGGGAAATGGGCAGACTGGGTGGGCCAAGTGGTCTTTATCTGTCATCAAAGTCTATGTTTCTATGACACAAAGGTGAGTATGCAGGTTGGTACATGTGCAGGTGTGGGCACCACAGTGTAGGGACAACATGGCGGGGGCAAGGCAGGCACCGTATGCCACACCAGGGCGCACATGCAGGCGAATGCATATGGTGGGACACACACACACACACACACACACACACACACACACATACACACACACACACTGCATGCACCACACCATAACTACACAGGCCATGCCCACACCGTCACGGGTCAGTGTGCACTGCGACCGGCACATGGGCACTGCATGCACTCATCATACCCATGACACAAGGCACGACTGCAGCACAAACACACACACAGGTGCACAAGCACAGGTGACATGGGGGTGTGCCAGGGCAACCGTGTGGCTGGAGACCACCACGCACAGTGGCATTGGCACCAACTACAGGGCGGCCAGTGTGCACAACCATGCCATCCACCACCACAGGCCCCTGGGTATGGACATCACAGGGCCACCCTACAACCACCACGGACATGCGGGCGGCCTCTGCCCCAGCCGCTGGTGATCATGGTGCCACCACCAGCCACATGGGGTGTCCCTAGAGACCCCACAGGGGTGCTGCACTGAGACTGTGAACGGGTGCTCAGTGGGGTGGACGAACCACGCCCCCCCCGGCTGAGCCATGGCCAGTGGGGGTGGATGCCAGTGGCGATGGGGTCAGCAGTAGGGGACCCACCTGGTCCCATCGACTGGGTGTCTGGGACATGCTCCTGGGCATCCAACTGGACTCACACTGTCTGTGGCATGCTGTGGATGCAGCCACTGCCTCCGCAGTGGTTGCGATCCTCTACATGGCTGCGGTCATGCCCACCCGCATGAGGCATGTCTCAGCCAGCATCTTAGCACTCCACGCTGCCACTGACTCATGCTCCTGGACCATGACAGCCCGATGGCTATGGAACTCTGCCCAGAGTGCCTCCTGACCATCCACAGTTGCCCGCAACAGGTCAAGGTAGACACCCATGTCATTGTCAGGTGAAGTGGCATGTGGGCGGCGCCGCCAAACCAGGGAATGGGCAGCCTCACCAGGGTCATCCATGGGTGGTGGATGCACCCTGTCAGGCTGTGCTGTGTGCGTATCATGGCTGGGCACAGTTACCTGCTGTCCATGCATGTCTTCCTGTGGTCCCACTGTAGAGGGTGCGTGCCCACTGGTGCCCTGCCTGGATGCCACTGATGCTGCCAGCACTGTGCTGGGCAGCGGTGCAGAGAACATGGCACACACAGCCCCAGGCATACGTGCCACTGCTGCACCAGTGTCCAGCACAGTGGGGACGCTGTTGGCACCTAGGGTCCCATGCACAGGCGGCCCCGCACTGTGTGTACTGCAGCCACCCATGGCAGTGGTGCTGCTGATGGTGGAACATGCATTGGTGCTAATGCCCTCACCCTGCATGCCACTGGCAAGCATAATGAGTGCATCTGCTATGTCCACCACATGCTCTGGTCACCATCAGACAACCCAGCCAGGCCCCCCAACCATGTGATGTACCCACCTTCAGTACCACCATCACTGGTGGAGGGCTCTGCAGGGCCCTCTGCCACAGATGCCATGACCGGTTGTGTGTAGAGCATGGACATGACCACGTCACTGTCAATGGCCCCAAGGGGTGGGCCCACATCATTGCCTATGGGGGCTGTGCCGTCGGCCATGGCCACACCATGGAGTCACGATGGAGCTGTGGAAGACAGAAAGGGAGATGTGGTTAATGCACAGGACGCACATGGCACAATGCACAGTCAGCCACACACCACCGGGTATGCACGCCAATCCATGGTGGGTGCGGACAGTGTGCACAGCTACTCACCATGCTGCGATGGGCTGCCCCCCATCTGGAAGCCACCCCCAGGGACGTCATGCATGGATTTCCCTGACACACTGGTGGCCAGGAGGGCCTCGTTGGCGCTCAGTGGTGCCACTGAGCCGGGTACACCCCCTGTCCACCTCAGGGAGGCCTGGATGCTGGCCACCCTCTCCTTGGCCCTCCATCACCTGTCATTCCAATGCTTCCTGCAGTCCTGCACTGTGCAGTTGTATGGTGCGACCGCGTTCACATGCCAGGCCTACCTCTTCCCAGCCCATTGCACGCACCATCCTGCTGCCACCCTGCCAGTGAGTACATCCAGGAGTAGATGGCATGCCTCGATGAGTGCCCTCTCCTTATCCTGTGTGAAGTTTGGTCACCACCCACCTGCGGCACCTGACTCCTCAGACATTCTGTACACTGTGGGTAGAAGCAACCTTGTGTCAGACCCACCCAGGTGTACACACAGTCCCACACCAAGCTCCCACTGTCTGCAGGCTCACCATGGGCTGTGGTGCCAGTGGCCTGTGCCGTGATCCATGCGTGGGCTGCCTGGCACAGGTGGACATGCACCATGGTGTGCTGTCCATGAGGGACGGTGCACGTGTCACACATGGCACCCAGGACACAGCAGGGGTACCATGTAGCCACCACAGGGTGTGTGACACCGACCCATCCGTCGTGTGTGTGTCCCAATACCCCTGCTGTGTGTGTCCCACCACCATGGTGTACCATCATACCTGGGTGCCACCACTGTGTTGGCTGCAGGGCAGAGGGGGACTTCCATGTGGTGACACGCAGTGTTTGCACAGCGGTGGTGTGCATGTTGGCAGTGATGACACTGTGCCTGCACTGGTGTTGCACTGTGTGGTGTACATACATGTGTCATGGCGCTGCATGCACTTCACAGTGCAGTCCAACCCCAGCCATCCATACCATCCCTGTGTCCCTGTATACTATGTGATGTCTTCCATACACGTTGCACCCCCCCATGCAGTGCGGCGCGCTGCCATCCATCGTGCAGCAGTGCCCGGTATGAGCTGTGCTGTGTGTGTCCCAGTGACACGCTCCTCCACTGTGGCCTCAGCAGGGAACTGTCCAATGTCGCCCCATGGATACGTCCCTGCGGTTATTCATCACATGTTGCTGTGGTGCCCACCTGATGGTGGTCTGGTCCCACATTCAGTGTACTGGGGCACCATCAACTGTGCACACTCCGATGCAGGCACACCAGTGTGTGCTGCAGCCCTGTGACTATGGCAGTGTACTCACCCTGTAGGCACTGACTCCTTTCAGTACCCTGGTCTCAACCTGCTGAATTGGGAGCATTTATGGATCAGGGCATGCAAATGAGGCCTGAGCACCTGTTAATGAGATGCTAATCGGCTAAGATGCCCATGCAAGGATGATGAGGCTGTTTGAGGCGCATTCTCTCTGAATTTCATAATTGCTCCCAGCTCATCTCACTTTGCACAGAGCATCTGTGTGATGCGCCACCAGCAGTATGGCGCATTGGCAGCACATGCGTGGTCTTGGTGGTGCATCTGCATGGATTTGGGCTGTCCACACGGTGCATCCCCCACGCATGCGTTGTACATGTTGTAGGGTGCATACTCCATTATGTGCTGTTACGCCATAGTCCAGTGCACCATAACATGCTTAACGATCACGGTGCCGTGTACTGTATCGCGCAGCTTGTCCCACAATGCGCCGCCCAGGCTGCAATGTCCGTCCCTCCCCACGGATCACTCACTATGCACGGTACACGTTACTGGCATATGCCGTGCGCAACATGGTGCCGGCATGCGCACAGTGCATGCACAATCATGTCCTTGCCATGCAGCACTATTGTGTGGTGGTGTGCGCATGCACAGTTCCATCAGCAGTGGCCAATAGCGCTTCATGTTCAGTGTGCGGTGTGCTGCAGGTGTATCACTGTTGCACGTGGCGCATAATGGTCAGTGGACACTGAATTCCCTGATTGCACCTTGCCACTGTATGTACACAGTGTAGGATGCCTGGAGCTGGGAGAATGGTGCCTAGGGCCATGAACTGGCTACATTTGGAGCTGTTACACCTAGTGGCACAGGTCATGGCTGTGGAGGGCTGCCTGTTTGGACAGGAGGACCTCCATGAGCCCAGAGCCAGGGTGTGGGCCACCATTGCTTCATGGATTTTGCAGCGTACTGGCATGCCATGCATGGGTGAGCAGTGCAGGCATCACTATGGTAACCTCCAGAGGCGGGGCCCGGAGAGGCTGGCATGACTGCGGTGCCGTGTACACAGGGGTACACTGCCATGACCAGGTAGGTGTTCTCCAGCTGTGTCCTTCTGTGGCATATGCTGTGTGTGTCTATCACTGCCCCATGGTGCTAATGTGCTGCTTTGCCCTGTTGCTGTGGGGGACAGGCATGGCTGTGTGCGCCCACCTACACCACGTGCCTCAGACACTGGCATCACTGTTTGCTGCATGGCCACGTGCTGGCAGGGTGGGGTGGCTGGGGATTTGTATCCTGCACTGTGGTAGTGTTTGCTTTTTGTGCTGTGTGTTGTGTTTTGCAGGTCCAGGGGCCAGGCAACGTGCCGTGGACATTGCTGATTTGCATCATCACCAATACATGGGTGCCAGGCCTGGTGCCCTTCCAGGGGTGGGTGAGTGCCGCTTTACATGGTTGCAGTCTTTCTGGTGTTGTGCGGGCTTTGGTGGGCGGGGTTGTGTTTCATGTTCTGGCCCTCAGTGTGTGTTTCTTCTGTCATTTTCTGTAGGTGTCCATGATCGCCGTGCTGCTCCAGGTGGTGATGGTGGTGGCACTGTGCCAGTGGGTGTGGACCAGAGGATCCATGTAGCCATCCAGGTGGCCCTGTGCCCTCTTACTCAGACTGTTCAGTGCCTGTCAGCTGCCCTGTGGGGCGTCATGCTGCGCCTTACGGGCTGTGTCAGGGTGCTGCGTGGCAGAGCACAGTGCCGCTGGTGACCCCCGCCACCGACTAGGGGACTTCCTGTGTAAATAGTTGCCCTACCCTGTTCCTTGTTTCTGTCCCTCTTCCCATCCTCCTGCCCAACCCTGCTCCCCCTCATCCCCTTCTGTGGATGCCATTGTTGATGTTGTTGTTGATGTTGTTCCTTTTCTGGCATTTGATCTGTACAGTTTCTATGGCCATTACGTTTTATAAACATGTTTTACTCTACACCTGTGTCCGTGGGTCTGTTAGTGTCGGCTCTGTGTTTGCTCCTCCTACCCTGCTGTTTTGCTCCAGTTGTTCTGCTGGCTCCTCTGTGTGGCTGCAGGGCTGCCTGCCTGCCCTGGGGCATCTCTGGATGCGCAAGTGCTTCTGCGGATGTGCCGTTGTGTCCTGTGGTGATTCACAGTGGTGTTGCACTTGTTGCTTGGCATGGCGCATCCCTTTGTGAATGGCACCGCCTGGGTTCAGCTCATCTGACTTCTGCTGGAGCATCTGAGATGTGCCAGGCACTTCTTCTTTGTGAATCCTGCCCAAAGCATCCAATGAATTTGTCTCTGAACTGATAAAGGTTGACAGCCCGATTCAAAGTAAAGATTACAGTGATGGGTACTTCAAGGAAAACCAGTGATAAATCTTAATGCACTACGATAAAGAGGATCCAATACTTTCAAGACTGCATCAGTTGTTCTCATATAGATACAATCACCATAATCAATTTGTGATATGAATAAAGAATTAACCAATTGTTTAAGTGGTGCTGTGAAAGAATGTCAAATCAAAGACATAATTATTGTAATGGTTTATAGACATCTTTTTAATGTAAATAAATAGTGCTATATTTTTGCAATAAAGCTATATGACTTTTGTGTCACTTTTGTGAGTTATTTCCACACAAGCATGTACTGCCTTATTTGTATGTAGAATGTCACTGAATGCACTGCATCCATTATAATAGTTTTGCCACTGTCTATATTGAATGATTTCATTGGTTTACATTTAGTGGCGTCATTTTTCCCCCAAAAGATCTGACAGACTCACTGCTCTTAGTGAACTGAACTGATTACATTTGAGGTTATTAGCAAACTGTATTCTAAATAGTAGTTAGTACTAGTTCTAATTATTTTTTAGTTTTCAGCACAATACATCTTTATTTTTGTGTTATTTGTCATTCATTTTTCATATATTTTTAACCATGTCTCGCTGTATGGTACCAGGGTATAATAACATGACTGGTCGTACTGAAGCTATTTTGTATAAGCCATTCCCTAGGCATGACAAGAAACTGTCAACTCAGTGGATTCACAGCATTAGAAGAAAAGACCTTAATATGAAAACAATGAAGTGGTCATGCAACCATGTTGTGTGTTCAAACCATTTTGCCGATGATTGTTTTGTTATGGAGTCTGAGTTGAAGGTATGAGTGTATGGACGACCCTCAAAGCGAATGATTCACGATGATGTCATACCTACATTTATCCTGGATAGTCAAAAGAAACCTGCACTTCAACTTCATACCCTAAGGTGCCTGCAGCGGAAGGAAGGAGCTGAGGTACATATATGTTTACTACTGACTTATTTGTGAGAGTATGTAATGTGTTGTGTAACAGTCTTTGTAAGAGTCTCATCCCCTTGACATTGCCTAGATGTGTGCTTGTGCATATCAGTATAATGAATATAGTCATTAATTTGTATATGTCCAAAAAAACAGTAATCCTTTTTTCTCTGTCCTGGCAGACCCCCACTGCACCCCGCTACCCCCTTCCAGGCAGTGGCATTATGTCGGCAGGCAGTCAAACCTACTAGCAGTCCACCTCAACTTCCAGCTGACTGAGCTGTTAGTGAATTAGAGCATACAGTATGGCTGTAAGCTGATTGGTTGACCCTGTCAACCAATGAGGCTTACAAGTCTACTAATAATATGTCGTCTAACATTGTGAACAAAGTCATTCACAAAGTTGCGAATAAAAACACAGTACACACTGCAAGTCCATTGATTGACAGGGTCGACCAATCGACTTACAGCCATACTGTATGCTGTCATTCACTGACAGCTCAGTCAGGAGGCGGCTGTGGTGAACTGCGGTGGGCTGTGCCCGTCGACATAATGCCACTGCTGGGACAAGGAAGTAGTGGGTGCGGTTGGATGCTCCGTAGATTGGATGGGTCCACTGAATCACTAGGGATACTTTGCTTCATCATGTGTCACTGCCATTGGGCCAGGGATGGCCGGGGGGGGGGTCCACTAGACTACCAGGGCAATTTATATATAATTGTTAAGTATCAGGGCTATGGGCAGTGAGGGGGTTTTGAGTAGACTACCAGGACAATATAATTATTATCATGACATATCATGGCTACGGGAGAGTTGGTGGGGTTCCACTAGACTACCAGGGCAATTAAATTAATATTATGACAAATTTGGGCTACAGGTAGGAAGGGGGTGTTCAACTAGACTTCCAGGGCATGATTATGGGAGTTTTTTTATTATCGGGGATATAGGCAGGGAGGTGGGGCCACTAGACTACCTGGAATTATTTGGATATTTTCTATTTATTTATGGGGTTATGGGCATGGGGGCATGGCACTAAACTGCCTGGGGTTTCTGCTTGTGTTTACTGATCTGGGCCCTTGCAGAGAGCATGGTGCATTCTGCTGGGTGCATCCCTGCATGGGTAATGCAAATGGGTCCATAATGTCATGCAAATGACCCCATTGTAGCTTGCATGCCTAATGTCCTCATTTGCATGTTTGGGACTGTGAATACCACCCTTAGTCACAGCTCATCTGGAGGTGTGCTGCTCCATCAGTTTCCCAGTCTGACTGGGGGATGCGCTGGTGCATCACGGGTTGGGCGCAACTGTGGCATTCACAGAGGTGATGCACCGGGAGCCTCTTACGGTGCATGTTCTGTGAATACTACAGTTTTTGCTCAGCGCATCTCATTTGCACCGAGGAAACAGAGACATGCCAAGTGCATTTCTTTGTGAATCCTGCCTGAATTTTTTATGTTTACGATGACTGCATTTGTGACACACCGGCAATGAACTGGAAGAAAAACTGTCATTGACATAAAGATGTAATGAACTTGATATTTTTCTTAATGTCAATTTACATGTCATTTTTGCTGCATCAATATTAATGTATGTCAATATTAATGCACTACAAGGTAACCAATCAGCCCAGACATCATGTTTTTCTTTGTTTGTAACAGGCTATACAGACATTACTGAGAAGCAATGTTACAACAGTTCCTGGAAACAATGAAGCTATGTCAGACATGGAGATAGAACATGTGTATATTGACCAACTGCCAGCTGCAATCGCTGCACAACCTAAAGTACCAGAAACCGCTGTTCAAACTGATATTGATATGGCATATATGCGAGAGTATGATCGAATGCTCATGCCTGCAGATCTCGTGCTAGTGACTGCAGATCATTCTTATGTTCGTACCCAAAAGGTAGGTTGTCATTACACAATCATGCATCCTGTGTCTTTATACACAGCTAAGCAGCCTGTCTTTTTCATATCACCAATGGCTACATGATATCCACACCCACCCAACCTGAAGACCGCAACATCCTATGTGACAGAATTAAACCCCCGGTGTTTGTCCTTGTCCTTGACTTGTGTGTCACACCAAAAATAACATTGCGTAGTAAATGAGTATATGTGCTGCACTGAGTGAGTGCGGGCTGTCCATGGAGACAGACAGACACTGCGGCTAGTGGGTCTTTGAAACTATACCCAAGCTACCTGAATTTTCGGGATGTATACGGCACACCACTGCAGACAATCACTTGTATGTTTGTCTGACTCTCTCTCTTTGCATCAAGAGTCACCACCGGTGCATCCATCAGCTACATGACAGGATCCTGTTGTCACTATTCATGTCCCCGCCCACACGTATTTCACCTTTTCCCACCAACCTCCCATGAGGCACAGAATCAATGGCCTTGTTAAAGTCCAAATACAGGACATTCACTGCATGGCCGTTGTCCTGCTCCCTCATTACCCAGTCATACTACTCAAGAAGTTTTATCATGCAGGATCTTACTCTGACAAACCCATGTTGATCATCTGCTTGCAGTGCACTGACTTCCAGAAAGGTCACCAAAGCCTCTCTTTTTGGTTCATCTCCATTAGTTTCCACACAATGGATGTGATGCTTAATGGTCTGTAATTGCCTGTTTCACCCTTTTGGCCACTTTTGTAGTATGTGATCCATCCTCCGTGTTTTGTTGTACACAACATGTGTCCATGTAGGTATCTAACAGGTCTGCCATCAGCACCGCCATAACCTCCAGCAGTTCTTTTAGGACTAGAGATGGGCGAAGTGGCCAAAATTCGCTCCGTGGAGTGATTTGCAGAGTAATGCTGAATCCACGAAGTGCTCCACAACCTGAAGCGGAGTACTTTGTGTCATAATGGGGAATGCGAAGTCCATTGAAAGATGACTTCACATTATTCCGCCTTCCCCAAACCACTTCTCCCCCAATTTTAAGGAGAAGTATATTGAAATCAATGTACTTTGCATCACTTCTTCTTTTTATTGAGCTCCAAGGCAAATTTGTGGTGCTTCATGGGATTACAGGTCACATGGGCTCTAGGTTGTTCTGCACAGCCTCAGTTCTGTGTAGTGTGTGTGTAGTGGAAGATGGAGACAGCTTTGTCTCAGAGCTCTGCGATTCAAATCCTCTAAAAGCTGTTAAAAAAGCCTTTTTGAGCCATTTTTTTTTTTGCTCAAAATTTAGTGCATCGATTGTAGGAAACCCTCCTGTGCTCATATCATCGAGTGTTTATTGTTTGTGTGTGGATTTTGAATGTTAATTTAGAACAGTCAGTCTGTGTACTGTGTACTGTGACGTGTGCTTTGGGGGAGGGGCGTATCTGTGGTGTAGACAGATTAACTGGGAGAAAAAAGGCAATCTTTCTGTTTTGGTTATATTTTTTTTTGTATAACTGTGATAATGTACACACAGTAATATTTTCAGTAATTCTTGACTTTTTTTGTTGATTGTAGTGGTGTAGTAGTGTATAATTTCAGTTTGTTTAAAACATTTGGTTATATTGCTAAAGGTTTTCAATTTGCTACACAATATTTGTAGTGTGTGTGTGTGCGATGTGTGCCATTAAATCAGACAACTTTTATTGTGCCAGAGTAATTGTAGCAGTGTGAACCTGCTATCTACCGCACCTACATGAATTCTGTATACTGCTTTGTGGTATATTTACTGGTAGTGGACTGTTACTGCAGTGCACTCCCCCCCCAACCAGCAAAAGATATTCTTTTGCAGATTTGGATTTGTGACTTGTGAGCACTGGTTAGGTGTTGTTGTGCCTTTGCGTCTGTCTTTGCATCTCTTGAGTGCACAGCGCAATCTTAATCTGTCTGTGCATTTGCAGTACACTATTAATTCTGGGAGACTTTGCATTTCTTGTTACGCTCTGACTTCACTTTGCCAGCACTGGGGAATTTTCTGGACACAAGACAGTAGCATTTTGGGGATACACATTAATTCTGGTGACTGTGTGGCCACTGATCGCATGACAGAGTGCACCGTTAATTCTGGGAGACTGCATTTTTTGTTACTGTCTCATTTCACTTCGCCAACACTGGGGAATTTTCTGGACACAAGACAGTAGCATTTTGGGGATGCAAATTAATTCTAGTGACTGTGTCTGACCACTGCATGCTTGACTGAGTGTACCATTAATTCTGGGAGACTTTGCATTTTTTGCTACCTTCTCATTTCACTTCACCAGCACTGGAGAATTTTCTAGACACAAGACCGTAACATTTTGGGGATGCAAATTAATTCTGGTGTCTGTGTGTGACCATTGTGTACATAACTGAGTGTGCCATTAATTTTGGGAGACTTTGCATTTCTTGTTACGGTCTCATTTCACTTTGTCAGCACTGGGGAATTTTCTGGAGGCAAGACCGTAGAATTTTGGGTATGCACATTAATTCTGGTGTCTGTGTGTGATGTGACCACATCCACTGCACACATGACTGAGTGTGCCATTAATTTTGGGAGACTTTGAATTTCTTGTTGTGCTCTCATTTATCTTCATCAGCACTGGGGAGTTTTCAGGACACAAGACAGTAGCATTTTGGGGATGCACATTAATTCTGGTGACTGTGTGTGGGGGGGGCATAAAGGGGCGTACCTCATGTTGTGCCACTGCACCTTATTTCATGTTAGGGAATGACAACACAAGTAACAATTACAAGGCGAAGTGAGCATTTCCTATTGGCTACTCCACATAGCGGAGGGACAACGCGAAGTGGCCACTTCCCATTCACTTCGTCAGTGGACTTTAATTTTGCTGCAACTCTATTTAAGACCCTGTGTTGTATGCATACTGGTACTGGTACCTTATCCACCTTCACTGCCTTCAAACTTCCAATACCTTGCCATGTGTGATCATGTCATCTGACACCCTCTTGCCCACCTTGCCCATCCTTGTAGGTACTCATAACCGGGTAATGCAGTCACATGCGAGGGGCCATTTTCATATACGACTGTGGCCATTTAAATGGCAAATCAAGACAGCAACACAAAAAACAACACTCATTTATACAATTATCATAGATGAAGGAGCACAGTTGAGCACCACAATGGTGCTGCAAACCCGTGCTGAAGCATATGCTGCAGCTTTTCTCTCCAGCACTCCCAGCTCTAGCTGATCCTGGCAGCCACCCGACCATGGACCATCGATGATCACCGGACTGCAGCTACCATACTGGACAGTAGCCCAGGAGGGTTGGTGCAATACCAGTGTCCAGGTCACAATTAATAGCATCAGAAACAACTAAATATAATTATAAAAAGGGTCTCAGAAATGCTCAATTGGATTGTCTGTTAGTATTCCTACAGTGTTATATTAATCCATGTTATATTGTCATGTACAGCATGCTTACCATGGTACAGTGCTTCATATTGTCAGCATTCAATTCTCTAGCACTGCTGAATGACCAGAATGATGCGTTTTGATTTGGAACCAGCATAGTGGAAGAACTTTGTTATTAAAATTCTCCCTCTAAATGAAGAAGTCATTCATACAGCATCATTTTAAAACTGTTGTTTTGCAATGTATGTTTTATAATAGCAATAATGCAATATCAGTGGTTACAGTACCAGTCATTTAATCACCCCCTGTGGGTGATATGGCACTCAGCTGTGCCTCATGCCACATTACATCCACTGGGGGACATTAACAGACTATTCATCAAACCTCTGGTCATACTGTGCTGTATAGTTTAAAAAGACTTTGGAGCACAGGGCTCTTAGAAGCACATATGCATGGATATGTGATTGACCCTCTTCCCAGTCCCTGATGTCATGTGCTATTTATTACATGTAAACATTCATTTTGTGGTTAAGGGGGAGGGGTGGTTAGTGGTTGAGTCCTGTAGCAACTGAACAATGCACAGATTCTAATGTTTGCTGACACGGTAAACATTCAATATATGTATTCAATGTGAGCTGGCTCAGTGGTGCTGAGGGTTGAGGCTCTGGACGCCACACTTCATGCCACACCAGTGACCCATGTTCAGGAACGGGCATGGGCTGCTGGGGGTCAGCAGGGGGGGAGGAGAAGGACTGAACATCTGGAGGACTGCTTTCCTTCTCCTGGGAGGGCTAGGGAGCTGGTCCCTGCATCACTTGCCCCTGGCGGAGGCTGAAGGACATGGAGCTGTGCTGCAGTGTTGGTGGACCTGGGACAGATGCTTGCATTGCTTTTAGCATCATTGCATGTTTCCAGCTCCAAGGAGAACCCATAGAAAAAATAATTTGCCAGCCCCTGTGTATGAGCCAGGATTCAGTGCCCGACCCTCCAGCCACCTTCAGTTCTGCCTTGGCGGCCCCACTCGGGGGGGGGCATACCTGGTGAGGGTGCGTGTTGCCAAGCCCAGGGTGATACCGCTCATGGGGCTAGCGGTGCCGGCAGGAAAAAGCATACTAAAAAAAAATGTATTCAATGTGAGAATGAATAGGTGAATGTCGGGTGAAAAACATCTATTGAACAAACCTGCACATGCAATAATTCCAAATAAAAGCACTGTATGTTGTGGGTCATTCATTATAAAGAGAATAATGCATGGCTCACTGGGTATTCCCAGTGAGTAATACCATGGATAGGTTCTTGACATGTAGGAACCTCAAGAGCAAAGCTCAGGAGGTTCCAGCGTCCAGAACCTTGAGATGGAATCTCACCAGTAATGCCTTGTGAGGTATCCATTATTTTTTTTTATATATAGATGCGAGTTTCCTCCTGTTGTTTTGTTACAGGTGGTCAGCCCTTCAGCGAAGGACTGTCTGAGTCCTTCCCAACCGTTGCACTTTCTCGGACAGTCTGTGCCTCTCTTTCCCTACCACCCACATGCACACATGGATGGTATTGCAAACAGTTTTGTTTTAGTCCTACCTTTTGCTTTCTTGAGGGAGCACAGGATCAGCCAGATAAATCCTTTTTGTGGCATGATTTTAAAAAAAAAAAACAATGGGAAAGTACCATGGATGCTTTATAGTCTCGCTAAGTGATAGACCCGCTGCCATGTTTTTGAAACTGTTTTGACCACCCACAGACCGAAAGTGGCCAATGATGAGCCACACTGTGAATGTGAATGCTTAATTGACATTTGCCAGCTCTACTGATTTGGAGAGTTATGTGTTTGTGTTGTTGAGCTTCGGTGATAATACTGTCGCTCAGGTCCCGAACTATACTATTAGGGGACCTGAATGATAGTATTATCACTCTTGAAGTGTGGTAGTATCACTTCAGGAGTGATAATATTACCAAGCATTTTTTATATATTTTAGTTGAGTATTAAATTCAAGATCCATATATTAAATATGTGTAATGCGTTGTTTTAAAATCTGTCTTATGTTTACCCAGCATCCTCAGCAACAGTCTGACACCATGGATCCATCTTTGATGACACAGTCAAATACTGTACAGCACATATGAAACTGCCTTGTACTTCTTATTCCCAAAATACCAAAATGCCAGCTACATATAGCGCAACCAAGATAAGAACATGTATGTGTGATGTTAATAGAAAGGAACACAATAGGTAATAACCACTACACGCTATATAACATTTTTGTACAGCGGTTTAACACTTAAGCAATGTATCACGTGAGGGTTTGGGCAATGCCATGATTTATCAACGTCTGGTGTGATTCTGGCATGACGGAGCTTCCTGGTGCAGCTGTTCCATGAACCGACTAGGTTGGAAAACAATGTGGACATGGTACTGTCAAATGTGGAGGCTGTTACAGACCTGCAGCTGGAGGACCCTTTGGCAGGGAGTGACCACCAATTGCTGTGGTTCACACTAAATATGGGTAGGGAAAGAGGAGGTACGGGCACCAGGGTGATTGAATTTAAGGGGGTGGACTTCAAAAGGATGGTGGATATTTTCAGAATACACCTGTAGGGAACCCAATCATGCATGGATGCTATTCTGAAATGGGATATTATTAAAAAAATGGCTAATAGAGGGTACTGGGACATACACTAAAATACATAGTAAGAAGGAAAGGGCAAAGAAGCCTAGTTTGTTGACTCAGGAGGTCATGGAAGGGGTGATGGCCACAAGAATGGAATTTCAGAGACTCAAGAAATCGGGAGGGGGAGTCGGCAGGGATGAGTATACGAATAAGTCCAGAGAGGTAACAAGGCAAGTCAAGTTGGACAAGGCTGCCAAAGAGCTGAGACCAGCATAGGTTATTAAGGAAGGAGAATTGGACTCCTTCAGATACATTTCAAAAAGAGGAAAAAACAAGGACCAGATTCTGAGAATTAAGAATGACGAAGGTGGGTGGAGCAGGCCGAAAACCAGGCATAGGCACTAAATCAGTACTTCTGCTCTGTGTTCACGAAAGAGAAAGGAGGCCAGACATCTCATGGGAGTGGTGTAGTGGGTGGGGAGGAGTGGAAGGGGTGACTGATATAGGGATTACAGATGGCAGGGTGTTGGAAGGGTTAATGGCACTGAGGGTGGACAAGGCACTGGTTCCCAATGGCGTTCACCCTAGGGTACTGAGGGAAGTGGCGTAGATACTGGCAGGTCCCTTTAACTGACCTGTTCAGTACAGCCCTGGAAACAGGATGCATTTCCAAAGACTGGAGAATGGCCCATGTGGTGCCCATTCACAAAAGTGGCCCTAATGACGTACCAGGCAACTACAGACAAGCGAGCCTCACATCAATTGAGGGAAAGCTCATAGACAATATCATAAAAGAGTGACTGGTGATCTTTCTGGAGGAATGTGGTGTACAAGACAGTCAACAGAATGGGTTTGTCTCTAAAATATCATGCCAGACAAACCTAGTTGATTACTTCGACTGGGCGACCGAGGAACTTGACCTGGGCTATGCTGTGGATGTCATGTATTTTGATTTCAGCAAGGCCTTTGACTCAGTGCCGCATGGGAGGTTGGGGGAGGGACCTGGAATACATAGGTGTGGTGGCAAAGATGGTCAAATGGATCACCAACTGGCTGAAGGGAAGGCAACAGCGGGTGGTAGTTGGAATGGAAACCTTATCACTGAGGGACATGACAATTAGGGTACCATAGGGATCAATACTTAGACCGGTGCTATTTGTGATATTCATTGCTGATATCTCACATGGGATCCTGAGTAAGATCAATCTGTTTGCAGATGATACAAAGATGTGAGCTGTGGTAGATGACATAGAAGGGTTGAGGGCACTGCAGGATAAATACCTAAATGGGTTAAACAAGACTGAGACAGAAGGAATTTTCCAGATTAGAGGGGAAGGGAAACGAGAGGGCATCAGCTGATATTGGAGAGAGGAAGATTCAGGAGCAAATTCAGGAGACATTTCTTCACAGAATGGGTGGTGGACAAGTGGAATACTCTGACTGAAGAGGTGGTATCCTGTAGAAGATTGGGCAGTTTCAATAGTGCATGGGATACAGTGAAGTGGGGTGAATACAAATCGGGGTGGGGAGGGTGGTGCAGATGCAAATTGAGGGGCTATCTGCACAATAGAGCACTATTTAATTTTATGCATATTCACTAGTCATGAAAAGTATGGATAGTGACAGACTCTGCTTATATTTCAATATACAGAATGTTGTCACGAATGAAGACAGAAGTCATACAGACCATGTTACGATGTCCGGTAAGTACTGTGAAATTTATGAAGATCTGACATAACTATGAACAATGAGTTTTGATTCTGTAAGTATGGAGATTTGAGATTCAGTGATTTGTTGATTATGCAATATACCATGCTAGGGTGTATGTTACGGCAGGACTGACCCACGCCTGATGCAGTGGGTTGCTCACTCGGCTGCAGGCGGCAGACTGAGCTAAACACAACATGAGTGTGTAAATCCTCCCATCACACGCACCCTGTCAGAGTATACTGCCATTTAAGCAATAAGGTATGACCTGTGGTTAGATTACAAGTCTGTTAATCACCCAGTAGGGGGTGTAATGTGGCACAAGGAGCATCTGAGTGGCATATTGGCCCTAGGTGGTGATTAACTGGCTGTTACTACTGTAAGAGCCTTATTGCTACTATAAACAAATATCCAAAACGAAAAGTGTTAAAACTATACTTCTTGAATATATTTCTTATTTAGATGGAGATTTTTAATAAATTAGTTCTTACACCAACAGTAAAACAATGTTGGTTCAAAATCAGAAAGCAGCATTCAAGTCATTCTGCAGTGCTAGGTGATGGAATGGTGACAGGAATAATCTGTGACATGGTGATCTGGCTGTACATGACAGTGTAACATTGATTAATGTAAGGCTGTTGAAATCCTAACAGCCAATCAGATTGCAGCATTTTAGATACTCTTTTTTATAATATATAATGTAATATACAGAATTGTTCTTGTTATTTTTTTTATGTTTTATTTTTTGAGTTTTGCTTGTTAAGGTTAACAGGAGAAAACAACATGGCTGTTTGCAGCTTTCAAGTTTGGCATGTGAGTGGCTAACACTTTTACCATGGGTGATGGCAGTATTCACACAATTGTAAACTGTGTCACAAAGCAAATCACAAGCCACTATTTTTTTTTTCAATTCAAAGTTTATTCACCACATTTTCCACATTACAGGAGGCAGTAATGAACACTTTGACATAGGACTTATAAGACAAATCATACTGCCCCCAACCCTTCCCTCCCCCCTCTCCCCTGCACAGCAGTTCATTCTAGCACTGTTATCACCAGCTAACTACCTTTACCAAGAATAATTAAGGTGGTAACCTCGACTACACATTACTTCATAGCCACCGTAATTAAAGTGTGAAGGGGATCCCAGATAACCTTATACCTATGTACTCTGTTTTGAAGGCTAGCAATAGCCTTCTCTGTATGTATATTAGCTAAAATCTCATTGAGCCACTCCTGATATGTTGGACCGGTCCTTTCCTTCCAACGCCTAAGAATGTTTTTATTTTTTTGGCAGAGAGCGCAACCATGGATATGTGAAATCTCCGGATTTTAACCTTTATGGAAGACAAATCCCCCAACAGGCAAATATCCGGTGTAAAATAATCTTGTAAACCCAATAAAGGATCCAGATTGGTTTTTATATGCTCCCATAATGATGCTATCTGGGGACACGACCAGAATAGATGAAAAAGTGACCCTGTGTCCTGGGAACACGTATTACACCTATCGGTATCAAGAAGGCCCCATTTCACCAGTTTAGTTGGGGTATAGTATAAGTTATGCAGGATGTGAAACTGCATGAGACGTAATCTATCTTGATATACATATTTATGACAGTACATCCAGAGGACAGACCATTTAAAAGTATATTGGGGGAAAAAATTAAACCCAGAAGTTGGTGGGGCCACCACCGCATCCAAACCTCCATCGGAACAACACTTGATAAATCTTAGAAATCACACCAGAGGAGACGAGAAAAGGAGAAAGTTCAGATACCAATGCAAAGGCTGCTGGATGGGGTGGAGTGGACCCAAGAACCGTGGTTAACAGGTGCCTTAATTGAAACACTTTAAAAACCTGAGACTAAGGAATTTTGAACTTGTAAATGAACTGAGAGAATGAAAGCCACTCTCCAACTTCATCCAAAAATGAGGATACTATCCCCTCTCCTAAATGAGGCAACCATGAATGGGAAATTTTCTGTTTGTTTATGGTGAAAGCCGGGGAATTCCAAATGGATTGAGCGAGATCTTTACTTTGATGGTAACGCAGAAAGGAGCACAGTTGCGAATGTACTCTTAGCGAAGTCATGATGGTGGGGCATTTATTAATATCTTGCAACTGAGAAATTTTTAGATAGAGCATAGTCGGGGGTCCATGTTCACAGACTGGAAAAAATCTAAGTCAATCTTAAGCCAAATCAGGTTCATGTTATCTGGGCCCAGTCTTACCCATCTCAGGTATTTAGCCAAATGACTAGCCCAGTAGTAGATGGGCAAGTAAGGAATCCGCAGCCCCCCCTCATTTTTGGGTGCGGCTAGTTTGTGGTATGCCAGCCTAGAGGTCTTACTCGACCATATAAACTTGGTAAAGAGTTTATGTGTTTTCTGAAACCATCTTAAGGGGACAAATGAGTTAAGATGCGACAGAGGGTAAAATAAACCCTGAACTAAGACATATCTGCCATCTGCGTCCTTAAATACCTGAGAAGGGATGAATGGGATGTCTCTATTAATAAGTATCATGACCCCACAACTATTGGTTTCCCCTGAAGCATAAAAAACCTGACCTATCTGTTGTCTCTGAAGTTGTAATACTTCGGAATCCACTAAGTGAAATTCTTGTAAAAATTATATCTGGGCACGCAACAGACTCAGGTGTTTAAGAACCTGATATTGTTTCAGTTTATTCCTGATCCCCATCACGTTCCATGTAGCAATATTAATATTCGGAGCCATCTATTATGTCAGGTATAAATCCAGATAAGGTATCTAACATATACTACAACCATGTAACAGGTGATTCTATTCCCCTGAATCTGCTGTGCCGATCTCCCACCCCCACTGAGCCCTTGTCCCTCCCCACCCCCAATTATCCCTCGAACAATCCACAACTTCAGTAATCCCAAAACATAGTCCAAAAAGCCATCCACCCAAACCCCCCTCTTATCGCTAACAACGTTCAGCAATAGTCTGTTTACTACTCCTCCCCCAGTTCCCCGAAAAACCGTCCCCCAAACTCTGTATTATTTATAATACATTCCCCCTTTTTGAGATGTTGGTAATAAAGAAAGAGAGAGGATTCAACATTCCTACAATACAAGCCCTTGTGTCCGTCACCTATCCCCTAATGAAGACCATTGGAAGCAAGCCAGTATCAATAAGACATCGCCACCAGAAACATCACGGCTTGCAAGGACATGTGGCTTGTTGGATGTGAAAAGGCGCCTCGTGGCGTGAGATCAGGAAGTCGGCCTCAGCCAAACATGACATTCCTTATGCAGGCCGTTGTCTCAATCAGCTCTCCAGCCCCATAGGGACAGACCCCCGTTCCTGTCCTCCAATTTGCTGTGCCTTTGCCCCAGTAAATCCCAACTTTTCTCCAGTCTTAGTGACCATTAGCACTTAACACGCATGAAACACAAGCCTCCTCCTGTGTTGCAAGTGTGTAACTGCATCCTGATGCCTTACAAGGGAAAGGATAACACAGCCCTTGCAATTGGATTTCTCCAAAAGCTATAGCCTTTTACTGAACCCATCCTTACCAAGCTCTCACAGGGGAAGGGGAGACCAAATATTACTGAGTAGGCTTTGTTTTCTCCCAACATGAAGACTAACGAGAAATCACTTAATTACTTGAAACCCCAGACCCAGACAAAACAAGCAAGAATATACATCCATGATTGGGATACTATGAATACCGAAGGGCCCGAAACACCAGACCCAGACAAAACAAATAAGAGCATGTATCCACAACTAGATCACTATGAAAAGAGAAAAGTCCTTTCTGACCCTTATTTGGGCTGAAATGAGAGTCCAAGAATGTTTATCCGCTTCTTTCCAGAAGATTCCTTTGCATGAATGCCCAGCCTTCTCAAATCGATTCTCATCTTGTCGGGAGAGACCTGAGGCCTTTCATGTGTCCCTAAAGAGATCTGGCAATGCTAATTTTAAACCAGCAAACGCTGCCTCCGGATCTTCATAGGTAGCCCAGGAACCAGCCACCTGTACCTGTAGCCAGGTCGGGTATCCCATACGAAATTTAAGTCCAGCAGCGATGATTTTTGAAACAACAGGATGAAATGCTGCATGCTTCAAACTGGACTGAACTCGGAATATCTTGCGCTATTCTAAGCTTAGCTTGCTCCCAGCGAACTTCTTGGAGTTCTCTCACCTTGTACAGGAAATGTTGTCGCTCTAAGAAATTTACGAAATGACAAATTATAGGTCGAGGCATTGCTCCGGAAGGGGGCTTCAGTCTTAATGACCTGTGGGCTCTCTCTATAATATATTTGGCCCCAAATGGGGAAGGGCCTGCAATCTTCTCCACCAGCTTCTGGGTAAAAGCAATGGTATTCTGGCCCTCCTCTCCCTCCGGTAACCTGAGAATCACAACATTATTTCTCTGGCTACGACCTTCAAGGTCTTCAAGCTTAACCTTGAATCTGGACAATTTCTGGCACATTGCTGCCACCTCAGGCTCGAACCTCTCCACTTGCTTCTCTAACAAGAAGATCCTAGTCGTGTTGACTGAGGTAGCGAGAGTGATCTCTTCTATTTTTCTCGTGAGCGATTTCATTTCCGTTGCCATCTCCTTAATCTCATCTCTGAATGGTTTAAATTCCTCCAGAAATCTAGACAATGTGAGCAGCTCCTGATCTGCCCCTGGATTGAAAGTGTCTTCCTTTTCTGCTCCACTCGAGGCCTGGGATTCTTTTGAGGCATTCTCTGGTGTAACTGCCGGGGTGTGTTTCTGCTGTTGCTTTTTCATGTAAATGTCCATTCTCTCTCAAAATCGCCCTGCAAGGGCACAAAGTTGTAGGGAACCAGAATAACATGAAATAAGAGGCTTAGAGATTGAGGAAATATACCAGGAAACAGATATAAAGAGACGGGAGGCTGGAGCTGTACTGAGGAGCGACTATCCGGTAGCTTGCATCACGTGATCCCCACAAGCCGCTATTTTTTATCCCATTGTATAATTGTATCTCTTATATTTCATTCATTGCCATAGGCTCTGAACTCTGTACAATGTAAAACAACATACAAAATACCAGGTGATTTTATTCAGATGATAGAAACTACCATGGACAAAAGCTGACATGTGAACATCCAGGGTCAAGCCATCATCAACAACAATGCCAACATCCTTGACCCAGGTTGATGGGATCAAAGGGACATCAACAAACACCAGGCCAGTGTCATTCCCAATCCATCATGATCTTGATGGTGACCTTGATCACCCAATTTTGACAGAAATTCTGCCTTCTTATTAGAGATTGCCCTGTGATAGGCAGTATAATGAACCCTCATAGCCAATTTGTTGTCCATCAGTCACGATTGCCTCATGCGTTGCTCAAACCTCCTGGTCTTTATATTCAACTCACAGAGCTCCCCATCAGACCATGGGGACCTCAGACAAGTCGATAGGGGCCGGACATGGATGGGGAAGATGGAGTCAAAAACAGTGGCCACAGCCATATTATCTGCTGACACTACCTCCTTGACTTCTCTGACAAGCAGAATCCATGCATGATAGATCAAGCACTGCCTGTTGCCCTGTTGTGGTCAATCCCCTTAAAGGGCAGTACTTGACAATTTCCACAGAGGGTGTGCTCACCGGGGGGCCCCAAAGTGAAGTTCACAGTGGTATGTTCAGACCACTCAATGAGATCAACCCTGAGATCAACAGCCTCAAGGCATAGTGTGAACACCAGTCCCAAAGTATGTCCCTGCAAGTTGTTTGCCGAGTTGACAACATGCGACAGGTACACAGCTTCCATGCATTGTAAGAGATCACAACCAAATGATCATAGCTTGTCATTGAGCCATGCAGTGAAATCCCTCAGGATTCTAACAGTAGTCCATCAGCGAACTCTCCAACCTCCTGCATGAACTTCCTGTCCATGCCATGAGGGTGGTAATATGGATAACTCTTAACACCATGCAAGGGCCCCCATTCACAGTTGCACTCTCAAAGGATGTGCTAGAACCCACTTGTAGCTCTGTCAAATCTAGGTTTGTTTTGAAGGAAACGGCCACACCCCCACTGCTGTGACCTGAACTCAGGGTATTTACAACCAAGCACCCAACGGGAACCGAAGTCTCAAAAAGTGGTGCAGCATTATTATCAAGACAGGTCTCAGTAATGTTAGCCAGGTGGACTGAAGAAAGGAATAATTTTTAATGCGGGGAAGTACTTTTTCTATGAAGCTATACAGTTCTGTGGTCTTAATGATTTTTGTATAGTGTCATTCTGTTATAAGTTAACCAGTTCTCATTTTAAACATTCCACTGATATATAGGTATAACTACATTGAATGATCGTATAGCAAATGTAAAGCAATGATGTTGCTTCACTGCATATATGCATATGAATACATTCTCAGAAACATAATATATATGTGTATGTCTTCAGTACAGATTCCAAGTTGTCCTCTGGAAATGATTTTGATCCAGAAAAGGACCCTGACTACTGTCCCAATGACAGCCTAATGGATGCATTTCAAGATGAGAGACAGCATCATTTTGAAGAGATTGTGATTTGTCTGCATGTGTCAACCGAATATGTTTCACAGAACAAATGCATTGTGTTCGAACAATGCATTAAACAACTTTTTGAAATGATACCCTTTCCCCAATGTGGTGAAAAGTTTGCATCAGTAGCTCGAAATAGGACAGAGCGAGGCACTCTTCGAACGATTAGAAGCACATGTGAATATAAATGTGTTTTACTGGCATTCGCAGCTGATAGAGAATCAGCAGCTGTGGATAACCTATTGGCATTCGCATCTGTTCTGTTTAGTGGCAACACATACCAGTCTGTTGCCAAGTTTGCCAAATTTGTGAATCTCTGATTCTTCTTTAAGTTAACGTACAACAAGACACAAGATCTCTACCTGTTCCCATAATGCCTGGCTATCTCACCAGTCAGAGCTGTTTGATAGTTTGAGGGGTAAAATCTGACATTAAGTGGAGATGGCCATTGCAATTCCCCAGGCTACTCAGCGAAATATGGCACCTATAGCTTGACGGGCAGTGAGTCCCACAGAATAATTCATTTTGCCTTCAGGCAGGCTGGAGCTAGCCTTAAAAGTATCAACATGGAGAAGGCAGCATTCACTGAGTGCCTTGATTACATCACAAGTAATTGCATGGAAATTGAGTGTGTAGCAACTGATAGACACATACAGATTGCAGTGGTGATGGTGACAAGCTACAATAATATCATACATCACATGATGTTTGGCACTTTACAAAAAACATCACCTCAAAGCTTAGAGACAAAGCTAAAAAAGCAAGTGTCCGACCACTGCAGTGTTGGATCAAGTCCATGAAAAAACATGTATGGTTTTCTGCAGCAGGTTGCAAGGGCAACCAGGATTTGTTACTTGAAAGATGGACATCCATACTCAAACATGTCCGGAATATCCATCACTGGTCGGACAAACTCTTATTCTATGCCTGTGAACATGGTCCACTGACTCCCGTTGAACAATGGAAAAAGAAATTGTTGGAGGCAGAATCACCAGCAATGAACGCACTTGCATCCGTTGTCCGTGATAAGAAAATCTTGAAAGATATTGTTAAATTAAGCAGATTCTGTAACACTGGACCATTAGAGGTCTATCATTCTGAATTATTGCACTATGTTCCGAAAAATAAACTTTTTTTTCCTACACGGGAATGTTGTGTCATACAGAGTTATGTGCTCTTGACCACAACATCCATTGTAGTTGGAAACAGAAAATAGGCAAGAAAGGTGCTAGAAAGGACATGCCACAATACAGTCAAGTACAATCGAAGGGTAGAGACCATTGGGTTGCCAAAAATAATGGAAGATAAAACACACCCACATGTTCCAGCACTGATGGTGGAAGTGACAGACTGCAAAAAATCAAGAAACAACACCCCACTGCCAAAGCCTGATCTTCCACCGCACATGTCAGACCTGGAGAAATGCTACTCTAGGTTCAAAGATTAGTTACACTTTTCTGTACTGACAAGCAATGCTGTCGAGTACGGCAAGCTGCTATGTCCAGAGCACATTCGTCCCACTCACCCTCAACGTTTTCTTTATCCATGCATGTATGCAAATAATATTCTCCATGGTAGTCTGTTGTGCCACCCCCTCTACGGTTAAGATTGTTGTCTGTGTATGAAAAATGATGTTCTGTATGATCGTCAACTGGAGTGTCACACACAGAAGACATAGACCACTTAAAATTGATTATGTTACAGACAACATGATGCTGAGGGTAATGGTAAACAGAGTCCACTCAGATGAAATAGGAGTTCATAGCAGGGTACTGCAGTGTTCAGTGCTGTGAGCGGTCCTCTGTAATGTCTTTACAGGTAATATTGCGGAGGAACTGGTATAGAAATGGGCATACTGGGTGGGCAAAGCAGTCCTTATGTGCTGTCAAATCCAAAGTTTCTATGTTTCTGTACAGTACTGCTTCTGAACAATCACATTCAGGAATAAGAAGCTGGCCCAGTGGAGCTGAGGGTTGAGGCACTGGATGCCACACCTCACTCAACGCAGATAACCTGAATTCGGAAACAAGCTCTGATGCTGGTGGTTGATAGGGAAGGGAGAGGATCAAGCATCTGATGGACTGCTCTTCTCTCCCTGAGGAGGGATCCAGGGAGCATATAGCACAGTAGACAAATGACTGGTGGAGACAGGGGATACTACATGCGTGATGCTGCTAAGGGGGGAGGAGTGTGGCAGATGTGTTCAGCTAAACCATGCTGATGTCATTGCACTGCCACACTCCTGGGGTAAACAAGCACATGCAGAAAATCTCCAGCCCTGGCTAGGTGATGGCTACCCTCCAGGTCCCGCCACAACACGCCCAATAACGGGCCATGCCTATGGCCCCTCTGTCCATCCACTGCCTCAGCCAGCAATTTAGATTGTAGATAGAGCTCCAGTAGTGGAGGTGGCCATACCTCAGGGGGCTCAGAGCTGGGGGGTCTGCTGGTCGAAGGTGAGTGGAGGATGGCTAATCCTGAGAAGGCAGGGCTTCAGGTGGGTGGTATAAGTGGCAGCTGGCAAGTAGGGGCAGCCTGAAAGAGTTCCAGGTGCAGGAGCAGAATGAAATGATACAAAAATAAAAATAAAATAAAATAAAATAAAATAAAATAAAATAAAATAAAGGAATGAGTACTGAATGAAACATGTTATCTTGTAGTGCTCAGTAGAATACTGTCCTTGGAGGTGTGAGTAGGAATGTGGTTGTTGTCCCCTCATGGTCTGGTTGTGTGTGGTGGTGTGGTGGGGCGGTGCAGGCTGTATGCCTCCTGTGTGTGGGTTGGGGTGTCCAGTAGATGACCAGGGTGAAAAACTTTTTCATAGTCAGGTGGTGACTGTAACCAGCGAGGGCAGTGGGACCACAACACTGATATGAAGACAATTACATTTATTCATATGGGGACGTCTAGGTATTGACAAAGCACATTTTGCAAGATGCATATTTTATTTCCACAATTCATGTACCAAATGTTTTGGTTAAATGTTTTAAAGTCATTACAACATAATTACTTTGTTTTATGTAAACAATGTTACATTACAGTAGTATGTAGTTATGTCCAGAACAGAGACAGGCCTGATTTTGGTCCATCCTTACATGATGATTATGGATAGCTCCATACCTAAGAGTTACTATATGGTCTTCCAAAAGACTATGTGTGACAGTTTCTGTACAAGAGGTTTTGATAACTGTACAGTCAAAGTTTTATGTTTGTTTGATACTTTCATTAAAATTACAGTTAGCATTGTTGGTAACAATGCATCACAGTTCAACAAAGTTTGATGACGAACATTGTACTTAGTGAATAAAAGTGGTTTGCTTCCAAAAGTTTACATCATTGTTATCCATGTCATTGGACTGGAAGTTCAAATTCAGTGGTTATTCTTCAGATTGGGTATTATCAAATGGTGTGTGAAACTCCTGCAATCTCATTGGTCAAAAGTTGTCACATGTCCATGGGTAAATACTACATAAGCCACGCCTGAGGAATGGCATTGAAGCAATAAGATATGACCAGCGGTTACACTGACAGTCTGTTAATCACCACCAAAGGGCTGTACTGTGGCACGAGTAGAGATGCAGCAAATTTAAATTCTGCCAGCGAAGTGCCCGCGAAGTGGGCACTTTGCATTGTCACTTCGCTACATGGAGTGTCCCATATGCGAGGCTCACTTCACCTTGTGATTATTAATTCACATTGTCATTCTGCCTTAACACGAATTAGGGTGAGGTGATAACAATATTGGTAGCCACACACACACACACACACACACACAGTCACCAGAGTTAATGTGCATCCCCAAAGTGCTACTGTCTTGTGTAAAGAAAACTCCCCAGTGCTGATGAAGTGAAATGAGAGCACAACAAGAAATGCAAAGTCTCCCAGAATTAATGGCGCACTCAGTCATACGCTCAGTGGTCACACACAGTCACCAGAATTAATGTGCATAGATCACGTGATGGTCAGGGCTTGCTAGCTGCTGTTTCCCTTGGCTCCCGCTCCCCTATCTGAAAATCTATTATAATCTTGTGTTTTCTGGCTTAAACTATTGGGGATCGCCTCAACATTACTGTTCCAGTCTATTTAATGGAGTTTTCTGGCGGCATTTCTGATGTCTCTACTTTTTAAAACGCTGTGATGGAGGCCGAAATGAAGACGGTCTTGCCCAGACACACGCCCCCGGTCTCGCCCGATAAGCAGGCGAAGAAAGTAAAACCTCTCCAGCACTCTTCAGCCAAGCAACTGGGTGCGCTGTCAGCCTCTGTACCACTCTCAGAAGAGTGCTTCTTGCAAGAATTGCAACCGTTTAAAGAGACCCTTCAAGATATCACCACCGATCTTAAAAATATTCGTACTGAGATGGTGGACCTCAGAACTCGAGTGGCAGATACCGAGGCACGTACCTTCTCTCTAGAGGCCTGGAGAGACAGGACTGAACCAGAGATTACAAAGCTCAGGCAACAAATTACTAAACTACAACTTAAAACCGAAGACCTAGAGGGGCTCAGTAGGAGGAACAACATCCTGATCTTTGGGCTACCAGAAGGGGCTGAGGGTCCCTCTGCAATCCTGTTTATGCAGAAATTTCTCTCCAAGATCGTGAGTCCTTCTCCACATAACCCTACTTATTTAATAGAAAGGGCACACAGGTCTTTACGCCCAAAACCAGAGGAGTCTGCCTCCCCTCGTCCGATGATCATCTGCCTCCTTAACTATTTGGAAAAGCAACATATCTTGGCCGAAAGTCAGAGACCTACAAGCTATACACTGGGAGGGCAGGCGACTAAGGATTACTCAGGATCTGCCCCTTGAAACCCGTCAGAAGAGAGCCACCTTTCACTCAACAGTCAGCAAGCTGATAGCTGCCAGCATTAAGTTTCATATGGCATACCCAGCTCGTTTGCAGGTTTTCGTGGATGGAGTATGGCTTTCCTTCGACTCTGCTGACCAGGCTCAGGCTGATCTGTGCAAGAAGCTGCCATCATTATTTAAATCTTAAGGCTGGGCTCCTGTTTCCAAGTTACCAAGAAACTGTTTTTTTGACTGTCTTAATGTTTTTTCAGCTGGCTTACCATTGATGTGTCTGGTCCAGGGGGATGTCTTTGTGTGGGGAGATATTTCCCACTGGGGAGAGGATGGTGACAGACTGAGAGGGAGGCGAGCAGTGGCCTGTGGGCCTGGAAGATTCCACGCTGCATCGAGGCACCACTTTCCTGCGGACTTTTTTTTGTGCAACTAGCTGTTTCCAGTGGGGATTCTTTCGTGGGGTGGCCCTGGCCCATTACCAATCTGGTTCCCCCGGGGAAAAGCCGCATATCCAAGGAGCTGCTCGGCTTATTTACTCCTCCCTGTGATATCTCTATGTTGCCTTATGCAAATAAGTCTGGAAATACCACCTTTCATCTCCCTCTCTGCTCACTATTAATCCTCTCTCTCTCCTGGCTGCTTCTCTACCATACTACATTTCTGGTTTTGTTATATTTGGAGCGATATCTATGCCTAACCTCAGCATAAAGAGTCTGTCTCTTCTTGATACCTTTCTATAGGACTCCTGTCCTCCATCCCACTTTCTTTGTTCTCTTTCGTACTTCTATCTCAATGTTTACAACTAGCTTTCTCTACAGTCCCGTTTGTTCTACACTTATCTCTTCTTTTCTGTTATCACTTTTAGAGTGTCTGGTGCAGACTTTGCTCCCCTCTTGACAAGCTAACAGGAATACGGCTTTGTCTATGAGGGGTGATCGGTTTACATAATTCCATGAGGCATCTCTGTTTGGATTTAAACTACTCTCAGTACCTTTTGATCAAGGTTTTGTGGGGAGTGGGAGGGAGAGGACATTGGCTTGGGAGTAACCCACCACACGTCCTGGTGTATGGGGGGACGTACCGTAACTACTCTCGCCCTTTTCTCTATATTATATGGCACTATGGGGATTATTTTTGGTTTGTTAGGTCGGTTCATACTTATGCCCAAATTAGTGTTAGCAGTTTATTCAATGCATGAACCTGCTAATTTCAGCTTTGTATGCCTAGATAGAATTATAGAGGGTAGTTATAACAGGGTACATATAGGGTCTCTACCATTCAGGAGCAATGAGGCTTTTCAGTTGATTTCAAAGTTGGGTAGAGGTTTATTTATAAATAGTTACAAGGGGGTAGGGATTATAGGGGGGATATTACATATCCTTGGTGTTCCACTTCTTTCCACCTTTAACGATTGGGTTTCCCCTCACTTTACAATTGTTTTAATGGACGGATTTATGTTCAGGGTTTTTTTTTTGGTCTTGTGGGAACACCAATCTTATAATTTTCATGGAGCATTGGTTGGGGGGGATTATTGGTGCACTTTCTCCCTACAATGGACTGGCTATGTATGGGGTGCTTTAGACTTCAATGGTTAATGGACTGAAAAAGTTTATAACCTGGAATGTAAGAGGGGCTCGTGATCTTAATAAAAGAATCCAGGTCTTAAAACACTTATCATTACTGCATGCCCATATCTCCTTTATCCAAGAAACCCATCTTCTCCGGGGAAGCGGTGGGCTTGCATAGACTGGAGATCGGGCAAGTTTTCACTTCCGGTATTTCAGCCGCCAGTGATGGCACTGCCATCCTAATTCACAAGTCGATCGCCTTTTAACCCAAAATAATAATTGCTGATCCACAAGGGAGATACGTATTAGTTCAAGGATTATTGGATTGCACTGAATTAGTCCTTGGGAGTGTGTATGGGCCTGTGGGGGAAAATTCTGAATTTTTTCAGGATTTACTGAACGAATTACAAAAGTTTTCTGCACTTCCCTTAATTCTTGGAGGGGACTGGAACCTACCACCCACGTAGGATTTAGATAGATCTAATTCCTTGCCCAAGCCCCCTTCCAATGTCCAGAGGGCATTCGCTGAAATTTCTTGATTCCGCCGGACTGTGCGACCCTTGGTGCCTGCAAAATCCCATGACCTATGCCTTCTCATTTCACTCTATGGTGCACTCCACCTGGTCTTGGCTGGATGATATTTTACTCAGCTGTTCTCTTATACACGATCTTAAAGACTCTGCCATAGAACCGATTGTTATATCGGACCACGCTGTGGCCTGGGTCACTGTCATGCTAAACCAAAACCTCCAAAGGGACTCAGTATGGCATTAAAATACGCAGCTCTTAAAGGAAGACTATGTTATTACTAGGATCTCTGACTTGATTCAGCTCTTTACTGCAAATAATCAGGATTCTGTTACAAGAACGGATCATGAATGGTGTGCCTTGAAATGCTTTCTTCGAGGCAAGTTTATTAGGCTCTCCTCTACCCATAAATGGAAGAGAGAGGCTACCATCATCTCACTTCTGGATCAGATCCGTACACTCGAGCAATCTCTCACCTCTTCTTCCTCTCCCGATTTGTTAAAATCATTACTGAATTTAAGGAATCAGTATTCTCGTTTAGTACAGGAAAAAGCAGAATTTCTCGTACTAAGAACCAAGGCAAAATAAATAGAGCAAGGTGAGAAGGCGAGTCATCTCCTAGCCTTGCACCTGAGGAAATTAGAGGCGTCAATATTAATTTCCTCTATTAATGATCCTGACGGAATTACCAAAACATACCCAAGAGACATAACTTCTGTTTTTAAACAGTTTTATTCCTCTCTTTATAGTCAGCGTCCCGCATCTCCGTCACAAGCTGAATTATTAGATTACCTGTCCACCTCATCCTTACCTACTCTCTCTCTCACGCAGCAATCCCTTTTATCTGCTCCTATATCCCTCCAAGAAGTGCTATCAGCTATTCATAATCTCGCGTTGGACAACGCTCCTGGTCCAGATGGTTTCCCTTCGAACTTCTATAAAGTTTTCTCCAAAGATCTCGCTCCCTGCCTGTTGCGTCTGTATCGATATATGCTCTCTGGGCAAACTCAAGATCCATCCCTGTTGGAAGCCTCTATTATCCTTCTCCTTAAACCAGACAAGCCACCCCAGTCTCCAGCGAGCTACCGTCCTATCTCTCTGTTAAATTATGATATTAAAATTTTAACCAAGATTCTCGCTAGTAGAATCGAACAAGTCTGTACTCAGCTTCTCAACCTGGAGCAAACTGGATTTGTGTCAGGTAGATCCCCAGCTGATCACCTTCGTAAATTGTCATATATGGTTCAGGTGGCCAAAACTTCCTCTATCCCAATGGCCTTGAGATCCCTTGATGCAGAAAAAACATTTGACATGGTAAACTGGAATTTCTTGTGGGCTACGCTACAGACAATGGGTTTTCCTAATAATTTTATTAAATGGATCCAGGCTTTATATTCCCTCTCCTCAGGCTAGAATACACTGCAATGGTGTACTCTCTGAGGATTTCCCTCTCTTTTCGGGTACGCGGCAAGGTTGTCTGCTTTCTCCTTTTCTCTTTAACGTATACCTCGAACCCCTGATTTGGCGGCTGAAATCTTCCCCTTTAATTACTGGTATTCCAATAGGCGATAGGGTCCCCATGCTCTCAGTTTATGCAGACGACATATTGCTTCATCTCTCAGATCCGGTCTCTTCCTTAACAGAAGCATTGTATATTATTGATACTTTTAGGAAATTCTGAACTACAAACTCAATATATAGCAAAACGAAATTTTCCCCCTTAATTGTCTAACATATAGCTCAGCTTTCAGTGAGTTTAGTATGAAATGGACCCCCAGGTCCATTAAGCATTTGGGTATTCATATTACCTCAGACTTATCTTTACTCCGCAAACTCAAATTTGAGGATTTGTGGTTTAATATTCAGCAGGACTTATTAAGATAGAAAAAGCTTCCTCTCTCGTTATGGGGCAGAATTAACACCGTCAAAATGAATGTCCTACCCAGACTGTTTTATCCACTAAACATGCTGAATGTTTGGTTACCTTTGTCTTTTTTCAACGTATCCATTCTGATGTTAACTTCTTTACCTGGAAGGACAAACTATTAGAAGATTCTATCTTACGCTTTCCTTACCTAAGGAGTTGGGAGGCGTGCGATTCCCTAACTTTTTATTTTATTACTGTGCTTGTCATCTCTATAAGTATGGGAAGTGGTTTTCTTTATCGGAACTCCTTACTCATCATGAGTATGTCCCAATCTGGTTGCATTTTGAGTCGGATATTCTTACTGCACATAATTTAGCTCCTTACTCACTTTTTTATACACCTTTTAAAAATTTAACAAAAGCTTTGCAGTCTTTCCCGATTGGTATTTCACTAAGAGTTCTCTCTCAAATGTTCAGTTTTTATAAGGTAGTCCCATACTCTGATTTCTCTCAGCCAATCTATGCCAACTTGAATCTCAAAATAGGTGGTGTTCCTATATCTCGGTGTTGGTTATCACTCCCTCCCGAGCTTACTGTGGCTGACTTTTACTAACAGGATTCAATTTTGTCTACTGAGGAGATTCTTACCAAATTTGAACTAATGTCACCGGCTGCCTTTCAAATTTTTCAGCTTAAGCACTTACTAGCCAAGGTGTTTGGGAAAGAATTCAACCCCTCCCATATTGGAGCCTTTCTCCAGCAAATTAAGATTCTTGCTTGCAAATCCCATGGCATTTCTACCATATATAAATTGGTTCTCACATACCCACAACCTCCTCGATTGTCGGATCTCAGATCTGGCAGCTTTCGATAAACTGTTGCACACATCAATATGGAGCAGGCCTATATCCATACCCTCACCCAAGACCGATACAGGCTTACACAACACTGTATTTTAAACAACATGTATTATACTCCTATCAAATTGGCTCAAATGAAGAGGCTTCCCTCCAGCATGTACTCTAGGTGTAACAAGGAGGAAGGCTCGCTCCTTCATATATTGTGGTCGTGTGAAAAAATATCCCCTTTGTGGAAACAAATTGAATCTGCTCTAGACCCACTTCTGGGATTGCAGAGACTCTTCTCCCCCATCATTTGTATTCTGGGAGATTATTAGGAATCCTTGTGAAGGAGAGAAGATTTCATATGTCTGTAATCTCAATGGTGGTCAAAAAGCTAGTGCTTAGACACTGGATGGATCAAGTCACCATTTCTTAAATGGAATGGTTCCATGAAATATCATTCACACTCCATGTTGAATATTTAATTGCAAGTGTACGCCATTGTCTTTCATCTTGTAATAAAATATGGGGGAAACTATATGTCCTCTATTTGTCTTGATAGGATGTCTTGGTAAGTTCACGAGCCTCTCCTCCTTCTAAATTGTATTTTAACTGTTATCATTCTGGTCCTCTTTTTAGTTTTGTTGTGATAAGCTATAGGAAAGTGCTCCTGGGTGGGGAGGGAGGGGTAGCTTTTGATTTTTTTTAAGGTAGTGTTGCTATTATTTTCTCCAAAGTTCACCTCTCCCTGTTATCAATCTGCTTACAGCCTTTTACGCAGTATGTGTGAATATTAATGTATCTTATTCTTGTATGATCTTGTGTTGGGTTATACTTAATAAAGTATGTCAAATTAAAAAAAAAGAATTAATGTGCATCCCCAAAATGCTACTGTCTTGTGTCCAGAAAATTCCCCAGAGCTGACAAAGTGAAATGAGAGCATAACAAGAAATGCAAAGTCTCCTAGAATTAATGGTGCACTCAGACATGTGTGCAGTGGTCACACACAGTCACCAGAATTAATGTGCATCCCCAAAATGCTACTGTCTTGTGTCCAAAAAATTCCCCAGTGCTGACAAAGTGAAGTCAGAGCATAACAAGAAATGTAAAGTCTCCCAGAAATAATGGTGCACTGCAAATGCACAGACAGATTAAGATTGTGCTGCGTACTCAAGGGGTGCATACGACAAGGCAAAATAACACCTAACCAGTGCTCACAACAAGTCACAAATCCAAATCTGGAAAGGAAGTCCTTTTGCCGGTTGGGGAATTAGTGCATGGCAGTAACAATCCACTACCAGTAAAGATACTACAAAGCAGTACAAAAAATGCATGCAGCTGCAGTGAATAGCAGGTTCACAGTGCTGCAATTACTCTGTAGCACAATAAAAGGTGTCTGATTTAATGGCACGCATCGCACACACACACTCACACACACACTACAAATAATGCGTAGCAAATTGAAAACCTTTAGTAATATAACCAAATGTTTTAAACAAACAAATTATACACTGCTGCACCACAACAATCAGCAAAAAAATTTCAACAATTACTGAAAATATTACCATGTGTACATTAACACAGTTATACACTGTGACTAACAGGTCAGCAGGAAACTACAGACCTGTTAGTTTAACCTCAGTGGTAGAGAAAATGAAGTAGTCACTTCTGAAGGAAAGAATTGTTGAGTATCTAGAGGCCAGAGGGGCACAGGACCCAAGGCAGCGTGGATTCACAGTGGGAAGGTCATGCCAGACAAATCTGATAGATTTCTTTGACTGGGTGACCAAAGTAGTAGATCAGGGAGGGGCTGTGGACATGGCCTACCTAGACTTTAGCAAGGCATTTGACACAGTCCCACACAAAAGATTAATATACCAGTTAGCCAGCCTGGGAGTGGGTCCCAAGATCACAACCTGGGTAAAGAATTGGCTGGAGAATAGGACACAGAGGGTAACAGTAAATGGAGTCCACTCTGAAGAAAGAGGGGTTACTAGTGGGGTACCGCAGGGTTCAGTATTAGGACCGGTCCTCTTCAATGTCTTTATAAGTTTACATTGCAGAGGGACTGAAGGAAAGTATGTCTCTTTGCAGATGACACAAAGATCTGCAACAGAGTTGATGCACAAGGTGGGGTGGAAAGGATGAGAAGGGATGTGGCAAGGTTAGAGGAATGGTCAAATGTATGGCAGCTTAGATTCAATGCTAAGTGCAAGGTAATGCACCTTGGAAACAAAACCCAGGGGAAGAGTACACAATGGGGGTGAGATACTAACAACAACAAAATGGAAAGGGACCTGGGGTAGTCATCCAGATGACCTAAAGGTGGAGTAAGCAATGTGAGAGGGCAGCAAGGAGGGCTGGGGGATACTGGGATGCATAGGGAGGCATCACCAGTAGAAAACAGGAAGTTATTATCCCTCTGTACAGACAGCTGGTGAGACCCCATCTGGAGTACCTGCAGGCAGTTCTGGAGACCCAATCTCCAAAGACATAGACAGAATGGAAGCTGTCCAGAGGAGGGCACTAAAATGGTGCAGGGTCTGCACCGGAAGACATATGAAGAGAGACTTAAGGAGCTTAATAGGTATAGCCTTGAGGAAAGGAGGGAGGGGGGACATGATAGAAATGTTCAAGTACCTCAAGGGAATCAACAAAGTCCAAGAGGGTAGCATCTTTCAAAAAAGAGTGTGCAAGAACAAGGGAGCAACAATTTGAACAAAGGGGGCAGCTCAGGAGGTAATTTACAGTATTTTTTCACAGAAAGGGTTGTGGATGCATGGAACGGCCCCAGAGGAGGTTGTGGAGTCAAAAACAGTGGTGGAATTCAAGCATGCATGGGACAGTCATAAGGCAATTCTAGAGGGTGGGGTAGGAAGAAGTAGGCTGCTGGTTAACTAGGATCTGCAGCTTATCCATTAGGTAGGAAAATGGGCAGACGGGGTGGGCCAAGCGGTCCTTATCTGCCATCAAATTCTATGTTTCTATGTTTCTATACAAGAAAAATATAACCAAAACAGAAAGACTGCATTTTTCTCCCAGTTAATCTACCTACACCTAAAATATGCCCTTCCCCCAAAGCACACTTCACAGCTCACAGACTGACTGTTCTAAATTAACATTCAAAATCCACACACAAACAATAAACACTCGATGATATGAGCAGAGCACAGAAGGGTTTCCTACAATCAATGTACTAAACTTTGAGCAAAAAAAAATTACCCAAAAAGGCATTTTTAACAGCTTTTAGAGGTTTTGAATTGTAGAGTTCTGAGAGCAAACTGACTCCAGCTACCACTACACACACACACTACCCAGGCCAGAACTGAGGCTGTGCAGAACAATCTAGAGCCCATGTGACCTGTAATCCCATGAATCACTGCAGAATTTAATTTGGAGCTCAATTACAAGACGAAGTGAGGCGAAGTACATTGATTTCAATGTACTTCACCTTAAAATTATTGGAGAAGTGGTTTAGGTAAGACGGAATAAAGAAAAGTCATTGGTTTCAATGGACTTCACATTCCTCATTATGATGTGAAGTACTCCACTTCACATTGTGAAGTACCCCGTGGATTCAGCGTTACTCCGCGAATCACTTCGTGGTGCGAGTTGGGGCCACTTCGCCCACCACTACTTACAGTACAGTAACTCACATGCTGTACAGGAAGGAACGTGAGTGCCTATGGCTGCACTTCCCTGATGAACTGAGCCTGTACCATAAAACTCCCCAATTTAAAAACTCTTATTAATGAGTACAGTGGTGGTGGTGATTGGGTGAAGCCTGGAGAGATACTACAAAACAGGCTTACAATACATGCAAGTAACTAGTAAAAAATTAATTTTGTGATTTGTGACATGATCGTGAATTATGATTTGTGACTGCATTTGTGACTGTGATGATGAAGAACGTGATTAGGTGTGAGATAACTAATATGAAACTGTATGCGAACGCGAATGCCTACAGATGTACTTCCCTGATGAGCAGTAGCACAAAACTCCCCAATTTAAAAACTGTTATTAATGAGTACAGTGGTGGGGTGGTAAAGCCTGGAGAGATACTACAAAACAGGATTACAATACATCCAAGTAACTAATAAAAAAAATGAATTTTGTGATTCGTGACATGATCGTGAATTGTGATTTGTGACTGCATTTGTGACCATGATGATGAAGAATGTGATTCGATGTGAGATAACCAATATGAAGCTGTATGGGAACATGAATGCCTACAGCTGTACTTCCCTGATGAGCGGCAGCACAAAACTCCCCAATTTAAAAACTCTTATTAATGAGTACAGTGGTGGGGTGGTGAAGCCTCGAGAGATACTACAAAATCAGGATTACAATACATCAAAGTAACTAGTAAAAAAAATTAATTTTGTGATTCGTGACGTGATCATGAATTGTGACTGCATTTGTGACCGTGATGATGAAGAACGTGATTTATATCATGATGGACTCATGATGATGGCCCTGACTTAAAAATGCATATTAATGAGTACAATTTTCATGCAGAGATATACACCACACCAGTCCAGTACTCTGAAGGGAAGCCAAAGAAACAACTGTGACTTAAATTACAGATGGAGATTGGGCCCTAAAGAGCTGCAAATGCATAGACAGATTAAGATTGTGCTGCACACTGAAGAGATGCAGACTCAAAGGCACAACACCTAACCAGTGCTCACCATCAGAAATTCAAATCTGGAAAAGAATGCCTTTGCCGGTTGGGGTGGGCTGCGGGGAGGGCAGTGTATTGCAGTAACAGTCACTCTAGTACTAGTACCAGTAAAGATACCACAAAGAAGTACAAAAATCATGCAGCTGCAGTGGATAGCAGGTTCACATTGCTGCATTTACTATGTGGCACAATAAAAGGTGTCTGATTTGATGACACGCATCACACACACACACACACACATTCACACACACTTAGCAATGCATAGCAAATTGAAAACTTCAGTAATATAACCACAGATTTTAAACAAACAAAAATTATGCATTGCTGCACCACAAAAATCAGCAAAAAAAGTTCAAGATGCCAGCCCGTCGGCGCAGCAGTTGGATTTCCGCCTGCGATGCCGGCGACCCGGGTTCGGGAACAGACTCGGGTTGCTGGAGGGCCGGCCGGGGGGAGAAGGATAGAGCATCCGGGGACAGCTGTCCTTCTCCGGGGAGTGGGCAGGGGACGCATACCCACATAGGCTGACTCCTGGCGGAGGCTGGGAGTGCAGCATACAGCCGGGGCACAGTGTTCAAGGGGGCGGTGGCAGACGTCGGCGTACGCCTTGACATCAGACGTCACTCCCCTACAGGAAAAGCGTAAAATCTGCTCGCTGCCCGCCAAGATGATGGCTCTCCATTCCCGGAGTGCCCCCAGTACCTGGCCAGGGCTTCCTGTTCCTCAGCAGCATCCCCGGGCCCTAATGGAGTGTGTGCTGGGGTTCTTCCCCTCTCCCCCAGTGCCCTTCCCCCTCGGAGGAGGGGGACCCGCCCGGTGATGGGGATACACCGGGATATCCCGGGGGTCGGCTGCGATCTGAGGACCTGAGGAGGGCTGGCTAAGGTCAGTGGGGACAAAGGGAACTTGTGGAGCCTGAAGGAGTGGGGGACAGTGAAGCACAGGAGGAGGGTATAAACACATAATGCAAAAAAAAAAAGTTCAAGAATTATTGAAAATATTACTGTGTGTACACTAACAAAGTCATACAAGAAAAATATCACCAAAATAGAAAGAACTGTCTTTTTCTCCAAGTTAATCTGCTTACACCACAGATACACCTCTCCCCCAAAGCACACTTCCAGTGTCTGTCAGTACACAGACTGAATGTTGTACATTAACATTCAAAATCCACACACAAACAATAAACGCTCGATGATATGAGCACAGGAGGGTTTCCTACAACCAATTAACTAAAGTCTGAGCAAAAAAATTACTCAAAAAGACTTTTTTAACAGCTTTTAGAAGGTTTGAATTGCAGAGAGCACTCACAGTAGACTGTCTCCTACAGCTTCCTACACACACTACCCTGAACTGAGGCTGTGCAGAACAATCTAGAGCCGATGTGACCTGAAATCCCATGAATCACTGCAAAGTCTGCCTTTGGAGCTTAAAACAAGGTGAAGTGAGGTGAAGTACATTGTTTTCAATATATTTGCCTTAATTTTTGTTGGGTAGTTGTTTGGGCAAGGCGGAATAATGCAAAGTCATTTATTTATTTGTATTTATTTATTTGTTCTAGGATTACAAATACTGTTGAGCCGAGGCTCTTTTACAAAGGTTCCACGTCATTGGTACAATTGAGACAATCATAAGCAAAGATAACAGTTTATAAAATAAAAAAAATAAAAAAACATAGTCTTGTAGGTGAAAAAAAGAACAATAAGGTGAAACTTTGGGGAGGGGAAAAGGAAAAGAGGAGGGTGAAATCAGGGAGACTAAGTGGATGGGAGAAAAGGGGAGGTAGGTTTGGGGGGACAGAGAGAGGAGAGGTGTAAGGTGGATAAGAATAGAGGTAGTGCAGCCGGGTGGCATTTGTCATGGGCCAGGAGGGGAGGTGAAGATAGGGGGTGGGTGCTGGCAAAGTGTAGGAGTAGATGTGGATCCAAAAGGGCATCATCAGCTATGGAACCAAAAGACATGTTTAGCCACAACAGTCACAGAGGTTGGAGGCAGTGAGTGTTAGGCGGTAACGAGTCTTAAAAGTGCTGAGCGATAGTGAGGATGAGATGTCGCTGGAAAGACCGTTGTACCAACTAGTGGCCTGGTAAGCAAAGGATCTTTGGCCTTGTGTTGTGCGGCAATGCGGGATTTGCAGAAGCTGAGGTTTCGATGCCCTGGTATGTCGGGTGTGGATTCTTGGTTGTATGAGGGCACAGACTCCGGGGGGGGGCAAGGCCCAGCAAGATTTTCTTAGTAGTAATACAAGTTTGGTGTTTTATTCGATTGGCAAGATTCAACCATCCAGTTTGAGAATAGAGGTCACAGGTGTGAGTTAGGCGTTGGGAGCCAGTGACGAGTCAACAGGCCTTGTTGAGGATGGTGGGTACACGTTTGAGTGCGGTGGTTGCAGCAGAGCCATAAATGATAATGCCATAATCAAAGATGGATATGATGGAGCTCTGGACAGCGACAGCGAGGGCTTTGGGTGTCAGGTGTTTCCTATGATGGAATAGCAGGCCTAGCCGGGAGTTAGCAGCTTTGGTGACATGGTCAATGTAGGCAGTGTAGGATAGGTGAGGGTCAAGGGTGATCCCGAGGTATTTAAAGTTTTTGACCTGTTCTAGTGCGGCACCTTGCCTGGTGATAACGGAGAGTTGGAAGTGCTTATGTTTATTGTGGGAGTTGCTGAAGATCATGGCCTTGGTTTTTTTTTGATTAAGGATCAGTTTGTGCTTTGTGAATCGATTCTCAACCGAGGAGAAGCCGAGTTGGAGATTTTCTTGCAGTTTCTTCGGGTCCTGGTGTGTGGCAAGGATTACTGCATCATCGGCATACAGAGTGATATGTTCAGTGCAGGAGTCCAGTAGGGTGTTAAGGAACAGGCTGAAGAGTAGGGGGGCCCAGTATTGAACCCTGGGGGACTCCAGAGAGAACAGGTTTGGAGTCAGAGTGCACATCTCCAATTTTTACACGCTGGGAGCTGTTTTCAAGATAGCTTTTGAACCAAGAGATTGAATCATTGGAGAGACCAGCATTTTTCAGTTGGCTCAGCAGGAGGGAGTGGTGGACAGTATCGAAGGCTTTGGACAGGTTGATGAAAATAGCACCAGTTAGTTGTCCATTGTCGAGGGAGCTGTGAATGGAGCTGGTGAATTCGAGTAAGGCAGAGGATGTACTATTACCCTTTCTAAAGCCATGTTGCTGTTTACAGAGAATATTATAATTGTCCAGATGCTCGGTAAGTTGGTCCGTTACTATATATTCCAGTGCCTTCGATAGGGGAGGCAGAATGGAGATAGGGTGGAAGTTCGCATGGTCAGCCTTATCACCACTTTTGTGAATTGGGGTAACAGTGGCCATTTTCCATTTGTCTGGGAATTGGCTAGAGGAAAGAGAGAGATTAAAGATCTTGGTGAGGGGCCCAAGTACCTCGCCAAGCGTTAGGGCCAGTAACTTGAGGTCAAGTGTGTCATTGCTTGTTCTAGATTTGCTGATGGCTTTGGCAACATAGTTTCGGACTTGATGTTTCTTTAGTGCTTTAAAGTAGAAAGGTGGGTGACAGGCATGGGTGAAGGAGTTGGGGGGGATGGGAGTTGACACATCTTGGAAGAAGTCGGAGGAGAGAACACTGCTAAGGTCAGTGAAAGCAATGTTAAAAGTGTTCGCAATAGTTTTAGAGTCGAGTGTAGTGTGCCCATTTATGTTGAGTATGTTTGGCGAAGATTTTGACTGCTTCCCAGTGACATCTTTAGTGTTTTTCCAGAAATCCATCCCATTTCCCCAGGAGTTAGTGAGGGCATTTTTATAGTAGTCAGATTTCTGTTGCCGAATGGATTTGGTGCAGTCGTTCTGTGCCCGTTTATAATTCTGGGTGTCGAGTTGCTTACCGGAGTTTCTAGCCAGTTTCCAGAGGTGGTCCCTGGATTTAAGTTTTTTTAGGAGGTCTCCTGACACCCAAGGGTTACTGAGCGATTTAACTTTACACTTTTTGAGGGGAGCAAATTTATTACAGGCTTCATTGAAAATGTGAATAAATTGCTCCAGTGCAGCATTAGTATCTGTTGCCTTGAAGAGGGGGGACCAGTCCTGCAGACTGAGGTGCGATTTGAGGTGGGGTAGCTGACCACGGGGTAGGACTCTGCTAGTGATGATTTTTGGAGGGGGCTTATAGAATTTGTTTGACCAGGTACAGCTGGTACATTGTTTTCAATGGACTTCGCATTACCTCCTATACAAACATACAAACATACGAAAAAGCCAGCAGAAGAAGGCCATTTGGTGTATCAAGTCTGCTCATATTGCAGGGTCCACAGCTTGAGCTAATTTCTCTGACCTCCCTCCCCATTCCTCCCATCCTCCCTACCCATAATTCTTACCTTCCCCCTATGCCTATTCCAGCCTCTCTTAAAGCTGCACTCTGTCTTCAACAAGATGACCTCTTCCGGCAGCTCATTCCAAGTGTCCACCACCCTCTCTATGAAGAAGTGCTTCCTGACCTCCCTCCTAAACCTCCCACCCTCCAGCTTAAGATTGTGCCCCCTTGTGATATGGTTGCCACTCAGCTTAAAGAGACTCTCCTTATCAACCTTATTTATCCCTTTCAAGTACTTGAATGTCCCAATCATGTCCTCTCTCTCTCTCTCTCCCTCTCCTGTCTTCCAGGGAGTACATGTTCAGTGCCTTCAACCTCTCCTCATATGCCTTGCCCTGCTGACTGGCTATCATCTTTGTAGCCCTCCTTTGCACCTTCTCCTGCAGGTTAATGTTCTTTTTGAGGTGTGGGCACCAGAACTGAACTCCATACTCTAGATGCTGCCTTACCAGTGACCTGTACAGGGGCAGTATAACCTCCTTTCTCTTACTACTGATCCGCTAGCTATGCATCCCAGCATCTTGTTTGCCTTTGCTACTGCTTTCTTGCACTGCATGCTATGACATGAAGGACCCCATTTTGTGCTGTGGAGTACTCGGCGAATCCACCTTCACTCCATGAATCGCTCCACAGACTGAATTGAGGCCACTTCGCCCACCACTAGGCATGAGGTATAACCGAGTGCCATATTTCTCCTACAGGGTCATTGACTGATAATCTACTGTGTGTGAGTGCCTTATTTCTATGATAAAAAAAATATTCAAAATGAAAAGTGTAAAAAGCATGCTTTTTACATGTTTTCTTCATTCAGAGGGAGATTTGTAATAAAATAGTTTTTCCATCAACAGTTTAAGAATGCTGGTTCAAAATTAGAATGCATTGTTCCAGTCACTCAGCAGTGCTAGATGATGGAATGCTGACATGAAGAATCCATGTTCCATGTTGTATATGACAATATATCATGGATTAATGTAAGGCTGTTGGAATACTAACAGCCTGTCACATTGCATCATTTATGCAACCCTTTTTATAATAAAAAAAAAGGAAACACATTTGAAATTTATTTTATACATGGCTCCATTCTATAATCACAACAGTGCACTCCAGGAAGTCAGTGGCTGAGTGATTTATCTACTTCTTCTGTGGTTAAGTCACTCAGCTGCAACTCATAACAGACTATGCAAGGCATAGGTAAATCCCCTATAAACTATGCCCTGTTGTGCCTAATTGCTTAATTATCATGCTGCAAATGTGCAGTATCAGGTACTTCAAAAGTACAAATAGAGCAACATTTAGTTAACAAGAATTTGATTTAATAATAATTGTGTTACATTACATCACACATAACAGTGTGTGAATCTTGTTGCCAGCAAGCGAGTATGGCTATGCACGCAGTTTCTCCTAAACAATACGACTGTAAGTTTTAATCCAAGTCATCAATGCTTGATAATGCAGACTCAACATCAGACAGTTCAGGATTCATGAAGCCAGTGTAGTTTCCATCAGTATCTGGATAAGATTAAGCATGCTGTTATCCATGGACCACCACCCCGATTGGGGCCCTATGTCACAGACAGTAATATTTAGGGCACATGCACTTAACATATAAGCATGAGTGTCAGGATCTGGGTTCTACTGTTCTATTAGCATTGTTGCTACAAAATTACAATGCTTATTGCTGTATTCTGTTATATAATCACAATACTTTATATATAAGTATTACAATGCCTTATATACAGTTATTATGCTAATATTTCTACAGTTATTGTGTTTACTAAGAATCATTATGTGCTGTAATAATGTACTAATGTACCAAGAAGACACTGCCATTTGGATAATTGTATAATTACACTTAGTTGTGCAATGCTGCCATCTTTAGGTGTAGTGCAGAATAACTTTTACCAAGCAATTTATGTGAAGACACTGAGACATTATAAGATGACCTTGCTAAACAAAGACTCTATTTTCCTTATCAGAATGTTTTTGCTACTTCGGTGCATGTTCCCAGGCTAGTACAAATCACACCATCTGTTGTTAGCCAATTATATAAGTTTATTGTATCTTTTTGCTAGTTTCTATAGCAATAATCAGAATTATAAGAATGACTGTTTCTGCTTAGAGCTTTTAGAGAAGAAAGCTGATTCTGCCTAGGTAAGAAATTAGGAAGACTGAGTATTCTCTCTCAGTGGTAATTATTCTTATTTTTATCACTGATTTGGTTGTAAGCCTGTTTTATATAGCAGAAATAAATCATTATCAGACTCTGGAAACCATGTGTTTGTTGTTTCTCTACTCTGGCAATTTAGACAAGAACCTGCAATAGGATAAAATTTATTGCCCTAATTACAGTGGCGACCGTAAAATGCTGGTTGCACAGAGTGAGATTTACATCTCAGTTCTTTTGATCTCAGATGTTCAGCAGTGTAGTGCAAAGCTGCCTACTTGGACCTGCGTTAACACACCATGTTATTTTTTTCCTTTGCAAACTTATTTTGCTTCGATCTAGGTAGTGGCAGACCCACCCTGGACCTCTGGTAAACTCCTTTTGTGAGTTACAGTGTACCGCCTTGACTTAATTGCTTCTAGCAGGAGTCCAGAAACCTGTCTGAAGTCAGAGCCCAGGATTTTAAACCAGTCTTCCACTTTTTTGTTGTTTTGTCTGTTAACCCTTGTGTGTCCAATGTCTGAACTGCGCACAGAATTGAGACTGGATGTCTCTAACTACCTCACCCCATGGAGGTTGGACTGATTTTGCGCTGGATGCAAAATCAGCTCAAGACCCCTTGCTTGCCTTCTCAAAGCAATATCTTGAGTCCAAGCAAAAGCAAAGAAATATCACCGCAAGAGTTTATTACTAGCTGCTCTTCACACAGCTGTTAACAGTCTGCTTGCCCGTTGTGCTACTCTTGAGCTGCAAAATGCCTCCTTAAAAAAAGAGGGGGGATTGCAAGCACATGAGCACCTGAAAAGGGAACAGCAATTAGTGGAGGAGACACAGTCACTCTGTGAACATAATAACAGGCTGTTGCATTGTACTGCTCAAGAAACAGAACATAAAAATTGCATGTTGAAAGAGGATATTGATAGGTTGAAATGTGACAAAAAACAGTTGACTTATTTAAATGATATTTTGAGTGACATGAATGCAAGTTTGCATGATGATAATGTGCAATTGAAAGAGGAGAATGAAAGTCTGATGAATGAGCTAGACAAAGAGCTTAGGGAAAATGTTGAATTGGGTGCCGCGTATCAAGTTATGCAGCATGAGGTTGAGAAAGGTATTGAGCAGGGCACTGCAAAAGCTTGTCATAGAAAATGTAAGGCAAAGATGGTGAAACTGCACCATCAGCGAGACATTCTCACTGACCATGTTAAAGCCATAAATGGTTTTCAGTACACACCCATTGATATTATGTCATTGAGTGATGACGATTCGGATTTCAAGGACATTGGCCACCTCGTCACATCCAAACCCCGGCCCCACAGGGTGGTGGCATCTACTAGCCATCCACAAGATGGCCGCCATGTTGGCACGTCTCCCACATTGCCAAGTCACAACCAAAATGGCCACCCTATGACAACCAAAATGGCCACCCCCATGACAACAAACATGGCTGCCCTCATGATACAGGAGGCCAACCACCACCACCAAGCCATGTGCTTCCACTGGCTCCCAACACCAGGGAGGACAGTGCGGAGGTGCGTGACTTCGTACAGGATGTAATTATTAGCCTAGTTACAAACCCCAGTGGTGTGTCAAACCCTGATGCCCCAACCCTGCATGGCCAAATTGAATGCATGGTTGAGCATGCTGTTAGCCAGGATACTGTGTTCCATGCTGTTGCTACTGCGGCAGCGGATGCCACCCTTCGTGGTGCATTAAACCTTGGCCCTCCATGAGGCCCGACTTCCAACCCACTCCAGGTGGCTCATTCCTTTCAACAAATTGCCCAAGGCATTGGACAAATGGGCCTCAATGACAACCTTAGCTGTCATTTGGAGAAGATGTTCTCCCTTTGTGAGAAGTTTTCTCTCCAACCCGAGCATCAGGTTCAGATTTTGAGACAAACTCTTGAGCCAACCATCTGGGCCAAGCTCTCAGAGGAGATTCGCATCTGCGACACGCTTGATTTCAATGATATCTCACAGGGCCTTCTATTGGCCAACTCCCCTGGTATCGTTGGAGCCCGCTTGGCCTACAAGGTTAAGCAGAATGTAAAAGAAAGTCCTGCGGCTTTTCATCAGTGGTTGTGGCTCTCCTGCGAGGCCGGCAAAGGCCTCGCAGGAGAGACCACCACTAGAGACCAAATTGATTACAAGGACTTGTATGTCTAGAATGTGACTCCAGGTCTACAGGAAAAATTTGAACTCAACATTTACTCACAGACAGACACTTGTGAACAAATCCTTACCAAGACGGAGCGTGCCTTTCAGGTCTATCTCCGTAATCTCATTTCTGGCAAAAACAAGATGGCTGCCACCATCACCTCGACGGCCCAGACGGACCCGGCACAAGTTGCCATGGTCGGCTCAGCCCCCACTCACTACACTGTGGAAGGTGGCAACACCAAGCAGGATGCCCCTTCTGATGATTGTCAGGCTCAGGCTCATGGGGGGGCAACCGAAATTACAAAAACAATCATAAAAACAATAACAATAACTGAAATGGGCAAAACACTAACAACAATAACAAATACTGTAATGGGCCTACTTATAGAGAATTAAAATGAGACCCTCCATAAACAACTGAAGGAGGACCTTGTCACAACAGATAGCCCTGCAGGTCGTTCTGTTGCAGCCTTGTCACCATTCAGCAGTACAAACCCTTTCAGGCCTTCAGCCTCGGCAGGGTCAAGTGGCCAAGGAACAAACACCTTTGCAGCACCGGGCACTGGCCAAGCCAGTGCAGTGATTGAGGAACTACCCCTTGAGCAACTGGAAATTGCACCTCTGATGTCACAGGTACAGTATTCCCATTCTGTGATACCCCAAGAGGGAGGGGTCCAACAGGCCCCTACAGGCAGTAAGGCCCAGGGACAGGAGGATGAAGAAGAATCAGAGAACTATTTGGATTGACAATTACAGGCCCCAGTCTGGAGTGTGAGTGACTTGCTTGTTGACACAAATAGATGGCCCTGTGTAAGGGCCACAGTCGGGGGCCGCCAACTTGACATGCTCCTAGATACAGGAGCAGCCACGTCAGTTCTCCATGATGAGAACCCAGCCACTTGTGCATGGTCCACCAGCTGGCAGACTAGTGCACAAGGTGTATATGCTACAAAAATACAAAATTTTTGATCTGTAGCACTATTTGTGCAGGTAGGCCACCTAAAAACTAAATTTGTTTTTGACCTCATGGTATTGCGTCACCACCCCAGCATATTGGGAATTGATTTCCTTGCACAGCATGGCTGTGTAGTGGACCTAGCTAATAGGCTATTGCTGCAGATCCATGGCCAATGCCATGCTGCCACCATTCCAGACTCACATGCGGTGGCAGCCATCAAACATAACAACAAGGAGTATGACATCATGGCTTTGTTCAACAGTCATGACCTGTTTTCTGAACTAGCACCTTTGTTGCAAAAACACATTTGTGTGTTTGCTACCAACAAGCATAATTGTGGTATGATGCACACCACCATTGAGATCACAGGGCCTAACCCTGTGAGGCAGAAGCAGTACCCATTTCCTGCTGAAGCCTTGCCATCATTGAGAGAGACCATCCAGTCACTGCTGCAACAAGGAGTGATTAGGCCTTGTGTCTCCACTGTCAATTCACCCATTTGGCCAGTGAAAAAGCCAACTGGAGCTTGAAGGCTTACAATTGATTACAGGAAGCTTAATCAAGTCACCCCCAGCTCTGTCCCAACTGTGGCATCAGCCCCTGATGTGCTCAAGTTGCTGACACCCAACAAAAAGTGGTTTTCAGCTCTTGACATTTCTAATGGGTTTTGGTCACTCCCATTAGCCCAGGAAAGCCAATACAAGTTTGCTTTCACCTTTGAAGGCTGCCAGTACACCTGGACATGCTTACCCCAGGGATTCCATAATAGCCCTTCCCTTTTCCATCTGCACATGATGGATGCCCTACAGAGGTTCTCTGCACCTGACAGTCTCCTGCAGTATGTGGATGATTTGCTTTTGGCAACTTCCACCAAAGAGGAACACCTAACCCTTCTGGATGAACTACTGACTCTCCTCAGGAGAGAAGGCCTCAAGTACAATCCCTCTAAGGCACAACTGTGTCAAAAGGAGGTCATGTTCCTTGACCTATGCATCACAGACCAAGGCAGAAGCCCAGCAGCTAAGAAGATCCAGGGCTTGCAAGATCTACCACGTCCTACAAGCATGGCAACACTCAGGTGCTTTTTAGGTATGGTAAACTACTCCAGGGATTTCATCCCTGACTTTGCCTTAAAGGCTGCTCCTCTGTATGAATTGCTGAAAAAGGACATCCCATGGACATGGTACCCCACCCACACTGAAGCTTTGACCCAGCTCAAACAGGCCCTAGCCTCAGTCCAGCACTGATTAACCCAAATCCAAAATTGCCTTTCCATTTGGAAACTGCCACCTCTGATGTGGCCATGTCTGCAGTGCTGGCACAAAAGTACAATGGATACTTCAGGCCCATTGCCTATGCATCACAGATGCTGTCCCCTGTAGAAAGAAAATACAGTCTTTGTGAAAGAACACTGTTGGCAACCTTTTGGGCTGTCAAACATTTTCTGTATATCATTGGGTATGATCCCATCATTTTGCATACCTGCCACACTGCAACCAATTTTTTTGCTTTCAGATAAAGTAAAAGATGGATCAGTTTCCAGTACCAGACTCACTCATTGGTCTTTGCTTTTGTAGAATAGAGACATCAAAGTACTGCCTGCCAAAATGCCATCCATCCTGGCCCATGGCCTACTATACACAGGTAAGCCTCATGATTGTGCCCTCCAACCACCTGACTTACCTGACCCAGGGCCCTTTCTGCCAGCAACACCTGAGGTCCTGGAGGATAAAACAATGTTCCACATCTTTACAGATGGCTCTGCATCCTATCTGGATGGAGAACAGGTAGCAGGCCTTGGAGTGCTCATACTGGATCATGAGGGTGATTACAGATGCATTTCTAGGAAATGCACTGTTCTCTCCTCACAGTATGCAGAACTCACAGCTGTAGCCTGTGCCTTAGAGACTATACCCCATAGTGACACAGATGCAATCATCTTTGCAGACTCCAATTAGGTATGCTTATCCTTAACTGAATTCTTTCCATTCTGGCAAAAGAATAATTTTACCTCATCCGATGGTACCCCTGTCAAATATAGGGAACTGTTTGTGTACATACACACCCTCACCCAAATGTTCACACACAAGCTGTACATACAAAAGGTTAAGGCTCACTGTAAATCTGTCCCTTACCATAAGAACAACAAGCGAGCAGACTTGCTTGCCAAAGCATGGTGCTCGAGGGGGGGGGGACATGGGAAATGACTCACCCACAGGGTATAGCAGCTATTGTAACATCTATTATTGCTGCCGTCAAGAAACCAGCACCAGAACTCCCACTGGATCTTTCTGCTGCTCAAAAAGCAGATGCAGAGATCAGAGATGTGTTCAAATTCCTGGACAAAGGAACTGAACAGGCACTGCCTGTAGGCAGTCCATACAAGAGACACTCAGAAAATTTACATTTGTCTGGTGATCAAAGGATCATCTGGTAGCAAAAACAGGATATAGGTGACAAACTGTGGGTGGCACCACACTCACTGTGAACTGAATTTATTCATATAGTTCATGACACGCCCACTGGTGGACACCAGGGGACAGACAACACTCTCCAGAGACTCAAAACAGTCATCTGGTGGCCTGGTATGGCCAAGGACGTGGAACACTATGTTGACAACTGCATGGTGTGCACCCAGAACAATCCCATTCCTGCAAAGAAGAATGCAAAATTGCTACCCCAAAGGCAATCTGGACCATGGAATGCAATTCAGATTGATTTCATTGGCCCTCTTACTAATTCTAGTAAGAACAACAAGTGTACCCTTGTTGTCACAGACTTGTTCTCTAAGTGGGTAGAAGCATTTCCCACTAAGAACAACATTGCAAACACCACTGCCCAAATCCTGGTGGATCAGCTATTCTCCAGGTGGGGTTTACCCCTCAAGGTAGACTTAGATCAGGGTTCCAGCTTTACAGCTGAACTGATGCAACAAACACTCCAACTTCTTGGAATTGATCAAAAATTCCACATTCCCTACCATCCTCAATCCTCAGGCCAGGTAGAAAGAGCAAACAGATGCATCAAACAGATGTTATCTAAATTCATTGATGATAATCCCAAAGATTGGGATTCCCTTTTGCCACTACTCCTCATGGCAATTAGGGCCACACCTACAGCCACTTCTCAGTGTACCCCTTATGAGGTTATGACTGGTAGAGCTATGAGACTACCTGAGCACCTGTTGGATGATCTTCACACCCCAACTGCAGATAGAGTATCCATAGACAAGTACGTGGAAAAGCTTCATGATGACGTCATGAAAACACATTTGTTTGCTGCGAAGCAAATTGGCAAAGCCCAGCAGCAAGCAAAAGCCCACTTTGACAAACATGTTAAAGAAGTCGACTGGCAAGTTGGAGATCAAGTCATGCTTCTCCAATACAGACAACCCCCTCACTCATTTGCTAGTAAATTGGAAGGCCCTTATCTCATTGTAAACAAACTCAGCCCTGCTGTGTATCAGGTCAGGGTACAACAGCAAAAGCAGAAAAAGACTGCTGACAAGTGGTTCCATGCTAACCAACTCAAACTGTATAAAGGTGACTAAACTTACTTTTCCTAACTCCATAGGGTGGAATAGTACTTTCAGCTAACTAACCCTTTCTGTTTCTTTCAGATATTGGCAAAATGGCTATCTTGCACATCCTTCTCCTGCTGGGTGGATTTCTACCTCTAACAGTTATTGCTCCCACACTTCCACCAAAACAACCGGATGTTCTGGCACAATTGCTTGGAAAATCTGACATGGGTGTTAAAATTACAATTCCTAACAAAATGTTAAAGTTACTCAAGGAAAAGATGCTTTATTGGATGCTGTTGTTGTTGCTCTAGATAAATCCTCCCTTACTATCCAATGGAATACTGATGCAATGGGCTACAAAATTCCTGTAGCACACCTAGCCAAGGGCACATTTCATGGCTGGCCTAACACTGACATATCACAGAATGGTACTCTCTCTATTAGACAGGCTTCCCCAAGACACACTGGTCAATATAACCTTACTGCACTTATTGACCCTGCCTTCTGTGAATAACTCCCTTCATCAGTGGCACGAGATTTTTGTTCTCAAAACTATGCTACTTCTTCACCTCTCTGTCTGTCATTCCACCCAGCCAGGAAGAACTTCTTGCCTGCCCTCGTCTTGACGAGGGACCTCCTAGTGGTCTGACTGCCACATCACTCACAGGTGCCCTTATTAACAATGTACAATTTATGCATGTCCCAGTTATTTTCAATTTATCACATTGGAATATGGCTGAATTTGGTTTATGTCAAAATACTAATACTTCTAAGTTTCACAGTATAATGCTTACTGATATTATTGCTGCATACCAGACACATACTAACGATCCCATTCTTGGGCCCCACACCATGGATCATGTAGGTGTTTTTAGACCTGCCAGTAAATACTACAAACCTAGGAAAACACGCACACAGCGAGATGCAGCCTCAGCTGGTACTGTCTCTGGTATTACCAGAGTTCCCAGCACTGTTACTGGCCTTTTTGGTTCAGGAATGTCTATTTAGAATAGAGCTGATATTGCTTCCATTAAAGCTCAAACATTAAAATTTCAACAAACACTTGGCAATGATGTTATGCCCCCTATCTTGCAAGGTGTCAATGCTCTAAGTGATGAAGAAAGATATACTATATACAATATGAAAGAGATTGATCAAGGGTTCAATGAAACAAGAAAAAAACTTAATGATCTTATTTTTCAGAACAACCGTGAGGCAGACAAGCACTTTATTGGGAGTACTGTCAACAGTCTCTTCAGGGACTTGGAATCAGGCAAAATTCCAGATCTTATTCATGATCTCAGATTCGGTAAATTGTATTGCCCCCACTGAAAAGGTACGGATTGTATTTCTATGTGTTTGAAAAATACTCTCAATATTTCAATGTCAACTGTCCATAACATTGGTTATGTTTCCAGGTTCCCAACCAAGCCCCTTGCTACAAAACCCAGACATGTTCTATCATGGAGAACATGTTCATTACCTTTACAGTGTCACTTCCACATTTTGATCCAGCTACAGCTGTCTTTGATAAACTTGCAGACATACATTCTCTTGGACATCTTGAAAATTACATTTTTCATGAAAGAACTGAACTTCCAGCTATGTTGGTGTTTCATCCTGTGCTCCAAGCTTGAACTTCTCCTTATATGAACTGTTGCACCAAGAAAGGATATTACTTCTTGTGCCATTGTGATGTCATTGACGTTGTGAAACCTGTATGTGGCTACTCTCCAGAACATCTTGACTGGGCCTTGACCTTGGGTGATGATCTGCCGAGTAACCTTACTGATGTTGATCCAGATGATGACATCCCTCCTGCTGCATCTTCAGTGTTCGATGCTGAAACAGCACCATCTCGAAGCTATCTTGAAGAGATACATCGCTTCACTACCGGCTCACCAACTCTACGTTTTCTTGTCCAGTCCGCCTACAATGTTGGAGAGTTCCCAACCTCAGAGTCACCTATACTGCCAAAGGGCAGTACTGTATTGTTACAAATTACAAAATGTTTTCTTATGGTTTATGCACTTGTAATATTGATAAGACTAACTTCTGTTTCACTCCACAGCAAAAGACGGTTATTGGTCACGCTGTTATTACGCCTGTTCCTCTCCCTGAACTTGACGTTATAGATACTGATCCCCAATATTGGCCAGCCTTGTCTCGATATTTGCTTGTTTTTAATGTGCACATTAATTCCTTGACAATCACTTTGAGATCTCTTTTAGCTAGAAAATCATTTAATTTACATTAGTAACAATGTATCTAAAGCGAATGATATTCTCAATGATCTTGTTCATGATGGTGATTTATGCTTAGCTGTAGGTAATTGCTGGGTTGAATTCTCTTTTAAAGTTTTTGTTATTATTCAAGCAATTTTGATTGTTTTCCTGATTTTACATCTTTGCTGCATGCGGTGTACCCTCAAACAACATCGTCAACAACGCAAGTTCCTTTACAAGGCTTGTGTGTGGGCTTGTAAATGACTTTTTAGCTCCATCCCTACATACCTACTTGGGATTGTTGACCCTTCTGAGTCAACAAGGGGGGAATGTTATTCATGGACCACCACCCCTGATTGGGGTCCTATGTCGCAGACAATAATATTTAGGGTACAAGCACTTATCATATAAGCATGAGTGTCAGAATCTTGGTTCTACTATTCTATTAGCATTGTTGCTACAAAATTACAATGCTTATTGCTGTATTTTGTTATATAATCACAATACTTTATATATAAGTATTACAATGCCTTATATACAGTTATTATGCTAATATTTCTACAGTTATTGTGTTTACTAAGAATCATTATGTGCTGTAATAATGTACTAATGTACTGAGAAGACACTGCCATTTGGATAATTGTATAATTATAATTAGTTGTGCAATGCTGCCATCTTTAGGTGTAGTGCAGAATAGCTTTTACCAGGCAATTTATGTGACGACACTGAGACATTATAAGATGACCTTGCTAAACAAAGACTATTTTCCTTATCAGAATGTTTTTGCTACTTCGGTGCATGTTCCCAGGCTAGTACAAATCACACCATCTGTTGTTAGCCAATTATATAAGTTTATTGTATCTTCTTGCTAGTTTCTATAGCAATAATCAGAAGTATAAGAATGACTGTTTCTGCTTAGAGCTGTTAGAGAAGAAAGCTGATTCTGCCTTGGTAAGAAATTAGGAAGACTGAGCATTCTCTCTCTCAGTGGTAATTATTCTTATTTTTATCACTGATTTGGTTGTAAGCCTGTTTTATATACCAGAAATAAATCATTATGAGACTCTGGACACCATGTGTCTGTTGTTTTCTCTACTCCGGCAATTCAGACAAGAACCTGCAATAGGGTAAGACTTATTGCCCTAATTACAATGCCTCACACAATCTTCCACACATGCTGCTACGATCTTTCGGATCTTCCTTCCTAGGAATTCGTACCCCAGTAGATGTACTGTCAATATGCAGTGTGATGGAATACCCTACAAATTACAAATTCAAAGCAATTGAACTGCGACATAAGAAAATGACAGTTTCACATTTAATTTGTACTGAACTCTGTTTAAGACTGATTGATTGATTTTTATTTGTATACAGGTAAGCACTCTGGGATACAATCCCTTTTACAGGTACGACCCGTGGTCAATATAATTAGACCTACAAAAAACGCCATATTCAAATTTTATGTTACATACAATTACATTAATAGGAATACAAATTTCACATCATGAAAAAAATCCTGGTAACAAACACACTAAATAAATTATTGAAATACGCTGTGAATACCTTTAGAACAGTTTTTAGTTTTCCCTACTTTTAAATTGCAGAGGTATTGTTCAATACTACTAGTACAACAGTTATTAAAGATCTCTAATTAAAAACAATTACACTTGGACAAATCCCCAAGATATGCATTCAGTGCATTAGAAAATGACCTATGATTACCTATACTTCTAATTTGTACAAGAATATTATTCCGTACTGTTGGTGCAAGAAATGCAAAAGAACCTTGACCACTTGATGTATGCTTAAATGAGATTCTCAGCAGAGTTAAATCCCCAGAAGATCTCGTGCAAGATTTTGTGCTAAATGCCACAAGTTAATTTTTTAAACTAAAGAGAATACATAAATTATACATTTCCAAGATTAGCTCATAATAACCACCAGGAAACCATTTTTTTAAAATGAACATGTAACAGTGCAGTGACCAAATATTGATACGTTAACATCAAAGAAAAAGAAGCACTGAAATATGTGCTCAGATGGGCTGGGACAATTAGCACGCTGTAAAAAAATGAATATCAACTGAACTTTCAAAAAAAAGCATTCAAACAGCGTTGAGAGTGCAGCACAAAAGTAGCCAAGCAAATCAGACATCACTGACTATAGCATCCATGCTATACTAACTGTGACAGCATCACAGTGCACACTGAGGTGGAGTAAGGCAGTGTTGCAACAAATGGCAAATGTGGGTGAGTGCACATTACTGGTGCACGACTGCAAACAACATTGCAGGGCACACACTGTAGAACCATTCCATTGCTTTGATCGGTTTGCCTGTGGCGAACATGATTCTATGGTGCTAAAACATTCGCCTTGTGCATAAACATGATCCTAGTGGTAAACATCCTCTGTGCAATTGTTGGCTGTTAGATTATTAAAGCCATTTTTGCCCTCTATCTTTTGTCCTGGATTTGATTTCTTTACTTTATCCTCTGTGCAATCACTGAGTGATCTGGGTCTTGAAAATCTTGGCTGGTAACTTCCATTTCAGAGCCATTCACAGCATCTAATTACACCCAGACCACTTGCTACACTGATTAAATGCTCATTACCTGACCACCCCTGACATGTAGTCTCCAGGTACAGCTCATCCATACCAATTACCATAGACGACTAGGTAACATTGTACTGCATGTAGCCCAAGCAGTCCTTCTAGTGCTTCAAATACAAACATAGCCCGACTGCCCCTGGGCACTCCTGAGCATCTGTTTGTCCATGCTGAGATTCCAGATCCACATCACCACTAAACAAACTCCCACTACTACAGCTCACTTAGATCCTTCCTGACATTACTATACAGTATGTCTGCATCCAGCTGCTGTAGCTTGGCAGCATTAATTCCTGTGGACCTTTTCTGCTTTGCTAAAAATACATGCTCTCCAATGTACATTGCTTGAGCCAGTGGTAGTGTAGTGTGCCACCCAACCATGGTGACTACCACCCTACTTCCTGCAAATCATGAAAAGGAGTAGGCGAATGTCTCAGTACACCACTCACCTCCACTAACAGCTGCAAACTCAGCTTGAAGTACTTGCATACTGTATAAAATACGCAATCATTCAGAGATCAGTGGGCGGCTGTCAGCATAGTTGAGCAGTGGGCTAAGACAGTTGCCCACTACTTTTTCTGATAGTTAGGGTGAGTGTGGTGGTATGTATGGGAGGGAGGTAAGTACAACACCAGGGTAATCATGCTTAGCACAATACGTTGGATCATAACAGGGACTATGGTGCTTATCGCTGTAACAAGTGTCTGTAATGGGGGCTTTGTTTTGGTGGGGTGGAACACTGTGCAAGCCATGGAAGGGGAACTATTATCAATGCTGCACTTTACAGGGACATATGTTTTATGGTGGGAGGGTTCACTGTCCAAGCAATGGGTGGGGGAGTGTGATTCTTCTGTGCATCACTGTGACATCAATTGTTAGTTAGAGGGAGGTAGGGTTATTATCCCATTAGGGTTTTTTTTTTACATTCTCTTTATTCTCCTACATATCGTACTCTCTCCAGCATGGATTCTCAGTGCAGCTATCTCCCATCCACCTGAAGCCACCGGTCTCTCTGGCCTCTCTAGGAGGGCACTATCTCCACTACGCATCCTCAACTGATTGTCCACCCCTGCTCTGAGCCCACTATGGCATGACTTCAGAAATACTCTGGGCACTTGATCTCCAAATGTAGGGGAGTGACCAGGGTGGAGGAGGGAGAACCAGAGGTGGGGACTGGTAGGCCCAGCATTGCACGTGGGCTCCGAACACTGTCCTGGCCTTCACCTACAGGCAGGCCTGTGATTTTTAAGTGGCTTGTCCCCTGGAGCATGGACATGCAGTGATGTCTGTGTAGGGAACATGCTGATGTCCTCTGCGCTCTACCCCCTCAATATGGCTTGGCTCCTAAAGTACCCCCTGATCTCCATCTGTGGGATCTCGGATGCCAAGCAGTCCCCAGAGACCTCCCAAGGGAGAGGATAGCAATCATCCACACACTCAGTCCTCTCTCTCTCCTGCCAACCAACATTGGCTCCAGTCCATTACCCAACCCAGGTCATCATAGTGCCAAGAGTTGTGGCATCCAGCACCACAACCATGAGTGACACCATGCCAGCTCAGGCTATGAGATGTTGCATGCAACACGTGATGCATGCTGCGGTGTCCATGCCTCTGTTCACCCCTTCTTCCATTTCCTGTGGTCAACACATGCATCATGCTGCTTCTGTGAACTCAATGACAGCACATGTTGCCCTACTACAAAGGAGTCTGCCTTTGGATGTGCTGGGAAATAATACACCAGTCAGGCTCAAGTCCTTAACAGGGAAAAGCATGTGCGGCCATCTAGAAAGAAATGATGGTGTATTCATGGAGAAGAATGCCTTTCTAAATGAATGCCAATGCAGGTTCATACAATAGAGATCAGGTCAAACCTACCTAGCTGAATTGTTTGATGGCTGATGAGATACTCATTGAGTGGTACAACAGCAGTGGCTCCAAAATATAAACTTACCTATGTGTAGGATTATTATCAGGTTGTCTCTCAATGTATGCATAGTGACAGTGGTTCATTAAGGTCAGTAGAACAGCTTGATGCCGGCAGACAACCTCAAAGTCAGTATGGTTGACTATGCAATCTAAACTTTCTTCTGCTTTCTTATCTATGCATTCCTGTGGCTCACCACAGCATAGGCATTCTCGACTGGTGGCCATGGTGACACAGCCACCACATGAGCACCATTCGTAGGTTGGCAGGGTGAGTCTGTCACCTGCATTATCCTCTTCAGCATCTTGCTCATTACTAATAATGAGAACTGGTAAGTTGTCAATGTCAGCCAATTCATCTGCAGTGAATTCGGGTTCAAAAGTATAGCCACCGATGTACTTGTTGATTGCAAAATCAGACTCATCTGATGAAGAGGCAAATGACATTGCCTATATCAGGAATACAGAAGTAAAGGGCAGTAATGAGGGTTGGGGCATGTTTAAGTTCATGAAAACACAGCAAGGACTATAAATGTATTGGTCATTACATGTGTTAGAAAATAAATGGTGCAAATGAAAGAATTCCTAATCCATCTGCTTCCTAATGTCAATGACAAACATTGCTAGAACCTTTACTTGTATACAACCAATGCTCTGACATGACTTACTGCTTATATACAAGTATCACAGGACTCCCTGGAATACATAAGTAAGGCACCTAAGAAGAGTGTTCTGATTGAAAGAAAATTCACAATTGGCAATGACTCAGAGGGGATAAAACTGGGGAAACCTGGCAGGGCCTCCCTGATGAGGATTAAACAAGTAATGTAAGCAAGGATATAACTGGGTAAGGATAGAAAGCTATAGTATGATACTAGCTATGTGATGACAGGTGTGAGCAGGAAATAAGTGGAAGACAGTGTAACAGAGCAGGGAAGATCGTTCCAGATAAAGGGCAGTCTACCAGTGATGGAGGTCTTGCCTGTGTATGTAGACCAGTGGGGATAAATTAAACTGATTTGTGTGGCAGGACTGCAGGCGCACCTGTAGCACTACCACTTGAAATGCCAGGGATCTGAGTTTGGGAACGTGCTCTGGTTGTCATAGGGATGTCAAGGGGAGGAGGCTGGAGCATCCAAGGGACTGCTCATCTCCTCCGGGGGGGGGGGGAGCCATGAATCGGTGTATGACTGGACTCTAGTGGTAGCTGGAATAACATCATGATAGAGCCGCAAGTTGGAATGTAGCATGATGGATGCCGGCTTTGCCATAGCATCAGCACACAATGTATCTCCTGAAGGAGGATGGTACAAGGAAAAACACCCAGCCAGAGTGACACTGACAAGGAGGTCAGAACTGTGTCCACCACCTGTGGTCCAGGTGACCCAGGAATGGCCCAGTTGAAGACCAGAGGTATGGTTGTGGAGGTGGTCTGAGCCAGGGGTTCTCCTCACACTTCAGCTACGCCTGGGGGATCAGCCATGGCTACATAGGGGCCCTTTGGGGTTCGTAGGGCACAGTGGATTACATCAGGTGACAGCGCTGGCTGGGGAGGGTAGAAAAAGAAATGATTAGATAAAGTGTGGGTGCCAGAGGGATGGAAGAGTGAGGGTGTGGTGCGACTTCACAGAAGTGACAGCAAGGAAGAGGCAGGCAGTTATCGTCCAGTCACCCACACATCGGCGGTGGGTAAGGTGATGGACTCGATATTGAAAGAAAGGGTGGTTAGCCTACAGGACGTATATCAACATGGTTACGCATGGGGAGGTCATGACAGATGAACCTTATAGAGTTCATCACAAGGGTTATGATGGTGGTTGATGGTGGGGGGAAGGAACTTGGACAGTCTGGAATTTGGAAATGCCTTCGATACTGTGCACAACGTAGGAGCGGTAAAAAACTGGATACTTTTGTTGTGGGTCACAAAATAACAAGGTGGGTGGAGAAGTGGATGATGGGTACAATTCAGATAGTGTGGTGGTAAAAGTTTTGCATTCTTGGGAGGTAGGTTTGACAAGTGGGGTCACATAGTGGTCAGTGATAGGGTCCATTGGATTTAACATCTACATCAGCAAAATAGCAGAGTGTCTGCAGGGGAAGTTCTGACTTTCGGCAGCTGATACGAAGCTCTGCATCAGGGTGGACATCCCAGAGGTGGTGGAGGCTATGAGAGGGGATCTTAGGTCGCTGGAGTGGTGGTCGAAAAATGACAGGTAAAATTAAATGCAAAAAAAAAAAATTATCAGTGATACACATGGGGCAGAATGACACAAAAGCAAATTATTCCCTGAAGGGGGGGTAGGAAATGAAAGTCCTTGAGCAAGAGAAGGAATCCTAATCACAAACAACCTTAAGATGGGCCCCCCAATGCAGCATGGTGGTGGACAAAGCAAACAGAATGCTGCCATGCATAAAGGTGGGGGGTAACCCATTCCAGTTCTCCACCACCCTCTCTGGGAATAATTGAACTTTCACATTGCTCTTGAAGTGTCCTCCCCAGAGTCTCAGTCCATGCCCAGTTGTTATGTTTCCTTCTTTCCAATGGAGTAACTTCCTGGGGCCTCCCGTGTTCATCCCTTTGATATATTTAAAGGTGTCAATCATGTTCCCCCCTCCCTCCTGGTCTCCATTGTATATAGCCCCAGCTCCTTGCATGTCTGTTCATATGGTTTGCCCTTCATCCCCTGTACCATCTTGGTTATCCTTCACTGAATCCTTTTGATTGGGTCTATGTCCTTGTGCAGGTAAGGCTTCCAAAGCTGGACACCGTACTCGAGGTGCGGCCTCACCAGGGCTTGATACAGGGGCACCAGAACCTCCCTATCCCTGCTGGTGATCGCATTGCCGATATGTGCCAGCATCGCATACCGCCTTCCCACTGCCCTTGAACATTGCTTCCCTACCTTGAGGTTTCTGGAGACTGTCACCCCCAGATCCTTCTCACCCTCTGTTGCCCCGACTCTCTCCCCTCCCAGCATGTATTCAGCCCTTTGGTTCCTGTGTCCCAGGTCCATAACAGCACACTTCTTGATGTTGCATTTTAGCTGCCAGGTCTCCACCCACTCCTCCAATACTCTCAGGTCCTTTCTCATGTCCTCCACCCCTCCAAGGGAGTCAACTCTGTTACAGATTTTCATGTCATCCACAAAGAGGGCCACACTCTCTTTCATTCTGAATTAAATATCTTGTATATAGATATTGAACAGGAGGGGTCCCAGCACTGATCCATGGGGAACTGCACTCCTCACCTGCCTGATCCCTGAGTACATCCCATTCACAACCACCCTCTGATTCCTATCTGCAAACCAGTTTTCTACCCACCTTGTAATTTTGACCCCACCCCTATGCTATCCAATTTGTTGACCAGCCTCTTATGGGGTAACGGTGTTGAAGGCCTTACTGAAATCCAAATAGACCATGTACACCACACCACCCTGGTCCACTACCTGTGACAACCAGTTGAAAAATTTGATCAAATTGGACTGGCATGACTTGCCCCTAGTAAACCCATGCTGTCTGTCATCCAGCAGTCCATTCACCTCCAGGTACTTCATTACCCTTTCATTGATGAGCACCTCCATGACCTTCCCCACCATAGCGGTTAGGCTGATGGTGTGGTAGTTTAACCTCAGCTCCCTGCTTTCCCCTTGTGGATTGGCACCACCGTTGCCTTTTTCCAGTCCTCTGGCACTCTACTGATGTCCAGGGACAGGTTGAGCATCCTCTTCAGTGGGGCAGCCAGCTCCTCTCTTAGTTCCCAAATCACCCTTTGATGCAGGCCATCTGGCCCCATGGCCTTGCCCCCTTCACCCTGCCTAATTCCTCCCTGTCTCTCCATGATGAAGGGATCCAATACCATCCCTATGCCCTCTCTCCTTTTCAACTCCAGCCCTCTACCCCTCCTTTCTACATAAATACAGACCAGAAATACCTGTTCAGGTCATCTGCCTTCTCCACATCCTCCTCCAAGTGCCCCCCTCCTACCCCCCTCAGCCTTTCAATCCCCTGACCAGCTGTTTTTTTCCCTCTCCTGGTCTGTTTCACTATTCTTTCATCCGTGTCTGCCTTAGCCCTTCTAAAGACCTTTCCCACTAGTCGCCTCGCTTCCCTGTAAACCTCTCTGTCCCCCTCCTCCTGAGTACTCTTCTATCTCCTGAATGTCCTCCGCCTACCCCTACTGTCCTTGCTACATCCCTATGGAACCAAAACAGTTTCCCCCTTCCTGTCACATTTGATGGATACCTGTGTGGCCACCCAGATCTGGTCCCTGAAAGCCACCCATACTTCGTCTTCATCACTTACATCCTCTAATCCTTCCATCACCTTCTCCAACAGCTTTCTTAATTTGAAGATGTCTGCCCACCTAAAGTCCAGCATCGTTGTGCTGGTTTGGGTCCACATCCTCCCTGCCCTCACCTTGAACCCGACAGTCCTGTGGTAATTTTTCCCTAGATTTTCTCCCACCACCACCTCCTCCACATTCTCCCCATTTGTCAAGACCACATCTAGCAGGTTGCTCCCCTTGGTTGGCTCCACAACTAGCTGTTTCAGGAATACCCCTCTTAGCCCAACCACTAACTCCCTACTTCTTTTTCAAACTGCTTTGGGAATGGTCCATTCCACATCTGGTAAGTTTAGGTCACCTACCAGTAGTGTATCTCCCCTTGACGGCCATCCTCTCAATATCCTGTAGCATCACCCTGTTCTGATATTCTCCCTGCGAGGGTGGTCTTTATATATATGACTCCCAGTCTCAAGTATTCCCCTACCCACCTGCATAGCTTCACCTATAGAAGCTCCGTAGCCCCGTCGCCTTCCTGTCCCTCCATCGCCAGTATGTCCTCTTGACGTAAACAGCTAACCCCCCTTCCTGTCCTTCTTAAACAGCCTGAAGCCCAGTATAGCTGTCTCCCATGTGAGAAGATCCGTCCACTAAGTCTCAGTAATCAAAATGACGCCTAACTTGTCATGCGCAATGATGGCCATCAGTTCTTCCATCTTATATGCCAGGCTTCTAGCATTCGCTACCAACCCCTTACACCAACCTCCCCCCTCCCTTGTTCCCCCCTGATTGCCAGCACCTTGTTCATCAGTCTTTCCTTGTGGGGTAAACCTATCATCCCGTACTTCATCTGTGCACACCATTCCACTAGCTAGCTGTTAAGCTCCCATAACCTTTGTTTCCTTTCAGTACTAGCTCTCGGTACTTGCAATACCTGTGAGAAGATTGGAGATTTGAAGTTCAACATGCCACAGAATCTAGCTAGGGCCCTAAATCTTGCTTGTACCTCAATGAGACTATTACCTTCAGATCATTAGTCCCCAAGTGGAACACTAGATGTGAATTCCTGCCCTGGTCACCACCCCATGAGGGAATATGGTGCACAACCTCCAATATAGTCATCCTAGGCATGCATTCAACCCATCTCCCTCTTTTTCTGCCGCCCCACTTGACCCCCTTTAAGACTTAATTACCAACCAGCAGCACCTTGACCCCCTCCTCATTCTGGTTTGCCCCTCCTCATTTTGGATTGCCTGTGACAGTGTTCTCTACCCCCATGTTGCCCTTGTGCTGTTCACCAGCCCCATCGTAGCAGTTCCCTCCCCAGGCCCCTTACCCTGATACTTCATCCCTACCCTGGCCCTTTGTCCTTTCCTCATGCCCCCTCAGCCTCCTTGTCCTTTGCTTCACCTACTCCTTGTACTCCTTCCCCTCCCAGCATCCACCCTTGCCCCAGCTCCCCTTATTCCACCCCAGTCTCAATGTCCACAGTGCCTTCTGTCATGCTTACCCCATTCACTTCCCCCCTTCTCACTGACTCACCTGCCCCCAGCCTCTCTGCTTGCCTAGCCCCAGCATGTGACTCCCTCTCCAAACTTGCGATATATGTATCCTCCTCCCCTCCCTCATTGTTGTTTGGTGCAAGGTTAGGGGAAGAATGATAGTGTTTATGCACCCTCTATCAATGAAATCAAAGCATATTCAATATGCAAACATTGAATATTAACATAAAATTATAAATAGGAGCTGATCACAGGTGCACTGCTGCCCAGTATATTTGTATGACTACAGCTGACAGACACTGGTGATACAGCATGGCTGTCACTATCAGGGAGGGCACCAGTGTCTGGTATTTGTATTATGAACTCTGCTCATATGTTTCATTTTCATTCCTAAAGTACCAGGTGTTAGAGATGTTGAAAAGAAATAATTAAATGCCACAATGCTGACTGTATAAAACATCGGAGGAAAAGCAGAAAAATGTGAGATAGTATGGCTACATGCTGGACACTGACATTTAGGAGCAGTATACTTTATAAAACACTGCCTGATTGAAAAAAAGATTGCAAAATTGGCTTTTATAGCATGTACAAAATAAAGATGGGCCACTTCAAAGAGATTGTGCTGAAAATATGCAGAGATGAAGTGCCTGACATTTGCATGAACACACAACCAAATTATACCTATGATGCTTTCTTCACTGTCTCTGAAATAACGACAAACTACTTCTGTGGTGGGAGTATTGGGCTTTACTAAATAGTGCAAGTAAACAGCATTAAACAGCCTTTCAAATAAAAACAAATTAATTTCCATTCATAACGCAGTATACATTTGTGGCATGCAGAACAGCAGACAAGCGATCGAGGAGGCGCACTGATTACACGTATCAGTATATGCCTATTGCGACAATGACGTGTTCCAGGATCAAACTTAGCCACTACATGCATGTGCAGGACTAAAGATGGTGTAGGGATCAAAAGAAGCGGTTAGTAATGGAGGCATTTCACAGGGCAAAGTATGAAGTTGTCAAGCAGCTGAGACACAGGCAAGAAAGATAACACAATAAAACACACCACAAGGTATCTAAAAATGATTTTATTGCATCTGTGACTGTTATGGTTATATTTTTAGAAGACTTCTCCTTAAGGTTCCATTTCACTAGAGGTTAGGAGAAAAAGAGGAGATCTGTTGTTAGTTTATGATATATTACAGGATGAAACACTAATAAAAAATCTGAACCTAGAATTTAAGAATAGTAACTTAACTACAAGGGGGTCATCCACTACAACTGAAATTAACTAACTTTAAGTCGAAAAAAGAAAGTACGTTTTTACACAAAGGGTGGTCAACCTTTGGAATAGATAGCCAAAAGAAATAGTTACAAGTGAAACCAAGGATACCTTTAAGAAAAGAGTGGCCAATTCATTGAAAATGGGGGTAATATGAATTATCACATGGACATGTGAGGAGCTACTTGTGAACAAATCACCCTTTTTGCTCCTAATGCATTTAGTGACATGTATTGACATCATTCCCATTGTCCAGCAGCATCTGGTGACCCCCTTGGCATTTCTGATTGAGATTATGACTTAAAGCAGTGCCTGTCCCCACCCCCAGATCTTTTGTTTGTGTGTGGTGTTTGTGTTTTGTGTTAGTAGAAACAGTATTTTGTTTTTATTTATTTTGACTGTTTTATAGCAGGAGCCAGGTAGTGAGACAGAATCATGTATGGGATAACACTGGTTGAGCAGGAGACAGACAACATCAATCCAGTGAGGAAGAGACTTGTGGTTCAGATGTGAGCAGAAATAATCATGGAATTACACATGGTGGACTTGGTGGTGGACTGGGGAAATGTTTTGGGTGTGGAACAGAGCAGCTGCTTAAAGCTGAGATATAACATTATTTTTATAGAACAGAAGATCACTTTTAGATATGCAAGCTGAGGTAGAGTGTGGTTTTGTTTCATGGCTGACAGAAGTATATGTAGCCATGTGTTTTGGAAGTGAGTAATTACCTATTCCACCTTTCACACCATTCCAAAGTCATTACAAATGGGTTATAGAGGTGTTCTCTACATACTTATCAACCTCTCAGTACTAAACTTCATAGCACTGACACATGTCATTTCGGTCTCAGATTGTGCCATGATCTCTTGTGAGGTGGAGTTGGGTCCCTCAGAGGCTGGGGGCCTGTGGAGGCTGATCGCAGGCCTGCTCAGTGATGAGGTCTTTATTAACACCACCAAAGAGGTGATTTGGAATTACGTGGCTGAAAACAGAGAGGGGGATTCTCTTCTTAAATACATCTGGGATGGCCTCAAGGCAGTGCTGCAATGCTTCATGATTTCTTACGCCACATTCAAGAAAAGGCAAAATTGGAATGTTATTATAAGGCAGAAACATAGAAAATGACAGCAGGTAAGGACCGCTTGGCCCACCTAGTCTGCCCATGTTCCCTGCCTACTGTCACACCACAGACACTACTCAGTCTTTGGCTTTACCCTTCCCCCTTTCCTTGCTTCTATGGTTCCCTTATACCTATCCCATGTCTTCTTAAATCCCATTAGAGTTTTTGCTCCTACCACCTTCTCATGGAGGCTTTTTCTGGCATCCACCACCCTTTCTATGAAGAGGTGTTTCCTTACATTTCCCCTGATTCTACCTCCCTCCAGCATTATTGCATGGCCCCTTTTTCTAGTGCATCCTTTTCTCAGAAAAAGGCTTCCCTCTTGAACCTTATTTATACCCTTGAGGTATTTTAAAGTCTCTATCATATTCCTCCTCACCCTTCTTTTCTCCAGTGTGTACATATTGAGGTCCTTCAGTCTCTCCTCATAGGGCTTTTGATGCAGATCCCACACCATTTTAGTTGCCCTCCTTTGGACTGTCTCAACTCTTCTTATGTCCTTCCGGAGATGAGGAGTCCAGAATTGGACACAGTACTCTAGGTGGGGACTAACCAGAGCCTAGTACAGAGGTATCATCACCTCCATCTTTCTGCTACTGATACCCCTCCCTATGCACTCTAGCATCCCACTGGCTTTCCCCACTTCCTTGTCACACAGTTTGGCCACCGTTAGGTCATTAGATATGATAACACCCAGGTCTCTTTCCTGTTTGGTGGTCGCTAATACCACTGTCCCCATTTTGTACTCTGACCCTGGGTTTTTATGCCACAAGTGCATGATTATGCATTTTTTGCACTGAAACTTAGTAGCCACTTTCTAGACCACTCCTCAAGCTTAACTAGATCTCTATTCTTTTTTCCACCCCCCTAGAGTGTTCACTCTATTGTAGATTTTTGTGTCATCTGCAAAAAAGACATGCCTTCCCTTCTAGTCTCGCTGCAATGTCACTTATAAAGATATTAAAGAGGACTGGTCTCAGTATTGATCCTTGCAGCACCCTGCTTGTCACCCTCCCATCCTCGGAGTGAACTCCACTTACCACTACCCTCTGTCGCCTATCCTCCAACCAATTTCTTACTCAGCTTACCACTTTTAGTCCCACTCTTAGACTGCCCAGCTTGTTTATGAGTCTCCTATGTGGAACAATATTGAAAGCTTTACTGAAATCTCAGTTAGGAAGAAGATAAGTTAGCTCAGTTCCTACTGGGTCCATATGTTGCACACTTAATAGCGTACAACATACCCGCGCAACATGAGCAGCGCGGTAAGGAACAGCTAGAGGGTGCAATACCACTAAAGGAAGTATGTGTGGTAGTCCACCCTCTCTTTGTTCCCATGCAGAGGATAGAACCTCTGCTGGGACAGGCGGCCAGTGAGATACTACTGTGGCTGAACGGGATGAGCCACAAGCAGCAAGGGATGCCGGCAGTGCGTTTGGGGTAAGGTATCGATTCCCGGTCCCAAATGCAATAAATTTTATTTTTTTCACACATTGTGTAATTTTAAGTGATAAACACCCCCCGGAGTTAGATATATTAGTACGGGGCATCGGGGTGGCATAGCCCCCTGAAATGGGGGGTGTGGGGGCATAGCCCCCTGAAAAACAAAGTCATATGCTGCTGAAATATATTGCACTGTATTGGCAGTGTGGTATTGCCGCAGCATAATGTCTTGCAACATTATGACCCTGTGCCAGCTCAGTTTGAGGCTCATCATAAATAAGTGAGAGACTCTGCCCTTCTCCCTCAGCTGCAGCAAGTCAGAGAGGAACTTAATCAGCATTAAGAAAGGTTGAAAATAATTTACACTTTACAAACCAAAAATACTATGAATGGGGTAAAAAGGGTCAGTAGACATTTAGCTTTATGTCTTATGAAACAGGAAACTGACCGATATATCCTGACAATGATTCCTGAGCATAACCCTCAGGTTGTCCTTACTCTTCCAAAGCAGATAGCAAGAAAGTTCCATGATTTATATGCCAGTCTTTACAATATGGAACCAGGAAAAGGACAAGAGTAACAGGTATGGGCTCTACTACAAGAAATCCACCTCCCCAGTCTTACAGATGAACAATGGGAAAAGCTGGAGATGCCTTTCATGAAGGTTGAGACTGAGTTATCATTAAAACTTTTTTTGCAATTTAATAAATTTTATTGAATTTGCAAAATACCAAACAACAATACAACAGACAGTACTCATAACATATAACAATAACAATAACAATAATACAAACAAGATAACAACCTCAGTAATAAACAATGGTGCCAATGCACAAAACAAAATTGCCTATGTGCACATATCTGAGGCATATAGGCAACCCTATGGTGGGAATCCATGCATGGAATTCCCGGCGGCATGCACCTGCTTTGTGCAAGTTGGATCCGTGCTGGATCCCCTGGTGGCATGGACAGTACCCCACCAGGGGTGAGCCTGCACTATGCGCCATTCACAAAGGCGCATAGTGCTGGCTGCAGGTGGGGCATAGGTGTCTGCAGGTTATGGCGGGGGGGGGAGCCTGCCATAACCAATGTATGTAGCAGCATGTACATGGACCTCCTACTGGACCAGGCTGCCAGACGCAAGCCCCCCACCACTACGGCAGACTCGCCCCTGCCCAGTATGCCAGGGACCCCCCACACACACACAGTAGAAGTGCCCTGGCCCTGACCAACCATATAATCAAGTTCCCCATCCCCACCACACATGGATGCCTGGTCCCCGAACTGGCAAAGCAGCCCCTTCCCCCCAAACACAGCTGTTCCCCATCCCCATATCACAAAGCCCCCCCCCCACACACACACACACACAAATGTGTGCCCCGTCCCCATATCCCAACAGCACTGCCCCCACTTGCATCCGTGCCCTGTCCCTGTATACAGAAGCAACTGCCCCCACATATGTGAGCTCCAGTTCTCATATCACAGAAGCACTGCCGCCACCCCCAACACATATCTGGCCCTGTTCCCGGTGATGCGCAATACAAACCCCCTCCCCACACACACAGGTACCCCACTCCAGGTGTTGAATCAGAAACACACACACACACACACAAACAAACACACACACACACACACACACACAGAGGTGCCCCAGTCCACACTAACCCAATCATGGAACCCTGTATCTGTGCCCCATCATTGGTGTTCAGTGTTCCACCCCACTCCCCATGGCACCAACATCATCCCACATCCACTGTCCCTGACAGTCAATGCCGCAGCCTCCAACAGCTGGCAGCACAGCCCTCCTCTCACCTCCTCAACCACTGATCATCAGACTGATCCTGGGAGAGTGTTGCCTATTTATATTGGCATGGTCCAAGCATTAGTCTGATGGCCAGCGGCCAAGGGGGTGAGAGGAGAGCTGTGCCACTGGCCATCCTGGGCCATGGCATTGACTGTTGGGTATGGGTGGATGTGGGGTGGTGATGTCAGTGCCACAGGGGATAGGGTGGACCACTGACCACTAATGAGGGGGCACGGGTACCAGGTTCAGTGATCAGGTTAGTGTGGTCTGGGGCTCCTGGGCATTTGTGTGTGTGTGTGTGGAGTTCTGAATCAACACCAGGACTGGGGCACATGTGTTGCTGGGGAGTCTGTCATTACCATTTCAAAGCTGAACAGGTGTTGGGGCGGAGGCAGTGCTTCTGCAGTACATGGACCAGGACACATATGCGGAGGCATGTTTCTACACGGGATGGGGCATCAGTGCATGGTGGGGCAATGCTGTTGGGATATGTGGATAGGGTACAAATATGTGTGTGGGTGGGTTACAGCATCCTCTCAGGGTGAGGCATTGTTGTGTGGCAGGTAAGGGGTGGTCTTTCTACTGCACTGCTGGCCACAAGGGCATGGCCGCATGGGTCCAGGTGCAGGCAGGTGCTGTTCATGCACCTGGACCCACATCTGCTCATGTAAGTGATCCACTCAGAGACCCGGGATGGGCATCTGACTGGATGCCCACCTGGGTCTGCTACTCTGCCCCCAGCTGGCCTGCATGATTCTGCATGCCATGGGGAGGGGCCACAAATGCATGCCCAGCAGGTGCTTGCGGTTTGCATATCACGCACCCTGCACCTGTCTGGGGCCATGGAGCTACACAGCAAAGATTCGCACCTCCGGTGAATTATTCCTACCCATTCATGCATAGGGTCCAATAGGAATAAAAACAACAAACAAGTAACACCAATAATAACAAATCTAAAAAAAATAAAACACTCCCAGTATCCCAACACCCCCCAGCTGAACATGCAGAATAAAATAGTATATGGCTAATAGACATGGAATAAAGAGAAGCATCACCCATCTGTACAAAAGAACAAATTAAAAGGAAAAAGTAATAGCACATATAGGAACAGCCCGAAGGGAAAAACAATAATAAACATTGGAATATAAGTCAGACCCGCAGGACTCCATCAATGTTATTGCATCATAAGAAGCACTGCATGAAAACTATCCTAGCAGGATTTGAAGGTTTGTAAGGTATGAAATAAACATGAAATAGAGTTTTCAGTGTTCAAAGTGAGTAACATTTCTCAGACCCATTCCAGTCTTGTAGGAGAGGACTCATCATTTTAGTCTTGAAGAATTAATAACTTAGCCACTGCTGAAATCAGTGCCATATAAACCTTCCTAGGTCCCCATAAAGTTGGTCCATAGTCCCCTAACATACAGATTTCAGGATTAAACACTCTGACAAGCCTAGAATGGGGTCCAAACTTTTCTGGATAGAATCCCCAAAAGAACGTATCTTGGAACATTGCCAGAAATGGTGGAATAAAGTATCCTCTATATACCTGCACCTACAGTAGGACGAGTAGGTCAGGGGACTTTTCCCATGCTAAAAAGATGCATAGGAGAGTAATACTGATTATGAAGGATATTAAACTGAGCAAAGCACAACCGATCTTGCTTTATATGCTGACAAAATCTTAGACCAATAAGAGTCCGGTTTATCAAAACCAAAAACATTTTTTCCAATAAAAGGCAACAGGAGGAGTATTATCCCAAAAAGCTGATTAATACCGTTATAGAGGTGTGAAATAGGGTGGGACTGTTGGGTTAGGGTGGAAAAGGTGTCAAAAAGTGTCCCAGCGTCATGTGCCCAATGAGGGTGACCTAAAAACTGTAAGATGCAGTGTTTTAACTAATAATATTTAAAACCAAAGGAAGGCTAGAGGCCAAATGTGTTTCAAAAAGCTTCAAAGGAAAGAAAAGTATTATACAACAGCAGATCAGCTAGACAATGAATAGGCAATAGTATTTCGCAACAAATGGCTTACAGATGACACAAAGATTGGGATTACCAAACAAAGGTTGGGAATGTCCATAATATATAACATTTTAATGTGCCTGCAAAACTGATCATGAGCCTGAATAGACCAGGCTACAGGGAAATCCTGAAGATCACCAGGTAATTTGGACAAATGAATTAAAAGCAACGAAGGAAGAGAAAGATTGTGTTGGGCACAAAGCGCCTGTTCAATACGCAACCAAGATGGAATGTATTTGTCTTCATCTGGATCCTCTGCCACACTATTCCAGTGAAAATAGTTGGCTGTGTGGAAACAGAATAATATCTTTGCAACTGCAGAAGAGACAGCCCCCACCCTCCCACCCCAAATTGCTAGGCCTCACTAATTTCGAGAACGCTCTAGGATTGTCCAACCATAAAAATTTGGACAAGACAGCATGCAGTTTATGGAACCAAGGCTTAGGAAGAAAAATATTCAACATACCAAGGTGGTAAAGTAATCCTGGTAATATATTCATTTTAGTAATATTGGCCCTCCCCCACAATGTCATAGGCAGGGATTTCCTCTGTCGCAAGTCCTGTTCAATCCACTGTGAGCGGGGGTCAAGGTTAAGAGATCTCAAAACACTACCGTCTTTAGTAATGTGAATACCCAAATACTTACATATATGAGAAGCCCACTGAAAACTTAAGTAGAAAAATGCTGCCTAGAGAAATGGGGAGAAAGCTGATAAACCACCATTTTATGTAAATTTAATTTATAACCTGAAAACACAACAAAGGTTTGAATCATGTTAGACACTGCAGGAATAGAGACTAACGGGTTAGGAAGATGGAGCAAAATGTCATCTGCAAACACTTGAGATTTTCCAATTCTGACCCCCCAAGTGCAATGCACCAAATGTTGAGAGAAGAAATTATTTTACGAGCCAATAGTTCTGTATGTAATTTAAACAAAAAGGGAGAAAAGGTGCAACTCTGGCGAGTTCCCATGTCAGAAGAAAAGAATAAGAAGGAACCCCATTACAAAAGATTTTTGCAGTGGGTGAAGAATATAAATCATGCAACCAATTAAGATATGGAGCAGGAATACATTATCATTAAAACTCCGAACACCAGTTGGGCTCCTGGCACAGAAGGGTTCATCGCAGAATTTTATAAAAAATTTGGCCCAGAACTTGCCCCACTTGCCCCTTAGTTTAGAATCAATGGCAGCCTTCCTAAGGCAGTCAGAGAATTATCAGGGTATTTTTTTTTAATTCAATATGTTTTATAAGGCATTTTGATAAATAGGGTGGAAAAATTAAAGTTTCTTTATATGTGGATGATACACTTCTGTATATTTCAGACCCAGTTCAAAATCTCCACAGAGTACTAAAACTGGGGTTTGGGCAAGCCTCTGGCTTTAAAATTAATGAAACCAAAACTGAAGTTATGCCACTAGTTTCACAGATTAACCCCCAGTTAAGAAACTGTAACTTGAAATGGGTTACCACCAGGTTTAAGTATCTCAGCATATGGATTCCCCGAGACCTGAACAAATTATTTAGTACTAATTACACATGGCTTCTGCCTGAAACCCAAGCTGACTGTAACAGGTGGAAAGAACTATCCTTGTCAGTTGGAAGGAGGGTTGAGAGTATTCGTATGAATATGTTATCGAGACTTGATTTTTTGTTCACATCATTAACACAGACACCACCTACTTCTTTTTGGAAGTCATTGTGCTGTACATTATCTAAATATATACATCAACATCTAAAGGAGGATTGGGAGTCCCGGACCTATGAGATTACTACTAGGCTGCCCAGTTACAACATTTTAGGACCTACATTACTACTACAGAAACCCCTAGCTGGGTAAACCTTGATCAGGACGCTGAGTCAAACTAGAATGACTGATGTTATATTCATGGATAGGGCCACTTTTCACACCCTTTCAGTGACTAACCCCTGGGCAGACCTGACCATCCAGCTATGAAATATGGTCTGTTCCAAATATAGGCTTCATAATGGTATGTTAACTCTTATTTGCACTTGCCTGGACTTTACCCCAATCAAATTGGATCTTAAAAAGCAACTCTTTGAGGGGGCTACATTTAAGTCCTTATCTCAATTGTGCCAAGAATTTTGCCTGGTACATCAAGACCTCTTTAAATACTGTATTTCACTGTTTAGAAGCCATGGCTTCTACTGCATTTTTTTTATTTCAGCTGTTGCTTCTAAATGGGGGCAGCTTCCATTTGGGGACAGCTTCAATTGATAAGCCCCAACAAACTGCCATCAGGTATTGCCTGCCACTCCCAAACTTCATTACACCTATAGCTCAGCAATGTCAATCTCAATCCCTCATTTCCTCAGTCTGCTAATAGTCCCTTCTCTATGTGCCACTGCCATTTTCAAACTGTGTCTGTCATTAAGAAAAATGAGTCTATAGAGAGTTTGGTGCTGAAATGCTGCTTTCAGGGTACTTCACTACACCTTACCTCAGCAATGTCAGTCTTGATATCCGATTTCCTCAACCTGCTCTGCTCACTCAACCAAAATTCACAGGTAAACTAGCTCTCAGGGTAATAACTTAAAAATAGACATATATAAACAAAACTACAGGCTGACAGACAGGGAAAAGCAACTGGGAAGTTGTATAAGATGTTAACCAATCATGTGATCCATGCCATCTGGAGAACACCTGTACCAGGACTCCAACTCCTATTCTAACGTTACTTTCCTTCTTACTTGAGTGTCTTGTAGCAATAGAGGCAGCATTGACTATGCTGACCAGGCTGCTGATTTTTACCATTTCAAAGCTACCCCTTTAGAAGCTGCAGCTACAAATCGGGGGTGACTTCTAATAATAAACTTTTTTGGCTGCTGCTTTGATTTGGGGGCAGCTTCTAAATGGGTGTGGCTTTAAAATGGTGAAATATGGTACATGCAAAGTACAAAATCCAAAAAGGCAATGCTCAAAACAGAGGAGACCCACTGAGATTGTTGTTGTAATCTAAGGCAACCCAACCTCAGGTTGGGAAGAAAATGTCCATATTATTTGTTACTTAACATAACCTTGAGCCAGATCACATGGTAGATTGCAAGAGAAAATGGGTAGAAAAGATGGATTGCACCATCACAGAGCAGGAATGGGTGAACATATGGAAATGGGTACATAAAATGACTGCATCCCCATCTTGGCAAGAGTTCTGCTGGCAGACAATGATGAGATATTTTCATACTCCCACCATTTCCAAACATTATGGAATATACCATTCAGACCAGTGTTGGAGGGGTTGTGGAAAGGTGGGCACCCACACACACATTTGGTATTGCCCCTCATCAGGGATTATTTGTTAGCAGTAGCAAATATAACAGGGCGGATTCTGGGGGTGCCCCCACCAAACCAGTTCCAAAATTGGATAGTAGACATTCCCCCTCAGGGTGTAATAGGCAAATCCAAAATTTATTTATATAATATATTGGTTGCTGCAGCTATGAAAGTAGACACCGAATTATGGTTGACCCCTGTCCTCTATTCTGAGGAGCCTTGGATGAAGAACTCTCAAAGGATATAAGAAATGGAATAAGTTACAGATCAGCTGATGCTTTAACATGATAGGTTCAAAAGTTACTAGCTCTCCTTTTTTAATTATCAAGTGGAGACAGAAGGGAGAATTGTGCTAGATATTTTTAATCAATCTTTATCAATCAATCTTTATTTTACCAGGCGAAACACCATTGAGCGAGCTCATTTGCAAAGTGGACCTGGACAGATACATATAAACAGTAGAGCAATATAAAAGGTAGATATACAACCAAGGATTACAATTATAACAGAGGACAACAAATGTAGTACAGTATTAGGCAAGGGTTATACAGAATTACATGATAAATAAGCAGTAAAATAACAATAAATGCAGAAAAAAATGCCAGAAAATAATATGTACAGTGCTACTTAATATATACATAAGTGACACAGGAGGAGGGGTAAGAGGGTGGGTAAGGAGAAGAAAGGTAGGGAAGGGGAAAGGAGGGGAGTCAATGACGACAAATAACAGATGAACAGCACTTATTTCACAGGCCGCCAGGGCAAACAGCTACATGATTCATTGGAGGAGCATGAAAACAGCTTATTGAAGGTAAAAAGTTTTGTCGGGATGGCCAACTTCAGGGGTTTTTGCAATTTATTTCACAGGTGAGGAAGTGCACAACTTATAGATGGTTTACCAAAGCTTGAGTTAACTTTAGGAATGGATAGGGAGATGTAGGAGAGGCTGTGCAAGGAGTAATTGCCTACAACGCATAGGGGCAAGCAGTAAGAGATATACTGAGGAAGCTTATGGGTGATAGCTCTAAAAGTCCAGAAGGTGGCATTCCTTTGCCTTCTGTATTTAAGGGAGGTCCAACCTACTGCGGAGTACAGGGAGCAGTGGTGGGTGAGGTACGATAATCCAGAGATAAATCGTAAATCTTAGTGATAGAGCGAGTCAAGTTTAGAAAATGCGGAGGCGTGACCTTGGCCATTGAGGAAGTCGGCATAGTCCAGTAAAGATAGAAAAGTGGTTTGGACCAGCCTTTTTTGGCATTGTAAATTAGGAGGTGCTTAATCCAGAAGAATAGGCCCAATCTCTGACTGAGCTTCTTTGAAAGTTCCTCAATGTGATCTAAAAATGTAAGTTTGTGATCGATCCAAACCCCAATATATTTACATTTAGTCACATATTCAATAGGTTCACCTAGAAGCGATAGAATTCGAGGTGTTAAGCCATGCAGGGAAGGATTTTGACCAAGAACAAAAGGTGAGAAAAACATAGCCTTTAGTTTTTTTTTGCATTTGGGCCATGTTACTCGAGATTACTCAGACATCACATACTATACAGTCATGGTATTGTTATGGGAGCCATGTGCATATGAATGCCAGGATAGTACCCCTATATTTATCTCCCTCTGATGGATCTCAGAGGCTATTTATTAATGTGTTGGTGGTTTAAATTTGATATAGAATCCCCCCCAGACCACTTAAAGAACTATGAGATTGGGTCTGTTTTGAGATAAACGAACACTCTAGGTTGGCACTCCCCCTGAGAGTTGTTTAAGTTGTTCTTGTATTTATTCTACTTTTTATTTTTCCTAAAGAGGTGTATGCCAGCACTTTAAAAACAGAAAATGTACATTGGATGTATTATCTTTATTTATTTATTTATTAGATCATCGGTTTACAGACCTTCAAGTCGTAGACTCATTTACAAAGGCACCTTGTCAAGAGAGCAATACATCACAGCAAACAAAACAGTACAGTACATAACGCTTAGATTAAAAAAGCAACCAGTGCTACAGGCATTCACTGGTGGTACACGCTTGGTAATAGGTAGATCACAGTAGTCATAATATAGGTACATGAGTACCACGTCAGGTAGCAACCAGAGATATTTTATTACATTAGTCAACAGATGTTGCATGAGACTCCAGGTATATACTGCAAAAGAAGACAGGGCAGACCCAGCCTAGGGGTGAAGGTAAGGGGCAGGTGGGGGATTATGTGCAGTTGCAGCAGCGAGTGCTTGTCAAATGGCTTCTGAGGGAGACCTTGAAAGGACCAAGCTTAGTGGAGTCAGCTATATTGGCTGGGAGGGAATTGAACCAGGAGGGAGTCCAATAGCAAAAGGATCTCTGGGCCATAGAGGTCCTTACCCTGGGGACAATAAGGGAGGTTTTGACAGTGCTGTAGGTGAAGACTGAGGGGGAGGCACGCTGCAGAGAGGTGGTGACCCCGGGGGGGGGGAGCCCAAGCAGGGTCTTTTTAACAAGAAGACAGGTTTGGAAGCGGAGTCTTTCTTCAAGGTTCAGCAAGTTGGTGGTGGAGTACAGCAGGCACGTATGGGTGCACCTAGGGGCTCCCAGCATTAGCCTGCAGGCCTTGTTTATAGAGAGCTGGATTCTTGCAAGCGCAGTGTTGTCGGCTGCAGCATAGATGGGCAGCCCATAGTCGAATAGCGACAGGACAGAGGAGGTGATTGCCAATCTAAGGGCCTCCTTTGATAGGCAGTCCCTATGGCAGTATAACAGTCCAATCCTGACATTGGTGGCAGCAGAAAGGGCATTGATATGGGAATGGAAGGAGAGTGCCGAATCAAAGGTAATGCCCAGATGCTTGTAGGAGGAAACCTGCTCAATGGGGTTTAGTGTGCTAGGCAGTATCACGAGAGGGGCACCACTGGCTTTGCTTTGGCGATGTGTGAAGAGCATAGCTTTGGTCTTTTTTAGGTTCAGGAGTAGCCTTCCTGATGTGAACCAATGCTCAGCTCTTTTAAAAGCTTGGAGGGTGGCCTGTAGTGTGTTGGGGTTGGGGTCAGCGGCGAAGAGCGCAGCGTCATCCACGTAGAGGAGGATCTTACTTGGGCAGGCCAAGGGGAGGGAGTTGAGGTAGAGACTGAAGAGGAGAGGGCCTAAAATGGAGCCCTGGGGAACCCCAGAGCAGACAAGTCATGTGTCAGATAGGGTGCTATTGATTTTTACACACTGAGTTCGGGCAGAGAGGTAGCTGGTGAAACATGCAAGGGGGTCCAGGGGAGAAACCAAGGCATCTGAAGGAATCAAGCAGGAGAGGATGGCAAACCATGTCAAAGGCCTTGGAGAGGTCAATGAACACGGCACTGACAGGACTTCCGGCATCAAGAGCAGAGTGCAGGAAGTTGGAGAATTCAAGTAGCGCGGTTGTGGTACTGTGACCTGCATGAAAGCCATGCTGTTTAGGGCACAGGATATTTTGCATGGCCAGGTATTCGGCAAGCTGGTTGGCAACTACTTTTTCAAGGGCCTTAGAGAGTGGGGGGAGGATGGATATAGGTTGATAGTTACCCCGAGGTCGCTCGATTGCCGCTGTTTAGGATGGAAGTGATGATGGTGGTTTTCCATACGCTGGGGAACTGCCCCAGGCACAGAGAGAGGTTGAGCAGCTCAGTAAGTGGGACCAGGATAGCATCCAATGTCAGACGAAGTAGCCTAGTGTCCAGTAAGTCGGTACCGGGGTTGTTACTACTAACGGCTTTTTGCAGAAGGGGTCTAGCCTCCAATAGAGAGATGGTACGTAGGTAGAAAGGAGGTCTCTGGAGAGTGGGCAGGGGTGTTACTGGGATGGGGTTAAAAAAGTTACTGGGCAGGACTGAACTCAGGTCTGAGAAAGTGTGGTTTAGGCAGTCTGCAATGCCAAGGGGGTCAGAGCAGACAGTTCCATTAAAGAAAAGTTGAGAGGAGGATGAGGAGGGGGATTTCCCATTCAGCTCCTTTACATTATCCCAAAAGTTTCTAGCCAACCCCCAGGAGGAGACAAGAGCGGATTGGTAGTACTGGGCTTTGGCGTGTCGAATGGCCCAAGTACACTTATTCCGCTCACTGTTGTACAGTTGCCAGATTCCATAGCAATGTGCCATAGGTTGTCTCTCATTTTAAGTTTGTGAAGGAGGGAGGGGGTATCCCAGGGCATGTTTTGCTTTTTTGGTGCGATTTCTAGCGAATGGGGTATAGAGGTCACGGGCAGTGTTAAAAGTGCGAGTGAAAAAATCCAATGCCTTGTCTATGGACGGTGCAAGCCTGATTGGGGACCAATCCAGTTGTGAGAGGTACAGTTTAAGGCGACGCAGGCCACCTGGAAGTAGGCGACGTCGCTGGGTAGTTTGTGGTTCAGGTTTGCTGTTGGCAGCCTGCCAGGAGTATACGACTGGGGAGTGATCACTAAGTGAGTTGGGAAGTACACTGATATCGAGCACCCTCTGGGGCGGTTGGTAATGGTGATATCCAGAAGGGTGCTGGAGCCAGTAGAAGGGTTGAATCTAGTTTGGGTGGTGGCAAGCTGGAACATGTCAAGGGCGACAAAGATATCTCTGGTTTGGGAGGCCATGGCAGAAAGCCAGTTGATATTCAGGTCACCAACAATTATCTGGGCCATTTTGGGCAGTAGGCCAGAGAGGTTGTCAGCAAGTGCTTTAATGGCGAGGTCTTGCTTTCTGGGGGGAATATAGGCAACGGTGAGAAAGAGTGGGCCCTTACCATGGTTGGGGGAGATTTTTAGTGTGAGGGCTTGTGCCCCGTTATCAAGCTTGGGTGATAGAAGTGCATGTCCAAGGAGGGAGTTATGCATTTACTGTAGACAGCACAACCACCTCCACACTTACCCACCCAATATTCCCTGAAAAGGGTATAGCCAGGGAGGGAGATGGAGGAGTCAGGGGTGGATTTAGATAACCAGGTTTCTATGAGTGCGACAATGTCTGGTTGGTGCTGAGTAACCCAGCACTGGAATGCAGCAGCCTTCTTAAGGAGGCTGCAAATATTCATAGAAGCTATGCGGAGTCCTTGAGCCTGGGCAAACTTGTTCATAAGGTTGGGCATGGGGCCAGGGTTTGGATGAAAGTTACCTGATAGAAGCAACAGGAGGGTGATTAGGCGCACCAAAGCGTGGTAGTGATTGTGGTATCTCCCCTTGTGACTGGACACAGGGCCGGGTGCTGGGGTGCAAGGGGTGAGTAGAGTACAAAGGGTGGGAAAGGCATTGAGGAGAAGAGACCAAGGTATGAGTGGGAAGTAAGAGGAAGCAGGGGTGGAAGTGTGGGGGGGTACCCAGGGGGGGAGGCGATCGAGTGTCAGGGGGGTCTAATAGAGGTGTTGCAGATAAGAGGAGGGGTACTATGCATAGAGGGTGATGGTCCTAAATAAGGTGGGACTGGTGTAGGAAGTAGGAGGAGGACCATAGTCAGTGTCAATGCACTTGATTCTGGATGCATTGAGGACAATAAGTTATTTGAGCATGAGAGAGGATCACCCCTTTAAGAAGTTACAGAAAGGAAAGCTCCTTTAAGGAGTTGCTGTAATTGACTAGTGTGAGGCCTCAGGCGGCGGGGATCACTGGGGAAGTGTACTTCATAAAGGAAGCAGGAGGGGAGGGGAGGTGGGTGAAAAAATTGTCCAGAGAGCAGTGCAGCAAGGCAGTGGCCGAGCTGTGTTTTGAAAAAGGTGCCTTGTATGCTTTCTTTCTCAATGGAGATCTGCAGCATGCAATTGGGAAGCAGCCACAGTCCCCAGGAGCCAGTCCAATTATGGGGATTGAAGCTTGACAGCTCCGAGCTAGGAGCTAACCAAATGTACCTGCTTTTCTTGGTTAGGGGGTGGCGGGCTGGATGCAGAGGTCTGGCCACCAGCAGGTAGCAGCATCAGGGCCACTCGGCTGAAGTGGAGAGCCTGGTTTGGGCTTGTGGTTAAAATAGATCAGAAAAAAGGCAGGCCGTTAGTTAAAAAGTCAAAGACAAAGGTCAAGTAAATTGGTGGGAGGGCCCTGAGCAATTTAGTGCTCAGGGCAGAAGTAGGTGCAAATAGTGGGAGAGAAAAGGTTCCTGCAGAGAGGTCTGGTCAAAGGTGCCAGGTGGGAATTTAGCAAAACAAAAGTCTGATTCAGGAGGTTGGGGAGGTGGCCCCTTGAATGAGACCAGGGAGAGCTGGGAAGGAGGCATGTGGTGGAGAGGACTCAGGGTAGTCTGGAATGGGTAGAGAAGATGGCCCAAAATGCCAGGCAATATTTACAGAATATGCTGGTTTGGGGGGGGTCACATAGCCGTTGCCAGGGGGGGTTCATCTGGTTCGAAAGAACCCCCCCTTTTGAAACTTCCCCTTTATTTTTCATTATTTGTAAAAAAAAAAAAAAGTTTCATCATTTCTGTTTATTTTTTACTGTTACAGAGTGCTAATGCACAGATGATGAACCCCAGCACTTTCTCTCTGCATGCACCCCCTCCCTCCTTCTGCTGCCAATCAACTCCCTCAGTACCAGTAAGATGACTGGAGCTGCTTTGTGAGTCTTTTTCTGCACCCTTCCCTTATGACTGGCTGGCCAATTGGAGCTCACATCAGCATCGTGAATGTGACCTCAATACAGCACAGCCACTGTCTACAATTCACACTGTCAGCTAGCACTGGAGGAAGATGGAGCATGGTGGCAGGCTCAGAGATGACATCACCAGGAGAGCAAAAAAGAAGTAGAGAACCTCTACTTATAATATTATCAGTCACAGGCAGCTAAATTTTGCTGGCCACTATTGCTGAAGATGTGTCCCTTAATAACTATATATTAAGGGATAGACTGTGCAGTTGGGCAAGAGAGCTTTTCAGGTGGCTGGCTGAAAATGTAGAAATAAATTATTTAAATCCCCCTCTATACAAAAATCAAAGTTGTCATGTTCCATATGCCTGTTTTAACTTTTCATAAGTAAAACAAAAGAGGTACCACAGTGGAAAGGCAATGCAAGTGTTTGGCAGGGTCTGGCTGGGATCTGCACTGCCACCTCATTAATTGTGCTGTTCAGAGAGGTCTTCACTGTGGTCCCATTTTCATGGACATTCAGTACCACTTTGGTCTATGTCATCTGTGCCAGATGCCGTTAAATCAAATAAGTTGTGATGTGTTTTCTCCAGATGACCACGTGCCAGTAGAATGACATTTGTTGCTACAGTTCACTGTTTTAAACATACCCACTGTACTTTTGGAAGCATGGTGGGATAGGGTTGGATGGTGGTGGTGGTGGTGGGGGGGGGTAGGCATTTAAGAGATGGTAGCTTTGCACTGAAAATCTCCGGCGCTGTCAAATTACCTTTCCCCTCACTCCCTTTGTCATACCTACCACATTGGAGAATGGAGTGGGGGCAACAATTGTAGTACTCAATATTGAACTAAGACTTATGTTACAGATTTTTTTCCAAGCAGGGTGCCTGGAATAGAAACATAGAAATATAGAAAATGACGGCAGAAATAGACCAGAGGTCCATCCAGTCTGCCCAAGTTCCCTATAATCCCAGGAACCTACAATTTCTCCAGGGTACTAACCCTCCCTGTCCTCTTTCTGGTCACCTCCTTGGTCCTGTTGCCTCCGGTAACCACTATTCTCTTCATTATGTCCCACCCCTGCTTGAATCCTCTGACTGTTTTTATACCCACCATTTCAGCTTACAGACTGTTTCAAAGTTCTACCACCTTTTTTTATAAAGTAGTACTTCCTCACATCTCTCCTGAACCTACCTCCTGTTAATTTCCATTAATTCCCATGTGACCATGAATTGGTACTCAGGCTAAATAGTACCCTGTAGTTCACTTTAATTCATTTCAGGAACTTGAAGATCTCTATCATATCTCCTCTCTCCCTTCTGGTCTCCAGTGAGTACATATTTAGTGCCTTGAGGCACTCCTCATAGGATTTGCCCTGCTGTCCCTGAATCGTTTTAGTTACTCTGCGCTGCACTGTCTCCAACCTATCCTTATCCTTTCTGAGGTGAGGACTCCAGAACTGGGCACAGTACTCTAGGTGAGACCTCACCAGTGATCTGTAGATGGGAAGTATTACCTTTCTTCTGCTATCAATACCCCTACCAATACATTCCAGCATGCTGCTAGCTTTGCTATAGGCCATGTTGCACTGACTTACTTAAATGGTATATTGAGTTGTGGATGGTGGGGGTAACAACAAGCAGTAGAGAGAGTTCAGATATGAGTTATTTAGACTTAAAATAAGTCACAAAAGTGCACCACTGAGCATATCATAGCCCATGGTTTCTGGGGCCTATCAGACCCAGACCCCTGCTCTAGTAGCAAGCCAGCACTGCAGTAAGTTAGTAGTATACAATACCCAGCCAAAACCAGCTGCAGATTCTGTATTGAGGTTCAGTGCATTAGCATTTGCTCTCTCTATATATATCTGTCTATATATCTACATATGTAATAGATAACCTACTCTAAGGTGTGCAGTCGTGCTCTGATATATGCATGCCTTGGTGTGCGTTGTTAAGCATGCGTCCGGAGGCCGAGTACATCAACCACCCAAAGCGTGTGTATATCAGAGCATGACTGCACATCCTAGAGTGGGCTATCTATCTTATAAGATGGCAAAATTGTTTTGGAGGAGGGTAAAAGTGAAGGTGTGCGGTCGCGCTCTGATAGATGCATGGTCATGTGATGTGTTTTATACAATCAGAATGCTGGATTTGTTATTTACTTTGCTTCCCATTTTATAAATACACACACACACACACACACACACACACAATCTGAGCTACCCAGATAGTAATAATTGTCCTTAGAGCAGGAGGTGGAGGGGAGCTCACAGATGAGTTATTCTGGTTTAAAATAATCTACAAAATTAGCCACAGAGTATCTAGTACCCCAAAGCTTCTGGGGCCAAGCAGCCCCAGACCCTTTCCTACACACGGTAGATACAGCTGCAGATATTAAAACTCATAACATAATATATCTGAGACAATGTCTTAGGTATATTACATTAACAACATCTTGCTGCCCTCCAGTACTGAATACATATGTATTCACCTGCAGCCAAGCCAGATAATAATTTTGTTTAGAGCAAGAGTGTAGGAGATCTCAGATATGACTTCTTTAGCTTCAAAACAAGCCACAAAATGCACCACAGAGCAATTCTAGGATTCCATGGCTTCCGGGGTACTAGCGGCCCTAAGACTCCCAGCTTTTTTTCAAAAGTTGCAGACTGCATAAAAAGAACCCCCCTTGTGAAAATCCTGGCAACGGCCCTGTGTCAGGAGAGGGAATTAGGGGTCCAGTAAATGGCAGAGAAACATTGTGGGGGATAGAGGGAAAGAAATACAAAAGGGAAAAAGCAAGAGAAAGCAGGCAGTAGTCAGTTCTAGCTATTCTACAATATTGGGCAAATAGCAGAAAAAATTCAGTAGTGCAAGCAGTAAGCTGTATAGATGTCAGGCAGTCAGTTAAAGTTCGCTACAACTCTGCTATACTCTGCTAGGCAATTCCTACATATACAGTGCAATAGTTTAAAGGTAAAATGTTTAGGCAGTAGAAATATTCAGCAGTGCAAGAAATAAGCTATATAGAAGTCAAGCCTAGCTAATGCAGCAGGCTAAACAGCAGGCAATTCCAAGAGGAAAGAAAAAAAATTATATATATATTTATTTATTAAATTTTGTTAACCGGGTAAGCCCACTGGGCCCCTAAGGTCCCTTTATCAGGGGTGACCCGGAGTTAGTTACATATAATTTTGTCCATACAGTCAGGTAGTACAGTGTCTGACATATTGTACAGGATTACAAGGACAGTATACAGTTTCACAGTTTTTGTGGAAGAGGGCAGGAGGTACATGACATTAGTGAATACAGCAGTACAGTGCATTACGTCTATTACATTAGTACATCTAATACAGCAGTACTGTACAGTACATCTAATACAGGAGGTACATTACATTAATGAGTACAGCAGGACAGCGTAGTACATATAATATGGAGTTATAAGGACAGTGTACAGTTTCTGTAGAAGAGGGCAGTAAATACATTACTGTACAGAGTACAGCAGTGACGGCAGATAGAGGTGAGGGTGATAAGGGCTTTAAATGCAAACAGGAAGTTCCATATAGGACAGAGTACCAGCTTGTGCAGTCATTAGTCGTTACCCTTGTAGGGGAGCAGTTTAGAGCCAGCACAAATTGACGCAATGTGTGGTTGACTAGCCATTGGTGCAGGGACAAGGACTAAGTTTGAGGAGGTGAGTACGCAGTCTCTTTTGAAATATGGCTAGGGTGGGTGCCTCCTGAAGATGGCTGGGGAGATTGTTCCATGATTCAGGGGCTAGGTGAGTAAATGATTTACTCCCAGCAACAGAGCAGGCCAAGGGAATTTCCAGGAGTTTTTTGTTAGAGGAGCGGAGTGGTCGTCTGGTCCACTTTGGAGCAAATAGTCCAATCAGACCTGCCGGAGGCTGGGCATCGAGGAGCTTGTAGATCCAACTTAATAGGGGGTACTGGAGCCTGTTGTACAGGGTTGGCCAGTTGAGGGCTGTGAGGGCATCACAATGGTGGGTCCTCGGGTGGGATTTGGAAGCAAAGCGTGTGATTTTGTGGTATAAGGTCATTAATCTGCTGTGGTCCGTTTTAGCAATGCCGCGAGTACGATGAGTACACTGGTAGGATAGGAAGCCCTGATAGGGCGGCATCTTGCGGCAGCAGAAGAGAAGCTGCAGATGGAGAAGTGAGCTGATAGGCTCAGTCACGCACTTGAGCTCCACAATATAAGCCCGAGTCCACCAAGGGTGGTGGTGGGGGCGGTGGGGCAGCTGACGCGCAGCGTCAGCAGGGACTATGATCAGTCAGGACAGCAGCCGCAGTTTGGACCGCGTGGCATCTTGCACAGTTTCTCCGTACCTGGTGCTGTTTGTAGGGAGGGATCCGTTGCATAGGCCCTCACGACCTGACCTTCCTCCCTTTTGGGTGGGGGGGCGTCTGTGGAGTCCGTTCCTCGGTGGCCTGTGGAGGAGCACAAGAAAGAAGCAGGGTTAAGTACAGTGAGCTCCTTTTGTTTTCAACAGTGGGAAGAGGTGAGTACAAGAAGGAGGGCTACACTTTTCCTGTGGTAATGTCCCGATATACGACTGCTTCTATTTCACAGCAAGCGAGGAGAGGGGAAAAATACAAAAATCACTACTGCTCGGTTATTAATTCTGTGCATTGCTGTTAAGGCGCCTTACGAGCAGCAGCTTGTTTTACATTTGGCAAGGAGTAGGGAAAAAATGTAAATGTACAACAGTCTCTACTGATCCTGCTATTAAATCCATTTTTTAAAGTTAAGGTGCATTACAGCAGGCTGTTGCAGTTATAGAACAGGCAATTAACAGCATAAATGTGAGTAAATATATGTTCCTGCTAATAGCTCCAGTTAAGGCATCCTACAAATGTACAAATGTCCCAGTTTTTTTTTTTGCGCCTCCCCTTCTCCCTGGCTGCCCACTCCTTTGGGTCTCTAATGCTCCTCCTGACTGCCTGACCTGACTCCCATACCGGCTATCACCTCATATGGCAGTCCCCCCCCCCGGGTAACTCGGCATAACCCTTCACCGGGTGGGTCCCCCTCCTCTGAGGGGGAAGGCACCGGTGGGATGGCCAGCATACTTTTCCATTGGCCCAGGGTACTGCTGAGGTGTGCTGTCATGGGATCGGCAGCAGTGGAGGACAGAGAGACCATCACCCGGCCAGCCAGGAAGCATTTTCCTGTTTTTTTGTGGGGGAGCGACGTCCTGACGTCAAGGCATACGCCGATGTCTGTCACTCCCCTTGAGCTTCGGACCAGGCATCACTGCTGTGCTCCCAGCCTCTGCCAGGAGTCAGCATGAGCCAGTGCACATCCCCACCCTCCCCCCGGAGAAGGAGAGCTGTCCCCGGATGCTCCATCCTTCTCCCCCCGGCCGGCCCTCCAGCGACCCTAGTCCGTTCCCGAACCCGGGTCGCCGGCGTCGCAGACGGAAATTCAACCGCTGTGCCGATGGGCCGGCATGTCCCAGTTTTTAACAGCATAAATGTGAGTAAATATCTACTGTTCCTGCTACTATCTCCAGTTAAGGCATACTACAAATGTACAAATGTCCCAGTTTTTTGTGCTAAAGGACGCAAAGCAACATACAAAAAAACTATCTGCATGCATGTGGGGACAATAATTACAAATTAAAGACAATGTTTGAATTCTAAAAATGGCGCCAATCACTATCGGGCAGGACAGCAGCCACAGTTCGGACCGCGTGGCGTCTCGCACAGTTTCTCCGTACCTGGTGCAGTTTGTAGGGAGGGCTCCATTGCATAGGCCCTCATGACCTGACCTTCCTCCCTTCGGGGGGGGGGTGGTGTCTGTGTTGTCCGTTCCTCGGTGGCCTGGTGCTGTTTGTAGGGAGGGCTCCGTTGCATAGGCCCTCACGACCTGACCTTCCTCCCTTTGGGGGGGGGGGTGTCTGTGGTGTCCGTTCTTCGTATATATATTTCCACATGAGCAGTAAATTCAGCAGAAAAAATTGTCCAGAGAGCAGTACAGCAAGGCAGTGGGCGAGCTGTGTTTTGAAAAAGGTGCCTTGTATGCTTTCTTTCTCAATGGGGATCTGCAGCATCCAACCGGGAAGCAGCCACAGTCCCCAGGAGCCAATCCAATTACGGGGATTGAAGCTTGACAGCTCCGAGCTAGGAGCTGACCAAACATACCTGCTTTCCTTGGTCGGGGGGGTGGTGGGCTGGATGCAGAGGTCCGGGCCACCAGCAGGTAGCAGAGCCAGGGCCACTTGGCTGAAGTGGTCCTGCCTGTCTTCTAATAAACATTGCCCCTACATGGTAAGTTGTGATTTATTGTTTGATTGTCTTTACCTGGAAGAAATATAACCAATAATGTCTGATTTTAAAAAAAATCATAGCACTGGCCTTCATAGCATATGGCCAGATTGTGTAGTACTTTCATATTTTAAAGAGTAATTTTTCTATAAATAGTGGGCCCCATATATTTAGTGTTAAGAAATGTTTCTGCAAGCCCCCCGCCTTCCCTGTGTCTAGGGTATCCTGATGGTAAAATGTGGGAGGGGGACACTTCACAACCTAAGCAACCACAGTCCAAAGGATTCAAACAGAAATAGTGTGTTACCTGGTTGAACGACGGTAGTGACTGGGTGTCACAATAACAGGGGAACAGGCACCATCTTAAGGCAGATGTTATCAACCTGTAAGGGCAATGTTTATTAGAAGACAGGCAGGCACATTCTTTTGATTGAATCCACTGTCCACTTCAATTTCAAAAATGCAAAACAATTTATTAACTTCAAACAGTAACAACCACTTCATGGAGCATGGGGGCATGGCAAACGGTGGGTTTCCTTCACAGACATAGCTGGAAAATCTACTGCAACAGTATGTTGAGCTAGCAGACTGGTTCATTTCATGCAGATCTCCCTTAAGCCATGAGGGTTAAATTCCTGGCAGAACTTTAGGGGCCAAAAGGCCACCACTTGAGGTAGCTTGGTACTAATACATTCTACCAACTCATATCTTGTTTCTTAGCTTCATTTCCCCAACAGTTACATTTCTTTTCCATCAGGCTCTCTTCTATTAATTCCATTCTTATATCTTCGCTCTGGGCTCAAGACAGCAAAAGATGTTTCTACTGTCCCAAATCTTTTTACTCTTTCCAGTTCCTTCCCCTCTGCCTGGTTTCACACCTTCTCCACGGGAGGGGGTGGGGTGGGGTGGGGGATACTTATGGAGCAAGCACTTCTTTCTTCAAATGGTCTTAATTCAGTAAATGTCATTTGATGTTCCCTTTAGCAAGAATCAAACCACCAGAACCCATTCAGACATCCAGTCGCTGAGGCCTCAGCCAGCAGCAGGGCCTTACTCCAGGTGGTTTTGGGTACCAGTAACTTCCAGCATGCTCCGCTCCTGTAATGATTCCAACCTCTGAACTGACTCATCAGGGGGATCTCTGCCAGTGCCAGACCAGATCACCCAACAGACTGCCACCCCGCTGGGGTCCCAAACATCACTCCCCCCCCCAAGTGGATTTTCCCAGTCTCCACAGGTGGCACACACCGGGGTCCCAACTCTGCAGGGGCCTCTAGCAAGGGGATTAAGGGTCACTCTGCCACCGTTACGCCCTCAACTGTTCGGGCTGCCACTTTCAAGCTGTGCTTCAGGCCCCATTGCCATAGCGTGCCCACCCACAGGAAACCATCCATCTCACAGTTGAACTCACCCACGGGCAACCTTTCTTTGGGCATTAGGCCCTATCAGTGCTTACCCTACCTAAGTTCACTTGGCGGGCCTCCATTTTTCTTTCTTCTACCCGGGCTCTGACTCCCAATGCACTGACAGGCCCCTTTTCTTTGTTCCATTGCTCCCCCTCTTACCTTAACTAGAGCTATCGCTTTCCACAATGAGGGTCTTCAAGAGTAGAGGGCCAAGGTGGCAAACAGACCACCCCAGCCCTCCAGCTGAACTTGCAGGCCAACAACCTCCCCCTTCTCTCTTCGGTCTCCCCCTGGGCCTCCCTAATGGCACCAAAATCTTCCCTTTTATAACCTCAATTGAGAGGGCCCTACTGGCAGCAAACAGGCCCTACCTCCCAGACTTACAGGCACCACTGTTTCACATTCCTCCTTGAGCACTCAAAAATTAACTAGTAAGTACCGAAAGGGTGCTTCCATTTCTGTCATGCTATTTCAATGTTTTAGTAGTTTGTGTGTCCGAAAATAGCTTTAACATTATGAGGAATGTCAGTAAACCTTTGCAGAACAAGGGTAAATATGAGTGCAAAAATCATAGCGCTATGCAAAATTCATAGCAGTTGAGAGGGTTCCATGTCATCATAGCAACTGTGGAATGGCGACACATGAGAACGGTGCCAAACTCACATTGCGACCACTTTCTGAAACGTTTTTTCTTGCGGAGGGCTTTGGCCCCTCACCCCCACGTATTATAGATTCCAACTCTGGGGGGGAGCACAACTCAGGGATGGGGGGGAATGGGCTCATGCAAAAGTGTTGGCACTGTGATTCCGTCACCATTCTGACACGTCGCTGTTCTTCAGTCACTATGCTCACGGGATACCAGTTAAGAGGTATGGCCTTCTGCTAGGCAAATGCACAAACTGAAACTTTGATCCTGTCTCCACCCCTCCTGCTGGAGCTTAGTTTAGGCTGTGCATCTCTTTCTCTCTAGCCTGTGCACATCCATACTGGCTCCTTGCCAGCTGTCTCTTCTTTAGGTAAGTTTACCAGGTGAAAAGAGAGAGAAACCATAGCAGCTTAGTCAAAACCGCACTGTCAAAATAGTGAAATCTAAAACAGCTACAGGGATAGCATAGCACAGGCAATGTTAGTGTTATCCCTGTAGCTGTTGGCTGTAGGGGGAACAGGGAAAGTGTCTGCTATGGGGTGTGCTGCCAAGCTGCTCCTGTGGTGTGGATGATTGGCCACAGACTGCAGAGGCTGGAAGAAGGTTGTTGGGCTATGGTTTGAGTCCCTGGGCATTTGTTTTTTTAATGATTTCTGTAGAGTGTTGTATATTTTATTATTTCTCCCCCCTCCTGACTGTTGTGCTGCTTGTGTCCACCCTCACCCTACACATTCTGCCCGCCACCCCTGGTGTTCTTGCTGGGTTCCACCTTCCCTCCCCAAGGATTCCTCCCTCCCTGCAGTTCCTTCCCATCCCTGACTTGCCTACCCTCCGGAGGTGATTATAATTAGATGAGATGGTGTGAGGGTTGAAGTCCTCCCATAATGGGAGGTGTGGGTGGTGGAGTCCCTCATGATCACACAGTGTAGCCAGTAGTTTATGTGTGGCATTATGGTAGCACTCAGTGTTTTTGCTGAGTGCTGTCATTGCTTCCGGCATTTGTGTTTGTGGTTTTTGACCATGTTGTTATGGATTTCTATATTATGACCTAGTGTTTTAGGTAACAATACAAACTATTTTGAGCGTCCTTTGATGTTTAAATGAAAACTACACCCTCATATCACGTAAATTATGTTTCCATATCAACAGACAACTCTTTTCCTGTAACTGTTATGGTTATATGTGTTGGCTTTAGTTTGTTTTCACTGTTCATGGTAGCCTCCTGTGACTACCCTGGTGTCTCCATTTTATGGTTGTTGAAATCTCATTGTCCACGAGAGCTGCATTAGCATATGAGAACATGATGTCACATCAACTATTTATACATGCAGCTGTATCTCTATGCTGAAAGAACAAATACCTTGCAAAAACTCTCTGGAAACACAAACGGAATGCAGTTTAAAGGGAAAAACCCTACATTATAACTCAGACAGTATGCAGAGCTAACTGAAGGTAATTTGGTATTTCACACCATACTGCAACTTGTTACTTTGAAGTCTAATTAAGCAGACAGGCATACTGTGGAGTCTAAAGGATGCAGACATATCATGTTCACGTATGCTAATGCAGTTCTCTCGGGGACAATGAGATTTCAATAGCCTGCAAATGGAGACTCCCAGGATAGTTACATGATCTAGTATGAAGTGTAAATTCAAACTAAAGTAATTGCATGTATCTCTAGCAACTACACAAAAGGCAGGTTTTACCAACTTTCGCACATGTTGTTTAAGCAATTTGTTCCTGGACCATGGCACAACTTATATGGGTCTAAGATAAATGTCATGTTGATAAACGTACCTGAGAATCATGTCATCTATTTTTACTCTAAGTTGTGTGAGGCCTATGTTGAAAAAGAAGACGATCTGTTTTATTACTGGGACCAGGCTCTTCCAAAACTACATGGAATATGTAATTGGTCTCTCATATGGGAACATAATTATAGATTTATTAAATGGGATAGGTACTATCTAATGCAATTTCAAATTTTACATAATCTATACTACACACCCTTGAAATTGCATGGGATGGGTAAACTTCCCACGGATACTTGTTCCAGATGTGGTCAAACAATTGGCAGCCTATTTCACATTCTATGGCCCTGTGATGAATCTATTCCCTTCTGGAATGCTATACAATGCAATCTGGACCCCTTATTAGGCCTCAATGCTAAATTCATACCAGAGGTGTGTTTACTGGGTGTTGTTACCACTGATCTGGTTGGCAACCAAAGATATCACATGGCATTGGTTTCAGCCTGTGCCAAAAAGGTCCTTTTAAGGCATTGGTGTGATCAAACGATTCCCACTTTTATTGAATGGCTAAGGGAAATATTATTCACTTTATGAAAGAATAATTGCAAGCCTAAGCGATCACTATGATAGGTACAAGAACATTTGGGAAACACTATTTGTTTTGTTAACTGTACACCTGTAGTGCCTTTCTGCCAGCCACCTCTAGGAGTTATTGCTGCACCCCTATTTTTGACCATTTCTGCCCACTACAGGATAGCTTTGTGCTCTAAGCTGTAAAACTTCACTAGGGTCCTAAAGCAGTGCCCCTTCCAAGATTCGAACGGTGTACCTTCCGCATCGCAGTCTGACACCATACCACTAAGCCACAGTGACTGCCACAATTTTGGTAGGTAATATGCCTCCCATATACTCTCACCAGGCACCTGCATCACAAGTGCTCCCCTTTGGTCACCCCCCCCGCTCGCAGTTCGACTAGGCTCCTCCTACTTGCACTATTCTTGCTCCTCGGTCCCACTTGTCCACCACTCGAGGACCCTTCCTTGCAACCTCCCACCCCCAAAGACAATCTTTGACGTTGCCTTCCTTACCAAGGCTGGCTGTCCATCCCCCTACCCCCTCATACACATCTCTGCACAGTCTCCTACCTACACCCACCTCCATGCCGAATCACACTCCTATCCTATCCCTCACTCATTGCCCTGGCCATTCCCTGCTCTACCTACATGATAACCAGGCGACAGCACTCCAGGACACTCAGGCAGTGATCCTTCACCCTACTCAGAGTCATTGCCTTTCTCCTTTTCATCTCGGGGAATGTCCATCCCAACCCAGGCCCAGCCCCGCCCAGCCCCAGCTTCTCACATGGGCTTAGAGTTGCTGCAATGAATATCTGCAGCCTGCCCCAAAACTGCAGGCATTCACTGCTGGCTACTGCAGCATAAGCCAGAAGTCCTGGCCCTGACAGAAACCTGGCTCTCCAAAAAAATACCCGATTCGATGGTCGCCTTCCCAGGCTTCACCCTCCACCGAACCGATAGAGTAGGTAAGCGTGGAGAGGGGTGTGCAGTGTACATCCGTGACTCCATCATATGTCAAGTGCTCCCTCTACCCTCACTAGACTATAATGTCCAAGCCCTATCACTGAAGTTTACTCCGGATCCTTCTAGGGCCCCCCTAACTTTGACAGTAGCATACGTTCAAGAAACCAAGCGCAGGCAATACAGTCTATTGCTAGCTTTATCTCCAGCTTCCCTCCAAAAACAGAGCATATCATAGTCAGTGATTTGAATATGAATTGGCTCTCTGGAATGACCGTGCAGATCAAAGACACTTTCTCTGCTCTTGATCTTACCCAGCTGGTCAACCATCCCACCAGAGTGAACTCCTCTAATGGCTCTAGCACCCTGCTTGACTTCCTGCTCACAAACTGTCCCAGTAAAATCTCTAATCTTGAGGTCCCCTCTGACTCACTAAGTGATCACTCCCCCATTATTTTCTCATGGTCATGCTTTCAGCAGAAACCTAAACCACACAAAATATCCAGGCATTGCTTCAGACCTGGTGGCCTCGCCAAACTTAGGAAATACCTAACCTGTTGGGACTGGTCCCCGCTCTCTCGGGCACCTACCATAGATGGAGCCCTTGACTACTTTACCCACTCATTTACTAAAGCTTGTGATATTTATGCCCCTTTCTCCAACGTACAGATCAAGAAATGCAATGCTGCCTGGGTCTCCACTGAACTGCTCCATCAGCTCAGACACAGAGACGACCTCTGGAGGAAAGCAGTTTCTTCCGGCTTGCAAGCTGATAGGCAGGCCTATAAAGCAGCCCACAATGAATGCACCTCGGCAATTAAGCAGGTAAAATTGGAATACTACAAAGCAACCCTAGCCTCCTCCTGGTGGAACTAGCAGCTGTTTTGGGATAACACCAAGGAACTAAACAGCAAAACCTGGCTTCCCCTCCATCCCTTCTAACCATAAACTATGTCCCTACCACCGACCCGCAGGCCATAGCTGACTGCCTTAATGAGTCTTTCTCTGACCTCAGTGTGGTGCTCCCACTCAACTTCTTTGATCCTATTCCTGCAACCCAGCCTCCTAACTTGCAGTATCCCTCCTTCCACTTCAAAATAGTGACCATGAATGAGGCTAGGCAATTTCTCACCAACGCCCTCAGTGGCTCTTGCAACTGTAAGGACTCCTTTGATATGAGGGTCCTTGGGCTTGTACTTGACACTGTTCTCTCCCCTCTGACTGACCTTCTAAACTGCTCCCTGTGTCTGGGGCAGTTACCTTCAACCTGGAAGATGGCCACTATCACCCCAATGCTCAAGAGTGGTGACAGTACACTTCCCAATAACTACCGACCCATCTCCATTCTCCCCCACCAAAGTCCTTGAAAAGACTATAGCCACCCAACTTACTGATTATCTTCTCACTCACAATCTGCTGTGCACGGAACAACATGGCTTCAGGTCTGGGCACAGTACTACCACGGCCTTGACCAAGTTCTACGATTACATCCATTCTGCCCTGGATAGGAAACACCTTGCGGGAGCTATCTTCATTGACCTGTCAAAGGCCTTTGGCACTGTATCCCATCACCTTGTTACACAAGGTTCCTGCACCCTTATTGGTACCCTCAGAGGTACACCATAGACAGCTAGTGCTTAGGCATATGTTATACTAACATATAGGGCTAAGGGCATCTACCATATAAGAGTAGATGTCAGGATATGTACGCATATTGTTGTAATACACTTTGCTTGCTAATACATATATATTCTTCTATGTATTTTCTGTGTATTTCTTACTTATAAGATGTTAGAACACCTGTGTCCTTGAAATAATTATGATATATAAGTCAGCATTGCCACCTTTTGGTGATTTGTACTACTACACTGAGTTATGTAAGACTCTGTATAAAAAGGCTTTTGTTTCACAAACTGATGTCTACTACAAAATTGTATAATGTTACCTTGAACCATGGAGCCTCCTCTAATTTAGCCAATAGGGCTCATCTCTGTAACTAGAAATGTTTATATCTTACAGTAACCATAGTAATTATCATAGGTATATAATGTGATACACTAAATCTTGTACCTCGGAGATCCCAAGAGACACAAAGAAACCTTGAGGTATAGGGAATGCTTAGCACTGGCTCCCAGTTCATATTGGTAAGAACTGCTTAGGGCAACTGTGATTTTATCCTTTTTGGTAGTAATAAACAAGTTTATTACTCTAATGCAACGTGTCTATGATTACTTGCATTCCCAATATTGCCAAGAACCTGAAAGTGAGGTTTAGACCTCCTGACAATTGGTGACAGCGTGCAGGTGATATCTGGCGTTTGTAAGTTTTCACTAGTTGCTATAACTTTTCCCTTTCCCATGGGGACAGTAGGTGTACATTCCTGTATCACTTCTCCCGTTTTAAAACCGGTTTGTAGTCACTTACAAAGTCTGGCTGTTTTCTTTTCAGGTGTGGCCAATGCCGACTCGACTCACTCCATAACAGCTTTTAATTGTAAGCATACAAATCTTACAGTAGCACAACTGTGTATAAAGTGCTCCTGTTGTGGATCAATACATAGCACGGCGCCTTTTTCACAGTTTGATTTTTCATTCCATCCCATACAATAGCCACTGTATCAGATATCTGTGCAGAACTGAGACTCGATGTCTCAAACTTCCTTGCCTCCCATGGAGGATAGGCTGACTTTGCATGGGACGCAAGTCAATCCGACAACCCTATACTGGGGATTTCAACCCAGTACACAGAGACGAGACAATCAACCAATAAGCATCAAGCTAAAGGTCGCGAATCTCTATGCTACTCTGGAAGCCTCCAAAAGCGAGGTTTCGAACCCTTGATCTGCAAATTTCATCACTTAAGCAACAGATAGGTTTGCAGGAAACAAAATGTGTTAGACTGCAGCAGAATTTGGAGTCTGAACTTCAAACTCTGCGAAATGAAAAGGATTCACTTTTGCACCATTCGGCTCAAGCTGGAGAACAGGAACTTTGTATGTTGAAGCAGGAGTGTGAAAGTTTAAGACAGGATAAGGGACAGGCATTGCATATGAATGACTTGTTAAGTACTGCAAATGCACAGTTGAGTGAGGAGATGGGAGAGCTACAGGATGAGATAAACCAGGTACGTATTGACTTAGAAGTAGCTACTAGGGACAATCGCGAATTGAGCGCCGCGTTTAGAGTGTGGCAGAAGCAAATGCAGGATGAGATTGATATGGATGTTGCAACTGTGAGTCATGCTGAATGTAAAAGAAAGATGGCAAAACTGCACCATCAGTGGGAGGTTCTGGCTGGACATGTTAAGGCGATGGGAGGTGTAGCCCCTGCCTTACATACGTCATCTGAAGGGGAGGTATCAGATGACGACATCTCTTAGTACAACAACTAGTTACAACCCTACTATGGCCTAGAAACCCCACCCAGCCATCCACAACATGTTGGGTCCCCGCTCTACCCACACCATGTCATACGTCGTCGACGCTGTGACACCCATGATGGAAGATGCCAACATGGCAGCCCCCATGATGGATGGGAGCAGGCCCAGGCCTGGTCCTGACGGCACCACCGATAGCCATTATTAATGTGGAAGACAGGCAAGAGATAGAAATGATGACTGAAACTGCAATAGGTAATGTACCTCTTCCTGAGAGGAGTAAACGGGCCATTAAAACCAAAATCAGGCAGCTTCTACAAGAGGCTGGCACTCAGGATGGTATTGTTCATACTGTGGCCAAGGCTGCAGCTCGGGCCACCCTAGACGACGCCCAATATAATTTACCTCTGCCTGATCGACCCAATAATCCCCTACAAATGGCCTACTCTGTTCAGCAAATAGCTGACATTATCGGTCGGATGAACCAGTCCGACAGTCTCAGCTGTCACTTAGAAAAGGTGAGTCCTAAATGCAAGATGTTTAGCCTTGCTGCAGAATATCAGGTCAAGATACTATGCCAAACCATCAATCCTAGTTTGTGGGCCAAACTCCCCGATGCCATCCACCAGGATGGGAACGCCACCTTTGATGAGGTTGCAGCCGAGCTCATTTCTGCTCACAGCCCAGGTGTAGTAGGAGTGATGCTTGCATACACTGTAAAACAAAATGCAAAGGAAAGTCCAGTGACTTACCACCAGAGACTTTGGATGGCCTACCGAGCAGGAAAGCACCTGGCACAAGAAGCTGCAGATGTAGAACTTGTTGAGTATAAGACCCTGTTCCTTAGGAACATGATTCCTGCAGTACAAGAAAAGGTACAGCCAACCACCTACACCAACAGGTTTGCCGACATTCTTCAGAAAACTGAAAGAGTTTACCAACTCTACATCCGTGATCTGGGTTCCAGTTCCAAGAAAGTAGCCAACGTGGAGCCTATTTCAGAGGCCGCGACGCACTACACTGTGGAAGGGCAGGCCCAACACCAACAGGCCCAACACCAACAGGCCCTCCCAGCTGATAACCAACACTCCCAACAGGCTCAACACCAATAACAACAACCACAACAGCAACAGCAGCAATTGGGTGGGAACTGGAACTGGCATAAGAATAAAAAGCACAAGAAAAAGGGCAAACAACAACAACAAAGAACGGCTCTTCATATAGGGAGATAGCCGAGGAAAATCGGAAATTCCGAGAGCTCCTGGGGCAAGTGCACTCTGTGGCGGATGCTGTTCCCACTCAGGCCCTTGCAGCTGTACAGCCGGTGACCCAGACCCTAACGGGCCATGGTGACACTGGAAGTACAGGCCTGAACCCAGAAGCTCCTCCCTATATAGCATCGGTGCAGCATGGTGAAGTGATTCAAAGAAGCCAGGCCCAACCTCTCCATGCTACCAGCAGTACAGATTGACAATTACAGGCCCCAGTCCAGATTGTAAACAAGCTGGTCTTGGATACAAACGGAGGCCCTGCACCAAGGCCGAGGTCGGGGGCCACCTACTTGTACTCTTGCTAGATACAGGTGTGGCTGTGTCTGTATTACATGATGAACACCCAGACACATCTCCTTGGTCCACCGGATGGAGGACCAACATGTCAGGAGTAGATGGTACTAGGTTACCCACATACCGGTCTCTACCCTTGCCAGTAGAGCTAGGCCATTTAAAGGCCTCACACACCTTCCAACTGATGGTAATGCATGATCATCCTAGTATCATAGGAATTGATTTTCTTGCACCACACGGCTGTGTGGTAGATCTAGTTAACATGCTATTGATACAGATTCAGGGTCAATACCACACCATTTTGATCCCTGATTCACATGTTGTGGCGACAATTTCTGCTAACAACAAAGAGTATGATGTCATAGATTTGTTCAAAGACCACAAGCTTTTTCCGAAGCTTCTCCCCATTTTGCAGCAATATTTGGAAGCGTTTGCAGCCAACAAACATGACTGTGGCAGAATGCACACTGTCATCGAAGTGCCAGGCCCAGCACATGAGAGGCAAAGGCGATACCCTTTTCCAACTGAGGCCTTGCCTTCTCTCAGAGAAACAATCAAGTCACTTCTCAAGCAATGAGTAATCAGAACATGCGTTTCTACTGCTAACTCCCCAGTGTGGCCCATGGAAAAAACCCACAGGCACCTGGAGACTTACCATTGACTACAAGAAACTGAATCAGGTCACTCCCAGTTGTTCCCCAACTGTGGCATCAGCACCCAATGCACTACGACTTTTCACCCCCTGACCTGAAATGGTTCAGTTCCCTGGATATCTCCAATGGTTTTTGGTCATTACCACTGGCCCCCAAGAGTCAAGATAAGTTTGCCTTCACCTTTGAAGGAAGTCAGTATACATGGACTTGCTTATCACAGGGATTCCATAACAGCCCGTCCCTGTTCCATCTGCATATGATGGATGCCCTCGAGAGTTTCTCTACTCTCCAATGTCTCTTGCAGTATGTGGACTACCTGTTGCTGGCAACTGTCATGCAGGAACAACACCTGGATCTCTTGGACAAACTACTGACTCTCATTCAGAGAGCAGGCCTGAAATGCAATCCAGCAAAAGCACAATTATGTCAGAAAGAAGTACTCTTTCTGGGTCTAAAAATAACTGACCAAGGTCAAAGCCCTACCTGGAAGAGGATACAAGGATTGCAAGACTTGCCATTGCCTACCAGCGTGGCAACTCTTAGAAGGTTTCTAGGTATGGTAAATTATTCGAGAGATTTTATCTGTGATTTTGCTCAGAAAGCTGCTCCTCTGTATGAGCTACTGAAAAAGGACATCCCATGGACTTGGGGCCTTATACATACCCAGGCTGTGATGTCACTGAAGCAGGCCATGGCCTCCGCCCCAGCTCTGGTCAACCGCAATCCATCACTACCATTCCATCTGGAATGTGCCACCTCTGACATTGCCATGTCACCAGTACTAGCCCAGAAGGTTCATGGCACCTTGAGACCTACTGCATATGCATCACAGCTCTTGACCCCAGTGGAACATAAGTACTACCTTTGTGAAAGGAACCTTCTGGCCACCTACTGGGCTGTCAAGCACTTTCTGTATATCATTGGGTATTCTCCACTGATTATCAAGACCAACCACACACCAACTACCTTTCTGCTCTCATAGAAACATAGAAACATAGAAACATAGAAGTTGACGGCAGATAAGGACCGCAAGGCCCATCCAGTCTGCCCATTTCTTTTTCTACCTTATAAATGTGCCATCGGCCTTTGCTATGTCAGTGACCTATCTATTCATAGTCATTTGTATTGCTCCCTTATGCCTATCCCATGCCTGTTTGAAGCCCTGCACTGTATTCATAGCCACTACTTCTTGTGGTAAGCCATTCCATGCATCTACCACCCTTTCTGTGAAAAAGAATTTCCTCACATTCCCCTTAATGGCCTCCCTCTAATCTCATGCTGTGTCCTCTTGTCCTGCTATTTTTCTTATATTTAAACATGTTAGACTCTTTCACCTTGTTTATGCCCTTAAGGTGTTTAAATGTCTCGATCATATCACCTCTCTCCCTCCTTTGCTCAAGGTATACATATTGAGTCCGTTAATCTGTCCTCATATGTCTTCTGATGCAGTCCCTGCACCATTTTGGTTGCCCTTCTCTGGACTGCCTCAATTTGGTTAATGTCCTTGTGAAGGTGTGGCTCAATACTGCCGCAGTACTCCAGATGGGGCCTAACCAATGTCTTGTACAGAGGATTATTACCTCCCTCTTACGACTTGTGATACCCCTACTAATACACCCTAACACCCCCTAGCCTTACCTACTGCTTTAGGGTCTGCTTGGATGATTTCAGGTCATCAGTGATGATGATGCCCAAGTCTCTTTCTTCCTTTGTGACTGCTAGCAACTCCCTCCCAGCCTATAAGTGGCTTCAGGGTTTCTCTTCCTATGTGCATGATTTTGCACTTCTTTGCATTAAATCCCAGTTGCCACTCTTCTGACCATTCTGCTAGTTTATCCAGATCTCTTCTCATTCTGCCCACCCCATCTGGATCATCTACTCTGTTGCAGATCTTGGTGTCATCTGCAAACAGACAAGCCTTACCCTCTAGTCCATCTGCTAGGTCACTAATGAAGATGTTGAATAGGACTGGCCCCAGGACTGATCCCTGAGGTACCCCACTTGTGACTTGCATCTCTTCTGACTGTATACCATTTACCACCACTCTCTGTTTTCTGCCAGTCAACCAGTTTGCCACCCAGTTGACCAACTTCTGACCCACCCCGAGCCTACCTAGCTTATTTATCAATCTTCTATGTGGAACAGTGTCAAAAGCTTGCTGAAGTCAAGGTAAGCGACATCAACTGCTCCCCTTGGTCCACCACTCTGGTTACCCAGTCAAAGAAATCTATGAGATTAGTTTGACAGGACCTTCCTTTTGTAAACCCATGCTGTCTTGGATCCTGTGCCCTATGGATTCCAGGTGTTGCACTATCCTTTCCTAAGGAGTGCTTCCATAATCTTGCCCACTACTGAGGTAAGACTGACCGGTCTGTAGTTCCCCGCCTCCTCCCTGCTACCACTCTTGTGGAGTGGGATCACATGAGCCCTTCTCCAGTCTTCTGGGACCTCTCCTGTGCTCAGAGACTCACTAAACAATTCTGCTAATGGCTCTGCTAGTTCCTCCTTTAGCTCCTTAAGTACCCTGGGATGTATGCCATCAGGTCCCATTGCCTTATCCACCCTGAGCTTAGCAAGCTCTTGTAGGACCCTTTCTTTTGTGAAGGGAGTAGTGCTCACCTCCTTCCCCCCTGTGTCCATGATGCTGAGCTGTGTGCCCTGCCCTACCTTCTCTTCAGTGAATACTGAGCAAAAGTATCTATTTAGGATAGATGCCTTTACAGGTCCTCCTCCTCACATGCTCCCTTTCTCCATTAAACTTGCTTAATACCCCTCTGGACTTTCTCTTTTCACTAATGTATCTATAGAAAGTCTTGTCACCTCTTTTACTGTTTGTGCTAGTGTTTCCTCAGTTTGGGACTTGCCTGCCTTACTGCCTTACCTGCTTCCCTTAGGGCAGTTTGGTATGCCCCCTATCTTCATCCGCTGTGTTTCCTTATATTTTCTTGAAGGCCAGCCTTTTGCTCTGACCTTTTCTGCTACTGTATTTGAGAACCAAAGTGGTTTCCTTTTTTTGCACTTCCTTTTCTGTCTAACACAATGGGATGTTGTTTCAAGTATTGTATCCTTAATGCTTGCCCACTTTGCCTGTACCTCCTCACCTGTGTTTTCTTTTTGCCAGGGCTAGCTTAACTCTGTTGGCCATCTTATCAAAGTCAGCTCCTCTGAAGTCCCATATTTTTGCCTTGAAAGGGATGATTTAGATGTAGTAGCCAAATTGAACCATACCATGGATGGTCACTGGCCCCCAGGTGACCTTCTACCTGGAGATCTGTGATCCTTCTTTGTTAGTCAGTACTAGATCTAGGATAGCCCTGTCTCTTGTGGGTTGCTGTACCAGTTGTTTGAGGCCCTCCCTGCAGGGAATCCACTATGAGTCTAGTTCTGGCAGATGTTCCTGCTGGTATTGACCAATCTGTATCTGGCATGTTGAAGTCTCCCATTATCAGAACCTCCCTTTAGCTGTCATGTTTTGTATATCTTCTAACAGTAATGTGTCTATGTCCTCCTCTGGTCTGGGGCCTGTAGACAACCCCAGTTCTTATGGCTGTCCCATTTCCTGTTTCAGGGTGACCCACAGTTCTTCTGGCTCCTTATGTGTATTCTGAATTTCTGTAGCTTTGATATTTTCATTAACATACAGGGCCACTCCTCCCCTTTTTGCACTCAGTCTCTTCTAGAACAATACATAGCCAGGTACTGAAGTCTCCCAAGTGTGGTTACTGGTAAACCACGTCTCACTAATTGCTACTATGTCCAGTTTAGCCTCTGACATTATTGCCTGCAGGTCTGGGATCTTATTTCCAGGCTGTGAGCATTTGTGTACATGATTTTCCATTGGCCAGATTTTGGTGTGTTAGTTGTTGGGTGAGGTTTGGCATTACCCTGTGCATCGTATGGGGAGACAAACCTTTTTCTTACCTGGTGATGCAAATGAACGGCAAACACACTGAATTCCAGTTTGACCACCTAGCTGAGGGAGAGGTGTTCTTCCATTCAACGTATGGGGTGCTGCACCCCTCTCCCCATTTGCTAGTTTAAATATTCTGCAAAGTCGTCAAACTTCTGCCCCAATGCACTGACTCCTCTTTAGTCAGATGCAGTCCATCAAATTTAAAGAACTTCGCTCCCAGAACTGTTGCCAGTTCCTACAAATCTGTGTCCTTTTCCTGGCACCAGTCCTTGAGCCATGTGTTTAGCTCCCTTATCTCCCCTTCTTGACCTTCCTCGTCCATCTGCTCCCTTCTCCCAGACTGGCAGGATCTCAGAGAAGGAGATGCGACGAAATAGATGATAGTTTGTCACCCAGCCTAGTCAGGTGTTCCTTGGTCTCACAACTGACCGGCTTGGCAGATCATTAGTCCTATGTGTACTAGGACATCAATGTTTTCTCCTGCTTTGTGAACAATTTTAGCAATGCGGCCAGTGTCTCTCCATGCTGATGTACCTGGAGACATCTGACCATCACCCCTGGCTGGAGATGGGTATCAACTCCCGAATCATGGAGTCTCCTATGATCAGAAGTTTTAGTTTCCTTTGTGCTTGTTTAGTTTTGGTTCCTGATTTGGGTGAGTATTGTTGTACTGGCTCCTGTGCATGATGTCCTGCTCTGCAGTGTCTTCTGCCTCTTTATTTGATTTCAGAGATAGAGGCAGATACCTGTTTGTAGTGTTTATATGGTTTTGGAGGTAATGTGTTGGAGAGCGAGAGTGATGGGGCACCTGATTTGCTCCTCCTAACCACCTGCCAACCTCCTGGACCAACTACCCTCTGCGGTTGAGGTTTTCTGTTGGATGCTGGGGAAATGGCGGTGGTTCTTATAATGTATTTCCTCTTTAATATGAAATTTGAGGCGTGCAATCTCTGCCCATGCTGCCCGGAGCTGAGACCTAAGATCTCCAAAGGCCCAGCATGTAGGACAGTGTCCTAAATCCTGTAAGAATGTCCTTCTGAAAATTGTTCCACAGTACCTGCAGTTAATGAAATCCATTCCAAATAAGTTGCTGGGTTTGTAACCTATCTCAGATAGAGTGAAGGATAGGTCAGTCTCCAATACCAGGCTGACACACTGGTCACTTCTTCTCCAGGATAGAGACATACAGGTACACCCAACAAAAATTCCATCTATGCTGGCTCATGGACTCCTTTTCCAAGGAGAACTCCATGACTGTACACTGCAATCACCTGATCTTCCAGATCCAGGTCCTTTCCTCCCTGCCACGCCACAAATACTTGACAACACCTCTTTGTGTCTTATCTTTACTGATGGTTCAGCATCTTTTATCAGGGAGAACAAATTGCAGGGATGGGTATTCTAGTAATTTTCCCTTATGGGAACACTGTTAAAATATCTAAGCATTGCAGTGTAGCATCATCACAGTACGCAGAGATGGCAGCAGTGGCCTGTGCCCTCGAGTTCATCCAGCATGGGACCGAGGATACCATCATTTTTACAGACTCTAATTGGGTTTGTTGTTCTCTTACAGAATTTCTTCCTTTCTGGCAGAAGAACTCCTTCCTCTCCTCTGACGGCAGCCCAGTGAAGTACAAGGAATTGGTAATATACATACATTCACTGACACAAAAATTTGCACACAAACTCTATGTACACAAAGTCAAAGCTCATTCTCTCCATGATCCCTATCATGCTTTCAATGATACAGCAGACACTCTTGCCAAGGAAGGGGCCTAAGGGGGGGACACCTGGATGATGGACCATCCAGAGGCCAATGCAGCCGTACATATTGCAGCACTCAGGAAAAAACCTGAACCCTTTTCCCCCTTGGACCTCTCAGCAGCCCAACATGTTGATACTGAACTCAAAGAAGTGTTCAGATTTCTTGACAAGAGTACCAAAGAGAAACTTCCCACACACAACCCCTACCAGAGGCATGAAGGTAAGTTATACTTGTCACCAGATGACAAGCTCATCTGGTATCAGCCAGATGATTCCACCACTAAGTTGTGGGTGGTCCCCAGACACCTCAGGTCTGAATTTTTGCACCAAGTGCATGATACATCCACTGGTGGGCACCAGGGAGTGGAAAACACCCTCCAAAGACTTAAGACCACCGCCTGGTGGCCTGGTGTCATCAAAGATGTTAAACAGTACATAGACAACTGCCTTGCTTGTGCACAAAACAACCCCTTCCCTACCAAACAAAATTCCAAGTTCTTACCACAACGACACTCTGGCTCTTGGCATGCCATACAGATTGATTTTATTGGTCCTCTGACCAACACCAGCAGAAATAACAAGTATGCTCTTGTGGCAACTGACCTGTTCTCTAAGTGTGTTGAAGCGTTCCCCACTAAAACATGCACTGCTAAAACCACTGCCAAAATCCTGGTGGAACAGATTTTCTCCAGGTGGGGCCTACCTCTTAAGGTAGAATCCGACAAAGAAACCAGTTTTACAGGTGAGTTAATGAAAGAATCTCTTGAACTCCTTGGAGTCCAACAAAAGTTCTACATACCCTACCACCCCCAATCTTCAGGTCAAGTAGAGAGCCAACAGATGGATTAAGCAAATGCTTTCCAAATTCATTGAGGACAATCCCAAAACCTGGGATTCCCTAATGCTGTTACTCCTTATGGCAATTAGGGGCACACCCTCAGCCACCACCCAGCTCATGCCCTTTGAAGTGATGACTGGAAGACAGATGCGATTACCTGAACACCTGTTGTTTGACCTGTACACTCCCACTGCAGACTGCATGTCTGTAGATCAATATGTGGAAAAACTCAGAAAAGACCTCATACACACACACACTTGTATGCTGCCAATTGCATGGGCAAGGCCCAGCAACAATCCAAAATACAGTTTGACAAGCATGCACAAGAAGTGGATTGGCAGGTTGGAGATCAAGTAATGGTCCTCCGATTTGTACATCCCACTCATTCCTTCTCTAATAAATGGGAAGGCCCCTACACCATTGTAAACAAGCTCAGTCCGGCAGTCTATCAAGTTAGACTCCTGCAAAATAATAAACTGACTGACAAATGGTTACATGCAAACCAACTGAAACTGTATAAAGGAACTTAATTACTTTTCCTTACCCCATTGGGTGGAATAGTACTGACTTACTAATGTCTGATTTTGCTTTTCAGATACACTGACAAGATGGCTATCTTGTTCCATTATCTCCTCATCTCAGGAGTTATCCCCTGCATCCAAGGCACGGCACCGAACCTCCTACCACACCTTGATCATCCAGCATCTCCTTCAGAAGGAGTATCCATCAATATACCCGATAGTCTGATTACTGTCTAGGAAGGTTCCGATGCTTACCTCACTGCCTTGGTTGTTGCTCCTGATAAATCTACCCTACAAATTGAGTGGCAAACCACATCACAAGTACAAATTCTCCCTGTGGCCAAACTCTCCAGAGGAACTTTCCAGGGTTGGCCCAATGCTAAATTATCCCCAGATGGTTCTCTGTCCTTGCTACAAACTGCTCCCAGACATTCTGGTTTATACAATATTACTGCCTTAATTGATCCTTTGTATTGTAATTCTTTGTCTAAGGATTCTGCTAGAAAATGTTGTGCTGTGCACCACATGGCTTCTGCTGCCATGTATCTCTCTCTGTTACCACCCACTGATAAACAGCTTTTGGAATGTCCAAAGCACACCCCTGGTCCCCGCAGTGGTCTAACAGCCATTGCCCTCCCTGGTTCATTGATTAATAACTTACAATTTATGCATATACCTGTTTTGTTTAATCTTACTGGAATATGAAAGAATTTGGTATGTGTCACAATACTAATATGTCAGCATTTTATGATACATTATTGCTTGATAGTTAAGCTGCATTTCAGATTCCTACTCAAGACCCTGTTGGCGGGGTCCATACTACTGAACATAGAGGCAACTTCAGGAGAAAACCCAATCCTGATGATCAAAGTCATAAACGTAATACACATGAAGTTGACAGTTCTGATGTCACAGGTGCAACAGGAACTGTCACAGGCCTTTTTGGTATAGCTATGACTATTTGGAATAAAGCAGACATTGCTGCTATCAAATCTCATACTGCCAAATTTTCGACTGGTTTGGTTAGTAATATACTACCGCCATTATTGCATGATGTGGGTGGCCTTAGTCAGGAAGAAAGATACACTGTATACAACATGCACGACATTGCTAAGGCATTTACAGACTCTAAAGACAAGATTAACGCACTCATTGTACAGAACAACAAAGAAGCAGATAGACAATACATTGCTAGAGAAATCCTCCGCTCTGCCTATGGCTCATACATTATCACTACCATCAACAATCTCTTCCATGATCTAGAATCTGGAAGAATCCCTGATATCATACATGATAGTCACATTTCCAAATGGTATTGTCCACGATGTAAAACCCCTAGCTGTATTGCTATGTGTATGCAACAATCTCTAACCATTCCTCTTTCTACAGCTAGGAACCTGGGGTTTGTGACCAGACACCCTAACACTGGTCCTTGTTTCACTGCTAAGAAATGTTCCATAAGAGATACAATGTTTGTTTCTTTTACTGTCTCTTTAACGTGCTTTGTTCCCACTGCATCCTTGTTCGACAAGCTTGCACTGGTACAATCCATTGGGCACCTGGATGAAGATATCTACAGAGAATGCCTGGATCTACCACCTGACTGGTTTTCCATCCTTTCCTGGATGCCTGGGTGGCTCCGCACAGGGACTGCTGTGCAAAGAAGCAATACATTTACTTGTGTCGATGTGATGTATTTGATGTTATCCAACCTGTCTGTGGTTATTCTCCAGATAGCATTGATTGGACTTTTACTATGGATGATGACATCACCACTAATGGCACGGATTTTTTGGATTCTACTTTGGCTCCAGATAAACTTTATCAATCATATCGTGAGGAGGTTCATCGTCTGTCAACATGGATTTCGAAGATGACCTACACTTGCTCAGTACAGTTGCAAAAGTGGAAACTCCCTACTGTTCGCTCTCAGTACAATTCTGATGGGGAGTACTGTGTGGTAACTAACTTTAAAAGCTATACTTATGGATCTGTGACATGTGTTATTGAAGCCCCCAATTTCTGTTTTGTTCCACACCAGAAGACTGTTATTGGACATACCATTATAACCCCATCCCCCTTATGGATGCAGACATCATTGATGGTAACCCAGATTATTTGCTCATACTTTCTGAATACTTACCATATTTTAATGTACACATAGACCCACTCACACTTACATTAAAATCACTTTTAGACTGGAAAGACACACACCTCATCCACCTCAGCAATAATATAACCTAGGCCAATGATGCTATTCTTTTGTTGATTAATGATGGTGATATGAATAATGCATTGACTAACACTTGGTTAGAAATTACTTTTAAAGGCTTTGTGATTATACAAGCATTTTTGATATCTTTCTTGGTTATTATACTATGCTGCCTAAGGCGCACACTGCACCAACACCGTGAGCAGCTCGAGTTCCTTTACAAAGCTTGCGTGGTCGGTTTGTAAATGACCACTGCTCCCTGACCTTTCCCTAGATTTGCCTGTGATGCCCTTGGAGGCAACAAGGGGGGGAATGTTACATGAGGTCCTTGCACCCTTATGGGTACCCTCAGAGGTACATCATAGACAGCTAGTGCTTAGGCATATGTTATACTAACATATAGGGCTAAGGGCATCTACCGTATAAGAGTAGTTGTCAGGATATGTACGCATATTGTTGTAATACACTTTGCTTGCTAATACATATATATTCTTCCATATATTTTCTGTGTATTTCTTACTTATAAGATGTTAGGACACCTGTGTCCTTGGAATAATTATAATATATAAGTCAGCATTGCCACCTTTTGGTGATTTGTACTACTACACTGAGTTATGTAAGACTCTGTATAAGAACTCTTTTGTTTCACAAGCTGATGACTACTACAAAATTGTATAATGTTATCTTGGACCGTGGAGCCTCCTCTAATTTAGCCAATAGGGCTCATCTCTGTAACTAGAAATGTTTCTTACAGTAACCGTAGTAATTATCATTGGTATATAATGTGATAGACTAAGTCTTGTACCTCGGAGATTACAAGAGACACAAAGAAACCTTGAGGTATAGGGAGCGCTTAGCACTGGCTCCCAGTTCGTATTGGTAAGAACTGATTAGGGCAACTGTGATTTTATCCTTTTTGGTAGTAATAAACAAGTTTATTACTCTAATGCAATGTGTCTATGATTACTTGCATTCCCAATATTGCCAAGAACCTGAAAGTGAGGTTTAGACCTCCTGACACCCTACTCCTATGCACACTCCAACACCTAGGCCTATCCAGTGGTCCTATAGCCTGGCTCACCAGCTACCTCACAGCCCAGTAGCAATGCATCAAAATACACACCACCCAGTCCTCCACCTTGCCAGTCTGCTTTGGGGTTCTCCAGTGCTCAATTCTTGGCTCAATTCTGTTCAGCATCTACCTGAATGCCCTGCCCAAGTCATGCTCTGGTAATCTGTTGCTGTATGCAGATGATGCAGTTCTCTTTGCCTCACATCAAGATCTGAGTTCTCTGCAGCCATCCCTCCAATATGCATTTAACCAGATTGAGAACTGGTTCGTAGACCAAAGACTCATAGTTAACGTGAAAAAAACTAAAGCAATGTTCTTTGCCCACCATCAAAGTAAGACCAAGAATATGCAACTGTCAATCCTCTCCTTCTTCTTGAGCAGTTGCACACGTATAAATAACTAGGCGTAACTTTTGACTCCTGCCTCTCCTTCCACTCACACATAAACAACCTGTCATCAGCCATCAATGCCCAAATAGGGCAACTGTTCAGGCATAAAACCTGCTTACCCCCAGAAGCCCTTAACCTGGCTGTCACAGCTTCGGTTCTCTCTCTTGTTGACTACGGGCTTACCATCTACTCAGCCGCCGATCATACGGCGCTGAACAAAATCCATCTGGCCATAAATAAAGCATGTAGACTCCTATCAGGGGCAGATAAGCGTACCCACACCTGCACCCTATATTCCCTCATAAACCTCCTAGACCTGGATGAGAGAATACATTACCAAACTCGTCTCCTTAAATAATAAAATTCACCTAGGGCTCTCCCCATTGGGTGTATATGCCATGCTCCAATCCCCCCATACCTCAGTGAACACCCATACCACCAGCAAACAAGTATGGTTGACCCCAAGGGTCAGGACCTCACTAGCCCAAAGGTCTTTCTCCTATAGGGCACCAACTTGGTACAATGAACTCCCCCCTGATATAACCTCCATCTCCAACCTAGGTCCCTTCAAAGTAGCACTCAAGGAACATAAACTCGCCACTCAGCGGTGCCAATGTACCATCTAGTTTGGCTCAACCTAGCTGATACTTCATAGTCAACTTCCTGACAAGGCCTTTGTTGGCTGCTCACATATGCTAACTGCGCTAGTCTTCCACTCCATTGTACTATCAGTCATAGCTAGCCAATGCCTAACGTATGATGATAAACCAGTTAGAGACATGTTATGACAGCTACTGAACTCTACCTAACCTTGCAAATTGTATATTGAAACATAGCTGTATGTAACTGTAACTATGAACTACGGTTGTTACTTTTATTTCATGTGTGTAACCCGTAATTCCACATTTATTTATTTATTTAGTTAATCAGGTCAAGGATTACAAATACCTTTGAGCCAGGGCTTTTTTACAAAGGTTTCACATCATGGATTACAACAAGACAGTACATAAACACAGTCTGAAAAATATTAGGAGGTACATACAGAGATCTATACAGTAAGTATTGCTAACAGGGACATTATAAGGTGGGTGGGTATAAAGAGGAGGAAATAGAAGGGAACAAAGAGGAAAGTAGGCAGCAGAAAGGTGTGGGAGTGGTAAAGGGAGAGTGGAAAGGGAGGTAGGTGGAGGAGGACAGGTGGAAATGATAGCAGAAGGGGTGGGACAAGGGGAAGGAGCGGGATGTGGAGGAAGGGAGGGGCAGCAGCCAAGAGGCATTGTCAGAGAACAGGAAGTGCCAGGGTTGGGCAGGATAGTGGGGGTAAGTGCTAGGAGGCTGTGGCCCTCAATGAACCTACTGCCAATGGAGCAGGGAGCAAAGGAAATGTTCATCATCATGGGAGTCCAGGAGAAGGGTAGTACAGTTAGAGATAGCAGTCACAGGTGCTAGAAGCAGTCAGTGAGTGGCAGAGCCTGGTTTTAAAGACACCTAGCATTTGGATGGTTGTGATGTCATTGGGGAGACCATTTAGCCAGCTGGCGGCCCAGTATGAAAAAGCACTTTGATCTTGGGACGTGCGACAACGGGGGATTTGGAGCTTCAATGGTTTGGACCCTCTAGTGGTTCTGCTGCAGTTATTTTGTTGTAGGAATAGGACAGAGCGGGGAAGGGGCAAGACTCATCAGAATTTTCTTTGTGAATATGCAGGTTTGGTATTTTATACATTTATCGAGTTGCAGCCAGTTGGTTTGGCAGTAGAGGTCACAAGTGTGTGTAAGGCGTTGGGCGCCCGTCATGAGCTGACAAGCCTTGTTGAGGAAGATGGTTAGTCGTTTGAGCACAGTAGCAGTAGCTGAGCCATATATGATGAGCAAGGCCACTGATTTATGGTGATTAAAACAATGAAATTCCATTTTCAAGACTTCAGATTACGGAATTGCACCGGTGATCGTTACTCTAATTTCCATATTTTACTGGGATTTTGCTATCATTCTTTTAGTATGTGCATAAATAATCAGAATTAAAGAAGGCTTAATATACAGAGCATTAAATAAAGCTAACTGAAACTAGTACAAGAAGGAATTATAAGAAAAATACAAGTTTTGTAGATTTACTGATCTGATATAAAATGGCAGATTCCATGAAATCTTTGGTTTTACCGGTTTTCAGGCAGTTCTAATTCTGGAATTTCACCAGGTTTTCTGGTAAAAACCGTGGCCATAGTTGATGGTGGCAACGATGGAGCACTGGACAGCAACTGCCAGGGCTTCAGGGGTAAGGTGTCGCTTGTGGCGGAACAGTAGACAAAGTCTGGAGTTGGCAGTTTTGGCGACATTATTAATGTGGTCAGTGTATGAGAGATGAGAGTCGAGTGTGATCCCAAGGTATTTAAAAGTTTGAACCTGCTCCAGAGGGCCATCATGACTGGTGTTAATGGAAAGGTGGTGGTGCTTATGTTTATTGTGGGTACTACTGAAGATCATAGTCTTGTTTTTTTTTCTGGTTAAGGACCAGTTTATGCTGAGTGAACCGGTTCTCAACAGTGGAGAAACAAAGCTGAAGGTTTCCTTGCAGCTGGTACGGGTCCTGGTGTGCAGCTAGGATTACTGCATCATCGCCGCAGAGTATAATTTATTCAGGTCAGGCATCCGGTAAAGTGTTGAGAAACAGGCTGAAAAGGAGTGGCCCCAGAATGGATCCTTGTGGAACACCAGAACGAACAGGTTTGGCATCAGAGAGCACTTCAGCGATTTTTACACATTGTGACCTGTTCTCAAGGAAGCTTTTAAACCATGCAATAGTATCTGGGGAGAGCCCAGCTTTATGTAGCTGGACAAGTAGAAGGCGGTGATGGACAGTATCGAAGGCTTTGGTTAAGTTGATGTAAATAGCACCAGTGAGTTGCCCTTTATCCAGAGAGCTGTGGATTGCTCCAGTGACTTCAAGTAGTGCGGAAACTGTGCTGTGGTCTTTCCTGAAACCATGTTGTTGCTTGCAAAGGATATTATGTTTATCCAGATATTCAGTGAGCTGGTCCGATACTATGCACTCCAGGGCCCTTGAGAGGGGAGGCAGGATGTACCCTGTATGTTCTGTTCTTTGTACTCTGATGCGGAGCCTTTGTAAATGAGTCCCTGACTCAAAGGTTGTAATCCTAAAGTATGTTAAATAAATAAATAAATAACTGCTTAATCCTGTACTTATATTAGACTTGAGTGGTACCCCTCTAGGTTGATCTAATATGGAAAGGGAAGATCATGTACTAGTTGTTCACCCGCTAAGTTACATTAAGTCTGGTTATGTTTAACTTGGGTAGCCCTGGGTACAGTTTTGGTGTACTTAAAGAGTACATATGACCCAAATTCTCCGTACTTTTATACAGGTGGGTTTCTTCCTTGGTATAAATGTATCTTCCATATAGGTGGTCCTCATATGGGCTTCTTTTCTGAGATGGTTGGGGGTAGATTCGGGCAGGGTGTGGGGGAGGGAGGGCCATAATTAAGGGAAGATTCTTATTGTCTTATCTTGTTGGAGTTTGTTTCTCTTATATTAAATGATTTTGCTTTATGTCTGTCAGTTATGTGGTTAACCCCTGTCTTATCTGTTATGGACAATTCATTCAGGTCATGTAATGTACGTCTGTGGTTCTTTCTCCATATTAAATTCAATAAAGTATATTTAATGTAAAAATAAAAAGTTGTCTGTTGACATGGAAACAAATCAGATTGACAAGCTATGACAGTGTAGTTTTCCTTTAATTGCCTATTTTCTTTTCTCTTTCTGGAGACTGTTGTTTTTTGCATTATTTGCAACTTTCTGTTGGCTTAAACAATGTATTTTCAACTGTCTTTGTCTTGAGCTCTCTCTCTCTGGGTGGCGCTGCCCCCTCCTGACAGCCAGTATAGTTTGTTTTTCCTAGGTATCAAGGTAGGGTTGCCACCTGGCCAGTTTTTAGCTGGCAAGGCTGTTTTTCCAGGGACTTGCTGGTTGCTGGTGAAACACCTTAATGTGCAGTTTTGGTTTTTTTTATGACAGTGATGCTTCTGTCTGAAGAGCTGTAGTAGTATCTGGGAAAGTGCCCAGAGAAGGAGGCAGCCAGGGCAAGTCTCCACTGACCATGCTGCCACAGCATGCAAACGAAGTCATTTGATGCTGGTGTCAGTGTAGCAGGAGAGCCAGGGGAGTGGAGCCAAGGACTAACTCTGAGGTGCAGTGTTAGTGACAAGGCACCCATAAGTAGCAGCCAGGAGAGGAGCATGAGACATGGCATGGTGTTTGACAGTCACACAAACTAAACTCTGTTGCAGTCTAAGAACTTCAGAGTGAAGGCTGCCTCCTCAAGCAGGAGTGTGCAGAGCTCTGGCAAGGTAGGGGTGCTTTAACATGCATGGTGGTGGTAGCAGGAGGGTGTTGTGCTGGTGGACAGGTGTTTTGCATTCCCAAGGTGGCAACCTACTTCTAGGCTACAGGTTTTGCTGGTATTTGCCTCTTCTTTACATAAGAATAAGAAATTGTTTAGTTTCCTTCAATGTCTCATTGCTTATTTATGTTCCCTTTCTGGAAGTGCTTTTTTTCCATTGTTGGACACTTTTTTGGCTGAAATAATGTTTCTAAATGTCTTTATTTGCCTTGAGCTATCACTGAGTGGAGCTGGCCCCTCCACCCAGCCAGTACCGTTTGTTTTCCTAGGTTTTTATGGTACAGGTTTGTCTGGTATAGTTGACCTTTCTGGTTTGTCAGCTTCTTTCTTCTGATGGTTTAATGTGACGAGGTACCTTTGTAAATGAGCCTCTGGCTCAAAGGTTTCTAAACTGATGTTTAACTAAATAAATAAATAAATAAATAAATAAATAATGGAGGTTACAGACTATTTTTTGCCATTGTTCCTGGTTCCTCTATAACTTCTAAAATTGCTTGCCCTTAATAGTTGGTTTTGGTACTGTGCATTTTTTAAAGCTGTATCCCCCCTAGCAGTTACCATTAGCACTGTGTGTTTTCATTTCTGTTTCTTAGGACCAGAGTGGTTGGATTTGTGCATGCTGTGTCTCTATTTCTAGATGCCAGTTGTATGTTTGACCCCCCAGACCTCTGGTTCTACCCTACTTCACTTGAAAACAGCAGGCATGTTGGAGCGGTTAGACTAGTGCTTTATCCTTGCCATGAAGTTTGCATGTTGTCAGTGATACTGTTATCTACATTCAGGTTTTTTAACAGTTCTACTATGCTCGATGCCTCTGTGAGCTGGATGATACCATTAGCCACATTGTCTCCCCTCTAGCTGATGCTCAGAGGTTCTGGATGCTGCATGCTGTTAGGAGGCAGTATAGGGCTGTGGTTTAGGGCTCTGAGCTACAAATCTGAAGACCTGGGTTTGAATCCCACAGCCTCCACTTGCATACTGCGTGACTCTGAGAAAGTTACTTAACTTCATTGTGCTCCCAGGTCACACCTGGAAACAAGCTTTGGCTCAGTGTGCCTTTCCTGGTTAAACAATCTCTCCCCCCCCCACCACCACCACATTCATGCCACTCCATTTTGCAGGCATGGTGATGTTAAAGAGCCTGCATTCTTGGCCACTCCCTAGTAATCACACTAGCACACTAAATCCACCCACTGAACCGGTTGGGGCACAGATTCACAGGAAGACTACATCTCCGTTTTTCCTTTCATGTTGTGGTATGGCCACGTTACTTGGGGCAGTGCAACTGCCAGCATGAGGGTCTCCTGTGGTTGAGATCTCATAAGTCATGCGATTTCAGCAGCCATTTTGTAAGCTCTGTCTCATGTGGGGAACCTACTATTGTTGGTGATTACCCACTTTGACTGAGATCTTGTGATGCTTGAGAGCTTGGCTGCCATCTGGGTGGAACAGGCACAGACTGACTTTCAAAATGGCACTGAGATCTTGCAAGATCCCAGTTCTCAGCAGCCATCTTGCTGCATATTCTACCTGGTGGCAGTTACCAGTGTCTTATTCTTGCACTCTTTTTCCCTGCTTATTTATTTTATGGAGAAATTTTTCACAGCGAGTTTAAGTATAAATATGTATACAATGCCAGTGGGTATAAAAAAAAAATCACAGATAGATATACAATGATGCATGTTAAATTATGGCATTTATTTCCAAGAGTGAGTTATGAAAGTCCCGCCCCTGCAAGAATGGCTATAAATGCCATATTTTAACACAGATCATTGTATCTTCTGTGTATGCAGATGTATGTAGGTCCTAATTCTTTATATGTGTGCTGATTTTTAATATGGTTCCACAGGTTAGATCCCCTTATAACCACCAAAAATACCATAGATGTAGGTTCAATTCATAGGCAAATCCTTGCCCCCGACCCCCACCTAGAGGTTTTCTCACTCCCATTCTTAGGGTAGCAGACAGTGGGCACGATTCTCAAAGGTTGACACGGGGCTTTCACAAGCCCTGCATCAAACCCTGTGCTGCCCCTAACATATTACCATACTGTGCACCCGATTCACAATGGTCATGCGCATTTACGACATCTGCTCCATTTACAGCAGCTTGCACTAAACAGGTGATGCAAACCCTGTAAAAAGGACTGCAGAGTTAAACTGTAGCATGTGGCACATAGGATCGAGAATCACGATCACTGACCAGGGAATGATGCAAGTCCCATGTGTTTGGTGCACCCAGGGCTTGCGACATTCTAACTCATTTGAGAATTGAGCCCAGTGCATTTATCTTTTACTCTTCTTTTTAGTCCAGAGTTGTGAATTGAGAGACTGCTCGCCAGTTCTAAAGGTGGTGAGGGAAGAGGAGTGATGAGCAGGCAGCATGCCAGAAGCAAGTGAGCAACAGCAGGGGAGCCAGCAGCATGCTAGCCATAAAGTTTGAAACACAGACTGGTAGCTTGGTAAACATTTTGCAATGGGTCACATCTTAAAGAATTAAAGATTTGGATAAATGGCAAACAAACTTTGTCAAACTGCCAACTAAAGTGGGGAAACAAGATGGCAGAGCAAGGGATGGTTTTAGTTTCATAGCAAGGAATGATGTTGGTTGCGCACAAGCAGCTGATTCATGAAAGGAATGGCTAGAATGGGATATCACTCAAAATAATTGACAGATCCCTTTATGTATGACATAGGCAACTGAAAAATGGCACGTTGTGATGGAGGCAAATGCAAAATAAATGTGCTGTTTTCACTTTATTTATGTTATTTGCATAGTAGGTCCCAGATAGCTGACTTATTGGTGTAATCTGGGACCTACATTCATTGTATACGTGCATTTATCTTCATGTGAAGGGGGAACTGAAGTGAAAATAAATAATTTATTTCCACTCCAGCTCAGACAACAGTGAATATTTCCTGTCTAGATCCATGATGTTCTGAGCAGAACCTAACATTTATTGGAGTAATACCTAACATTCTGTCCAGGCCAGGCCAGTAAAAATGGTATAGAACAAAGGATAATGGATGGGCAAGAGTGAACAGCAACACTGTTGACTTTGAGAGGATGTCATGACAACCTAGTAAACCTTGAGAGCAAAGCTCGAGGGGTTTATTATTGTCATGACAACCTTGAGAAGTGAACTCAGCGTTCTTGTCCACTGTTGCCCATCCATTGTCTTTTATAGTGTATGGGCAACAGTGATCAACAAGGGCTCATTTCTTGAGGCTTACGTGGTACCCAGTTGCTTTAATTATGTGTCCCAACTATAGTGTGGCTAAGCAGGGAGAGGATCGTATGCACCATGGGAAGTAGGGACGAGGGGAAAGCTGCAATGGTTCAGAAGGAGCTTAAAGTACACACACACACACATAAATTCCTGCCTATGTCCTTACTGTACTGTTTTTTTTAAAGTGCCATTTTCGTCTGTGTCCAACTCTCACCGCTGTGGCTGTTCACGAGGAGCGAGGTTTGTGAGACGCACGTACACAAAAATGTTCTAAGTTGTTATACCAGTGTAGTGATGTACTCAAGAGTGTACAACAACCTCTTGACATCACTATGATGGTAAACAACGTTAAGATTTGCTTGAAATTCATACATAATAAAGCCTACCCATACACTATAACATTATTTTACAACCAGGATTGCAAAAATAGCAATTGGCGTTGTATAAATGGCCCATGCTATGGGCTGCATAAAAATAGATTATTTATCTTGAATGGCTGGATATGACCTCTATGGGCTTCACTCATGGCTCTGTCACTCATGAGGTCAGTAAAGTTTATAACCATTTTGAAAGGCTGGGTATGACCTCTGTAGACATCAGTCATGGCTCTGCCACTTGTGAGGTCAATGGAGGTTATAACCAGCCATTCAAAATACATCATTAATTTTTTTGCAGCCCATGGCATATCCCAAATATAGTTTATATATATATATATATATATATATATATATATATATATATATATATATACTTTCGAATGAGACTCTTTTCTGGATGTTTTGAGGTTGAATTTCTGTGGGGTTTTTTTATGCTTCTTGGTTAGTGTTTAGATCCCTTCCCCCTGAGACCGTCAGGGTAGGATTCAGTCTTGTCTTGTCAGCATTTGTGGTTTCTATAAAGTGCTCTCATTTATCTGCTACTGTTTTTTGTTGTCTCCATAAAGCCTAACTGCATTTTCCCTGTTGTGGAGTTTTTTGTTGAAGCTGATTTCTAGCTGTGTTAGCCAGGAGTATGTTTAACTGTTTTCTTACAGTGAGCTTTGATCTGTGTTTACTGGCTATTCTGTGTCTTTTAGATGTGGTTTCGATTGACTATAGTAATACTATACATGTCAGAAAGATTAGAGCATTGGTCTGTGGTGCACAAATTTGTACTTAGTCTGGAAAAATGTGCTGTTATCCACCTGGGATGCTTTAATACACTGGCACTATACTCTTTTGTGGGGAGGATATTACAGAAGATGACTGAGGAAAAAGACCTCAGGGTAATAAACAGCAGGAACTTAATGCTGAATAAAAATTGCCTACTAAAGTCGAAAAGGGCCAGTGATATACTATATCAGATGACCTTAAGGTAGACAAGCAGTGTGAGAAGGCAATAAGGTCAGGGCTGGGGGGAATACTTGGATGCATAGGGAAAGGCATCACTAGTAGAAAACATAAAGTTGTCATCCCTCTGTACAGACAGTTGGTGAGACCCCATCTGGAGTACTGTATGCAGTTCTGGAGACTCCATCTCCAAAAGGACATAGACAGGATGGATGCAGTCCAGAGGAGGGCAACTAAAATGGTGCAGGGTCTGCATCAGAAGCCATACGAAGAGAGACTAAAAAAGGTTAATATGTAAATCCTTGAGGAAAGGAGAGAGAGGAGGGGCATGATAGAAACTTTCAAGTACCTCAAGGGAATCAACAAAGTCCAAGAGGGTAGCATCTTTCAGAAAAAGAGATGTGTAAGAACAATGGGGCATAATTTGAAGATAGAGGGGGAACGGCTCAGGGGCTACATGAGGAAGTATTTTTTCTCAGAGATGGTGGTGGATGCATGGAATAGCCTTCCTGAGGAGGTTGTGGAGTCAAAATCTGGGGAAATTCAAGAATGCATGGGACAGACATAAGGCAATAATAGTGGGGCGATAGGAGGAAGTAGACTGTTGGTTAACTAGGATCTGCAGCTAATCCAATAGGTAGGGAAATGGGCAGACTAGGTGGCCCAAGTGGTCCTTATCTGCTATCAAAGTCTATGTTTCCATGTTTCTAGGTTGCTTATCAAGGCATATAGCTTATAGGGATTAAGGGTAATGATGCCCCTGTATACCTCCTTGGTGAGGCTCCACTTGGAATATTATGCACAGTTAACATCTCCTTTAGCAAAAACTGGCATTGCATTACTGGAGGAGGTGCAAAGAAGGGCTACTAGAATGAGCAAATCAGTTAAACATCTGAGATATGAAGATAGACTGAAGGTTCTGGGATTATACATATTGAAGTATAGGCATTTGAGGGAGACATGTGTCTAGTCTATAGGTCCTTCACAAACAATGACCTGTGGGAGTGCCTGGGTCTGGATCTTAAGTCCAGTAGTCATAATATGTGATTGCACAAGCTCCAGCCAAAAGGTCAATGTTATAGAACAAAAAAGTGCAGGACATTTCACTCAGAGAGTGGTGGACATATGGAATAGGCTGCCGTTGAGGGTGGTCATTAGTGCTAATATGACAGCAATTAAAAAGAGTCTAGATACTTTCTGTGCCTTGTAGCTTATAGGCTAATATTCCCTTTGAGTTAAGGGTTAGCTGTACATGGGCTGTTGACTGCTTTGGCTCGTATACTACTATCAATCCTATGACTCCTATGAGGTCAAGATATAACTGACAACTACAAGAAAGAAAAAGCCCTGTCTTGCACTCCAGTGTCTTAGCCTCATGCTCAGCTGGGTATTGGTCCTAGTTTTTGCTATTCCCACTCTTGAGACTGGCACAATTTCTGACACTATAATACTACATTCTTTTTCCTTCACAGTCCTCCATAGCTCCTCAAAGTCCCTCTGTGTCTCTTCATTCCTTCTTCTACCAACATCATGCATGCCCACGTGCATCACTATTATTGGTTTCAATGTACATCTGAAATAACCACCAACAGTCTCTTTCACATCTGATACTTTAGCTCCAGACAATGATGCCACCTGTGTATGGTCTTTTCTCCCCTCACATATTACTGACTCTGTGTACCTTAGTGTGGAGCCACCGATTACTGTAATGTCTCTACTGTTGGAAATATATTTATTAAGCACTGCCTCTGTTAGTTTATCATGATTGCTGTTCTAGTGTCTTATTACTGTATCTGAGTATCCATCCCAGTGGACTGGTGGGAAGGTAAATCTGACCCCGTGTTTCTGTGGCTCATAATCCACTCCCTTACTCTATCTTGTTGATTCTCATAATTTACCTGTGTATCAATGTGATTATCCCTCCATCCCAAGAGTGGTTCAAACCTATTATTAAGTTCTATATGGACAGACCTAATTGTTTGGTCTTCTCCTCCTTTTTTTTCAACATGTAACCCTGCACCATATTTATTATTCCCTTCTTCCTCATAATCAAATCTATTATTTGAATTCCTTTTACTTTTATCTCTCCCCCATCCAGCTCACTTGATGCTGAGGGTTGTGTCCCATCCTCTTCTCTAGTCATTGTCAACACTGTGTCATCTATAAACTGTTCAAGGTCATTTATTTCTCTTTGTGCACCCACGTTATTGCTCCCCTCTGGAATGTCCCTCTGCACAAATGTTGTACCATTACAGTCCAGATGTTTCCTGAGGTCATCAATCTCCTTTTGTTGCTCACTAATAAGGGTGCATTTGTCACATATAAAGTAGTCAAGATTTATGCCTTTAATATACATATTACCGGATTTACACAAACAAAATTCGCTCTCCATGTTGAATATAGATGGGAACTATTACACAGAATTTTAATTACAAGTGAAAAAGCCACTATTACTATTGATGAACTCTTCACGATACCTCATCCCAGCTGTAAGCAGCCTGGCCACCTTCCCAGTTTCCCTTGGTGGATGCAGGCAGACACAACTTGCCTCTGCAAGTGTTGCCTTCACCCAAGCTCACCTCCACTGTCTTAGGCAATGCTTTTATCCATGCTAGAGTGAAAATGACATCAGCAGTTACCACAGCAACACTTCGATGTTGATTAAGGTTAAACTTTAACTCTGGCAATAGGCTGCTTTTAAAAAACTCAGCCTATAAGTCAATGGGGAGCACTAAGGAACTGCCCCAACCATGGCAAACCTGTGGCAGTTTATTACCCTCACCCCTTGTATCTTGGGGGGTCGGAGGTCCCAAACTACTTCACTACTCTATGTACATCTCAGTATCCAAGGCTCCTTTCAGTCAGGCTTATTAAAAGTTTAAAAATACCAATCCCAGATAGCTCATCCAGGTTCTAGGACATCAGAATATTCTTCTCAAACCCTCCGTTCACTTAGGCATTGCTTTTGTCCCCACTAGAGCGGAAGTGATGTCAGCGGTTACCAAGGCAACCCTCTGCAGTTGATTAAAGTTAAAATGTAATTCTGGCAATAGGCTGCCTTTAAAAAAAATTGTCTATAAGTCAGTGGGGAGTGCTAAGGGACTGCCCCAACCACAGCACACCTGTGGCAGTTTACTACCCTCGCCCCTCATCTCTCGAGGGGTCAAGGGTCCCAAGCTACTGCACTCTATGTGCTTCTCAGTGTCCAAGGCTTCCTTAAGTCAAGCTTATTAAAAGTTTAAAAATACCAGTCCCAGATAGCTTGTCCAGGCTCTGGGACATCAGAATAGTTCAAATAATAACTTATAAAGGCTAGAGTTCAGTACTTCCTTAGGGATATGATTTATAACATTTTGATTTCTGGATAAATGTATTTTTTAGTTATAAGCACCACTGTGTATTTGAATGATTGTTTGCCAAGAATTTGCTTTTGACGCCAAGTGAAATGGACCAATGATCTTTTTCAATTTCCACGCCTGAGTTTTGGAACTCTATTCGCCTAAACATTAGATGGACTCAGAGTTATGGGACTTACACAGTGAGACCATAGACACTCTTATCTGATCAATCCCATATAGGTGCTTTGTATGATGGTATGCTGTATTTGTCAAATGTATTGCAGTCTATTGTCTTACCTCTAACTTGTTCCATGTTGCCACTAATAAATGGGATATGTTCCCAGAGGGATCCTCTGGTTAGCAAAAGCAATATAAAGTAAAAGAAGTATTGTAACTCCCAAAGATATGTTCCATTTTCTGTATGGCTGAATAGCTTTTGCCATAAAGAGACAATTATGATGTTATCCAACAAGAGGCCATTTTAAAGGCACAGTAACACAATACTTGCTCTGACTGAAGGTGCCCTTAAAAAAACAATGATTCATTTATCATGTTAAAACAATTTTACACTGTAACTATCAGAAGCCATTCCACAGTTTGAATATTATACAAGAATAAGACCCTCTCCTGCAGCCCTCTGATGTGCCTCAAGCAGTCAACCTGCCACTTAGTATGCTTCTACAATATAATATAGAGAATAATGGTTGGGGTGTTGAACATCATGAGCTTTTTTATTACACAACTAAGGTGTGTAATGCCACATAAACCACAAGTGCAAAGTAAAAGTGGTTTGTGATGATATTACACACCGAAGATGTATACAAAAGGAAGAATGTAACACCCCATTCTTTATTTTATATAACTGCTGGTCTGCTTAGTGCTGTGTATTTAAAAAAAATGTTTGTTTTCCATTTCTGTGGCAATTTTTTAAAACTTTTACCTTGACTAGTTGTCACCCATGCATAAAATAGAGGATAGTGTATGAGCGCTCATACACAACAAAGGTATTTTAAACTTGAGAGGTTTCCATAGTAACAGGAGATCTTAAAAGCACAACCAGAGAGGTCTCGTTACCATGGAAACCTGGAGATTGAAAAATATCTGTGCTGTGTATGAGCGCCCATACACTACCTTTTATAGCGTATGAGCATTCATAATTTAAAGTCGGTGTCCTTACTTTTGTACTTTCATAGCTTTACTTGCTTCCTGGACCAGCTCCCTCCTCCACGGCCATTTCCTTATGAGTGGAGGTTACCGGAATACACATGTATGAACACATTCCAAGTTGTTGTGATGCAGATGCTATACATCTAGTGCAGCACAATAAACTAGATGATGTAGCTACTGCAGCACAGCAACGCTGTTCTAGGTATGGTTATCCATACAGAGCAGCATTCTACCACACACTATAACTGGGTTATTTTTCCTTAATAACCAGTTGGTTATTACAGTGACAAAGAGTGTTGTCAGTCCAGTCAATAAATAGGCTCACCAGTAATTATAGAGTAATAATACATAACTGGGTGTGGTATGTCATGTGGCAGCATCATGTCTTGGGTGCACTGTGAAGCATAAGGCACTGAAAAGGCAGTTAAAGTAGAAGGACATCGTGAAGCAGAATGTGTTCTTGTTCTGGAGGAGGGGAGACGTGTTGGCATCAGGCCTCATGTCTGTGGTTTGATTTTGTTAGCATTTGTAGATTATTTACATACAAACATAGAAACAAAATTTGCTGGTAGAAAAGAATCGCTTGGCTGACTCAGTCTGCCCAGATGTTCCTTGCCTAATCTGTCTCCACAGACCAGAACCAGTCTTCAGTGACCCTCCCACTTTCCTTCCTATTTAACAATATATCACTATGTCTATCCAACTCATGTCTGAAGCCCCTACTGTTTTTGCCTCTACCATTTCTGCTGCCATTCTGATCCAGGCACCTATTACCCTTTCAGTGAAGTAGTACTTCCTCATGTCTCTCGTAAACCCTTCCCCTCCAGATTCATTGAATGCTCCCTGGTCCTGGTGCTCACTCTCCTATGAAAGAGACTCCCCTCCTGCACCCTATTTATCCCTGTGAGGTACTTGTAAGTCTCTACCATGTTCCTGTCACTCTCATCTCTTCCAAGGCATACATGTTGAGATCTCTCACCCTCTCCTCATAGGGCGTCTCATGGAAACCATGCACCATTTTAATTGCCCTCCTCTGGACTGCCTCCACCTAGTCTATGTCCTTTCTGAGGTACAATCTCCAAAACTGGACACAGTACTCCAGGTGGAGTTTCACCAGTGAGCAATACAGTGGCAAGACCACCTCCCTCCTGCTGGAATTACCCCAGTCTATTCACCCCAGCATCCCACAAGGCCTACCCACTGCTTTGTCACACTGCCTTGCCACTTTGTGATCATCATTCATAATAACACCAAGGTCCCTTTCCTGTTTAGTGACTGTCAATACCTCCACCCCCCATCCTATACTGAATGTCAGGGTTCCTTTGCTCAAGATGCATGATTTGGCACATTTTGGTATTGAACCCCAGCTGCCATTCTTGACCACACCTCCAGTTTCCCAAGATCCCTGTGCATTCTCTCCAGTGCCTCCTGAGTGTCCACAGTATTACAGGTTTTGGCAGGCACCATACAGTCCTGCTTAATGCCTATTCTTCCTTAACACAGGACATGGAACCTTTGTAAATGAACTACTAGCTCAAAGGTTGTAATCTAAGACATTAAATAAATAACTAAATAAATGAATAAAATTATTTCATAGTGATTTGTTTACATTACCCATGATGATTTGCATTACAAGGTTATGTGCAATTTTATGTTTCTTTTAACACTTGACTTCCCAGGCAATGACTTTCAGCATCATCCTTGCTTTGTTGCTTTTTTTTTTGTAAACTTTATTTTTTCCAGCTGTCAGCTGAACATCAAATTGACAACTGAAAGTATACAGTAGGACACAAAGAGAAATAGTGAGACAGACATAGTACATTTTGTTGGTGATTAACTGAAGTCCTTGACCTTTTAAATTTGGCATACAATAATATACCATACCCTGTCATCTAGTATTGCTATTTTGAAATGGACCCTTTTTTATACAGATATGAAACAAAAACACTTTTAGGAATATTTTATTATGATTTCAAAGCTGTGCAAGTACTTTTAAAATAGTAGTCCTTCCCATACTATCTATAGGTGGCACTGTTGCAGAGGCTAAAGTGGGAAGTGCTTACTTTTAATCCTGGTGTCCTTCTCAACTGAAGGCCTTTTAATTTTCTTCTCCCTTATGTAGACCTTATACAGTAGTTCACTGTCTGTAAGTGTGACAAACAGGTGACAGGGACTTAGTACAGAGCAAGGAGCTTGATGGATCGGAAGTGAGCATTGCAGGTTACATTAGTTGTAGCAGAGTGTTTGGGGTGAGTATGCATGTTGATGCAGCACTGGGAGCATAGTGTGGCTTCTTAGAAGCTGCAGTATCTCTATTACTTGTTTGGAATTTTGTGCATCACACCATGGTGGTTTTCAAAGCAAGAGGGTATTGCAACCTTATTGGAGCCTGGAGCAGCTATTTCATTGTTTGAGTGTGTGGCCAATGTTCACAGACTTAAGTTAATAAATGGGACCCCAGAAAATCTTGCTTACTTTGTGGAGGTGTGTGTGTGTATGTGGGGGGCATTAAATTCCATTGCCTCCAAGGCAGTTAAAGTGGGAAGGTGAGGTGGTGCCACTTGTTTAATTGTTCTGTGGGGAGTACCAGCATTGAATTTGAGTGGCTCACTAAGGAAGAGGAGAAGCTATTCCAATGTTGCTAAGGGACCTGAAGAGACTAAACAGTTGCTGAAATGGTGATATAAATGCTGCCATTTTTTTCTCACCCAGTCTACAGGCAGGGGAATGTAGCCCCATCATCAGCACATGGACCGACCACCTGGCCTCCCCCCATATTGCCCCCACTGGGAGGCCCACCGATTGTCCCCTGCTGTCAGGCTCCCCAAGGGGAAAGACCGAGATACACCAGAGTCCCCAGCAGAGGCTTACACTTGGGACGTCATTTGAGTAGTGATCCTGGGACTGCACAGTGCTGCCGTGCCCAGGGGTTTACCCTTGGGTTCCCTTCCCCAGGAGGCGTGGACGTGCAGTGACATCACCACAGACTGGGTTCGCTCCTGCACCCGACCCACAGACATCTGCCAATGTCCCCGGCCACTGTCTGTTGGTCCCAGCTGTTGCACACCCAGTGTCCAGTGGGTGTTGCTGACATGCCAGGAAGCCACAATCCCCCCCCCCGACGAGGACAGCTGTCTTTGGGACACTCATCCTACCTCCCCCCCAGCCAACCCTCTGATGCCCCGTGCTTGTTTCTGAACACAGGTTGTCAGTGCCACAAGTTGCACCAGAGGGTTGGCAAAGCACAGTCATATTTTGTGTGGGCATAGGAGTACCAAGGACGGTGTATGGGTCATGGATCAATTAAAAGCTTGTTGGCAAGGACTACTTACTGATTATTATGGTGAAATGCTCAGATTTATCAACATGACTGAAAATAAGTAACAGACAATTATATTTCAGGATTTTTATCATCGGTTTTATTATACTAAGTCAATCACATCCTAATCCTTATGTAAAGCACAGTCAGAAGTATTTTAACCCTTTAAAAATTGCAGAATAATAAAATGTTCCTTATTGTGCATGTTTTTGTTATCCCCCAAACAAACAAACAAAAAAAATTATGTAACCAGGAATATATCCCTGGAGCTGACAACCCCATCACTAGACTTTGAAGTTCAGCCTGGGGACCACATCCCCAGGACATTAAACCTTCCATCTCTGTACAGATTTCCTAATCCCTCATCACTAACATGCCTTAGCAAATGGACCCCTTGCAAAAATAATCCTTTCAGCCTTCCCACTGGGTATCTGATACCACTCCATTCCCCTTTCCTGACTCAGTGGCCCCTTACAAAAATAATAATGCCTCCTCAGTAGTTCCCTGATCCCTCACTGCTCCGCCAAATAACCCACTCCTGGATAATTAAAAAAATAGATGCTATGCTGTTTATTTGTTAACATGGTTTGTGATAACTAAAATCTAGAAATCACCTCTTGGATTTGGCCAGAACCACTGGTAAAGAAACTAACATCCAAAACCATAAACGTGCATGGAATGACTGTACCAAATCTATGCGGCAAAAGAAATCTACCTACTTCAAGACCACTCTCACGGATATCTGGGGTAATGGGAGGGTATTTTGGAACAATATTAAAGAGGTCACTGAGAAGCAGCCAAAAACCTCCCCTACCTCACTCAACATAAATGGGTCTACTACTCTTGACCCAAAAATCATAGCAAATACCTTCAACACTGCATTCACCAATCTCAGCAATGTTCTCCCTTCTGACTTTTTCCAGGACTATGACTCTCCCTCTCTACCACCCAATCCCTCCTCCTCCTCCTCTAGCCACCCGCCTTTTTATTTCAAAGCAGACAAGATGTATGATGCCCTCAGATACATCACCAAAGCCATCACCAAATACAGATCCAGCAGTAATACACTTGACCTTAAACTGCTGTCCCTCACCCTTGATAAGGTGTTACAGCCACTGGCATATATTTTCAGCCTCTCACTTAGGCTTAGCCAGTTCTCTGACAAATGTAAATTTGCCACTGTTGCCCCTGTTCATAAAAGTGATGACAAGGTTACTCATGGAAACTACCATCCAATCTCTATATTGCCACCCTTTTCCAAGGCCCTTGAACGTATTGCAGCAGATCAGTTCACAGATTTCCTGGATAAATACAATATCCTGTGCTCGCAACAACATGGCTTCAGGTAAGGTCATAGCACTTCATCTGCCCTACTGGAATTGTCTGTCATTCTTCACAGCTCACTGGACAATGGTCAGTTAATTGGGTTTGTCTTTATCGATCTGACTAAGGCGTTCGACACTGTCCATCACCGCCTACTGCTTGTGCAACTTCTGAAAGCTGGGCTCTCTCTTGACTCCTCTGCCAGGTTCAAAAGCTACTTGGAGAACTGGTCTAAAAGAGTAAAAATTGTAGATGTCCTCTCTGATACCAGGTCTGTTCGCTCAGGTGTTCCCCCAGGGATCCATTCTGGGCCCCCTACTATTCAGCTTGTTCCTGAACTCCCTTCCAAATTCTTGCTCCAAAATAATCATCCTCTATGCACATGATGCAGTAATTCTTGCCTCCCATAAGGATCCTAATCCTCTACAAGACAACCTTCAGCTTGGCTTCACATCTGTTGAAAATTGGTTCTCAAATCACAATCTGGTCCTCAATAATAAGAAAACAAAGTCTATGATGTTCAGCAGCTCTCATAAAATGCATAAGCTGCACCCCCTATCCATCAAAACCAGTCATGGAGTCACCCTGGAACAGTTTCAAGCCTTCAAGTACCTTGGGATCACTCTAGACCCTCATCTAACTTACAGTGCCCACATTGACTCTGTAGCCAAAGCACCAAATACTCGCCTTGGCCTTCTCTTCCGGCATAGGCAACATCTTACCCCAGAAACCCTGACTGTCACTGTTCAGTGCTCTGTTGTCTCCACTATTGACTATGGGCTTATCATCTTTGACTCTGCCCCCATTACCATTCTTAGATGCAAATCCACCTCCCTCAATAAGGCCTGCCGACTTCTCACTGGATACCACCACCCCACGCATTTGTGTGACCTCTATGCACAAACTGGATGGCTGCAACTCACCAATCAGATAAAGTACCTAACCTGCACCATGGCGAAGAAAATAACTATGGGCCTTGCTCCCCAAGGAGTGTATGCACTCCTGCACCCTAGCAATCACCTCCACTCAACCAGGGGGGCTGAATCACAGCTTCTGCAGGTTCCACATTGTCGTACCTTACAAGGTCAAAGATCTTTTGCCTACAGGACGCCCAGCTGGCAACATGGTCTAAACAATTACATCTCCTCCACTCCTACCCTTGGTGCATTTAAATCAAGGCTCCACCTTTCTCTCACTGCCTCTAGCTCCTGTGACTGCCTCCACTAGCTGACCCCATGAATATTTCCCTAACCTTATGCAGTTCTCTCTCCTATTAGCACTTGGTTACCCCTTAGCATGCACTTCCCCATGTTATGTCTACGACAATGCCTCTGGCTGTGCTCATCCTCTGTAGCTCTTTGTCCCCATCTACTCTTCCTCTATCTTGTCCTCTATCCTCTCTGCACCTCATCCGCTATCTCCTTGTAACCTAGCCCCCAAAACATTTTTTGTTTCTCAGATGCTTTGTAACTCTGTTTAGCTTACACTTTTGTAACCTTGTCCTATGTATTGAATATGTAATCTGATTTACATGTCTTATGTTTTGAATTGTAACCTGACGTGGAACCTTTGTAAAAGAGCCCTGGCTCAAAGGTATTGTAATCCTAGGCCTAATAAATAAAAAAATTAAAAAAATAATAATCAGTTCAGAGCACGGCCTATAAAGAAGGTGAGCAAACGACATACAGTATGGAGGCTGTTAAACCGAGGCAGGGGTGCAATCAATACCAAGGAGAGTTGAAATGGGTTGGTGGAGTACCACTTGACAAAACTGAATGCTTGACTGTGAATGGAGAGAGGGAGAGGGCTGCCACAGGAAACCAGGGAATGCTTTTCAGAGGATGGGGAAAGGGAAGGGGTACCAATGAGCACATAGGACTGTTTGGCTTGGGAGCAGGTTGTGGAAGGGTAGAGTCATTGGACACCAGGGAGTGCTCAGTTTTATATGGAGAAAGGAAATTGATGCTACTGGTTACCAGGGAGTGCACTGCACAGAGGAGAAAGAGGGAAGGGTGTCCCTGGACTCTAGGAAGTGCTTAGTGTGGGAATGTGTGACAGTGAGTGGCTGCCAGTGTGTACCCAGCATGTGCCAAGGAGAGGGAGAGGTTGCAAGAGGACATAAAGGAGAAATTGGCAAGGAATAGGGAGAGGAAGGGGATACCAGTGAACACTATGTTCAACTTGGCATGGGACAGAGTGAGGAAGATGATACCAATGAACACCAATAGGTGGTTGAAAAGGGACGAAGAAAGCAAAGGGTGAACACTTAGCATGAGGGAGTGATTTGCATGGTTTAGGGAGAGGAAAGAGGTACCACTGGACACTAGGCAGTGCTTATTATGGCAGGGGGAGTGGGGGTACCACAGGCATATGAGGCTAGGCATTGGACATGGAGATGGAGAGGTTGCTTCTGGACAACACAGAGGGCTTGGCAAAGGACAAGGAGGGTGAGGGATGGAGGGAGAGGGTTGCCCCAGGACAACAGGCAGTGCTTAATACAGGAATGGCTGGGAGGCTATGTTACTGTTCACTAGGGAGGGTTTGCCAGGGGATGAGCAGAGGGAGGACACCAGAGAATGCTTGGCACATGATAAGGATAAGAAGGGGTGTACTGGACAACAGGTAGTGATTGGGAAGGGATGGAAAGAGGAGTTGCCATTGAATATTAGAAAGTACTTGGAATGGGACAATAATGGTAGAGGGTTTTGCAAGGCACAGCTGTGTACATGGCATGTGACAAGAAGAGGGATTGGGTTGATATTAGAGACCAGAGAGGGGTACTAGTATGGAACAGGATGAGGGAAGGTGGTGCTACTTTACACCATGGAAAATGTGAGATAGGACAAAGAGAGGAAGGAATTGCCACTAGCCACCAAGAAGTGCCTGTTGAGGGATGAAAAAGGGGATGGGTGGCTCTAGTATTAGTAGTAGTAGTAGTAAAAGTTTTTATTCATTTCATAAACAGAATAAATGAATCGCATTGCTTAATGGAGACAAGCTCATTTCCATTGAGGCTCTGGACACTAAGGAGTGTTAGGTGTTGGATGGGGTTCCACTGGACACAAGGGAGTGCTTCCATGGTATGGGTAGAAGGAGAGGAACCCCCTGATACCAGGGAGTGCTTGGCATGGTATGGGAAGAGGAAGGGTGGTGCCACTGGACACAAGAGAAATTGTGGCATGGGATGAGAGAAGGAAGAAGTGCCCATGGGCACCAGGTAGTGTCTGACTTTGGGATTGGGATAGGAAAGTGGATGAAACTGGAAACCATTTAATGCCTGGCACGAGACGGGCAAAGGCAGGAGGTACCTCTTAATGTCAGAGAATGCGTGCCATGGGACAGGCTGAAGATTCTTCTGGACCCCAGGGAGTGTTTGACACAATGCTGGACAGAGGAGTGGATGCCACTGGAAAGCAGGGAGTATATTGCATAGGAAAAGTACAAGGTGGGTGTGCTACCTGACAGTGGAAGTTCTTGGCATTCAACAGGTGAAAGAGGATTTGCCTTTGAAGACCAGAGAGTGCATGCTATGTGACAGAGGGAAGATTGTCACTGGAAACAGAAAGTTCTTGACATGGGAAGGGCAGCAGTAAGTAGTACTATATCTCTGCACAATATGAAGTTCATGGCATGGGACAGGGAAAGGGTGCCTCTGGATACCACTGCTTGTTATGTGATAAGAAAACGAAGGCATGGCAATGGACATCAATGAAAGCATAGAATGAGACAGATAAATGAAGAGGGTACTATTGGACACAAGAGAGTGCTAGACATGGAATAGAGAAAAGGGAGGTGGTACCATTGGCACTAGGGGGTACTTGGCACGGGACAAAGACATAAAGGAGTTGCTTCTGGATACCAGGCAGTGCTTGACATGGAATACACAGGGTGAGCAAGTGCCGCTCAACATCAGAGAATGCATGATAAAGGATAAGGAGATGAATGGGAAGCAACTAGACAGCAGGGACTGCTTGATATTGTACAGGGAAGTGGAGCACTATTAAACACCATGTACAGCTTAGCACACCGTAAGCTGGGAGAGGGGTTTCCCTGGTCACCAGAGAGTACTTGGAACAGGACAGGTAGAATGAAGGGGCATATTGGACACGGGGTGTGATTGTGTTGGATGGAGAGAGGTGGGGGGTTGCTATGGAGTACTAGGAAGTACTTGGGGTTGGACAAGACAGGAAGTGGGTGTCACCAGATACAGTTGTGTGATTGGCATGTGACAGGGAGAGGAAAAGGGCCAATGGACACCATGGAGTGCTTTCTGTGGGATAGGATGTGGGAGGGAGTGGCAGCCACTGGACACCATGGAGAACTTGGCACATGACAAGGAGACTGAGGGATGCCACAGGACACCAGGAGTGCATTATATGGGATGGGAAGAGGGAGGTGCACCTCCAGAAACCAGGAAGTGCTTAGTATGGGATGGGGTGCAACAGGACATCAGAGAATGCTTGGTATTCAGTAAGCTGAGGGAGGGGTACCCCTGACCACCAAGGAAAATTTGGCATAATATGGGCAGGGAAAGTGGTGCCACTGGACAGTAGGAAGTGTGTGGCATGGGATAAAGAAAGTTGGTACCAGAGAACACCAATTAGTGTTTAGCCTGGGACAGAGGGAAGGAGGGGTACTACTAGAAACCAAAATCATACTTTGCATGCAATAGGCAAAGGAAGGGGGTATGGCTAACCACTAGGGAATGCATTGCCATGGAACAGGCAAAGGGTGCCTAGGACATCAAGGATTGCTTTGCATGGGGAGGCAGAGAAAGAGTGTGAGAGCTGACACTGGGGAGTGCTTTGCAAAGGACATGGAGAAAGAAGGCTAGACACCAGGCAATTCCTGGCATAGGACAGGAAGAGGTAGGGGTACCATTTGGAACCAGGAGTATTTGGCACTGGACACATAGATGAAGGAGGTTCCCCTGATCACTAGGGAGTGCTTCGCATGGGACAGGAAGGTGGTGCCCTTGAACACCAGGGAGTGCTTTACGTAGGACATGAAGAAGGGTGGGTTGCCTCTGGACACCAGGGAGTTCTTAGCATGGAAATGTGAGAGGTAGAAATCCCCTGAACACCTATAAGTACTTGTCACTGGATGGGGAGAGTGAGTGCTGTCCCTGGACATCAGGCAGTGATTGGCATAGATGGGAATGGGGAAGTAGTACTTGTAGTGGGGAGACAATAGTTACAGGCAGTGTAACTGAGCTCCCAGTATCCAGTATTTGTCAAGTCTTTTTTTTTGGGGGGGGCTTATTTTTAAAAGTATGAAAATGTATTGCAAAAAAATTAAGAGAATGTAACAGTTCATGGAAAAAAGTAAAAAATAATTAAACGTTAGTTTATCTATGAGCAAGGCACAGTAATATGATTACAGTCATAGTTATTTGGTAATTTACAGCAGGGTAAAGCAGTCATACCTGCACGATTTGACAGAACTCTATGCTGTTAGGATGACCAACATGGGACTGCTAACTTTGGATTTTCTGACTTTTTTCTCTTTTGTCAGAGAAGCCACACATTATCCTAATATTGTTTTCTGCAGGAAAGACTCTGCTCTGCTCTTTAGAAACTCCTTTATTACCTTAGGTTCAGAAACGTTTCTACTACCATTCATGTAGTAGTTCACTCAAAACAGTGGTTGCAAAAAGAGACATTCTGTTCAGCTGTTTAAATAGTGTCTCCCTTAATCCAATGAACAAAAAAAAAGCTGTTTATCCTTTGGTTCGTGGAAAGCCTGCAATTCTTTTTAGATTTACATATTATGAAATATTGATTCTGTAATTTCTGTGGGTGCTAATCTCGGTTATGACATTTACTAATCTTAATATGGACTATATTAATTACAGAAAGACAGAAGTCATCAGCTATTATGGTTGCTACTACCAGAATAATAGTTTAATTTTCAATAGAAGTTTTAGTTCCCATTTTATTTAAAATTAAACTCTTTAGCAAATGAACTTAAACACATAGCACATGACAAGTTGAAAAATGTAGAGCATCTTGCTCTTATGAAATTAAGCCATTTTTCTTCTTTTTAATTAAAATGTCAAACTTCTGATATAATATTTCTTTATGAATCCAGGTCAGTGATCTATAGGTCAAATGAGACATGAAGGTCATGTCCCTGAAAATCAAACCACTTGGAGCTAAGTGCATTGACAGCAGGGTATGAGAGTTTGGATAACTATACTGCAGCGACACCTTGTGGACAAAAAGACAATCACAATGTTAGTACCCACATATTTCAAATTCAAACCCTTTTTCTGATGAAAGGAACATACCAAGTGTATGATAATACCCCATGGGACACCGGAAACACATTAGTTGTGTTCATGGGAATGCAATAATGTGACCCAGCTTGGTTGCTTTGCGTTGTTTTATAAAACTAAATTTCAAATGATGAAATCACAAGGAGGGTGAATGGAGAGTACACTGGATATAAGTCAGCGGGCCCATTCATAGTCTCAGTTGGCAGGGGTGCAAACATAGAGTGCAAACTGGCTTCTCATTGTTCTGGCACCAAAATCTGCTCCACACAGCCCTTTTGACTTAGTTTCTGGGGATGGTAAAGGCTACCCTGTGAAAATGCAAAGTACTTGGCCAAAGATAAGTTGGCATCAACAGGGAGGGGGTGGGTTGCATCCACTCACATGCTAGACTGTGTCAGCCTCAAAGGTATGAGTGTGGAATATTACCATGTAACACCCCTTTACATCATACATTATGCCACTATCCACCTACCACAACCTGGCAAAATGATGTCACAATGTTAAACTTCACTAACTGTGGCCTTGGATGCAAAATAGATTACAGCAATATGGGTAACTACAGTTGAGCAGACTCAGAAGCAACAATGTGCAGCAGGGATAGGCTGATTACATGGTATATGATGTGAAAACCATTATGCTGTAGTAATAACCGTGTAAGAAACTAGACACTTACGCCTTATGAACTCCAAAGAAAAACAGAATTGTATTTAATAGATGATTGCTCCTTCTGTTCCTTAGCATGTATTTTTCAACAAAAATGTTAACCTGACAACTAAGACAGATCAAAAGTATCTCCTGACACTCCACACACTATGCCACTGTATTTATTCACCACATTCCTAAGACATTGTATTGTTCCTCTTCACTGAGTCCCCAAGTCATTAAAAAAAAAAACTTGCAGAAAATACCTGGGGCCAGATATTCAAAAGTTAGCATGGGCGCTAAGGGGTGTTTGCCTGTGCTAACCATAATTTGTGCCTCATTCATTGGTGAAGTCCAGTTCACAGACCCGGAAAGCATGAGCAAAACCTGTTAGCACCCGAGCTCTAACATACCACTGCACCCATGCAAATAAGGGGGTCCTCCCATGCATTTAGGCACAGCAGCATATTCAGTGGTTTGCATTGGCAGTAAATGCCACCCAAACAGATGCTGCTTACCGCTTTTTAAAACCCTGACCTAACAGAGTGCAGCACCCTGGTGATGGGATGTGGTACTGCAGCTGCCTGTCCCCCCACACCCAGAACCCCAGCCCAGTGAAACAAGTGATGTCCTTCTGTACTGCTGTCCAGTGGCACATTCCTGCCCTACAATCATCTGTCCCTGTAATAATCTTGTATTCCTAGTGGCTAGTGGCATCTCCTCACCCTCCGACCACCTATCCTTCTATACCTCTTGTGTTCCCTTGTGGCTAGTGGCACCCACCAGCCTCCAATTGCCTGTCCCTGTATAGCTTTTATGTTCCCTGGTGGCTAGTGACACCCCCCTTCTAATCACCCACCCCAGCAGTACAAACATTTTCCCTGGTGTCTAGTGGCACCACCCCTTCTAATCACCCACCCCGGTAGTACAGACATTCTCCCTGGTGTCTAGTGGCACCTCCCACCCTCTGATCACTCACCACAGTAGTTAAAACATTCTCCCTGATGTCTATGGACATCCCTACCCTCTGATCACCTGCCCAGGTCTGGTGTCATGGTACTCTGGTGTATAAGAGCCCTTCCCACCCTCCAATCCACCGGGCCCATAATGCAGATGTAGTACCAGGTGGCAAATGGTACCTCCTTGAATGCCCATCCCACTAATGCTATGGAAGCCCTTGGTACCTAGTGGTCCCACCTGCAACAGTCTGTCACCAACCAGACCAGCGAATGATGGTGATTCAGTGTCCTCCTGCACTGCCCGCACCCAGCACACCACCAAACCAACCTCCTATATCTGTGCGACAGGGAGAACGTATCACTCTAAAGGACTGTCTCTTTATTCTTAAAAGCTGTGGCAATAGTTCTCCTATTTCCTTGCCTTAACTATTCTTTACAATTCTAGTCTGTATGGTTGGCCACCTACGGGCACCCCCCTTGACTAGTTTATAGTGTCCAGCCTTATTTTCCCTTTTCTCTCTCAGGTCCTCATACAATGAAGTTACTGTGGTGACCTCCAAACTGATTTAAAACAACAGGCAGTGTTCCTTGTTGTTGACATAAAGTATGTAAAAGTACTATGACATAAAAGTACATTACGTATATGCCCAGTGCTTATGAAACCTGTGAATGCTGAAAATACCACAACACTAGGTGATTTTGATAAAGGTAAAAAGTTACTAGGTGGCTGTACCATAGAATAAAGTTACTGGGGTAGAGATATCAGAAAACCCCCGTTGTGTTGTTAAAATGCATGTAAACTGCAGGTTGTTTGAGGGGCCCTTTGGCACCATGCATTCCTTCTTTAAGATGACAGTGTCGGTGGCTCAGCAGGTAGCAAATTTGCCTCTGAGGCTAAGAAATCAGAAGGCTGTGGGTTCTAGCCCCACACCATGCACTTGGGTTAATATCCCAATACTGACACTGCAGTGCAGCATGAGGGGGGTGCTGCACTCCTGAGGTGCAGTCTTTCGGATGAGATGTTAAACTGAGGTCCCATCTGCCTGTTCTAGTGGTAGTTCAGGTGGATGTTAAAGATCCCATGGCACTTCTCGAAAAGAGTAGGGGAATTTTTTTATTGCAAAGAATAGAATCCAATATAGGGTAACAGACATTCAGCAAGAAAGAAAAACTAAACAATTATGTACATACAGATATAAACAGCTCTGCAAAAATCAGAAATCAGAGAAATAAACAAAAACAATCACGGGAGCTAGGAAAAGAAAATTACCATATACGCATTCCTGGTTTCCATCTAGATTTCCACACATGCATGAAGAAATGAGATTTCATGTTCATACAATCTTCTCAACTCACGCTCCACATTCAGCAGTACAGTAAGTGGAGTAGAGTCTATCTGTCTCAACACATAGCTGCACCTATTCTGCCAAAGTACAAATTTAATACAAGTTAAAATAAGCCTCACAGTACCTGCAAGTATACTGTAGCATGCAAGGAAGAAGAAAACCCCTCAATAAGTTTCTCATAAGTCAATATGTTCCAGAAAGGATAGTGACATCTGACAGCCAATAAAGTCCAAAAGGCTCATACATATGGACAAGTAAGCAGAAAGTGAAGCATTGTTTCCTCCTGTCACACACATGAGGGCCTAGAACAAAATCTATCCTCCTGATTTTTATGCTTATTATTAGCTTTGACTCCTAGTTGCCCATGGCTACAAAGCCACTGCACATCCCATATCCTGGGGGGACGTGTATCTGCCAGTAAAGACTTGACGCGTGGGACATTAACTAAAGATATGTCCTTAAAAACAGGCATACTGGTGTAATAACACTGTTGTAAATATATTTGTTTCCGATTTTGTGCCCAAAGATGTCCAGATTGTAATTTCCATTTTCTGAGTTTTATCAAAACAGGTTTCACGTACTGTGGTACAGTCCTATTAGAATTCTGAAGGATACCAGAAGAAGCCTAACAATTCACTAAAGGCTGTATCAGGCCTAAGCACTGTCAGCGGGGGTAGGAAGCTCATGCTGCCTGACCGTAGCCAATTTTCCACTTTTCTCCCCTTTGCAGAGTGAGGGCGAGCAGTGACGCTTAGGCACAGTGTGCCAACAACCGCCACACTCTACTCCCTTTACTACAGGGCTCTAGTAGTGCCCCTGGTCATCACCAGGGCCCTCCACAGAGTGGTGGGTCCCTGGATCCCACCACGGGATAGGAGAGGAGTCCTCCGGACACTCAATCCTATCCCTCCCCAGCCGACCCCTGGCAGCCTGGGCTCGCATCTGAACCCGGGTCGCCAGTGTGGCATGAGATGTGGCAACCAGTGCCTCAACCCTCAGCGCCAGTGAGCTGGCAGTAATGCTGCCTTTAATTCTCCCTTCCCCTTCCTACTCCAGTATACCCTGTTTCCCATGTACAAGTCACTATTCCCCCCAGACCCTACCCCAGTTAGTCACTAACTCATAATCTTTGATGTGGCACCAATCTCTCAGCCACTCGTTGAACGCCTCAAGCCTACCCTTCCTCTCCATGCTTGCACGTGGTACCGGCAGTACCTCCAAGAATACAACCGACTTCCCCACCCCCTCACACTGGCTGCCCAACTACTTGAACCCCCCACTACTTCCACAGTGTCTCCCGCCAAGTCATTTGTACGCACATGCAACAGTAAATGAGGTTTCTTCCTCCTCCTCACTGCACGCTTGAGCAGTGCTGCCCTGCCCCTTCTGCAGTCAACCTGGGGACAGCTTCAACCCAAATATGGCTGTGCCTTTCCCCCTTTCCTCCCCATCCCACCCATTTCAGTATAGAATCCCCCAGGATGAGTATCCCCCCTCTCTTACCTCCTTTCCCCTTCTAATGCCCCTTCCACCACCCCAGTATTTACTCTTTCCTGCCCCATACCCTGCCAGCTGCACCCTCTGTGACTTCTGTATCTGTACCTCCTACTTCTGCCTCACCCCTTTTCTCTGCCTTATTCCTCCCATTGCCCTTGAACCTCTTCCCAGCCGACTACTTCCTACTGGGCTTCCCATGTCGACCTCTCCTCCTCCCCTGCTGATTTCCAACCCCTCTCCTATCCCTGCTGTTGTCGATTTAGAGCCCCCATTCCCTTCTACCCCGATAGTGATGCCCCTTCCATCCTTCCCCCTTCCCATAGCCTTCTCTCCTCCAGTCACCACCCCCTCCTTCCTTACTAGCCCCCTTATACCATTTCATCCTTGCTATCTCTTCCCTACCTGTTGCCATCCCTCTCATGCCCCTCTTGTCCTCCTCCCCTTCAGTATGTTCCAGTTCCTCCTCTCTCTGCCATAGCAGAGGTTCGAATCTATTCCTAGTCAATAACCCTCCTATATCTCTTCCCCTATCAGTTCCACCCTCCTACTTGTTCCCCTCCGTGCCACCCCTGGTCCCTCCCTACCCGCAGCCATCTGCTCTCTCCTCCCTCCCTGGTACTCCTGGTGGTCACTTCCTCCCCCATCAGGAGGTGTCCCCCCCTTGCCTCAGGCACCCTCTCCCTTTTCCTGTCTTTTCTGTTAGTGCCTCTGATACTGGGGTCAGTTTCACTCACTAGTTGTTCTTCCTGCATCCCCCTTTGCCATCCCCTATCCCCCCCCCAACCAGGATGCCTACCATACTCATCGGCCCTGCCACTTAGACTCCTCCCTAACCTCCACAGTATCTCTCTTAAACTAGCCAGTCATCTACAGACCATATACCCCCCCATCCTCTAAGCCCAGTCCAGGATCATGGTGGACTCACACCCTGTACAGCCCACCACCCTTCCAAAGATGTCACCCTATTGACATGTGGCACCTGCTCCATTTTGTTATATATTTTTGTCTCCTACGCAGCTGGGGGGGGGTGTTACCGATGGTTCCCCCCCAATCCGGCCTGACCAACATCTCCCAGTCCGCTCCCCATCCCAAGCTCAACCCCATACCTTCCAACCTGCACAACGATCTGTTTGCCGTGGTGGGCACACAACCACCGCCACGGGATCCAAGGGGGTTTTCCCAGTGCAGGGGAGCATCCAGGCAGAAGCTGGCGGGGGGCTGCTCGTCCAGCCATCATGTAGCCTGCAAGGATTTTTCTCTGTTTCCTCCCATACGTCCGTGGTGTGCAATGGCCAAGGGGACCGGAAACGTGTGCCATGCCCCTCCCAGCATCTGCCACAGCACGCCCTCAGTTCAGCCCCTGACCTGCCATAGCCCCAGCCACTGCTAGGAGCCGGCAGGACATCCGAGGCTTTCCCTTTCCACCCCCAGAGGAGAGCAGTCCTAACGGACGGCAGTCCTTCTCCACCCCGCTCCAACCCCGCGGCCGAGGCTTGTTCCTAACCTGGTCGCCGGCGGCACGAGGTGTGGGCGTCCTCACTCTGCCCCATTTTTGGACCCCATCTTATGTTACGGCTCTACTCCCAGGTTCTATATCTACTACAACTTTTAGGCCCCTATTTACTCAAATTCCTGCCCCCCACACTAGTCCCCTACTGCCCTTGCTGACTGGGTTAATTCAGTCTCAAATCTCATCCTTTAGATACTGTATTACTGTAGCAATCCCAAAGCCTACTTGCCCATTTTTCACCCCTCAGCTACCATACTTTTTGTTCTCAGCTCTCATATAGTTTCACTTAGCCCAGTTAGAAATCCTACTGCACTCCAAGTATTACTCAGCTCAGTTAGAGAAATAAACAGAACAAATAAATATGTATTATTACAACAATCATAACAGTATAGCTCAATACTTAGCTCAGTTAGAGAAATAAACAGAACAACTAAATCAGTATTATTACAGCAATACTAAAAGTATCCAATCATTGCTTTGTCTCCACCCCAGAGACCCTGCTATAATATAGGACCACAGAGGACACTGGGCGGGAGGGTGGGCAACTCTAAAGTTCTGGCAGAGCTCCAATGAGGTCGCTCACTCCCCCTCTCTCACTCGCTCATTCTATTTCTCCCGATGCTGCAGGCTGCCCTTTTGTACTGGGCTCCTACTTGCATTGGCGCCTCTTTGTGCCCACAAAGAAATCTCCAGCAGTCCCAACACAGCTCTGTTGAGCTCGCTCACTCCCCCTCTCTCACTCGCTCATTCTATTTCTCCCGGTGCTGCAGGCTGCCCTTTTGTACTGGGCTCCTGCCTGCATTGGTGCCTCTTTCTGCACACAAAGAAGTTCATAGCTGTTCTGACAGAGCTCCATTGAGCTCACTCACTCCCCCTCTCTCACTCACTCACTCCTTCTATTTCTCCCAGCACTGCAGGCTGCCCTGTTGTACTGGGCTCCTGCCTGCATTGGCGCATTTTTCTGCATACAAAGAAAGCTGCAGCAGTTCCGATGGAGCTCCGTTGAGCTGGCTCACTCCCCCTCTCTCACTCGCTCGTTCTGTTTCTCCCAGTGCTGCAGGCTGCCCTTTTGTACTGGGCTCCTGCCTGTGTTGGTGCCTTTTTTTTTCCACAAACAAATTAGCAGCAGTCCCGACAGAGCTCCACTGAGCTCGCTCACTTCTCCTCTCTCACATGCTCATTCCATTTCTTCTGGCACTGCAGGCTGCCCTTTTGTACTGGGCTCCTGCCTGCGTTGATGCCTGTTTCTGCCCACAAAGAAATCCACAGCAGTCCCGACAGAGCTCTGTTGAGCTCGCTCACTCCCACTCCCTCACTTGCTCGTTCTATTTTTCCCAGTGCTGCAGGCTGCCCTTTTGTACTGGGCTCCTGCCTGCATTGGCACCTTTTTCTGCCCACAAAGAAATCCGCAGCAGTCCCGACAGAGCTCAGTTGAGCTCATTCACTCCCCGTCTTTCACTCACTCAAACTTAATCTGTCCCAAACACTGATTTCCCACAGCGACCGCACTATTCTGCGCCAGAAGTGCAAAAACTTTTTTCAGCCAGGATGTGAAAAATGACAGCTTTACTGTTCATAAGGAGGTGTGAGAAAATGCCAGTGCTGAAAATCTGGCATGAAAATATTACAGATTTACGAAGTTACAAGGGTGCGTGGAAACAGTGCAATGCACGCTTGTAACACAGTCATTTTATGGACTTTCGTCACCAAATTTTCAACATAGGCATTTTAGGACTTCTGCTCATGAACAGTGTCACTGTCATTTTCTTAATTTGTCCTGAACACTGATTTCTTACAGCGACTGCACTATTCTGCTCTGGAAGTGTGAAAACACATTTCGGCCAGGATGTGAAAAATGACAGATGTACTGTTCATAAGGAGGTGTGAAAAAATGCCAGTGTTGAAAATCTGGCATGAAAATATTACACATCTTCAAAGTAACAAGCGTGCATGGAAACTGTGCAATGTACACTTGTAACACAGTCATTTTATGGACTTTCATCACCAAATTTTCAACATGGGTATTTTAGGACCTCTGCATATGAAGAGTGTCACTGCCATTTTCTTAATCTGTCCTGAACACTAATTTCCCACAGTGACCGTGCTATTCTGTGCCAGAAGTGTGTAAACATATTTCAGCCAGAATGTGAAAAATGACAGCTGTACTGTTCATAAGGAGGTGTGAAAAAATGCCAGTGTTGAAAATCTGGCGTGAAAATATTACAGATTTGCAAAGTTATGAGCGTGCGTGGAAACTGTGCAACGTACGCTCATAAAACAGTCATTTTTTGGATTTTATTTCACCAAATTTGCAACATAGCCCTTTTGAGAGCCCACCTCATGAAAAGTGGCACTGTCATTTTGTTAATTGGCCCCGAAAGATGATTCCATACAGTGACCGAAAATTCACCTTTTGGGACTGAATAACGCAATGATAGTGACTGAACTTATTACGAAGGCTCCCAATAACCCCATGTTGAAAATTTGGTGCCAAAATTCCCAAACATGCCTGAGATATGCATCAAAGTTAAAACAACCCTATTTATGCCTTTATACAGCTTACCGGCATTTCTTTAGTTCGCGGTTGGCTTTGAAGAATGCAGACGTGTTCCCGGTCCACCGAAGATCGTCGAGCTGGGCTACTGAGGTAAGTATGGGGTAAGGGGGGTGTGGAGAGGCAGGGTGCGCAGAGGTTGGGTGCAGGTTGGGGGCTGGGCCACGGACTCAATGAGGGACTGTTTTCTAGTTTACAGGGTTAAAAAAAAAACATTATGGGACTGTTTTTTTTTTCTGAGGCATTTGACACGCTGGGGTGGGCTCCCAGCATGCCACCTGAGTGGTTTGAGGTGGCTGTATCTGGTGGGGGATTGGGCACCTCCATCAGCACATACTGAGGGGGTGGGAGAGATAAGATGTATTGGGCACCCCCTCGGCAGACAAAACATTGAGGGGGAAACATTATGCCAGCGGGGAGTGGGCTCCCCCGTTGGCAACTTCAACAGGGAAGTGGGGACTGAAGCCAATGGGGATTGGGTGCCCTGTCAGCAAAAAAAAGAGGAGGGGCATAATGCCAAGGGGGATTGGGCACCCTCTCAGCATACAGCAGAAACATGGGGTTGGGGACATTATGCCAATGGGGACTGGGCTCCCTGTCAGCAAACTGGGTCAGGGGCATGCAAGGTACCGCCCTGCAATAACAGGTCGCTATCTCATTGCAGCGGAATGGCTGAGGCTGCAATGATGAGTCAGCTCCTGATTGCAGCAGCTAAAACATTTCAAGGTGGTGGCATGCTGGCTGAACTAGTGTCTGCAGCAGCGTGCCACCCCATTGGGGAAAGTGGGCCAAGCCTCAAAAAGCAGTGGGGGCATTGGCCACAACAGTGCCGCACCTCCACAACCTGCTTCTGCAGCAAGCTGCAGCAACATGTTTCTTGAGCAACATAAAAAGTGTAGTCTTTACTTGAACTGTTTCTCTTTCTTGAGTCTGTTGCCCATGAGTAGCCACTCCAGTTTCCATTTCCCACTTGGTTCCCATCCCTGCTACCCTCTTTGTATTTACCATCTGCCCAGTTTGCACATAAAAAAAAAAACAAATAGTCCTGCATTTATTCAAATTGTCTCTCTCTGTTTATTAAAAGAGCCACCCCCATTTCTGTTTCCCCTCCTGCTCACCTCTTTGTTTTTACCCTCTGCCCAGCCTGCACAGTAAAAAAAATAAATAAATAGTGCAGCCTTCTCTCAGACTTCCTCTTTCCTGACCTTGTTACCCATAAGTGTTTCCAGCACACTGTCCCTCCCTGGTTACCTCTTTGTATTAATATCAACCCTTTGCCTAATAAAAAAAAAACAAATAACACAGCCTTTATTCAAACTGTCTCTCTTTTCCTCTAAGGTTTTTTCCCAGAAGTGCTCAGTCCAGTTTCTGTTTCCCATCTGGTTTCCCTCCCTGCTCCCCTCTTTGTATTTATCTTCTGTCCCATGTGCACAGTAAAAACAAAATAGTGCAGCCTTTACTCAAACTGTCCCTCATTCCTGTGGACTATGTTTCCCATAAGTGCTCATCCTGTTTCTGTTTTCTGCCCAGTTTCCCTGTCCACTTCTCTCTTTGTATTTACGCTCTGCCCAGCTTGCACACTAAAAAAGGAATTCAATGGGCTTACATAACTTAGAGAGGAGTTATGCTTGTGCAACATTGTTGATAGTCTGAAGGTAGTTGAATGAAGGTGTTGTTGATTGTCAGAAGTGGATACTTTGACTGCACTTTCTGTCCTATAGGGAACTACCACCCTCTCGGGGTACCTTGAAGGCAAAGGAACCCTCTTGAGGAGGGTTCCACCCCTAAAGTGACACAGGAACATAATTCCTTCAGGTTAAGGGTACCTTAGGAAGGAGCCCTGAGGAGAGAGGCACTCCACTGGAGGAGGAGGGGGGTTGTGTGGCTAAGAAACAATGCTTCTGAGTGAGACGGGAGGGAGCTGACTTAAATACCTTAGGCAGGGGTGTGGCTGGATGCTCCAACCCACCCATTGAATAACAGGCATAGTCTTTGAATTCAAGAGGCTTACGCAGCTTAATGAGTAGTTATGCTCTTGCAACTTTGTTGATAGACTGAAGGACCAGACTCTCTCCACTCCTCAGCTGAAGCGCTCCGTCCTGGAGCGTACGGACCACGTGGGCACTAGGAGGTAATAAATCACCTCCAACAGAAGCACCCTTGTGAGGGGGGATAGCCCATTGACACACTGTGTGCGTCGACTGCCCCGCCCACCTCTCCACACACCCACCCTGGCTCAGCATTTCCTTTATAGGCGATGTCTGTTGATGTCACTTCCTGTTGGCCATTTAACTAAGTCCCCACTTTGCCATTTGCAGGTTATAACTGCTGGCCACTAAAGGGACTCAGTGCTCCCTCTATATATTTCCCTGCCCGGATAGCCCTTTTGTTTCTCCACTCACTGGTTCACCTTTACCTATCTGCAGGAACTCCCCTCACCTTCTCCCAGCCTTAACTACCCTGCATTTCTCTGCCTGCTCTTCCAGCCTGTAACTACCATCTACTCGGATCCCCTACCCTCCCTTCCAGCCCACAACTGCTGACCACTAGGAGTCACTACTGAGCACCCTATTTTCAGGCCCAACTACTGCCTGTTCTGACTCTCAGACCTTGGATTCCGACTCCTACCCAGGTCCATTCTCCTAATACCTTGGGAGAGTCTTGAACCTGGTACCCTGTACACCAGAGGTAGTGTTGCTACCACTGAACCAAAGTGGCACGAACGCTTACAGACAAGCATCTCTCCACTTCTTTCTACCATTACCTTCTTAGCTCCTTGCATTATGCATGCCCGTCGCCTATTGACATGCCGTTCTCATCCTCTGTCTGATGCCACTGACCTACCCATCAAATTCAGTGCTATTGCAGACAGTGCCAATCTATTGCCCCCTGTGCTCTGGTACCACCCTCCATATTATCTGAGCTGCTTTGCACCTTGCCCCCACTGGGTGCTCTGCTCACCATGCCCTCCCCACAGCCTCCTCCAAGCTCCCACCTCCAACTCCCATGGGAGGCTTATTATTCTAGCCTTCCCAGCCTGTGTTACACTGCCTAACCCATGTGTTCTGAAACTCCCCTCCTCCTCCTCCACTCGTGTCTGTTGCAAAAATACTTTTCACCACCACCTGGCCAGAGCTGTAGTTATGCTTCTACTCCTGTCAGGTAACATACATCCCAACCCTGGCCCAATTCACAACAGCTCAGCTACAGGCTCCCATGGGCTTTGCATTGCCTCAATGAATATCTGTAGCCTCTTGAAAAACTTTGTCTCACTCCAATGCTGGGTCTCATCCCATAAATCAGATGTCATCACCCTGGTTGAAATATGGCTGTCAAAATCCACCCCATACTCCTTTGTCTCCCTCCCAGGATACTCCCTCTACCGGGAAGACCGGGCTGGAAGACGGGGCGGTGGCTGTGCTATCTACACTAAAGACTCCCTCACTGGACTTGCCCTCCCAGCACCTGCTTTTGATTTCGGGGTGCAGGCGCTAACCCTGAAACTGACTCCGGACCCCTCAAGGGGCCCACTCTCTCTAACTACAGCCTACATACCCCTAAAAAGCAAACACTGGCTCTGGCCTCACTAACAGAATACCTTACTTCACTACACCTCCTCTGACCAAATACTAGTGGGTGATCTAAACATTAATTGGCTTAGCCCTCTTCCTTCTCTACCTGTGACTCCTTTACAACATTAGATATGACTCAACTCGTTACCCATCCCACTAGATCTAATCCAAAGAGAGGCACCAGCACTCTACTCGATGTTGTCCTCTCCAATCGCCTGAAACAGATCTTCAATATCCAAGTCCTTCCTGACTCACTTAGCGACCACTCCCACATACTTTTTCGCTGGACTACCTCGGTATCCAAACCCATAGCACAGTCCACACTTCAGCAGTGCCTGAAACCTGGTGGTCTGAAAAACCTCAAGTAACTTCTGTCCCAAATTGATTGGTCTCCTATACAGTATGCCCCTGACATCGATACGGCACTAACCTTCTTTACCCAAACCTTCAATAAAGCCTGCGACATCTTCGCACCACTGACAGCCCTCCGTTCCAAAGTGCAGAATGCTCCCTGGGTGACACCCACCCTGCTCCAACAACTTAAGCACAGGGATAACTTATGGCACCAGGCTACTGAAACTGGCCGGCCCAGTGATAGAAAGGCATATGATGCTGCTAGAATCAAGTGCACCTGGGCCATCAGAAAGGCCAGGACTGAACACTATCAGTCCTCACTCACCTCCTCCTAGGCAGAATGCCAGAACCTTCTGGGACAATATCAAACAGTTAAATGGAGCTACGCTCCCCCCCTCCCAGATCAATATCAATGGCACTATCTCCACCGACCTAGCCCTTAGCTAACTGCTCTCCAATACTTCTTTTTCACTGATCTGGCCCAGTCCTCTCTAGAGATTTTCAACCTCCCCTCTACCTGCCCCAGTCCTTACGCCCTTACTTTCACCCTCGCTGAGTCTCTGCTCAGGCATGAACCTCACCTAATCAATGCCCTTAAGAGCAATAGTACTGGATGCTGACACCCTGGATCCCTGTATCCTTGCGGGTATTGGATCTGGTCCTCGCCCAAATCACCAGCCTCCTTAATAAATCCCTCTGCCTGGGCAATTTCCGTCAGCTTGAAAATTGCTACAGTCCTGCCGCATTCATAAAGGTGGAGACAGATCCTGGCGGAAACTACTGGCCTATCTCCATTCTCTCTCCGCTCTCAAAGCCCTGGAAAAAGTGGTGGTCTCTCAAATCACATATTACTTTACCAACTACAACATTCTCTGCCCTGAACAGCACAGTTTCAGTGCTGGCCATAGCACCAGTACCACCCTCCTAGAGTTCTCAAACTTTCTCCACATCTCCCTGGACTCGGGCTCTCTGGCTGGCGCAGTGTTTGTAGACCTATCAAAAGCATTCGACACTGTCTCCTATCACCTCCTTCTGGATGCCCTCAGTCACTCTGGATTTGCCACTGGGCCTGTCTCCTGGTGCGTCAGCTATTTGTCAGCCCAGTCCCAACGTGTTAAAATTAGCGGCACTCATTCAGACATCTGTCCCATCCATTCTGGTGTTCCCCAGTGCTCCATTCTTGGATCCTTACTCTTCTCACTATACCTCAACACCCTACCAGGTTCCTGTACTGGAAATATTTTACTGTATGCAGATGATGCCGTCATCTTTGCCTCTGATCGCAACCCTATCGCCCTCCAGGACTCCTTGCAAAGATCATATAATGAAGCTGAAGGTTGGTTCAAGGAGCATAGACTGGTGATAAATCTCAAAAAAACAAAAACCATGATCTTTGCCCACCCATGAAACATGTCCAGCAACTTCAAACTCCACATGCTCTCTAGCATCAAGTTCCCACTCGAACAAGTCTACTCCTATAAGTACCTTGGGATCTATTTTGACCCTGCACTCTCCTTCCATTATCACATCTCAGGCCTTGCCTCAGCTGCAAATATTCGGCTAGGCATCTTATACCAGTATAAAAACTGTCTCCCCTCTGAGGCCCTCCGACTCGCGGTCACATCATCCATACTGTCCCTTGTAGATTATGGACTGCCGGTGTATGGTGCCGCTGATCAGACCTCCCTCAACAAAATTCGCATTACACTAAACAAGGCCTGTAGGCTAATTTCAGGGGTTCCTAGGTTAACCTTTTACTTTCCAGCTATATGCAAAGGCCATGCTTGACCTTGATGAGCATGTAGATATCAAACCTGTCATAACAAAAAAAAAGCTCTCCTTGGTCTATCCACCAGGTTTGACAGCTTCCATCCACCATGAAATCCTAGTACAAACCCAGACCTCAGGCAAAACCACCTATCAAGTCCAGGGCTAGGACCTCACACGGTCAAAGGGCCTATTGCTACAGAGCCCCATCCTGGTTCAACATGCTTCCCCCCACTATCTCTGATGCTCCCTCGATCTCCTGTTTTAAAACCTCCCTCCGAAAGCACCTATTTAATACTCGAAGCTGTGATTGTTACTAGTTTGGCCTTGCTCAAATGCTATGACAAAGCCACCTGAGTGGCTGCATCCAATAATAGAAGATAGCATGGCTTTAACAATTTATTGTATGCCTCATTGTTTGAAGCATTCCTGTCTGAACCAATTTGTTGTATATCTCATTGTTGTAACATACTGTTGGATTGTGTTTGTCTTCTTTTTTGTGACGAGGTACCTTTGTAAATGAGCCCCTGGCTCAAAGGTTTTCAAACTGTTGTACAAATAAATAAATAAATAAATAAATAAATAAATAACATTTGAATGAATGTGTTGTGACTGTGAAAGGTGAAAACTTTGGCTGTTCAAGCTCTTCATCCCACAGGGAACTACCACCCTGTTGCGATACCGTGAAGGTAGAGGAACCCTCTTGAGAAGGGTTCCACCCCTAGAGGTGCCACAGGAACATAATTCCTTTAATGTAAAGGTAGCTTGGGAAAGAGCCCCAAAATGACTGAGCAGCAAGTGGTGAACACAGAGCCTGACTGAGGACAGACTGACAGCAATTTGTGATATCTGATAACAGACAGTGACTGAATTGATCAATGACTAAATGCACTGGAACTGATAGCAGAAGAGGCATGACTTCTGTAAGGAGAAAGGGAATGGCAAAATGGAAGGAGGGACACAATCCAAACCCAACTCACAGTGGAAACCTATACTAATATAAATGTACTACATTATGGGCCACCTCATACAGAGACTACCTATCTTTTATGTCCTTTTGCATGGAGGAGAGGAAAACACCCCTATGAGGGGGAAACCTCTGTGGATCCAAGGCTTTGGTTGCCTTCCCTCCAGGCTTGGGATAAATTAGTGATAGCTCAGCTACTGCAATTTAGAGACCCAGTTCAAGGGAAAGATTTTTAGAAGAAGGGCTCTCACTCATTCTCTCTAATGGGAAAGCCATGGACATGTCACGAGCAAATCTCTGCAGCTAAAGGATGCTTTCTGTTAAGGAGGCCCCCCCAATGTAGTAGGAGGAGGAGAGCAACAACTACTGAAAGGCACTCACCTGGACTCCATGAGGGGAGGCCTACAGAGGAAGCCAAACCATTGAGGGGTAAGGCATAGGAGTTGAGCCCTTGAGGAGCTGGGACTTGGAATTGTATGATCTTCACCCATGTGGGGCAGAGGAAGGGAAGGAGGTGGAGACCAGGTGAACCTTTAGTCCCCGTAGTGGGGAATCTCTTTTGAAGGTGCTGCTGATATGGTCTGAACAGCTAAAGGAACCCCAGCAACTTAGAAATCCCTCCCTCTGGAAGCTGAAGTCTTAAATGCTACATCAAAATGTGCTGTGGAGTCAATCTGCATGGCCAAAGATCCCCAAGGAATATAGGACTTTCTCACCTGAAGGGCAGAAAGAGAAGGACCCTACCTGAGTCAAAGGACCAACCCTCAAGATGCAGACTTCAAAGGAGCAGAGCAAGACTGTTGGCTTAAAGGGCAGAAGCCCTGGAAGCCATGCTATGGTTGTGGCTGGCAGGCATCTGAATGGAGGAGTAGTGGGAAGCAGATGGTGAAGCCTGATGACCATGAGCACAAAGTAGAAAAGAAACATAACTAAGGCTGAATGGCCGATTAAGACATCAAATGACAACTAGGACATTGTATGAGACTGAATGATACAAGCTTGGACTGAATAATGAATGCATGCCAACCAGTTCCATAAGGGAGGTTAGTGTTAGTTGCTGATGCACTGCAAGCCAGGTAGGCTGAAGCAGTAGAAACAACAAATGAAACTGCTAAGGGAAGCAGAAGCAGAAGCATATGGAAACCAAAAACTAGGAAACAGCTGCTGCTGAAACGAAGAACAGCATAACTCAAAAGGAGTGGCTTCCTGGCTTGGAGCCAGGTGTAGACATTTAAGGATTGTAGTTGAATTGAGAGATTGCAAAAGGTATGAAAAAAAAACCCCAGCAAACACTGAAGCCTGAATTAGCACAAGTCAAAAGAAAATGACAAAGGCAAAACACTGTGTGAAAACAAGACGTGCCCAAAAACAACCAAAACGGGAAAAAACACAAAGTACATGAGAACAGGATTGCAGCAGGAAAAGTTGAATGAGAGAAGTATAGACTGCAGCCAGGAAGGTAGAAAGCAAAATATTGAGCTAGAACACTGCAGGAGGCACAAACCAAATGGAAAGTCCAAAATCACACATGGAAAGTGGGAGTCAAACACCGGGAGAAAAAGGAGGGTGGGGCCGAGCCCCTGCAGAGCCTCCAACTGCAGCAAAGAAACTGTGATTGAGTGAGGCTGCAGGGAGCTGACTTAAAAAGCTCAGCAGGGGTGTGACTGGTTGCTCCCACTGACTGAACTACAAGCAAAGCCTCTGAATAACAGTTCAGCCTTTATTTGGACTATAGGCACTTTTACACACAGGTTTCTGTAATGGAATAACTGTTACGGAAATAGTATTCCGTTACATCCCTTGTGTGTAAAGTGCATCTGTTCCGTTCCCTTCATGAACGTTCATGCAAACCTCAATCTCTGCTTTTTGCGGTTTGCACCGATGTGTTCTGTTTTGACTGGCTGTGTAAAACAGCTATTCTGGTAGCACTGCAGAAACAGCCTATAGAGAGGCAAAGTCTGTGGGGGAGCCGAAACAAATGGAGGCAGGGGTTGCCGGAATACCCGTGAAGTATAAAGGGAACACTGAACGCATTAAAGTACAACTGCCCTACACAGGTAACGCTCGCTCCGTTTCTAAACCCTGTGTGTAAAAGCACCTTATATCACCTTTCCCGAGTCTGTTCCCCATGACTGTTCACGCCCAGTTCTGTTTCCCACCTAGCTTCCTTCCCTGCTCCCCTCTTTTCATTTATCCTGTGTTCAGCATACACAATAAAAAATAAATAGTGCAGGCTTTACTCAGACTGTGTCTGTTTCCCACTGAGTTTGTTCCTCAGGAGTGCTAGCCCTTGTTTCGGTTTCCTGCTTGGGTTCCCTTCCTTCTCCCATCTTTATATTTACCCTCTGCCCAGTTCGCACATTAAAAAATAAATAGTACAGCCTTTACTCAGACTGTCTCTCTTTCCCTCCAAGTCTATTTCTCATAACTGCTCTTCCCCATTTCTTTTTCTTCTCCATTCTCCTCTTTGCATTAACCTTCTACCACTGTGCAAATCAAAAAAAAAAAAACTCTGGTCAGAGCCGATAGGGCTGAAGCTGAGGAATTTTGGGTAAAAATATTGAACATTTGTTTTGTAATATTTTTTCACTAAATTTTCAACATAGCCTTGTTAAGACGCTGCCTCATGAAGAAGGGCAGAGATAATGTTCAACTCCTGGCCTAAAGGTGATTTTGGGCAGGGACTGCAAAATCAATTTTCATAATGCATAAACACATTTTGGGCAGGAGTTGAAAAATGACAGCTGTCACATTCATGAGGTGCTATAAAGATATGACTATGTTGTGAATTTGGGGGGAAAATATTGAAAATTGGCGAAGTTATGAGCCTGTGTGAGCAAAATACAATGCAGGCTCTTAACTTTATTGTTTTTAAATATTTTTACACCAAATTTTCAACATAACCTTCTTATTATGCCACGTCATAAACAAAGGTGGAGAACATTTTCAACTGCTGCCCAAAAGGTGATTTTGCACAGGGACCTCAAAATCACCTTTCTCGATGTTAATAAAACATTTTGGCCAGGATTTGAAAAATTACAGTTGCCACAATCATGAGGTGTTGTAAAGATATGGCTATGTTGTGAATTTGGAATAAAAATATTGAAAATTACCAAAGTTACAAACCTATGTTTGCAAACTTCAATGGAGGAGCGTAACGTTGTTGTTTTTTAATATTTTTACACCAAATTTTCAACATTGTCTTCTTATAACCCACCTCACGAACAAGGACAGAGAAAATTTTCAGCTCCTGTCTGAAAGGTGATTTTGTGCAGGGACCACAAAATCAGCTTTCTGAATTAAAAAAAAAAAACATTTTGCCCAAGATTTTATTTTTATTTCGTTGTTTAACCAGGTATAGCACACTAAGCTGAAAGCTTTTTTACAGGAGCAATCTGGGAGCATAAGGAAGTTAAGTGACTTGCTCAGGGTCACACAGTATGCCAGAGGAAGCTGTGGGATTCAAACCCAGGTCTGGTCTACTGGATGTCACCAGATTTGCAGCTCAGAGCCTTAGACCACTGCACTATACTGCCTCCTTTTGATTTGAAAAATGACAGCTGTCATATTCATGTGTTGCTGTAAATATATGGCTATGTTGTAAATGTGGGGTACAAATATTGAAAATGACCAAAATTATGAACCTGCATTTGCAAAATTCAATGTAGGCTCATAGCTTTGTTGTTTTTTAATATTTGTACACCAAATTTTCAACATAGCCTTCTTACGAAACCACCTCATGAACAAGGGCAGAGAAAATTTTCAGCTCTTGCCTGAAAGGTGATTATGCACAGGGACTGCAAAATCACCTTTCAGGGCTAATTTGTCTAATGTTAGTTAAACTGTTCATGAGGTAGGGTCTCGAAAGAGGCATGTTGAAAATTTGGGCCAAAAATATGCAAAAATGCCCTAGTTATGACACTAAGTTCAAAACCCCATTGAAATACATCGAACTGCATACCTGTTACTTCAGTTCACAAAACAGCTTTGAAGAGTGAAGACGTGTCTGCGGTCCAGAGAGGATTATGGCATTGGAATCCCAACCAGTAAGTAAGGGCTTGGGGGGTGGGTGCTAAGTGGGATGGTCGGGGGGAACTCTACCAGCCACAAAAGACATTGATGGATGGTTTTCTGTTTACAGGTAAAAAAAAAAAAAAAACTGAGTGGATTTCTGCACTGGGGGATCTGGCACTCCCCAGTGCAACTATTTCAAAAAAACAAAACCAAGTGGATTCCTGCACTGGAGGATTGAGCACCACCCAGAGCAACTATTTAACAAAAATTATCCTGACAGTGGGGGATTGGGCACCCCCAGTGTCAATGAGCGATTTCCTGCACTGGGGGATTGGGCAACCCCCAGTGCAACTTTTAGTTTCTTGGGGGGTGGAGTGTGGTGGTGGGTGCTGAGACAGAGGGTGAGGTGGTGGGATATCGATAATTTATAAATCATTTTTTCATTGGTCACGGCAGAATATGCCACAATCTGCCATGACCAAGACGTCTTCTGAGTGCTATTGCACATGTGCTAATAGTCGTGCATGCGCAGTGCGGTTTGGCATCCATCACTAGCATTTATTTTTTTTTTAATTACAGGTAATCCCCCCACCGACTCTCCCTGTCAGCACCCACCCCCCCAACACACACACACCAGAACCATAAGAGTGATACTGGGGCTGCTCAATCCCCCAGTGTCACGATCAGGACTATTGAGATTTTTTTCCAAGAAAAAAATATTTCTTTGCTAGCAGACTGCTCCACAGAAGCAGAGGAGACTGTGAAGCATGTCTAACAGGTTGTTTGGTCAGAAAGAATGCAGAGTCCTTTTTTCTGAAAGGAAAAGGACTGCAGGGCTCACCCCATTGCAGCCCTTAAAAGTGCAGCCTTCACTCAGACTGTCTCTCTTTCCCTTGAGGTATGTTCCCTTTGATTTCTCACCCATTTTACTTTTCTGCCTGTATTCCCTCCCTGATCCCCTCTTTGTATTTACCCTCTTCCCAGCTTACACATTAAAGAGAAATAATGCAGCTTTTACTCAGACTGCCTCACTTTCCATAGTCCATTCCCCATGAGTGTTCACTACGTTTCTGTTTCCTGTTGAGTTTTGCTCCCTGCTACTCTGTTTATTTATTTTTTTATTTATTAGAAAACTCGGATTTGCAACCTTTGAGCCATGGACTCATTTACAAAGGCACCTCATCACAGTGGGGTAGATAGAGTTACATAGTGTGATCACAACATTGAGAACAGTACAGGTGCAGAACATCAAACATACAGTACACATAGGTTACATAATAATGTTACTTATAATAGGTTACAGTCATATACAAGGTACCCAAGGGTTACATTGGGGGTACAGCCCTGGACATACCTAGATAATACCTGGAGAAGGTGAGGAGTGGGGGTGGGAGGGAGGGGAGAGGATAGGCTGTCCAGAGAACGTTGTCAAGTCAGGAGGCCTGACAGGAGGATCCCACAGTGGGATTAATTAGGTGCATCTTCAGCAACAAGCATCGAAGAGATGGTTCCAGAGGGTGATTTTGAAGGGACCAATTTTGGCAATGTCTGTGATGCAGGGTGGGATGGAGTTGAACCAAGCAGGGGCTCGGTAATGAAAGGACCTCTGGGCTAGCAAGGTCTTGGTTCTGGGCACCAGAAAGGTGGCCTTGACAAAGATATGGGTGGCAACAGACGAGGACGCATGCCATAGGGAAGCAGAGAACCCCAGGGGGAGAGCCCTAGAAGAGATTTTTTGGTTAGTAGGCAGGTCTGGTAGTGCAGACGCTCCTCAAAGGTGAACAGGTTGGTGGTGGAGTAGATCAGGCAAGTGTGAGTGCTGTGAAGGGCTCCGGTCAGGAGCCTGCAGGCCTTATTGATTGAGAGCTGGATTTTAGTCAAGGCGGTATTGTCTGCCGCAGCGTAAATGGGCACGCCATAGTCCATTAGTGACAGGACGGAAGAGGTGATGGCCAGCCAGAGGGCAAATTGGGGGAGGCAATCTTTAGGCTGGTATAGTAGGCCTATCTGAGAATTTATGGTGGAGGATAGGGCATTGATGTGGGTGTGGAAGGTGACAGCCGAGTTGAAAGTGATGCCTAGACATTTGTAAGCGGTCACTTGCTCCAGCGGGTGTAGAGTGCTGGGAAGAATGAAGAGGGGGCATTCTTGGCCTTGTTTTGGTGATGGGAGAAGAGCATTGACTTAGTCTTCTTTAGGTTAATGACAAGTAGGTGGTCAAGGAACTACTTTTCAGCTTGCTTATATGTGTGCTGGAGGGATACCAGGAGAGAAGAGGGATCGAGGTGGGAGGCAAAGAAAACCACATTGTCGGCATAGAGGAGCATTTTTCCTGTGCAGGAGCTGGGGAGAGTGTTGCAGTAGAGGCTGAAAAGTACAGGGCCCAGAATGGAGCCCTGGCTTACCCGGGAACGAACGGGATGGGTATTGGACAGGGAGACGTTTATCTTTACACGCTGGGATCTAGCAGAGAGGTAGCTGGAGAACCAGGCAAGGGGACCAGCAGAAAAGCTGAGTCAGTGGAGGGAGTCGAGCAGGAGGGGGTGACAAACAGTGTCAAAAGCCTTGAAGAGATCTGTGAACGCTGCACCGGCAAGGTTGCCGGAGTCAAGAGCAGAGTGTAGGTATTGAGAGAACTCCAGGAGAACAGTACTAGTAGTACTGTGTCCTGGGTTCAAACCATGTTGTTCTGGGCACATTATGTCATATTTGGCCAGGTACTCAGAGAGTTGAACAGACACTATTTTTTCTAGGGCTTTAGAGAGTGGGGGGAGGATAGAGATCGGCCGGTAGTTGTTAGATGCGGACCAATCTCCACTCTTATGTATATGGGTGATTTCAGCAGGTTTCCAAGCACTGGGAAACTGACCAAGGCATAGAGACTGGTTTAGTAGTCTGTAATGGGGACTAGGTTGACATCTAAGACCAGGTGGAGGATCCTGGAGTCTAGTGGGTCACTGCTGGGGTTGTTGCTACCAAGGGCTTTTAGCAGGTGCAGCCTGGCTACATGGGGGGATATAGTGTGCAGGTAGAAAGGAGAGCGATCCAAGGCAGGGGGGACAGAGGTGGGGATTGGGTCAAAAATAGTTGTTTGGGAAGACAGAGCTTAGGTCAGAGATGGCTGTATTGAGGCAATCAGCTATGCAAGTTGGATCTGTAGTGACGGTGCCATCGATGGAGAGCTGGGACGGTGGGGGGGGGGCAGATCTTCCCATTAAACTCTTTCATGCTGTCCCAGAAAGTCCGGGTGCAACCCCAGGTGGATGCGAGGGTGGTCAGATAGTGCTCTGCCTTGGTCCATCTAATGGCCCAGATGCACTGATTACACGCCACATTGTAGGCTTGTCTCTCAGCCAACTTCCCTGATTTGATAGTGATGTGCCAGAAATTATCCCTATGCTTACATTTTTGGATAAGGGATGGGGAGATCCATGCGGCATTTTGTTTTTTAGTACGGATTGTGGTGTGGGGGGCGAAAAGATCACAGGCCTTGCTGAAGGCATTGGTGAAGAGGTTTAGGGCAGAGTCAATATCAGGGACGTGAAGGATGGGGGACCAGTCCAGCTGTGCTAGAGGCAATTTTAGCTTTCTGAGACCCCCGGGGCATAGGTGCTGGCACAAGGTGGCCTGGGACACAGGATTCAGTATGGAGGATGACCAGAAACAGAGGACAGGTGAGTGATCACTAAGTGAGTTGAGGAAGATGTTGATATCCCAGGCGTTTTCATAGTATTACATCTAGGAGGGTGCTGGATCCACTTGTCTGGTTGAATCTAGTGGGCTGGGACATGTCCAGAGCAGGTATGGGAGGCAGTGGTACCAAGCCAATTGATGTTAAGGTCACCTAGGATGAGTTGCTCAGCTTTGTGTAGTAGGGAGATGATGTAGTCAATGAGAGAATGGACCGCTGGGTTCTGGTTCCTCAGGGGTATGTAGGAGACTACGAGGAAAAGTGGGCCCCTGGCTGGGTCAGGGGTAATTTTTAGAGTGAGGGCTTGAGTGCCACAGTCAAGCTTGGGGGCAGGGAGTGCATGGCTTATAAGGGTGTCCCACATGTAGATAGCACTCCCACCGCTGCGTTTACCAACTCGGTCTTCCCTGAACAGGATGTATCCAGGGAGGGAAATAACGGAGTCAAGGGTTGCTTCAAAGAGCCATGTCTCGACTAACGCAATAATATCAGGTTGGTGTTGTACAACCTAGCACAGGAGTGCGGCAGATTTCTTTAGAAGGCTGCATATGTTCAGTGATGCAACGAGGAGACCAGCTCCAGAGTGGGGTATGGGAGGGCTAGTTGGCATAGGTCCAGAGTTTGGGAGTATATTCCCAGAGAGCAGTAAGAGCAGAGTGATTAATCTAATTAGGGATTGGTGGTGATAAGGACCCTTAGTGTGGTGCTGATGTGAGGTCCTAATAGTAGGGGTGCAGAGGATGGGTAAGGCAAGAAGGGTAGGTATGGCATGGAAGAGGTGTGTCCAGGATGAGCCCAGGAGGGCAGAGAGAGGGCAGAGAGAGCAAGGGTGTTGGTAGGTGGTGGATGCAGGAGTTGGGGTGTCCTAGGTGGGAGGGGACAAGCTATTTGGGGGTGGCTTAGGGGAGAAATGCTCGGGGTGGAAGGTGGGGGCAAAGGATGGGGGGTGGTCTGAGCCAGAAGGGTAAACATAAGCAGGCCTAGTTGAAGAGCAATGGTGCCCATTGTTATGTAGTAGGAAGCTGGAGATAAAACTGAGCCAGAAATGGTGTGCCAGCTGTGAAATTAGCCGAAGCACAGGGCAATTTTGGTAAAACACCTGGAAACAGTCACTGTAATATTGCTTTACTGTGTGGGGGTCGCAATGAAACTAGTTCTAATTTAGTGCTATTGTTGAAAACTCAGCTAAGGCAAAGTGCCAACTACTGGGATGGTTTGATTGTGACTGGATAGGTCTCCATAGGCAGTATAAGTGTAAGAATTGAAAGGGTATATAGTCAAAATTAGGGTGAGGTCCCTAAGAATAGGGGAGGTTACAACAGTAATTGAGACGAGTTAACTGGAGTGGCTGGAGAAAAACCTGAGAGCAAATGTGCAACGCTATGGGTGAGGTTGCTTTAAAAAAGGGCAGTAAGAAAGTGGGTCAAGTCAGGTACTGAAGACAGAAAGGCCAATAGCCATAAGAATGTGCAGCAGTGGAGTGACCAGTCAGCTGCTAGGCTGAGGAAACGGGTGGAGCCAGGGTTTATTTAATACTGTGAGGACGTGGGGGAGGTGGGTGGGCAAAAATTCAGTCCAGAACACAGCACAGAAAGAGATTTCCCCAAGATCAGGAAGTGCCAGGAGGTGGAAAATCAGCCGTGGATCAGAAACTGCAAATCAGTGCCTGGCTCCTCCACTGGGCATTCAGTCAAAACAGTGGCATTCAAAACCATGAGTTTCGGAGGTCCAGTGCGTACCTGAATCTGTCTGGTGGTCAGTCAGTGATCTGTTAGCTGCGGCTGGCTCAGAGAGTGCCGAGGCCACAGCAGCAGCTTGGGAAGCCTGCAGATGGGCTGTCTGTGGAACAAGAAGGGAAAAACAGAGGATTAAATACTGCTAGAGTACAGTAGCAAGCTCAGTGTGGGGGGGGCAGACAATGGGGAAAGACAAAGCATGAGGTAAAGATGTGACAAATGCAGGGCAATTATTTAGAGATAGAAGAGGAGTTAACAGGGAGGGAAGTTCTGTGCTTCGGCACCAGGTTGTCTGAGGAGGACAACAGCAGCAGCAGGAGGGAGCGTAAGAGGAGGGTTTGTAGGTAAGGCAGAGAAGAAATTAAACTGTTTAGAGAGACAGCATTGCAAGTGGGGAGGAGAAATTAATAATTAGCAGAGTGACCAGTGTGGGACAAGAGATATGGTTTGGCAGTAGAGGCAGAAATAGAAAAATGCAACAATCTTACTCAGTAGCTAGGTCTAAGTAGTCAAACATCAGCTACTAAACAATACAGTTTGTGCAGCACTAGTCTCACAGTAGCAAGTAACACAGAGAGGCTAGACTAGAGGCTGTAATAGACTAGTTCAACTGGCAGGTAAAGTAAGACCAATTGATGCATAACGTAAGTAATTACATTTACAAAAATTCATTCCAGAACACAGCACAGAAAGAGATTTCCCTGAGATCAGGAAGTGCCAAGAGCTGGAAAATTAGCCTAGAAGCAGAAACTGCCAATCAGTGCCTGGCTCCTCCACTGGGTGTCCAGTCAAAACAGCGGCATTCAAAACCATGAGTTTTGGAGGTCCAGTGTGTATCTGAATCTGTCCGTGGGTCAGTTGGGCGGTCTGTTAGCTGCAGCCAGCTCAGAGAGTGCTGGGGCCACATCAGCAGCTTGGGAAGCCCGCAGATGCACTGTCTGAATCTGTCTGTGGGTCAGTCGGGTGGTCTGTTAGCTGCGACTGAGTCTGGGAGTGCTGGGACCACAGCAGCAGCTTGGGAATCCCGCAGATGGGCTGTTTGAATCTGTCTGGGGGTCAGTCAGGCAGTCTGTTAGCTGCAGCCAGCTCGGAGGATGCTGGGGCCATAGCAGCAGCTTGGGAAGCTCATAGATGGGCTGTCTTAATCTGTCCGGGGGTCAGTTGGGTGGTCTGTTAGCTGTGGCCATCTCAGAGAGTGCCAGGGCCATAGCAGCAGCTTGGGAAGCCTGCAGATGGGCTGTCTGAATCTGTCTGGGGATCAGTCGGGCAGTCTGTTAGCTGCAGCCAGCTTGCACAGTGTGGGAGCCACCGCTGCAGTTTTATATTGATCCTTTGCCCAGCATGCAGAGTAAAATAAATAGTACAGGCTTTACTCAGACTTTCTTTGTTTCTCACCAAGTTAATTCTTCATGAGTGCTCTGCATCACTTCTGTTTCCCACAGTTTCTCTCCTAGCATCCATCTTTGCAGTTACTGTCTTCCCAGCTTCCACATAAAAATAATGCTTCAGCCTTTACTCTGATTGTCTTTCTTTCCTTTACAGTTTATATTCCATGAGTGCTCACCCTTCTTTGTTCCCCACCTTACTCCAGTTTTTGTAGTCACCCTTTTCCCAGCGTGTACATTAAAAAAAAATAATAGTGCACCCTTTATTTAGACCGTCTCTCTTTCCTTCCATGCCCATTCTACGTGAATGCTCACTCCAATTTCTGTTTCCGACCCGGATTCCCTCCCTGCTGGGTGCACCAATTGATTGGTGTACTACCATGACATACCTGTTGAGGGAAGTGGACATTAGTATCCTATGTGTGATGGCTAACTGTTTGAGACACTTACCACGATAGTGGATAAAGAAGGCCTCAGGTATACACTGGTGCTGGATGAGGCTGATTGGTGTCACCACTGTCAATGATTATACCTGCAGGACAGGGAAACACAAAGAGATAGAAAAAGACAGTTTTAGTCAGGGGTCACTAGTCTGCAATAGTGCCATAAAATACCTGTGAAGGTAAGTGGACATGAGTATCCTATGTACGCTGAATCTTTGTCTAACCACTGCAGCAGACAAAGAAGACCCCAATCAGTGTACACTCTAGAGTGCTGCAAGTTTGTTTCTTCTGGCTGGCATTGACCTGCTGCTACACTGGCCTGGGTCCAGGTAAGAGGAGGACTTTGGCTGGCTGTTGGCTGGTTGGTGACTTGTGGTTTGATTTGGGTGGCTGGCATTGACTGGCTGTTATGCTGGTCCAAAAATCTGGTTAGAGAAGGACTTTGGCTGGCCGGTGGCTTTTTTTCTGGTGGCCAACATTCACCAGCTGCTTCGCTGGCACAAGAGTTTGGGTTACAGGAGGACTTTGGCTGACTGGTGGCTGAAGGATGGCTCATTTCTGGTGGATGGCATTGACTGGCTTTTACACTAGCCCAAGAACCAAAGTTGGAGAAAGACTTTTGGCTGGCTTGGGGCTGCTGGGTTGTTTTTGGTGGAAACAGTAAATAAATATTGGGATGGCAACTGGAGGGCAACATTCCATGCATATAGGGGTGCAATGGGGGTGGGCTGTACATATTAAAAAAAAACAGACTATGAGCTGGTGAAACTGTGGGATTAGGCATCACCAGTGTCAGTGTTATGTTTGTAGGGGGAAGTGTGGGGTGGTGAGTGCTAAGTGGGAGGGTTGAGTGGGGAACAGCAATGGCAGAGGCAGCAATAGACATCAATGGATGGTTTTCTTTGTTACAGGGTATATTAAAACTATGAGGGATGATTTTCTTTACTGAAGGTGGTGACAATGGAGAAGGGGCACCCCCAGTGTCAGTGCAGGGTTTTATTTAACTCTAAAAATTGATTAGCGTTTTGCTCATAAAAGTGCTAAAACATTGTAAAAATGCATAGCACTTGCCTCATTGTGTTTAACAAACATAATACTTCTAGAAAACCTATATGAATACTTTCTGTACAGTTAGTATTGTCCCAGGGAAAAAACTGCTAATCAATTATTTAAAACCCTGCAGTGTCATGTATGTGGGCATGTGTGGGTGGTGGATGCTGCGTGGCAGGGTCGGGTGGGGGAGCAGTAATGGTGGAAGCAGCAACAGACATCAATGGACTGTTTTCTTTTTACAGGGTGTAATTTAACCTCAGCAGGCTGATCATGACAGATCAGCTGTGCTTGCTGGATGGCGTTATGTAGATCAAAGGGAAGAGCCAACCTATGACTGGGTCAGCTCTCTCCTCAGAATTACACAAAGTTGCTGCCTAGAAAATCAGAACATTGTCATGATCAGCCTGGCTGATAATTGGTGTGACACTAACAAGCCCCTTGCAGACCACTCTGCATTGGACTGACAGTGTTGCATCCTCAAAAGCCACTTTCCTAAGAAAATGTTCTCTGAGCATGCATGCACAGCAAATATAAAAATTACAAACATGAGGCAGCAGTGTAAGCACTGTACTACGTATCTAATTCAGAATTAAAGGATAGACTGTGAAGAAACTGAGTGGGGAAGAGTTGACCTGAAATAGTGGGTGGTTGGTTTATGATAATAATCATTCTTCATTCCACATACCACTTTAGAGACCACACAAGCTGCCTTGCTGATACTGCTTGGTTAACAGTTGAGTTGAGTTGATGTGGTGTGGGTGGCCACTGTACATTCTGGTTATGGACTTCACTTTTTCAGAATGTCAGACCACTGCACCATAACATTTCAGCAGTCATCACATCAAAATTAGATATTTGATAGCACCTAGTACTTCTAGTGGTGTTGTTATCACAGTAATTGCACAAGATCAAAAAGATTAGATATGCAACAAGTACCATGGTTCAATGTGGCATCATTCCATGCCATGTATGAAAATTAGAAAGTGACTCAAGTCCAAGTTAAGTTTATCCAGGTATGATTGAGAAAAACAAGTCAATTACAAAGCCAATTCAGAGATGCTACTGACCAACCAAATCAGCCTTACTCTACTATATAATACTTAGAATTGTTGCTACAGAGAACAGAAGCACAAGTGAATTGAAAGTGATCTAAAATCTCATGATATATGAATGAAAAACAAACCGCTCAGCACTTGTATATTATTTTTTTACTGTTCAACAATATCACATCTGATTTGAATAACAAAATTGACAGTAGCACAGTAATGTCAGATAAGTAATGTTACTGACAGTCAACTTTGTACATATTTGCCTACGATATTATAATAATTTCTCTGAGTGCTACCAAAAAATACTTATTTAAAATCATTACGCTGACAGACACACACTGGTTGACTTTACATACCATATTTCCTTGAATAGGAACTGGCTTCTATTAGCAAATTGTCATTTTCAGCCATGGCTTCTGTTCAAGGGCAGCTTCTATTAAAGACAGACTGCTTACATTGTCAGCCACATTTTTTTTTCTCCCTTTACCAACCCCAGCCCCTACTCTTTGAGCCACTTACCATCCCTCCATTGCGGGGAGAAAAAAAATAAACCCAAGAGGGGATCTGGAACACTGTATGGCTGTGAAGTAATGTTTTCCTTTCTTTTTACTGACTCAACTACACAGTGATACTGTTCCAAAACCACAACACCAAAGCATGCGGGTAACTTTCATTGTAACAGCCTTAGCATTTTTCATCTGGAAAATAACACCTGAGGCTTTCTGTGTGCAAACATGAACTGCTACCTTAAAGGGGAATGTTATCATTCTAAATTCTTGGCTGCTTAGCCTTGGTCCTGGAAGCAACATGGGTGATGTCGGCAATGAAGCATCAATATTCTGTAGCAACGAGGTACACTTAGAGGTGGGTGAAAGTTGTTATTTTCACCTTAGCAGAACTTCCACAAAATGTTATAACTTTCTCTGAAGTTTCCGAACTTCCGCCTGTGGCAGATGGGAAAACCTCCAACTGTTTTGGGTGAAATTTCATCCTGTTCTGCTATATAGGCGAAAGAAAAACTTTATGGGGTGCCCTGTGCCCCTTCCCCCACAGCTCTGCCTGTAATAAAATTAAAAAACGCCTGATGCATATTGGTCTCTCCCCCTACCTGATCCCACACCAAATGTGTCATTCAAAATGCCCTAGTGTCTAGTGGTCCCTCCCCCTACCTGATCACCTTCCCGACATGTCATTCAAAAAGCTCTTGTGGCTAGCAGTCCCTCCCCACCCAATCACCCAGCCAACATGTCATTCAAAAATACCCCTGGTAGCTAGCAGGATTCCCTCACCCAATAACCCTCCCTGATGTGTCATTCAAAAACCTGGTGGCTAGCGGTCCCTTCCCCCACCCAATCACCCACCCGACGTGTCATTCAAAAATCCCTGGTGGCTAGTGGTCTCTCCCTTCACCTGATCACCCACCCGATGTGTCATTCAAAAAGCCCTGGTGGCTAGCAGTCCCTCTCCCTCACCCAGTCACCTGCCTGATGTGTCCAGTGAGTGTAACTACCACTCCATCCCTTTGCCCCATATAGTATTATAAAAAATGTTTCCTTGGTGGTCTAGTGAACCCCCCTCCCTATCCCTGAAGAATGTGCTCATTCATTGACAGCTCAGTGGGTTGCCCAGCCGTGGTGGAGAGAGGAGAGCTGTGACAGTCACCTACTGAGATTAGGGATGGGGGGGGCAGTGTAATGGAACACAACCTGCTGGGGTGGGGGGATGCACTAGACCACCAGGAAATAATGTTTTAATTCACAGACTGAGGGTCTGGAATGGGAGTGGTTCACTAGACTACCAGAAAAAAGAAAGGTTTATAATACTATATAGGGGATAGAGATGGGGAGGTTACACTGACTGGACATGTTGGGCGGGTGATCATGTGAGGGTGAGGATTGCTAGCCACCAGGGTTTTTTGAATGACACTTCAAGTGGGTGATCAGGTGGGGGGAAGTACCGCTAGCCACCAGGGCTTTTTGAATGACACATCGAGCAGGTGATCGGGTAGGGGAAGGGACCACTAGCCACCAGGGCTTTTTGAATTGCATGTTGGACAGGTAAACTAGTGGAGGTAGGGATTGCTAGCCAACAAGGCTTTTTGAATGACATGTTGGGCATGTGACTGGGTGGGAGGGAGGGATTGTTAGCCACCAGGGCTTTTTGAATGACACATTGGGTGGGTGATCAGGTAGAGGAAGTGATCGCTAGCCACCGAGGTTTTTTTCACGTAATCGGGCGTCAATCGTCAACCAGTGAGGGGGGGCACTAGACACCAGGGGAAGAATTCTCAAAGCCTTCAGAAGGTGCAAATCCTTCCCTTCATTCCCAAAACTTCCTCAGCTATGGAAAAAAAGGGGAGATTGCTCCAAGTGCTATTCACAAAAACCTCCGGAGCTGCGGAAAAAAACACTATGGATAGTGGAAAAAAGTGCAGCTGCAGAAGTCCCTGAGGACAAAAAGGTGTGAGATAAGTAAGGCACAGCCCCTGAAAGGCTAGTCACAGCCAGTTTTTTCCCGCAGTTGCGTAAAGAATGTTACACGCAGTGGAATGAGGTGTAACTGTCCCTCAGCAAACTGCAGTAGTACCCCAGCAATTGGAATCAATTAAGGTGGAGGTGAACCACAGATATTAGCATCTCAGACAGTATAGCAGTGGCTGATGTTACAGCACCAAAAGCACACATTGCTATGATATGGCAACAGGCAACAGGCAACAGGCAACAACCACTAGACCCAGTGCAGCCCATAAGATATCCCCAGAGGCAGTAGAGCCTGACCAGCCAGTAGCGGGTGCTACCTCCACAGGCCACAGGAACACCCCAGGGAGTGACAACCAGCAGGGACAGTCTGCCACTGTGGTGACAAGGTATCACTGGTACCTGTGGTGTTGCTGTGGTCCCAGCTGGGGACTGGTTGTAGGTCTCTGTGTGTGCTGTCAGCTTCATATTATAGCAGCACTATTACAGTCTGTTGCTTCAGCTACTGTGGTTTCCTATTGCTGTACCTTCTCTGCCTTTGCTGCAGCTGTGGACTTGCAGCACTTGGCAAGCAAGTCCTGGGCGGCACTTTTTGTAGTAAACTGGCAGCTGCGCTTGGTTTCTTTTGAGAATACAGCTAACTGCGCTTCTGCACTGCAGCAAGCCTTTTTCCCACAGCTGTAGGAATTTTGGCTTTTTTGTGAATCCTGCCCCAGGATTCAGGAAGCAAATATTACTATAGGTCAGGGTGTAGGGAAGGTAGAATTTCTATGAAAGTTCAGAAATGGTTTCTTAACTTCATGGAAGTGAAAGTCAGACTTTGCTTTAGTTCTCTCTCTCTCTCTCTCCTCTCTCTCTCTCTCTCTCTCCTCCTCTCTCTCTCTCTCTCTCCTCCCACCCCAAAATAGTGACTCTGTTTCTAGCTGTAGTTCACATACCTGAGAAATACTGTAAGTCTTGCTGACATTTATAAAATGTGTTAGATCCTCAGTTGCCTCTTCACTCACTCAGATGCTGGCATTCTTTCACTCAGATTGCAGCTGCAGCTTCTATTACAGAGTGGCTTCTATTACAAACTGCAATTTAATCATGCATGTTGTATAGGGCAGCTTCTATTAGAAGACAGCTACTAACTGAGAAAATATGGTATGCTGATGGATAAGTTTTATAATTTTAAATTGATTTCAGCAGATATATCCCATTAGGATGGAAAGGCTGGAGACCTGGGAAAACAGAATGAAAAAAAACTCTTCCTCTATCACCACTGTGTTTACAGTAAGTAGTAGCAGTAGTAAAAACCTTATTTTTATACAGGATAGTAGATGGTAATTTTCACATCATTAGGACAAAATGTCCTATTTACAAGATGATCCTGTTATTTAAAAGTTCCACAACAACTCAAGACTTACAATAGTATCAAAATTTAACATAGACAAACAGATATACAATATAAATATGATCATTTAAATGTCAAACAACATTTTTATACCTCAATAAACAAATACAAATTTTTTTATTTAAACATACAATCCAGTGCATAAAAAACACATTTTAACAAACAGAGAATTCTACCCGTAGCACTCACATCTGGTCTTTAATTCAATTTTCAAACTTGTTGAAAAGGCCTTAATACTTTCATATTGCTTCGATGTAACTGATTACATACATTTTCTGAAGTATAGCCTGATTGCCAGTAGTACAGCACTGCAAGGATAACTATATTCATATTAATAAGTTAAGAAATCAAATAAAAATCAAGAAAACTTTGGTATTTACTATCAGCTTAATTGAACAAATTCCATTGATTGACGTAGCTAATTCTGTGAACAGAACCCCCTCTGGCCACTAGTCATTACCATGCAGCAAGTAGTGTGCCCATGATTCATTGGTCAACCATCTGATAACACACAGCATGTGCTAAGCCAGTGTGACACTATGCCTTTAGCCATCAGCATGTAGTATGTGTCCAGTACTTACCTAGCACCTTATTGCACTGATACTGCTGCTTAACCATCCACAGAGAAAAGTGCTTTTTTGCAGGTTTTGAGGTAGCAGTATATGTGTAGATATCTGCTATGTAAGTATTTTACCCTTACTATGTGTTTACTGCCTAAGGTATTGCGTCATCACACTTGGCTGAGCATGTCCTGCACATCATCAGAGGGTTGACCATTAGGGATCATGGGTGCAGGACTTGGCCCATGGTAATGAGTTGTTGGGGGTGTGTCACAGGAACACGAGGCTCAAATAAATGTGTTTATGTAAGTAAGTTGCCCTATTTCATGATGACGAGGATAGAATACTACTTCATTAAAACAGTTCTGTAAGCAAAATCATTATCACCAGTATAAAAAAACATATAATTTGGAAACCGGAGCATTTGTAAACAGCAACATAATGAAATTTGTAAGCAGTAATCCATGACAGGGTATGGGGTTATTGGGGATTAATCAACACCTTGGGTGCATTGTGAGATACAAGGCGAAGCTGCGTGTCCTCACTGTACCCGGGGTGTTGATTAATCTCAATAACCCCATACCCTGTCATGGATTACTACTTACGAATTTCATTATGTTGCTGGAGTGAATTATTGCACTTATAACATGGGATTAATACAGTGTTTGAAATATTAAGTGGAATAATAGAAAATGCTTCAGATGTTTCTTTTTCCTGAAGTGTCCCTCCTCTAAATAAAGTAGTTACTATAAATTGAAATATGTGTGTGAGTGTTACTGCTTTAATAGAGAGTATTATTATTAAAAAATCTTAATTTGGCTGTGTGTGTTGCATATTAATGCATTTTAAGTCTTCTTGCTGGGGCAGAGGTAGCAGTTGAAGTTTGAAAATGTAGTGAGGTTCTGGAAAGTTAACTTTGTCATAAGTTTCTGTAAGTTGTTATTGTTTGTAATTTGTTTTAAAATTGGCCTAACTCCATAAGAACTTTCTGGAGTAGAGGGACACAAATCTTTAAATCTTTGTGTGTCAGCTGGAGACTGTTCTTGCCGCGGAGGGTCTTTGGCCAGTAACACAGCCAGCCAATCAAGGTTGTTTGCATTTCAGCTAATATCTGTTTAAAATTCTCACTGAGGAATTTTAAGTCTTCTTGCTGGGGCAGAGGTAGCAGTTGAAGTTTGAAAATGTGGTGAGGTTCTGGAAAGCAAACTTTGTCATAAGTTTCTGTAAGTTGTTATTGTTTGTAAGTTGTTTTTTAAAATTGGCCTAATTCCTTAAATACAGAAGAGCCACTGGAGGTTGAGCTTAAAGGTTAGGAGGGAGGAGTTTAGGGAGTTGCAAACTTCCTCTGTGAGCAAACTCTTAAGGCTAATAGTCAGGTGGGGAAAAGTTCAGCCACTCAAGTGTTGCAAGTTTAAAAGTCTTGGGCTAGTGGGGAACCTCGTGGCTCACCCAAGTAAACCCACATGGAGGGGGATGGGACCACATGTCATTAGGGCCGGCATCTTTGGGAGGGTGGTAGGGTGCACAGGGTGTGGGGCAGTCATGATACTGGACTGGGCTTGGGAGTTTGGTGGTTGCCCAGTGTGCTACCAGCTGACACAGCTTAGGGAGGAGGTTGAGGGGATTAGGAGACAGTTGGAGGAAGGGGGGAGGTATGGTTGGGGAATAAGGCAGGGCTCTCCCATGGGGTTGCACCAAGCACTAGGGGCAGAGGCATAGGGAAAGGAGTGCAGGAGAGTACTCTGGGGTCGCATAGGGACCCTGGCAGATGGAGCCCAAAAGGAGGATACTATGAAGGAAGCAGGCAGATAACTGGGGACCCTCACAGACAGGGGGCCAAAGGGAGGACATTCTCAGGGAAGTAGGCAGATGGCTGGGGCTGGACAGAAAGAAGCAATGGGGGAAGGTGGATTGGACATTAAGCTCAGTGACTGCTTCAATTCTCTTCTTCTGCTTGAGGATGAGGGGGGTGATGTAGCCATGAAAGGGGAGGTTAGAGATGGAAAGGGAGTAGGGGGCAGAAGGCGGGGGCTGAATAGCAGGAGGAACGGGGGAACTTGGAATGCAGGAAATTGGGGGAAGCAGAGTACCAGAGCAGGAGGATGAGGGGGTAGAAGGAGGAAAGTGCAAGGAAAAGGACCAGTTGGGAGGAAAGGGCAAGGAGAAGGACCAGAAGTACAAGGAGGATACAGTAAAGGGAGCTGAGAGTTTAGGCCAGGGGAACACGACAAGCAAGGAAGGACAGAACAGAGATGGGAAGGAAGGGAGGATGAGCCAAGCTAGTATAGCAGATAGGGGGGAAGGACCAGTCACGAGCAATAACGGTGGGGGTAGTGAGGTACAGAAGGATATTCAGGAGGATGAGAGGCATAGGATCGGAGAGGAGGGGGTGGCCAGGGTAAATAAGGAGGGGATGGCAGGTGGCATCCAGCTAGGGGGAGGAGCAAGGAGCCGGCTGGAGGGAGGGGCTGGTAGAAAGGATGAGGAACATGGAAGGGGGGGAATTGAAGGGAAAGGGGCAGCCAGAGTGCTCCTGTTGGGTGATTCCATGATCAGGGGGATCAAATGGGATAGGGAGGGAGAAGCCTGCCCAGTTAGAACAAAATGCTTCCCTGGACTAATGGTGCACAGGGCCAAGCATGAAGTATATCAGCTGGCAAGGACTGTGGAGGTTCCCCGAACATACTGGTCCACCTGGGTATCAATGACATTGAGGGGAAATAGTGAGCTAGAGATACAGGGAAGGTTCAGAGAGCTTGCCAGGGTCTGTCATGATACAGGATGCGCAATTTCCTTCTCGGAAATCCTGTCAGTGCCAAGGGCTAGTGGGGACCACAAGAGAAAGATTAGGGTGAAAAACCAGTGGCTCAGGGAGTGGTGTGGGGCCAGAGGGCATGGGTTGATGGGGGATTGGGGGGAGACCTGGGAGGATAAAGGGCTGTATGCTAGAGATAGGCTCCATCTCAATTCGGAGGGGAAGGAAATCCTTAAGTTGAAAATAGAGGGTTTCATTGGTGAAAGGTGGGGTTTAAACTTGTGAAGGGGGAAGGGATGGGAGAAAAGGCTGTCGATGGGGGTCCGATAAAGGATGGACTATGTCTCCACCACCCTGGGGAGCTAGAGGAATGCACTGGTAAGGTGCAGACCAGGGGAAAACAGAATCCCCATGGGAACATGAGCAGGGGAAATGGAAGTATAGGGAAAGGGTGGAAGGTAGTCCTGCTAAATGCCAGGAGCTTGGGCAATAAAATGCCTGAGTTCCAGGTGATGCTAACTGAGGGAGAGGTGGATGTGGCAGTGGTCACTGAGACCTTGGCCACTGCAGGGCATGACTGGGACCTGAACCTGGAGGTTACACCATGTTCAGGAAGGATGGGAGGGGGGAGGAGGGTAGCAATAAGGTCAAAAACTGCATTGCCATAGGAGGAGTGGGAAGGCGGAGGGAACTGTGGAGGCGATTTGGTCCGCTGATAAATGGGGGGGAAGAGAGTAAAAATAGGAGTGGTGTATAGACCCCCTGCACTGGCGGAGGAGCTGGAGGAGAGTCTGGTGGCAGATGTTGGGAGACACTGTAGAGTGGGAAGGGGAAGGGTGTTGGGGGACTTTAACATGCCAGGAACAGACTGGGAGACTATGACATCCTCGGTGGCCAGGGAACAGAGGTTGTTGGATGTCTTTCAGGACGCATTCCTAACTCAGCAGGTGGGGGAACCAACCAGGGAGGAGTGGATACTGGATGTGGTCCTGGCAGACACTGACCAGATTGGGGGCCAGTAGGTAAGGGACCCGTTGGCGTGGAGTGACCATGCCACGGTCTGGTTCTGCCTGAACCTAGGAGGGGTAGAAGACTGCACAAAGACGGAGGTAACTGACTTCAGAGGGGCGGATTTCAAGGAAATGGAAAGGATCCTTAAGCAGCACTTGGAGGGGATTTCGCCAGACATGGACGCTGACAGTAGGTGGGAAATCATCAGGAGGGGGGTGCTACCAGCACCTGCGCAAGAGTAAGACGAAAATGCGGTAGGGCCCGAAAACCCTACTGGTGGACCAGGGAGGTTCAGGAGGTGGTGAGGGGAAAGAAAGCGGCCTATAGGCAATTCAAGTACTCAAGGAGTGAAAAGGACTGAGGGGAGTATGAACTGATAGCCAGAAGGGCCACTAGGGTGGTGCGGGCAGCTAAGGCAAGGAAGAAGCAGAACCTGGCCAGGGAAATTAGGAGAGGGAACAAGGGGTTCTTTAGATACATTGGGGAAAAATGAAGGGTGAAGTGGCAGATTAGTAGGATTAAAACAGGGGAGGGATGAGCACAAGGGAGCAGGCTGAGGTACTAAATGAGTACTTCACCTCAGTTTTCTCAAAGGAAAATGGGAAGGGGGCTGCATCATACATGGGAGGAGACGGTGAAACTGTGGAGGGGGGGACCCTTACCGATCGGGTCTGGGGTGGGAGGCATCACTGGCAGGTGGGGGGAAGGCAAAGCAGGGGAATGAGGTAGCAGAGGTGGAAATCACAGCAGAGAGAGTGAGGGAAGCCCTCAGGTCCCTTAAGAAGGAGAAAGCACCAGAGCAGGATAAATTACATCCCAGAGTACTGAAGGAACTGGCGGATGTCCTGGCTAAACCCCTGGCAGAGCTCTTCATCATCTCTCTGAGGACAGGGTGGGTGCCCCAGGACTGGAAGGTGGTGCATATAGTGCCTATCCACAAGGGAGGATCAAGGGAGGTGGCAGGGAACTACAGGCCCATCAGCCTGACACTGGTGGTGAGCAAGGTGATGGAGGGCATTGCCAAGGAGAAAATAGGGGGGAATCTGGAAAAGTTGGAGTGCCTGGATGATAGGCAGCATGGATTCGTCCCTGGGAAATTGTGTCAGACAAACCTTGTGGAATTCTATGACTGGATGATGAGTGCCTTGGACCTGGGTAGACCAGTGGATGTCATCTTTCTTGACTTTGGCAAGGCATTTGACTCTGTTCCTCATGGGGGCCTGTTGGATAATCTGGGAGAAATGGGGTTGGGAAACCAGATGATCAGATGGATAGACAATTGGCTCCAGAACTGGACCCAGAGGGTCGTGTTTGATGGGATAGTCTCATTCCCAAGGAGGGTCATTAGTGGAGTCCCTCAGGGACTGGTCCTTGGGCCCCTCTTGTTCAATGCCTACATCTCTGACATAAGGAAGGGTGTCAGGAGTGATATGAGTCTTTGTGGATGACTCAAAACTGGGTGCGGTGGTGGATGGGGAGGAGGGGAGGATGGCCCTAAAGGGGGACCTGGAGGCTCTGGAAAGATGGTCTAGAAAGCAGAAGTTGAGGTTCAATGCAGGGAAATGCAAGGTACTGCACCTGGGAGACAGAAACCCAGGCCAAGTGTACACCCTGGGGGAGAAAAGTCGTGATGTCAGAGAGGGACCTGGGGGTGGTGGTGGATGTCAAGATGAACAACTCGGAGACTTGTAGGAGGGCAACAGCAAAGGCCAACAGGATGCTTGGATGCATCGCTAAGGGGCTCACCTCCAGAAGGAGGGAAGTGATACTCCCACTGTATAACTGCTTGGTGAGGCTGCACTTCGAGTACTGCATGCAGTTTTGGAGGCCACATTTAAAGAGGGACATTAAACTCCTGGAGAGGGTCCAGAGGAGGGCAAACAAAATGATTTGGGGCTTGGGGGATAGGACCTATGGGGAAAGGCTCGAAGAGCTAAATATGTACACATTGGAAGAGAGAAGGGACCGGGGGAACATGTTAGAGGTCTTAAAGTACATGAAGGGGATAAATAGGGGATGAGCAGTCAGGGTGCTCCGAAGGAAGGGGGGGCAACTAGAGGGCATGGGTACAAGATGGAGGGGGGAAGATTCAGGGGAGAAAGGAGGAGGTGCTACTTCACTGAGAGGGTGGTGGAGCCATGGAATGCGCTGCCCATGGTGCTGGTGGAGGCAGAAATGATGGAGGGGTTCAAGAGTGGTTGGGACAGGTACAGGGGAAGGGTTCTAGAACCCAAAAACCAGTGCAGCGAGAATATCTGGGACTGGGAAGGGAGAAGCCAGAGACGGAGAGGGGGGCAGCAAGTTCAGCTCCCAGGGTGGGAGCTGACCAAACAAGCAGACACGAAAGACCTTTAGGCCTATTCTGCTGCCATTTTAGTATGTTAGTAAGAGGAGACTGAAACAATTTTAATAAGGTTAAACACTTTTACCTGTGAATGTTTTACAACTTGAACAGTGAAGTGGCACATAGCTGAGTTATTTTGCGTATCTGATGATACACAAAATCTTCTTTTTTAAGGAAGCACCACTGGAGGTAAAGAATGAATTTGCCAACCTCCTGATGATACACAGATTCAGTGGAAAACATATATAGGTTGCACTTCTACAACAATGACTATTATATTAACGAATGCCAGGTTGGCATTTGACTCCTCCCCGTACGCTAGCCGAGTGAATAGCAACACTAGCCCAGATACTACACATGCTACTCCACCTCATCCCTTCCAGTTGTGCCTGTTTAGCTACAAAGAAGTCGAAGACATAATTCTTAGCCTTGACACCAAGAAAAGTGCAGGGGACGATGGCCTTGAATCATTTTTCTTGCGGTTAGGCTATGCCCAGCTCACAGCCTCCATCCTTCACATCTTCAACCTCTCTATTACCACAGTCACTATTCCATCCTGCTGGAAATCTGCCCATGTTCTTCCTTTCTTCAAATCAGGAGATCCTTGTGATTTAAACAACTACCGTCCTATCTCTATCTTGCCCTTTCTCTCCAAAGTGCTGGAAAAACTTATATACAACCAACTAAAAAAATCACCTCAAAGCACACTCACTCCTAAACCCGGCCCAATCTGGCTTCAGGTTGATGCACAGTACCATCTCAGCCTTGGCTAAAGTCTCTAATGACTGGAACCATGCTATGGACACCAAGAAGGTTACTGGTGCAGTCTTTCTAGCCTCAGTAAGGCCTTTGACACTGTAGACCATCACCTCATAATCACCTGTCTTGCCTACATAGGTGCCACTCCACTTACCTTACAGTGGTTTAACAGTTATCTCACAGGAAGGATACAAAAAGTCAAAGCTGATGGCCTACTATCTGCCCCCCTTCCAATTGCCAGAGGAGTCCCTCAAGGCTCCATCCTAGGACCAATCCTTTTCTCCTTGTACATCAACAACCTTGACTCCCACATAAAGAACTCTAGCATACATTTCTTTGCAGACGATACGGTTTTGTACGCATCAGGCTCGTCCTTAACTGAAGTCAGGGAAGCACTCCAAGCTGACTTTATCCAGTTAGAAAGCAACCTTATCAATGCCAAGCTTCTCTTAAATGCCAAAAAAAACAAGACTATGATTTTCTCGAGACTTGCCTTGTCTGGTGCCCTACCTACCCCACCTAAAAACTTCATAGTTACCTCCCTAGGTGAATCTTTGAAGTCGTATCTAAATTTAAATATCTAGGTATGTGGATAGACAACAAGCTTTCCTTCAACGACCACATCGAGGATCTATCAAAGAGTCTTAAAGCACGCTTGGGTTTCTTCTTTAGAAATAGGACCCTCTTTTCTCTCGCGATCCGCAAAAGACTTCTCCAAGCAACATTCTTTCCCTTGCTTGACTAACGAGACATTATCTTTATCTCCTCCCCAACCTTGAGCCTATCTAAACTGGACGTACTGTTCGCTTCATTACTAACTCTGCGTACAGGACCCACCACTGTGATCTCTATGCAGCAGTTGGGTGGACCTCTCTTGCCACCAGATGCCTCCTGCATGCTGGCATTTGGACCCTCAAATTACTACTCCACAAACTGCCTGTCTATTTAACATCTCTCATACACATCTCGCATAGTGCCTACTCCCTAAGGAAATCTGACCTTATCCTACTAGATGTTCCCAGGATACGTACCACATCTGGCCAAAGAGCTGTCTCATATGCCCTCCCAAACATTTGGAACCAAATACAAGCTATGCTGAAGCTAACCAGCATCGTATCAATTAACTCCTACAAAACACTAGCTATCTCTACATTAAAAGACATTTATAGGTGCTACTAGGCCCCCCAACGCCAAGTCAACTTCCTAGGTACCAACTGGCCCTTTACTTATTAAGCTGAAATGTTTTGCATAATTTAGGGCAAGGTTAAAGCTGGAATGTACTGCATATATAGCATAAGGACTTCTATTGTGTATACTTCTTGTATTATATTTTTTTTCTTTGTTGTTCTACATTTTATATCTCCTGTCTATGTAATTGCGAACTGTATGTGTATGTGCCTCAGGACCTCCTTGTGAATGAGCTTGCTCAACGGAGTCTTTCCTGCAATAAACTTGAACTTGAACTTGAATGTTAAGAAAAGAAAAATATTTAATAACTATTACGGAGGTCTGTTAATCGGACACATTACCGACCAGAACTGCTATGGACATATTTAACATAGCATGCAGGTGTTGCAACTAAATTAGTGTAACAGAAATAACACTGGATAGAAACGTTCCAGTTTAGGGTGCACATGAACTTCTACATATTAAAAATAGAAAATTTAACTGGAAACTAACAAAGTACATTGCTCTTCTTTTTTTAAGGAAGCACCACTGGAGGTAAAGAATGAATTGTCCGACCTCCCACACAGCGGCGGCACAATACCGACACCGATATTTTGCCGTCCCAAAATGACATTTTTTTGTGGTGAGCTTTGCCCCCCTACACCCCCCAGATTTCTATATAATCAACTCCAGATCAGAGTTGTTCTGGGGAGGGGGCATAACACTGGGAGAAAGGCATCACCCGAAAACAGACCATTACAATGACAGTTGCTGTAATGGTCTGTTTTCAGGATTCACTGTTGAGGTGTCGTGCTGAAGGGGGCAACCACTTTTTTTAATATGTGGAGCAGGTACATGTCTAGCAATGGAACAAAGATAGTGGGACTGCACACTACAATCTGTAAGTCCTGCTCAAATATTAACACAAGATGCGGTTCAGCTATGGTTGCAGTTGCTCTGCACTGCTGTAATCAGCATGGGTTGGTGAAGCGGTGGGATGTGCATAGTAGTTAAATATTTACTGTGCCATGATTTTGAAAGTTTGGAACATTGAACCCTGATGCTGCGTACTATCTCCCTGGAGATTTGAACATGTACCTTGGTGTTGGTGTGCTGACATTTGCAGTGCTGACTGTGAAGTGGACAGGCAGTTCTGAGTGCTGTATCATTTTTTTAAAATATAAAAACATATTACTGATTGTCTCTGCTGAGAAATCTGCTACTCTTGGAATGTCCTCACTCAATCCCCCGCCCCAGGTCTCTGTTAAAAGATGAAAGCCATGAGCTAATTACAGACCAGGCCTTAATCAAGGATCTCCTGTTTTTCTGAGTTAATTATAGCTGTAGTTGCTAAGAGGGAAGATCATATCCATTTTATGATGTTTGAAGGGAAACCCACGTCATTTTACACGGGTGCGAAGTTGTAAATGTTCCTTGATGTCTGTGTGAGAGAGGAAGCTTATCATAGATCAAAGATAGTCATTTGAAGAACATGAGTTATGCTGAGGTTGCAGAATTTAATACTTGAAAAAGACATCCTGTTTTTATATAGAGATATTTGTTTATATATTCTGACAGAGGAGGAGCTAGGTGACCTCACATGAAGGGATTGACAAATACAATTTTCTTTAAGGAATATTCTGTTTTACTACACAGAGACACTTCTATCTAGACTCTGACAAAAAACATCTGTGAGCACTTTAAGCAGGTATTTAGAGAGAGAGAGACAAATCTAAGTACTGTAGTAAGAATTACACTGTTAAAACCTGTTTTGTTTAAGAGATTTGTATGTCTTGTGATATAATAGTTCTGTATTTTATGTGTTACATATTTTTTATCTATTGTAGTAAAACTCTATTTTTTAGAGCTTACTTGGTCTGTCTTTGACTTCTTTCTTTTACAAGTAGAGTATATATGGTTAAAGCAGACACTATATATAAGCTAGAATGGTGATACCAAACTGGAAAATAGGTAAGCGTTTTAAATCTGAGGTCTTTTATTACAGTTTTTAAGGGTTCATTTCTGTACACCTGGTTAGGTGCCCGTAGGCAAAGATATCTAGCTCCCTGAAGACAGAATTATCTGAGCCTGTGCATTGTGTATGCTAGCAAGAGGTTCACAGTTTGAATCCCTCCAGAACTTGAGACCAAAGGTTGACTTGAACCCACAAAAACAGACAAGATGGTTACCTTGTTCTGTTAACTGTTCACAAGACTGCGCTAGGAGGTTGGCACTTTGGGAGTAGAGGGCTGACCTACTGAGTGGGTTTGTGACACTGACGTATTCAGCTTTGGGAGTATTGATGGGAGGTATATTCACAAATGTACTGCTTGTTTGTGTTACAGGTTTTGCAGGAGGAATTGCAGAACTTTAATCAACGTTCTGTGTGCTGTTAAGAGTCAGGCTGCTTTGATTTTATTTCTTTAACTGTTGGTGTTCTGCTGGCTGAATTCAGGAGGGTACTCAATTTTTGCCGGTCTGCTATTGATGTGCTCCAGTAATTACTAAGACTGGTAACACATCGATGCCCCATGACTACATAATCTCTCTAGATGCAAGTCTAACACCAGAGAGAATCTGGATGCCAGTACATCTGATACAATGAGAGAGGTGGTGGCTGAACCTCTCACAACCCTTTTTAGCCAGTCACTGGAAATAGGAGATGTACTCAAAGACTGGAGGACAGCTGATGAAGTCCCTTTATAGAAAAGCAAGAACAGAGAGGAAGCGGGAAACTACAGACCAGACAGCCTTGCCTGAGTAGTGGGGAAGATCATGGAAACACTACTGATGGAAAGAATAGTGGAACACCTGGTTGCCAACAGTCTACAGGACCCAAGGCAACATGGTTTTACTGGGAGAAGGTTGTGCCAGACTAATCTCATTGAATTTTTTGACTGGGTGACAAGGGAGGTGGATCGTGGGGGGGGTGTTAGGGACAGTGGATGTGGCCTACCAGAACTTCAGCAAGGCCTTTGATACTGTGCCACATAGAAGGTTGTTAAACAAGCTGGGGAACATGGGAGTGGTTGGGATGGTGATGGGTGGGTGGGGAACTTGCTGCATTGCAGGACATACAGAGTGGTGGTAAATGGCTGTCACTCCACCGAGGGAAGGATGAAGAGTGGGGTGCCACAGGGATCAGTACTGGGTCCAGTCCTTTTCAACATCTTCATCAGTGACATTACAGATGACCTAGAAGGGAGTATTTGCCTGTTTGCTGCTGACACAAAGCTCTACAACAGGGTGGACATGCCAGAGGGTGTAGCTAGGATGAGGAGAGACCTGCAGAAGCTTGAGGACTTGTCAAGGGAATGGCAGTTGATATTCAATGCAAAGAAATGTAAAATAATGCACATGGGGCACAAAAACCCAGGAATAACATATCAGCTTGAAGGGGGAGGATATAGAATGCTCCAAGCAGGAAAGGGACCTAGGGGTTATCATCTCTGATGACCTCAGAATAGGGAATCAGTGCAACAAGGCAGCAGGAAAAGCAAGCAGGATGCTGGGATGCATAGGTAGGGGTATCACCAGCAGGAAAAGATTTTACTGGGTTTTACTGGGAGGAGGTTGTAAAAAAAAAAAAACACAACTAGGCCTCATGCTGGAATCCATAAGCAGTTTGTTCAAGAAGGCTGTGCACAATAAACAAACAAGAAATGCTACAAAGGAGGGCTATAAGTCCCTTCCAGGCTCACATCACTTGCACAAAAATCCATTACTTTTAAGGGTCCAAAATGGTTTAATGAACTACTTGGCACTCTGACAGTAAATACTAGGATGAGTCTGTTCAAAAGGGGTCTACGATCCCACCTCGAGGGCACCACCACCTGTAGCTGTGCAAGAAATTAATTTTGACTAAATCCCCCTGCCCTTTCCCCGTGCCTTTCACCTCCCTGTCTCCCCACTCCCCACCTCTTTCGCTAACTACACCCTGCCTACACTACCTTCCCCTCTACTCCTGCCCTCATTATCCCTATCCACTTTGACAATGCCAGTCTGGCTGCTCATCCTTTTTCCCTTTCTTTTTTCCTTTCTTCCCTTTTCCCTTCAATCCCTATAGCTAAACAGGGACCAACTTCTTGACATGTCTCCCACTATCACTAATGTATCTATCCCTACATTGCAACAACATGATATAGTGCTATATACTCCTACTATGTAGTTGTACTTGAAACTAGCAAGACCTGTACCTCATGTGCCATTTTAATGCTCTCCATGATGTATACCATGCTTTCTTTGCCACTGTTTATTCTTAATTGTTGTTCTTACTGTATTCTTGTTCTTAGTTATTGTACTATTTGTATTTGTGCTGTACTTGTCTTTGCTCTGTTTGTCCCTGACTTGGAACCTTTGAAAGTGAGTCTTTGACTCAAAGGTGTTAATCCTAATCTAAATAAATGAAAAAAAAAAAAAAAAAGGAGAGGTCATAATTCCACTATACAAGACATTAGTGAGTCCATACCTCAAGTACAGTGTCCCGTTCTGGAGGCCTTACCTATGTAAGGACATAGACAGGGTAGAGGCAGTTCAGAGAAAGGCAACCAAGATAGTGCAAGGATTACATCACAAAACCTATGAGGACAGGCTGAAAGACTTAAATATGTACTCCCTGGAAGAGAGGAGGGAGAAGGAGATATGATAGAGACATAGAAGTACCTCACAGGCATGAACAAGGTGCAGGAAAATACAATTTTTCATAGAAAAAAATGTTCCCGGACTAGGGGACATGGGATAAAACTGGAGGGGGGAGGTTCAGAGTGAACATGAAGAAGTATTTCTTATTGGAGCGGGTGGTGGACAAATGGAACAGCCTGCTGGAGGAGGCAGTGGGAGCTGAAACGATTACAGGATTTAAGAATGCATGGGATAGACATCAGGGGATCCTGGTAGTTGGGGGAAAAGGACAACCTAGCTCCAGAGAAGATTGAAGAAGCAAAGTTACGTGCACTAATGGGCAGACTAGGTGGGCTGTAGGCCCTTATCTGCCATCAACATCCATGTAACTATGTATCTGTGATTGGTATATCATTTACTTAACTCTGCTGCCTCTGAAATTTCAGGTATGGGTTGCCTAAGCAATTCACCCCCATGGACTTTAACTTATACCAATATTGATCTTCAGAGTGAATTGTTTGCTTTGGGTGCAAGTATAGAGAGGGGGCACCTGGTGGACACCTATAGTACTTATATACTGCTTGGATATTTGAATGGGGCACAGTGGGTTCTCAGGATCTGCAAACAGGAAACCTCTGAGAGCCTCTTTATTTTGTTCTTGTGGGCTAGCATGATTTTTGCTATGAGGATTAAATGCATGGGAGAGGAACTCTGATCCATTTTCATCTCTGTCAATAATAAAGGAGTCTTGTTTGAGTTCTCTCACTCCCTCCCTTACAAGCAAGCTAGACCAAGTTGAAGCTCAAACCACACATGCCTGACAGGTCTATCTGATGTGGTGGGGAGCTAGTGCTTTTGAGGATCTTAATTTGGCTAGATCTGAATTGATAATGGGTGGGTGGTGGTTCATTGAAACATAGAAACAGAATTTGTCAACAGAAAAGGACCACCAGGCCCATCCAGTCTGCCCATAAGCCCAATACTTGATTTCAGCCTCTGACCCTATTTGGTCAGTGGCTTGCCTTCCCTATGCTCCACCTCTAAGGTTCCCTTATTCCTGTCCCAGGCATGTTTAAATTCTTCCACAGTGCTTGCTCCCACCACCTTTTGTGGCAGACTATTTCATGTGTCCACCACCCTCTTCAAGAAGAAAAAATTTCTCACATTCCCTCTTAACCTGCCACCCTCCAGTCTCATATCATGCCCCCTCGTTCCTGAACTCTTCCTGTACTGGAAGATGTCTCCCCCACACCCGTACCTTGTTAATGCTCTTAAGGTATTTTCTATCATGCCCCCTCTCTCCCTCCTCTCCTCCAACAAGTACATATTGAGGCCATTTAATATCTCCTTATAAGATTTGTGGTGCAAGCCATGTAGCATCTTAATCGCCTTTCTCTGAACCACCCCCACCCTGTCAATGTCCTTACAAAGATGTGGCCTCCAGAACTGCGCACAGTACTCTAGGTGAGGCCTGACTAGTGTTTTATACAAAGGCATCACCACCTCTCACCTTCTGCTAAAGATACCGCTGCCTATGCACCCCAGCATGATGCTGGCCCTCCCTGCAGCCTTGGTACTCTGCTTTGACATTTTTAGGTCATCTGAAATAATAACCACTAGGTCTCTTTCTTCCTAGGTGATTGTCAGCACCCCCCATCCTGTAGCTCTCCCCAGGGTTTCTCTGTTCCAGGTGCATAATTTTGCATTTCTTTGAGTTAAATCTCAGTTGCCACACCTCCGACCATTTTTCAAGCTTCCCCAGGTCCCTTCTCATTGTCTCCACACCATCTGGAGTATCCACCCTGTTCTAGATCTTGGCGTCATCTGCAAACAGGCAGAACTTTCCCTCCGGCCCTTTCACAATTTCAGTAATAAAGACATTGAACAAGACTGGCTGAAGGACTGATCCCAGTGGTATCCCACTGGTCACCCCCTTTCACCAGATTGTATCCCATTTACCACCGCACTCTGTCTCCTGTTAGTTAGCCAGTTCCTAACCCAGTTAACCACCTTATGTTCCATGTTCAGACTACCCATCTTGTTAACCAGCCTCTTATGTGGGACGGTGTCAATCGCCTTGCTGAAATCAAAGTAGGCATTGCCCACTGCCCTCCCCCCTTGATTTACTTCCTTTGTTTCCCAGTCAAAGAAATCTGTCAGATTTTTCTGCAATAACCTACCCCCTGTGAATCCATGAACTACAACTCTTCAGTATGCTGAGAATCCTGCAAAGGGACAAGAGCCCAGCAAAAATGGTGGGGGGGGGAGTAATGAAGTTCAGTCAGATGGGGAGTGGAGATGGGGTGGGGGGTAAAGGGAGGTAGCAGTCAAAGGTAGCCTTGAAATTAGGGGGCATTAGAGAGGGGATGCTGGGGAAAGAGAGTTTGATAAGACAGGGGAAACTAGATGCAGTTGCAACAATGTGCTTTCAGAGGAGGAGCAATAGTGCGTGACTGGGTTTAGCAGAGCAAACATTTAGCAGGAAGAAATTCCAGATGCTGGGGAACTTGTGCGAGAAGGTGGTTTGACCAGATGGAGTGCACCGTGGTGGGAGTGCAAAAATTCTATGTGTGGATGCACGGACGGTATAGCAGGAGTTGGGGGGGGGCTTGATAAGAGGGAGGGATAGGTAAGGCGGTAGAGATCCAAGCCAGAACTTCCCAATTAGCATTATATGATGGGCGTCTGGCATTGAAGTAGAAAAAGGAGATAAAGGTATAAAGATCATAGTGGAAAGTGGAGGGTATCCAAGTGCATCACGACAGAAGGAATTGAAGAAGAATAATCAGCATTTATATACAGCTTTTCATATATAGCACATCCCAAAGCACTTTACAAGCAATGCTAGACTGGTAATGAAGTGATTGAATGTGTAGTGGCAGCCATATCGCACATCAGCACCCACACACAGCCTGGACAATTTCATGAGCCAGTTTATGGGAAGGGGAATGTTGGTCAGGACACCGAAAATGTCTCCTACTCTATGCGAAGAGTTCCCTGGGTTCTTTCCACCTGGACACCCACCAGGGCAACACCAGGATGGGTGAAAGGGAACTCTGTTTAACATCTCATCCAAAGGAGTGCACACCCCAGCAGTACAGCACCCACCAATACTGCACTCGGATGTCAGTGTTTTTAGGTGCAAGTCCAATCCCAGTATGGGATGAGAACCCATGACCTTCTGGTCCAGAGGTGGATGTGCTGCCAACTGAGCCACACTGACACCCTATTTGAAGAATGTTCAGCCTGGAGAATATGGATTTGGGGGCAGAAATGTAGATTATCTCTCGAAATTGGGGACTAGGAGAATCATGTTTTGGACAATTTCTCTCCTGGCTTGCATTGGCAGGCAGCTGTGGTGTCTGTACAGAGCACTGAGGTGTGCACAAATCCCTTCACAAAAGAAATGGTCCAATAAGAGCTCACTGAGCTCAGGGTGGATGAGGCAATGGGACCAGATGGCATACATCCCAGAGTACTAAAGGAGCTAAAGGTGGAACTAGCAGAGCTATTATCAGAACTGTTTAGTGAGTCTGTGAGTACAGGAGATATCCCAGAAGACTGGAGAAGGGCACTTGTGATCCCGCTTCACAAGAGTGGTAGCAGGAAGGGGGCAGAAAACTACAGACCAGTTAGTCTTGCCTCAGTAATGGGCAAGATTATGGAGGCACTTCTTAATGAAAGGATAGTGCAATACCTGGAATCCATTGGAGCACAGGATCCAAGATGGCATGAGTTTACAGCAGGAAGGGCCTGTCAAACTAATCTCATAGATTTCTTTGACTGGGCAAACAGAGTGGTGGACCAAGGGGTTGCAGTTGATGTCACCTACCTTGACTTCAGCAAAGCTTTCAATACGGTTCCATATAGAAGATTGATTAATAAGCTGGGTAGGCTGGGGCTGGGTCAGAAGTTGGTCAGCTGGTTGGCGGGCAGAACACAGAGAGTGGTGGTATATGGTATAGTAGAACAGATGCAAGTCACAAGTGGGGTACCTCAGGGCTCGGTCCTGGGGCCAATCCTCTTCAGTGTCTTAATCAGTGACATTGCAGATGGACTGAAGGGTAAGGTTTGTCTGTTTGCAGATGATACCAAGATCTGCCACACAGTAGATGATCCAAATGGGGTGGGCAGAATGAGAAGAGATCTGGATTAACTGGCAAAATGGTCAGAAAATGGCAACTGGGATTTAAAGCAAAGAAGTGCAAGATCATGCACATAGGGAAGAGAAACCCTGAAGCCACCTATAGGTTGGGAGTGGAGTTGCTGGCAATTACAAGGGAAGAAAGAGACTTGGGCATCATTGTCACAGATGACCTGAAACCATCCAAGCAGACCACTAAAGCAGTAGGCAAAGCTAGGGGGATGTTGCGGTGTATTAGCAGGGGTATCACAAGTTGTAAGAGGTGGGTAATAATCCCTCTTTATAAGACACTGGTTAAGCCCCATCTGGAGTACTGCGTTCAGTACTGGAGGCCGCACCTTCACAAGGACATTAACAAAATGGAGGCAGTCCAGAGAAGGGCAACTAAAATGGTGCAGGGACTGCATCAGAAAACATATGAGGACAGATTAACAGATCTCAATATTTATACACTAGAACAAAGGAGGGAGGGAGAGAGGTAATATGATGGAAACATTAAAACATCTTAAGGGCGTTAACAAGGTGAAAGTCCAACATGTTTCAGTAGAAGAAAAATAGCAGAACAAGAGGACACAGAGATTAGAGGGCGGTGACTTAAGGAGCTTAATATGTATACCCTCAAGGAAAGGAGGGACGTGATAGAAACTTTCAAGTACCTCAAGGGAATTGGCAAAGTCCAAGAGGGTAGTATCTTTCAGAAAAAGAGGTGTGCAAGAACAAGGGGGGACAATTTGAAGATGGAGGGGGGACAGCTCAGAGGTAATGTGAGGTAGTATTTTTTCTTGGAGAGGGTTGTGGATGCATGGAACTTGCCTTCCTGAGGAGGTTGTGGAGTCAAAAACAGTGGGGAAATTCAAGAATGCATGGAACAGACACAAGGCAATTCTAGGGGTTGGGGGGTAGAAGGAAGTAGGCTGTTGGTTAACTAGGATCTGCAGCCTATCCATTAAGTAGGGAAATGGGCAGACTGGATGGGCCAAGCGGTTCTTATCTGCCATCAAATTCTGTTTCTATGTTTCTATGTTGCCTCGGGTCCTGGGCACCATTGGATTGCAGATGTCCCACTGTTCTTTCTTTCAGCAGCGCCTCCATGATCTTTCTCACTACTGAGGTGAGGCTAACTGGCCTATAGTTCCCCATATCCTTCCTACTGCCAGATTTGTGTAGAGGGACCACATGTGCCCTCTTCCAGTCCTCTGGAACCACTCCTATGTTGAGTGATTCAGTGAACATGGCTGCCAGAGGTGCTGCTTGCACTCTTCATAGTTCCCTAAATATCCTTGGGTATATGCCATCTGGCCCCATCGCTTTGTCCCCCTTCAGTTTTGTGAGCTCCTCCAGGGCTCTTTTCTCTGTGAATCGACTGGTGTCCACCTCTCCCACCCCTTGGCATCTGTTGCTTAGTTGTGGTCCCTGCCCTACACTCCCCTTCATCCCCTTTGAGCCTTACAATCCCCCCCAGTTTTTCGTCTTTCACTGATGTACCTATATAATGTCTTATCCCCTTTCTTTACCAACTGTGCCAATCCTTCATCAGTCCATGCCTTTGCTCTCCTAACAACCTTGCTTCCTAAGACACTCCAGGTATACCTCCCTGTCTTCCTCCCCCCTTTCAGTCTCCTTGTATTTCTTAAAAGCTGCCCCTTTAGCTCTTACTTTGTCTGCAACCTCATTCGAGAACCATAGTGGCTTCCTCCTTCTTTTACCTTTGGATACCAACCTGATGCATTGGTTTGTCACTTCCAGTACTGTATGACCCTTTTTAGGTGACCCCACTGCTCTTCCACCCCCTCTCCTACCTCCCTCTTCTCCAGGGCTATTCTGATACATCTTGCCATACCAGCGAAGTCCGCCTTCCTGAAATCCAAAACCCGCACCCTTGTGTTACTTGACTGAGTCCCTGTCTCCAAGCTAAACAACACTATGTGGTGGTCGCTGGATCCAAGTTGTCCTTCTACCTGGACATCTGCAATTCTGTCCCTGTTGGTCAATACTAGGTCCAGAATCACCCTGTCTCTGATGGAATCAAGCACAAGCTTCCTTAGACCTGCCCCCTGTAGGGGATCCAGGATGTCTCTGCTTCTGGCTGAAGCAGCTGCCTGGGTGGTCCAATCCACGTCTGGCATATTAAAATCCCCTAGCAGCAGAACTTCACCATTTGACACCATCTCGTGGATTTTATCCACTAGCTCCCTGTCCACATCCTCCCCCTGTGCAGGAGGCCTGTAGAGCACCCCTGTGCATATTGCTACATGATTGCCAGGTTCAAGGGTGACCCACAGTGCCTCATCCTCCCCCTGCCCTCCTGTACCTCAGTTTACTTTATACCCCCTCTGACATACAGGGCCACCCCCCTTCTTTCTACAATTCCTATCTGTCCTGAACAGAACATAACCCTGTATATTTATGCCCCACCCATGATTTACAGTGTACCATGTCTCAGTTATTGCTACTATTTCCAGATCTGCCTCTACCATCAAGGCCTCTAGTTCTGGGATTTTATTTCCCAGGCTGCGGGCATTAGTTAATATGGCCGTCCATGTTTTGCTACCTATCCTCCCTCTGCCCCTGTTTCTTCTCTCCTGCTTCTTCCCTCCCTCCTCCCCCATTATTTTTCCTGAGTGGACCCAATGCCACTGCTTCACCCTCTCTGACTCCTTCAGTTGTCCCTGATGTCAAATTATTTTTCTGCATGTGCCCATGGGGGGGATTTACTAAGCCTCCTGATCTTCCTGCCCCCCTGGCCAGTTTAAATGCTTGCTGCTGAAACATTCAAACTTTGCACTCAGGACCATGGTCCCCTTTCCAGATGGATTCAGGCCATTGTCCGTATACAGGCTTGCATCTGTCCAGGTGTGGCCCCAGTCCCTCATGAAGCCAAAACCCTCCCTTTCACACAGTTCCTTCAACTAGAAGTTGAATTTCTGAATACGGAGTGTCCTAGCCTCCCCCATGCCATGGATGGGTAATACCTCTGAGACGGAGACAGAGTGTGCTACCTGTTTCAGGCTCCCCTCCCAGCTTCCTGAAATCTCCCTGGATTCTGACTATCTCCACCTTGTCTCCTGCCAGGTCATTCATCCCCAGGTCACACAATCCTGTCCCTCTTTCCTTAGCTCTTTAAAATTGAAATAAAAACATTATTTGCTGATTTAAATGCTGCATCTGTGTTAATATTTAACTGTCTATTGTTTTCAAGATTGTATCGGTTGATATCAGCCCTCAGACAGACTAGGGAGCTGACAGTATAAACTCTGCCTTCGGTGGTTCTCCAACTAGCATGGAAGCCTTTTAGTACAGTGCATAGCTCTGCAGGATTACTGTCTTTGTAACTGAATGACATATTTTGACTGTTTAGCCAGTTGTTCAGCTCATTTATGGCCCACACTGTACTTTTTTGTATGTTGGCCTTGTCTTTTGCCTTTTCCAAGGCATCTACTTCTGAGGGGCACAGATCTGTATGCCGATTACTTTGACTGGATTTTAAATATTGACTGTCTGCACTGCTCTCATATCTGTGCATGGCAGCCCTCAGTTGATAAGTGGTCATCTTATGGGTTTGTGGACCGCAGCCATGACCAGATTGTTTCATGCCTCTGTCACTGCCTCGCAGTGCTGTTCTCTGCTTGATGGTGTCTGTGCAATTGTGTTGTAGTACAGGTTTTTTTTGTTTTACAGTCGAACACTGTATGATTTTTTTTGTTTGCAATATCTATGCCTGTTAAGTGCCTGATGCTTCTACTGTTAGACATCAGCTTCCCATGTGCTGTCTGCTTGCAGCTGCAAGCAATTTATGCTTCTGATGCAGCACATTCTTTTGCTGGAGATTTAGTTATCTGGTGTGGAGCTTCCCCATTTGGAAACGTTTCAGCAAGTCACTCTTTAGACTTAGGTGGTCAAAAATAGTAAAACCGTTTGCCATTGTATTGACTCTTGCAAGCTTCTTATGCTGCTACTTCACACTGCTACCACTCATGCTTCCATCTTTTACTATGAATTTAAGATTCAAATGAATGAATTTCTTTGCTAGTCACTGTACCTGTCGATTTGACATAGGTTGGAGTGAGTACAATGGAGATCACCTTGGTGGGTGGATGAAAAGCAATGTCATTCTCCCTTGCAAGTTGCTGAAATATATATTAGTTCCGACACACACACACTGTCAAGTACAGTCAGTTATAAGCAGAGCAGGGATTCAGTTTTAAGCCTACTCACTCTTAGCATGCATTTATGGTGGATTAATGTATTGTCATGTGATCACTTATATCCAATCAGTCTTCAGGCTCAGAAACCCCATGTTATAAGTATGCATTGTACAGCGATGCACAAACTATTACAAAGAGAATAATTGGTGAAATTGACATAAACAAATGTATGTCATTGTCAATTAAATTCCATAAATCAACACCACACTAACACTACTTAACTACTGTATATTTCCAATTTTCCAATTGGGGGGGTGTTGCTGTTTTGTGTTTTTTGGGGGGGTTTCTCATTTTCTAATTTTTTAAGCATTTCCTACCTTTTTTAATGAACACATCTGCCACCCACCCAAAAAAAAAAATGCAAAAATGATATACATGTACCACGCCACTATAGTTAGGATTGAGTAGTCTATTTAATGTTAAATCCCTAACTTTGCACTTTAATAACTTCACCCCCATTTAACAGATTTGCACTAAATTTTGTATGCGCAGTCAGGGGGCAAGAGAGTCTCTTGACATATCAACTTTTATTCTGCTCAGATGTGCAGATTCTGAGATGCGTATAGTGTGTTTTTAGGCATACGGATGGAACGTTGCCGTCCACATCATTGCAACTAAATTGGCACTGTCAAATGTGATTTGAAAATTCAGTTGCCGGTCATATAGTTGCAGTCTAAATGTCCCTGCCATGACCAAAATACTGGTGACGGCCTGACTGACCACAATGCAACATTTAATCCCACGGAGTTCTGCTTGCTTGTGAATTTTGCAACATCACATCAACTTTGCTATAACCTTGTAGCAACTGATAAAATAATATTTTAAAGGATAATGTGCCATCTGGAAGAGCTTTAGATCATTACTTAAACAGCGATAAAACTGGGCTGTAAACATTTTAATTACCCTCATTTACATCGTGTGAGATTAAATATGTGTGAGATGAGTGTAACATATAGCAAAATCTGGTGCTGAATACCAACATTCTGGTTCTTGGAGTGCTCATTTAATCTCTTGATTTAGCTATGAATATTGAACACAGTACTATAATTGCCAACATCACTCAAGGCAAGTGTCTACTCTATTTTAAAAGATAATATATAAACCAATGTGGTCCTATAAAGCCAAGGATTAAGTCACTAAGAACTGTATATTTGTGCGTGATCTAATTAATTTACAAGCTGTAGAGAGTATTGAAAGAGTACTAAATCACAACAGGTTGACATCCTTGTGTCCTCTACAGAAAGAAGGCAAATCTTGGTTTATGGTGGTAAGATTTTGCACTGGTCTCAGAAATCCTAAAGCTGTGTTTTTTTTTTTTTTTACCATAACAGCTACTACAACTATCCTAAGCCTTATTTTTTTTTAAATGTTATGGGAGTTGCTCGGGTGTGTGCCAGGTAAGGTCTGCAATTTGTCCAGCAACATTGTTTAATTGCGACCTCTTGAAATGTCGGCAAATGGGAAAGTGGCGAAATGTCTGGTCACTATTTGTCCCCGTGATGATATGTCCATATGTTATCAACTGCAACATTTCCTCCATGGATGAATCAGAAGCTCATGCATTTTTAGGAAAAATCAGGGTTTTTTGATGTTTCTTTGTCATCACGTAGCACCCAGATGGTTTGGAAATTTTGGTCTGAAATTTTCAGGGTAGAAAGGGCTTTCTCCAGAATGGTGCCTTTCATTGGTTCAATGAAAAAAATATTAATCTGTTCCCAAGTTTTAAGGATTTGAAATTTCAGTTGAGGCCATTTTAAGTAAGGTCATTTGGATCGATGTTCAGTACTCTACTGAGCATGCTCAGAACTGAAATTTCAAATACTTATAACTTGAGGACTGATTAATATTTTTTCACCAAACCAAAGAAAGGCACTATTCAGGGCAAGCCCTTTCTACACTGAAAACTGCAGACCAAAATTCCAAACCTTCTGGGCTGCATATATATTATAGTGGTGCAGTAGCACCACTACAGTTATAATTGATGTGGTTATTTAATGTTAAACCTTCCTTTTGTACTTTAATAGCTTCTCCTCCATTCAACAGATTTGCAAAAACTTTAGCATGAACCTTCTGGAGGCAAAGTCTCTTGACATGCCAAGTTTTGTTTCAGTTGGGTGTGTGGATTCCACCCTCTGTATAGTACATTATTAGGAAAAATTGTTGTTTTTTGCTGTGTGTCATCATCTAGTGCTCAAACAGTTTGGAATTGTTGCCTGAAATTTTCAGGGTAGAAAGGACTTGTCCCAGAACAGTGCCTTTTGTTGACTTGGTGAAGATATATTCGTCTGTTTCTAAGTTATAAGGATCTGAAATTTCAGTTCAGAGCATGCTCAGTAGGATCTTTAGAATCAATGTTTCATACCCTACTGAGCATGCTCAGTGCTGAAATTTCAAATCCATATAACTTGTTTATAGATTAATATTTTTTCACCAAACCAATGAAAGACACCATTCTGTGGTAAGCCATTTCAACCCTGAAAGTTTCAGACAAAAATTCCAGATCATCTTGACTGCATATATATTATAGTAGTGCAATAAGGTTGAATAGGCTGTTTAATGTGAAACTCCTAATGTGGCACTTTAATAAGTTTGCCCCATTCAACAGATTTGCACTAAATTGTCCATGAGCAGTCTGGGTGGTCGAAATCTTTTCATGTGCCAAGTTTTGTTCTGGTTGGATGTACAGATTCAGAATTTTTTGCTGTTTTTTTTTTTTTTTTTTGTCAGCACCGAGCACCCAAACAGTTTGGAATTTTGCTCTGAAGTTTTCATGGTAGAAAGGGCTTGCCACGGAATGGTGCCTTTCCATTTGTTTGGTGAAAACATGTTAATCTGTTCCCAAGTTATAAGGATTTGAAATTTTGGTTCTGAGCATGATTAGCAGGCTCTTTTGGATAGGATTTTTATATTCCTAACTTCCAGACCAAAGCAGACTATTCAATACCCAGAAACAAGTTTGTCCCTCTGGTAGAACTTGTCCCTAACTAAGTAAGAGTACAAGTAAGAGTCTAATTGCACCAAGTCACAAGTTCAGGACATGAGTCAAATGTCAAGTCTTTATGGTGGCCTTTGGTGGTTCATGGCATATTCATAGGGTGGAACAACTAGTGCTAGTGGAACAGGTGGTCTGATATTATTTAGCACAGGTCCTTGTGGATTTCCATGGGCAGAAGCAAAGTCCACTGTGTCATTGTTGTTCTCTGGAGTGACATCTTCAACAGAATGAGTTGGAACCTTTGAATGTAACAGGTGATCCACCTGCATGTGAACAAATTGATGTCCCACATAAACAGTGCAGGACAGAGGTTCACGTATCTCAGTCACCACCAAAGGAATCCAAGAAACCTTGGATGTTGACCATATCAAACCATCACCCTCTCCCAGAGATGAAAAATCCATAGAGGCTTGGTTGACTTATGACCTTTTTGCTGTTGCAGCTGATGTTTTACGAGAGTTATCAGCCAAATCCTGCTTCAGCAATGACACAGGGGTATGAAGCTGACATTTTAGGGACAGTTCAGCAGGCATTCACTTTGTGACAGTGGGAGGAGTGTTTCTGTATGTGCACAAGAAAAGAGCCAACCTTTGAGTTGTAAGCATTGACTGTGAATCTTGTTTAGTCCAAGTTTTTTTGAATGAATGGACAGCTCACTTGGCAGCCCCAATGGATGCTGGATGGTAAGGTGGAGTCAAAATATGCCAGACCTCGAGCTGCTTTAAGAACAACTTAAAGTCATGGAAAGAAAACTGGGGGCCATTGTCAGACACTAACTCCCATGGTAGTCCATATGAGGCAAAACATTGTCTCAGAAGGTATACAGTCTTTTCCATGGTTGTGACTGGTGTGGAAAGCACTTACAGCCATTTGGAGTGGATGTTGATTGCTACAATTAAACATTGTCCACTTCTGCATAGTCAACATGGATGCGCTCACTTCCATGATGCCCAGGACCAGGCTACAGTTGCAGGTTTGTTGCGGACAGCCACACATGGCAAGAGTTGATTGACAAGATGTTGGATATCTTGATCAAGTCCTGGCTACGAGAGGTATCCCCAGATAATGCCTTCATCTGAGAGATTCCAGGATGATTGTCATGTAAGTAGGACAGTAATCTCTTGTGGAATTTTGGAAGTATCATGAATCAAGCTCCCCCACAGAACACAGCTTTGCTCTACAGACAACTGGTCCTTCTTGTCAAAGTAAGGTCACATAGAGTCTGGTCTCATGTGAAGTTGAGCCAACCATTTAGGGTAAGATCTAGGACTTTAGAGAGGGCAGGATCTCATCTTGTCTCCTCTGCAACATCCTGTAAAGCAACTGGTAATTCCTTGAGATGTGAAAGGTGAACTATTGCCTCATCATCTTCCTTCTCCAAAGGATCTTTCCATGGCAGTCTTGATAAAGTATTTGCATTTGTATGATCCTGAAAATGTCTGTGTTTGATGTCATGGTTGTAAGCTGACAAAATCAGGGCCTTACACTGCATCCTGAGTGCTTCGGGACTTGGTATTGTGGCTATTGGCCCCTGAATTGCTAGTAGAGGCTTGTGATCTGTAAGCAGACTGAATTTCCATCCATACAAATACTTATGGAACTTCTTGACACTGAAAATTATATTCAAGACTTCTTCCTTGATCTGAGCATGGTTTCTTTCGCTTGGGGACAAGGTCCTGGATGCAGAAGTAATTGGGTGTTCCTCCTTTGAGGGTAACACATGAGAGATGATGGCACCCACTCCATATGGGGAGGCATCACATGCCAGCCTCAGAGGTTTGCTGGGTCATAGAACGCTAACCACTTGCTGTTTAGAAGACATTGCATGCAAGCCTGGAATGCTCCCTCACACTGTGATGACCATTTTCATTGAGCTTCTTTCTCTAACAAGTCATGTAGTTGTCGTAACAATGTGGACAAATGAACTATGAACCATCCATGGTAGCTCATGAGGCCTAAGAATGATCTTAACTCTGCCATATTTGTTGGTGCAGGTGCCTTGTCTATAGCATTCATCTTGCTCTCTGTTGGGTGAAGGGCTTGGGCATCAATCTGGTAGCTTAGGTACTCAACAGAATTTGGCAGAAGTTGACATTTGGCTAGCATCACTTTCAGTCTTATACTGCTGCAGTCTGGACAAAACTTGATCCAGGATTGTTAGATGCTCTTCTACTTTGGGTGCTGTTACCAAGATATCATTCATAAAGCAGATTACACAGTCCAGCCCAGTCCATGCAGTATCTGGTCCACTGTATGCTGAAAAATTGCTGGCACTATGGAAACTCTGTAGGCCAAGCGATTATATCAGTAAAGTCCCTTGTGAGTGTTGATGGTTAGATACAGTTCTGACTCTGGTTCCAGTTCCAACTGCTGGCAGGCAAAAGATAAGTTCAGCTTGCTAAAGAACATTCTACCTGCTAATGTGGCAAACAAGTCCTCCACATTTGGTAATGTGTATGGGTCTAGTTCTATACAACAGTTTACTGTAACTGTGTAGTCACCACACAGCCTCACTTCTTTGTGTCACTTTGGAACCACAATGATAGAGGCAGCCCAGTTGCTCCTCTCTACTCATGACACAATACCATGGCTTTTGTGAAAGTCCAGTTCCTTCTCTACCGGTTCCCTTAAGGCGTAGGGTAGTGGTCAAGGCTTGTGGAGAACTGGAGCAGCTCTCTTTCGCACTTGGATCTTCACCTTGAAGTCCTGGATTGTGCTGTAGCCATGCTGGAAAATAGGATGATATTATTCCAGTACCTTGCTAAGTGCATCTTGCAGAGCCTTGGTCACAGTGTTTAAGCTGAAGATCTTTTTCCAGTTCAGCTCATCTTCCTGGGCTAGTTTCTTCCTAGTAATGCAGATCTTTACCCTTGCACTACCACCAGAGGCAAGGTCTACTTTCTTCCCTCACATGTGACTGGTACCTGAATCTCGTACAGCATAGGGACAGCCTCCAGTGTAAGAAGAGAGTTGAATATGCAGTGGTTGCAATGGGCACTGCTGAAGTGTCAGCCTGCATGCTAATAGGTTGTCCTGCCAACTGGATCTGTAGGCAAATGTTCTCACCATTGCCTTGCATTGCATAGACCATGAACATTGGCAACATTTCATTCTCCATTTCAGTTCCTGGAGTGGCATCTGTGACATACTGTAAACAAGCAGTCCCTGATGCCCTTTTACACACTTTCTGTATGTAACCACTTTCCCACAGCCATGGCTTTTCTCATGTTGAACTAAACATGTGCTTTGTTGGTGGGTATAACCATATCTTTAACACTGTTGTTTCGACTTTGTGGAAGTGCCCTGTGATGCTGGCTTCTGAAATGTTTGTGTTTGCTGATAAATGGGTGGTGGACCACTTTGTGGAATGCCCTTGGATCCTTGTGCATGGGTGACATTGTGAACCCTACTCATTTGTGGTTCAGAATGTCCCACTAGTGCCTGGAGCCTTTTTGGGCAAGCTTCATCGTGAGTGCAATGTCACAGGCTGACTTGAAGTTTGGGTTTGCTTCTGACAAAAGCCTTTTGCAATAGGCTTCCCCACTCAGAACACAGACAAAGTGATCCCAAAGGGCCCTATCCAGGGACTGGCCAAATTTACAGATGCATGCCAGACACTTCAATGCAACAATGTTGTCAGCAATAGGTTCCCCTCCTCTTGATTCTGATGATGAAAAATGTAACATTCAGCAATGATAAGAGGCTGGGGTCTGAACTGCCATGCAAAGATCTGGGTTAGGATGTCATCCAGTGCAGTGAGATTCTGGAGAAGGGCATAAATCTGTGGTGGCAAAACTGCTAGGAAGACATCTACCCTGTTGACATCTTCGAATTTGTTTGCCTTCAGCCAGCACTGAAAATGTTATTTATTTATTTAGCTTTTGTTTACCGGGTAAGTACACTAGACCCAGTACCGAGCCTTGAGGCACTCCAGAGGTCATGGGTAGGGGCTCAGAGAGGACTTTATTGAAGCAGATATGCTGCTTTCTGCCATGTAGAAAACCCATTAGCCATTTCATGGCATGGGAGGAGAGGGCAAGTGACCACAACTGTGCACCAAGCAGTTTGTGGTCAACGAGGTAAAAGGCTTTGGACAGGTCAATAAATATTGCACCAGAGAGTTTGCCCTGGTCCATGGCTGTCTGGATACTTGATGTAACCGAGATTAAGGCTGTGGTGGTGCTGTGTCCCTTACGAAAGCCATGCTGGGCTGGAGACAGAAGTTCATGAGAGTGGATATATTCCGAAAGCTACTCAGCCACTACCTTTTCAAGGAGCTTGCTAAGGGTTAGGAGAATGGCAATTGGTAAATAATTGTCAGGCAGTTTGGGATTTCCTTGCTTCAGTACAGGGACAATCCTCGCCTCTTTCCAGATGTCTGGGATGGTCCCCAGACCAAGGGATAGGTTGAAGATAAAGGCTACTGGTGAGGCAATGTGTGCAGCACCAAGCTCAAAGCAAAAATCAAATGTTGCCTTTGATTTGTCAAATTCTTGTACACGTCCAATTTGTGTCATGTTGTTAGGAATGCTGATGAGCTTACTGTACTCAGGTGTGTTATTCTGCATGGAATTGCACTAATTTGGCTTCACTTATGCAGTTCAGCCACTAGGTGCTGATATCGTTCTGCTTGGTGCTGGAAAGGTGCAATTCCAGTCCTCCAGCTTAGAGGGCACTGTGGGTAGTAATGATAGCTATGACTGTGTAGGCTAAACAAAGGTGCTGCCTTTTTTCGAATTTCAGCAGTTGTTGATGCCTGGGAGATTTATGTCTCCCTTAATTTTGGATGCCTGGAATTCCTGGTGGTTTCCTGCTTTTTTGTGCCCCTTTTTACAGGTAAAGGGGTTTTTGATGCATCAATATGTCCCCCAAGAGCTAGCCAATTGTCATAGAGTGTAATTTTTTTTGGGGTCCGTGGATCACAATCACAGAAGCAGCAGATGCAGGAGGCAAGCAACAGAGAAGCAGGCTGCTGGTTATTTATTTTGTTGTGTTTTCCTTATTGGTTACAGTGTTATGGCAGCGCAATCGCGCTAATGGTGGGGTGCCTGCACACAAAAGGAATGTGTAAGCTGCTGGAATGATGGTCGGCTGGAAGCTGGAGACCACAGTCATCAGCAGAAAACTGGTATGCAGGAGTTTGTCAGGGTGAGAGCGATGGTCCAGCGTAAGGTAGCATGGGGGCTTCTTGTTACTGAGGGAACATGCAGCAGCTTACCTGACCTTTTTGTCATGGGGAAGGGGGTCATTTTTCTATGAATCCTCATTACCAATGTCATATTCTAATGCCCTAGACAGACTGACTAAGATACAACACATCAGTTCAGTGGTCATCTTTGTTCATACTCCTAAAGACCAGTTCAGTCACTGCAGGACAGACAAAGTAATGCCCACTGGGTATGGCAGGAACTATACAGTGGACTACAAATGTGTATATGCAAGGACTACGGCCCTAATGACTTCCCTGTACCTCCTACTGCTATACATAGATCTATATGTATATATTATAATCCCCATCTAGCATCAGCTTGAAAACATATAACAGATTAGGGGGAGTGCTAGAGAGGGCAGCTGACTCCTATCTGGGATCAGCCCAAAAGGGTAACATAGGCAACTGAGGGCAGCTATCTGGAGTCAGCTTACATTTGTACTGAGGCTCAAGGAAGCAGTAGGGGGTTAGAGTATTGAGGATTAGCTGTCTAGGCTAATAGGGAATTGTAACTTTTGAAGCCATGCCCAACTGGATTCCATATGGAGGTCTCTATCTGGACAGTACAGTAAGTGGACCAGGGGTCAGGAGAATATGGGGGGAATAGGAACACATACAGACATCAAGATAGTAGAAAGAAGATGGTGTGCTGCAATGGTTGTGGGGCAGCAGTATTCCTGGGGACAATGTGGGTAACAGAGGGCTGTCCAGTGTGCAGGATCCTAGAGCACCTAAGTGCAGAAATAGGGCAGCTCTAATGGGAGCAGGGGAGGCTGGCATGGAGCATAGGAGAAGCAAGACAGAGGAGATAAAGACAGATGGGAGATGCCCAGTGGAGTGAGGTCAGCAGGCAGGGGATGGGTCTAGAGGTGTCACCTAATTTTGGGGGGCACCCCTACCTCGAAGGAAAGGAAGCCCGGGGGGAATGGCAAGTGATGGGGAAGGGGGTGGGACTGTGAGAGATGCAACAGAAATGGGAGCTTTCAAATTGGTGCCTTTAAGAAATAGATTTCACCCACTGTCTGGAATTGAGGAAGGGGAAACAGAAGATAGGGAGGAAGGTTGGGTTAAAACACTGGGGTTGGGGGAGAAGGACAGGAGAAGGAGGGTAGGACAGTACCAAGTGGTCATGGTGGTAGGGTAAGAGAAAACATGGAGAGGGGAGTAGGAGGCAGGGGTAAGGAGGAGGTGAAGGTGAAAGGAGAAGGGGGAAAGAGAGAGAGTGTGTGTGGGTGACCAGAAAGGGAAGGACAGGGAGACGGGTGGGAAGACAGATTGAGGGGTGAATAGAGGCTATGGGGGTGTCAGTGAAGCAGGGCTTGGGGATAATTAGGGTAGGGTGGTAACCATGATAGGGGGAGCAGTTAGGTGAGGGAGGAGCTCATAAGCCAGTCAAAGAAAGAAAATAAGGATTCGTGAGTGGGGAGGCAGAAGGGTGGTAATCCGAGGGGACTCCAAAATTAAGAGTTTTCACTTGGGAAAGAAGGCTGCCTAAATATGGTTAGGAAGGTGGTCTGTATGCCAGAGATGACAGAGGAGGGGATGTCCCCAAAAATTGGGGAGATGGTGAGAACAGATAGGAGGAACCACACATAGTTATACACCTAGGTACTAATGACTTAGCTGGAGAGAATGTGGGGGTAGTACAGGAAAAATTCAGGGTTGTAGGGAGGTCTTGTAGAGAGGCAGCAAGACTGCTTGCATTCTTGGAGGTGCCAGTACTGAGAGCCAGCACAGTTAGGAAGAAAGGGATAGAAGAATTCAATGACTTGCTGAGGGAGTCGTGAAAGGAACAAGGGTATGACTGTATTGGGGCTGGGGGAACACCTGGTCAGATAAAATGCTTTTTGCACAAGACAGACTGCACCTTAGTAGTGGGGGCTAAGGCTCCTCAGGGACAAGCTGGGGGGTACATAAACCAAAAACTTAATTTAAACTACTGGGTGGGTGACAAGCAGGCCTGTAGGCCAAATGTCTCTGGAAGGAGGAGGTCAGCAGAACTCCCCCCATACCAGTAGGGGGCAATGGAGGGTGCAGGGGGAGGGGGAATGAGGGAGTTAGCAGTGTGGGGTTGGAGGGCACAGGTAACGGAATGAAGTCAGAAAATCAGACAGGAAGGAAAAGAAAGGAACAGAATTTAGGTGGAAGGTGGTGTCCCTAAATGCATGAAGTCTTGGAAATAAGATGGATTACCTGTAGGCATCATTGGCTGGCAGGGGAGTGGAAACTGTGGTGATCACGGAGATATGGGTCACACCTAACAATAACTAGGACATCTCAATCCCTGGGTTTAAATTATACAGGAAGGACAGGGAGGTAAGAAAAGAGGGGGCAGTTTACATCAGGGAGAGTAACTTGTATAGCGGGAGAGTCAGAAGAGGGAAGGGTGGAAACTGTGAATTCAGTTACTGTTTAGTAGATGGAAGAAGGTGACAATGGGGATAGTTTACAGACCACTTCTGAAGAAAAAGGGGAGGGTGCTCGCTAATAAATTTTTTCTAGTCTTCTTAGTTTTTCATTTAAATATCTTTATTAGGCATGGCCCCAACATTTTGTCATAATTTTTCTGGCTTCTTCACAGGACTTCTTTTGATCATTTTCCTTAAACAATGAAACTATATATTAAGTAAGCAATAAACCACTCCAGGATGTGCATTTATAGGCATTTAATACACGCCTGGAATGCGTTATGAGTCACGAGGCCACAGGACAAGTGACCTCACAGCACTCTAGGCGTGCATTAAATGCCTATAAATGCACACCCTCGAGTGGATTATTGCACTTATAACATGGGTTCAACAAAAATTCCAAACATGGCCAGAGAAACAACTTTTTCCTCTGTGGAAAGACAGAAAAAGGGACTGTATCCTGCCGCCTCCCGAAGTAGTCCCTCACAAACAAAGCACACTACATGGCTGTAGTGCGTACAGAAATGTCACACATACACTGCTGATGTGATGTGTGACATTTCTTCTGCCTGACAGATGTGTTTACATTTCCCCTGACAGGTGTATGGGATATGGTGCCTGCAGACTCACGGAACCAAGACTCGCACACTGGTGTTCATGCATGGACAGCACTTCTGCTGTGCTGCTGCCTAGTGATACATGGGCCTGATACATGTGCCACTTCTTTGCCTCCGGTCCCCTGCCACACCCACCTACAAGGACAACACAGCTACAAACTCAGGGGATATGCTCTGTGGATGTATATGAGAACTGCTCCTGTTGCTTTCTCATGGAGGTGCAGGGCTCCATGCGACATGTAAAACATGAGCTCTCTCTCTCTCTCTCTCTCTCTCTCTCTCTGCTTGGCTGTCACTACAGAGTGAGAGACACAAAAAGAGAGTCAGTGCAACAATTCGACATTGCATGTCATGCTGTCTGTGCTCTGACTGTCCCCCCCCCCCACTCTCTCCCTCTCTTTAACTCAGGGTGTCTCTTTCACTGTCTCACTCGCTTTCCCTCTCTCTAACAAGACAGTCGGTGTCACTGTCACTATCACTGTCTGTCTTACTCTGTTTCATCACCACCTGCTTCCATTAGGAGTCACGGTGCTGGATCGGCAGCATGGTTCATTGAGGAGCAAGTGACGGACAGCAGTGCAGGGGGAAAACACAGGTAATCACACTGGAAGTGTTCTGCACACTCTGAAAGCTGTTGGTCTGGGGAGGTAGCCCTGCTGATGGTCTGACAGTCTAACATCCACTGAGACAGAGCCTGCAGAGCACTTGTTATGGAATGCAGCACAGAGCTTTCAGCTGTCTCTCTCTCTGTCTCTCCCCTTCCCCAAATACCCTGCTGCAGGCAAGTGCAGGTGGTCACCAATGCTGCACGGGGATTGGGCAGATGCTGCTGCCTACTGACTTCATCATGTTATTAGGAATACACTTCAGACAGAGAGCACAGATATAAGTGCTGAATATGGGACATGGGTACAGTGACAACAGCGTTATCTCTCTCTGTCTCTCTCTCTCTCTCTCTACACACCTCTCATTAAAGCCTTCCCCCCCATGTCTTGCTATCTCTCCCGACACCCAGGGGTGGCTCCCGCTAGCAGTATAACATACACTGGGTTGGGGGGGGACATATGTAACTGTGCATTTCATTTCTGGTATGGCAGGGGGGAACAGGCTATCATGTACAGAATCCTGTCACTGTCTGCACATCCCTTGGGATGGTGATTACTGTAATATTACACATACAGTGTGAGTTCTGGAAGGGTGATTACTGTTATACTGTGGCATACGGAACACTCACTAAGCATCCCCGCAATATGGCTGCCATCTAACTTTTCATTCTGGATGAATTAAGTAGTGCCATCCTGCCCTAGGATCTTGCCTGAGGGAGAATCACAGGAACCGTGTGTGTGTACAGGCATTTAATGCACGGTCACCTGATGCTGTCTTATCAAGCCTATTGGCCTATGATCTTTACCCATGTTATAATTAAGCAATAATGCATGAGAGGGTGTAGTATATCATGGAATATCGTCATGCCTAGGGTGCATTGTGAGGCATGAGGCCACAGGCTGAGTGCCTCATGCACCCGAGACGTGATGCAATCCCATGATATACTACACCCTGGAGTGCATTATTGCTATTATGAATTGGCTTAAAATTAATTTCAGTAAAAAATTAAAAGAAAAAATGTTAAAGCATTTTGAAAATGCATCTTTTGGGATGTTGGAGGAATATCTTTTAACAAAATAGTTCCTGGAGGGCTCTGGGCAGCAGGTGGCACTGTTGTAAATGGTATGCATAATCTGTCTCACTCTGCCTCGGTACTGGGTCATAATGTTGCATGCTTAATAGCGTACGGCATTATGGCAAAATCCAGACCTGTGTGCTCCTCGAGTTGGACCCCCCCCGGAGTTGAGAATCTTTAGTGGGGGGGTTGGGGGATGTGGGGGACGTAGCCCACCACAAAACAAAGACATGATGCCTCATGGCATTAATCGCACAGCACGATAATGCCATGTGGCATTATGTCTCGTGACATAATGACCCCGTGCCCTCTGCCAGCACTATTGTGTTTGATCCGGTCCCACTGCCTGCTCTGAGACTGCGTAAAGATATGTGCGACTTCCTGTTGATTTTCATAGTTGGCAGTTGGAGTTTTTCAGCACTGTGAATGTTTTTTTTTTAAACAAAAAAGTCACAGGCTGTGGAATGCCGCAAGTGAGGACAATGTGGTGTGAAGGAAGGTATGGAAGTACGTGTGTCACGAGGCAGTTCTTGGACATTAGAGTTGGGAGTGTTTCAGTTAGGCTGCCGGTGCTTTAGTGTGGTTGGTGTTTTTTTTTATTATTGGTTTGACTCAAGTGGCAGGAATGGTGTGTGGCATGAGCAGGCAGGACGATGTCTCAGTGTGTGAGAGGAGTGACCGTGTTGGAAGCCTGCAGTGCGCAGCTTGTTATCGGTGGCACAAGACAGAGTCTGTCAAACACTAGGAGGGAGGTAACTGGTTGTAGTGAGTAATGCTTTTATTTGGAGTCAGACAGAAAAGGTTGTGTTAGGCTGCTGATGACAAATGTACGGACTGATTTGAAGCAGGTAAAATTACCTGTTAGCTGCCACAGTGTACAAAATGTTTGTTTTTTTTGTTTAGCATCGGCCATCTCAGTGCCTGACTTGCTCCAGACCATGAGAGGTGGGGAATGTTGTGGTCAGAGGAGTTCCTTCTGAGTGAGGATGCTGGTGGCCAGAGGCTTTTTGAAGCAATGAGTATGTACACCCATATCATCACGGCTTTAGAGACCTCTCAGCCAATCAGCTTTCTCAATTTTTGAGAACCAGTTCATAATTAAACAGTAAGGCACTCCAAGGTGTGTCTTATCGTGCAATAACTTCACTTCTGGGGTGAGTTGAAGCATGAGATGAAGCTGAGTGCTTCCACCACCCCAGGAGTGATGTTATTACACAATAACAGATACCTTGAAGTGCCTTATTGTAGTTATACAATGGCTTGTTGTTAGATATAGAATACAAAAAAATGTTTTTAAAGATGTTTTTGTTAGTGTGGAAAAATATTTTTATTTCTTAAGAGAAGATCCTCTAATGCATCAGTCAGGAGGTTTACAATGATGTTATTGTGTAATAACATCACTGTCTCAATGGATCAGCAGCCAATCAGCTTCTTACATTTTTCCTTGCCATTGTATAATATGAATTATGAACTATGGATCGTAAATGCAGGAATCTGATTGGCCAAGAGCTCTTTGAAGCCATGATGATATCGGGCTACATCATCATGGCTTCAAAAAAGTTCTGTCCACCAGCCTCCTTGCTCTCAGAGCAGTGTTCCTTACAACTATGCCCACAAGAGAAAGCAGCACAGCGCAAACTGCTGCCAGAAACAATGATCCAGTGCGTCTTCAAAAATTAAAAAAAAAATCCACTTGCCATCTCATTTCCCTGCCAACATCCCTGTAATCCTGCTGCTGAAATTTAGTGCCACAATTCAACCCGCGCTTCTTTTTAACGAAGCGCTACTGTGTGAGAGTTTACTCTCTCTCTCTCTCTCTCTCACTTGTTCCTTTTAGAGGCACATGCATGGCTGCCCATTTACTAAACGCAGTATCATTTAAAAAAATTACAGTTCTTACTTCCTCTACTACCACAACCAAACTAAATACTGAAACTTAAGGTACTCTCACACGCAGACGTCATCCTGCTTCCTCATGCCACATATCAATCCTGCCGCTCAAGTGACCCCTCTCCCCAAAAAAAACCCCACAGATCACACTAAAGCACTGGCAACCATGCTGAATTTGTAAAAAAAAAAAACATTCACTGTGCCAAAAACAACTAACTTCCAAGAATCAACAGGAAGTCGACAGTAAAACTGTGTCAAACACAGTAATGCTGGCAGCCTAACAAAGATTATTCAGACCATTTACAACAGTGCCACCTGCTGCCAAGAACTCTCCAGAAACTATTTTGTTAAAAGATACTCCTCCAACATCAGAAAACATGCACTTTCAAGAGTTTTAAATTTTTTTACTGCAGAAAACTTTAGACCCTGTTCATAATATAATAATGCACTCCAGGGTGTGGTATATCGGGATATTGTCACTTGGTTTGGATGCACTCGCCTCGCGACCTCGTGCCCAACCACCTGAGGCATGATGATATCCCATGATATACCACACCCTGTCATGCATTATTGCTTAATTATACAATGGCAAGAAAAAATCTAGGAAGCTGATTGGCTGCTGAGCCCTAGACACAGTGATGCTGTTTCATGATAATATCACTGTATATAGGGCAGGCAGTGAAACCACCACATGACCACTGAGGAATCACTGCCTACTTCATGGGCAGCGAAGCAAACATTACCCATCAGGGCTCCCAGGTCACAGCTGCTGCCCCCGAATGTCCCCCAGTCAGGAAACTACAGGAAACACAACACTACAGTTCCACACCTTTTCATTTTCCTTTTTAAACCAAGCGGCTACATTGAACTCAAAGCAGGCAGGACAGGCAGCTAGACAAGGATGGAGCCAGGCAAAAGAAAGTTACAAGAGTGCAGGCAGCTCAGTTTCTGATTGTGAGTGAAACTTGTGAAATACAACTGCCATACAATTTTCAAAGCCCTCCTCCTCTCCAACTGAAACAATTTCACATTCCTTTCCTTTTCTACTTCTCACCACAAAAACTACAGTTCCTCGCTTGGCATCCCTTTCAAACACCCTGCCCACCAATTTTAGTGAGTACCTTCATGACCAAAGATCCGCTCGAGCCTGGTTGGCTGTTTAGCTGAAAAGCCGCAGACAGTGCCAACATGAAAAAGTAAAGAAAGTGTCTGTTTTTTTATGTTTTTCTTTTGTTTTCAGCAAAACACTTGCCTATAGTAAAATTCCTCTTTGCCTCGAAATCCTCTTTTCCATCAGTGCTGCATGCGCCCACTTCAAATTTGCGATGTACACTCTGTGAATGGCGCTGTACACTCACCAAATGGCAAAAGGCTTGTTAGCCACAAAAAAAATGAATTTAAAATGGGAAATAGAAACAAAAACAAGTACTTATAGCTATGCTAGAAGGTAGAAAAGGTGGAAGCCAACAGGAAGGGCAGAGGGCAGTCACACAACATAAAGCAGGATCACTGTGCCAGCATCTCTACCTTGTGGTGGAAGAAATACAGTATGCTGGACTTTTGTTTTTAAACATATATCTATACCCACAAAAATCAAATAGAAAGTGGATAAACATGTATTTTTTTTCTTTGTTCTTTTTTTAATTACCAAACAAGCCATTGTATAATAGCAATAAGGCACTCCAGGGTGTGTGTGTTATTGTGTAATAACATCACTCCTGGGGTGGTGGAAGCACTTGGCTTCACCTCATGCTTCAACCCACCCCAGGAGTGATGGTATGACACAATAACACACACCCTGCCATGCAATATTGCTTAATTCATAAATCAGTTTGATACATAATTTGGTCATCATAAAGAAGCACTGGTATTCTGCAGTACCTTACTCTCTAGTGTAAGTATGCAATTACGTACACTAGTGAATTTTTCCTTGTTTTTGTCCAAAGTGAAATATGTAAAAACAATTTGAATTTTTTGTATTTTTAATGCTCTCTTAAGCCTTACATCCACTCCATTATCCAGCAACAACACCCTGTGATTTCAGTGTCATGCCAAAGAAACTCTCATGCCTTTCCTCCTTTAATTGGAAAACAGCCCCCTCTTTACTTGTCAACATTTTCTCTTTTCATAGTCTTTGGTCTAATATCATTTTTTTAATAGTAAACTTTATTAGATTTTATGAAAAAGGACAAACAGGGACCAAAACAGGCAACACAGAACAAGGACAATGTGTACATAAACCCTTCCCTTGAACAACCAGGGAAGGAAGTATGGATGGTACAACAATAAGTGTACAGTACAGTATACTTAGAAGTATAAAAAGGAAGCATCCCCGATATTTGTATGTAGTAGAAATACATAACAAGCAGTTAAGCCATAGTTAATGTATGAGAAAAGTCTGAAGTGTATCCCACCTACAGTGGCATTATTGCATACGATTATGAAGAGAGTAGATAACTGTCTCTATTTTGAGGACCTCTGGCATGGCATTATGCCATTCCTGATAAGTGGGAATAAGTTCATCAAGCCAATGCCTTAGTATAATTTTCTTAGCAATAGCTGAGATAAGGGATAAGTTCTATGCAGTATTTCAGGGTGCCAAATACTTGATCAACATTTAGTCCCGATAGATTAATCTTAGTGGTGAAAGTGGTATCCAGACCCAAAAGGGGATCCATATGGCTCAGAATGGAGCCTCAGAGTGGTTTGGTTTTGGGACAGTCCCAGAGTATATGCTTCAGACTGCAAAGGTCTTGGTTGCATTGAGTGCAAATAAAAGACTGCAAGCATCACATTTTATGCAATTTAGTGGGTGTAAAATATAAATTAAAGGCAATCTTAAACTGCATAAGTTTGAGACCGTCAAACTTAATGTATTTGTGCATATTTTCCCATGTAACATTTCTTAAGTTAGAGTCCTCCAGCTCTGGGTATATGGATCTTCAGTAGGATCAAAGATCTTGGTCTTCCGGTGTAGAAAACGTTAACAGTTGTTATGGCTGGTGGGCTGAGCTCCGCAGACGTTTTGCCATCACTGTAGGAAAACAAGGTGTCTACATCTGGAACGTGACCCTGTGTTTTCCTACAGTGATGCGGCAACGTCTGGACCACGCTGACTTCATTAGCACTGTCCTTCGCAGATGAAGCTCCTCTCCGCAGCACGGGTGACCCCTTCCCCATGGGTGCACTACTTAGTGAGCGCACTTCCGTGAACACTGCACACGCACTAGTATCATGCATATGCAGTTCCATCACTGCCATCTTGAGAATAGCGCACCGTCACCGCTCTGACAGCTGTGCCATTTGCTCCAAAACCACTGCCTCTCTGATAGCCGTTTTCCTGATACTGCCGCCGCTGCTCTGATACCTGTGCTGTTGCTGACATGCAGGTAAGAGCTCTGCACAGCTGTATTGGCTCTGACCAGAGTTTGTTTGTAAAGGAACGAGGTAGAGTGGGGTTGGGTAGCCAGAAAGGATAAATCACCCCATGCAGAGAAATTAGAGAAAGGCCATAATCTGGTCTAATTTCAATTTATTCTGAGTACATTGCTGAAAATAGAGATGTGATCCAGTTTAACCACTTGCTGAAAAGTATGAAACTGCTCAATCTTCATTAAATTTTTTTGCAGCTTAAACAGCAATCATGTGAAAATAATTCACTGTGCTTTCTGAGCTCTTTCAACTAACACTGACAAGGAGTGAGTGGCCGTTCCAGACTCATTATTGAGTCCAGGAATGAATGGCCTGGCATGTGGACATCTTATTGATGTTATGACATGTATGCCAAGGCATGCTGGGTTGCTAGGCAATCCACTTCAAGTATTGGAATGGCTGCTGGCCTTCATTCCAGGGCTCTGTACATAGTAACATGTAGGTAGCTATTTACTAATAAATGAGAAATAGGCTTACATGCATGATTTTAAAATGAAAACCTATCATTGGTAAATAAACTGAACAGACACCTGTAATTTTTCTGTAGAGTCCTCACAGTACATAACTTATGTATATTACCTGGTATTACTTGGTTTTAGGGACAAAAGAAGGCCATAGCCCATCGGGATTGTCCCCCACAATTTGGTAGAATTTAGAACTCAACATAAGTTCTCCCTTATCCATAGATCCAAATTATATTTAAATACATCAAAACTACATATGGTGATTAATTCTTTGGGCAGAGTATTTCACAGTCTTGCTGTTCTTATGGTGAAAAAATTTCCCCTTTTGTTAGTTTTAAAGGACTGTATTTCTAGCTGTTTACTGTGTAATCTAGGGACTATCCTTCTGGCTGAATAACTGAGTCCACATTGGCTCATAAGAGTGGGTGACTGACATATTTTATAAATCAATAATAAATCACCTCTTTTTCTCCTAATTTCTAATGAATATAAACCAGTAAGTTTCAATCTTGTAGTATAATCAAGATGTTTAAGTCTTGGAACAATTTTAGTTGCTCTTCTCTGAATATGTTCCAGGCAAGATATATCTCCCTTAAGATAGGGGTTCCAGAACTGGGAGCCATAATCAACATAAGGTCATATAAAGGTCCTATACAGGGGAATAATTCATTGTTCAGTACGGGTAATAAAGGTACGTTTAATTTGTTTTAAGAGACCATTTACTCATCTTTGATATGAACATTCTTTTAATTTCACCTGTCTTGTCAATAATGCAGGAAACTAAAAAAAAATTTAAAAATAGTGCTGATAAGTGTTCATTTTTCGTACTGCAGCTCTACTGTATATTATAAACCTCAATAGCCTTTTAATAGTCAGCCTGTCAGCAAAACAATACACCACTACAGTAAATATCATGTTTGTACAATACCCATTGTACATGTTTTACATCATATAATGACAGGACATTTCTCACTCATTTTACACATTAAATTAAATGCATTCAGCTCACAAATATTACCAAAACCGGGTGGAAAAAGATAGGCAGTGGTCCTACTTATCATACCAGAGAGGAGAGTACTGACACCATCCTACACACTGCCTTGTGTTCCTGGGTTCACCTCCCCTACCAACGTGCAACCCGATTTGCTTCACAATTCATTCCAATATCTCTATTTTGGAATCCATGAGATGGATCCATCTCATTTCAGCCTTTTCCACTATCTGGTTGTAGTCCCCACCTCTGTCTGATAGACCATCCAACCAGGAGGAGGAAAGAGGCAGGGAACTGAACTCACAAATATTGACTGCTGCAGGGAAGGGAGAGGTGGTTAATAGTCAAAGACTTCAACCTGCCCAAGGTGGATCAGAGGGTACTGGCCATGACCTGCACCAGGAGTCAGATGATCCTTGATACACTTCAAAGTGGGTTTTTGACACAGGTCATCACAGAACCCAGCAGGGAGGGGGCACTCCTTGATCTAGTGTTGACAAATGGGGACCATGTCCAGGATATAAAGATCAAGGAGCCCCTGGGAGGGAGCGACCATCACACAGTGTGGTTCCGGTTGGACATGGGCAGGAAAAAGGCCTCCAATAAGATTAAAACTGGATTTTAGAAAGGCAGACTTCACAAAGATGGGTGTCCTGCTAAGGAATCACCTGGCAGGCATCTGAGTGGACATGGGGTGGGCCAAAGGTGATCCATTATCAAGGAGGGAATAATGGTTGACACAAGAACGTGTGTTAGAATCAAAGGGAAGAACTTGAGAGCCAAAGCACCCAGCTAGTTTAGCACTGAGGTCACCCAGACAGTAAGGGATAAGAGGTCAGCCAACAAGAAATTCAGGAGCACCAAGAGGAAGGGAGGAAGAAGAAGCGAGGACTACATGATGATGGCAAGTGTTGTAGGTAAGGTAGTCAACTGGGCTAAAGCTCAGAAAAAAATGCAGCTAGTTGAGGAAATTAAAAAGGGGGAAGGCCTTTTTCACTATATTACTGAGATAAGAGACAAGAAAGATGGGACTGTTAGGTTCAGCAAAGGGGACTGGTGGGTGGAGGAGAATGGAGGCCAAGCAGAGGTACTGAATGAGTACTTCTGTTCTGTCTTCACCAGGGGGAGAGAGATGGATCAGTACCACCATGGGGAAGGAGAGGAGAAGGAAGGAGGGTGCATGGATGTTTAAATAGAAGTGGATAGGGTGAGAACAGGGTTGCTAACATTAAGACTAGATAAATCCCCAGGCCCAGATGGCATGCACCCAAGTGTACTGAGGGAGCTAGTAGAGATGCTTGCAGATCTCTTGGCTGACCTGTTCAATTTTTCACTGGAATCATAGTGTAGTAGCTTATTTACAGAAATCTTTGTCTTCCCATCAACACCAGCTCTATTAGCAAATCCACCAGCTTTATCTTTATCAATGCACATTCAATGTGTCACGACTGCCATGTAGTCCAGCACCTGACCACTTGTAGACATGTCTGTTGTTTTATGAACCTGTGAGCATGATGACTTCCACAGACTATGGTGGGCCTCAGCACACACCCTAGCATACAGATCAGGCAAAGCCACCTGAGTAAAACAGTGTCTGAATGGTACAGTGTACCATGGCTCTGCCTCATGTATCAAACTGTGGAATAATGTGCACAATACGAAGCAGAAGAGCAGTAGGTCCTCTACGAACAATTGAATTAATGTCTAATTTAAATCCCTCACCATAGCATGCCCATGAGTGAACTTGCCAGACCACTCAACAGTTTGCTGCAAAGGCAGCTGTCTCTGTGGCTCTGACAGCATATTTATTTATTTTATTTTTATTTAAAATCCTGATAACTGGGATAGATATGCTGAGCTGTTGCTCATTTTCAAGTGCGACCCAGAGGAACTATACAATAAGAAATATATAGTGGAACAATATACAATATGTTAGAGACTTGCAGAGCTTCCTAGTGATTGAATAGCTGGCTAGGATGGAAATTTATGGTACAAAGAGCATAAAAGGTGATTGGATGTTAGACGTAGATCTTAAATCTTACAATACAACAAAACAACAGAACATGCAAGGTGGTTGAGAATTAGACATGGATCTTGAATCATACAGTATAAATAGTATTGTGTCCTGAGGTTTTACATGATACAAAGCTAGTGACTGGGAGGCTCCTAGCTAAGCACGCAGTGGAGGCAGGAAGGGAAGTTAGGAGAGCAGGAGACAGTCCTCAGGAGGGTACTGAGGAGGTAGAAGTACAGGAGCGGGGGGAAGGCTGCAGTACAGGAGCAGGGGGGAGGAGGGAGGAGTTGGAATAGATGTTTGAAAGAGAGGAAAGTAGAAGAGTTGCAGAGATGAAAAGGGAGGAGGTTCCTGAAGAAAGGAAGACTGTAAGAGAAGGCAGTCTGCCCGGTGGTGGTACAGAGACCTGGTATGTAATGCACAGGAGGAAGGGATAGCTTGGGACAGCTTGGAGGAGAGGCATGGGGGAAGGAGATCGAGCCAATATTTTGCAGTGTGGGTTAGGGAATGAGTAGATCATTTTTGGGAAGGGATGGGATGAGAGAGACGAGAGGAGACTGCAATGGTGAGTGCAAGGGGGGCATTCATAGCAAAATGACAGAATGAGTTCAGAAGCATGTCTAGCTTGGACAGTGAGGAAGAGGAAACAGTTCCATAGACAACATCGTCATAGTCAGATATTGGTGGAATTCTTTTTTGGACTAATTCACAATGAATACAGGGGTTATGGAATGTTGTTCCACAGCCCTAAAAAAAGGCATTTGTTTGGTTATGAATAATGGAAGTAATCCTTCCCTGAGGTACCTGACCTGTCTGATGGCCACCCTCACCTGTCATTGTGACCTACTCGGGGAAATGATGTGTCTACAAGTGGGTACACATACCATATGTACTGAAAGCAGGTGCACAGCCACAGCTGATTTTAACCAGACAAATTAGACACCTACCCATCTTTTCATCATGATTACAGATTTCAAAATGTTGCCAAACACTGGAATATTGATATTTTTTTCTTGATGTTGATTCTTCATGTTTGTCAGGACCAGCAGATCTACCTGCACCATCACCCTCAGCCTGAGGGACACCCCAGCCCCATCTTTCCTTTTGAGGGCAGTTGATATCTGCAAAGAAGTCATCTTCCCACTAGTGGATACCTGACTAGGTCGCCTTGATCTTTTACCACTTTTACCATTCTGGCAACCTTGGCCAAGCTCCTCCTCATCCTCACCATTATGGTCAGATGGTAATTCTTCAGGTGGCACATAATCCATGCTGCCTTTATTGAAAGGGGGCTCAGGAGATTAGACAGTAACAGGTTCTTCCATGATCAGGATTTCTTCCTCCACCTCTTCCTTAACTACCACATACTCAGTGACAGGCTTATTTGTTGTTGCTGCTGCAGGGCACCTTGAGTAATGAGAACTTCAGTAGGATTAAGATCTGCCTCAGACTGTCCACCTGGAGACTGTAGTATCCCTTGCCTTTAACCAGTTGTTGGCACACCATGAGTTGTATCAGCAGGAGGAGCATCATACATACAGTGGACTACTGGGTCAGTGCCAAATGTAACATGGACACTGTGTGGAGATGGCAGTTCTTTCTTACATTCTCAATCACCACAGTGGAGAGGAACTATAGTGGTGGTGGTGGTGAGCTTGAAGGCAATGGAACTCCTCTCACTTTACCACTGCTGCTGCAAACTTCTGCTTCACACCAGCCACATCACCAGTATTTGCACCTCTCCTGTGACCACAGATATCACCATTGCCTTCGACCACACTTATCTTCAAAGTACCCCTGACACTGGCCAAAGTGGACTGCTTCACAGAAGAAGCAGATTTTTGGGGGCCCACTCTAACTTTTCCCCAAATCACTAATCAGATACCCACACCTGACCCAGATGAACCACTACTGTTAGTACCATAACTACTAACCACACTTACATCATGACTTCCCACTCCCTCCTCAACATGTATTGCACTGCATCTAGCAACAACAACAGCTTAGCTGGGCTTTGGCACTTCATGCTCCAACCAAAGTCAGACATCTTGAAATCTAGTCTTGATGTGCTTTTCAAAACTTTTGACTTAAAGTAAAAAAAAAATACTTTTTGTGCACTATACACACTTACTGTACAATATACAGTATACACACTAATGATCAAGCTGTGAAGCTAAGCACCAAAAATAATGCACTGTAATACAGTCAGAGCAGACACAGAATGCAGAAAAAAACAAAAACAAATACAATCACCACCAAACACAACAAATAACATTGACATGTTGAAGCCCTTCACATCACAGCCCTCAGCCAGCCACACACAGACACACATAGAGAAAACTGAAAACTTCAGGATTCTCCAGTTTGACCAATAAGGCAATATACGCCAAGGCCCGGATATTCAGACTGCACCTGGCAGTAGTGCAAGAGTGGGCGCAGCACAACTGGGATGTGCCGTGGCCAGGACCAGGCGATATTCAACTGTGATATACCATGGCACAGCATCATTGAATATGGCATGGACAGCACACGGCGCAGTGGGACTGCGCCGCTGCGAGCCACAGATAGGGAGCATGGGAATCTGCCAGCACAAACGCAGTTGTGCTGGTCACATCACCCTCAATATTCAGCAGAAAGCATGCAAATGAGGGCATAATATATGCAAGGTGCAAAAGGAGCCATTTTGCATGTCATTATGGCCCCATTTGCATGCCTTGCACAGGCAGCCTGGCGAATTGCGCCATGGCACTCTGCACAGAATGACGTGTGCACAGTGGGGTTCCTCGGGCATCACCCACCCCATGTCCTTGATCTCTTGTAAATGTACTTTAAAGCTTTCGCTGGTAGTCGAGTAGTACCCCCCTCCCTCCTGTTACCCCGCTCACCAGTAAATGTACTTTAAATCATTCCGTGGTAGTCTAGTGGTACCCCTTTCTCTCCTGTTACCCCGCTCACCGGTAAATGTACTGTAAATCATTCCCTGGTAGTCTAGTGTTACCCCCCCTTTCCTCCTGTTACTCTGATCACTGGTAAAGCTACGTTAATTCATTCTTTGGTAGTCTAGTGGTACCCCCCCATTGTTCCAATCACCAGTAAATGTATGTTAATTCATTCCCTGGTAGTCTAGTAGTACCTCCCTCCCATTATTCTGATCACTGGTAAATGTACGTTAAGTCATTCCCTGGTAGTCTAGTGGCCCCACCGCCCCTAGCCCTGATTGCGATCGTCACCGTAAAACACTTCCCTGGTGATCCAGTGGCACCCCCACCCCTCCCACCCACACAGGACCCTTGCCCCGGCCTCCCCATTATCGGTGGGCAGCTGCAGCCATCTGCATACTGCCCAGCCGCCTGCCGAATGACAGGTACAGAATGGGCTGTAAGCCCATTGGTTCACAGTGTGGACCAAGACTTGCAGGGCATATTGTACTAGACAGTCCCAAATATGTGAATATGGAAATAGTAGCAGGGAGGGAGGGTACCACTAGACTACTGGGGAATGAATTAACGTATATTTACCCGTGAGAGAATAACGAAGGGAGTGGTACCACTGGACTACCAGGGAATGATTTACAGTACATATACCTGTGACCGGGATAATGGGAGGAAGGGGAGTACCACTAGACTGCCAAGGAGCTGTGGGTGCTTGTGGATGGTGTTCTGGGTGGAAGGGTGGCCACCGACAGCTGGCGGCTGCTGTGTTGCACCCTGTAATACAGGAGCCTGCTTGTATGTGGCCAGGAGTTTTTCCACCAATTCAAGGGCTCAAGTTTGAGCCCCCCTATGTGGCATATTGCAGGGTTGTGCCAGCATATGCGCCGCACATCCTGGACTGAATATCGGGATGTGCCGCATATGAATGGGCACGCCCCCTGCATCAGAATGCATACATTAACATTGTGCGCCAGCGCATCGGGAGTTGCACTGCACCAGGCAGCCTTTTCAATATCCTACTGAAGCGCAATGCTGGGTTGCACCAGTGGAACTCTGTTGCGCCATGCACAACCCCTTTGAATATACAGGCCCAAGTAAAAAATGCAGTTTGGGCACATCTGACAGAGTCTGAAATGAACGTCAATATTTTTTTTTTATTTATTTGTCATTTTTGATCAGAAAGGGGACATTAAGCTATTACATGTGGTTTGTTTCCAGGTGTGTATTGGGGGTGGGTTGCATGGACCTGTTTTATTGACAGGGAAAATGCAGGCCAAGACACTGGAGAAATTCCCCTGCTTTTCCTCGATAAGTGCCATGGTACCTTTTACTTCCATCTCAACAGTGACCAGAGATGGGCAGAATGGACCTCGGTTTTACATCTCATCTAAAGGACAGTGCCCTCACCAATGTAGCACCCCCCTTGTACTGCACTCTAGTGTCTGTTATAGGTATTACCCCAAGTACTTGGTGTGGGGCTAGAACCCAAAACCACAACCTACTTTTCTAAGCTAGAAAAGAGACAGATTGTCTTCTACTCACGTTCCTGTCATGGAACCAGATGAAATCCTTGACATTTGTATGGCCATAAGCACAGGAAGTAAATCACAGTACTTGTAAATACCACAGAAAGTGGCACAGTAAACGGAATTGGAACCAGATTCTAAATCGGAACCCAGTTCTGATTCCAATTTCACTATAATAGCCAGCTTTAGAATTTTGAAAAAATAATCCCAAATTCTGATATCCAAAAAAATGATTGGGCTTTGTTGATTATGATTCCACTGGGCAAAATGCTAGCAACCTTAATGTGACATCCTCTCCTCAAAACCATTCCTCACCAGAGCTGCTGACAGTGTGGCAGGGAGGAGGAGGGAGAATAAATAACAGGACCAAACGTTTTGCAGATCAGCACATAATTCTGCCCCCAGCCCAAAGACACTGCCCCAGCATGTCTCCCTCAGCTTCTCCCCTTGCAGCATCAAAATGGAGAATGCCTAAAGCCCACCATGCAGGGCTTTCTTAAGGTGTGGTGTCTGTTTTGCAGTCTGTTTGAAAGCTATGGGGGTGACGGATCGCTGTGTGACAGATGGACAATGTCAGAGCAAGTAGCCAGTCACAGGAGTGGAAAACAATCTTTTAGGAGTAAGTAAATAGAGAATTAGAAACACACACACACAAACACACACACACACACACACACACTGTAAAAACTCAGTGTTTTTACATTTGCTACCATAATAAATATAGGCATGAATATAGCCTGTTTAACCTGGTTCATGCATTTGTTTTGAATTACAGTAGATTTTTTCCCCCATCTTAAGTTGCAGACTTAAAACAATGGCCACAAGGGGGAACCAAAGAACTAAAATAGAGTACCTCCAGTACAAATCTGCTTTAAAATGTGGTAAACAAAATGAAAGCTAGTTTATGAACCATGGGAGCTGCCTAAAATTTGTATTGTTAAAAGTTGCAGTTTAAATTTCAGAGTAACGTTGGTAAAAATATCAAACCCCCGAAGACTGGAAACTACAAAGTAAGGACTAGGACAGGATCCAGCAGGATTTCCACTAAACTTACATACTTACAGTAGTCATTTCTGAGTAGTTTTAGTCTTTTCTACACTAAATGATTCTCTGAAGGTAAATATGTGTAAACGATAGTGTTTTGTCTATGTTTTAGCCTTTATGTATGTTTCATGTACCCTGCCATCTCTCTGGGCCCAGTTTAAAACAAGGCTTGTGTAAAACTGTTGTTCCCTAGTCAACTAACTAAAATAAATAAATGTCCAGTGTTTTCAGACTCTGAATGATCCCGGACCTTGAGTGGACATTTTTAATCTGACCTCATAACAAAAATAGACAAAAAATGGAGGATATCTGATGACTGGCTCTGTTATATTGTATTTTTCTTCATGAGTAGTCCGTGAACTCTTGACTCTCATGAATGGCGAAGCCACTATGTCCAGAGGTCATTGAGCATGAATGAAATGAAAAATGATATCACATAGCCAGACAGCATATGTCTGGTTTACACAATTGACATTACTGTGCAGAGATTACAATATTGGTTGCTTTCTTTTCTTTAAAATGCGGTTTTCCTTAGTGGCTCCGATCTTAGTTTCAAAATTGGATACGCACAGTCTGGCTTCAGTCAGGCACGATTCCCAGGTTACAATGTCAGTGGGAACTGTTAACTAAGCATTGGTTGCTAACCAGTTCCTATTGGACATCATAGTGTGGGAACTTTCTCAGGAGGTTCCATGTCAAAATAGCAATTGGGGAACGGTGATGCATGATAATGGTGCTGAACCCAAACTGCAATCACTCTTGGAAATGTTCATTTTCTGCAGGATGCTTTTCCCCTCGCACACACCCCTTGTGGGGGGCTTTTACCCCACCCCCCTTACTACAGACTACTACTCTGGAGGGGCAAAACTCAGGGATGGGGGGGGGACCAGGATCTCTGAAAATGTGTTGCGCTCTGGTTCAGTCACTGTTATGTTGCTTCGCTGTTCCCCAATCGCTATCTTTACTAAATACTTTCTTGGAATTGGCTGACGAAGGGATCAGTATGGTGTCTGCGGAAAGTGTATGCACAAACTCAGAATGCACCTGACAGCGGAAATGAACGGAGCTTCAACAAGAGTATCAACATCATCCTTGTGAGCCACAGGAACAGCTCTGGGTGTTGGGCTAACGATCTTAGTAACTCTGCGACTTCTTGGATTACTTGGCAGCCTCATTCAAGTGTGACAAAGTCAGCAAATCCAGATGGCATATACTGTATATGTGTGTTACTAGCTGACATGGAGTGACCTGCTTAGAACTGTTAGTATAAAATGATAAATCAGCATTGTTTTTTTTTTTCTTTCAGTTTGGTACATTGAATTACACTAGAGGCCTGAACGAATACAGGTGAAGACATTTACTACTATTTTTTATTAATGTGTGCTGTTATGGATAATGGAATAATCTGTAGGATAGTACCCTTTTTTAATTGGGAGGTTCTTTACCTATGAACGATATGTGGATTACACAGATAACAAACTTTGTCTGAAACACTGCTACAACAATACTCACTAAAAATGCCACCAGCATCTTAATCTGGTTCAAGATGACTTGGTTTCCATCTGTATCTCCACATCCAGGGGAAGTAATTGGAAGGGTGGTGGTATTGATTTCTAGAAGGGTGGGGGTGGTGGGACAGAAGCATGTTCCTCAACTGGTACCACTGTAAAATTCCTACGCCATTCTGGTGAAGTAGAACGGCCAGGAGGACACACCCATAGTAGTAGCCAGGGAGGAAGTTGGAGTCCTGAATAGTGGAGACCCCAAGGAGGCCAAGAGAGAACCCCAGAGTAGGAGGAAGGAGCTTCTGGTGGGGGAATTAATTTTCATAGGATTAGATTTGGGAAAAGGAAGGGGGCAGAGAGGAAGATCAAATGCCTATGCAGCGCCATGGCCCGGAGAGATGGGAAGCAGATCCTGAGACTTGCTAGGGCAGTGGAACTGAAGGGAGAGCTGGCTGTCATTATCAACCAAGAGAGCAATGACCTGTCTAGGGATGAGGCTAGGATAGTGCAAAGGGAATTTAGGGAGCTGGGGAGTGGTCTTAGACATGTAACACACTCAGTAGCTTTCTCTGAGGTACTGCCTGTTATAATGGTGGGGGGGGTGAGATGGATCTCAGCATCAGGAGCTTCAGCTCATGGTTGAAGGAATGGTGTAAAGAAGAGACGTTCAGATACTTTGGGCCTGGGAATCCACCTAGAGGGATAAGGGCCTTTACAGGGGTGACTGCCTGCATCCAACCGGGGAGAGTGGAACCTCAGTTCTCAGTGGACAGTTTAAATGTTACTTTATAACTTTTAAACTAAACAAGAGGGGCGGTGGAAGAAATCAGGGAGCCAAAAACTCCCATCCCCACAGGCTGAAGTAGAGAGCAGGGAGAACCCGAGGAGAGAGTAACCCCCAGGGTGAAAATAAATAAAGAAAACAGGATGTTTTAAACTATAGGGAATGGGAACAGGAGCATTAAAAAGAAAGGGGAAGGGGGCGCTGTGGAGCAGCAAGACGGCAGTAGTTCTATAAACCAGCTCTGTAAGAAGCAATCGAATATAAGAGATCTATGCTCTATAACCTGCTTTTCTCTCAACTATAAGCAAAGCAACACTTAGCAAAAACATCCTGGAATGAAATGGGTCCCAAAAAGGATGGCAAGCATGGGTCCCATGGCATGGAAGTCTTCCTTTCTCTGACAGGCTCTTCATCTGTGGTGGGGCATAGTTCAGCTGGAGGCCCAGTCACTCTGGAGCTTCCTGCGGCTAGATTATGGCAATACTTACTAAGATTCAAGCCAACAGGGAGGAAACAAATAAAAGATTGACATCGATGGAAGCAAAACTAGCTGAAAATGACACCACTATTAAGGAACATTCTCAAGCTATTGCAGAACTGCACGCAATAAACTTCCGACAAGCAGACAGTAATGCTGCACTAATATGGGACTGCAAGTATCTGAGGGGTAAAATTGCGACCCTGGAAAATAATCAATGTCAGGCTAAAGTTAGAGTGGTGGGTTTCCCACCTTGCCACGCTGGAAGAGCAGAGCTATTAAATGCATTGCATAAACTGGTCTGTCAAGACTTGAAGTTACTACCAGCAGACTCAGGAGTGATTTTGTTAAAAGCCTTCTCCATACCGGAGAGGCCTCGTGCATGTGAGGACCCCTCACAACGGCCACTCACAGTGATCATAACATTGACTTCTCCCGAAGCAAGAATCCCTTTACTGCAAGCCACAAGGTCCGGGGCGACATAGTGTGGGAGAGCAGTCGTCTGGCTTTTTTTCCGGACTTGGCAGCACAAACTCAAAGCCGCAAAAAAGAATTGCAATTCATTTAAAAGGAGTTATTAGAACATGGTATACAAGTGCAACTCACGTTCCCTACTAGGCTGCAAATCAGACATGAAGCCAAGCTGAATATTCTTGTCGATCCGCAGTAGGCTGCTGAGTATGCAGAGAAGTTGATTGAGAAGACCAGACCTGAGGAAGAGGTATCAGATGTTGATGAAGGCTGAATGGAGGGCTCTGTAGCTGTTTAGGGTCACCTAATATAAAGTTCATTCTGGCTTTGCTTTGGTGCAGAGACCGATGTTTCCACGCAACAGAGGGATCACTGAATAAGGCTTTTGCTTCCTGACTGATTCGAGGAGTATAACTGTGTTTAATTAATACTCTTAGTTTATTGTTGCTCCACTCATAAGAGATCTGTATATCACTGAATTGTAATGTTGGGGTAATAAGGGGAGTGTATAGATAGTGTAAATATACACTACTCCGTTTACGGACTTTAAAGATAGATCTTAATGTAGATCCTGTGAGCCTACAGGGTGGGCTTAGGCTGTACCTGGATGTGTAGGCTTTGTCGTGTAGCTTAACTGAGACCAGAACATCTGTTTAAAATGAATCCCATGTCTCCCTAGCCCTTCAGCTCCTCCACTGTGTTTAATCCTACTAGGGAAGGGATAAACTGGTGTCCAAGTTAATACCGGAAAACTGACTTTGGTGAGAGTATCATCTCCCTAGAGTTTAATCCTTTCAAACCTTTCTCCTAAGTTAACTGTTGGGGCAAGACTTTATGCATATGGACATATTCACCTCAGCTGATCTTTAGTAATATTGAGACTGATTGGAACATGTCTGGAGGTCTGCACACCTCATATAGTTTTGGTTTTTATGTGTCTACAGCTTACACTGTAATGTCATAAAATCCAATAAAGAAAAATAATGTAAAAAAAAAAAAGAAAGGTGGAGCGGGCAAAAAGGAAAAAAAGGGGGGTAACAAACAGAATCCTAACAAAATCTGGAAGGATGTGTGTACAAATGCTTGAAGTCTAGGAAATAAGAGTCCAGACCTAGAGGCCATCATGGCAGAGGCTGACCTGGATATTGTGGCCATTACTGAGTCATGGTTAGTGGTGGGCGAAGTGGCCTCAATTCACTCCACAGAGCGATTCATGGAGTGAAGGCGGATTTGCATAGTGCTCCACAGCACAAAGCGGAGTATTTTGTGTCATAGAAGGTAATGCGATGTCCATTGAGAACAATGACTTTGCATTATTCTGCCTTCCCCAAACCACTACTCACAAAAAATTAAGGGGAAGTATATTCAAAACAACATTGAAAACAATATACTTCACCTCACTTCATCTTGTTTTAAGCTCCAAAGGCGGATTTTGCAGTGATTCATGGGATTTCAGGTCACATGGGTTCTAGACTGTTCTGCACAGCCTCAGTTTGGGGTAGTGTGTGTAGGAAGCTATAGGAGACAGTATGCTGTGAGAGCTCTCTGCAATTCAAACCTTCTAAAAGTTGTTAAAAAAGCCTTTTTGAGTAATTTTTTTTTGCTCAAACTTTAGTTCATTGATTGTAGGAAACCATCCTGTGCTCATATCATTGAGCGTTTATTGTTTGTGTGTGGATTTTGAATGTTAATGTACAACATTCAGTCTGTGGACTCACAGACACTGAAAGTGTGCTTTGGGGGAGGGGTGTATCTGTGGTATAGGTAGATTAACTTGGAGAAAAAGACAGTTCTTTCTGTTTTGGTGATATTTTTCTTGTATAACTGTTTTAATGTACGCACAGTAACATTTTCAATCATTCTTGAAATTTTTTTGCCGATTGCTGTGGTGCAGCAGTGCATAATTTTAGTTAGTTTAAAATATGTATCTGTATTACTGAAGTTTTCAATTTGCTACGCATTACTTAGTGTGTGTGTGAGTGTGTGTGTGATGCGTGTCATCAAATCAGACACCTTTTATTGTGCCACATAGTAAATGAAGCAATGTGAACCTGCTATCCACTGCAGCTGCATGATTTTTGTACTTCTTTGTGGTATCTTTACTGGTACTAGTACTAGAGTGTCTGTTACTGCAGTAAACTACCCCCCCCTCCCGGTGCCTGCCCCAACCAGCAACGGTATACTTTTCCAGATTTAAATTTCTGATGGTGAGCACTGGTTAGGTGTTGTGCCTTTGCATCTGCATGTCTTCAGTGTGCAGCGCAATCTTAATCTATCTACATTTGCATCTCTTTAGGGCCCAATCTCCATCTGTAACTTGAGTCACAGCTGTTTCTTTGGCTTCCCTTCAGAGTACTGGACTTGTGTGGTGCATACTTCTCCATGAACATTGTACTCATTAATATGCATGGGTGTGGGCAGGACAGTAGTGTGGTGGGTAGGTAACTGGCTGTGCGGCAGGATACAGAGGGTGGTGGTAAATGGCTGTTACCCCACAGAGGGAAGAGTGAACAGTGGGGTACCACAGGGATCAGTGCTGGGACCGGTCCTATTCAACATCTTCATCAGTGACATTGTTGTAGACAGAATGAGAAGGGACCTGTAGAAACTTGAAGAATGGTCAGGGGTTTGGCAGTTGAAATTCAATGCAGAGAAGTGCAAGATAATGCATTTGGGGCACAAAAACCCTAGCACAATATATAATTTGGGGGGTGAGGATATAGCATGCACCAAACAGGAAAGGGATCTTGGGGTTATCATCTCTAATGACCTCAAGGTAGGGAAACAGTGTGACAAGGCAGCAGGTAAAGCAAATAGGATGCTGGGATGCATAGGTAGGGGTATCACCAGCAGGAACAGAGAGGTCATAATTCCACTATACAAGACACTAGTGAGGCCCCGCCTGGAGTACAGTGTACAGTTCTGGAGACCTTACTTACATAAGGACATAGACAGGGTAGAGAAGGTTCAGTGGAGGGCAACAAAGATGGTACATGGATTGCATCACAAGTCCAATGAGGACAACAGGTTGAAGGAATTGAATATATACTCCCTGGAGGAGAGGAGGGAGAGAGGGGATATGATAGAGACATACAAGTATCTTACAGGGAGGAACAGGGTGCAGGAATACACTATTTTTAAGTGAAAAAGATGTTCCAGGACTAGAGGGCATGGGATGAAGTTGGAGGGAGGATAATTCAGAGGAAACGTGAAGAAGAATTTCTTCACAGAACAGGTGGTGGACAAGTGGAACTCCCTGCCAGAGTAGTGGTGGCGGCTGAAACAATCATGGGATTTAAGAATGCATGGGATAGACATAAAGGAATTCTGGATGTCAGAGTTAAGGGACAACAGACTTCTAGGAAAACATAAAATAAACTTACAAGCTCAAATGGGCAGTCTGGATGGGCTTATCTGCCGACACTGTCTATGTATCTATGTATGTATGCGTTTTTAAGTCAGGACCATCATCACGAGTCACTCATGATACAAATTACGTACCTCATCATCATGGTCACAAATGCAGTCACAATTCATGATCACGTCACAAATCACAGAATTAATTTTTTTACTAGTTACTTGGAAGTATTGTAATCCTACTTTCTAGTATCTCTCCAGGCTTCACCACCACACCGCTGTACTCATTAATAACAGTTTTTAAATTGGGGAGTTTTGTGCTACAGCTCTTCAGGGAAGTAGAGCCATAGGCATTCTCGTTCCCATACAGTTTCATATTGGTTATCTCACACTGAATCACGTTCTTCATCATCACGGTCACAAATGCAGTCACAAATCACAATTAACAATCATGTCACGAATCACAAAATTAATTTTTTTACTACTTGCATGTATTGTAATCCTGTTTTGTAGTATCTCTACAGGCTACACCCAATCACCATCACCACTGTACTCATTAATAAAAGTTTTTAAATTGGGGAGTTTTATGATACAGGCTCAGCTCATCAGGGAAGTACAGCCATAGGCATTCACGTTCCTTCCTGTACAGCATGTGAGTTACTGTACTGTAAGTAGTGGTGGGCGAAGTGGCCCCAATTCACTCTGCAAAGTGATTTGCGGAGTAATGCGAAATCCTTAGAGTACTCTGCAATGTGAAGCTGAGTACTTCGCATCATAATGAGGAACACGAACTCCATTGAAACCAATGGCTTTGCATTATTCTGCCTTCCCCAAACCACTTCTTCACCAATTGTAAGGTGAAGTGCATTGCAATCAATGTACTTTGCCTCACTTCACCTTGTAATTGAGCTCCAAATGAAATTCTGCAGTGATACATGGGATTGCAGGTCACATGGGCTTTAGATTGTTCTTCACAGCCTCAGTTCTGGTCTGGGTAGTGTGTGTGTAGTGGTAGCTGGAGACAGTTTGCTTCAGAGCTCTGAGATTCAAAACCTCTAAAAGCTACTAAAAATGCCTTTTTGAGACATTTTATTTGCTCAAAATTTAATACACCAATTGTAGGAAACCCTACTGTGCACTGCTCATATCATAGTGTGTTTATTGTTTGTATGTGGATTTTCAATGTTAATTTAGAACAGCCAGTCTGTGTACTCTGAAGTGTGCTTTGGGGAGGGGTGTATTTGTGGTGTAGGTAGATTAACTGGTGAAAAACGGCAGTCTTTCTGTTTTGGTTATATTTTTCTTGTATAACTGTGTTAATGTACACACAGTAATATTTTCAGTAATTCTTGACGTTTTTTTGCTGATTGTTGTGGTGCAGCAGTGTATAATTTGTTTAAAACATTTGGTTATATTACTGAAGGTTTTCAATTTGTTATGCACTACTTGTAGTGTGTGTGTGAGTGTGTGTGCGATGCATGCCATTAAATCAGACACCTTTTATTGTGCCACAAAGTAATTGCAGCACTGTGAATCTGCTATCCACCACACCTGCATGAATCTTTTGTACTGCTTTGTGGTATCTTTACTGGTAGTGGATTATTAATGCTGTGCACTAATACCCTAACCAGCAAAAGGTATTCCTTTCCAGATTTGGATTTTTGTGACTTGTTGTGAGCACTGGTTAGGTGTTGTTGCGCCTTTTCGTATGCATCTCTTGAGTGTGCAGTGCAGTCTTAATCTACCTATGTCTTTGCAGTGCACCTTTAATTCTGGGAGACTTTGCTTTTCTTGTTATGCTCTCATTTCACTTTGTTAGCACTGGGGAATTTTTTGGACACAAGGCAGTAGTATTTTGGGGATGCACATTAATTCTGGTGACTGTGTGTGTGTGTGGGGCTGCCAATATTGTTGTCACCTCACTTTCACATTAAGGTGGAATGACAATGCGAAGTAATAATCACAAGGCGAAATGAGCCTTGCATATGGGTCACTCTGTGCAACAAAGTGACAATGTGAAGTGCCCCTTGGATTTAAATTCACTGCATCTCTACTCATGGTTCACTGTAAACCATGACTGGGACATAGTCATTCCAGGAATACACTCTTCAGGAAAGACAGTGTGTGAATGTAAAAAGGGGATATGGTGCTTTATATGAGGGAAAGCATAAAAGCAATGGTGATAGAGGGAATACAGGCAATACTGTGGGGCAGAGGTACTGTGGGTCATCCTGGAGACAGAGACCAGAGCCACTATTTACACTGGCAGAATCTACAGACCTTCAGCACAAGGAAAGGAGTTAAAGAAGATGCTGGTGGAAGCCACTGGCAAAATGACAGAAAATGGGAGGTGCTTCTGGTGGGAGGGGGGCTTCAATCTGCTGGATGTAGATTGGAGCCTCCCAACTGTGACTACGGCTAGAAGCAGGGTAATCCTGGACTTTCTGCTGGGGGCATTCTTCAGATGACTGGTCAGTGAACCCAGTCATGATGGGGCAGTACTGGACCTGGAACTCCCTATCAGGGACAGTGTTGCTGACGTCATGGTGGTAGGCCATCTGGGGACCAGTGATCACTGTACAGTGTGGTTCCATATTAAGAACAGCTGTGGAATTGAACCATGCAAAAACAAGGGTGCTGGACTTCAGGAGGGCAGATTTTATAAAGATTGGTGAATGCCTTAAGGATGATCTGGTTGGAAGGATAATCGATGGAGGGATAAAGGAACAGTGGGCAAAGCTAAAAGGGAGCATAGCTAAGGGGACCCACCTCTGCGTCAAGCAAGTAAACAAAAGCAAGAAGAAAAGTGACCACTGTTGTTCTCAAAAGAAGTGATGGAAAAGATAAAGGCTAAAAGTGTAGCATTTAGAAGGCATAAGGAGAGGAAGAGGGAAGAGGATAGGGAGGTTTATTGGAGCAACAAAGAGCAGCAGTGAGAACAGTAAGGTGCATGAAGGCACAAACTGAAGAGAGAGTAGCCCAGGTGGTAATTAAAGAGGACAAGACATTTTTTAGGTATGTATACGAAAAGAGGAAGATCAGGGAGGGACTGTAAGGGTAAAAAGGGAAGTGGGGTTACTTTGCAGAAGGTGACTAGGAAAAGGCAGACATCCTCAATAAATAGTTCTGCTCAGTGTTCATATGTATGGGACTGAAATTTTGGAGAGTAAAAATAGTAATAAATAAACCAGCCCCATTTATTTATTTATTTATTTACGAGCTTTACCTGGCAGGCATACTGAGCAGGCGACCTGGGGAGTTACAGGGGTACATCAGGACATGTATTTACAAAGATATAACATTTGTGTATAGTATTTACAAGCAGAGAACATTTGGGTACAAAGGTATTTACAAACATTTAACATTGGTACAGAGTTTGACAAGGCAGAGAACATATCGGTACTCAGGCATGTGTGAACTCGCGACTAGACGCAGGAAGCGAGCGAGTCAGCAAAGGCTTAGAGCATTTCCAACCTCATGGTGCTGCAGGTGGGAGTAACGATGCAGCACTAGCGGGGGCGCATGGGTATATAGTTCAGGGTTGGTGGTAACAATTGCATGTGTCTGAGAAATGAGCGTGGAGAATCAGGTTAAGGAGTCTTGGGTTAGAGGTGAGCCTGATGTCTGCAGGTAGATCATTCCAAAGTCTGGGCAAGCGATATTTGAAGGCTGATTGACCCTTGGATGTATGCATGAATGGGACTTGGAGAAGCCTGGAGTCGGAGCTTCTGAGTGAGTAGGCTGGGGAAGGTTGGACCGATAAGGCAGGGCTGAGGTGGGGAGGAAGGATCTGAACCAGAATTTAGCTATGACACTGGAGCAGTGGCTCAGTCTGTGGGACGTGAGCGAGTGAAGGGATAGGGAGCTGTATAGGTCACAGTGATGGGTCATTGGGGGGCATTCTAGGATGAAGCGACAGAAGCAATGAAAGAGGGTGTCTAGGCTGTCCAGGTTGGATGAGGGTGCTGTGCCATAAACCACATTGCCGTAGTCATGTATAGGGAGAATCATTTTATGCACTATTTCCCTCCAGACCATGTTGGGCATGCACCCTTTGTTGTGATATAGTGCACCCAGTTTGGGGTGCAGTTTTTTGTGTAGCAAGTCTATGTGAATGGAGAAATCAAGGTGTTGGTCAAGCCATACACCCAGCTATCTAAAAGAGCTGCAAGACTCCAGGGGGGACCCATCCAGGGTGTGGAAGGTGGGGGATCAACTAGGTGGGAGAGTTGAGGTTGCATGACGAAGGTTAGGGAGATGTTTTTCTTTGCATTTAGGAATAGTTGGTTGGACCTGAATCATTTGCTGTACGACATTAAAGTCCTGTTGGAGAGTAGCGGACATGATACCAATGGAGGGGTCAGAGGCAAACAGTACGATGTCATCCACGTACTGTGCAGCCCTGCGGGAGGTCATTTAGAAATATAGAAAATAGTAACAGGCTCAGAACTGAGCCTTGGGGGACCCCATGGTTACTGGGAGGGGAGATAATTGTGAGCCAATTTTCACCAATTGGTGTCTGCCAGTCAGGTAGGCCTCAAACCAACTAGTGACAAGGTTGGAGAGGCCTGCATCTTTTAGTTTTGCTAGTAGCTTGGGGTGGGAGATGGTGTCAAAAGCCTTGGCCAGGTCTATGAAAATAGCCGAGGTGATATGCCCATTGTCCATCCCTGAGGTGATGTCATTGGTGAGACTTAGGAGGGTGGTGATGGTGGAGTGAGACTTGTAGAACCCTGACTGATAAGGGTGAAGAAGGAGGTAGAGTCAAGGTATTGGGTGAGTTGGGCAAGGGCAAGGTGTTCCTGAAGTTTGGCCAGTATTGGGAGTAAGGAGATGGGGCAGTAATTTCCAGGCACAGAGGGATCACCACCCTTTGGTAAGGGGATAACAACTGCCTGCTTCCAAACGGCTGGGATTTTGACCAGGAAGAAAGAGAGGTTTAGGAGGCTGGCTAGTGGGGCAGCAATGGAGGGGGCTGATAAGTGTAGTAGTTTGGCATTCAGGCCTAAGGGACATTTGCCTTTGTTGGGGTCTAGAGCACATAGAGCATGTAGTACTTTGGCCGGGGAGACTGGACAGAAGGAGAAAGTGGTGGCGGGGGGGGAGTGTTGGGATTTCAATGATGATCTGGGTGTGGGTGGGGTGAATGGGTGGTTGGGTATGAGTATGTAGCGCAGTTGGTAAAGAAGTTATTGAAGGCAGTGGCAACTTCACTAGGGTCTGAGACAATATTGCCAAGGATGGATAGGGTTGAGGTTGGTGGCTGGACTGGCGGAGTGAGTAGGGATTTGATGGTTTTCCAAAAGTTTGAAGGGTGGCTAAGGTTGGAGGAAAGAGCCAACTTGAAGTAGTTCTTTTTGACCTGCCATAAAGATTTGGTGCAGGAGTTGCGAGGGGTGCGGTATCTTTGCAGGGATTCTAGGGAGTGGGATACCTTATGTTTTTTCCAGGCCTGGTCCCTAGATCGGCATTTGCTAATGATGTCGGCAGTGACCCAAGGGAGATGGGAGCCCTTTACTCTTATGCATCTTGGGGGGGGTGGTGGTAGTCCCAGACAGCAAGCAAGTTTTTTTCTGAACATGTCAGATGCATAGTCGATGGTGGGTGCCTTCTGAAGGAAGGACCAGTCAACGTGAGCAAGGTCATTTAGGAGGGCAGGCAGACATAGGGATTTATAGGATCTCATGAGGAGCATCCGGGGGTGGGGTTCAGCAGGTCTGTGCACTTTCCTGACCATATATGCCATGTGGTGATCACTCAGGGAGTCAGGGAGGAGACCGGCTTTAATAATTCTGTGAGGGCCCAGTCCAAGAGGGGTTGGTTTAGCATTTTGGGGTTTAATCGGGTAGGTTGATAGATTAGTTAGGAGAGGTTTAGAGAGTTTACTTTGGTCCGCAGTTTAGAGCAGTCATTTGCTAGCCAATTGTAATTGAAGTCGCCTTGGATATGGAGCTCGCCAGCTATGGCAGCAGACTTTAATGCGGCTAGGTGGTCTAGGACGCCAGGCAATGGGGTAGCAGGGGTGCAGTAAGTCCCTGCCATGTATACTGGGGAGGAGTGAGGGAGAGCAAGCTTAACCAACAAGGATTCGATTTGAGGTGCAGGTCTGGGGATCTGGGCTGGGGTGAACTGGATCCTGGTGGAGATGAACATGGCGATGCCCCCTCCTTTCTTCTTGACCTTTCAGTCCTGCCTGATCAGTGAGTAGCCAGGAATGGCTACTGCTGAATCAGAATGGTGTGGTTTCAGCCAGTGAGTTGTAGCTCAGGTACTTTGTTCACAATGCTGTAGATGTTGAGCTGCAGTAGACAGAGGCCCTTGGGAAGAGTTGGGGGGAGTGGGGGGCATAAGGCCTGGGTTGGTTTCAACATCCTCAGCCAAGAGGAGAAGCAGTGTGAGGTAGTGTATGGAAACATTCCATGTGTATCTGAACTTATGGTTGGAGTTGGTTTCTTGAGGGCTGGGAGGGGTGACCATGGTGCGTAGGACAGATAGCCCTGGAGAAAAGGAGGGAGGGAGGATGGTGGTTCTGAGCACCCAAGTAGAGGTGGGCATATGTGGCAGTAGCTGTGGGGTGTTGGTTGATGGGGGGGGGACAGGGGAGTGGGCAGGGTGTAATAGAGGTGGTGGTTCGGTTCCCGCAGGGGCTGGGTTGCTGGGGAGAGAGAAGCTAGAGGAAATGCTAGGGAGAAAAGTGGGAGGAGATAAAGGAGCATTTTGCCTGTTAGTTGCAGTGACAAGCTGGGACTGTGTACAGCGGCCGCTAGTGGTGGGATCATATAAGCTGCTGATGTGAAAGTGGACTGATTGGTTCTAGCGAGTCACCTGACAAACACTATATAGCTGACAGCCGACCAACGGTGGTGGTGGGGGTGGTGGAGAGCCGGTGGGGAGCCGATGCACAGCACCGGCGGGGTCAAAAATCACACGTTGTCTCCTGCAAAAGCTGGCAGCTATACATAGATACATAGACAGTGTCGGCAGATAAGGGCCTATGGCCCACCCAGTCTGCCCATTTGAGCTTGTAAGTTCAGTTTGTTTTCCTAGAAGTCTGTTTCCCCTTACCCCTGACCTCTAGAATTCCTTTATGTCTATCCCATGCATTCTTAAATCCCGTGATTGTTTCAGCCCCCACCACTTCCTCTGGCAGGGTGTTCCACTTGTCCACCACCGTTCTGTGAAGAAATTCTTTCTCATGTTTCCTCTGAATCATCCTCCTCCAACTTCATCCCATGCCCTCTAGTCCTGAAACATCTTTTTCACTTAAAATAGTGTTTTCCTGCACCCTGTTCCTCCCTGTAAGATACTTGTATGTCTCTATCATATCCTCTCTCCTCCTCTCCTCCAGGGAGTACATGTTCAGTTCCTTCAACCTGTCTTCATAGGACTTGTGATGCAACCCATGCACCATCTTTGTTGCCCTCCTCTGAACCTTCTCTACCCTGTCTATGTCCTTACATAGGTATGGTCTCCAGAACTGTACACTGTACTCCAGGTGGGGCCTCACTAGTGTCTTGTATAGGAATTATGACCTCCTTTTCCTGCTGGTGATGCCCTGCCTATACATCCCAGCATCCTATTTGCTTTACCTGATGCCTTGTCACACTGTTTCCCTACCTTGAGGTCATCAGAGATGACAACCCCAAGATCCCTTTCCTGCTTGGTGCATGCTATATCCTCACCCCCAACTGATATATTGTGCCAGGGTTTTGTGCCCCATATGCATTATCTTGCACTTCTTTGCATTGAATTTCAACTGCCAAACCCTTGACCATTCTTCAAGTTTCTGCAGGTCCCTTCTCATTCTGTCTACACCCTCTGGTGTGTCTACTCTGTTACAGAGCTTTGTGTCATCAGTGAACAGTGAAATTCTGCCTTCTAGATCCTGTGCAATGTCACTGATGAAGATGTTGAATAGGACCGTCCCAGCACTGATCCCTGTGGTACCCCACTGGTCACTCTTCCTCTGTGGAGGACAGCCATTTACCACCACCCTCTGTGTTCTGCCACCCAGCCAGTTACCTACCCACCACACTACTGTCCTGCCCACACCCATATTCCCCAGTTTGTGTAATAGTCTTCTATGTGGCACAGTGTCAAAGGCCTTGCTGAAGTCCAGATAGGCCATGTCCACTGCCCTCCCTGATCCACCTCCCTAGTCACCCAGTCAAAAATTCAATGAGGTTGGTCTGACATGACCTCCCCTGGTGAAACCATGCTGCCTTGGGTCCTGTAGTCCATTGACAACCAGATGTTCCACAATCTCCTTCAGTAGTGCTTCCAAGATCTTTCCCACTACCGGTGGTGAGGCTGACTGGTCTGTAGTTCCCTGCTTCCTCTTTGTTCCCACTTTTGTATAAGAAGACTACATCTGCTGTCCTCCAGTCTTTGGGTACCTCCCTGTTTCCAGTGATTGGCTAAACAGGATAGCCAGAGGTTCAGCCACCACTCTCTTAGTTCTTAAGGACCCTGGGTGCACCCATCTGGCCCCATTGCTTTATCAGCTCTTATTACTTCCAGTTCCTTCAGGACCTTTTTCGTAAAGGACTTGTGTCCATTTCTGCACCATTCTCACCCTTGTACTCCTTCAGACCCATTACCCCCTCTTCCTTAGTAAAGACTGAGCAGAAATACCTGTTCAATATGTCAGCTTTACTGTTGTCATCCTCCACGGCTCCCATCCTCCCCTTTCAGTCTCACTATCCCTCCCTTTGTCTTTTCTTTTTCACTTATGTACCTGTAAAGGTTTTGTCCCCTTACCCACTGATTTTGCAATGTGTTCTTCTGTCTGAGCTTTGGCTTCCTTACTGACTTCCCTGCCTCCTTTGTTTCTCCTGGTACTTCTCCCTATCCCTTCTGCCTGTGTCTTTTTGTATTGCCTGAATGCAATCTTTTTGGCTTTCACTTTCTTTGCTACCTCTTTGGAAAACCATAATGGTCTCCTCTTCCTTTTCCTCTTGCTAACCTGCTTAATGCATAATTCTGTTGTTCTTATAATCCCCATTTTAAATACTGCCCACTGTTCCTCAACCTCTGATTCCTGTCCCATTCCCCTTAATGCCTCTTTCAAGTATCTCCCCATTTTCCCAAAGTCTGCCCCCCTAAAATCCAGGATACGTGTTTTTGTGTGGTTTGGTTCTGCTCTTTCTGTGATTTCAAACCACAATGACTGGTGGTCACTGTTACCCAGGTGCTCCCCACTGTTACCCCCATCACACTGTCCCTGTTTGTGAGCACAAGGTCCAGTATTGCCTTCTGCCGAGTTGGTTCCATGACCAGTTGCTTGAGGAAGGCACCTGAAGGAGTCCAGGATAAATCTGCTCCTAGTTGATGCTGCTGCTGGGATGCTCCAGTCCACGTCTGGTATATTGAAGTCTCCAACCAGTACTACCTCACTTTGTCTGCCATCCTTTGGATGGCTATCATCAGCTCCTCTATCTGTTTCTTCCTCCTGGGCTGGTGGTCTATAGACCACACCTGTGTGATGGCTGGCCCCATTTTCTTTCCAGCTTAACCCACAGTATCTCTCCCCATTTGTTCCTCCTGGATCTGTGTGGCCCTTATGTCATTTTTCACATAAGTGCCCACCTCCTCCCTTCCTGCCTGCTCTGTCTCTTCTGAATATGTTGTAGCCAGGTATGGCCATCTCCCAGTCATGGTTAATCATTACACCAGGTTTCAGTGATGGCCACAATGTCCAGGTCTGACTGTACCATGACAGCCTCAGATCTTCCATCTTGTTGCTAAGGCTCCTGGCATTTGCACACATGGCTTTCCATGATTTGACCTCCCTAGACTGCTTCACTGTTCTACTCTAGCCCTTCCTTGGTTGTCATTTATCCCTGGTTCTCCTTGCTGTCTGCCCTTCTGCTGAATTTTGCCCCTTTTCTGCTTATCCACCTTTTGGACACTAATCTCCATCTTTTGCACACTGCTTTGCAGAGATAGCCACTCCTCTGGTTCACTGGTTCCACTACTAGCTGTAGGGGGTGCAAGTAGGTACCATCCTTGCTGGCCTGCCACCCTTTGCTAGTTTAAATGCTTGTCAATGAAGCATTTAAACTTATCATTGAGTGTTGTGTCCCCTCTCCAGGATGGATGCAGGCCGTTAGGCTTGAACAAACCTCCATCCCTCCAGGTGGGTCCCCAGTCACCAATGAATCCAAACCCTTCCTCACAGCACCAGTTCTTCAACCATGAGTTAAAGTTCCTGGTGCATGCACTCCTATGTCTCCCTTGCCTCTCACAGGTAGTACTTCTGAGAAAGTGACAGAAGTAGCTACTTGCTTGAGACCCCTCCCAGTTTCCTAAACTCTTCCTGAACTTCCTTTGGTCCCCATTTGCCAAGTCATTAGTACCTAGGTGGATAATGACATCCAGCTAACCCTCCTGCCTTGCCTTCCCAGTGATCCCCAGTATCTTCCTTCCATCCTCCATGCCATGGCACCTGGTAGGCACCTCACCTCCCTGTCCTCCCCTCCTGTGTTCCTAGCTGGATCCCTCTTATGATGGAGTCCCCACCAGGATTCGCTTCTCCTCCTCTGGGGTCCACTGCTTTCCCCACTGAGGTCACCTCCTTGCCTAACCTCCACATCCTTTCCTTCCACTTCCCTAGGTACCTCTATTTGGTTGTCCTCATTTGCCAGTGTGGCATATGAGTTCTTGAGAGGAATAGGATCTGGGATGTGCCTCTGCCTGACTGCTCTAACCCTCCCTGAGCCCACTGTCATCCAAGTGCTCCTCATTCTCGGCATCCTTTGAGGCAGCTGCATTGGACTGGGTGGTCCCTGGATAGGGGTGATGGTACTCCTGACCCAGTTTACTTCCGCTCTGAGTCTGGCTACCTCATCCCACAGTCCCGAGAGATGCATGCAGATAGGGCAGCATCTCAGTGTCCAGAAGGTCTGCCTGAATATGGCTGCCCGACAGCCACTGCTTTGCACCACTCCCCACATTATACTGCAATTTCACTACTTCTCTGCTACTGAAGCTCTCTTAGTTCTCTTTTTATTTATTTACAGTACTAAAAATCCTGTAACTGATCCTCAGATATATATATATTTTTTTTAAGGAAAAAGAAACCAATAAATAAATAAATGAGTCAAAACACTTGTCGTGCTGAGGGTGGTCTTCTTCCCTTATGCCCTCCTACTTCACACTCTTACTATACCCTGTGTTTAGCTCCTGTCAATCAGATTTATCCAGAGCATATAATTAAGAGTTGGGGAAGGGTGGAGGGGCGAAATTTGCAGTTAAAGACAGCACAGAATTACACCACCACTATGTTTTAAATTTTCAACAGCCCAAAAACAATTATAAGCAAAGACAACACAGAAAGAAAGTATAGTGTCACTACAAGCCTACAATCTAAGTTTAAAAGAAAAATACCAATTACCAGTTACTCTGAAGCACTGAATTGAATATGTTTCCTTCCTTCACCTTCTGGCTTCTTCCCTGCGGGCTGCATCTTGCTCCATACCTTTGTGTGCTCTGGTGGGGTGCTCCTGGCTGTGAATTTGGTGGGGAGGGCGGTCAGCAGGGAGGCCCTCACAATCCTCAGGGTGATTTCTGGGGAGTGCTGGCATCTCAGGCCTTCATGAACCAGCTGTGAGAGAGGAGGCAGACATTTGGGCAGACAAGGCAGACATTTGGGTTGGGCCATTCCTGCACTGCAGAATATACAGTACATGCTGAGCTGGGTCTGTAGAACATACACTACATGCCATTATAGACACTCAAAAGATCAGCTACTGGTTAAAAGTAACCAGGATGACACATGAAAGACTTCTATTTACATGTCTAATGGAACAAAGGTCTTGGGCTGACAGAGGCTGTTCCAACTGGTATAAGAACATTTAGCAAAGTCTAAGGTCAAGGGTAAGATCTCTCTAAGATAACTGACTATTTGGATAGATATATCATACTTAGTTGGAAGTAGAAGACTACATCAAATTAAGAAAACACAATTTTTGAGTGAATTCGGGTATGGAAATTATAGCATCCATAAGGTATTCCCATGGTGTGTAATACATAGTGGAACCTTCAGTTATAAGCATTATTTGGATAGTCTTACTAATCTGATTCTAAAAAAGCTATTCACTAAATACAAATCTGAATGCTTTGATGTAAATGTTTTCAAAACATGGTTCAATGAACTTCCAGCAACAGCACAGAAATGTTTCTGTACAATCGGTGATACGGATGACTTATTACATGTCCTACGGGACTGTTCCTGGTACAAGGAGGCCAGATTATACTGACTAGGTCCCTTTGTAAATGACTGGAGTAATTTTCAAAAAAATTATCTGACTGAAATACTTATTTACACAGAGGATGATTAGTCTAGTGATAGGCTTTCAAAATACTTCCACCAGATTAGCAAAATAAGACAACATAAAATGAAAAATATAGATATGCCCATATTATACTCTGCATGTTTAAAATCTGATCTGCCATCAGTAGAAATGCTAGGTATTAGTAAGATATATGGTTATAGTCTGGACCATGTATAAATGATTACATTTATTTATTTATTTAAGTCTTTGTTTACTGGGTAAGTGCACTGATCCAAGGACCATTTCAGGCACAACCCGGGCCATAAACAATGGCACAGAATCAAACAGTTAAAATACTTTACACTCCAACAAGAGTACAGTCCAATACATAGAAGGGCTGTTTTATCATGGCTCAAAGCCAAAGTTTTGAGCAGCCCACGAGCCCTGAATTGACATGGTATACTTTTAGAGAGACAGTTTCTAGCAAGGGTCAATTGATCTTAATTCTGGCTGTACTCAGCCACTTGCTCAGAAACTGAAATTTAAATTTTAATTATTTCTCTTATCTAAATAATAATTGTGTAACCACCCAGACTCCTGGGTTACTAGAACCTAATCAGCATTATTGTCAGGAAGGTAGCAGGCAACTGGTATAGAGATCATTATGGGCTTTTTACATAATGACATCATTGTTTACCCAGCTAGCCTGAGGGAAGAATGATTAGGTCATTCTGAACTCTTGCAGCAGCATAAGCCACACTGTGTGGACAGCTGCTCTGGGGAGCTTAGAATGTTCAGTCAGTAGTGATTTGTTGCTCAGTGAGTAGGTCAGCGTGGCAGAAGGATTTCCAGTTGGGCTCCGAGATGAGGGCCCAGCATTTCTCACCCTAGTGGAATGTCATTTCCAGCTTCCATTGAAGTGGTGGAGATCAGTGCTAAAGCAGGATTTCCTGATTTCTACTCTCAGTGAAGTGGAAGTAACTGCTTGTTCTCAGTGGACTCAGGGGGCAAGCCCCTGAAGGCTATGTGTGTATTTCAGTTGCCTTGGAAAGGACTTTGAGAGATTGTTTGATCTGCTACCTAGGAGAATACCTTTTCATTTGTTGTTCCAAGCCCAGTAGATGGGACAACCATTTGTGAGTACTGCCCTAGGAGACAAGATCACTACATACTTTAGGGGAATCATAGTTTGGGATGTGTGTGCCCATAGATTAGGCTGGAGCGCACCTGCCAGTACTCCTAATTCACCCAAGAAAGTGAATGTTCTGTTAAACTGTTCACCCAGGAAAGTGAAGTTTATTCTTTGGTCACTCCAGTGAGTGACAGATCTAAAGTGTGGGACCTCTGGCAATTCAGTAGAAATAGGGGGTTCAGTGGTGTAACCCTGAAGAATGGCAGAGACTGTCAGTTGAGGCAAAAGGTGGGAGGAACTCCATCTGAAAGCTTACAACGCAGGGCTTCCTGGTTCATAAAGGGCACCAGTTATACCTGACCAAGGGTCAAGCTGCAGGTTTAGGTGTGTGGCTGAGTTTCAGTAAATGACACTCATGGGAGGAAGATGTTTGGGTGCATGGCCAGGTGTCCACGAAATGCACCATTGAGAAAATGGGAAGAACATTTTTTAATTTTTATTTAGTTGTTTAACCAGGTATAGCACACTAAGCTGAAAGCTTTTTTACAGGAGTGACCTGGGAGCACAAGGAGGTTAAGTGACTTGCTCAGGGTCACACAGTATGCAAGTGGAAGCTGTGGGATTCAAACCCAGGTATGGTCTGCTGGATGTCACCAAATTTGCAGCTCAGAGCCTTAGACCACTGCGCTATACTGCCTACATTTTCTTTTGTGTGATCATGAACTGTACTACATGCAAGGAAAGTTTGTTAAATGTACCTATTCTGCCTAGACCAACCCTTGGGGTCCACTTCTGCTTTAAATTTCCATCTGTTGAATAAAGCCATACTGCACAATCCCAGTTACTGTTCTGAACATTCCAATTATTGCTTCTGGTTGTGTGGATTTACTGGGGCCCCCTCAGCAGGTTAGATCTAGCATATGCATAGCTGCCTCCACCCAGTACCTAGGTTGTAATGTTTACACAAGGTTCATGTTGCATTGTTTCTGTACCCCCACCCCTTTCTTCCTCTAGAAAATGGGCCATGTATACATCCTAATGCCAAGGGTGGTACCAACCTTTTGTAAAGTAAAATGGTATGCCAGAATGTGGGTAACAGTGTTCTGGATTTTAAAGGAGGGGTGCTAACTTGTTAAAAAGTAGCTGTGGGGGTTACAAAAATGGGGTCTCATCTGGGGATATTTAATGTGGGCAAGAGTTACAAAGAATGTGGCTTGTCAAAAAGAAATATGTTTTGGAGTGAGAGGTATGCTGAGGGTATGTCTAGGATCCTCCTGTCTGGTGGCAGTGTACTCAAACTGAAGATCATTTACCAGAAAGCAAAGCTGTGCCAAGGAAAATGCCACCTGAAAGTTTTTTGCTGCCCAGGTTTCTGTGGAAAAGAAAGAGGAAGAATTTGCTGTTTGTGTGTTTACTTTGAAAATATGGACTGAGAAATGAATGCCCTTGCCTTGTAGTAAAAGCACTTAAGAAACTGTTTAAAAGTTGCAAATTTCCAGAGAAAAGTATTTGTGGACTTAAAAGACAGTGTTTTCTAAGTGTTCAGAAAGTTTCAAGTGTGTACAGTGAAAATTGGGGGAGTCACTAAGGAAAATGCACCGAGTACTGAGTTAAAATGCCTTAAAATGCTTGCCCGCTGAAATTTCAAACCGAGGAAAAAAGTGACAGTTTGCAGTTTAAATTTTGCCTTCTTGATGATTGCCTTGCAGGAGTGTGGCAGTGAGAAAGAAAGAACTCATTTGCTTGGTGTTGTGTAACTGGTCCCAGTGCACCTAAGCCCCACCCTTGCCTGAGTCGCAGCATTGTGGAACATTTGTGGAAGAGCAGCCTGCAGTGTGCCAGCAGCATGTAGTTTGTGCAGCTGGCAGGAGGAATCGCCTACCGCAGAAGCTCTTCTGTAGCAGCAGTTTTTCTAACTTTTTCACTGTTAAATCAGGCTCAACCTGTATTCTGACTGACTGGAGAGTGATCGAGGTGATAGTAGCTATGATCGGCGGGCCTGCCAGCCCATTTCATCCCAGATGCCTTCCTTGAGTCGGCAGCAGGCTGTATTACATCAACGGTGAAAACCAGCTACTGTCTGTAAGTACCATGTGCAAAAATAAATGACTGTGGTACTAAGGTCGGAAAACTAGAACTTGAGCAAATGCAGCAAAAGTACTGAACGAGAGTTTTGTGAACATTTAAATCTTGGACTGTACGTGTGAAAGTGCTGTTTTCAAAGAAAGTGAACTTTAAGACAAATGATCCCACTGGTCCAAGTGCTAGTAAAGTAATGGATTGAAAAAAAGTGGTGAACTTGTGCTTGAGAAAATCAGTTAAAATGCAAAAGATCCAGACAGAATCCCAACAGTTTTTAACTGAGTGTGATGCACAGTTACAGTTGCCATGTTGTGGTGAAGCCAGCAATGTAAACAAAGCAGTGCTATTTTGGATCAGTGATTTCAAACCCAAAAAAAGTTTCAAGTGGTTTCTTCCTAAGTGTTGTGGAATACAATTGCAACAGCCAGGCAGCCTGTCAGCGAACTTTTCCAGTGTGTTAAAACCAAATCTGAGAGTGCTTGTGAAAATGATAATTTTGGGACTTGTGTGTTTAACGACACTGTAGTGTAGCATGAGGGAGGTGCTGCACTCCTGAGGTGTCGTCTTTCAGATGAGACTTTGAACCGAAGTCCCATCTGCATATACTGGTGGTAGTTCAGTGGATGTTACAGATCCCATGGCACTTCTCAAAAAGAGTAGGGGAATTTTTTATTGAATAATTTGGACTTCATTACCAAAACTTACAGAAAAAACATAACAATACATCCATCATCAATATCACATAACCCATCAGTTATTTTTGTTACACACTATGTTATATATTGTATCTACCCACATTACTGGCACCACTCTTCACAATTAATCCATACATGTGCCACCCTCACAGCTGTATATTTACACATATCATTTTTATGTTTGCTTGCACGCATGTGCAAGAAACATAGTGCCATCATCCGAGATTTCGGAGGTGTGTCACCTCCTCCTCCAATTCAGTCAGTGTGTTGGCAGGCGCAGCCCCTGTAAGTCAATGCATGCTGGAGCTGTCTATGACAAGCTCCAAAATGCAGTGGCATACAGTTGAAAGGGGGAGTTATGCTTCAGTGAGCAGCGATAAGATATCGCCTGCTCATGCGCAGCTCCCTCACACACACACACACACACAGAAACGCACGCACACTGCATGCTGCCCTCCCTCAAGACACACACATATGCCAACGGGGTGCCCAATCTCCCGCCGGGCTGTGCTGCGCCCCCAAAGTTTTTCCACATGCCACGCCTGGGTGCCCACCCCAGCATGGCAACTCATAGAAAGCCGACGGGTGCCCAATTCCCTGTCGCCCCACTGTTCCCTACCCCCGAGTACAGGGTGCCACGCTGGGAGCCCACCCCAGCGCGGGCACTGATCATATACAACGGGGTGCCCAATCCCCTGGCTCCATGGCCCTCCCAGATGTCTTGTGCACGCTGGGAGCCCACCCAGCGTGGCAAACGCCCCACGCCATTTTTTTTTTGTACCTGCAAATGATAACAGTCCCATGGCGCTTTTCCAGCCCTCCCACAACCCGCATCCACCCACTGTGCACCCTGCCTCCCACCCCCTCACCCCATACTTACCTCCGGAGCTCAGCGTGACGATCTTCGTGGACCGAACATGTCTGCACTCTTTCAAAGCCAACCGCGAACTGAGGAAATGCCAGTAAGCTGTATAATGGGCTAGATAGGGTTTTCAACTTTATTGCATATTCAGGTATTTTTGATTTTGACCAAATTTTCAACATGGGTTTTTAGACCTCTTTCATGAATGATTGTTGTCATGGCATTATTCAGGTTTCGAAGGGTGATTTCACAGTCACTGTGTGAAATCACCCTTTGGGCCTAAATAATGCCATGACAGTGACATCATTCATGACAAGGGGTCCCAAAAATCCCATGTTGAAAATTTGGTGCAAAAATTCCAAAAAATGACTGTTTTACGAGCGTGTGTTGAGCAGTTCCTATACAGGCTCGTAAGTTCACAAATTTTCAATATTTTCACTCCAGATTGTCAACATTGCCATTTTACCACACCTTCTTATGAGTAATATAGCTGTCATTATTCACATCTCACCCAAAATGTGTTTCTGCCCATGTAGCGCTCAATGGCACAGTCGGTGTGCGAAATCAATGTACAGAACAAATTAAGAAAATCACAGTGACACTGTTCATGAGCAGAGGTCTTAAAATGGCTATGTTGAAAATTTGGTGAAAAAATTCCTAAAAATGAATGTTTTACAAGCGTACATTGCGCAGTTCCTACGCACGCTCGTAAGTTCGTGAATTTTCAATATTTTCACTCCAGATTTTCAACATTGCCATTTTGCCACATCTCCTTATGAGCAGTACAGCTGTCATTTTTCACATCTTGCCCAAAATGTGTTTCCACCCTGTAGCGCACAATGGCGCAGTCGATGTGCAAAATCAATGTATGGGACACATTAAGAAAATCACAGTGACACTGTTCATGAGCAGAGGTCTTAAAATGGCTATGTTGAAAATTTGGTGAAAAAATTCCTAAAAATTACTGTTTTACGAGCGTGCGTTGTGCAGTTCCTATGCATGCTCATAAGTTTGCAAATTTAATATTTTCACTCCAGATTTTCAACATTGCCATTTTATTACACTTCCTTATGAACAGTACAGCTGCCATTTTTCATATGACGCCTAAATGTGTTTTCACGACATGTAGCGCATAATGGTGCTGTTGGTGTGCGAAAGCAATGTTTAGGACAGATTAAGAAAATCACAGTTACACTGTTCATGAGCAGAGGTCTTAAAATGGCTATGTTGAAAATTTGGTGACAAAAGTCCATAAAATGACTGTGTTACGAGTGAGCATTGCACAGTTTCCACGCACCCTCGTAACTTCATGACTTTGTAATATTTTCAGTCCAGATTTTCACCAGTGGCATTTTTCCACACTTCCTTATGAACAGTACAGCTGTCATTTTTCACAACATGGCTGAAGTGTGTTTTCACACTTTCAGCGCAGAGATGCGTGGTCGCTGTGGGAAATCATTGTTCGGCACAGATAAAGAAAATCACAGTGACAATGTTCATGATCGGAGGCACCAAAATGCCTGAGTTGACAATCTGCTGTAAAAAATCCCCAACCTAATTATATTACGGGTGTGCATTGCACAGTTTCTATGTACGCTCGTGACTTCATTTTTTTAAATATTTTTACTGCAGATTTGCAACATTGCCATTTTTTACACCTCCCCATGAACAGTACAGCTGTCATTTTTTACATCCTGTTTGGAATGTTTCTGCACCTGTGGTCCTAAATGCCATAGTCACTGTGCATAAGTAGCTTTTGGCTAACAAACTGATATTCCCCCTGTTCATGAGGTGGGGTCACAAAAAAAACATGTTGAAAATTTGGAGTGAAAATACCAACGAATGCCTGAGGTATTAGGGTTTCCAACCACAACGCCCAACCCTGTAGAGAATGACAGGCATCAGGGGTGTGACTTGGGATTCTTGCCTGTAATGCTCATACCATTGCACACCCTGCAGCCAGTGAGAGGCATCAAGGTATGCCTTGGACTCTTCGGCCCCAAAGTTCATCCCATTCTCCTATATCTTACCCATTTCACCTTATTTTCTAATGAAATGGGGTACGCATAAGGGCCAAAGAACCCGAGGAACACCGTGACACTTGTCAGTGTCTGCAGGGTGCGGTATGGTGAAATGGCGTGGCTGTTATGCCTGACCACCCAAATGCACACCCCAATGCCTGTCACTCTCTGCAGGGTGGTGGTGGGGTTGGCTTCAGTTCAATACTTCACTGACATTCCTATTACACAGCTCTGTAACTTCTACACTGCCACTGCCAATGCCAGCAAGTAAACATTCGGCATTGACAAATGCTTGTTAACTATCCGTTGCAATGTTTTTCTGATGTTAGCCAGCAGCTCTATCTGTGTTACCCATCTCTGTTGTAATACCCATATACATCTTGCTTGCCACATATGATGCAACAGCCAACATCACATACATATTCTCTTGATTATATGGTACTTCCCTTGTAATCTATTTACACTATACATTATTTTTGGATATGTCAGCTGTAGAAACTCAGGTTCATCCCATTCTTTCCCCAACAGTTACCAGAATTCCTGTGCATAAACACATTCCTTAAATAAATGTGACTGTGTTTCATATATTTGTGGGCATGTGTCACAAGGACAATATCTATCTGGTAACTGTTTATGCTTATGGCTTCCTCGTACACTAAGTCTACCAAAATTCCCTAACCATAAGCTATCCCACACATTTTGAGTTATCCTGGGATTCTTTAGCTGACTCAACACTTGCACCTGCTGGTTTACTGGACAAATGGGAAACTCCATTCCAATATGCTTTCTTTATCTAAAATGGCTCTATAAATGGCCTTCCTATCCATAGTAATACAACTATGTGGTCTGAATCCCAATTTAACAACTTGTTTCAAAGATTCTAAACCATATACTGGTATTTGAGTTCCTTTCCCTAATAACCTTGTGTTATTCTAGTCCTAAAATTGCCTATTTGGTGTCAGCCAAGATAACACTAAAGGCTTCCATAAATTCTTGCCAGGTTTTAAAACTGGCCCAAGATTATAACTACAAAATATGCTAAAAAAGAAAGCCACCGGATTAATCATCCCCACCCCACCCTCTTTTATGGGTCTGTATGTAATCTCCCTCTTAATTGGATTTAATCTTGATCCCCAAAAGGCCTAAAAAAAAATACTGAACAATTTTGTAAAGCGATTTTGTGTCGGTGGAAAAGTTTTTATTAACACCACCCTCTTCTTTTGACCAGTCAGCTTACCCTTCCAATTTGCGGTTAACCTTTCTGCTTTACTGATATATGCTACCCAGTTAGCGTGTGCCATGTTCTGCACCCCCAAATGTTACCCAAAGAATCTTAAGAGGTTCCTGTGCTACTTTTATCCCTCCTATCAGTCTTGATTGTGGTATAGGAGAAGCCCTAAGCGGGACCCCTAAGCTTTTCCCAACATTTATACTGGATCCCGATATTTCTGCATGCTTTCCTAGCACTTTTGCTAACTTAGCCTCACTAGTGTTTACCCCTAATGTCAGTACCATATCATCTGCACATGACAACATTTTAATCGGGGTTCTTTGTCAATGAATGTAATACCCTGTATATCTGGTGTCCTATAAATGAGCCTAATCAAGACATCTATACATAAAACATATAATATGGGGCTAAGGGGACATCCTTGCCTAACCCCTTTGCTAACCATAATGCGTTTTCCATACCTTTCATTTACATTAGGATATAATGAGATATTGCTATAAAGTGCCTGTATCCATGCAACAAAGACTGGTGGAAAGCCCAAAACTTCCAAGACTGCAAATAAAAATTCATACAAAATCCTGTTGAATGCTTTCTCCTGGACCACTCCCACTACCCAACCTTGTATTTTATGTAATTCACCCTGCGTGAAGATCTCTCTAAGGACAATAATGTTGTCTCTCATTTGTCTTCCTGGTACTGTGCAAGTCTGTTCTAGGCTAATTAGGTATGCAGAGACTTTGTTTAATCTAGTCGTTAAGATTTTAGCATTTATCTTGTGATCCATATTAAGTAAACTTAATGGTCTCCAATTCTCTATATTATCAAGAGAGTTTTTCTTGTGTATGAGTACTATGACTGCTTCTTGCATAGAAGCAGCAAACCTGGGATTTTACAACATATAATTAAAAATTACTGCTAAAGCTGGTGTCAGTTCATTTTTAAATTGTTTGTAAAAGTCTGCCCCAATCCATCTGAACCTGGAGCTGCCTCAGATTTTAATTGCTGTATGACTTTCAGGATTTCTTTCTCTGTTACTTTTTGGGACAATGTCTCTAATTCGCTTTTTAATACCTGCGGTAACTGAAATTCTCCAAGTATTTGGGTCATCCCACTGCTTACTATGTTTTTTGCAAACAGTGATTTCACTCTCTTCTCAATAATTGCTAAACTTCCTGTTGGCGTGGACATTTTCTGCCCAGTAGGAGAAATTAATGATGTGATTACGCTAGCTTTAACCCTATCCTGACATTCCTTGAATGAATCTAAATCCCCTTTTTAACCTGAGGCCCAAATCTAGCTTCTTGCTCCAACGATTTAGCCTACTATATTGTAGTTCTGACATGTGTTTCTTAATGTTTTATATCCATAATCCATAATTCATGGTGGAGGATTCTAATAATGATATTAAATGCTGTAATTGCTGACATAGTTCCCTATATTGCAAATATACTTTATGTGTAGAACTAGATTTCTTTTGAAAGAGCTTTTTCCATGAGAGTTTGGTATCTTCCCACCAATCTGAGATGTCCCCATAACATTATACTACCAACAATCTAGCTGTCCAGTTATGTTGCCATAATCTTTGTACCTTTGGGTCTTTAATAAGGTATCGTTTAACCTCCACTTTTTTTTTTGCATCTTGGGGTGTCTGTCCAAGTCACTCTAGCTTTTATTATCACATGATCTGAGAATCCCACCACGTTTGCATATACCTCTAGTACTGTCAGTATTTTAGTCAAAAAAATAAAATCTGTCTTGGTTTTTAATGACCCTTTAAAGAAGGTATACCCCCCGATGGATGTGTGCTACGATATGCAACTTTTAAACATGCAGTGGAGACTATCTGTTTTAGTGTACTAGAGGCGCAAAACATTTTTGATGTTTGTAACCCCCTATCTGACTGATGAAGCCCACAGCTGTAATCCCCTACCCACAGTTCCAGCCTTGACATATGTAAAAATGGTTGTATTTCATTAAACACCTTGGTTTAAGGAGCATATATTGCCACCAGTCTAAATCTTTCCCTACAATATATTATATCCAATAACAATGCTCTCCCCGGGTGTATGTCAATTAATCTTGTGGCTTGTATGCCAGACTTGGAGAGGAGAATGCCTATTCTGTCACAGGTGTCCATGCCTGTCAACCAGAATGATGCTCCCAGTGGCCATGCCCTAGATGTGGCCTGTAGTTCTGTGTGTGTTTTTATCCTAGTGTTCACTAAACAGATTATATCACATGCAGTGGATTGTAGTGAAAACATAGTATTAGCCAATTTTTCCCCTTCTTTTATACTATGAACGTTAATAGTGGTGATTGAAATGAAGTCCATTATCTTAAGTGGAAAAGGGGGAGGGGACCTCAACCAGTCTTGCTAGCCTCAGGAGAACCTTGCTTTCCTGCTCTGTCTGGTCCTCTTTACAATAGAATCTGATCCACCACCATCCTCATTGTCCATGTTGGAAAGTAAAGAGGATGTGTCAGTGCTTTCTTCTTCTGACTCCCTATCAGTGGTCTCTGACCCTAGCAACACAAATTTATTTCCCTGTTTCCAAGAGCCTGAAGTAGGATCTGTGGTTTCTTTCCATTCCTCTGTCTGATTTTTCACCACTTTCTCTAGTCTTTTCCTTTTTTGTGGGACAGTTTTGAAACCTGCACCATTCGGGGAGGGGGGCATCTATGTCACTGTTATATCTTCCTTCATGATACTTGACGGGGGGAGCATCCTGTATGTCCTGCATTTCCTGTGGGGTCCCTTCCTCAATAACCACTATTTCCCCTGTCAATGTCCCCAGGTTAGTGACTTGGTCTGCACCTGTTACAGTGGGAGCAGCTACTTCATTCAATGAAATGATCCCTGCCCTATAGGCTTTGGTCCATCACCCTTTTGGCCTATTGTTGCTGTGCTTTATTAATTATCCCATCATGTGATGGACAATCTTTCTGGTTGTGGAACGCCCAGGGACACCTTCCATACTCATGCCCAGTGTGTTCACACAAATTACATCAAAAAAGGTTCAGACACTTAGCAGAACTGTGACCAAATTCTAGGCAGTGACTACACTTGGTAGAATCACATGCCGAACTCAAGTGTACCCATGACCCACACTTAAAACAGGATCTAGGTTGTCCCATATAAAAGATAGCACCTCTATCCCTCCCCAGGTAAAATTAATAAGGTAGATGGGATGTACCAGAGTTGCTCACAAACAGTTTCACCCTTATTCTCCATCCCCCATCCCAGATCTGTTTGCTATCCAGGGTAGGGGATGGGGGTACTCAAAACCTCACAGCGTTGTTGGAGCCAGAACAAGATATCTTCAGTGTTTACCCCTTCATTCTTAAACATAACTGTTATATTTTTTATTGCAGGCTTAGTGAGGGGTATGACATAAAAGGGGGCCCAAAGGGGGGAGTTCTTACAAACATTGTATTGTGCACAAAACCTATCTAAACTTGAGATGTTCTTAAAACTCACATCGAAATTTGCATTGCTAAGACCAAGTGCAAATATTTCCGAGGAGAAAAATTTCATCGACACTTTTAATAAAATTTTTGCAACGTAGATCCTATCAGGCACATCTTGCAAACCTCCTTTATACAGTAACCTTACTGCGTTACGGCGTGGGGCAGGCTCCCTGCTATTCTGAAATAAATCAGATAGTTTAAAAGATGTGTCATTGCCTTCCCCATTTAACATATTAACTACCTCAGCGGTGGGCCTACCCTGATCAGCTCTTCTGCTTCTCCCTCCTGTAGAACTCCGGATTTTTCTCTCTAACCCTTTTTTCCACCCATTTCTTTTTGTACAGTTCCCTCTCCCACATTTTCCCCAGGTTGTATATTTATCATATCAACATTAACAGTTACATCAGTATTTCTTTCATCCTGCAGCTCATTAATATTCAAGTCAGTATTAGCACCAGGATTATCATTACCCAGCGGAGTCATTTCTTTGGAGCTCACAGCCGTGTTGTTGTTGGTGGCCACTTTCTGATTTGCTTTTTCCAGCATTCTAATATATGATTGGTCCTGCGAATCTGGGGACCATGTCCCTGCATCACTCATTTCCCAGCCAGTATTTTACAGCACGTGTTACGGTGACCAATTCGGGCCCCCCCAGTTCCTCTATGTTTTGCTGGGCCTCTGCAGTTCCTGGCTCCACGGTGACAGTGTCCTGAGACAACGCTTGTTGTGAGCTGAGGTTCTTACTCCATCTGGGATGTGACTTACCCTTAGGAAATGTGCACCTTTTCATCTTGCAATGATCGAGAGCTGACCACCTCATCTAACCTGCCAGCTCCTTTTCTTAGCTAGAAGTCCTTTTTAGAGTGCACCATAATATTTTTTACAGCATTTCTTAAAACTTCAGGCTCTCAGCACACAGGGAGAACCCTGCTTAGACTGCCAGCCTGCTTTTTCCCTTCTCCCTTAATGTTAGAGCATGGGACATCTAAAGTCAGCTTTGTGCCTGTACAGGCTGCATCTCTACTGTCAAGTCAGCAGAGTGCTGTCTCCCTCCTGTACACACATATGCAGGTAGCGCTGCCATGACAATTGATTTGGGGAGTTCTGCTAGCTCCCTCCCCAATTTTTTTATCTCTGTCAACAATTTAGATTTCTTCTTTATCAAGGCAGTTGTAGCTTTACTCATTGTTCCTTTTAAATGTTTTCTTCCCACGACAGAACCTTCTGCCTCCTGTGCATACTTCATATTCTTTCGTACCTCTGTCGTCTTACTCTCAGACTCTGCTGTCTGATATTCTGCTGCAATCAATTCCATTTCAGTAGCCTTTTGTGAAATAGAAAAAGGAGAGGATGCCTGCTCCCCTGAACTTTCTACATCCATCTCCTTCGGTGGTTTAGCAACACTGGACATTCTGAGTCAGGAGGCCAAGGGTCCCCCTACATCTCAGTAGGGGAATTTCCCAGGTGCCCTAACCAAATTTCTCCCCATTCACTAAAAGTACCACCAACAGCTTAATCTGGTTCAAGGTCAGTTGGCATTTATCTGTATCCCCTTCCCCCATGTCGTGCCTGAAAATAGGAAGAATTTATCTAGTGCACATACCTGGATAACAAAAACTAAATAAATAAAAAAAAATAATAATTTGCAGCACATGGTGCAGCAACCCCTCACTACCTGTTCCATGCCAGGGTGTGGGTAGCCCAACAAGAACAAGAATTAACCAATTCTGAGAAATTGTATGACTGTTCATCAGCACCTGCTGAGGTGACTTTGCTGAACTATTCGGTTAATGTGTGTGTAGTATGCCAAAAGCCAGGAAGAGATGTTCTGCCAATTCTGCATTGCACAGACTGTAGAACACAATTTGGGATGAGCATGTCAGGTGGCACAAGGGCAGCTAAAGCAAAACACATCTGTTTAGCTCCAACTTGGACACAGACAGAGGACCCTGTAGAATCAGAACTTCAACAACAGGCTGGGTGCAGTCAGAGAGACCCCATAGAGTTTGTAAAGGAGCTCTTTGACATTATCTGTGTTGATGCTTTGCAAGGCCCAGAAGAAGTTAAGTGTTCCAGTCACAGAGGAGTTGGACACTGCCAGTGCAGGTTCAGTAGATTCATGGGTGGTAGGCCCAAGTCCAAGCCTCATGGGAGAGTCCAAGGAGGGAAAGCATGTTGTTGTGAGGCCAGTACCTCCAAGGCCTGTGGAGAATGGACAATTTTGGGGGTTGGTGCAATCGCCAGCTTCTGGGTAGAATATCTAGAAGAAGAAGAAGTAGCAATGGCTGCCGTGGGACCCAATGAGTCACCATTGGTCTTGGCTTCCATGGAGCTTCCAGATGTCCATGTGGAAGAAGGCTCAGAAAATGTGCCCCTGAGTGCAGGGGTGGACTGCTTTTGCACTGCAAGTGTTCATAACTGGCTGAACAGGACTGGCCACCCCAAGACATGCTTCTGGACTGGAGTTAGTTAAAAGCAACAAAGAGGAGAGAATTGTTCATAGGTGAGCTGTGGCCAAGTATGGGCCTTTGTGCCCTTTCTACCCTTGGCAAATATTGGAAAAAATTGAGAAAAACAGGCATGCATGGTTGTGAGAGGAAGCTTGTGACAACCTGCACTATAGAGTAAACAAGTGGATCTGAATTAAAGTTTGTAATGAGAGACTTCAATTCTAGAAGCATGGCAGGACCTTGTTAATTAGCTCTGTGATAGTAGTGGACAAAGCTGACTAAGAAACATTCTACAGTGTTCCTATGGTGCATCGAGATGGGGTGACAGTTTATGTTCCAGATCCTGAATGATACTACCCCTGAATCTGGTGCCATTCCTGTGAAGTTGTGCCCACTTGCCAAAAATGAATGTAGCCATTACTAGCTCAGCCATCTTCCACCAAAGAGGCAGCAACCCAGGATGGTAGTGCATTTCTTCTGGTGATCCAGGTTCATTTGCAGCAGCATCCAGGTTTGGCTCCAACAGCATCCAGATTTATCTGTGCTAACATACAGGCTCGTCATCCCAGCAGTTGGAGAAGATTTCCAGTCTAGGTCCAGTAGGAGGTTGGGGAAGCATCTGATGCAAAGATTTTGTCTACTCAGCAGCCGAACATCATCAGGCAGCAGATCCAGAGAGGTGATACTGACATCCTTTTGTCTCCTAGAACTGGTAAGATACTCTTCATTTTTAATTTGACTGTTTACCTGCAATTGAAGATATCCATGGAACTGTAATTTACAACAGATTGTCCATCTAGACTGCAGTGTTTGCAGACCTTGTGTCGGTTCCAGAACTGTGCTTTAGCAGGCGCCAGCTTAGGAGAGACTCGTTCTGGAGTGCCTCTCCTTAGTTTGGGACTTTGCAGAGACCCGCCCCCCCACCAGCACAAATGTTTTTATGTTTTCAGATTTTCTATTTTGCAGAAAATCTTTTAAAATTTGCTTTTGGGGCTTGTACAGTATCCAGTGGGAGGGTTATGGTCACTGTTTTTGTCTTTTATAGGTTGTAGTTGTGTGCACAAATGTGTTTTTGTAGTGTTTTCTTTTGCAGGTGTTCCTGGCGGAAGACAAGAAGACCTGAAGAGGATTTTTGGGACTCATCAAAGTCCTCCATTGTGTAGAGTTGTTAGGCATGTGTAACTGTGTAGTACAATGACTAACCTTTTTTCACTTTGCAGATGTGTTGGTGTAAAATGTTTTTTGGGTATGGGCGCCTGGTAGGTAGCGTAGGCATGACAACTGTTCCCCCAGAGGGCTGGGAGGGGGAAACAGGTTGGTGGTCCTGATTCATGAGAGGGGCCACTAATACTGTCTGCAAGGACATGCTACAAGCAGTTTCTTGGAACCACTGAGAATCCATGTGTAGTACAGTAGTAGGATAGGAACTGAAGCTTCTTCAATGGGCCTCTGTCCTTTAGTGTTGCCTGCCTGTACCTGGAACATGATAGGGGACAACTTGCGCAACTTCTCCATAGGTAACACAGAAGGAAGGATGGCCTGATGTTTAGTGGAGATATGACTGCGGGCAGTCATTTGTCTGGCAGGTGTGAATGTTGCAACCTAGTCCACTGGGGTTACTAGAGCCCTATTGGTATTATTATTGTTAAGAAGGTAGCAGGCAGCTGGTAGGGAGCTCAATAGGGGCTTTTTACATAATGACATCATTGTTTGCTCAGCTAGCCTGAGGGAAGAATGATTAAGTCATTTGGAACTCTCACAGCAGCATAAGCCACACTGTGTGGACAACTGCTCTGGGGAGCTTAGAATGTTCAGTATATACTGAGTTGTTGCTCAATGAGGAGTTGAAAGTGGCAGAAGGACTGCCAGCTGGGCTCTGAGGTGAGGGTCCAGCATTTCTCACCCTAGTGGAGTGTCATTTCCAGCTTTCAGTGAAGTGGTGGAGACCAGTGCTAGAGCAGGATTTCTTGATTTCTACTCCCAGTGAAGTGACAGTAAATGCTTGTCCTCAGTGGACTCAAGGGGCAATCCCTGAAGGTTCTGTGTGTGTTTCAACTGCCTTGGAAATGACATTGAAAGACTGTTCAATCTACTATGCAGGAGAATGCCTTTTCTTTTGTTGTTCCATGTTCAGTTGCTGGGACAACCATTTGTGAGTAATGTTCTAGGAGACAAGATCTCCATATGCTTTAGGAGAATTATAGTCTGGGATGTGTGTGCCCATAAATAAGGTTGGATTGTACCTGTCAGTGCTCCTAATTCACCCAAGACAGTGAATGTTCTGTTAAACTATTCACCCAAGAGAGTGCAGTTTATTCTTTTCTCAACCCAGTGAGTGACAGATTTAAAGTGTGGGACCTCTAGCATTTCAGTAGGAAATGGGGGTTTCAATGGTGTAACCCTGAAGAATGGCAGACACTGTCAGTTGGGGTGAAGGGTGAGAGGAATGCCATCTGAAAACTTACAAGGCAGAGCTTCCTGGTTCATAAAGGCACCAATTATACCTGAACAAGGGCCAAGCTGCAGGTTTGGGTGTGTTGCTGAGTTTCACATAATTTTACCTATGTTTGTAGGAGAGTTCTTAGTATGTAGCTGAGTTTCACTAAATGACGCTCATGGGAGGAAGATGTTCGGGTGCATGGCCAGGTGTCCACTAAATGCACCATTGGGAAAATGGGAAAAAAATATTTTGTGTGTTCTTGAACTGTACTGCATGTAAGCAGAGTTCATGAAATTTACCTGTCCCTTCTAGACCGACTCTTGGGGTTCCACTTCTGCTTTCAATTTCCATCGGTTGAATGAAGCCATACTGCACAACCCCAGTTACTGTTCTGGACATTCCAATTATTGCTTCTGGTTGTGTAGATTTACTGGGGCCTCTTCAGCGGGTTAGGTCTAGCATATGCCTAGCTGCCTCTACCCAGTATCTGGGTTGTACTGTTTATACATGGTTGATGTTGTTTTGTTTCTGTATCCCCACCCCTTTCTTCCTCTAGAAAATGAGCCAGGTATACATTCTAATTTCAAGGGTGGCACCAACCTTTTGTAAAGTAAATTGGTATGCCAGTTTTTGGGTACCAGTGTTCCAGATTTTAATGGGGGGGTGCTAACTTGTTAAAAAGTAGCTGTGGTGGTTACAATTGTATAATTGTCATCTGTATGTATGTAAGGATGTTAATTTGAATCTACTGTAAGTCAATTGTATTCTCCTGTGCCTAACATTTTAAACATTGTAATTCATTGTAATGACTTATTTGTGCAACAGTAAACATTTCTACTACTACAGTGTTCACATAGGAAGAAGAGGAGGGGCCATGGAAAAGTAGCAGGATCTTTGGAGATGGGGAGGTGTACACCAGTCCTTTTTCAGAGGAGAGGATCCTGAAAAGACTCGCTAATCTGAAAGTGGACAAAGGAATGCGGGCAGACAGGGTGCATCCAAGGGAATTAAGGGACCTCAGGGAGGTACTGGCTGCACCTGTAACAGTACTATTTAACAGCTCACTGGAAACAGGAGTGGTTTCAGAGGACTGGAGGAGGGCAGATGTACTCCCACTTCACAAAAGTGGTAGCAGTGAGGAGGCAGACAATTATTATTATCATTCTTTGGTAATCAGGTAAGGGCCACTAGGCACAAGTGCTTGTTTCTGGGGTGACCAAGGAGCAGTGGGGAGGTTAAGTGACTTGCTCAGAGTCATACAGTATGCAAGTGAAGGTTGTTAGAATCAAACCCAGGTCTGCTAGAAGTACCAAGCTCATTCACAGCTAATTATTAGTCTAACCTCTAGGCTATACTGCCAACCCATTAAAGGCCAGTCAGCCTCACACTGGTGGAGAGAAAGTTACTGGAAACACTTCTGAAGGAAAGGATTGTGCAATAATTTTAATCAAATAAGTCACAAGACCCAAGGCAGCATGAATTTACAGGGAGGAGGTTGTGTAAAATTAATCTGATAGCTTTCTTTGACTGGGTGACCAAGGAATTACATCAGGGTGAGCAGAAGATGTGGCCCACCTAGATTTCAATAAGGCTTTCAACACTGTTCCACTTAGGAGAGTAGTAGACAAGCTGGGTAGCTTAGGAGTGTTTCCAAAGGTGGAGATCTGGGTAAGATATTATTTAGGAGATTGGTGACAGAGGGCAGTGGTAAATAGAGTTCACTCCAAAGAAGGGAGGGTGACCAGTGGGGTGTCTCAGGGATCAGTGCTGGGGCCAGTCCTCTTTAATGGTTTTATAACTGACATTGCAAAGGAGATGGAAGGGAAGGTCTGCATATTTGCAGATGACTCCAAAAGCTGCAATAGGGTGGACATTTGGGGGGGGAGGTTGTGCAGATACCCAAGAAAACGTGAGTACTGGTCAAGGGTATGGCAGCTTGGTTTCAGTGTGAAAAGATGCAAAATAATGTATGTAGGGCACAAAAACCTGGGAGGTGGTGTACAAAATTTATGGGTGGAGTGGTACTGACAACCACCAAGCAAGAAAGAGACCTGTGGTAATCATTTTGGATGACTGAAAGGTGGCCAGGCAGTGTGAAAAGGCAATTGGGAAGGCTAGTGGGATTCTGAGGGCATAAGGAGGGGTATCACCAGCAGAAAGAGAGATGAAGTGTCCCTGTATAGATCACTGGTAAGACCCCACCTTGATTACTGTATCCGGTTCTGTAGACCACATCTCTGGAAGGTCATAGGCAGAGTAGAGGCAGTCCAGAGGAGGGCACTAAAACTGGTGCATGGTCTGCACTAAAAGCCATATAAAGAGAGACTAAAGGATTTAAATATGTACACCCTGGAAGATAGGAGTGGGGATATGACAGAGACCTTTAAATACTCACAGGAGTAAATAAGATACTGGAGGAAAATATTGTGCAGAAAAGCTGATCTCAAGAACAAGGGAACATGCCATGAAGCTGGAGAGGGGTAAATTCAGGAGAGATGTGAAGAAGTACTTCTTCCCAGATGAGTGGTGGATTCCTGGAACAGCCTTCCAGTGGAGTTGATGGGGTCCACGGCAATTTGCTACTATGAATTCTCTTTGAATCAATTAGCTCCATTCAACTCATCCCGACGACAACATGCTCCTGCCATTCTCGATCCTATCATTTTTACTCCCACATACTGTGCATTTGTATAAACATATTAATATTTTTTTGTTTCACCAATGACAGCACTATCAATGGACAACTGACACAACTGCATATGGGGCACAGTAGTTTACTGTTGGTCAAGTGCTTCATTGCATAGCTCTGCATATGGGGTATAGTACGTTACTGTGGGTCAAGTGATTAATTACAGACTACCTGATTTCAATTAAATTCTAAATAAAGATCCCTTTAAACAGTGTGTCACAGTTTTATTCTTCTTTTGCTTTGCAACAATGGCAATTTCATTCTTTTTGAGCGGCAGAAAAAAAACTTGTGGATGAGAACAACTTCATTTACACACACCACAAGCATGGGAGCAATGGAAAATCAATTTGGCAGTGTGAAAACATGGTAAAAAAACAGAAAAGCTGCAGTGCTTGCATTCACACTGTCAGCTGTGAAAAGTCTACAATAATAAGTAGATTCAGCCAACATACTCATGCTCCAGACCCTGCTGTCTTGGAACGAGTGGAAGCTGTGCAGAGGGCAAAAAAAAAAGGGCAACAGAAACACAGGATATGACCTCTCAGGTTTTGATACATGCCAAAAAAAAATTTCTGTAGCTGCCCTGGGGAAAATTATTGATAAGCAAGCAAGCATTTAAAGCAGTATTCCCCAATGATTGGCAAGTAGATTTTTTTTTACTTTACTCAGTGCATATACAGAAAAATTCAATCTGAAAATCTTTCAACTCGTTATGCACAGGATGCAGAATTCACATTAAAATGCAAGTATCTACCTGCCTTGCCTTTCTACCCTCCTAACCAGGTGGTCACTCGATTTGAGGAAATAACTGATGAGACTCAAAATGGTTTTCCTCATGAATTAAAATCTGTCATTGATTATTTTGAGGACACCTGGGTCAGGAGAAGGAACAAGGGGCACAGGATGCAGAAACCTTCAATTTGCTATTGAGTTATGGAACCAAATCAACAGTGTTTCAGAAAAAAGGTCCAAAACCAACAATGCAGTCAAGGCATTCCATCGTGGAATACAGAGCATATTTTACATGACCCCACAATGCAAAGCATCATGGACTGCATATGCAAATCACCACAGAATATTATGCTGGTTCAACTTTAAGCAGAAATGCATGGTGCCGAAAGGCCTCTCACAAAGTTTGCAAAGGGTGTCAACAGAAGACATAGACATGTGTTTCGTCCTACCTGGACTCATCAGTATGCCTCATCTGACACCCCAGTGGAATGAACCAGCTACCTTAAGATAGTATATCTGGGTTATGTTGTGGTGAACCCAATTAAAACAAAAAAACATTTAAAAGACAAAGGACCTCTGTGTGCAAGCACAGAGGCAAGGGTTACCCCTAAGGGCATTTGGCTGGGAAGCCAAGTTTCAAAGAAATACAGCCCATGATGCTTTGCATTGTGGGGTCATGTGTGACTTTGTATTTCTTTTGAAACTTAGCTGCCCAAATGGTGATAACCCTTAAGGCCTGTGCATGCACACAGAGGTCTTTTGTCTTTTAAATGTTTTATTGTTTTAATTGGGTTCACTACAACATAACCTAGATAGACTATTCTTAAGGTAGCTGGTCTCATTCCACTGGGGTGTCAAACAGGTGAGGCATACTGATGAGTCCAGGCAGGACAAAACACGTGTCTATGTCTTCTGTTGGCACCCTTTGAAAACTGTGTGAGAGGCCATTCGGCACCATGCATTTCTACTTAAAGTTGAACCAGCATAATATTCTTTCGTGATTTGCATATGCAGCCCATGATGCTTTGCATTGTGGGGTCATGTGTGACTTTGTATTTCTTTGAAACTTGGCTTCCCAGCCAAATGCCCTTTGGGGTAACCCTTGCCTCTGTGCTTGCACACAGAGGTCCTTTGTCATATTATACATGGCGCATCCCACCATCTGGCAATTTATTGATGGGGTCAGAAATATACAAAGAAAACGGGACTGAGAAACTGAGCAAATGATTGCTGGTAATGCCCCAGCTGCACATCGATGTGCCTACTGAGACAATGCCCCTAGGCTAGAATATGTCCTCAAAAAAATGTACAGACCTCACAACCGAGGAGTTCCTGAGAGGAGTTGCACATTGCTTCAAATATTGAGGAACTGATGTGGTTTTAAAGTTTTTAACAAGTTTTCCTATAAAATTGTCATTTTTAACTTGGATATATTTTCTTGGATTTACAGAGGAGAGGGAAGGACACATCACATCACTACAACAGGTAAGCCAAATATGTTATCAGATAATCCAAACATTTGTAATATTTTGCAATGCAATAAGTGAAAAATGAAAAGTTTTGCACTGCTTTTGGTGTCACTATGAGGTGAAGGGTTTCTAAGTGAGGTTGCTGGGTGAGGTTTCTATTAGGGTTTGCTAGGTTACTGCTGTCACTATTGCTACTAGGCTAAGGGCTGCCAAGTGAGATTGATATGTCAGTTTCCTAGATTTGCACTGCACCACTACCAATTTGACCTCTCAATGTCAGAATATATGAATGTGAGGGAGGGAGTGAATTGTTGGGAGTGGGTTGTATAGGGAGCAAAATTATGTAGGAGTGAGATGTCTGGAGTGAGTTTGGACAGAGCGAATTAGCAGGAGCAAATTGTCGTGCTCCCAAGGTGGTGGGTTGGTTCAAGAATGCACAGGATACACATAAGGGAATCTTAGTGGAATGGAGGGAGATGAGGGAAAGAGCCGGAGATCAAATAAGATCTGTGGTGATACTGCAAGTAGGGAAAAATAGACAGACTGGTTGGGCAAAGAGGTCCTTATCTGCCATCAAATTCTGTGTTTCTGTTCTATAGCATAAGGTATGGAAACAAGACATTATGTAGTGAAGACTTCAGAACTTTTCCAGCTTGGTGTGTGGTGGGGAGAGGGGTTGTGTACAACAGACAATATCTAGAACTTTTATTTGGGAGGTGCAGTAGATGTGGCCTATCTAGACTTCAGCAAGGCCTTTGACACTTTCCCTCACAGGAGGCTGGTGAGCAAGATGAGCAGTCTACCAGTAGGGGAAAAATAATAAAATGGGTGGAAAACTGACGTGAGGAAAGGAGTATAAGTGTGGTTGTAAATGGGGTTCATTCCCATGAAGAAAGAATGACAAGTGGGGTACCCCAGGGGTCAGTACTGGGAACAATACTATTTAATATTCATATAAGTGATATTGCAGGGGGGTCTGAATAGTAAGGTGTGTCTATATGTAGATGACAGAAAGATCTGCAATAAAGTGGATATTCTGGGGAAGTGTGGAGAGCAAGAGAGAGGACCTAATAAAGCTAGAGGGGTGGTCAGAGATTTGGCAACTGAGATGTAATGCCAAAAAGTGTAGAATAATACACATAGGGCAGGTGAACCCAAGGGCCACGTACACACTAGGAGGAGAGGATGTTGTGGTAACGGAGCAAGAGAGGGGTCTTGGGATTTTTATTTTAAACAACCTTAAGGTGGCAAACCAGTGCAACAAAGCTGATGGAAAGGCAAGTGGTATGCTGGCATGAATAGGGTAGGGGATCACAAGCAGGAGAAGGGAAGTGATAATGCTCATATACAAGTCAATGGTCCATCCCCACCTGGAGTATGAGGGATAGTTCTGGAGACTTCATCTCAAGAGGAATATTGATAGAGTGGAGAGAGTCCAAAGGAGGATGACAAAAATGGTGCATGGTATGCAGCAGAAGACTTTTGAAGAGAGGCTGGAGGAGCTTGACCTATATCCACTTGAAACCAGTGGAGAGTGAGAGAGAGGTGGGATATGATCGACATGTTTAAATACCTGAAGGAAATTAACAAAGCGAGGAAAATGAGTATCTTCAAGTTAAAGGACGATCCAAGAACTAGGAGGCACAGCTTGATGCTGGAAGGTGGGCAATTCAAGGGTAATAACAATACGAGAGGGCAATACTTCACTGAGAGGGGGGTGGGTCTCTGGAATAGGCTTCCAGAGGGAGTGGTTGAGGCATCAATGAATGGGGGATTCAAGAGTGCATGGGATAACTACATGGGTTTAAACATAAGAAGGAGGGAATAGATACACTGACGGTAAAAAGGGACCAGAAATATATGGGGGGGGGTGCATGAAGGGGCAAGGAAGTGGGGCATAGAGTGGTAGAATCAGTGCTATCTATGGGGAGGAAACAAGGGCAGACTAGATGAGCCAGTAGGGTCCTTTTCTACTGACAAATTTCTATGATTCTATGATGCTATATGATTCTATAATAAACATTTTAAATGTACCCTGTAAAGATTAAATATTTAACAATGAACAATTTTAGTATTATGGAGAACATAGTAATGTTTATTATTTAGAAGTCAACTAACACAAGTAATTTGTGCCTTTTAAGACAGATTTTAAAATAAGTAAGTAAGTACAATTTTATTTATATATGATACCTCAATCCCGGGAGGTCTTGGCAAATTTACATGTAGTAAAAGCAGGATTAGGAAGACAACAAACTAGAAATATAGATGTATAATAAATCAGTAAATAAATCAGTGATATTAAAATCAGCTACAATTTTCTGAAAATGCTTTTCTAAAAAAGTTGGTCTTCAGGCCCCTTTTAAAGGCTTTCATCAACTGGGCATCCCTCAAAGATTTTGAAAGAAAGTTCAAGAGGGCCTCAGAATCACAAGGAGGCCCCCGTTGGAGGAGTGGAAAGAGCATACCAGGATGGCAGGTGTAAGAAGATCAGACAGTTAGTCAGGGCTCAAGTCATATAGGGTCTTATAGAATGGCAAGCCGACCTTGAAGATGATCCTCCACCTGACAGGCATCCAGTGCAGATCTCGCAGGACTGAGATTACGTGACAGGACCTAGGCAGGTCTGTCAGCAACCTGGCCACCGAGTTCTGCACCAGCTGCAGTTGGCGGAGGTTCCCTTCACCGACCTTGAAGTATAGAGCATTACAGTAGTCCCCTCTGCACCAGTGAGGGCAGATCTTCTTGCAGAATCAAAGGTTTAATCCGGGTGACATCCCTTAAGTGGTAGAAGCCACTTCAGTCCACAGATAACACCTTGGCTCATAGATGTCAAAGGCCATGAGGTTTGCATCGAGCTGCAGAGCCACCTCTTTCTCATCAACTTTCCCTAGGAATGGGAGGTTGGAGATAGGTCTATACTGTAATTCACCTGGACATCACCGACAAGAAATGGTTTCTTCAGTAGAGGCCTCACTAGTGCCTTCTTTAAGTTGTCATTTAAAAGACCCTCTGTGATCAAGCACTGGAATATCCTGGTGAACACTGGACTGATGTCCTGAGCACATCCCACTATGAGATGAGTCGGGCCAGGTTCTGGTTCACAAAATGTATGCTGCATCTTCAAAATCACCTCAATAATCTCAGCCACCTCCATCAGCTGAAACAAGCAATAGGAGTTCCCCTGCTCCAGCCAGGCTGCCCATTATGAGGCTGGACTTTCCCAGTTGGAGTGATCCCTGCCCGGATGACACCCTATCTGAGAATCATGGAGCAAACTCTTCACACAAAGTAATTGAAAATGCCATTCTTGGCTGCAGATAGACTGGATGCAATAGTCTGTCCACAGTCTGAAAGAGCTTAACTGGTCTGTTCCTCCCTGCAGCTATCTCCCTGGACAGAAACTCTGCCTTCTTATGGTTGATCCCCCTTGATAAACATTCTGGTGATTTCTCAAGGTCAGTTGGTCCTCCATGGACCAGATTCCCCACCAACAACACTCCAGTTTCCGACCCTTGGTCTTCATCTTCTTGAGAGCCCCATCAAACCATGGAGGTCTCAAGATAGAAGACCTGGGTTGTATACGGACCAGTACAATAGCATTGAGCGCCTTGGAAATGGCCCCATTATAGGCAACTACTGTCTTGCCTGTGCCAATCACACATGCAGCACTCTCACCAGAAAAGTCTACTGCTGCCAACAGTCCCTCTGGAGACAGTCCCCTTAAAGGGTGATAGCTGACCATCTCAACAGGGGAGGACTATTGGGGGAGGCCCAAACAGGAACTGCATCGTGCAATGATTAGACCAAGCAACCCAATCAATCCTGAGGTCAGTGACCTCAAGCCCCAGTGAGAATACTAAGTCCAAGGTGTGTCCGTGGTGATGGGTCACAGAGGTAACTGCCTGTACCAGGCCTAGAGATGTCATTGTCTGGAGGAGATCATATCCAAAATGTGAGGATTTGTCATCAATCCAGGCATACATGTCCCCCAGAATCAAGTATGTAGGCAACTCCAATGCTCTGTCGGCAATGATATTTGCTACCTCCTGCAGGAATCCCCCCCCTCCACATCCCAGAGGATGGTGAATGAGGAGAATCCTGCAGCCTGCACCTGGACATCCAGAAACTGCCACACATTCAAACAGTGAGGTAGAACCTACCGGGTGCATGGAGAAGTTGAAACTGCATCCAAACAGATGGCTACTTCCCTGTCCCTGCATTCCTTCCTTGGGCAGTGCACCATAGAGTACCCAACGGGAACTGATGCTCCAAAATCAGACCTCCATCATCCCCCAAGCAGATCTTCATGATTCAAACCAGGTTAACCAAGGAAATCATGTCCGCCGTAGCTGTGGTCTTGTTCCTCATTGACTGGGCATTGCACAGCACAAGGGGACTAGCGGAGACTGCAAGCCCTCTAGCTACCTGCCCATGTGGTCTGATGGGAAACCTGGGGATGAGAACCAAACAAGTTAGGCCTCTCTCATGGCTTAGGTTGTTCTGCAAACATGAATGCAAACTGGAAGTATTTAATCCAAACTTTCATTCTGGTATTTTTTACATGCATGTACAGTTTATTTAAATGTATCACAGTAAAATGCAGTCCTTGTTCTCAGATAAATAACTGGTAGGGTCTGTGTAAATAGACCTTACAAAAGCATTTGGAACAGTAAACCATGGGCTCCTCATCTCGTTCCTCCTCTCCCACAAGCCCACCTTTTGGTTTGCCAATTACCTTAGCGACCGCTCCCAAAGAGTAAAAATCCTTGACACTTTCTCTTCTGGTCTGCTTGTTCATTCTGGTGTCCCTCAGGGATCCATTCTGGGACTGTTCCTTTTTAGCTTTTTCCTTAACACCCTCCCTCTAGTCTGCTCAGGCAATATGCTCCTTTACGCTGATGATGCTGTCATTTTTGCAAGCCACCCAAATCCTGTCTAATTAGAAAAAAGTCTCCAACTGAACTTTGCTGACATTGATTCCTGGTTCTCCCCAAAAAAACTTATCATAAATTACAAAAAGACCAAAACCATGGAAATTAGAGGCTGTCATAGTGCAGTCAGACCTGGACATTGTGGCCATCACATAAACCTGCTGTAATGATAACTATGACTGGGAGATTGCCATACCTGGCTACAACATATTCAGAAGAGACAGGGCAGGAAGAAATGGAGGAGGTGTGGCACTGTATGTGAAAAATGACATAAGGGCCACAGAGATCCAGGAGGAACAAAATGGGGGAGAGATACTGTGGGTTAAGCTGGAAAGGAAAATGGGGCCAGCCATCCACATGGGTGTGGTCTATAGACCACCAACCCAGGAGGAAGAAACAGATAGGGAGCTGATGCTAGCCATTCAAAGGATGGCATACAAGGGTGAGGTAGTGCTGGTTGGAGACCTTAATATTCCAGACGTGGACTGGAGCATCCCAGCAGCAGCATCCACTAGGAGCAGATTTATCCTGGACTCCAATCAGGGTGCCTTCCTCAAGCAACTGGTCATGGAACCAACTTGGCAGAAGGCAATACTGGACCTGTGCTCACAAACAGGGACAGTGTGATGGGGGTAACAGTGGGGGAGCACCTGGGGAACAGGGACCAGCAATCATTGTGGTTTGAAATCATAGAAGGAGCAGAACCAAACCACACAAAAACACATATCCTGGAGTTTAGGGGTGCAGACTTTGGGAAAATGGGGAGATGCATGAAAGAGGCATTAAGGGGAATGGGGCAGGAATCAGAGGTTGAGGTAAAGTGGGTAGTATTTAAAATGGGGATTACAAGAGCAACAGAAGTATGCATTAAGCAGGTTAGAAAGGGAAAAGGAAGAGGAGGCCATTATGGTTTTCCAAGGAGGTAACGGAGAAAGTGAAAGCCAAAAAGATTGCATTCAGGCAATACAAAAAGACACAGGCAGAAGTGGATAGGGAGAAGTACCAGAAGAAGCAAAGGGAGGCAGGGATGGGTCAGTAAGGGAAGCCAAAGCTCAGACAGAAGAGCTGATTGCAATATCAGTGGGTAGAGGGGACAAAACCCTTTATAGGTACATAAGTGAAAAAAGAAAGGCAAAGGGAGGGATAGTGAGACTAAAAGAGGATGATGGGGACCGCGTGGAGGATGACACTAGTAAAGCTGATATATTGAACAGGTATTTCTGCTCAGTCTATACTCAGGAAGAGGAGGGTAATGGGTTTGAAGGGAGTACAAGGGGTGGGAATTATGCAGAAATGGACACAAGTCCCTTTACAACAGAAAGGGTCCTGAAGGAACTGGAAGTAATAAGAGTTGATAAAGCAATGGGACCAGATGGGGTGCACCCCAGGGTCCTTAAAGAACTAAGAGAAGTGGTGGCTGAACCTCTGGCAATCCTGTTTAGCTGATCACTGGAAACAGGGGAGGTACCCAAAGACTGGAGGATAGCAGATGTAGTCCCCTTATACAAAAGTAAGAACAAAGAGGAAGTGGGGAACTACAGACCAGTTAGCCTCACCTCGGTATTGGGGAAGATCATGGAAGCACTACTGAAGGAGAGATTGGTGGAACATCTGGTTGTCAATGGACTACAGGACCCAAGGCAGCATGGTTTCACCAGGGGGAGGTCATGTCAGACCAACCTCGTTGAATTTTTTGACTGGGTGACTAGGGAGGTTGATCAGAGGAGAGCAGTGGACAAGGCCTATCTGGACTTCAGCAAGGCCTTTGACACTGTGCCACATAGAAGACTATAACACAAACTGGGTAATATGGATGTGGGCAGGACAGTAGTGCAGTGGGTAGGTAACTGGCTGGGCGGCAAGACACAGAGGGGGGTGGTGGTAAATGGCTGTCACTCCACATAGGGAAGAATGACCAGTGGGGTACCACAGGGATCAGTGCTGGGACTGGTCCTATTCAACATCTTCATCAGTGACATTGCATAGGATCTAGAAGGCAGAATTTCCCTGTTTGCTGATGACACAAAGCTCTGTAACAGAGTAGACACACCAGAGGGTGTAGACAGAATGAGAAGGGACCTGCAGAAACTTGAAGAATGGTCAGGGGTTTGGCAGTTGAAATTCAATGCAAAGAAGTGCAAGATAATGCATATGGAGCACAAAAACCCTGGCATAATATATAAGTTGGGGGATGGGGATATAGCATGCACCAAGCAGTAAAGGGATCTTAGGGTTATCACCTCTGATGACCTCAAGGTAGGGAAATACTGTGACAAGGCAGCAGGTAAAGCAAATAGGATGCTGGGATACATAGGCATGAGCATCACCAGCAGGAAAAGGGAGGTTATAATTCCACTATACAAGATACTAGTGAGGCCCCACCTGGAGAACGGTGTACAGTTCTGGAGACCTTACCTACATAAGGACATAGACAGGGTAGAGAAGGTTCAGAAGAGGGCAACAAAGATGGTACATGGATTGCATCACAAGTCCTATGAGGACAGATTGAAGGAATTGAATATGTACTCCCTGGAGGAGAGGAGGGAGAGAGGGGATAAGATAGAGATATACAAGTATCATACAGGGAGGAACAGGGTGCAGGAATGCACTATTTTTAAGCAAAAAAGATGTTCCAGGACTAGAGGGCATGGGATGAAGTTGGAGGGAGGACAATTCAGAGGAAACGTAAGGAAGAATTTCTTCACAGAACAGGTGGTGGACAAGTGGAACACCCTGCCAGAGGAAGTGGTGGGGACTGTCGCGGGATTTAAGAATGCATGGGATAGACATAAAGGAATTCTGGAGGTCAGGGTTAAGGAGCAACTGACTTCTTGGAAAACAGAGAGTAAACTTACAAGCTCAAGTGGGCAGACTGGGTGGGCCGTAGGCCCTTATCTGCTGACACTGTCTATGTATCTATTTTGTCTGCCAGCCCCCAAAACAGACACAAAGATGTTTTCCTTACAATCCTCAATAGTCAAACCAACCCTTAGAGCAGGTATGCAGTTTCAGATATCTTGATATTTCTCTGGACTCCTACCTCTCCTACCACAAACATGTTAATCTAGTCTGCAAAGCAGTAAATTCCAGAATAGGCCTCTTGAATAGACATAGGCACTGCATGGTGAATGATGCACTCCATCTAGCTGTCACAAGCTCTGTCATCTCTATAGTTGACTATGGTATTGTCTTCTATGGCTCCGCATCTGACTCTGTTCTTAACAGAGTCTTGATCTCCCTCAATAAAGCTTGCCACTTGCTACTTGATGCACACACTCACCCTTACCTGTGACCTATAGAAGCAGGTAAATTTGCTAAAATTCAAAGGCCTACTACCCTTCCAGGCATGCTTGTTGGCAAAAGAGATCACCTCCTGTCAGTCACCTCCATCAGTCCTGAATCTCCAAACCCCCGCCCCTTCCCCCAGAGCCACTCATAGCTCCGCCAAGTTTTCTTTCTTTATTCCTTTTTGCAAAACTGCTCTAGGCCAGTGCTCTTTTATGTATAGGGCTCCTGTTTGGTTAAATGATCTGCCTCAAAACATTCTTTCCACTGAAAAGGTTGGCCCTTTTAAAGATAAGCTTCAACGGCATCTCCTCTCATAAAATTTCTGTGCCTGCTCCTGATTCCTCTCTTGTTCCCCACCCTACACTCTCTGATCTTTCTGACCCTCACTGTTTTACTCTCTCCTTTTCTGCTAGATTTGTCTGTTCAATGGGTGCCCAGTCTCACTTCCCCCACCCCTCTTGCCCTATCCCTCTCTATCTCCCATTTTCCCCATATCTGTTCCCTAAATGAATGTCATTCTTTCCCCTCTGCCCTATTGTTACTTATCACCCTTTTGACACTCTGACAATGTCCTCCAGACTGCCACCCCTATGTCATACCATGTTCTTCCCTGGGCTCCCCCCTCCCAGTGTTCGTTTGCTCCACTGGTTTATTTCTCTATCCACTCTTCCCAACACTTCTCAGTCCCCTTGTCCTCCCAATTAGGTAAATATCTCCTCCCCTCTAATGTTTACTCTTACTACAATCCCTGAGACCCCGTTACTCCTCTCTTATTATAGGTTACATATTACTTTAGGTTACGTCTCATTACTGCCAGTTCCAGTTGTAACATTTTTTTCTCTTTTGTAAATTGTACTGCACTTAATAATAAAAATAAATAATAAAAATGTATTTATTAGATGCCTTATCAAAAACCAAGGAGCCAAGCAATTCATAAATGCTCACACTTTAAAATGCAAACACACAATAATAAAATAATAATTAAAAGATCAAACATCAGTTAATAAAATCAACTAATTCAATTTCCAAATTCCTGCAGCCACAACTAGATATTTAAGGATTGTTTAAGTCCCTCCACAGTTGTGCACTCCCAAAGCCAGTGGGGTACAGAATTCCAAAGGGTAGGGGCAGCATACTCAAAAGCTCTTGCGCCAGATGTTTTCAGACATACCCTTGGAATGTCTAGCAACCCCGCATTGGCCAAGTGGAGAGATCGTCCAAAGTGGTAAAGAACCAGGAGTTGTTTCAGGTGGTCAGGGCCTGTCCATGTAGGGCTTTGAAAGTCAGTAAACCGACTTTAAAGGTGATCCACCACTGAAAAGGCAGCCAGTGCAGTTCATGCAGAATAGGTAAAATATGACAGGGTCATGGAGACCCTGCCAATAGCTGGACTGCTGCGTTCTGCACTAGCTACAAGTGGCAAATTTCAACCCCAGGCAACCCTAGGTAAAGGTAGTTGCAATAATCCAAGCACAAGGACACAAAGGCATGGATCGGGGAGATCCCCAGACGGAACCAGGTGCTTAATTCTGGTGATATTCCTAAAATGGTAAAAGGAAGATTTGACAACAGCCGACACATGCGAGTGCAGGGTCAGCCCTTCATCAAAAATTACCCCATATTACGTACCCGTTCAGAAGCCAGCTGTGAGATAACATCAATAAAAATTCCTGAGGGTAGACCAACCCCCAACCCCCCATCTGGTGACCCGGATCCACTACCAGCACCTCAGTCTTTCCTGAGTTCAGCTTCAGCCAGCTGGCATTCATCCACTCCTGGATTTCCTTCATACAGTTGCTAAAAAATGAGACAGCTCCAACCTGGTCAGGTGTGAAAGACAGGTAGAGCTGGGTATCATCAGCATAGTAGTGAAACCTCAGCCCATACCTTCGTACAATGTCTCTGATGGGAAGCATGTACACCATGAACAACATGGGGGAAAGCACCGAGCCCTGAGGAACTCCACACGACAGAGAAGTGAGGTGTGAAGAATAAATTCCTGACACCACTCTCTGTGTTCTACCCATGAGGAGCGAAGTAAACCACCTGAGGACCGTCCCTGACAGTCCACATATGTACTTCAGACGCTCTAACAATACCCCATGGTCCATGGTGTCAAATGTTGATGAGAGATCCAGAAGGGCTAAGATAGAATGACTCTTCCTATCTCTCACAATCAGGAGATCATTGAACACCCGAACCAGCACTGTCTCGGTACTATGTCTCTTATGGAAACCGAACTGGAGCAGTTCATAGACATTATAGATGGTCAAATGGTCCTCCAGCTGTGCTGCCACTACTTTCTCAATCACCTTCCTTAAAAAGGGAAGGTTCAAAATAGGTCTGTAGTTGGTGTGGCAGTCTGGGTCCGAGGTAGCTTTCTTCAAGAGGGGTGTCACCACCACTTCCTTCAGGGAGCTAGGAAACTCTCCAGAGTCCAAGGAGCACCAGACTATCTGCGCAAAGACCAGACCAATGACATCAATACAACCCAAAATTATGAATGGTGGTCTGGGATCCAAACTACAGTACATAGGGCGCACAGTCTGGATAATCCACATGACGTCCATGAACTCTGGTTGGCTAAAGGTACTCCAAGAAAACCGAGGCGTAGTTACCTCGGACTGATCCAAAGCAATGCCCTTAGAGTGTGCCAGTTGAAGTACTGCTCTGATGTAAGCCACCTTATTAGCAAAGAATTGAGCAAGCTCATCGCACTCTAACTGCAAGAACGTTTTCTGCACCTGCAGACAGGCTGGGTTGCACAGTCTGTCAACAGTGCAGAAAAGCTGAGCCAGTAGATTTTGAGCAGCTGCAATCTCCCTGGACAGGAACTCTGCCTTCTTACTGGAGATTGCAGCTAGATAGGCTTGATAATACTCTATCAATCTAAGGGGGTCAGCATCCAGAGCAGACTTGCGTCAACAATGCTCTAACCTTCGTCCTAATCTCAGCATCTCTCTCTCAAAGTCCCATCAAACCAAGGGGATCGAGGGTGAAGAGAGAGAGAGAGAGAGAGTGAGAGTGAACTCGGACAGGAGCAATGAAATCCAGAGCTGCTGAGATGGCTGAATTATAGGCCTTCACAAGGGTCTCTGGGTCACTGTTTGCTAATGGAAGGGACGAGAGGTCAAGAACCGTCAGTAAGCTATGAGAGTTAACATCTCATAAAGGACAGTACTTGACCATCTCCACAGGGATAGGCCTATGAAGGGGGTATTAAAACTAAACCCCACGGTGTAATGATAGGACCACCCAACTGGTTCCACCCCCAAGTTAGAGGTCTCAATTCCTAGGAGAAAGACCAAGTCAAGGGAGTGTCCATGTTTGTGAGTAGCAGTGGTAACTACCTGTGTTAGGCCCAGCGAAGTCATCAGTTGGAGGAAGTGCTGACCAAACTGTGAGAGTTCGTTGTCGACCCAGGCATTGAAGTCGCCCAGAACCATCAGTCTGTGTGACTCAAACGCCATGTTGACGATGAAGTCCGCCAATTCCTGAAGGAATTGCTTCTCATCACTGGATGGACGATAGATGAAAGTAATCTGACAACCTACACCTGCTACTATGACACACTCGAATAACTTAGCCTCCTCAGCTAGTACATCCATGAGGTTAAGTTCTGTCTTGAAACAGACAGCAACCCCCCACTCATGGTCCAATCTTGGGCAGTGTATCACCGAGTACCCAGCTGGGCCTCCAAAATGGGGCCAGAGTTTTCATCCAGCCAGGTTTCGGTGATGCATGCCAGGTCCACTGTCACAAAAAGATCTGCAATAATTGAAGTCTTGTTTTTAATAGACCTGGCTTTACGTAATACCACCCAGGTTTGACGAACCTCCCGAGCTGCCCAGGCCACCAGCTCCCCATAATCGCTGGTGCCCTTGGGTATGGAAACCAGACATGTAGGACCAGGTTCTGAGTTCCATTTTGCCCCAGGGCGTCTCCTGGATTTTACCACCCCGATACGATGACCCCCCTCATTCCCTCTCCACTGTTCAAAATCCCCCAACCCCCTCCATCTCCTACATACAATACCAAGCACTCTATAATGCTGGTAAATTACAAACTCAAGAGGAGGAGGAGTGAAAAAGGGGTGGAGGGGGAATAGTTCACAACCGTGGAGACCAACATCCGTCCCTATTCTCACAGCTCAATCCATGTGCTGAGTTTTCTTTAACTACTATTATTACAAATTAAAAACAATCCCCCAAAATGAAACTTTAAAAAAGGAAAATTTAATAATTACTCCTTAATAACAAAAAACAGCAATCCTTAGTTTAAACAATTGAATTAAAAAAAATGTACAGTATAGTCCAGAAAAGCTCCCACTTCCCCTAGACAATGCAACCTATACCTTCCCATTCAGTTCTTCTCTAACCAGGACTGAGTGGTAGTAACAGAATTTAAAAATAAACTGTAAATGAATCCAATGAATCAAAAAGAAGACAGAAAATGTGCTTCCTTAGTGAGCTAGGGAGGCTCCCACCTCCCTGGACAACAGTACCAAAACTTCTAAGTCCCGCTCCAAATTCTTCTCTCACCAGAAATGGATGACAACAGCAGGACTTATAAAATACACTGTTAATGAATCCAATAGGTCTAGAAACATCAGACCCAATACTTTACAAGTACGCCAAGGAAGCTCCCACCTCCTTTGGACAGCGATGTTAGAGCTTCTAAGTCCCAGAACTGGATGGCAGCAGCAGGACTTATAGAATACACTGTTAATGAATCCAATAAGACAAGAGGAATCAGGACCAATAATTTACAGTTAGGCCAGGGAAACTCTCACCTCCCCTGGACAGTGAGGTAAAGCTTCTAAGTCCCAAATTCCAAAGTTAAGCATCAAAGTAGAAGAAGAGAGAATCCATGTCCAAAAAATAAGTCCAACAGTAACATCTAATATAAGCACACCACACTACTGGCTTCTTTGTGATGATCTGGAGATCCCACTACAGCAGATAAGATAGGAACCTTGGGTAGGGGGGCGCCCCCAGGTGAAACACCCTCATGCCTCACCAGTCAACCCCTAATGATCTCCAGTTATGACTTCCCAAGGGTTAAGCCACCAAACCCAACCCACTGGAGGCCTAGGAGAACCCGATCGGCTCTCTGGTTCCCTGGGGAATTGTCAAGTCCCTCCTGCCTTGTTGAAAGAGGTGACTAGTGAGAATAACCCCGACCCAAAAGAGGAGCCCCCCCTACCTCCTACCTGTCTCAATTCCAAATCCAAATACTCTGCTGCAGTAAGCGTACTCTTTTAACAGCCTTTGAAGATTCCTCAAAATAAGACCACACTTGCTACAATACTTTGAGCACAGCAGCTTCTTCCCTGGTCTCACTAGCAGTGTCCTTTCCATGGCACACACTGGGAGCAGAACTTGACATCAGTATCCATTGAATATAATCCAAAAAAGACCTGAGCTTGATCTGACAGTTGACTCCTGTTCTCGTTTGTCCCACCTCCCACCTACCCTCTCACTGCAGGGTAGACACAATGGCAAACTGAGCTAGATCAAAAATCATTCCAAAGTTACTCTCAGGCTCACAGAGCTCACAAAACCAGTCACTCCCAGGGACCGTATCACAAACTCCAAAAGACAGCCAAGCAGAATGAATAAAACACAACTGTTCTGGGACTGAAGGATATGATTCGCTAAACAAAATGAATCACAGGAAAACCCATTCAGAAGCCTGAAAAAAAAGAGCGTTCTACTTAATAAATACCTCAATCATTAGGTCTATCTAACTAAACTAATAAATAAAATGAATGAATAAACAAACAAATGCAAACAAAACACATGGAAAAAATTGATATCAAACAGCGCATCAAACGGCACAACCCTCAGGCAGCTCATACACCTCCACCATCTTCTAAGCATGGTCACTATCCTGATTTTGTTCCTTGTGTACTTTTTACTATTGTACTTGTCTGTTGCACTGTTGTTTATACTTGTAATTATTGTGTACTATTGACATGGAGCCTTTGTAAAACAGTCTCTGACTCAAAGGTTTGGAATTCCAAATCTTCAATAAAATATATAAATAAATAAATACATTTCTGTTTGCATTTCTACTGTGCATCCAGTGGTTTGAAGTGTGCTTGCTGCATTCTTCAGTAAACAGTTCTAGAATGTATTACTTGGAGTGTGGGACAAAAAAAAATAATCAGTATAAACACTCAGCACACATTGCACATAAACACATATTCCTGATAGATTCAAGTATCCAAATGTATTGCAGTAAAGGAGCCAAGAACAGTGCCCTACATCCTCAGTGCTTCAGCCCAACACAAGGCCTTCCTCAGGGGGTGTGTCTGAGGCATGGTGAACAACATCCACATTTAAAGTGAATTTAAAGACACACTCACCGGAAGTGACAAGTAAAACTGTAAAAAATACAAAAACATACTAAATTTAGTTTATCAATCAATTCTTATAATGACTGTGCTTTACCATAATTTTCATGGAAATATTTCTATTTTTATTAGTAATTTATTGTTATTCAAACCATTGGTATAACTTCAAAATGGAATGTGGGTAGGACAAGTCAGGTAATTCTTATTTTAGTTACAGAAGTAGAGATAAGGAGAAAAATAAATAAGAAAGGTATTATGTAAAAGATACTATAAAAAAAGATTATTGGAAAATAATTGGGGTGGGTGGAAGTTGAGTGGAAGATCCAAGGGGAACGGAATACTAATACAGCAAACAAATCAGATCAAGGGATTTTTTTCTTAAAATATTGTATCCCTTAGTAATAATCAAACATCAAGAGAAACTGATACAGAGGTATAAATTATGTTTTTGAAAGACATTTTTATGGGATAAGGGAAGTAATAACAGAGAGAAACAGGTATGTTGAAAGAGGATAGCCAGGAAAACAGAAGAGGTTACATGATCTGGAGGTCAAAAAAGTTGCAAAGTGTCAGTGCCCAAAAAAGATGGGAAAGATGGTGATTTTAGGCTTCATATCCAACTAACACTATAGATATGTGCATTGCAGGTTTAGATTTCAAAATTTTAAAATGTTATATTGAGGAGGGGTAAAAAAAGCTGGGGAAAGGTTTGAAATATCAGCTAACTGGTAACATCCCATTCCATAAGTGTGGCCAGATTTCTAAATGTTGGTGGGTATACAAGGGTGCCATACTCTCAAACGCTACTGTCAGAAATGAAGGGGACCAGGCTGGACTCCAAGTCAAAGAGGTGAAATGTGGCTGTGGAAACAAAAGTAAAAGGACATAGTTAGAAATCTTTACAAATAAGGAGTAAAATCAATATCCTCATTCAAACACATTGGTCCAGCTGTTTCTAATGTCAAAATCCATTTAGTCTCTTTCTGGGACAGAGTTTACCCTCTATTCCCTCCTCTGAGATTTCTCTTTACATGCTCCAACACAGTGTATTTTAAGCAATCTGGTTTACCATTATGTGACTGTGCAAAGTGTGCCCCATGGCATTTAACATATTGCCATTTATTATTGCTCAAACATGTTCTTGTATCTGTAGTTTTGCTGATGTAGTAACATTTGCAGGTACACCAACAAATGTACACAACAAAGGGTGTTGTACACGTCAGTTCATATAGGCAAAATATTTGTCTGGATTTTTCGAAGCTATTGGCCATGTTGGCGTACTGGCACACATTGCATCTGCCACATTTGAAATGTCTCTTTGGTGTAACACCTAACCATCTTGTATCTGTTGGGGTGCTGGCAGTAAAATGGCACCTGGCAATTATATTTCCTATACTCCTGCCTTTACTGAATGTCACCATAGGTTTAGAGTTTACCTGTTCTTTTAGAATGGGGTCACTTAACAGTATTGGCCAAAGCTTGTGGACTGAGCCACCAGCTTTCCCCGCTAATGGATTAAATTCTGTCATGAATGTTACTGTGTCCTTGGTTCCAACAATGTTGTTTTCCTTTGACTTTCTTGATTTTTTTTTGATTTAACAGTTCCTCTCCATTCAATAATATTATTTTTTCATATGCCTCTGTTACCATCTCATCTGAATAACCCCTCTGTAATAGTCTTTTTTTAAGATCTCCCACTTGTTTCAAAAATTCCTCTCCATCCGAGCAATTACATCTCAGCCTTATCATTTCTCCATATGGTATGGAGGATATAAGTTTCCTCGGATGAGCACTCTTGGCATGCAGGATGGTATTACAAGCTGATTCTTTTCTGTACCCTTTTGTTTTTATAAAATCACCATGTGTGCCTGATAAGATCTAGAAATGTGATTGCCTCTGTGTTAGTTTCATATGTAATTCTAGTCCATCGTATTTCTATTTAGATGTTCAATAAATGTTATAATGTTATCAGTGTCACCTGACCAAACCACTATGATATCATCAATAAACCTGAACCAGGTAATAATCTGGTCCAGGTATTGATTCACTCTTTTGTCAAAAACCCACTTTTCCTAAAAAAGGCCCATAACCAAATTTGCATATGATGGGGCAAATGATGTCCCCATTGCTGTGGTGTAAGTCTGTAAGAAAACATTTTTATTGAATGTAAAATAGTTATGGGTTTAAGCAGATCTGATAGCAAGCAATAAGAAATATGTGGGACTGTTTTGTTCTGTTCTCAAATAGTGTGATGCCACTTCTAAAGCAGTCTCATGTCTGATAGCGGTATATAAACTACATACATCTATTATGATCCAACTCCAGTTTTTGTCCCAGATTTTCCCCATCAATTTGTTCATAAGATCCATGCTGTCTCTAATATAAGAGGGTAATAGTAACACATGTAGTTGTAGGAAGCTGTCCACAAATATGCTCAGATTCTGTGTGACAGAACCTTTACTGGCAATTATAGGTCTGCCAGGTGGGTTTAAGATATTTTTATGTGTTTGATCAGGATGTAAAATGTGGGCACTATTGGATAATCCACCTTTAAAAAAATCTGCCTGCCTTTTATTGATTCAACCACAGTGTAAGGAAAGATCAATAAATTCAAACAACTCTCCCTGAAATCTGACTGTCTGGTCTCCCTTCAGTTTAAGGTACTTATTATGGTCATTTAACAGGTCTAAACATTTGTCTACATACATGTTTTCAGACATAACCATGTTCACCTCTTTGTCTGACTTTTTGACAACAATGCCCGTCATGCCTTCCATTTCGCTAAGAACTTCTATTTCATCTTTTTTTTTCAATTGTTATGGTAGCTCAATGGTAAATCAAATAACTTTTATGTCTCCTCAATTAACATCTGTTCAAAAGTTGCAATCACTAAGCTATTTACCTGTGGACAGAATATGGATTTTGACTTAAAGTTCTGTCTGTTATGATCACAGACATAAATAATGTCCATATCAGTACTGATGTCCATTTCTTGAAGCAATACTGATACATCAATTTGATCAAATGCATTAAAATCTCAGTCTTTAGGTAGACGATTATTCTGCCCAGCATCCTCAGGATAAAAATCAGCTTGTGCACTTGCATTTTGTAGAACCACATCATGGCTCCGTACCATTGTGTCCTCAGCAGAACCACCCATACTGTTCTCAGGTATAGCAGCATTTTCCCTTTTACCAGAGAAGTGCTTTAGTTTCGATTTTCTAATTAACTTGAAAATGTCCTCTCGGAACTTGAACAGGTTAGTACAGTTTTTGAACTGGTGTTAAAGTTATGTCAGTGAGGTTAATTATATCATTTACTTGCTCCTCATTGTTCTGGAAGTGGCTGCAGTCTTTGCATTTAACTCTTTGTTCCAGCCTTGTTTTCCTTTTGCATTTTTTATTTCAAATTTTGTGGTATGGTCTGCTGATTGTCTGTTGGCTTGGCTAAAAAAAACTTTCATGGAGATTGACGTGTCTCACTTTGTAAGTCAGCAGTTTTAGATTAATTTTCTGCTTGGTTATTAGCCTCTTCAAATATTATCACCTTATTTTCCTTGTTATTGATTCTGGTTTTATTTTTATTCCAATTATTGTTTCGATGTGAGAGGGACCTAGATCTCCCTCCACTCACAGAGTGATTTTTCTACTCCCAAACAAACACCTCTTTCCATTCAAAGTCTCCAATATCTCTAGTCAATTTTGTTCTCTTTTGGCAACTAGTTCTGTCTCATGTTTAGATATTTTTTTTGAATATGCTTCATTTAAAGTGTCAGTCTCACTTACCTTTGTGTTTGGTGAGCAATGCTTGTAAATTTTTAATCTCTGTATTTATTTGTTCTCATTTCTTGATATCTCTTTTTATTAGTGCTCATAAATACCCCTTAGTACACTCTGTTGCTGCCTCTTTCCCACTCTTTTCTGAATTCTTTGTCCTCGTCATCAAACCCCAATAATGCGATCTTATCGATTCGTAGTCCTCTAGGTGAAATACCTAGTTCCAATTATTTTTCCAAGCTTATCTGGTTATAGTAGTGATTAAGCTTTTATTTTTAAGTGTTCTAGTTGAACAATAAGATTTCTAGTCGCAAAGCCCCCTGATTCTGATTCTCTTTCTCTCCCCTCATTGAAGATAGAACATTTTTGTTGCAGTCTGCATCTGTTGACATCCTCCAGTTCTTCCAAGCAGTCTAGCTCTTCCCCTTCTTCCTTGGATCTACTCAATGGACTGGATTCCACAGGTATCACAAGAGTAGCACTCAAATTGCCCATTATTCTCTGCTGCAGCTGGTTTATTGTCTCCTGCTTACTGTTTCTGTTTAGAGTCAATTTAAAAGTTCAATTCTATTTTGAGTAGGGAAAAATAAAGTTTTACTGCAGAAAAAGTTTTCAGCGCTTGTAGTGAAATTTGCACTTGGGATGTGTACAGTATTTATAAAAGTACTGTATCTGTTTTCCTCTTGTCTCATACCAATTTTATACTGATATTTGCCGACCACCTTAGACTGATAGACCATTATCAAGCCTAACAATCTGCAATCACCCGTAAGAAGGCAGAGTTCCTGTCTGGGGAGATTGCAGCAGCTCAGAATCGACCAGATCAGCTGTTCTGAACTGTGGACAGACTGTGCAACCCAGACTGTCTTCAAGTCCAGAAAGCTTTTTTGCAAATAGAGTGCGATGAACTTGCTTGATTCTTTGCCACTAAGGTGGCTGACATCAGGGCAGCACTTCAACCAGAACACTCTATGGGCATTGCTTTAGATCAGCATGAGGTCACTGCTCCTTGGCCTTCCTGGAATACCTTTGACCGACCGGAGTTCATAGATGTCATGCGGACCATCCAAGGTGTGCACCCTACGTGCTGTAGTTTGGACCCTGGACCAACTTCCCTGATTTTGGGTTGTATTGATGACATCGGTCTGGTCCTAGCACAGATAGTCTGGTGCTCCTTGGAATCTGGAGAGTTTCCTAGCCCCCTGAAAGAGGCGGTGGTGACTCCACTCTTAAAGAACGCTACATTGGACCCAAACTGCCATGCAAACTACAGACCAATCTCTAACCTTCCCTTTTTAGGGAAGGTGACTGAGAAAGTAATGGCAGCACAACTGGAGCACCATTTGACCATCCATGACATCTATGAACCTCTCCAGTCTGGTTTTTGAAAGAGTCATAGTACCGACACAGTGCTGGTTTGGGTTCTCAATGATCTCCTGATGGCTAGAGATCGGAAGAGCTGTTCCATCTTGGTTCTTCTTGATCTCTCATTGGCGTTTGACACCATGGACCATGGGGTGCTGCTTGGTTGCCTGAGGTACATCTGTGGACTATCGGGAATAGTCCTCAGGTGGTTTACATCATTCCTCATGGGAAGAGCACAGAGAGTGTTGTCTGTTTTTTTTTTCCTGAGACCCAGTTTCTCTGTTGTGTGGGGTACCTCAGGGTTCAGTGTTGTCACCCATGTTGTTGATGGTGTATATGCTGCCCCTCGGAGATGTTGTAAGAAGGTACAAGCTGAGGTTTCACTGCTATGCTGATGATTCCCAGCTCTACCTTTCTTTTGCACCCAACCAGGATGGAGCTCTCTCAGTCTTTAATAGCTGTCTCAAAGAAATCCAGGAGTGGGTGGATTCCAGCTGGTTGAAGTTGAATTCAGAAAAAACAGAGGTGCTGGTTGTGGACCCAGGTCACCGGATAAGAGGGTTGGGGGTTGGTTCACCCACTGGACTTTTTCTTGGTGGCTTATCACTCTTGAACTCTGAACAGGTATATAACCTGGGGGTAATTTTTGATGAAGGGCTGACCCTGCATTTGCAGGTGCCGGCTGTCATCAAAGCTTCCTTTTATCATCTAAGGAATACCTCCAGGATTAAGCGTCTGGGTCCGTCTAGTGACCTTCCTACCTTGGTCCACGTCTTTGTGTGCTCGTATTTAGATTATTGCAACTCACTTTACCTAGGGCTTCCTGGGATGGAAATCCACTGCTTGCAGCTGGTGCAGAACGCGGCAGCCCAGCTTTTGATGGGATCAGCTCAGTCTTGTCACATTTTGCCGGTGCTACACTAACTGAACCGACTGCCAGTACAATGGTGGATCACCTTCAAAGTCAGTTTGCTGACTTTTAAAGCCCTACACAGACTGAGCCCAGATTACCTGAAAAATCTCCTGATCCCTTACTGCCCTGGGCAATCACTCTGCTCAGCAGACGAGGGGTTGCTAGAGATTTCAAAGGTGTGTTTTAAATCCTCTGGGGCCAGAGCATTTATGTATGTGGCCCCTACCCTCTGGAATTCTTTATCCCATCGGTTACGGGAGTGCACAACTGTGGAGGGATTTAAGCAAGCCATAAAAACTTTTCTATGGTACCAGGCATTCAGTGACTGATTAATTAATGGATGGTATGATGATATTTTTGATGTTATATGATTTATGTTTATTGATGTTTGAATTTAAAATTGTTAGGCGCCTTGGTTTTTGAAAGGCGCCATAAAAATAAAGTTTATTATTATTATTATTATAATACAGGTTTATTCATGTCCACAACCACTCTCACAACAATTTCAAATAGTCAGCAACAAAAAATGTGGTTGTTTAACAGCTTGTGTTATTTTACTTGGTTAGATGAGGTGTAACTGATGTACCTTGCTGTCTCTTCATTATCACATTCACTGTCTACTAACTGGATCCTTTTACGTTCAGATTTTGATGGTGTCATGCTATGGTAAAAAACAAACAAAAAATCCAATAACTAAGCACTACAGTAGATGCTTAACTAAACATTTTGTAGCAATGGATCTGTCAAGACTGCATCTGGAGAAAAAAAATTAAAGACAATGTTTTGATGGCCTAAGGCACTGCTGTCTTAGGTTATCATGATGGTGGTCTTTTCTCACAGTGACTACAACCTCAACCTGGCAAGTTTAGCAGGTGTGATAAGGTAGGTTATGTCTTAATACCCTTGGATGGTAGCTGTCAGCCCAACATTGCTAATGGAGTAGTGTGTATTGAGCAGGTGAAAAAATATCTGGCACCACAAACACACTGTAACACCAGTAGTATTACGTTTCCAAATTTATTATCATTTATTTTTTGGGGGGCACAATCTCAACTTCCCACAAACCATTCACAATATTTATTCTTTTTTGGGGGGGTACGGAAAGTAGTTTAATATTTATTTTCCCAATTATGTTTCTACATCCCTGGGATGATGGGTGATGCTACCCACGTCTCAGCGCTGTTACCTTCTGGTCCAGCATTCCCCACCAGATCTTCTGTAGGCTGTTGATGCCTGCAGCTTTCCTCTTGTGGTGGGGCCCTCCCCCGGGATGGCTTTGGGGGACAGAAACCAAGATTGACAATGCTGTAGCAATGGATGGCTTGGGGCATCATTCAGCAGAGGACCAGGCATCACAGTGCTCATCATCAGAGGGGATTTTCTCACGTGGGTTGCATCTCAGAGGTGCAGACATACAATGACATCCAGTGTGAGATGGGCATCTCCCGCACTAAGCCCATGGATATCTTCTATCACCTCCACCCCTGTCCTGTGGTGGTCCAAACTGGTGCACACCCAGCCTCCACTAAGTGTTGCTGAATACTGGAGCCACAAACCTCCCTCTCCTGGGAGAGGACAGCAGTCCTCTCCCCCTGGCCAACTCCTGGCAGCCTGAGCTTGTTCCCAAACTCGGGTTGCCAGTGTGGTAAGAGATAAGGTGCACAAAGTGCCTCAGCCATCTACAGTACTGGCCTAGCAGTTTAGTACGTCTTATCTGTGTTAAAATGGAATGACATATGTTGTGTGCTGAAACTGAGTCGAAAAAAAACCCACTTCCCATGCTGTTTGTATTTCCGAAGTTTGTTGTCTGTGTTGGTGACTGCTCTTCTTATTTTTTTTTCACTCTGACACATGGGACATTGCTAATGAGATTTGATAGTTTTTGCTGCTGCATATCATTAAGTCTTTAGTAGTCTTTTATATTCTTGAGGTTCTCGTGATGGATTATCTGCTTGATCTTCATTAGGACAATGCCACAATCCTTTAATTTTTGGACAACATGTTTTCAGACACTGTGGTTAGTTATTTTTTTGCCAGTTGTGACACCAGCATATTCTATCACTGTTTATATATATTTTTTTGAGATTGTATTAATTCACCAAGTTGGTTTTTGAACTACTTCATGTCTCTCCTGTGTAGAACTCCTTGTTGGTATTTAGTGATAGAAGGAAAAGGCTTTCTGGGTTGAGGCATCCTGCTGGTCATTGGTTGTAATAGGCTTTGTATGTCTGAACTGGGCATCTTGATGGGGTCACTGTATTTTAATAGGCTTTTTTTTTAATCCAGGTTTATTAAATGTTTTTCATATACTGTACAAAATTGCACAGTTATACAGGTTCACAGCTGGGCACTGTATATAAAATGGATGACTTCAGAAAAATTACAAATGAATCACACCTTACACTGGTGGCTCACAAGACACTAACAGAACAGAAACAAAACACAGAGTCCCTGAATTGGTCTCTGGGGCTAATACAAATGACAATTAACAAAACTACAAAAATATAAGGGTTGATGTCTGGTGTTTTATTAAGCAGTGCTCCTAGTTCACTATTATTCATAGCAGATTAGCAATCTTTCCCACAGCAGGGGTATCTTCCACACACATTCTATATAATAAAAGAAGGGCAACTAATATGATTTAATTCTTTCCATTGTTAGTCTTAACTTGACTCTGAGCAGCTCTATCTGTTAAATCTACTTGCAGATAAGCAGCAAGTCTTCCAGCTGTGGGAATGTTGGTTGCAGCCATTTCTGTGTAATCGCTTTCAATACTGCTGCAATCAAGATATTAAACAGATATGCATTTTGTACAAACCCATGCAGGCCTCAGGCTCCACAATAAGTACTTACGGCTGAAATGAAGAGGTATAGCAAGGACTTGGTCTATTGCTATTGCTACATTATTCCAATAACCTTTTTAACTTGAGGCAGCTCCAAAATTAAGCAATAATGCACTACAGGGTGTGTATTGTGCTGGGATAACGTCACGCCTGGGGTGATTAGGCACGAGGCCACAGGCCAAGTGCGACTAATCACCCCCAGAAGTGATGTTATCCCAGCACAACACACACCCTGGGGTGCATTATTGCTATTATACAATGGCTCGTTTGTAGAAAAATTACAAGAAAATGAGAAAAATATGTTTAAAATGCTTTTTTCCCCACATTTTTTCTTAGGGTAGGTATACATATTGAAAAAATAGACCACGGTTTCCATTGTCTGCAGCAGGTGGCGCTGTTGCTATGTCTCTGTGCTGTATTTTGTTTAGGTTTGTCTTTGCCTGTTTGTGACTGAATAAGCCTCCCAGCATGTTCATTTATTGTGCCGTGCCTTGCCAGCCTACCAGGTAAATTATTGAAACTGTCTACTGTGCTGTTGTTTTTTAATTCTGTTTGTGTGGCCACGATGTGCTGACCAAAGGGTTCCTGAAGCGGACAGCTACTTGCTCAGCTTTTAAAATACTGCTCGCTCTGCTTATGTCTGTGTATGGTTTTGAATGAGCAAGACTGACCGAACGGGAACTGAAAATAAGAACCGTGTGCTGTATGTTTTAAGTTCAGTCTTTTGTTCAGTGGAAAGGTGAGTAAAGGCAGCTTAAGGAGAACTGGAAAATAGTATGAGTTGATTTAAAAGTTCTGATGGCTGCGGAGAGATGTGATCAGTACAGGAAAAGAACAGCCATGCGCTGTCTCAGAAGAAGCGCTTGCGTGCTCCATTATTTACAGCAGCTGCAGTATTAAAAAAAGAGGAAAATACAGAACAGAGTGAAAAGTAAAATATGTTTGGGGGATTAGTGTGTTGAGTAGGAGTTGGTTGACAGTGTATGTAGTTGTGGCAGCAAGTGACTCGGGACAATAAATGCAGGTTAAGGGTGGGAATTGCTATAGCAAGCTGCTGACTGGAGATCAGCTGGCTGCATGTAGTGATCCCTGTTACAGTTGATGTGGTCATCAATGGGCTGGGACTAGACCCGTGATGTTGTACTGGGATAACATCACAGGTCCAGTCCTAGACTGACCAATCAGAACCCAAGATTTTTTTTGCCATTGTATCATGTACATTCATGGTGTCCTTTTTGTGTACATTATCTCCAGTATTTAGTAGAATTGTTCTGACTAACATGAACTGTGATAGAGGGGGCATTCTTGGACTCTAACAAAAGTGCTCTTCAGAAATGGGATACCTGCTATAATAATATCTGTTGCTTCACTCTGGCTGTCCCTAAACTCACCCATTGCTGTGTGCTCTACTCCAAACTAGGTTGGCTGTCCCCCTCTTCCACTCGTACCTACACAGTTCGCTGCCTTACAGATAACATTATGTGTTCTGGAGCACCTGAATCCCTTGCTAACATGCTATACCCAAACTCACAGTCATACCTGCTGAGATCTGCTGAGAGGTCTCTGCAACATATTCCATGATGTGCAACTGAAATGGGTGAATATGCTTTTGCTTTAGCTACACTAAGGCTCTGGAACTCCCTCACTGATCACATCAGATTCTCCTAGTCACACCAGACCTTTAAAAATGATCTTTTCTCTTTTCTCCTTGCTAATGAAAAATGCTTCTGTGCTGTACCCTGACTCTCCCCTCTAACCTCTATAGGTATTCCTCCACTTAGGGCTCTTACTACTTAGAAATTTTTTGTGACACCTGTATTGCTTATCTGTTTGCATCCCAATGTCATGTGAGTCTTGTGTTGAATTCCATCATTATTTTTCCTATGTTGTATCAACTCTTGTATTATCTTTCATAACCTGCCTTCCTATTGCTTTTGTAACTCTCCCGGGTCATGCCTGAAAATAGACAGTCTCCGTCTAGTGCACCTACCCAGTAAACAAAAGCTAAATAAATAAATAAATCTTGTTATCACCTTCCACTGGTGTTCTCTTTAACTATTTGAAGCTGTAACTTTGAATACCCCAGCCCAGCAACTTTCCTATTACTTTACTGTCAAGATTTACCCCATCTCCTTTTCCCATTTTTCCTAGCATGCCTGTAAGGCTGACTGACAAGAGTTGGAGTAAATCCGATGCAAATTTGTGATGGGGTGAGTTATGTGTTCCCCTTTAATGACTGCTCCTACTATAGCTCAAAGAGGTCTTGCCTGTTGCTTCATTTGGGTTTTGGTGCATTTCTTATAAGAAAGTTTCTAACCTGTACATAACAATACAAGTCTTGTTGGAGAGGAGGTTTATTTATTTAGTTTTTGTTAACCAGGTAAGTGCAGTAGAAAAATTCTTGCCTATTTTCAGGTATGACTCTGGGGGGGGGTGGATACAGATGAATGCCAGCTGACTGTGAACCAGACTAAGCTGTTGATGGCATTTTTAGTGAATGCGGGGAAATTTAGCCAGGGCATCAGAGACATTCTCCTACTCTTTTTTGAGAAGTGCCATGGGATCTTTAACATTCTCCTGAACTACCACCAGAACAGGCAGATGGGACCTAAGTTTAACATCTCATCTGAAAGATGGCACCTCAGGAGTGCAACACCCCCTTCCCCCGTGCTGCACTGCAGTGTTAGTATTGGGATATTAATCCAAGTGCCTGGTGTGGGGATAAAACCCACAACCTTCTGATCTCTTGGCCTCAGAGGTGAGTGTGCTACCTGCTGAGCCACTGACACTGAGATGAAGTCTGTTTTAATTATAGGAATCATTTTGACAGTCCTTCTAGTGTCCATTGCCCCAGCCTTGCCAATCCTGTACTTTCCCTATCTTTTATGGGTGGGATCTGTCCTCCCTGGGTTAAATTCTGTTGCCTGATAGGAGTAAATCAACAGGTCCCTGTATTTTCTCTCCTTTCCTGCAAAGGCCATTTTCCATGATTCTAGCAAAACCACAGTACAAGAATTACTTATAAGTAAGCTGATGGAGGAACTAGGCTGTTGGTTAACCAGGATCTGCAGCTTATCCAACAGGTAGGGAAATTGGCAGACTGGGTAGGCAAAGCTGTCTTTATCTGCAGTCAAAGCCTGTGTTGCTATGTTATAAGTGTCTGCTTTTTGGAGTCTTGGAGAACTTGGTGAATGCATGAGCTGTATGTTCCCCTCCCTTTCTAATGCCACCCAATTGAGTGTTCCTTCTCTCCCTGAGTTAGGAGATGTTATATTTGTCACACTTGGTAGTAGGCTTGTAACTTAGGTACCACCTGTCCCCTGCCAGGGTAATGATCTTCCACAGTATTCCGGGTTTTCTTCCCCAAATAATTTAGACCATACTCTCCAAATCCTCTTCCATGTGAATTTTGTAAACTGTACCAAGTGTGAGGAAAACAAAAGCAAGAGTATGAGCAGTATATTCATCTTCAGGGTTTCAACTCTCCCAATGATGACCAGGGGTAGCTCAGCCCATCTTTTTAATTCTTGCTCTATTACTTGCAAAAGGGGACGATAGTTTACCTCATATAATCTAGACTGAACTTAAGGGATATGTTTCCCTACTTTCCTAAAATGGCAAGTGACCTATTTATAAGGGCAGTTATTTTGCCAATCCAGGGGAACTTGCCCTTTTGATAATTATGCTTTGGATTTTTCCATATTTTCCTTGAAGTTGGAGAATAGTCCATAGTCCTGAATAATTTTCCTTAAGGGAGGGAGACTGTTCACTGGGTCCTAAACGAACAGGAGAATGTCGTCTACACATAAGACTATGCACAATTCCTCTACCCCTACTCTCATTCCATGAATTTTTGGTGCCTGCCTGATTACCGCCACTTGAGGTTCAATACAAAGAGTGAACAGTAAGGGCAACAGGGGCAGCCTTGCCTGGTCTCTTTTTATGACTGCATGGGCAGAGCCATGCAGACATATTGCTGTCATCAGAAAAAGGGGTCTGAATTCATAATACAGCACAACCTTTGTCGTTATGAGGGAGTGGAATGGAATCAAAGCTGTATTCACTAAACTGTGCTTCCTCCCCTTCCCTTTCTTCACCCAGCTGTGTTGTTAGGAGGGAGTGAAATCCCTCCACATCCTTACATCTGCAGTAGAAGTAGTTCAGGTTTCAAAGTTCATTAGCAGCTCTCTGTGGCAAGGTAATTCAGTCACAGATGTCTGTTTATTTATTGTCTTCCTTTTCCAAAAAAGTTAAATATAGTTTGCTATTTAAAATTAAAAAAAATCCTTGCCAAACAAATACCACTATATTTTCTGGGAATAGGCCACTAATATATTTATTTTACAGTGCTGGCAGCCTAAGGATTAAATCAAAAATGCACTGGAATCTGCAGTAGCTCAGGTTTCACAGTTGATTAGCAGCTCTGTTTGGCAAGGTAATTCAGTCCCAGATGTCTTTGTTTATTGTCTCCCTTTTCCATAAAAGTTCAGCATCAGATAGTCAACCATTAACAAAAGTAAAGGGAGAAATAAGAATGTGCACATCAGTTGCTTTAGCACAACAGATCATTACAATCCATCAACAGTGCAATTGTCTGATAAGGTAATGAACAGTGCACGGACGCACACACACACACACACACACACCTCTCTCCCTCTCTTCCTCCCTCCATCTGTCTCTGTCTCTCTGCTTGTCTGTCTGTCTCTCTCACACACACATATACAGAGAAGATTAAATAACTTAGGTAATAACATTGCAATATACATTACCACCTCTCAAACACAGAAACAAAAAAAGGCTACTGCATAAGCACTACATGAGTTCTGTCCAGGTTATTGGCACTATGTAAGCAATAATACCTGACAGGGTGGGCAGTATTGGGCAATACTAGACTGCCCAGGGGTGTAATGAGGCCCGACGTCACAGGTGGAGGGCCTTATAGCCCTTGGAAGGACCGGTATTGCCCATACTGCCTACCCTGGAGGGTATTATTGCGCTTAGAAAATGGGCATAAGTTTAAGTTTTTTTTAGTACAAATATTGGAATAGAATGAAAATAAAATCTTTCAAATATATTAAAAAGAAAGTTTTATGTAAAGTAATCCCTGCCTGTCAGTTGCATTTCTCTGTTTGTCAGAGCTGTCAGTAGAGGGCACTGCTATAGGAGGCCAGTGCTCCTGGAAATGTTGCCAGGAATGACTATATCTTCTGCGGTGATCGCGGGAGAGGGGGCGCTTAAGAGTTATAAATGGCAGAGGACGTAAGGAGCCACAGTAAGGTAACTTGATTTAAAAAAAGTGTTTTTCTGTTTGTTTTCTGCGAGCATGAAATGCAGTCAGATGAAAGCACAGAAGAGAGCGGGACTGTCTCGCAGTAACATTTAGCACACAACATGCTATCACTTGGCTAGGATTTCAAATTTAGGGAAAAAAAATGTGTTTTTTGTGACAGAGTAGCGCTTAGCACCAGACGTACTAGCGCTAACATTTTAAAGTGAAACCTCTTACATTTGTCAGAAAAAAATAGTTGGAGGGGCCTCAGCCCTCACGCCTCACTAAAAGAGGGGCAAGAAATGGCGGATACTTTCTTTGAACATTCGGGGTGCCCATGCATACTCTCAGTAATGGGGCACCTTGAATTTGCACATGTTTCCATGCGGGCATCTATTGAAACTTAATGTACCCCCCCGCTGTGACTCTCAGCCAATCAAACAGCTCCTACAATCTAGCCCATTTTCTAATCAATGTTAATGCAGTCACTGCTGCTAAAATCTAATTTCTGCATTTAATGATATTTTAGTTATCAATGGCATTTTTCTTTGTTTTTTTTTGTTACAAAACAGCACTTACAGATGAATGTATTCCATATCACCCTCCCATAACAACATGAATAATACACTGTCTTAGTCAAAGATCAGTGTAGGTTGCCAAATTAGTTTCCCTCACTTCCCCACAGTCCCCTGGTAGCCTCCCTCCACTGGATTCTAGATTATTAAATCATTTATCCAATAGAAGTAAAAACTACATTTTGTGTGTCCTTTTAAGGGCACTACAAAGGTGTTTTACCTGAAGGTTGGGCGTACTTCATAACAAGGATAATGGAAGAGGGTAACCAGCCACTTCCGGTCCTCCCACTACATAATAATTGTGCTTCAGAGTTATTGTCAGCTCAGTTACTGCTAAAGTCTGATACGTAGCACTCCATTCTAGCCACGCTATCAGGGGCTATTTACACTTTTTCTGGATCCACTCATTTTGAGTGTAAGGGATGAGTGCCCCATGATGCTGAGCTGTTGCCAAGTAACCAGACGATACAGGAAGTGCCTCCACCAAACAATGAGCTCCAAAAACAATGCCCTTTCTCTGTCTGTCAGTGCACTCCTTTTAAGTGTTTAACTTTTTAAACCCACAGACAATTTTGGGTGTCCTTTTAAGGGTACTACAATGGTGTTTTACCTGAAAGTATCCTTAGAATGGCAGAAAAAGAGGAAATATTGTTGATGGGGGACCCGAATGTGTCAAATGTTAACTAGAGTGCATTTGCTGCAGCCACATCCAAGAGCAGGGTCATTCTAAATGCTCTGCAGGGGGCATGCCTTAGACAGCTAGTACTGGAACCCACTCAGGAGGAAGCAATCTTAGAACTGGTACTCTCAAATGGAACTGGAGAGAGAATCACAGATTTAGAAGTGGGTAGCCATCTGGGAACTAGCGACCACAGAACAGTATGGTTCACGATAAATGCAGCAGCAGAGTCAAGTCATACAAAATCAAAGGTCCTGGACTTTAGGAGGGATAACTTTGCCAAAATGGCTGAGTTTCTAAGGAATACACTAGCAAATGGGCAGGAAAGAGTGGGTGGAAGAAACAAGCCTTTGTGTGAAGCAAATAAACAAAACAAAATGAAATAAAAAAAACACTATGGTTCTCATAGGAGGAGGCAGGGAAGGTTAGGGAGAAAAATATAGCATTCAGGAAGTACAAGGAAGCACAGAAGGAGCAGGACAGAGAACTGTATCAGTCAAAGGAGAAGGAAGCGGGGATAGCAATCAGAATAGCAAAATCCCAAACTGAATAAAAGATAGCCAACTCAGTTAAGAAGGGCATAAAACATTTTATAGGTACATCATGGAGTGAAGGAAGACCAAGGAAGAGATAGGGAGGCTTAATAAAAGGGATGGAGGTGGGCAGAGGGGACTGTGAAAAGGCAGAGATACTAACCAAATAATTTTGCTCAGTATTCACAAAAGAAGAGGGGGCGGTACCTAAATCAAACAATAGAAACACTCTGGATAGGAGGGTGGATACCAGTCCATTCACAGAAGAAAAAGTTCTGAAAGAACTCTTAAAACTGAAGGTGGGCAAAGCAAGGGGCCTGACGGGATTCATCCCAGAATTCTAAAAGAACTAAGAGTAGAACTAGTGACACCACCGACTACACTTTTTAACAAATCATGGGAGGATGGGGTGGTGCCCATGGAGTGGAGGAGGGAGGATGTTATTCCACTTCACAAAAGTGGGAGCAGGGCAGAGGCAGAAAACCAAAGACCTGTTAATTTGACCTCAGTGATAGGGAAAATGATGGAATCACTTCTGAAGGAAATAATTGTTGACTACCTAGAAGCCAGCGGGGCACAGGACCCAAGGCAGCATGGATTCACAGCGGGAAGGTCATGTCAGATGAATCTAATAGCATTCTTTGACTGGGTGACCAAAGTAGTAGACCAGGGAGGGACTGTGGACGTGGCCTACCTATACTTTAGCAAGGCATTTGACACAGTCACACACAAAAGATTAATATACAAGTTAGCCAGCCTTGGAGTAGGTCCGAAGATGGTATCCTGAGGAACCAATTGGCTGGACAACAAGACACAGAGGATAATAGTAAATGGAGTCAACTCTGAAGAAAAGGGATTACTAGCGTGGTCCCACAGGGTTCAATACTTGGACTGGTCCTCTTCAATGTCTTCATAAGTGACACTGCAGAGGAACTAGAAGGAAAAGTATGCCTCTTTGAAGATGACACAAAGATCTGCAAAAGGGTTGATACACAAGGTCGGCTGGAAAAGATGAGAAGGGACTTGGCAAGGTTGGAGGAATGATCAAGTGTATGGCAGCTTAGATTCAATGCAAAGAAGTGCAAAGTAATGCACCTGGGAAGCAAAAACACAGGGGAAGAGTACACAATGAGGGGCTGAGATACTAACAACAATAAAAATGGAAAGGGACCTGGGATTAGTCATATCAGATGACCTAAAGGTGGACAAGCAATGTAAGAAGGCAGTAAGCAGGGCTAGGGAGACACTGGAATGCATAGGGAGAGGCCTCACCAGTAGAAAACAGGAAGTTGTTATCCCTCTGTACAGACAGCTGGTGAGACCCCATCTGGAGTACTGCGTGCAGTTCTGAAGACCTCATGTCCACATGGACATAGGCAGAATGGAAGCTGTCCAGAGGAGGGCAATTAAAATGGTGCAAGGTCTGCACCAGAAGACATACAAAGAGAGACAAAAGGAGCTTAATATGAATGCCCTTGAGGAAAGGAGAGAGAGGGTGGACATGATGGAAACGTTCAAGTATCTCAAGGGAATCAACAAAGTCCAAGAGGATAGAATCATTCAGGAAAAGAGGTGTGCAAGAACAAGGGATCACAGTTTGAAGATAGAGAAGGGATGGCTCAGAGGTAATGTGAGGAAGTATTTTTTCATGGAAAGGGCTGTGGATGCATGGAATGGCCTTCCTGAGGAGGTTGTGGAGTCAAAAACAGTGGAGAAATTCAAGAATGCATGGGACAGACATAAGACAATTCTAGTGGGGGTAGGAGGAAGTAGGTTATTGGTTATCTAGGATCTGCAGTTTATCCAATAGGTAGGGAAATGGGCAGACTAGTAGGGCCAAGCAGTCCTTATCTGCCATCAAATTCTACATTTCTATGTTTCTAAGACTGAGAATACTTTGTAGTGTGAGTACCAGAAGAGGACAGCCAGCCACTTCTGGTCCCCCCACTATATAGCTATTACCACAAGTGAGCATTGGCAAGCTTAGGCATCGGCGAGCCCAGTAAAGGCAACACAGCTAAAGCAAACAGCTTAGCTGTGTCCGTTATGTTAGCTGAGGAAGAGGGGAGGAGTAGGACATGGTACTATCATTGAAAGGTAGGAAACAGAACAACAATATCTAATTTGAATACTCCTGAGTCAGGTACAAATACTTTATGGATACTGTGTACCCTATGTGGGATGAAGGAGATGGTAAACCACATTGGGCCTCATGGTTGTATAAAATATATTTATATTATAGAGCTAGAGGAGAAGCTGAAGACACTACAGAATAAATTAGAAATTCAAACAGGTATAAAAAAAAACTTTTACAAGAAACTAGGACCCTTCTAGAGGTTGAACAACACAATTTGAATAAAATGGTGGTTAGTAAAGGCCAGATGAAAAAAGGAAAAAGAACAGAAGAACAAAGTGATGCTGATTCAAACAATAAAGATAGTCAGTGTTATATTTCAAGGGGCCTAAAAAAATGAAGAAGAGATATAAACCAGTGTATCACTATTTCAACTAGATACAATGGGTTACGTATTGAAGAGCTTTCTAACCTAGTAACACAGGAAACTCATGATCCTAGTACAGAGCAGCAATCAGAAAACATCATACAACATACACTGTTGGAGGGCATTGTTCTTATCACCACTACTAAACAAAAACAGCTTAAGCAAATCATGCAGCTTAATCCTAGCACAGAGGTGTCAATGACCTCAACCGGCCCAACTATGAATCCAATTAGTCTAGATTAAATGATGATCCAGACACTGAGCAAAATAATCACCTTTAGAACAAGAGTAGTCCTCCCGAACCTTCCAAAAAACATGTAGTGCTTATAGGAGATTGATGGTAACATTTACTGACAGACTTTTATGTAATGGCAAAAACAAACAAGTAGCTGTTTCTGCACTTTCAGGAGCAGGGATACAGGATGTGTTAGAACTCTTCCCAGGCTTTTTGGAAAATCCAGTTGACCTGCTTGTACAGTTAGTTTTACACATTGGGGCAAATGACGTAGGAAAGATAAATAATACAGTAATACAGAGGGCATTTGAGGAGTAGGTAATGAATTCAAAAAAAGAAACTGTGTTAGTAATTTCAGAAATACTAAGTAGCAGAAAAGGTGTCCATGTGCTCCACAACTGGTGCCACTACAAACTACACCAAATGCACAACTTCAAAAGTAGGGCTACACAGTTTAGCGAGGATAAATGAAAAACCTGTACTCAATAGGTCATAAAAAAGCATTTAATTCACAAAAAAATTGCTTTGGATATGAATACACAACAGCAGCACCCCTCGTACTCTTGCAGGCGTCGTTTCCGTCACTAATGCTGACAAAGCATGCGTTGGTGATGTGAAAGCGTACATCTGTGAGTGCACTAGTGCTGCAGTTGGTATTCGTATCCAAAGCAATTTTTAATGAATCATCTTTATGACCCACTGAGTACAGGTCTTTCATTTATACTTGTTGAACTGGGTAGCCCTACTTTTCAAGTTATGAAATTCAAAATACTACCTGTTCATAGGACAAGCCCCAATGTCATGAAATCAAGAGATTAAATGAATGGTTCAAAATATTATGTAATAGGGAAAATATAATGTTTTAGAGCACTGGCAGAGATTTGAAAATGATCATCATTTGTATGCACCAGATGGTTTACACATGAATAAGATAAGGACTCAATTACTGGTGGATATGCTGAACAAAAGCATAACAAGTAATTTAAACTGGGTATCGGTGGAAGGGAGGGAAGAGTTTTGATAAATAGTGTACATCATGATTCATACACTGATCCTTTACAATGGAGAAATCTCTTACTTAATGCAAGGAACCACAAAAATAAAAAAAGATGAGTTAGAATGTATCCTAAACAGAAAAAAATGTTGCATTATGTGTTAACACTGAGACCTGGTGGCTTGATGAAATTTGGGGAACATCAATAAGAGGTTACCAATTTTTTAATAGAGATCACTCAGCCAGACAGGGGAAGGTGTAGCATTATATGTGATAAATGACATAAAGGCAGTTCAGGTAAATGCACCTCTATCAGATATTGAGCAGCTATGGGTGCAGATCTTTCTACACAAAGATCAGAAGTTGATTGTGAGGGGTTGTTATAGACCACCTTCACTAACAAAAGAAAAAGAAAACAACAGCATTCATTAATAATATAAGAACTGTAAATCATGGGAATAATCTTCTGATAATTGGTGACTTCAGTTTCCCAGGAATAGCCTGGGAAACATGGTCCTCAACCACTATTATGGAGTAGGAATTGTTAGATGCACTTGACAGTTTAAGTGTAGAATACCATGTTTCTGAATGGACTAGAAATGACCTCATATTAGATCTGGTGATCAGCAACATGGGCAACTCCCTGGAATACTGCAAAATATGGGAACCACTTCTTGATAGCGATGATAATATGGTAAAATTTAATATTAACATCAAGACTACAGATCAACCAGATGTAACTAAAATAAAAAATATATGCTAAAGCAAACTACAACTACATGAGGGAACAAATTGTAAAATTGGATTGGGCTACAAAACTACAGGATTTGGGAGTTGAACAGATGTGGACAGATTTAAAAACATATATGTATGACCTAGTTGAAAATTATATCCCCACTGAAAAGAAATATAGAATAAAAAGGAAAATTCTGCCCTGGTTTAATAGCAAGATCAACAAATTACTAAGGGCCTACAATCATTCTTATAAAACATGCAAGCGAAAAAGAACCACAAAATATAAAGACCTCTATAAGGCCAAATTAACAAAACTTAAAAGGCAATTGAGGAAGCTAAAAGAAGATGGAACTTAAATTGGTTAAAAATGTGGGTGATAATAACAAGGCCATTTATAACTATATTGGTAGTATTAAAAAGAAAAACAATTGTGTAGGTCCACTCAAATGGGAAGATAAGGTGATAAGTTAATGCAATGAGATAACTGAGGAATTTAATAAATATTTTGCCAGCATATTGCAAAACAATAATGATAGTATCACCAAAAAGCCAGGGACCTACTCAGATATAATCAATAGTACACCAAAAATGGTCAAAGATAACTTTTTAAACATTGACCCAAATAAATCTGAAGGTCCAGATGGTTTACATCTGAGGCTATTGAAAGAATTAGGAGCAGAGCTAAGTGACCCTGTCCATGCCATATTTAAAAAATCTTTACAGGAGGGCCTGGCACCTGAGGATTGGCTGTCTTCATTTGTGGTTCCAGTACATTACAAGCATTTGTCAATGCCAAATGTTTGCTTTCTGGTGTTGGCACTGGTAGTGCAGGAGTCAGAAAGATGCATAATAGAAATGGCAGTGAAGTATTGAATGAATGCCAACCCCCACCCACCCTGCAGAGACTGACAGGCATTGGTGGTGTGCCCTTGGGTCTTTGGGCATAACGGCTCATGCCATTCCACCTCACTCCACCCTGCAAACACTGATAGGTTTTGTGGCATGCCCTGTGGTTCTTGGCCCTTACAATCACCCCATTCCATAAGAATTAAGGCCAAAGTCTCCAAGGCACACCTCAATGCCAATGCCTGTGTCTGGCTGGGGTGGGGTAGGGGGTGGGGGTGTAATGGCATGAGCATTAAAGCCGATGACCCCAAGTCACACCCCAACACCTGTCAGACTCTACATGGTGGGAATTGCAGTCGAAACCCCTGACACCCAGGGTGTTTGTTAGTGTTTTCACTCCAAATTTTCAGCATGGGCTTTTTGAGACCCCACCTCATGAACAGATGCATTATCATTTTGTTACTCAATCCCAAACGGTGATTTCGCACAGTGACTATGCCATTTGGTGCCACAGGTGTGAAAACATATTTGGGCAGGATGTGAAAAATGACAGCTAAACTGTTCTTGAGGAGGTGTGAAAAAATGACAATCTTGAAAATCTGGAGTGAAAATATGAAAAATTAGCAAAGTTCAGTGTGCATAGAAATTCTGCAACACTGTACCATCTATAATTATTTTTTGAATTTTTCATCAGGTTTCAACGTGCAATTTTTGGGACCCCATCTTATGAACAGACACTGTCATTTCAGTACTCCATCCCTAAAGTTGATTTTGCACAGTGACTGTGCCATTCTGTTCCACATGTGCAAAAACATGTTTTGGGCAGGATATGAAAAATGAGAGCTATGCTGTTCATAAGGAGATTTAAAAAATGACAATGCTGAAAATATGGAATGAAAATATTTAAAACTGGTGAAATTACTAGTGTGTGCAGAAACTGGGCAATGCACAGTAGTAATACAGTATTGTTTTGCAATTGTTTCACCAAATTTGCAACATGGGCTTTTTGGGACCCCACCTCATGAACAATGGCACTGTCATTTCATTAGTCAGTCCAGAAAGGTGATTCCATGCAGTGACTGCAAAATCATGCTTTGGGACTGAGAAATGAGATGACAGTCACAGTGTTCATGAGGTGGGGTCCCAAGAATCCCATGTTGAAAATCTGGAGCCAAAATTCCTACAAATTGCTAAGATATCAACCTTAGTTGAAATCCCCTATTGAATCCCATTATACGGCTTACCTCGGTTCCTCATTGTGGAGTTCAGCTTTGAAGAATGCAGACATGTCCCAGTCCAGAAAAGATCGAAGCACAGGTCCTCTGATGGTAAGTATGGGGTAAAGGGGAAGAGGAGGTGGGGTGCCCAGAAAGTGGGTGGGGATGGGGGAGGGGTTTGGGCAGGACTGTTTTCTTTTTTACAGGTGAACAACAACAAAAAAAGATGTTGGGGACAGTTTTCATTATTTACAGATAAATATTTATTTTCTAGGCACACTTGGGTGAGCTTCCAGTTGCCAAACTAATGTGTGTGTAGGGGGGACACAAGCTAACTTGGGGATTGGGCACTCTGATGTTGACTTAGAAAGAACAGGCTGTGGGGAAGGGTGTCCAACACCAGGAGGGGTAGCATCCCAGTGTCGGAAAGATTTAAGAATTATTATGACACACTGGGGTAGGCTCCCAGTCTGCCACATGAGTTGGGGAGAGGTGGGCATACTTTTTGCCGACAGGGGGATTGAGCACCCCCATCAGAAATGAAAGATGGGGGGGCAGGCATACAACTCTGGGAGTGGGCATCTCCATGTCAGAAACTAAAAAAAAAAAAACATTTATCTGGGCACACCTGGGTGGGCTCCTAGTGTGCCACATTAGTGGTGTGGGGAGCATGCTGACATGGGGATTGGCTACCCCAATGTTGGCTTTCTGGGGACTGTGTGGATATGCTTCACCATGAAAGGCACACTGAGCAAATGGGTTACTCGTCCCTCCAGCCATGCACATTACTGTATACTGTAATGTGCATGGCTGGAGTTTTCTTCACCACTGTATGCTTGGTTCCAAGCGGGAAGGGGGGAGCTGCTGCTGCAATCAGGGATGACAAAACTGTTCCTGATTTGAGCAGCGGATTTCTTTCAAGTCTGGCACTCGCTCTGAAAGTGCCATCATCACAGCTTCCCTGTTGATTGATGGCAGAGGGACACACCCCTGAAAGCATTCCCTGGATTGGCCAAACACTTCCACACTTTGCAATACTCTACTCACCTCACTAAGTTTCTTGTGCACAAAATCATCCTGTTCCAATTATCACCCTATCAGCCTTACTAGCATTTTGGGGAATGCACTGGAAGGACTAATAAAGGATTCAATTGAACAACACTTAGCTGCACAAGGTTTGATAGATGTGCATCAACATGGATTTACTAGGGGTAGGTCATGCCTCACAAATTTGGTGAAATTCTTCAAACCTTTCAGCCTGGCACTTTATAATGATATGCCAGTAGATATTTTATGCACTGATTTTGAAAAAGCCTTTAACAGGATATCACATGCTGTATTAATTGAAACTTTACATGAGATTAATCTTAACTCAGCTATCATACACTGGATCACAGTCTGGTTAACTTCTCGGAAACAATGAGCAATTATCAAAGGATACTGCTCTAGCTGGAGTTGAGTGACTAGCGGGTCCCCCAAGGGTTCACTGGTGGGACCTACACTATTTAATATATTGGTGGTACCATTAGGTACAGATAAAAATGCATGGTTAACCAAATTTGCAGATGATATTAAATTAGGAGTCCTAGTTGCTAACTCAGCAGATACAATTGCATTCCAATATTAACATCTAATAAAATGGGTCTAAAAATTAAAGAACTTCAATTTGTTAAAACCAGTCAGGTAACCATTCAATATTAGAGCATATTGCATAGTCATCCTGGTGCTAAACCACATCACTCAATGAGCAAATCAGTCCTTCTATAAGCAGAGCTTTCTTCCATCAGCTCCCCTACAACCAGAATTGATCTTCCATCACAAACATGACTGCTACCTTTACAGTGTAATAAAAAACTTCAACTGGGCCCTAAAAATAAAACTACATTAAATAAAAACTAAAACAAATTAATTGAATATTGTTTCCTTGATCATCACACACTACTTACACAGATAAACAAATAAAAAACACTAAGTATTGTTCATAGTTTTCATAACAATTGTTTTTTTGCTAACAATTAAAAATCCTCCTTCTGTCTTTAACTGCTCATCAGGGAATTTCTTTTCTACTTTCTCTAGCAGTGAGATAATTGAGTCTTTGGCTCTAGAAAGTCCTTTATTATGTTGTTGTACAGTATGTTAGGAGAGGAACATTCTGCCAGTGGAACTGAGCAGAATTTTGAATCCCAGTATTCCATGGCAAACATTCCATATCTTGAATGTGGGAAAAGACAGAGAAAAAAAAACAGGATTAAGATAGTAGGCAATAATACTTCATAAGCAAAGAGCCAAAGGGGGGAATCACAGTTACATAGCTAGAGGCAGGTACAAACTGCTGAAATACATTCCTGAAGTTTATGAAGGCATATACATTTGAATCATACATGGGTATTTTCAGGTAAAATCTAACACCTCCCAAACCGAGAAAAAGGCAACCTGGCAGGTTTAAAGTTCTAAACACATTTCTATTAAGAAACAGTAGGTGTACTGATTTAAAATGCAAGGCGACATTTTTTTTTCTTATACGTACATATGCCACACACAGTTTTCAATATGTTTTATATTTTTAGCTAACCCCACAGTTACCAGAATGGGTGCTATTTTTTTTGTATTCAGGATTAAAAAGGAAGCATATTTCAATGAAAGGTCCTATTTTTATCTTTTTAAAATACTTTCTTCTTATTTTCGTTCATTTTAAGTCATATATTTAACTGCTATTTTATAAGAGCAATAAGACACTCCAGGGGTGTGCCATTATGGTGGAATAATCACACTTCTCAGGTGCATTTAATGGCACTCAACTGTGCCTCATGCTTAACTATGCACCTGAGGCATGCAATTATTTCACCATATTGCACACCCTTGCATGTCTTATTGCTTACTTATTCGCAAACACAGGTATCAACAAACTAAAATTCAATATGGATAAGTGTAAAGTAATGTTTCTCAGGAGCAAGCACCATAAACATCAATACTACATAGTTGGGAAAGCCTTAAAGACAACCAAGGTTGAAAAGAATTTGGGGGTTGTTGTTACTGACACCCTCAATTTTACAAACCATTGTGCTGCAGTGACCAAAAAGGCCTATCGTATCTTGGCTGCGATCAAAAGGAATATCAGGAGCTGGACAAGAGAAGTAGTGATGCCTCTGTATCTCTCTCTGGTGCGGCCACATCTTGAGTGCTGTGGCCCTTCTTGGGCACCACAACAAAAAAGAGAGAGAAAAGGATTGTAGCAGGGTAGAAAGGTTTGCTCAAAATGCATAGTTGGAATGAAGGGTAAGGACTATAATGAAGGGTTAAAATACTTGAGTATGTTTTCACTTCAATACAGAAGAACGGGGGAGTATATGTGTTTGGTGCATACTGTGTTAAACAAGCATTTGTCAATGATGAATGTTGCTTGCTTCTATGTGCTGTTTAGGTATTTGGAAGTCATTGGAGTGCAAATATTGAAAATTTGCGAACTTATGAGCGTGCGTAGGAACTGCGCAATGCACGTTCGTAAAACAGTCATTTTTAGGAATTTTTTCACCAAATTTTCAACATAGCCATTTTAAGACCTCTGCTCATGAACAGTGTCACTGTGATTTTGTTAATGTGTCCCATACATTGAGTTTGCACACCGACTGCGCCATTGTGCGCTACATGGGCAGAAACACGTTTTGGGCAGGATGTGAAAAATGACAGCTGTACTGCTCATAAGAGGTGTGGTAAAATGGCAATGTTGAAAATCTGGAGTGGAAATATTGAAAATTCACAAACCTACGAAAGGCATATGGAACTGTGCAATGCACACTGTAAAAACAGTCATTTTAGAATTCTTTCACCAAATTTTCAACATTACCATTTTAAGATCTCTGCTCATGAACAGTGACACTGTGATTTTCTTAATGTGTCCCATACATTCATTTCACTCACCGACTGCGCCATTGTGCGCTACATGGGCGGAAACATGTTTTGGGTGAGATGTGAAAAATGACAGCTGTACTACTCATAAGAAGGTGTGGTAAAATGGCAATATTGAAAATCTGGAGTGAAAATTTTCAACATAGCCATTTTAAGACCTCTGCTCATGAACAGTGTCACCGTGATTTTCTTAATTTGTTCCGTACATTGATTTCGCACACCGACTGTGCCATTCTGTGCTACATGGGTGGAAACACATTTTGGGTGAGATGTGAAAAAAGACAGCTGTACTACTCATAAGAAGGTGTGGTAAAATGGCAATGTTGAAAATCTGGAGTGAAAATATTGAAATTTCGCGAACTTACGAGCCTGCGTAGGAACTATAGCCATGCGCTGTTAAAACAGTCATTTTTTGGAATTTTGGCACCAAATTTTCAACATGGGGTTTTTGGGACTCCTTCTCATGAATGATGTCAGTGTCATGGTGGTATTCAAGCCCAAAGGGTGATTTCACAGTCACTGTGCAGGCACTGCACGAAATCACCCCTCGGGCCCGAATAACGCCATGACAGTGAAATCACTCATGAGAAGGGGTCCCAAAAACTCCATGTTGAAAATTTGGTGCAAAAATTCCCAAAAATTCCTGAGATATGCAACAAAGTTGAAACCCCTATCTAGCCCATTATACAGCTTACCGGCATTTCCTCAGTTCGCGGTCGGCTTTGAAGAGTGCAGACATGTTCACGGTCCACGAAGATCATGCGCCAGAGTCCAGAGGCAAGTATGGGGTGAGGGGGTGTGGGGAAGCTGGAGTCGCAGTGGGTGGGTGCAGGTTTTGGGAGGGGTCGGGAGGCAGCGCCCATGGGACCGTTTCGTTTTCAGGCAAAAAAAGAGCGTCATGGGACCGTTTGCCATGTTGGGGTGGGCTTCCAGCATGGCACAAGGATGTTGGGGGGCGTTCAGCTGACGGGGGATTGGGCACCCCTGTCGGCCATGGTATTTATTGCCACGCTGGGGTGGGCTCCCAGTGTGGCACAAGGACCGGGGGGTGGGGCATTCAGCCGATGGGTGATTGGGCACCCCCATTGGCCAAAGGACTGCTTTCCATGCTGGGGTTGGCTCCCAGCATGGCACCTACTACTGGGGAGGGGGGACGCAGCTCAGCTGACGGGGATTGGGCACCCTGTCGGCTATACAGTGCGTAAGGGACGCCGCAAGGCTGTGTGTGTTTGGGGAGCGGCGCGAGCAGTCGATATCTTATCGGTGCTCACTCAAGCGTATCTCCCCCTTTCAACTGTATGCTACTGCATTTTGGAGCGTGTGATACACAGCTCCAAAGTGCATTGGCTTACAGGGGCCGCGCCTGCCAGCACACTGACTGAATTGGAGGAGGAGGTGACACACCTCCAAAATCTCCGATGATGGCACTATGTTTCTTGCACATGCGTGCAAGCACCAAAAAAATTATGATGAATGCCTAGGACAAAATTTAATATCTGAATAGGAGACAATGAGAAGATATCATGCCCAATTCAAAGGCGATAATTATAAAAGCAACCAAAGGGGTAACTGGCTCTCCCAAAGAGTTGTTGCTGAATGGAACTTATTTTCTGAGTCTGTTGTCTCATTCAAGACTACTGACCAATTCAAATTAGCAATGGACAGACATTATGCAGCCAGATGTTACACATTTGAGTTACAGAAGGCGCAGGTCTATGAAGGCTAACACTAATTATTTCCTGTCAAGAAACATATGAAACAAAGCAGAGGCTATACAAAGCCAGCAATGAATATGCATATGTGACCCCCTTGTTCCCAGGGGTTACTAGAATCCCACTTAGAATCAGTGGCAGGCATGGAAAGGATGCTTATGAGATGCCAGTTCAATGGGTTTCACACTGTCACACTCTGTTCTCAGTCTTTGCTGAGCTGGAGTGATGATATCACCTTAGAATTCTCACACAGCATTAGCCACATTGGAATGCTAGCTGCAGGGGTTGGCAGTAGAATGTTGGGAGAGTAGTCAGTTCAAAAGAGAGAGTCTGTAGAGTGAGGAGTGCTGCAGGTGGCAGCTCCTCAGACTTAGCTCTGAAAGAAAGCTACCTCAGGAGAAGGGGTAGTGTGTTCTCATCCTAGAGAAGAACACAAAAGACCAGTAAAGGAAGTGGTAGAGACCGTTCCTAGAAGGTTTTCCAGTGCCCCATCCCTCCAGGGATGGGGGTGAATTCCAAGATTCAGGAGCAATTCCCTAGTCCAGCCTGGAGAGTGGTGAAGCTGCCTAGATCTGTTTGTTCTTTGAGTTTGAGTTCCCAAAACTGTGTGTGTGGGGAAAAAAGCCCTGGGGCACCTGCATTCTTGTGGTGAGTTTTTCTCTGACAAAGAGACTCTGTACTCCAAGACTGGGTCTAGAGTAAAGACATAGACATATACAGAACTTTTAATTTCATGACACCTCTGAGGTGTGAGAAGTAGAATGTTAAATGTGCAAAACATTGCAAGAGAGCATCTACAAGAGTGTTTCAGTGAAGGGTGTTGTAACAAGATGAATGGTTGAGTACAAATATTGAAAGCAAAAGGTGGGAGGCCCCCCCGGGGAGTAACCATTTTACCTCTCTGGTTTCAGTTTGGGAACCTTTATTTTCTCTTAGTGCATTTGGCCAGTGCCGGAGGAAAATACCCAGACGAGGGATTTTGGATTTTCTGTGAGTCAGAGAGTGCTCAAAGGTGGTAGGGAACCACCAAGAATTCCTCATGATATATGAGAAAGTGTCCTAATACTGGCTGGGGAGCCAAGTCAAGGGAAAGAAGGGAAGTGTACCAGTTCAGGCCACGTGTGCCCAGATACATTCAGAACCTGGATTGGCCAAACACTTCCACACTTTGCTCTGTGTATGTGTGTGTGTGTGTGTGTGTGTGTGCTCTGTACCTCAGTAATCTGCATTACAAGTGGAAGTAGCCCTGTGGGGGTCCATTCTTGCTTTGTTTATTCTCTTTGTCATGTGAATAAAAGCCACACTCCAGAATCCTAGTCTGGTCTGAACAGTACAATTATTGCTTCCAGTGTCTGGATTTACTTGGGTGCCACTGACCAGAAGTACAAATCTAGCATAATGCTGAGCAAATGTTTTCTCCCAGGGACCCAGGTTTATGGCCATGCTAAATGGTCCCCCCAGGTGTGAGCCAGGTAATTGCCTCACTTGGTTTGCCTGTTTGAGAATGGCAGGCTATGAAGTAGAAGTATGTGTCAACAGAACTGTTTTGTAGTGACAACCCCAACCCCTCTCAGTGGCTCATTGGTTTGAGAGGAGCAGCCCTGCTAGTTGAACAAGGAGGGCCGGTGGGTGGACGTTACAAAATGGAGGCACTGCCGAGGATTTGTTTGGAATTTTGAGAGAGAACAAGAGATTTTTGCCCAGGTTGTGGCTAGCGTTTTGTCTGTCTGACAGTAGGTAGCCGAAAAAATCAGAAGCTTTGTGCATAAGGCATTGATCAGAGTAGTGCCATCCACATGTGCCACTGTGTGCCTGCTGTTCATGTGCTGCTGTGATTATGCCAATGTTTACCAAGGAGCTGTAAAGCCAGACTGTGTGTGCCCCTTGTCCTACATCAAAAAGAATGTTTGCCAGCTTCAATTTTCAAATTGTGACAAGATAAAGTATGGAGAACTGTGTGAAACAAACAGACATTTGTGCCCTGAAAGTTTAAAATGCTTGTTGTGTGGACTGGGGGAGTCGCTAGAGAAATTGTCATGAAAAATGGTTAAAAATGGTTCTCCCGCCATGGATTTTCACTTGAAAAGAAAACAAGTTGTTTGGCAGTTTAAATGTTGCCTGCTTGACGATCGCCACGGAGGAGAAGAGCACGGGAAGAAAGATACTCATTTGCATGGCGTCGAGTGTTTGGTGAGACTGCAATCAGTCCCGCTGCCAAGCCAACTTCAGAGTGCTGCCCAGTGTTTGAGACAGAAAGAGCGAGTGGCGTGCAAGCTGGCTAGCCAGGAGGAGAATCGCGGTTACTGCAAACATTCTAAAAGTTAAAGCATCAGACTTTTCTGTATTAAATTGGGTTCAATCCGTATTCTGATCAACCGGGGAGAAAGCGTGGTGTTTACATGGACAATCGGCAAAACCGCCTGCCCGTTTCAACCCAGAGGCCTCCAGGATCAGCTGTAGGCTGAAATTTCCATCGAAAAGCCAGCTACTGATTCAGTGAGTACCATTCAGCAGAACTGAGCTCAAACTGTGTATGATTTTTCTAAAGCCAGCTGGATCTGTGTGTAAACACTGTGATTTTTTTGCAAAGGACAGTGTAAAGTAATTCCAACCTAAGCAAGAATTCTGAGCATTAGACTGTGAACATGTATTATGGATTCAGCAACAGTGTACTTTTCTGAGCAAAAAGAGAGACTGTGAGTTGTATGAGAGGCTGCAACAAACAGGCAATCATGTTCTAGAAATACTGTGGCTTTAGTGACTTTAAGCAAGTAAAAGTGATCGAAGGCTAATGTAAAGTCCTAGAAAATCATATAGATGTGCTGAGGAAGCAAAACAGCACAGTCTGTGCAGTTAGAGAACAATTTATCAGTATGCAGTAAATTGAATGTGCAGTGGCGTGAGTCAAATACAGAATGTTGATGTGCCAGGAGTGCTGCCACTGCCATTACAGGGTGGGGTAGTAATGTAAACACAGCAGCAGGGAGCCATTTTGTGAGACTGTTCCAAGCAAAGTGAACTCAGAGATAACAGTGAACTTTTGAGTGTTTTTTCTGCAGTCATGGCTTTGGGATCATCCCGCTACCCGGATCATGCCCAAGCTATGATAGCGGAAGAGGTTAACAAGCTGTAAGAAATAGAGAAATGTTTCTATGTTGAAAGTTTGCCTCCTCATGTTGTGATTCCCAGATACCCTGTAAGAGTATGCATAATCTATCTCAAGGCTGGAAGAAATATCTTCATGATTCCTCACTGTTCTGGGTGCTTAGAGAAGCAAGGCCTAATTACTGCACCTAAGATTTGTTTGGCTGCCACATGGACAAAGTTTCAAGATCCTGCAAATGGAGCACACAGCACCAGATGGAGCCTATTGGAGGAAGCCCAGCAGAGTGTGGCACAAAGGAAGAGGGTGTGGATGTACTAGCAGAACACAGTCTTCATGATGTCTCCTCGCCCGTGTCACAGATGGACAATGTGGAGGGAGAATCAGTGTATCCATGGAGAGAAGGTCCAAGTCCTAGTCTCATTGGAGAGGATGAGGTTCGAGAGACCCTTGATTGGGAGGTGTCAACCTCCATGCCCAGAGAAGAGTAAACAGTCTCAGTAGTGAGGACCACTGCTCACACCCGGGCTCAGGTCCTAAGCAAGGAAAAGGGGGGGGAGGGAGTTATGTATCCTTATGATGAAGGTTCTTGTCCACAGCCTCAGGCTGTTGCCTCAGAGGAACCAGAGAAAGAAGCTGGTGACTCCACAGCCCTGCCCCCAGAAGGAGGGGTCAGGGATCCATTCTACACAGTTTTGAGTATGCGACACTGGCAGAACCAGGACTGGCCACTCCCAAGCAAGGCCGGTGGTCTTGAGCTGATCAAGAGTAGTAAGGAGGAAAGACCGGTTCATAGGAAGGTAGATGAGATCTATGGAAGATCCTTTCCTACCTTTCCTTGGAGAGTCTGGGAGGAGATTGAGAAAAACAGGAGATCCTGGCTAGTGGAAGAAGCAACCAGAAACTTGCATCCAGGTGCAATTCGATATGTCAGAGACAAAGTGGTCAAAGATAGACTCCAGTTTTGGAAGTTGGGCAGGACACTGTTCATAGATACTGTACAATCTGTGGACAAAAAGGGAAATGAGACTTTCCATAACATGAATTATGAGCCCCCAGATGAGGTAATAATTCTAGCACCTGACCCATTATGGTACTACCCCCAATGTAACCAGCTTCCTGCAAATGTGCCCATGCCTACCAAGTAGAATGCAGAGCAGTGGTAGCCAATGCTGCTATCCAACCATTGCCGTACCTATGTTGGTCCACCAATCTGGTGTTCCAGGATCCAAAGGTGCATCCAGATATGTCAGCCTTGCAGTGTGCCTTCCAATTCCATCGCATGGCCTTCCAGGTGACATCAACCAAAGATGACATCAATCCAGCTGTTTCCTGATTCATTGCCTGGGATTTCGGATGACTTCAGTCCAGCTGTTCTTTTCTTGTTCCAAGGTTCCATCTCGTAGATGATGTCAGTCAGAGATGACTTCATCCCAGCAGATTCCAGACATTCCATCCTGTCATTTCTAGAAGAATTTCACCCAGCTGTATCCAAAAAATGCTGCCAGGGGAATCTTCGGCTGGAAATCCAGGTGTTATTCCATTTTCATTCTTCAAGGGACTGGCAAGTACAGACTTTTCTTACTTTATTGACATTGTAATACACATCCTACACCTGGCAGACTACAGACTGTTGAACTGTCAAAAAAGACTCTCCCCTTTAGGACTATAGTACAACAAGAACTGTGCTTCACCGGGCTCTGGCCCAGGAGAGACTCTTTCATTGACCTTGCCTTTGGGCACTGTTGTCACTAGTTGGGACATTTAGGGCATTCCATCCCCGGAAAGGTGTATTGTATATAATGTTGATGTTTGTCTACTGTTTATCTACTGTTTTCTACTTTTTCTAAAACATTTTTTTTGGGGATTCTCCAGTGTTTGATGGTAAGGGTTATGGTCATGTACTGTGTTTGCACATTTGGGGTGTGTTTTTGTCTTTTCTCTTTCAGGTGGTTCCTGATGAAGACAGAAGAGAAGACATGAAGAGGACTGGAGGGACTCATTGGAGTTCCTCATCTGCTTTAAAGTGTTGTTTTTAAAGTACTGTGTAGTTGTTAATATGTGTTAACTTTTCCTTCCACAGATGTAGTTGTGGGGGAGTGTGGGAGTGTAATGCTTGGGTGTAGTGTTAGCTCCATGGTTTGGTTTGCAGGTGTCCAGGGATGGGGGTAGGTTCCCCTGTTTTGGGTAGGGTTTTTTGGTCAGATAGGTTTTTCCCTAGAGGGCTAGGGGGATAGACAGGCTGTGGTCCTGACCAGCCGAAGGGGCTGAAGTACTGTCTATTAGGGCAGTGTGCTAGACAATTCTTCCAGGGTCACTGGTTTTCATAGTAAGATCATAGTGTAAGGGCTGATGCATCAGCTAATGGCCTCTGGGTCCTTAGTGTTGCCTGCCTGTGCCTAACACATGGTAGCAGAGGGCCTGATCACCCCTCTCTGTAGGTAGCTCATAGGGTAGTTTGGTCTGGTGCCGTGTAACCAATAACTGGGGACAGTCATTTTCCTGGCCGGGGGTGGGTGTAACCCCTTTGTTCCCAGGGGTTACTAGAACCTCACTTAGAATCAGTAGCAGGCAGGGAAAGGCAGCTTATGAGATGCTAGTCAAATGGGTTTCACAATGTCAGACTCTATTCTCAGTCTTTGCTGAGCTGGAGTGATGATGTCACCTTAGAATTCTCACTGCAGGATAATCCACATTGGAATGCTAGCTGCAGGGGTTAGCAGTTGAATGTTGGGAAAGTAGTTCAAGAGAGAGAGTCTGTATAGTGAGGAGTGCAGCAGGTGGCAGCTCCTCAGACTTAGCTCTGAAAGAGAGCTACCTCAGGATAAGGGGTAGTGTGTTCTCACCCTAGAGAAGAACACAGAAGACCAGTGAAGGAAATGGTAGAGACCGTTCCTAGAAGGTTTTCCAGTGCCCTATCCCTGGAGGGATGGGGGGGGGAATTCCAGGATTATGGGGAAAACTCCTGGTGCAGCCTGGAGAGTGGTGAAGCTGCCTAGATATGTTTGTTTTGTGAGTTCCTGAGACTATGTGTGTGGGGAAAAAAGCCCTGGGGCACCAGCATTCCTGTGGTGATTTTTTTCTCTGACAAAGGGACTCTGTACTCCAAGACTGTGTTTCTAGTAAAAGTGTCTGCCTACTGTGGGGTCTGAGGGAGACTTGCAAGTACAGAACTTTTAGACTGTGTCTTATTTAAAAGCATCTGAAAAAGTGGGGGTCGAGAGTAAAGACATAGCCATATACAGAACTTTTAATTTCGTGACACCTCCAAGGTGTGAGAAGTAGAATGTTAAATGTGCAAGACATTTCAAGAGAGCATCTACAAGAGTGTTTCAGAGAAGGGTGTTATAACCAGATGAATGGCCGAGGATAAATATTGGAAGCAAAAGGTGGGAGACCGCACCCCCCAATCTGGAGTAACCATGTTTATCTCTCTGGGTTCAATTTGGGCACCTTGATTTTCTCGCAGTACATTTGGCCAGTGCCTCAGTAAAATACCCAGATGTGGGATTTGGGATTTTCTGTGAGCCAGAGAGTGCCCAGAGGTGGTAGGGAGCCACCAATAATTCCTCATGATATATGAGAAAGTCTCCTAGTACTGGCAGGGGGATCCAAGTCAAGGGAAAGAAGGGACATGTACCAGTTTGGGCCGTGTGTGCCCAGATCCATTCAGAACCTGAAGGTTTGTTGTGTGTGTGCTCTGTACCTCAGTAATCTGCATTACCAGTGGACATAGCCATGTGGGGGTCCATCTTTGCTTTGTTTATTCTCTGTGTTATGTAATTAAAAGCTACACTCTAGAATCCCAACCTGGTCTGGACAGTACAGTTATTGCTTCCAGTGTCTGGATTTACTTGGGTGCCCCTAACCAGAAGTACAAACCTAGCATAATGTTGAGCAAACATTTCTCGCAGGGACCCAGGTTTATGGCCATGCTAAATGGTCACCCCAGGTATGAGCCAGGTAATTGCCACACTTGGTTTGCCTGTCTGAGGATGGCAGGCTATGAAGTAGAAGTATGGGTCAACAGAACTGTTTTGTAGGGACAACCCCCACCCCTCTTGGGGGTGCATTGGTTTGAGAGGAGCAGCCCTGCTAGTGGAACAAGGGACAGGGTGGGGGGAGGTTACACATAAACTAGAAAAAGCCTTGGCAAAAAGAAAATTACCCCAGACCAGGACTGACCATAATATGATGCTATCAGTCAAAGTATCTTAAGGGACACATGGAGCAGATTAATCTTTCAGAAAAGGGGGCAATCAAGTGGCCAGTTAAGGTAAGGAACAACACACACACACACACACACACACACACACACACACACACACACACACACACACACACACACACACAACTTTCCTTCCCTCCCTGTCTGTCTGCCTGTCTCTCTCTCTCTCTCTCTCTCTCTCTCTCTCTCACAGACATATAGGAGAGGTTAAATAACTTAGATAATAACATTGCAAAATATCACCTCTCAGACACACACCACCCCAAAGAGGCTCTTTCATGGGCACCATAGGAGTGCAGTCCAGGCTATTGCCTCTATTCAAGAAAATTCATTTCTGCATTTAACAATATTTTAGTTATCAATGACATTTTGCTTTCTTTTTTTTATGGTTACAAAACAGCACTGACTGACAAGTGTATTCCATATCACCTTCCTATAACAATACACTGTATATAATACATAGTCATAGTCAAAGATCAATAAAGGTAGCCAAATTGATCTCCCTCACTTCCTCATGGTCCCCCATAGTCTTCTTCCACTGGATCTAAATAATTAAATCATTAACCCAACAGAAGTAAACACAACAGAGCAGAGCCTGTACAAAGTCAGCAACGAATGTGCATGAACTATAAAAGTCCTGGTTGACAAGACAGTAGATATAGTCCAGAGGAGGTTTGAGGAACTAGGACAATTGTGTGAGAGGGCAGGCAGATCAGTAACTTTCTCAGAGATACTTCTAGTGCCCAAGGAAAGCACATCAAGAAAGGTTAGAATACAGGAATTTAATGGATGGCTAAGAACCTGGTATCATGCTAAAGGGTATGAGCTGTCAGGAGGGTGGGGAGGGACCTGGGAGGACAGTAGTCTCTATGCCAAGGACAGACTACACTTGACTGAGGAGGGAAAGAAAGAGCTGAAACAGAGAATGGAGGAGTACATAGAGGAAGCTGGGAATTTAAACTAGGAGCTGGGGGTGGCAAGTGGGCAAGAGACATGCAGAGACCACATGTTGGGAAACCATATGAGCTTACCCCTCAGAACAGTGACAAAGGACAAAAAAGTACTATTGGTAATGCTAGTAAAGGAGGGCAGGATGGGAGAGGGAGGAAAGTGTGGAAGGTGGTTACCCTTAATGCTAGGAGCCTTGGGAGGAAAACTGCAGAGGGAGAGGTGGATATTGCAGCCATCACAGAAACATGGGCCACCCAATACAATTTTTATTTTTATTTTATTTATTTATCAAGTCTAGGATTACAAATACCTTTGAGCCAAGGCTCTTTTACAAAGGTTCCACATCAGAGAAATACAAATTATGGGGAACATCAAGACAGATATTACAACAATGTGGACATTGCAAACAGATTACAGATTAGTACAATTCAAGGGTAACATTGCAAAAGGCAGCCAGTGGCATTTGTCAAAGAAAACAGACAAGAGATGAGAAGTGCCAGAGTCACTGGAGGGGAGGAATGTAGGTAGGGCAGGAGAGGGTGAAAAGTGCAACATTGGGTATACTAAGATGTGAGGGTAGAATCCAGTGAGGGGGGCCACTAGAGCAGGCAGGGAAGTGGAAAACAGTATTAGGTTGGGCAGTCACAGGAGCTGTTGGTAGTGAGACAGTCCTGGAGCCTAGTTTTAAAAATACCAATTGTCAGGGCAGAGGAGATGGTGGGGTTGAGGCCATTAAACCAGAGTTGCGCTCGATAAGCAAAATGACTGGGACCTGTCTGTACCAGGGTATAGGTTATTTTGCAGGGACAAGGTGATTGGGAAAGGAGAGGGGTGGCATTATATGTGAAGGAAGGACTGAAATGTGTAAGGGAAGAAGGGGAGGAGGGTAGTATGGAGTCACTTTGGATGCAAATCCAGGATTCCAAGAATAGGATTCTCAGAATGGGAGTGGTGTACAAGCCGCCCTTTCAGACGGAGGAGTTAGACAGAGAACTATCAGGACAGGTCAGGAGGATCTGCGAGAAGGGTAGTGTGGTGATTGTGGGGGACTTCAACATGCCAGGAGTGGAATGGAGTACCCCAACAACCAGGAATAGAAGAGAGCAGGTACTGCTTGATGTCTTCCAGAACAGCTTCCTGCAGCAAATGGTCAGTGAACCAACCAGGTTAGGGAACACCCTTGACCTTGTGCTGGAAAATGGGGAGCTTGTGAGAGAACTTACGGTGGAAGAACCGCTGTCAGGGAGTGACCACCACTCAGTATGGCTCACATTGGATATGGGCAAGAAAGGAGTGAAATCTGGCACAAGAGTGCTGGACTTCAGGAGGGCTGACTTTGGGAGAATGAGGGAAGTGGTAAAAGGGTACCTAGCCAGAATTTAACCTAGTATGGGCACTAACCAGAGGTGGGAGATCATAAAATGGGATAGTGGAGGCAACCAAAATATGCTGCAAGGCCCAGAGCAAGAAAGCTAGGGCTAAGAAACTGAACTGGTTGAGCAAGGAGGTCATAGAAAAGGTAAGGAGGAAAAGAGCTGCCTTTAGGAGGTATAAGAAAACAGAGATGGGGGAGGATAGGGAGGAGTACCTGACAGAATTGAAGCAGGTGACATGGGCAGTAAGGGGAGCCAAGGCACCTATGGAGCTCTGGCCGGCATAAGGCATTAAGAAGGGGGAGATGGACTTTTTTAGGTACATCAGGGAGAAACGGAGCTGTAAGGACCACATAGTAAGGATTAGGAAGGGGGGGTTGGGTGGAAGCAGAGTGCAATAAGGCAGAAGTGCTAAATGATTACTTCTGCTCAGTATTTACTAAGGAGAAGAGTGGGGTGATACCCAAGGGGAGAGGAACAGCAGAAACAGGGGAGAGGGCTGACAGATGGGGAAATCATGGAGGGCAGAGTTCAGGAGGGTTTGAAGGCACTGAGGGTGGACAAATTGCTAGGCCCAAATGTCATCCACCACAGGGTACTGAAGGAGCTGGCACAGGTCCTTGCAGTACCTTTGGCAGACCTATTTAATGCTTCACTGCACTCAGGGTGTGTACCTCAGGATTGAAAGATGGCTCATGTGGTGCCCTCTACAACATTGGCCTCAAGGATGAAAAGGGGAACTACAGACCGGTGAGCCTCACGTCCATCATGGGTAAGCTGATGGAAACTATCCTGAAGGAGAGGCTGGTGGCCCTCCTAGAGGCCAAAGGACTACAGGACAGCAGACAGCTTGGCTTCATATGTGGCAGATCCTACCAAACCAACCGGGTGGAGTTCTATGACTGGGTAACTAGGCAACTGGACAGGGGCCATGCAGTGGATTACCTGTATCTGGACTTCAGTAAGGTATTTGACTCAATGCCACATGGGAGGCTGTGAAGTAAGTTAGAAGGCACAGGGGCAGGTACAAAGCTGGTGAGATGGGTAGGGAACTGACTTCAGGGAAGACAACAGAGGGTGGTATTGGGTGGAGAGCTGTCACACCCAAGGGTAATGAGAAGAGGTGTTCCACAGGGCTCAGTGTTGGGACCAGTGTTGTTTGGGATATTCATTGCAGACATATCATTGGACACCAAGAGTAAGATCAGTCTGTTTGCTGATGATACTAAGATGGGAGTGGTGGTGGATGACCTAGGAGGATGGCAGGGGTTGCAGGATGATCTAGCAAAGCTTGAAACCTGATCAGACACCTGGCCACTGGGGTTTAATGCCAAAAAGTGCAAGGTACTGCATTTTGCGGTGAAGAATCCAAGGAGGAGTTACCAGCTGGGGGGAATGCAGCTAGTCCAGACAGAGGAGGAGAAGGATCTGGGGGTGCTCATTACAGGGTCAATGAACAACTCAGCACAATGTAGGAAGGCAGCTGCAAAGGCCAACAAAATGTTGGGTTGCATTGCAAGGGATATATCCTCGAGGAGGGAGGAGGTGATTCTGCCACTGTATAGGTCATAAGTTAGGCTACACCTGGAGTACTGCATGCAGTACTGGCACCTGTATCTGAGGAGGTATTTTAAGTTGCTGGAGAGGGTGTAGCACAGGGTGAGAAAGATGATCAAGGGGCTGCAGACTTTTTTTTTTTTTGAAATTCTCTTTTTATTAATTTTCAACTGTAGATACATCAGTTTGATCAGTAACATCTGAACATAATACAGACTTTCAATACATTCCAGAATTGGATATACTATATTAACCAGGCAAAGAAAGAAAATAAGAATAAAGGTACCAAAAGGAATCAGAAAACAGTAAACAGGATAACCCAAATCCATTATCCCCCCTCCCCAATGAGGGTGTCACCACTAAGGGAGAGATATAATAAACTCACTCTAGTAGCTAGGTGTCCCAAGAGTTCTTAATCTAAAATATCGACCGGGAAACTAGTATCTGCAAAATCCAGGGTGAGAGGTTATGAGATTATTACAAGAGGGAAAACAGGGGGAGCTAGGGAACTCCAAATCTTGAGGAATGTGTTTCCTCACTCAGATTCATTATATGTCAAGGAATCCCTGTCAGTGAAGGTACAGAGCATATAGATTGCCCCATTTCTTCTGAAAGGCCATTGGAGAGGATCTAAAATTAGCAATCAGTTTCTCCACTTTGAAACATTGGGACATTTCTTCTACCCAATCCAGGTATGAAATCTCAAGACTGTCTGTCCAGTGTCAGAGGACCAGCCTCTTAACCGCCATAGAAATGAGTGCTATATGGTACTTCCTTCTCTGACCTTGATACCATGTAGTCTCTATAATACAGGTCTCTAGTGTGAAAAGGTTTTCCAAGCCTAGTATGGGATCTAAGTTATCCTCAATTATCTTCCAGAGTGGGGCAATTTTAGGACAGTGCCAGAAAATATGAGGAAGGTCTCCCTGCTCTTCTCCGCACCTGAAACATTTTGAGGGAGCAGAGGGGCCAAATTTTGATTTCCGCACTGGTGTGAAATACATGTTGTTAATTATGAAATGCTGAATCATCCTATTCCTATCTAGAGTATTGTAGATATACAGATCTTTCCAGATTTGATCCCATGGAAATGGGGAACCTGAGGGGGATAGTGCCCAGGCTTTGGAACCAGTTAGAGGAATGGGATGGGCAAGTTTCAGGAGATAGGTGTACAGCCTAGACACCCCGTGGGGTTTAACCGCACAGCCCTTAACCTCCTCTAGTAGTGGTTTAACAGCTGAGGGAGGTACTGTTATTCTGAACTCTTTGTCTACCAGGTGCTTTAATTGATATATTTTAAACAGGGCATTAGTGGGAGTGTTCAAGACAAGTAGAAGATCCGCTATTGACCCTGCCTACCTGCACATAAAAGTCTTCCATGAGAGCCCTGAATTTGGGGTAGATTTAGGAACCAACATTTTGTCCCTATCCTGATATTAGGTTACACATCAGTGGCTGACCAGGGTCCCTAATATATCTGATTCTAGTGGAGGAAAAAGTTGGTTAAGCACTTTAACTGTGACACCCACTGGGGAGTCTTGGATCGCTCGGGGGAGAAATGTGAAGCCACAATAAAAAAGGCTGGAGGGATTTATATTATGGCGTGTGATAAGGTCAAGATCCAGATTTAGCCATGCAGGGAAGTAAGCATCTTTCAAATCCCCTAGCCATTTCCCTGCTTTGATGAAATGACTAGACCAGTAATAGAGTTCGAAATTCGGTAATCTATGACCCCCCATTTCTTTGGGGAGACATAGTTTATCGAAGGCCCACCTCGGAGGTTTATGATTCCAAATAAAATCAGTTAAGGTCGAATTAATTTTTTGGAAAAAGGACCTGGGTAGCCAGATGTCTAGGAGATTTAGGGGGTAAAAGAGCCGGGGAAGAATGTTCATTTTAATAATGCTGATCCAGGCCCCCACTGGTAATGGCAATTTCCCCCATCTTTGCAAGTCAGACTTAATTCTGTCCAATAAATCCTCTAGGTTGAGCCTTCTGATTAGGGAAGGGTCGTGCCAGGTAAACACCAAGATATTTCAAATGGGATGGGGTCCACTTCATGCCCAGGTGAGATACAGAAGCCCGGGTAAGATGTACATTAAGTGGGAAGATCTCGGTCTTTGCCAGGTTAAGTTTATAATTGGATAATTCTCAAATTGTGTAATTATCTCCATTATCACCTGCAGGGAGTCAGCTGGATTAGCTAACTGTAGCAGAATATCGTCCGCATACACTGAAATCCTAGAGGTATGGCTGAGGACAGGGCATCCCTGGATCCCTGGGGCAGCTTTGAGGCTGAGCAGTAATGGTTCCAAATAGAGATTAAATAGGAACGGGGATAAGGGGCAGCCTTGTCGGTCCCAGAGTGTAGCTGTATGGAGGGCGAGAGGATCCCATTGCAATAAATCTTTGCCGTAGGGGACCTATATAGAGCTCTGATCCACCCTATGAACTCCCCCGGGAAGCCGAACCTGGACATGGTATACCATAGGAACTCCCAATTAACTCGATCGAATGCTTTCTCCGCGTCCAGGGCAACCAATGCCATAGGAACCCGAGAAGTTTGAGCTGCCCTAAACACGTGAGAGAGCGATCTAATATGATCCATCACTGACCTACCCTGTACAAATCCTACTTGCTCAGTACTCAATAATGGGGTCCACACTTGTTTGATAGGAAGCTAGAATCTTGGACAGGATTTTAATATCACAGTTAAAGCAGAGATTGGTCTGTAATTGGCCGGATTCTGGGAGGGTTCAGCCGCCTTAGGGATCAGTATAATAATGGCCTCAGTAAGGAAGGATCCAGGTATCTGCTGACAACAAATAGTTATATAGGTCCAGAAGCAGGGAACCAAATCCTGGGGAAGGCCTTATAGAAGTTGGCTGAAACCCATCCGGCCAGGGGCTTTATCTGACGAGAGACTGTGAATGGTTTGTTCCACCTCCTCCTGGGAGAGAGGTGAAGAGAAAGGCCACTTGGTCCTCCCAGAGACGCGGGAGTGTCAGTGACTGGAAAAAACCTCTAGCCCTGAGTGGAGGAGAGGGGATACCTTAGTGCTGTATAGATTTTGGTAAAGTCTTTAAAGATTGCTGCTATATCTTTGGGCTCTGTTTTGATGGATCCTCTTGGTCTTCTAGAGTGGGAATCAGCCTAGAATTCTCCACTTCTTTCAGTTTCAGTGCCAGGAGTCTACGGGTTTTCTCCTGATCCAGATATCTAGCCCTAGTTCTCAATAAAGCAAACTCGTCTTCTCCCGAATCAGTCCTTCATATTCATTTTTAAGTTTGTGGAGATGTTCTAAGCTATTCAACGAGCCAAAGTGACCAATATATTCTCTGCTGTTTTAATCTGGTTTGAGAGGCGGATGAGATTCTGAGACCTGATTTTCTTTCTCCTAGAGGAAATTTTGATAAGTTCCCCTCTCAGGAAGCATTTTAAAGAGCACCAAAAAATATCCATCCTGGTCACTGAGCCCCGATTGGTTTCCAGATAATCTTTAATAAGGGATCTAATCTGAGTGAGAGAGTGTTCTTCTTTAATAACTGGGTATTGAGTTTCCAAACCCTGTCACGGAAGTTGAGGACTGGGAGAGAATTTAAACCAGACTAGCGTGATCCAAATTACTATGGGCTCAATACCTGCCGAAGACCTTAGTCATGAGAGAGGTAGATATTAGGAAATAGTCTAATCGTGACCAGGAATTATGGAGGGAGAGAAAAAGGTATAGCTTTTGTTGAGAGGATAAAGGGTTCTCCAGGGTCCACCAGGCTAGCATATTACTCATATCGTTAAGCCAAGTGCGGTGGAAGCAGTGATCTTAGTGGCCTAAAAGTTTTATCCAGCTCCTGGGTTGGAGCTATGTTCCAATCTCCTCCTAGAATCAAAGGGGTAGGTAGAAGGAAGCTAAGCTTGTCGATTAGCTGCATAATAAAGGTCACATTTCCTCCAACTGGGCCATAAACTGAGCCTAAGACAATAGGAAAATTATAGAGAGATCCAGACACCAATATATATCTACCTTCTGAGTCCCGGATAACCTTCGTCGGGTTAAAAGGTATACTTTTCTTTATCATAACAGCTACTCCCCTGGCTTCCGATGAGTCTCCAGCCACAAAAATTTGGGAGAAGCCTCTGACTCTTAACATATTACTTTCAGCTACTGTAATATGGGTTTCCTGCAGACATAAGATGTCGGCTCCCAATATCGAGCAGTTAATCAAAATACGGGACCTCTTCTTAGTATCTCTAATCCTTCTCACATTCAGCTAATCAGTTTAACAGTGCTACTAGCCATATTTTAGGACAAAGTGCAATCACGACACCCATTGACCTTGTAATCTCATCTCAAGCCATGCAGTGGTGACACCTCAAGCCCCCAACACACCCCAAAATTTCTCCTAATAAAAATAAAAGCCGGAGTTAGTAACATTGATAGGCTGCCCAACTCTAGTATTAAACACCAATCGAATACAATCTACAGAATTAAGTGGCAGCACCCACAAAAAGGTATTATTATTTCTATGGTCAGTGTCCCTCCCCCCCCATAACCTTATCATATGAACTTTATAAACTTCAGTCCAAGTATGGTCTCTCCAAACATCAACAGTAGTATAAGCAGTATCCCCTCCTCTACCACTCCCCGCCCCATTGCAAAACAAACATTATCTACACAGTACCACAGACCTATTGCCATAGCATCAAAAACCGTTCTGGTTGCTCCCATACATCCTCCCTCCGAAGGGTACCCCAATCTGACTCTTATGATAAGAAAATCACCCAAAACCTCGAAACCAGAGACTGCAGCCCACCTCATCAATAGTCCGATCAGTAAGAAAATAATTTTCATAGCGGTGTAATATCTAAAGGGTACAATAACTCCCTATTTGGTCACAAGGCATGGCACAGCTACGACCTGCCTATAAGCCCCTGCCCCCCTTGTGAAGAGGCACTGCCTCTATGGGAGAAATAAATGAATGCCCCAATCTCCAAGGAAAAAGCAGTAGGCAGCATTACCTGGGAGCAGTTCCAGTAGTTCTTGTCCTCCTCGATCTAATCCCAGTGGAGACCTGGAAGTGAAGGGGAAATCGCACGGGGACCGAAAATGCTGACGGACCGAATTGGTCCGACCGCAAATAGGTCCTCCAGAAACCACACCCCTCCACTTAGTTCCTTCTGATGGATCGAGAGGCTAAGACACAAGGAGAACAAGAGGCAGGCCGACTAGGCCTCGCGGCCTACTACCACCAGCTCCATCACCACGCGGGTCCCCGGAGAAGCCCCCCACTGAAAGCGGAGGCGATCGACCCCAGGACTACCCACGACCCAGCAGAACATCGCGACTGCACAGTAAGTGCTAAAATAGGGCCAATCTAGCCCAGAACTTGTAGGAAACAGGGAATTAACTGCAGGAGTCTTTAATTTCAGCTGGTAGTCTATTCCAGTTTTATTCCTGGCCTAGATTTAGCTTCAGTCACTTAATTGAGAGTCCCTTGAACAGGTCAGGCAGCAGTTTGGATAGGTCAGTTAGTGCTTCTTCCGGGGTATCATAGAAGTGCCAGGTGTTTACCACTTGTACAGACAGCTTTGCAGGGTAGATCATGCGGAAGGGCTTTCCAGCAGCTATCGGTTTGCTCACTATTGGGTGAAAGGCAGCTTCAGACGAACCTCTGAGCCAGTCCTGGGTAATCCTCAGCTTAATTCCATTCCATAGGATTGCTTCCAACTGTTTGACTTTATCTAGAACGTGTTGTCTGTCCAGGTAACTTAGGAATCTGATTATCAAAGGTCTGGGGGTGCTTGGGGAGGTCTGGGTCGAAGAGATCTGTGAGCACGTTCCACATGATATTGCTGGTGGACAGGAGAAGGTCACCGACCTTGTTTAAAATGCTGGACAAACTTGATAGTGTCTCCCCCTTCCTCCAGTTCTGGAAGACCCAAAATCAGGACATTGTTTCTTCTACTGCGCCCTTCCAGGTCTTCAGATTTTAGTTGTAGTTTTTGTATTTGCTGGCGAAGTCTGACTATCTCGGGGTCTATTTCCTGTTGCCATCTTTCCACTGACCCTATTCTGGAATCTGAATCCCCCATCCTTTTTTTTTTTTTTTTTAATTCAATTTTTATTAAAGGTTTTTCACAAACAACGGACCACATCCAGAAGGATACAACAACATAAATGGAAAGAGCACAAGAAACATACCCTTTCTGAAAAATCATGTGGGTGCAGTCCTCACCCTTTCCCAGACCCCACCACCCCAAAGACCCCCTCCCACCCAATGCACAGCACTTAAATGTTAGATGACTGGGAAACAGGATCAAATCACATCTGAGCAGAAAAAAGGGTATCCAAAGAACCCCAAATATTATTGAATTTAAAAAGATTATACTGTAAGCTTGCTATGGTTCTTTCCGTTCTCAAGTTAGCCAAGAATTCTTGTAACCATTCGCCATATGAGATCTCAGTAGTGTCCTTCCAATGTCTCAGAACTACTTTTTTAACTGAAGCTGATATCAGACCCATATGATATTTTCTATTCCTGACATCTACCTGAGACATGTCCCCTAAGATGCAGATCTCAGGGGTGAATAAAGTTTCCAGACCCAGTAGAGGGTCAAGTTTTTCTTTAATAGTCTCCCATAAGACCACCACTTTTGGGCAATGCCAAAAAATATGGAGGAGATTACCATCCCCTTGTTGGCATCTAAAACAGGTAGAGGATGAGATCAAGCCTCGGTCGACTAGCTTCACAGGGGAATAATAGATATTATGTAAAAGTTTGAATTGCATTAGTCTGAGCCTGTCCTGCAATAAAAATTTGTGGCACGCCCCCCAAATACTCTTCCAGTCAAAGTCATGTTCCGGAAACAATCGAGACCAGTAACGTTTGGGGGCAAAAGCATTAGGGTGCAGTCGTTCAATTAAACTATTGTAGCGGCTGATATTGCATGAGGTTTCCCAACAAGGGAATCAAGACCTCTTCAAAATCCCACGACTGGCAATCCCGGGCAAAATACTGGAGCTCCTCACCAGGAGGTGACGGAGTTGGAATACTTTAAAATTAAGCTGAGGATATGAAACTGCCTCATAATTTCAACTGATTTAAGCAACTTACCCTCTCCTTAAGCAGGTCTTTAATCAAACTTTCCCAAATGAGCGGTAACCAGGAGTCTTTGATAGGCCTGCCATCGATTAAAAAGTTAGGGTTGCCTAGCACAGGTTGGGCTGGGTCTTCACTGTGAAGGTATTTAAGGAAGAGCATAATTGTGTATGTACTTAAATCAAGTCTCAATAGGGAGTTACGAGCACTGTTGGGAGAGTTTTCAACGAACAGTAAAATAGGGCCCTCCGATAAACCAATACTCTTAATTGGAAATCTCTAAGGTTAACCATAATGGGGTATAGATATTTACCGGTCATCTTCTGAGTTTTTAGCCCAGCAAAGATATTTAGCGAGGTGGCTGGCCCAGTAATATAGCGTAAAATGGGGGAGTCTCAATCCACCAGATCGCTTAGGGGCAGACAATTTGAAGTAAGCTAGTCTAGGTTTTTTGAAATTCCAAATAAAATCAGATATAATTCTATGTACCTTTTTAAACCATTTTAATGGAATCTACACATTTAACATGTTAATGGGGTAAAATAACCGAGGACAAACATTCATTTTAACCAAATTAATTCTACCCCATATGGATAAGGAATAATTGCCCATCTCCATGAGTCAGCCTCAATGTCATGTAAGATCGGTCTAGATTTCACTGCATTAGAGCGGAGGAGTCGCTAACTAACATGAGACCAAGATACCTGATGGACTTGGGACTCCAAGTTAAACCAAAAGGAGCTATATCATGTGCGTATGCCCTAAGACTTATAGGGAAAACCACTGATTTACTTATATTGAGCCGATAGTTGGCGATTATACCAAATTCCTCAATAACATCCAACAAAATTGGAATAGAAGAGGATGGGTGTGAAATAAGTAGGAGCAGGTCATCTGCATATGCTAGTACCTTCAAATTATGTCCCCAAACCTGGATACCTTGGATCTGCTGCTCCTGTTTAATCCGCATGATGAGGGGTTCGATATATAGATTAAAAAGGAGCGGGGAAAGGGGGCAACCTTGCCTAGTACCTAGGAAAAGCTTAAATGGGGCTGATATTATTCCGTTACAAGTAATTTTAGCTGATGAAAATTTGCATATATTTTTAATCCAATCAGAGAATTGATGGGGGAAACCAAAACAATCCATAACTTTTGAAAGAAAATGATTATAAACCCTATCGAACGCCTTCTCGGCGTCCAGGGAGACCAAAACCCTAGGTTGATCAGAGTCCCTGGAAGCCGAGAAGACATGAGACAGGGCCCGTAAGTGGTCAGCGGAAGATCTCCCTTTCATAAACCCCACCTGTTCGGATCCAATTAGACTGGGGAGGACTTTGCTAAGCCTATCGGCTAGCAATTTAGTAAGGATTTTAATATCCTGATTTACGAGGGATATGGGCCTGTAGTTAGCAACTAGATCTGCAGGTTTCCCGGGCTTAGGCAGAAGTGTTATTAGTGCTTCGAATAAGGTATGGTCAAAGCCTCACCATCTAGAATACATTGAAAAAGCCGTAGTAAAAGAGGATTAATTTCTTTGAGAAGGTCTTATAGAAGTTAGCGGAGAGACCGTCCGGGCCTGGTGTCTTGTCTAAAGGGAGGGATTTGATGACCCGGTCTATTTCTTCTGCAGTAATGGGAGCCAGAAGTTGAGACTGATCCATTTCACTCAATGTGGGAAGATTTAACCCCCTAAGAAAGTGACTAACTTTCTCATCTGACGGTGGGTCCTTCATCGGCCCATAAATCCTCTTAAAATAGCTCACAAACTCACCCAAAATATCTTCAGGGGAAGTCATAACTGAGCCCCCTTCCAGGGGGCGAATAGCCGAGATCCATTTGGAAGATTCTAATTGCTTGATTCTTCTGGCTAACAGACGACTATTTTTTTCCCCTTGGTCTGAGAACCTAGCCCTAGTCCTTATAAATGCCCACTCAGTCTGTTCATTTATTATCTTAAGATATGAATCTCTTAAAAGAGTTAATTCCTGCCTGTAAGTTTCTGAGGAACAGTTACAAAGGCCCCGTTCTTTCTCACGAATCTTAACAAGCAATTCCGAGATTTGATTCATCCTTTCTTTTTTCCTACGGGAAGCCAGGCCAATCAGTATACCACGGATGAAAACTTTAAAAGCACCCCATTCTATGTCTGGCTTGCCGGTGGAGTCTTGGTTAAAGAAATAAAATCCGTTATTTGTGAGGAATATATTTAACCAATCTGGGTCTTTTAATAGTTGGTTGTTCACTTTCCACCTGCTCCCTGGTTTGGGAAGGGATGTGAAAACCAAAAGGCACTTAACTATGGAATGATCCGAAAGCGGCCCAGATATTATATCGGTATCTAACACCCGGTTAAGAGGATATGCGAGATTAATATGTAATCTATTCGGATAGAGTGTTATGTACTTGTGAAGTAAAGTGAATTCCGCCTTCTGGATGAAACACTCTCCATACGTCACAGAGGTCCAGTCCTTCCATCATCTCCTAACAGCTTTTGCCCAGGGATAGCCCTTTCCTAACAGGGCAGGATTTATCTAATAAAGGGTCCATCACTAGATTCAGGTCACGCCCATAACAATGGGAGATTAGACCAAGGGAAAGTAATTCCAAAATTTGAACAAAGAAACTCTGGGTATCAATATTGGGGCCATATATTGAACCCAAAATAATCTCTTGGTGTGCAAAGTGCCCCTAACAAAGATATACCTCCGTCCACTATCCTCAAAAATCTGAATCGGATTAAATGGGACTGACTTATGAATCATTATCATCACCCCTTTACTGCGAGGATTACATCCAGCGGCAAAAATTTGACCTATCTGAAGTTTACATAATTGACTACCTTCAGCTTTTAATAAGTGGGTCTCTTGGAGGAAAATAATATCCGCGTGGACATAGCTCAGGTGTTTTAATATCTTGTATTGTTTTGCTCTATGGCGAAGCCCACGTATATTCCAAGACACCACATTTATTTGTCTAGCCATAATCTAGTGCGAATGGATATCCCAGATAAAAGGAGACCAGCCTCATAATAAAAAAACCTAAAAGCAAATAGAAAGTGCTGTGCAAAGGGTCCCACCCCCTTCCCTAATCCCCAGATATCCCACAGTGATAATAATCCCAAAACCCCAACAACCCCTCCACCCCCAACCCACCTGAACTATCAATGAACATGGTTCCAGTGCTATGGTATGCTCCATCTCCGCCCCCCCTCCCAACCAACTACAACATATATACAGAAAAATAGGATTACTGCTCCCAAGCACAACTCTTTTTCATTTGAAGTGAGTTCCACCATACTGGAAGGACCTATACATATCTTTATATCTAATTAAAAATATCCACGGGAAAAAAAAAAAAAAGGAACAATGGGGGGGGGTAAAAGGGCCCCCTCTTTATCTATTATTTAGCTATCATAACTTCATGGAGCCTTAGAGTACTGTTGTATCTCAACCCTCCACAATCATGCCCACCACGACCCCCCAAGGCAGAAGGAAAAAAAAAAAACAACAAATCCATGTTGGTTGAGAAACACTCCCCCTACTAACAGTCTGTTATCTTAAGAAATGTCCTCCAATGCTGTAAAACAAGGGATTCCATACATCAACAACTTATGTCCGTGTTAAGTTCCAGCTATTATACTAATTGAGTAGATGTATGCTGGTATAAACTAAATTGTGCAACGACTATCGAGATTTAACCGTGGAAAAAAAAAAAAAAAAAAACACCTCCAGTACAAAAGGTTGTCTGTCCAGAGGCACCAATAAAGACAGGAGATGGTCGAAGTCCAAAATAGCCGGTCAGGGACCCTCACAAAATTCAGAGCCAGTAGGTATGATGCAACCAGATGTTAATCCCAAATTCCCAGAAGAAGCAAGGCTTCACAAGCCTTCTGGCGGTAACTTCATGGGTCTCGAAACAGTTCAGGAAGGAGCTGTTTCAGCGTAGCTAGCTTAGGCTCAGGATTATCGAAGCTGTGCCAGGCTCCGTTTATCTGGACTTGCAGACGCGCTGGGTACTTGATTCGGAACCTCACATTGGCCGCTATAAATTTTGAGACTATTGGGTGAAACGACGCTCTCTTTTGACGAACGGAGAGCGGAAGATCCTGTGTCACCTGCAGTCCAGTGCCCTCCCAGGTTAAGTCTTTCAGCTCTTTTGTTTTATTTATAAAATGCTGGTGCTCCAGGTAATTTAAAAATTTAAAAATAAAGGGACATGTGGAGCTCAATGAGGCATAGCCCTCAATGCGCAGTGGGCCCTTTCGATTACATAGGACTGCCCAAAAGGTGAAGGGCCAGCAATCTTTGTAACGAGGCGTTGTGCAAACTTGATCGGCTCCATGCCTTCTTCCTTCTCTGGGAGGCCGATCACCACTACATTATTGCGGCGACTTCTGCCTTCAAGGTCCTCGACCTTGCCCTCGAGCTTCAGGATCCTCTGTCTCATCTGGGCTAATTCCGGTGATAGCCTTTCTTGCCTGCGTTCCACCGAACTAACGCGGGCCTCAATATCCGTAGTGCGGCGGGATAATTCCTCCAAAGCACGAGAAACCCCCTTCACCTCATTAGTTAGCTCCTTCATCGCCTCTTTAAAAGGCTGAAATTCTTTTAGGAAGGTTGCCAGAGTAAGCGGTTCCCCCTCAGGTACACCGAGATCTAGCGACGCAGAATGGAGATTACCGGAGGCCCTGGCTTTCTTCGGGGCCTTCTCGGGCGTCGCAGGGGGAGTATGCTTAGGTAAAGATTCTTTGGTCTCCAGATCCATTTTAGTACCTCCAATGTTGCGACAATGTATTTCGATGCTGTTTAGTGTTGGCAAATAACGTGCTAGGGGCAGAAAATGAGTAAATCTGTGGCTAGGAGGACGGAGCTCTGAGAAAGGCAGCTATCTCATGCTCTGCACCACGTGACCCCCTGAATCCCGCATCCTTCTTGAGAGGTCGGTATAATCTTGCCTCATTGATTTGATTTCATTGGAGATCTCTTGCAGGGTGTCTTTAAAAGGTGATAACTCCTCCAAAAAGCGCTCCTCCGTCAAGGTAGTGCCTCCTGCAACATTAAGACCTCCAGTAGATGAAGTTTTGTTGGCTAAGGAAGGGTTGAAACCAGAATTTTTAGCTTTCTTTGAGGCTTTTTCTGGTGTTGTAGGTGGGGTTTGCCTGACTCCTGAGGCCTTCATTTCTGCATCTGACATCACGATGTTCCAGCAGACAATATACACCTCCAACTGCTTCCACTGTCGATTCCTGGAGTAGCAATGGTGTTTAGACAGCGTTTGGTGGTGGATCGGTGGTTTTGGCTTAGCAAAAGTTGAAGATTAAGAGGGGAGAAATGGGAGCTCCAAAGCAGGCAGCCACTCAGCACCACTGCATCACGTGACCTCAAGGGGCTGCGGACTTATCATATGAGAGGAGGCTGAGGGAGTTGAGCATGTACTCGCTGGAGAAGAGGAGGGACGGGGGGACATAATTGAAACCTTTAAGTACATGAAAGGAATAAACAAGAAAGGTACAGAGGGGCTGTTCAAAGTAAGGGAGGGGAGGGACACAAGGGGCCATAATATGAGACTGGAGGGAGGAAGGTTCAGAAGGGAGATGAGGAAACACTTTTTTACAGAAAGGGTGGTAGCTGGGTGAAATGTGTTACCTGCAGAAGTGGTATCCAGTAGAATAGTGGACTGCTCCAAAAGCGGATGGGACAGGACAAGGGGAGGGTCAATGCAGGGGTAGGGTGGAAGGAATGGGCAGCTGCAGAATAAGGGCTGCTAGCTGCACATTCGAGCAGACTTGATAGATCTCTAGGCCTTTATCTCCTGGCAAATTTCATATGTTCGTATGAGTTGTGCATTTTAGTGGTTTGCAGCATGGGGAGAAATTATGTTAATCTGATACACACATTTCCATTTCATAATATGCTACCCATGTCCTTGTCTTCCTAATTTTTAATCCTTCACCCTTTTTCTATGTTTTACATATTGGTAGTTACTCTGATGCCAATATGAGATAAGCCTAGCTTTAATCGGCTGTAAACAGAGAGCATTTTATGAATTAAAACTGCACCTTAGAAATTCACTGTTTTTCCACATTGAATCCATGTCAAGAAAGAATATTTATGACTAATTTAGATACTAATTAAAAAAGTCTCAGTTAGGCATGATTTTGTCCTTATCTTTACCACTGTAACTTGCAACAAAGTTAAAATAGTATGCATTTCACAACATTTTATTTAATATTACAATACTTTCAGCTCAGGTTAGAGTTTTTTCTTGATAACACAGTATTTATATAACAAAACAAAGAATGGTAAATGCAATATGAAAAAGTTACGTGTCATCATTAGAATCTGCAGAGTGTGGTGTGGGTGACTACTCAAAACAGGCTACAAGATTTTCTTTTACTTCACTATCATTTACGTACATTGGTTAAACAGACAAGTTGCATAGATATTTTCTATTAATATATTTTTAGGTGAGCATTGTCTTCATTTGCTTTAGCAAAACAATGTGTTTATGAGCAACACTCGGGAACTAACAGATTGCTGAAGTACAATGTGAGGTAAGCAGAGCACATAGTGACCACCTTTCTAGAAACAGAAACATAGAAGCTGTCAGCAGAAAAGGACCTCCTGGCACACCTAGTCTGACCTAAATTCCCTCCCTACCTACTGTGCCACCATAGACCCCAAGTTATCTTTGGCCTTACCTCCCCTCCAGCTCTGTTACTAAAGTCCCCATGTCTACCTCATATATGTTGGAAACCTATTACTGTTTCAATACCCACCGCCTCTGCAAGGTGACTGTTCCAGGTGTCCACCACCCTTTCCATGAAGAAAATATTCCTCATATCACCTCTGAGTTGCACCCCTTCCAACTTGACATCATGCCCACTCATCCTTGAACATCTCTTTCTGAGCAATATGCCATCCTCCTGTACCTTACTGATACCCTTGAGGTATTTGAATGTTTCTATGATGGTTCCCCTTTCTCTACTTTCCTACAGTGAGTGCATATTTAATTCCCCGAGTCTTTCTTCATAGGGCATCTGATGCAGGCCATGCACTATTTTGTATGCACCCCAGCATCCTACTAGCCTTTTCTACTACCTTATCACACTGCTTTGCTACCTGCTTATCATTATATATGATGACCCCCAGATCCCTTTCCTGTTCTGTTGTTGTTAACACCCCCCTCCAATGATATGTTACCCTTGGGTTTCTGTGCTCCATGTGCATAATTTTATATATTTTGACATTGAAGCCCTTGACCAGTCTTTCAGTTTTTTTAGTTTCCTTAATTTTCCCTCCCCCTCCCCCAGCATGTCTAGCCTGTTTGCAGATGTTTGTTACCCATGAACAGGAATACCTTTCCTTCCAGGCCTTCTGTGATGTAGCTAATAGACACTGAAGAGAACTTGTCCCAGTACTGACCCCTGTGGCAAATGTTGGTTACTTTACCTTCCTCTTGGTGAACTCCATTTACCACCACCCTCTGAGTTCTGTTACTTAGCCAACTTTGAACCAATTTTACTGTCTTTGGACCCACTCCCATGCTGCCTAGCTCATTTTCCAGTTTTCTGTGTGGAACAGTGTCAAAGGCATTACTGAAATCCAGGTAGGTCACATTTACCACTCCTCCTGATCCACCACCTCCCTGGTCACCCAGTCAAAGAACTCTATCATGTTTGTTTGGCAAAATCTACCCCCTGTGAACTCAAGCTGCCTTGGATATTGCATATCACCTGTTTCCAGGTATTCTCCATTCCTTTCCTTTAGTAGTGTTCTCATGACCTTGCCCACTGCTGAAGATAGGCTTACAGTTTGATAATTTCCTGTGGGACCACATTCACCTGACACCAGTCCCCTGGAACTTCCCTGGTATCCAGTGATATTTTAAATATAATTTGTATCTTGTGCTGTTGAGGTTTGTTATTCGTGACATGCATTTCTTTTACTTGAGAAGCTCTTTGCAATAATTTATGAACTTCTATCGAGCATAAACTAACAAGATTTCAGTTATATGCACATGGGATAAATGCCCCTGATCAGCAATTAGTACTAATAGAAATTCTGTCACTGTAAACTCTGCACTGTAGTTTCTCTATTTAAAAACACAAATTATGGGTAAACAAATACCTTAATTCAAATATTTGGATGAATATTCATATTTGGAGCACCAGATATTCGTTATTCGACTTTGCCAGATAAGTGGTTTTTCTTTTAAAAAAGACATTGTAACACTGATAAACACCACCACTTTCTTCTCTTTTGAAGTACACTAGGAAATTCTGCCATAAACACTCCCCAACAGCCTTTCAGGGATGCAAAAAGGCAACAAACTACTGCACTGATCAATGGTCAGGCGAAACAAGGTCATCATAGATTGAGCAAAGGCCACAGATGAGGTGACATCTTGTGTCTTGCCTAGTTACACTAAAATGGCACTGGCCTAAGTCCAATGTTTGTCCACCCTGGAAGAGAGGAGAGCGAGATGTGCCATAATAGAGACCTATACAAGTATCTCACAGAGTGAAGACAGAGCAAATAAGGGGAGTCTCTTTCAAATGAGAAAGAGCACCAGTACTACGGGCAATAGCTGCATGTGATGAAGTTGAAGGGGGAATTCATATGACAGACGTGAAGAAATATTCACGGAAGGCATTGCAGATGACTGACAGGGACTGCAGGTATACGTGATGGTGCTGAAAAGACTAAACTGTGCTTCCTTCCCCCTCCCTCAGCTAGTGTTGGAACTCACTTGGGAGGGAGCAGTCTTAGACCCGATACTCTCAAATGGGGATGGAAAGAGGATCTCTGATCTAGAAGCGGGTAGCCATCTGGGAACAAGCGACCACCAAACAGTGTGGTTCTTGATAAATTTAGCTGTAGAGTCAAGCCATACAAAAGTGAAGGTACTGGATTTCAGGAGGGCTGATTTTGTCAAAATGGGAGAGTGCTTCAGAAAAGCAATAGCAAACAGGCAAGAAGGTTGGGTGGAGCAACAATGGGGAAACATCAGAACTGCCATCACAGAGGCAACAAGCCTTTGTGTGAAGCAAATAAACAAATAAAAACGAAAGAAAAAAACACTATGGTTCTCAAAAGAAGTGGTGGGAAAGGTTAGGGAGACAAAGATAGCATTCAAAAAGTATAAGCAAACACAGAAGGAGCAGGACAGATACCTGTACCAGTTAAAACAGAAAGAAGCTGGGAAGGCAGTCAGAACAGCAAATGCCCAAATCGAGGAAAAGATAGAAAACTCAGTTAAGAAGGGGGATTAAACCTTTTATGGGTACATTAGAGAGCAAAGAAAGACTAAAGCTGGGATACTGAAGCTGAATAAAGAGTAAGGTGGTTGGGTAGAGAGTGACAGTGAAAAAGCAGGAATACTGAATGAATACTTCTGCTCAGTATTCACAAAGGAAGAGCAAGGGGAGATACCTAATCCAGTCAATAGTAGCACTCTGGATAGGAATGTGAATATCAATATTAGTCCTTTCACAGAAGACAGGGATCTGAAAGAACTCCTAAATCTGAAGTTGGATAAAGCAATGGGGCCTGAGGGGATTCACTCTAGAATTCTAAAAGAACTAAGAGAAGAACTGGCAACACCACTGACTATCCTTTTTAATAAATCACGGGAGGATGGTGTGGTACCTGAGGACTGGAGGAGGGCAGATGTGATTCCTCTTCACAAAAGTGGGAGCAAGACAGAGGCAGGAAACTACAGACCTGTCAGTTTGACCTCAGTGATATGGAAAATGATGGAATCACTTCTGAAGGAAAGAATTGTTGAGCACCTAGAGGCCAGTGGGGCACAGGACCCAAGGCAGCATGGATTCACAGCGGGAAGCTCATGTCAGACAAATCTAATTGATTACTTTGACTGGGTGACCAAAGTAGTAGACCAGGGAAGGGCTGTGGACATGACCTACCTATACTTTAGCAAGACATTTGACACAGTCACACACAAACAATCAATAAACAAATTAGCCAGCCTGGGAGTGGGTCCCAGGGTGGTAGCATGGGTAAAACACTGACTAGACAACAGGAAACAGAGGGTAATAGTAAACTGAGTCCACAGTGAAGAAAGGGAGGTTGCTAGTGGGGTACTGCAGGGTTCAGTACTAGGGCCGGTCCTTTTTAATGTCTTTATAAGTGACATTGCAGAAGGACTGGAAGGAAAAGTATGCCTCTTTACAGATACCATGACGATCTATAACAGGGGTGATATGCAAGGTGGAGTGGAAAGGATAAAAAGGGACTTGACAAGGTTGAGCCAATGGTCAAATGTATGGCAGCTTAGATTCAGTGCAAAGCAGTGTAGAGAAATGCACCTGGGAAAGAAAAACCCATGGGAAGAGTACACAATGGGGGGTGAGATACTGACAACAATAAAAATGGAAAGGGAGCTGGGGGCACTCATATCAGATGACCTAAAGGTGGGCAAGCAATGTGAGGAGGCAGTAAGGAGGGCTGGGGGATACTGGGATGCATTGGGAAAGACATCACCAGTAGAAAACAGGAAGTTGTTGTCCCTCTGTACAGACAGTTGGTAAGACAACATCTGGAGTACTGTGTACAGTTCTGGAGACCCCATCTCCGCAAAAACATAGACAGAGTGGAGACTGTCCAAAGGAGGGCAACCAAAATGGTGCAGGGTCTGCAACAGAAGACATAGGAAGAAAGATTAAAGGCTCTTAAGATGTATAGCCTTGAGGAAAGGGGGGGGGGCATGATAGAAATGTTCAGATACCTCAAGGGAATCAACAAAGTTCAAGAGGGTAGCATCTTTCAGAAAAAGAGATGTGCAAGAATAAGGGGGCACAATTTGAAGATAGAGGGGGGATGGCTCAGAGGTAATGTGAGGAAGTATTTCTTCACAGAGAGGCTGGAGATGAATGTAACAGCCTTCCTGAGGAGGTCGTAGAGTCAAAAACAGTGGGGGAATTCAAGAATGCACGGGACAGACATAAGGCAAATCTAGTGGGGGAAGGGTAGGAGGAAGTAGGCTGTTGGTTAACTAGGATCTGCAATTTAGCCAATGGGTTGGGAAATGGGCAGACTAGGTGGTCCAAGCAGTCCTTATCTACCATCAGATTCTATGTTTCTATGTTTCTCCCCTTCTTCCCCCAACTGTGCTATTACAGTAGGAGGGAGTGAAATCCATTCACTTCCACACATCTGCAGTAGAAGTAGTTCAGGTTTCATATCTCATTAGCAGCTCTCTGTGGCAATGTAATTCAGTCACAGGTGTCTTTGTTTATTTATTGTCTTCCTTTTTTAAAAAAAGTTTAATATAGTTTGCTATTTAAACATAAAAAAATAAAAATCCTTGGCAAACAAATATCACTATATTTTCTGGGAATAAGCCACTAATAGATTCATTTTACGGTGCTGGCAATCTATGGATTAAATAAAAAAGCACTGGAATCTGCAGTAGCTCAGGTTTCACAGCTGATTAGCAGCTCTGTTTGGCAAGATAATTCAGTCCCAGATGCCTTTGTTTATTGTCTCCCTTTTCCATAAAAGTTCAGCATCTGATAGTCAACCATTAACAAAAGTAAAGGGAGAAATAAGAATGTGCACGTCAGTTGCTTCAGCACAACAGATCATTACTGGAATTTCGTAGACTGCAGGGTGACATGTGCCTGATTTATAGGGCCCTTACTGATGTACAAATGTGGGAACAGCTGGGCTTGGCACTGTGGGAACAGCTATATAGTACCAGAGCCCACCTATTATAGCTAAGTGGGGAGAGATTCAACACACGTAGGAGAAAGCAATGGTTTACTGTGAGGGTAACTAAGATCTGGAATGGTGGCAAGTAAAACAATGAATTAATTCAAAAATAAGCTTGACACTTACCTAATTAGTAGGAATATCTTTGGGTATTCAAAAAAAATCAGCAAGCTAAATGAACTTCAGTCTTTAAAAGCTCTGTATCAACCTAGGAGACCTATTACAATCCCTCAACAGTGCAATTGTCTGATAAGGTAACAAACACACACACACACACACACACATACACACACACACCTCTGTCCCTCTCTTCCTTCTTCCCCCTGTCCCTGTCTCTGTCTGTCTGTCTCTTTCTCTCTCTCTCTCATACACATGTATACAGAGAAGATTAAATAACTTAGATAATAACATTGCAATATACATTACCACCTCTCAAACACACAAACAAAAATGGCTACTGCATAAGCACTACAGGAGTTCTGTCCAGGTTATTGGCACTATTCAATGTTAATGTAGTCACTGCTGCTGAAATCTCATTTCTGCATCTAACAATATTTTAGTTATCACTGGCATTTTTCTTTTTCATTTTTTTGTTACAAAACAGCACTTACAGACAAATATATTCCATATCACCCTCTCTTAATAACATGTATAATACACTGTCATAGTCAAAGATCAGTGTAGGTAGCCAAATAAGTCTCCCTCACTTCCCCACAGTCCCCCATATCCTCCCTCCACTGGATTCTAGATCATTAAATCATTTATCCAATAGAAGTAAAAAAAAATACTTTTGGGTGTTCTATTAAGCACACTACAAAGCTGTTATACCTGAAGGTTGGGTGTACTTTATGATGAGGATACCGAAAGAGGGTGGCCAGCCACTTCCGGTCCTCCCACTACATAACAAGTGTGCATCAGAGTTATTGTCAGCTCAGTTACTGCTGCAGTCTGATATGTAGCACTCCATGCTAGCCACGCTATCAGGGACTATTTACACTTTTTCTGGACTCAGTCATTTAGAGTGTAAGGGATGAGTGCCCCATGATGCTGAGCTGTTTCCAAGTAACACAGTAAATGCTTCCATGGAGCTATGAGCTCCAAAACAATGCCTTTTCTCTGTCAGTGAACTCCTTTTAACTTTTTAAACCCACAGACCATCTTGGGTGTCCTTTTAAAGGAACTACAAAGGTGTTTTACCTGAAGGTATCCTTAGAATGGCAGAAAAAGGGGAGATATTGTTGATGAGAGGCCTGAATATGCCAAATGTTAACTGGAGTACATTTGCTGCAGCCACATCCAGGAGCGGGGTCATTCTAGATGCCCTGCAAGGAGCATGCCTTAGACAGCTAGTATCAGAATCTACTCGGGAGGGAGCAATCTTAGAACTGGTACTCTCAAATGGAGATGGAGAGAGGATCACAGATTTAGAAGTGGGTAGCCATCTAGGAACTAGTGACCACCAAACAGTATAGTTCACAATAAACACAGCAGCAGAGTCAAGTCCACATGGACATAGGCAGTTTGGAGGCTGTCCAGAGGAGGGCAACTAAAATGGTGCAGGGTCTGCACCAGAAGACATACGAAGAGATACTAAAGGAGTTTAATTTATTACTGTGATTACATCATTGCTTTTAAATAGTTTTAATTTGTACTGCGCTTTGATACCTGAAAAGTGTACTAAAAATAAAGATAATTATTATTATAATATGTATACCCTTGAGGAAAGGAGAGAGAGGGAGGCACATGATAGAAACTTTCAAGTATCATAAGGGAATCAACAAGGTCCAATGGGGTAGCATCTTTCAGAAAAAGAGGTGTGTAAGAACAAGGGGGCACAATTTGAATATAGAGGGGGCATGGCTCAGAGGAAATGTGAGGAAGTATTTTTTCATGGAGAGGATTGTGGATGCATGGAATGGCCTTCCTGAGGAAGGCGTGGAATCAAAAACAGTGAAGGAATTCAAGAATGCATGGGACAGTCATAAGGCCATTCTAGGGGTTGGGGGTAGGAGGAAGTAGGTTTTTGGTTAACTAGGATCTGAAGCTTACCCAATAGGTAGGGAAATGGGCAGACTAGGTGGGCCAAGCAGTCTTTATGTGTCATCAAATCCTATGTTTCTAAGGCTGGTAATTCTTCATAGCATGGGTACCAGAAGAGGGCAGCCAGCCACTTCTGGACCCTCCCCACTATATAGCTACTACCACTAGCGAACGTTGACAAGCCAAGGCATCAGCGAGCCCAGCAAAGGCAACACAGCTAAGACAAACAGCTTAGCTGTGTCTGCTGTGTAAGCTGGGGAAGAGGGGAGGAGTAGGGCATGATGCTATCACTGAAAGGCAGGAAACAGAACAACAATACCTAATTTGAATACCCCTGAGCTAGGTTCAAATACTTGCTGGATACTGTGTACCCTATGTGGGATAAAGGGGATGGTAGACCACATTGGGCCTCGTGGATGTATAAAATGTATTTATATTATAGAGCTAGAGAAGAAGCTGAAAACACTACAGAATAAATTAGAAATCCAAACAGGGATAAATGAAACAGAAAAGCTTGGGAGTGGGTCTCAAGATGACAGTCTGGGTAAAAAATTGGCTGGAGAATAGGACACAGAGAGTAATAGTAAATGGAGTCCACTCTGAAGAAAGCGGGGTTACTAGTGGGGTACCACAGGGTTCAGTATTAGGTCCGGTCCTCTTCAATGTCTTTATAAGCGACATTGCAGAGGGACTGGAAGGAAAAGTATGTCTCTTTGCAGATGACACAAAGATCTGCAACAGAGTTGATGCACAAGGTGGGGTGGAAAGGATGAGAAGGGACTTGGCAAGGTTAGAGGAATGGTCAAATGTATGGCAGCTTAGATTTAATGCTAAGAAGTGCAAGGTAATGCACCTGGGAAACCAAAACCCAGAGGAAGAGTACACAATGGGGGTGAGATACTAACAACAACAAAAATGGAAAAGGACCTGGTGGTAGTCATATTAGATGACCTAAAGGTGGGCAAGCAATGTGAGAGGGCAGCAAGGAGGGCTGGGGGGATACTGGAATGCATAGGGAGAGGCATCACCAGTAGAAAACAGGAAGTTATTATCCCTCTGTACAGACAGTTGGTGAGACCCCATCTGGAGTACTGTGTGCAGTTCTGGAGACCCAATCTCTGCAAAGACATAGACAGGATGGAAGCTGTACAGAGGAGGGCAACTAAAATGGTGCAGGGTGTGCCCTGGAAGACATATGAAGAGAGACTTAAGGAGCTTAATATGTATAGCCTCGAGGAAAGGAGGGAGAGGTGGGACATGATAGAAACTTTCAAGTACCTCAAGGGAATCAACAAAGTCCAAGAGGTTAGCATCTTTCAAAAAAAGGTGTGCATGAACAAGGGGCATAATTTGAAGATGGGGAGTGGCTCAGAGGTAATTTAAGGAAGTATTTTTTCACAGAGAGGGTTGTGGATGCATGGAATGGCCTTCCGAAGGAGGTTGTGGAGTCAAAAACAGTGGTGGAATTCAAGCATGCATGGGACAGTCATAAGGCAATTCTAGGGGTTGGGGGTAGGAAGAAGTAGGCTGCTGATTAACTAGGATCTGCAGCTTATCCATTAAGTAGGGAAATGGGCAGACTGGGTGGGCCAAGCAGTCCTTATCTGCCGTCAAAATCTATGTTTCTATGTATAAAATACTAAGACCCCACTAGAGGTTGATTAACACAATTTGAATAAAATGGCAGTTAATAAAGGCCAGATGGAAAAAAGAAAGTTGAGGACTGAAGAGCAAAGTGATGCTGGTTCAAACAACAATGATAGTTGGTGTTATATTTCAAAAGGCCCAAGAAAATGAAGAAGGGATATAAACCAGAGTATCACTATTTCAACTCAATATAATGGGTTACCTATTGAAGAGCTTTCTAACCTAGTAACAGAGGAGACTCACAAGTCCAGTACAGAGCAGCAAACAGAAAACATCATACAACGTACTTCATTGGAGGGCATTGTTTTGACAGACACTACTAAACAAAAACAGGTTAAGCAAATGATGCAGCTTAATCCTAGCACAGCGGTGGCAATGACCTCGACCGGCCCGACTATGAATCCAACTAGTCTAGGTTAAATAATGATCCAGACGCTGAGCAAAACAATCAGCTTCAGAACAACAGTAGTCCTCCTGAACCTTCTAAAAAACATGCAGTGCTTATAGGAGATGGATGGTAAAAAAAATACTGACAGACTTTTATGCAATGGCAAAACAAACAGGTAGCTGTTTCTGCACTTTCAGGAGCAGGGATACAGGATGTGTTAGAACTCCTCCCTGGCTTTTTGGAAAATTCAATTGACCTGCTTGTACAGATAGTTTTACACATTGGGACAAATGACATAGGAAAGATAAACAACACAGTAATACAGAGGGCATTTGAGGCAGTAGGTAATGAATGCAAAAAAAGAAACTGTGTTAGTAATTTCAGAAATACTACCGGTTCCTAGGGCAAGCCCCCCTCCAGATCTTATGAAATCAAAAGGTTAAATGGATCGTTAAAAACATACAAAAATCACACATGCCCCCACAATGCAAAGCATCATGGGCTGCATATGCAAATCACCACAGAATGTTATGCTGGTCCAACTTTAAGCAGAATTGCGTGGTGCCGAAAGGCCTCTCACACAGTTTGCAAAGGGTTCTAACAGAAGACATATGTTAAAAACATGATGTAAGAGGGAAAATATAATGTTTTTAGAGCATTGGCAGAGATTTGAAAATGCTCATCGATTGTATGCACCAGATGGTTTACACCTGAATAGGATAGGAACTCAATTACTGGCTGAAAGACTGAGCAAAATCATAACAAGTCATTTAAACTATGTATTGGTGGAAGGGAGGGAGGAGTTTTGATAAACAGTGTACATCATGAGTTATACACTGATCCTTTACAATGGAGATATCTCTTGCTTAAAGCAAGGAGCCACAAAAATAAAAAAAGATGAGCTAGAATGTATACTAAACAGAAAAAAATATTGCATTATGTGCTATCACTGAGATCTTTTGGCATGATGAAATTTGAGGAACATCAATAAGAGATTATCAATTTTTTTTAATAGAGGTCATGTAGGCAGACAGGGGATGGTGTATCATTATATGTCAGAAATGACATAAAGGCAGTTGAGGTAAATGCACTTCTATCAGATATTGATCAGCTATGGGTGCAGATCTTTCTACACAAAGATGAGAAGTTGATTGTGAGGGGTTGTTATAGACCACCTTCACTAACTAAAGAAAAAAATATCAGAATTCATTAATAATATAAGATATGTTGATCACGGGAATAATCTTCTAACTGGTGACTTCAATTTCCCAGGAATAACCTGGGAAACTTGGTCCTCAACCATTGTTATGGAGCAGGAATTTTTAGATGCACTTAACAGTTTAAGCATAGAATACTTTGTTGCTGAAAGGACCAGAGAGGACCTCATATTAGAACTGGTGATCAGCAACATGGGCAACTCCCTGGAATACTGCAAAATACAGCAACCACTTCTTGATAGTGACCATACTATGGTAGATTTTAGTATTAACATCAAGACTACAGATCAACCAGATGTAGTTAAAATAAAAAAGATATGATAAAGCAAACTACAACTACATGAGGGAACAAATTGTAAAATTGGATTGTGTTACATAACTACAGGATTTGGGAGTTGAACAGATATGGACAGAATTAAAAACATATATTTATGACGTAGTTGAAAATAATATCCCCACTGAAAATAAATCTAGAATAAAAGGAAAAATTCCACCTTGGTTTAACAGCAAGATCAACAAATTACAAAAGGCAAAAAATTGTTCTCATAAAACATACATGCGAGAAAGAATCACAAAAAATAAAGACCTCTATAAGACCAACTTAACAAAACTTAAAAGGGTAATTGAGGAAGCTAAAAAGAAGATGGAACTTAAATTGATTAACAATGTGGGTGGTAATAAGAAGGCCTTTTATAACTATATTGGTTGTATTAAAAAGAAAAATAATTGTGTAGGTCCACTCAAACGGGAAGATACGGTGATAAAAATAAATGCAATGCAATGGCTGAGGAATTTAGTTGATACTTTGTCAGCATATTTCAAAACAATGACGACAATATCATCAAAAAGCCAGGGACCTACTCAGATATAATCAACATTACACCAAAAATGACCAAAGATAAATTATTAAACACTGACCCAAATAAATCTGAAGGTCCAAATGGTTTACATCTGAGGCTATTGAAAGAATTAGGAGCAGAGCTAAGTGACCCTGTCCATGCCATATTTAAAAAATCTTGACAGGAGGGACTGGCAACTGAGGATTGGAGGTCTACACTTGTGGTTCCAATACATAACAAGCATTTGTTAATGCCAAATGTTTGCTTGCATTGGTAGTACAGGAGTAGTTAGAAAGATACATAATAGGAATGGCAATGAAGTATTGAACCAATGCCAACCCCCACCCCCACCCTGCAGAGACTAACAGGTGTTGGGGGTGTGCCTTTGGGTCGTCAGGCATAATGTTCACACCATTCTTCCTCACTCCACCCTGCAGACACCGACAGGTGTTGTGGCATTACCTGTAGTCTTTGGCCCTTATGATCACCCCATTCCATAAAGAAATAAGGCCAAAGACCCCAAGGCACACCTTAATGCCTGTATCTGTCTACAGGGTGGCGGTGGGGTGTAATGCCATGAGCATTAAGGCCGATGACCCCAAGTCACACCCCAACACCTGTCAGTCTCTATAAGGTGGGCTATTGCAGTTGAAAACCCTAATGCCCAGGGTGTTTGTTGGTATTTTCACTCCAGATTTTCAACATGGGCTTTTTGGGAACCCATCTCATGAACAGAGGCCTTATCATTTTGTTACTCAATTCCAAAAGGTGATTTCACACAGTGACAATGCCATTTGATGCCACAGATGCGAAAACACATTTTGGGCAGGATGTGAAAAATGACAGCTAAACTGTTCTTGAGGGGGTGTTAAAAAAATGACAGTGTCGAAAATCTGGAGTGAAAATGTGAAAAATTGGCAAAGTTCCGAGTATGCATAGAAATTCTGCAACACACCCCCATAACGTAATCATTTTGGGGAATTTTTTCATCAAGTTTTCAACATGCACTTTTTGGGACCCCACCTCATGAACAGTGACACTATAATTTCGGTACTTCATCCCAAAAGTTGATTTCACACAGTGACTGCGCCATTCTGTGTTACAGGTGCGTAAACATGTTTTGGGCAGTATATGAAAACTGACAGCTATACAGTTCCTAAGGAGGTTTAAAAAAATAGCAATGCTGAAAATCTGAAATGAAAATATTTATATTAATTTATTTATTAGCTTTTGATGACCGGGTAAGTGCGCTAGGCAAAAAAACCTGCCTATTTTCAGGAATAACCCGGGAGAGTACAGTTACAATAATACAGCTAAGACAACAGTGACAACAATGAGGTACATAAGGCAAAGATAACTGTCAGGACAAACTACTCAAACTGCATTAACATAAGCAAAAAAAAAAAACAGCATACGAAGAGCAGCAAGAATACTGCAGGTTAGAACATACAATTGTTGCAAAATATTCAGTTACCAAGTCAGTAGTCCTAAATAATGGTAACAGGAGACAAGTAGGCACACATTCACAGTAAGAGTACAGAAATGGACAGGAGAGTAGCTAGAGGACAAGCAGTGGGCAACACAAAACATTAAGTGCAGTCATAGTAACCAGGAGGATTTAAGGTGGGAAAAAAGAGCATGCTTAAAAGATAGGTGAGATGAGGAGTTCATCACGTGAAGGAGGAGTGAGTTCCAGAACAGTGGGGCAAAATGTGAAAAAATCTGATCACTCATATTAGTGGAGCAGGGCTGAAGAGCAAGCAAGAGGGAGAATCTGAGGGCACAAGAGTGAGAGAAGAGGGGTACGCATAGCACCCAGAGCAGTAGGGCTTGGCATTCTGGTTAAAGAGTCAACACAAAAACCAAGTACATATGATCTAAGGGCATTGGGAGGCAGCCAATTTAAGGCAGAGTATTGTCAGCAGTGGTGGGTAAGACATGGAGCCAATAAGGTGAATCTGCAGATGTTGTTGAACGTAATGTCCCACTTACAGAGCACCGTGGCATTGGCATGAGAAAGGACTGGGAGAGCATATAGCAGTTGTGGAAGTAACACACCTCTCACAACAGTGATCCTGGCAGCCGGAGCAAGTGAGTGATGCACTCTTTAGGCCACAGTAATCTTAGAGTTAACTGAGTGACATACCTTGTTGATGTATGCAGCAAAATCCAGAGCCGGGTCAAGCGTTACCCCAAGGTATTTGATAGATAATGTGTTAGAGACAGGAGACCCATCACAGCCACAGACCAGAAGCTTAGGGAACTTGGTTGGTGCCCATCTAGATGACCCAAAAGGCATGGCCTGAGTCTTGTCCTGTATTTTTTGGGGTAACTGTTGTTCACTTAATTTTCACTACTGTTACTCATTTTATTCACTACCTAAGGAAAATGTGGCACAACACCATTCAGATCTGTTTACATGCAGAAACTTGTTGACTGGTGTGTTCTTCTGGTGAGCGTGATCCACCAAGGACTCATCAGAATCCAGTGATGTCCTGACTGCATAGTAATCTAATGAACACTGTTGATAAAAACAAATACATTCTTTTCAAGGTTCAGTTTAGTGGGTGGTTCATACACCTTCATTATACTTAATTCTTATAATAATCCTTACATACAGCCAGTGTATGTTCATTCTATGCAGATCGACATACATATAAACAGTATCTGATGCAAAATAAGTATGCAATAATACTTGACAGGGTGGGCTGTACTGGGGAATACCAGACCGCCCAGGGGCAAGATGAGGCCCGATGCCACTGGCACCTGTAAGGTCTGGTATTCCCCAATATCGCCCACCCTGGAGGATATTATTGCACTTAGAAAATGGGTTATTTGTGATTTTTTTTTTACAGTTTAATTTAATTTAGTTTAAAGTTTAAAGATTACTGTAAATGATTATAAATTAATTTTCTTGGAAAGTAGTCCCTCTACTGGGTCACTTACCAGTAAACGGCACTGCTGTTTTGTAACAACCATTTTTTTTTAACAGCCATTATTATCTTTTAGATGGCGTCAGACTCCTTTGCCCCCACCAAGTATTGCTTTTAAATTGTGATTGCCTCCCCCACCACAGGGATTAAGTGGTCCCATCCCCCACCATGTTACCTGAAGTGTACTATATGGTGCTGCAGTGTGCACACTTTCTTAACACACTCTGTCAATCAGATCATGCAAGAGTTCTAAACCACTTCAGGAAACAGTAAAACAACAATTTCTCCCTTTTTAACTTCATGTCTTCCCACCGCCCAAGGAAACCATCTCTTCTATCTGCCTGCTCAAGTCAACTGTTGAACAGGGATGCATTGCTGCTTGCCATCATGATTCTGCATGCCTGCATGTCCCTGAGAGAATAGGCCATGTGCTTATGCCTTTGCAGTTATGGTTATGGTGAGACTGGCAGAGCAAACTGAAAGTACTACAAACCCCATAACTGTTATTGTGGTAACAATGGTACATTACAGTCCATGGTAGTCTAGTGGAACCCATCTCCTTCCTGGTATCCCGATCATGGGCAGAAACATGCCCCATGAATCCCTGGTAGTCCAGTGGTGCCCCCTTCCCCACCTGAAGCCTTGATTGATGTTGACTCCATGAACAACAACTCCCTGGTGGACCAGAGGTAACCCCACCCCCACAGGCGGCAGCAACCTGCCCCTATACCTCCCGGCCACCTGCCGAATGACAGCTTACAGTATGGGCTATAAGCCTATTAGTCCACGGTGTGGACCAATGGGCTTGTAGGCCATACTGTAGTACATAGGCACAAATCTTAATATTCAGGCCATTGAGCCATGATTTTGACCACTAGGAATGATGAGACAAGTGTGATGTGACCCCACCTTTGATCCTTTATTGATATAGCACCTGAATATCTTTCTTTGCTGTACAACTGTGATGTCCTCCGCCAGGTACACATCAGATATCGAGTGTAGGGATCACAAGAACTCTCCTGAAAGAAACATTTAATACAGTCAAATTAAGGTTCATTTTAGCTTATGGGTACAGCCTCATTCCCCTTCTTCAGCTAATTCACTCCCTCAGCAACCATAAACTCAACAAGCATACTGAATTGCCTTTTTTATTCAATTTGTTCCCTGCTTCTCCAATACAGCCCTGTGTCATCTGTCATCTTTTGGACTTTCCCATGCCTTGCAATTCAGCAACAGAAGACACCCTACTCAACTGGAAGGGCAGTGGGTTGGGGGGACCTTATTTCCCAAGGACGGAATTGTAATCAGTCGGTGAACTCAGCTACAGTAAACCCCTTACGTCTAATCTGTCTAGAACATGCACATCAACAGAATGGAATACCCAGTGAGGCTCACTTGGCAGTGGCATGCATGGTTTGCCAATTTGTGACTCATAGGGCCAGCCAAATGGTGATGAGGGTTGAGGTGCTGGACCCTACACCTCGCGCCACGCCGGCAACCTGTTTTTGGAAATGGACACGGGCTATCAGGGGTTGGATTCATTGGGGAAGGATTGTGTACTGTTGTATGTAGTTCCCTTTGGTCTGCTGCAGTGAGTCAAGTGCATGGCCAGGGCCACATGATGTGGGCTCAAGCGTCCATGGTCCCCATGATAACTACCATGGACATATGCTGTTGGCTCATCTTGAGCTCCAGAAGCAGCTGAGCTGCTGAAGATGGGATGTTTCCCCTGACAGACTTGGTGGGAGTTTCTGTCAGTGTAAGTTGTCAGGAGCTGTTCAGCTGAGAAATTTATATGAGCACATAGTGGTCTGTGTATCCAGATGACTGCATCTGCTCCTCGAGATGTTACAGTGAAAGTAAGGGATACTGAATGAATACTTCTGCTCAGTATTCACAAAAGAGAAGGATGGGGAGGTACCTAATCCTATTAACAAAAGCACTCTGGATAGAGGGGTCGATACCAGTCGTTTCACAGAAGAAAGTGTTCTGAAAGAACTCCTAAAACTGAAGGTGGACAAAGCAATGGGGCCTGATGGGATTCACCCCAGAATTCTAAAAGAATTAAGGGGAGAACTAGTGACACCACTGACTGCTCTTTTTAACAAATCATGGGAGGATGGTGTGGTACCTGAGGACTGGAGGAGGGTGGATGTGATTCCCCTTCACAAAAGCAGGAGAAACACAGAGGCAGGAAACTACAGACCTGTCAGTTTGACCTCTGTGGTACAAAAAGTGATAGAATCACTTCTGAAGGAAAGATATGTTGAGTACCTAGAGGCCAGTGGGGCACAGAACCCAAGGCAGCATGGGTTCACAGTGGGAAGGTGATGTCAGATGGATATAATTGATTTGTTTGACTGGGTGACCAAAGTACTAGACCAGGGAGGGGCTGTGGACATGGCCTACCTAGACTTTAGCAAGGCATTTGACACAGTCCCACACAGAAGATTAATAAACAAATTAACCAGCCTGGGAGTGGGTCCCAGGGTGGTAGCCTTGGTAAAATATTGACTGGACAACAGGACACAGAAGGTAATAGTAAACAGAGTCCACTCTGAAGAAAAGGGAATTATTAGTGGGGTACTGCAGGGTTCAGTACTGGGGCCAGTGTCATTGCAGAGGGACTGGAAGGAAAAGTATGCCTCTTTGCAGATGACACAAAGATCTGCAATAGGGTGGAAACACAAGGTGGGGAAGGGTGGAAAGGATGAGACGGGACTTAGCAAGGTTGGTGGAATGGTCAGAAGTATGGCAGCTTGGATTCAATGCAAAGAAGTGCAAAATAATGCACCTGGGAAATAAAACCCCGGGGAAGAGTGCACAATGGGGTGGAGGTAGTAACAACAACAAAAATGGAGAGGGACCTGGGGGTAGTCATATCAGATGACCCTAAGGTTAACAAGCAATGTGAGAAGGCAGTAGGGAGGGCTGGGGGGATACTGGGATACATAGGGAGAGGCATCACCAGCAGAAAACAGGAAGTTGTTATCCCTTTCTACAGATAGTTGGTGAGACCCCATCTGGAATACTGCATCCAGTTTTGGAGACCCCATCTCTGCAAGGACATAGACAGAATGGTAGCAGTCCAGAGGAGGGCAACTAAAATGGTGCAGGATCAGCAAGAGAAGACATGCGAGGAGACACTAAAGGAGCTTAATATGTATACCCTTGAGGAAAAGTCTGTTTCTATGTAAACGTAGCTCGCTCCTCCATTTTCTGCAGTGCTAGTAGTTAATCAGACTTTGCTGAACTTAAGTATGTGTTTTTGCTGAATCACTCAGATACGGGTTGGATCCGTGACCATGGTATCACAGACAGTACAGAGCAATCCCCACACTACACTCTCTGAGGCAGCTTGCCACACTGACAATCTATTACAATTTCTAGCAGGTAAACATGCTTTCTTTTCTTTCTATTGCCATACATTAGTGTGATAACTGTGCTGCAGTGCCTTCATTGTCATTTGCAAAATAATGTGAATTGGGTGCTCAAGTTTATACACCAGTCTGTTTTGGCCATTGGCAAGCAGCAAGAGGGCTAAGGTAAAAAGTAGATCAAAATGTAAACGTGTTTTAATAACTAGCCTAGCCCGAGTTGTTCCTGTGGGATATGTGGGAAAAGTAAACATCAGCTGGTCCACCCTGGTTCTGCCTCTTGGCAACAAATACTCACATGATTTTCTAAACTCTTTCCCCTCTGCATTGAAAAACTGTAACAGGTGGGAAAAACTCACTTGGAGAGACCAGCTAACTAGCAAACAGCAGCTGCAATGCATTAAGAGACACTTTATGACGTTCAGAGCTTCAAATATCTATACTAAAAAACAGTCATTGGGGTATGTCATAGGGTGTTAAGGCACAGACTCAGGATCTGGACTTAGTATTTTTCTGCTGTCATTGTCTTGTCCTTTTTTTTGTATGTTAATCTGGTATAGAAACATAGAAACATAGAATTTGACTGCAGATAAGAACCGATTGGCCCACCCAGTCTGCCCATTTCCCTACCTAATGGATAAGCTGCAGATCCTAGCTAACCAAGAGCCTACTTCTTCCTACCCCCACCCCCAAGAATTGCCTTATGACTGTCACATGCATTCTTGAATTCCACCACTGTTTTTGACTTCACAACCTCCTCAAGAAGGCACTTCCATGCATCCACAACCCTCTCTGTGAAAAAATACTTCCTCACGTTACCTCTGAGCCATCCCCGCTCTAGCTTCAAATTGTGCCCCCTTGTTCTTGCACACCTCTTTTTCTGAAAGATGTCACCCTCTTGGACTTTGTTGATTCCCTTGAGGTACTTGAAAGTTTCTATCATGTCCCCCCTCTCCCTCCTCTCCTTGAGGCTATACATATTAAGCTCCTTAAGTCTCTCTTGATATGTCTTCTGGTGCAGACCCTGCACCATTTCAGTTGCCCTCCTCTGGATTGCCTCCATCCTGTCTATGTCTTTGAGGAGAATGGGTCTCCAGAACTGCACACAGTACTACAGATGGGGTCTCACCAGCTGTTTGTACAGATGGATAACAACTTCTTGTTTTCTACTTGTGATGCCTCTTCCTTTGCATCCCAGTACCCCCCCAACCCTCCTTACTGCCCTCTCACATTGCTTGCTCACTTTTAGGTCATCTGATATGACTACCCCCATGTCCCTTTCCATTTTTGTTGTTGTTAGTATCTCACCCTTCCCCCATTGTGTACTCTTCCACTGGGTTTTTGTTTCCCAGGTGTTTACTTTGCACTTCTTAGCATTTAATCTAAGCTGCCATACATTTAACCATTCCTCCAAACTTGCCAAGTTCCTTCTCATCCTTTCCACCCCACCTTGTGCATCAACTCTGTTGCAGATATTTGTATCATCTGCAAAGAGACATACTTTCCCTTCCAGTCCCTCTGCAATGTCACTTATAAAGACATTAAAGAGGACCAGTCCTGGAACTGAACCCTGCGGTACCCCACTAGTAACCCCACTTTCTTCAGAGTGGACTCCGTTTACTATTACTGTCTGTGTACTGTTCTCTAGCCAATTCTTTACCCAGGCTACCATCTAGTGACCCACTCCCAGGCTGGCCAACTTATGTATAATCTTTTGTGTGGGACTGTGTCAAATGCCTTGCTAAAGTATAGGTAGGCTATGTCCACAGCCCTTCCCTGATCTACTACTTTGGTCACCCAGTCAAAGAAATCTATTAGATTCATCTGACATGACCTTCCCACTGTGAATCCATGCTGCCTAGGGTCCTGTGCCCCTCTGGCCTCTAGGTACTCAACAATTCCTTCCTTGAGAAGTGATTCCATCATTTTCCCAATCACTGAGGTTAAACTAACAGGTCTGTAGTTTCCTGCTGCTGCCCTGCTCCCACTTTTGTGAAGTGGAATAACATCTGTCCTCCTCCAGTCCTTAGGTTCCACCCCATCCTCCCATGATTTATTAAAGAGTGTAGTCAGTGGTGTCACTAGTTCTACCTTAGTTCTTTTAGAATTCTGGGATGAATCCCATCAGGCCCCATTGCTTTGTCAACCTTCAGTTTCAAGAGTTCTTTCAGAACCCTTTCTTCTGTGAATGGGCTGATATCAACCCCCATATCCAGCGTGTTTCTACTGTTTGGTATAGGTACCTCCCCCTTTTCATTTGTGAATACTAAGCAAAAATATTTGTTTAGTATCTCTGCCTTTTCACAGTCACCCTCTGCCCACCACCTCTCCTTTATTAAGCCTCACTATCCTTCCCTTGGTCTTTCTTCGCTCCCTGATGTACCTATAAAAAGTTTTATCCCCCTTCTTAACTGAGTTGGCTATCTTTTCCTCAGTTTGGTCCTTTGTTGTTCTGACTGCCTTTGCAGCTTCCTTTTGCTTTAACTGATACAATTCTCTGTCCTGCTCCTTCTGTGATTCCTTGTACTTCCTGAATGCTCTCTTTTTATCCCTAACCTTCCCTGCCACCTCCTTTGAGAATCATAGAGGTTTCTTACATCATGTTGCCTCTATGTTATGGCAGTTTTGATTATTCCCCATTGTTCTTCCATCTCTCCTTCTTGCCCATTTGCTAGTGCATTCCTTAGGCACTCACCCATTTTGCCAAAGTCAGCCCTCCTGAAGTCCAATACCTTTGCCTATGTATGGCTTGACTCTACTGTTGTGTTTATCATGAACCATACTGTTCGATGGTCACTAGTTCCCAGATGGCTACCCACTTCTAAATCTGTGATCCTCTCACCATCTCCATTTGAGAGTACCAGGTCTAAGATTGCTCCCTCTCAAGTGGGTTCCAATACTAGTTGTCTAAGACATACCCCCTGTAGGGCATCTAGAATGACCCTACTCTTAGAAGTGGCTGCTGCAAATACACTCCAGTTAACATCTGGCATATTCAGATCCCCCCACCAGCAATATCTCCCCTTTTTCTGCCATTCTTAGGATACTTTCTATCATTTCCTTATCCATTTCCTCCCCCTGAGATGGGGGTCTGTATACAACCTCTGTGCGGATGTGGTGCCATTGCCCATCTCCCAACTGACCCACAGTGCTTCCTTCTCCTCCCTGTTTACCCTTTTGTTCTGTTGCTTTGATTCCTTCCCTTATGTAGGGAGCTACTCCTCCTTCTCTTTTACCCTCTGTGTCCCTCCTGTAGATAGTTTATCCTGGTACAGTATTTTTATGTCCCAGTCATGGTACTGTGTGTACCATGTTTCTGTGACTGCCACAATATCCAGATGTTCCCCCTCCATCAGGGCCTCTAATTCAGGAAGCTGGTTACTCAGACTATGGGCATTGGTACTCATTGCTCTCCATTTTTTGATGGCTTTACCTCTTGTAGCACCATCCCTGTCCTCACTGATTTTTCTTTCTCCATTTACCCCTGTCCTGCTCCCTACTGACCTTTCTACCTTGGTCTTTACCTCTTTTAGTACCCTGTTTTGTAAGGGGAGGCTGGGAATTGCCTGCTACTTATCAGTGTCTCCTCCTTGGTTCCAAATTAATTTAATTCCAAAATACCTTGTGTACTAGTTCAGGAAATGGGTTGTTGGTTATTGATTTCCTCTGGTTTCATAAAGAACATTTATGTATCAGAGTGACCCAGACTTTTACATCGTCCAGTTTAGAAATGAGGCTATGGACATTTAGATGGATAAACCTCAGGCCCTTAGGGAGGTCCTGTGGAAAGATGGGGCTGGAGGGGCCAGGGTTTAGCTCAATATCTCCAGCTTGGAGTAGGAGTAAGACTAGAAGGTGATAATGAGGGGGGATGTCTTTTTAACTTTAGCTGGTATCCTCAGAACAAAACAAGCAGGGATTTGAATCCCACAGAGGGGAGGAAAACTGAGTGGGGGGAGGAGACTACAAGGGCTAGTTGCTCAGGCAGAAAGGGGAGATAGAGACGGGATAAGCCGAAGTACAGGATGCCACAATTTCTATTTACAATAGAGTGGAGAATGCGAGGGAGAGCATAGCATCCCTTAGTGCTATGGCAGTATAAGCTGCTAAGGGGGATTGGGGAGATAGGAATTAGGCCAGGCACATGACAAGGTTACCTGACCAAGACACCCTATAAAGGGAATGCCCACCCAGGGTGCAAGGGAGGATGTGTGTGTGGGGGGTAGCCGTGGGTTACATGGGTCCTCTGACCCTCAAGCACCACCTGCTGAATCTTTACCTGTGGTGGTGGGGGGGGGGCATGAGCCGGCTTGTCAGCTGGAAGAGAAGCCTGCTGATCTTGGCTCTTAACTGAAGTGACTACCTAAGCGGAACAAAGAAAGGATTAAAGATGGAGCAGGGGATTAGGGGGTCACTGAGGAAACATTTGGGTGACTGGCGGTCAAGGTTGGAAATGGGGGAGGTGAAGGAGGTATGAAGAATAGCAGCTGGAAATGGCAGCACAGCGCAAACAGGACTGGTGACCAGGTAAATCGCAGTACATCGCAATTAATGGTCTACAACCCCTTCAACCACACAGTACATTCTCACTGAACAGTACCAGCTCTTACAGAACTCACAAAACATAATTAATTGCTCACAGCCCCATGAAGTAGAAAAATATTTAAATGCTTACAGCCCCTTACAGTAATGTCCCAAACAGTGCAAAATAGCCCAGCGAACAAGATACATTCTTAGGGTACCATCCAGGATAGACAGTGTAACTCTGTGCAAAAAAACTTGGTCACTGCTGGAAAAAACAATCTACATGGGTCCTCTCACTGTCAAGTACTACCTGCTGAGTCCATACCGGTGATGGGGAGGGGGGGTCCATGAGCCGGCTTGTCGGCTGGAAGAGGAACCTGCTTACCCTGGTTCCTAACTAAAGTGACTACCTAAGGGGAACAAAGAAAGGATTAAAGTTGGAACAGTGGACTAGGAAGTCACTGAGAAAACAATACTGTGGCTGGAGGTCAAAGCAGGAAATGGGGGGGTGAAGGGGGAGAGGAAAAAACAGCAGCTGGAAATGGCTGCACAGCATTAAACAGGACTGATGACCAGGTAAGTCACAGTACATTGTAGTTAATGGTCTACAACCCCTGCAACCACACAGTACATTCTCACTGAACAGTAACAGCCCTTTCAGAGCTTGCAAAACAAAATTAAAATGCTCACAGCCCTGTAAAGTAGAACAACAGTAACGTCCCACAGAGTGCAAAATAGCCCAGGCGAACAGATAAATTCTTAAGGTACCATTCAGGATAGACAGTGTAACTCCATACAAATAAACTTGGTCACTGCTGTAAAAAAACAATCTACATGGGTCCTCTGACCGCCAAGCACCACCTGCTAAGTCCGACTCGCTGTGGGGGGGGGGGGTCGGTTAGTCGGCTTGTCAGCTAGAAAAAAGAGCCTGCTGAGCTTGGCTTCTAACTGAAGCGACTACTACTGATATGGTGTTCAAAAGATAGGCATGGATCCTGCATGAACTCTAGGCTGTGAACTGATGAAGGCCTTTCTTGCAAAACCCCACCAAGTACTGTAGTAAGGCTGTAGAAAGACTTTCTGCCACACAGCCATTTCTCGCTTCCTATTAGAGTCACCTCAATCTTATCCTGGCTCAGTTTCAACTGATTCATGGGGATTTATGTGATAATGGTGATCGCCGATGGGCAGACAACATCGCCAGAAAATTATTTCAGTGATGCAGTCCCCAGCACACAGCAAAAGGGTGGTGGTGACTTACATTTTACATGTAAATGTGGGAGGTTGTACCCTATGCACCCCTTACTTAAGAATTTTAATGACTCTCAACTCCAGTGGGGTGCATGTCGGGGGGGTGCAAAACCCAAAGCTAAATTTTCGAGCCAGGTACAATAAAAGGCACCCACGCCTGGACCCAAACCCAGCACCATTCACGCCTTAGCCCTGTACCCACCCGCCACACCATGGGAGCAGCTCGGCAGCTCACTGTGGTGCTACCCCTCACAATCCCTCCCTCCTGTCCCACCCAACGTACAATATGCTCATCCCCCCCTTCTGGGCATATACATGTAGCAACAGGATGTCGCTATATTTGCGCACCCCCCCAGCCGGTCACCCTCCCTCGTCGCTTTGGTGTAAGGTGCCGTGATTGAGTCGTCATTTCAGTATGCGCCCAATCGCAGTCAGCGAACTCACAGGCTACTAATTCATGGTCATCCAGACATTAAGCTCATGCAGGCAACTAGACTGGTGAAAGAGAAGCAGGTCCAAACTAGATAGGAAGGAAGGATACCGTTGAGTACCATCTGCACAGAAATGATACATTAACCCACATTTTTTTACTGATATCGCCAAGAGGCAACAGTAAGGTATAAAAAGTCTGGTTTAGTGACTGTGTTATCCCTAGACTAATATTGTTTAGTAGCCAATGCTCTTCTAATGGTGGCTATGTCATCTACCTTAGTTATACAATGTAGGCTCCCAAAACATAAATGGCCGTATGACAATTTATGCATAATTTTTAGTGGCAGCTGATAATGATATACCAGTTACTCAGCTGGCCTTTGCATTTTTACATTCTGTGCAACAAATACACACCAAAAAAGGAGTAGGAACAAATCAGTCCCTGTGGCACTTCACAACAGAGAGCCCGAGGTAAAACGCAACATGCACTCACCCAGAATTGCAGCTTGACAGCAGTATTGTCTTTAACCCTTAGAACACATTCTCTGTCACATCTATGAGTACCAGCAAATGGTGAAGCAGCAGCTGATGAACAAGCACGTACAATGTTGCCTACAGGTCTAAATTTACCAGCAGTGATTATTGTCCTCTTCTATTGCTGCCAGGAAATGAACCATCTAACATGTGAGAAAACACACATAGCAAAACAGACAAATGGTAGTATAATTTACAATATTATAAATCATGGTGCATTCTTTTTAAAATGGGGATTTAGTTTAAAATTAAAATGTTTATTTTACAAAAACCAACACCCGAATGCCCATTTCATATTCTATATGTATGGCCTAGTGGTTCATCCAGTGTAACCCCCATTTGCCCATTTCCACTATTATGACTAAGAACTGGTGGTCCAAACTTTGTTTGAGCAATTATTCACCTCTGGCATGCATTTTCAGTCCCCGAATGAAAGTGCCCCTGATGCTTAACAATTCCCCAAGGCAGGACAAGTGGACAGGAATTGGACGTTCCCCTCCCAGGCCAATGCCACCCCCCATGTACCTATTAATTTTCTTCTGTCAAATGTTGGAGGGACTGAAATATTAAACCAGAAGGAGAAACGAGATTGCTAATACAGACTCATCATCGACAGGAGAGGTGGGCCACAACAGCGATAAAGTCAATTATTTTATTATTCTATTTGAAAAGAGATTATATTGACAGTCAATATAATAACCTCCTTTCAAATAGAATAATTAATCAGGAAAGATTAAAAATAAATAAGCAAAACAGCAGGGTATTTTTTGTGAGATCCTGGAGTTAGGAAAGTCTTACAGCGGGTACCTCTTCTCTGATACAAGGAGGTGGGGGACAGATTGGCATGGCATGGCATTTGGCAATGCTGGGTTAAATTTCAAAAACTACTTCCGACATGCTTCCAAGTTCCTTCCCCCGTGGTACTGACATTTCTTCTACTATGAAACAGCCGGGACTCAGTAGGAACTTCAGTCTTTTCTGATCTGGAGGAACACACACACCCATGTCACCGACCGACTGACCGCTCTCTGAGTGCCAATTGATGATTCCTCTAGACCTCAGACTACATCAGGTCAGAGAATGGCAGTCAACTGACTGACAATGATGAATGACAACCAATTTACCAACTGAGCAATTTCTTCATGCCTTGGCTGTGATTGGCTGCTGGCTGCTGTCAGCTACCACCAATCAATTGTCTGTTGTGATGGTTTCACACTCTCTCTCTCTCTTTGTTTTTACAGGGGCTCAGCTCAGCCCGAAACCATTCGCCAGCCCAGGGAGAAAGTCATTTTTAAAACTGCCAGCATGCAGCCTGGTCTTGCTTCACACAAACACCAATCAATTCAGATCAGGAACTCTCCGCCCCACCAAAAGTCATTAAAAAGCACTATTTGTTTTCGGTCCACGGGACAATAAATAAATAAAATAAAATACAACAATATTTGTGGTGGCACATGCCCCCTCAGGCCCTATGGGCATGATGCCTCTCGTGGTGGTTAACAGGGCTAAAGCTGAAGGAGGGATGGTGACCAGCATGGTGCTACTGGGATCAGTCTTAGGGCCAGTGCTCTTTAATATCTGCTTCAGCAACATTGCAGAGGGGCTGCAAGGGAACATATGCCTGTTTCCAGATGACACCAAGATCTTCAATAGGGAAGACAGTCCAAGAGGGGTGGAAACAATGAGGAGAGACCTAGCTAAGCTGGAAGAATGGTTGAGAATGGCAGCTAGGATTCAATGTGAAAAAGTGCAAACTCATGTACTTGGGGTGCAGAAACCAAGGGAAGGTGTACATGATAGGTGGGATGATATTAGATGCCACAAAACAGAAAAGATATCTGGGGGTAATCATATCAGGTGACCTAAAGGAGCCAACCAATGTGCCAAGTTGGTGGGGAGTATCAGCGTCGTGCTTGGGTGTATGGGGAGAGGTATCACTGGCAGAAGAAAAGAGATCATAATGCCACTCTATAGGACATTGTTGAGACCTCACTTGGAGTACTGTGTCCAGTTCTGGAGGCCACATCTCTGAAGTGACATAGACAGGGTGGAGGAGGTTCAGTGAAGGGCAACAAAAATGGTGCAGGGTCTGCTCCAAAGGTCATATGAGGAGAGATTGGCAGAACTCAATATGTATACCCCAGAGGAGAGGAGGGAGAGGGCAGACATGATAGAGACTTTAAGTATCTCAAAGGGATAAATAAGGTACAGGAAGGCAATATCTTCCAAAAGAGAAAATGCTCTAGAACAAGAGGGCATGGCATGAGACTGGAAGGGGGAAGACTGCGGGGCAATGTTAGGAAGTACTTCATCATGGAGAGGGTGGTGGAGGCATGGAATAGCCTGATGGTGGTGGTGGTGGGGGAAAAGATGGTGGGGAGATTCAAAACTGCATGGGGTAGGCATAGGGCTGCCATAGCAGTTCAGAAAAGTAGATGAAGCAGGAGATTAAGGTGGATCTACAGCATTCTCACTAGGTAGGCATATGAGGCAGACTGGATGGTCCATTTGGGCCTTATCTGCCATCAAATTTTATGTTTATAAGTTTTTTGTGACACAGTTTGTGACAGGCAACCCAGGTGATGTACAGTGCATCATTCTTTGCCACAAGATTGGCACAAAATACATTGCATTGACCAGAAAATGCCACAAATAGCTTGCCTATACCATGCAAATTGCATCACAATTACTGCAGAGCCACCTACTGTACTTAAGCTCACCTACCATTCCTCCTTCCTTTCTTTTCCCCTATGTCCTATATATCTGGCCTGCCTGTGCCACACCATGCACACTCCCACCAGGGCTGCACAGACTGGCACACAGCTGAACGGCTCCCATCCATGGACTGGTACATGTCTCATATCTCAGAGACATCCACCTGGCATTACAGATCACTGTCAGCTAACACGGTCACTGCCAATGACAACTGGACATCACCTGCCACACTTCATAAGTGTGCTCTGCACAGCAGCTATGGTGCCATACACTGTGGGCTGTGCAGACTGCTGGCTTGCCCTGTGACACATCATTAGCAGTAGATATCACAGCATCTTGGATTGGCCAGCCACCTACATGGCCCCTGCACAACCTATATCCCTTCACCAAGTATACGTTCTGCATGAACCACAATGAGCGCCAAACTGTTGTGGCCCTTGTTTGCTGCACAGTATGCAGCACGTATGAGTAACGCTTCTATGGTCTCATCCAAAACCTCATCAGTGCTTGTAGGGAGCTTTCCTCCATTTCCAGGGTGCTGTGTTGCTCTCTGTCTAGGCTGCCCATCACCACATGATATGTTGCCCTCTGGCACTCCATTTGTCATGGCTTGCTGACAGTTAGCCCACAGGCACCTACTTCCCCACTGTAACACACCTTCTGCCATGGTGGGACAACCAGCCTGCACCCCGCCATACATGATGAGACTTCTACCCCTGGTCCGAGGGAACTAGCCACAGTTATACTCCCTTCTGCCAGCACAGCTGTGTGTCTGTCAACAGATCTGTGTCCTACCACACGCATCCCTGACCACCAGGTTGTCCTGACTAAATTCTGTACTGACAGACCACTGTCTAACACATTGCTCCACCCCTCACCAGGGGCTGCCACTATGCCCTATCAAGGCATCTGCCGAGTAGCCAACCCACCCCCGGGGAACACAGCTGTGCACCTGACTGTCCAAACACTGTTGGTGCATTCACACCAGGACCAGGAAAAGACGCAGGTGTGTGTTATGAAACAACATGTATTTTCATGAAATAGGGATGGGGTAACCACAACAAAGTACAACAAGAACACAACAGTGTAAACATGATGAATGACACAACAGCAACACTAACAATAACCATGTAAAAAGTGTTAAACAGGTGCAGTGGGTCTGGACAACAGTCCAGCAACACAGTTGTTCAGTGGCAAGTCCTGTAATCACGGCAATGTGCATGTCACATGGTCAGCTTGTTCCTGTCACTGGAGGAAGCAATGTATTACATTGTCCATGGCCTCCAACCTGCCTAACATCCGATTCAGGTCAGATGCCATACCCAGCAGTCTGGAACTTAGAATGGCTGCCAATCTCTGTTCCTCATGTGGGGACCATGATTGCTCTGCATCACCAAGTATGCCTTCCCGGGTCTCCTCCATCTGAACCTCTCTCCTGGTGGTTGTGGCAATGGGGAACACCCCTGGCATGTCCGCCTCCCCATCACCGACATCCACCATGAGTGTCATGGTACTCCAGTCCTGATCCTGGACCTCCATGTTGTCCCCATCTGGGAGGTTGTCTTCCAATGGCTGGTGTGCTTTCTATCATTAACTGGTGTGGGTCCTCCTGAGCTGCAGAGGGATGCTCTATGGTCCCTCAGGCTGTGGGCACATTTGACATGCCTGCTCTGTGCTGTTGTGTCAGTCTGGCACTCTCCAGTTGCCACTGGGTCCTGGCGGCATAGGCCTGGGCCTCCCACCTCTTCAGCTGTGTCATGGCTCTATCTAAGGCATGCCGTCATGGGGAGGGTGGGCCAGAACGACCCATGGCAGTGCAGATTGCACCTGCTGGGGGGGTACATTATTGTACAGAGTGTAACACACTATACCATATGACATGACAGTGACATCTGTGCTGGGGAAACTGGCCATCGCCTGACAGATGTGGCTGTGACCACAGTGCACTGCAAAGTGACGGTGACAAGGGACCTGTGGTACATGCTGAGGAATGGACTTGCACTGTCTGGCTGTCAACACATGTGCCATGCCACCACTGTGTCATCAGGCAAGAACTGCCCCACCCCATGGCCTGCCCCTTGCTACTCACTGGGTCAGCCCGTACCGTCTCCAAGGAATCACCCATCCACCATGGTTTTTCCATGATGGATCCAACTGTGGGCCCAGCATATTATGGACCCTCCCCTTGGCCAGCCTGAGAATGCCCTCTGCATAATAAATGACACATCTTGTGGGATGCACCAGGGGGATTGTTGGCAGCAGCATTCATGCAGTACACATGGCCCCTCCCACCACAAAGCCATGGCTAGCACATGCAGCAGCAGTTGCCCACCGGGAGGGTCTGAAGGCTTGGGTTGGGCTATGTTTCCTCATGCCCATGTGGCATGATGCCTGACATCTGCAGGCTGCTGTGACTGCACACACCATATGCCACCAACAATCGTGCAGCAGCCATGTAAACTATTGCCATCACCATTCCATGGAGTTCACGCCAAGGGGACACCTTGATGTACAGCAAGTCTAGGCATGTTGGCCACACACAATGGACTGTGGCTATCTTAGTAGACATTCTGCAGCTGCTAGAGGTGAAGGGCAACATGGGTGCACATGGCTGTCATGACAGCGCAACAGTGGCATCCGCCCTACCCCACCCTAGGAGTGTGTTAGCACTGGGGGGGGGGGTGTTGGAGGCCTGGCATGTGCTGTGCACCATACTTGGGGGCCAGCCAAATGTCAGTCATAGCTCAGTGTCTGGCACAGTTGTCCAGCACCATGGCCAATTCAGCCACAGAGGTACCAGGTACCCCCTAACAGCAGGACATCTTCAGGGCATTTGGTATGCCAAGGAGTGTGTCCACTTATCCCTTTTGTGTGGTCACTAGCCATGGGCAGGGTTGTGACACTCATGTGGTTAGGGACTGTTGCCATTCAGGGCTGAGAGACATGCTGCTTAGCTGCAAGTGTCTGTGTCTCATGTGCATGCTGGATAGCATACCTCATTCATGCTCCTCTGGTCCCCTCTTTCTGGTGACGGTCTCTATTGCCTGTAATTAGATACAATGGGAAATGTGACATTATCACACGTCACAGGTGGACAGTTTTGGGGAGGTATACAAGTGGTGGAAATGCATACTACATTGACCTGTACCATGGCAGTTGCCACCACACATGAATATGTCTGCCTCCTTGGCTATTCTTTGCAAGCTTTTCAGGATCTGGGGCTTGTGAAGCACCATGTCATTCAGCCTGTGCTTCATTTGCCACACAGTGCAACACACACCTGACACCTCCTCCAACTTTTCACCTATAATGCAGCATACACAGTCCCTCTTCCCCTTGCTGTGCCTCCTGCCCCCATGTGGCTCCAACACCTTGGCCCACTGCCCCTCCAAAATGATCTGCATGACCATCTCATCCTCAGTGAAATTAGGAGCATGGCCCCTTGCCCTGAACATCTTCTGACTGTGCAGTCTCCTGCGTACAGTAGGTTGCACTCAGTGGGGTTTTCTAAAGGCATCTCTGTGCCACACATTGTTCTGCTCCATACATCCACATGTCAGACTTGTTTACTTCTGTATTGTGTGTCACGCTGACTGAATGCATGCTGCGGCTGCAAGGTAAGGAAGATACATTTTGTGTCAAATTACCTCTTGCAATGCAGATTGCACGTATGTCAACTGTGATGCAATCTGTGTGATGCAAATCTGCAGAGACATGCACATACCTCTGCCAGTGTACAAGTTGCACGGCACTCACTCCTCATATCCCTGAGCACATGCACTCCCATATGACACCAAAAGGTACTCCTGCACCCTCCGCATAGGTCACCTGGTACCAACACCAATACTGTCTGTGACGCAGCACACCTCAACAAACTCTTCAAATGGCTAAGTAGCAGAATCCCACCCCCTTATGCCCTGTAACTGCCATGTACTACATAGACAAGCAGCTCGTGAGATGCGTGCACCTTACCTACACTGTCTGCATCTGGATCTATGGACTACCTGACAGTGCAGCACATGACACCAGGGGAAACCATTGTAAAGTGGGTACACTGGATGTGACGCATCAACACTCCCAGATGGCTTCCCAAGGTGGCAGGTTGTCATTGTTGGGCAGCGCCTGGGCACACATGGTGTTTAGGATGCCATGATGTTCCACTGTCCTCACACATGTGGGTTCCAGTGGGTGGTCAGCGATGACACATGAAGTGACTGTGGATGAGTTCAGATCTGGCGCAATGACCAGCAGCTGCCATGCTGCCATATACTGAGTCCTGGCCACCAGTGATGTTGCTGAGCCATTCCTCCTCATCAGCTTCCTCTCCAGGGTCCTGCTCCTCCAGCAAGTCAGGCATGTCAACATGGTGTGCCAGTGCAATGTTGTGCAATACACAGTTGGCAACAAAGATCTTACAAGCCATCTGTGGTGTATACTGAAGGACCCCTCCAGAGCAGACCAAGCTATGAATCCTTATCTTCACTAGGCCAAAGGTCCACTCAGTGACTAACCTGGTGGCGACATGGGCCTGGTTGTGTCACTCCTTGTCCTCTATCTGCAGATGCCTCACTGGCATCATTAGCCACAGCTGCTGGGTGCAGCCACTGTCACCTGTTGGGATGTTATGGCATAGTTATTCACCATATCATGGAACTCTACCCAACACTTTGCTCTGCCGTTCCGTAACGTGATGTAGATGTACGTTCCAAATCCATCTCTCCCCTAACTGCAGCACCCCTCTTGTGCATAATATCACACATACACATTGACAATATACTGTCCCCTTCCCATTTCTTGCAGCCCACAACATCCATGTAAGCCATGTGGGACTGGGTGTCATGCCTCCCCATGAACTGGGCCACCTGCTGCCCTATGCCTTACTGACACAGGTCAACTGCACACCTTGAGGTGGCTTTCATTTTTGTAAAAGGTAACCTAACATTGTACAGTAATGGTTTGAAAACCACCCCCATAGGATTCAATGAGGTATGTGCCCACACTCTCCCTTGTAGGACATCACAAAAAGGCCCAGCATGGGGGCACATGCAGCGGACCGGGAAGTTGGAAGGGATTGGCTATCTGGCAGTTTAGCCACAGTTATGATCCCTTCTCTTGTTTACTGGACAGCATGAAAACTTATAATTTTACCCTAGAGGGACTCTTACCACTTTAAAGTAATGGGCTATAAAGACTGAAACCAGAAACATCACACCTTTCCTTCAGGGCTCACTGTTGTACATCAGCAGCATAGGGGACTCACAGTATTCAAATCCAAGCTCGCAAAATGATCAGTTCATTCATAAAAAATCAGCAAAGTATTCCTGTGGCACTGTCCCATGGCTGAATAATGGATAGAAAATGGGCTTTAGAAATAAAGAATTAGCTGGCATGGGGTACATTAACTTACAGTGAGAGCCCTGTAAGTAAAAAGTGCCAGCCATGCCAACCCTGCCAGCCTCATAAATGATATCATTCTGCCATGCCTGCTTCATCATTGGCTAAAGCGCTGGGCACAGAACGTAAAACTGTCGCCATTTTTTTTTTATCAGTTAGTGAGACCAACTAAGCCCAACCAAGCGCGGACTCAGAATTCTCATTCCACAAACAACCATTGTAAAAACACAAAACACAGTGAAACACAAGCTGAATACATATTTGTTTTTTCTTTTCAACAGATCTGCAAAGCCAGAGTGCATGCTGCAGTTCATTTTAGTACTACTCCCAGAAGTTCCCAGCGCTGTTCCTAGTTATCGAAATTTATGTTCATTGCCAAAAAAAAAAACAAAAAAAAGGGCAGAAAAAAAACAAACCACCTTGAGAGTAAAAAAGCAAAATTGTACCTTTCCTCCTTCAAAGAAACTTTCGCTCACCCCCGAATAATAGTACTCCTCATCTGGCTTATCATTTTCTTGTATCGGCCAAGCGAAGCAGCAACACACACACACACACACTCCTCGCCTTACCACACGCACACCGAGAAGACTGCTCCCCTCAATCTTCTTTTTGTTTTTGTTTTTTTAATAATCTAAAATGCACACTAGGCAGTGGGCACACATCAGCAAATAATGGAAAAGTCAAAAGACCGATCAGCTTCAGTCACAGCACATGCCTCTTGTAGCATGCTATACCCGACAGCCACCAAAACCACTGATGCCAACCAACACTATTGCAGTACACAATTTTATTATTATTTATTATTATTTATTATTGTGGATGCTTACAACTTTCTTTTCCATGTACTCCTGTATTCTGCTCTCATTTCTGCTTAACAGTACATATTTAAAAAAAAAAATGTCACCAACGGGGTTGCCAGAAAGTAAACACAAGCATACAGTAATGGCAAAGGGGAGAGGAGGGGACTCAAAAAGCACACTATCAGAGACACAGGGACCACTTTACCCAAAAAAGAAGGAAACAGACACTGTAATCATTTTTGTGTTTGCTTGCATGAGCAGTGCACAAGAAACATATTGAGGTAAGTAGAGCAGTGCATAGGTGTGGCAGTGTTGGCCAATGCAGCCCATGCTTTCAGGGGCTTGTCTCGTAGCCACAAATCAACAGGGATGATGCCGATGATAGTAGTTTCAGAAGAAGTGCCAGACATGAAAGAAATCTGCCACTCCAATCATTGACAGTTGCGTCATTGCAGCGGCAGATCTCCACCCCCACACCAACTAGGCAAATTCCAGTCCTGCGCATTACAGTGCACAGTAATGCGATTGGCTGGAATTATGAGCAACTCACTTGCTAGGTGTCCTTTCTGGTGAGCCTGATGCCATAATTGGGGCTCCTGCCGCCCACCACATACTCCCTCCGAAGCTGACATTGGGGTGCCCAATCCCATGTCAGCATGCCCCCCCAGCCCCAGCAGATATTTTGCTGACAACAGAGTGCCCAATCCCCATGTCAACTTGCCCTCCCCAACTATTGTGGCACACTGGGAGCCCACCCCAGTATGCTGAAGTAATTATGTGTTTTTCGACACCAGGATGCCCTCTTCCGGTGTTGGATGCACTCCCATGCCCCCTTGTTTTCAGCCAACCTCAGGGTGCCCAATCCCCAGGTTGGCACTGATCACCCCCCCACTAGTCTGGCACACTGGAAGCACACCCCAGTGTGCCTATCTATTTTGTTTTCACCTGTAAAAAAGGAAAACAGTCCCACAACGTATTTTTGTTTAAACCTGAAAAAAAAAAAGAAAACAGTCCCTCGTCATTCCCACTGGTCCCCTTCCCACGACCCGCACCCTCCCTCTGCCCACCCCACCTCCCTGCAACCCCCTCACCCATTCTTACCTCAAGAGGTTGGAAGGAGCGATCTTCTGTGGACCAGGAACACGTCTGCACTCTTCAAAGACCAATGGGGAACGGAAGACAATCACAGTAAGCCCTATAATGGTAATCAGTGGGGGTTTCAACTTAGGTTGATATCTCAGTAATTTTTTTTCTAGTTTTGGCCCCAAATTTTCAACTTGGGGTTCTTGGGACCCCACCTCGTGACCACTGACACTGTCATTTTGTTTCTTCCTCCCCGAAAGGTGATTTCGCAGTCACTGCGCGGAATCACCCTTTGGGACTTATTAATGATATGACAGTGCCACTGTTCATGAGTTGGGGTCCCAAAAAGCCTATGATGCAAGTTTGGTGAAAAAACTTCAAAAAATGACTGCATTATGAGCTTGTGTTGCACAGTTTGTACACATGCTCGTAACTTTGCCAGTTTTTAATATTTTCACTCTAAATTTAAACCATTGCCATTTTCTCACACCTCCTTTTGAACAGTACAGCTGTCATTTTTTGCATCCTGCCCAAAATGTGTTTGCACACCTGTGGCGCTGAATGGTGCAGTTGCTGTGCTGAATCAGCTTTTGTGACACATTAATGAAATCACAGTGCCACTGTTCATGAAGGGGAAGTCCCAAAAAGGCCATATTGAAAATTTCCTGAACAAATTCCAAAAAATGCCTGCATTTGGAGTGTGTGTTACACTCACAACTGTGTCAATTTTCAATATTTTCACTCCAAATTTCCAACATTTGCCATTTTTTCATACCTCCTCATGAACAGTACAGCAGTCATTTTTTGCATCCTGTCCAAAATAAGTTTTTGCACCTGTAGCGCAGAATGACGCAGTCACTGTGTGAAATAAACTTGTGGGACAGATTAACAAAATCACAGTGTGACTGTTCATGAGAGGAAGTCCCAAAAAGGCCATGTTGAAAATTTGGTGAACAAATTACAAAAAATGACTGCGCTATAAGCGTGCATTATGCAATTTCTACGCATGTTCATAACTTCGCCACTTTTTCATATTTTCACTCCAGATTTCCAACATTGCCATTTTATCACACCTCCTCATGAATAATATAGATGTCATTTTTTCTCATCCTGCCCAAAATGTATTTTCATAGCTGTTGCCTTGAATGGCACATTCACTGTGTGAAATCACCTTTCGGGAATGAGTAACGAAATTATAGTGCCACTGTTCATGAGGTGGGGTCCCAAAAAGCCCATGTTGAAAATATGGAATGAAAATACTATCAAACACCTGGGGTGTTAGGGTTTTCAACTGTAACGCCTCACCCTGTACAGAATAACAGGTGTCAGGGTTATGGCTTGGGGTCATTGGCTGTAATGTTCATGCCATTCTACCCCCACCCCCACCCTGAAGCCACTGACAGGCATTGAGGTGTGCCTTGGGGTCTTTGGCACTAACATTCATCCCATTATCCTACACTGCACCCATCTCAGCTTATTTTCTTATGGAATGGGATGAGTGTAAGGGCAGAAGACCCCAGGCACACTGTGACACCTGTCAGTGTCTGCTGGGTGGGGTGAGGTGGAATGGTGTGAGCATTATGGCCGACAACACAAAGGTACACCCCAACGCCTGTCAGTCTCTGCAGGGTGGGGTGGGGGTTGGTGTTAGTTCAATACTTCACTGCCATTCCTATTATGCATCTCTCTCTAACTCATTCAGCACCAATGCAATACCAGTAAGCAAACATCTGGCATTGACAAATGTTTATTATAGAATTACTTTACATTTCTTTTGTAATCCTATAAAAAATGACACAGTCAGCCCATTTTCTAAGCACAATAATACCCACCAGGGTGGGTAGTGTGGACAATACTGGACCTTCCAGGGGCTATAATGCCCTCCGCCTGCAGCGCTGGGCCTCATTATGCTCCTGGGCAGTCCAGTATTGCCCAGTTAAATAGATAGATAGGTAGATAGATACATAGATAGATAGATAGATAGATAGATAGATAGATAGATAGGCAGACAGATAGATAGATCATATCATATGATAGTTTATTTATAAAAAGCTCTTTTCTACAACCAGGGTGCTTGTACATAACACAACCAACACAATAAATGATTTAAAATTTATCAATAAAATCCTATATTTAAAATTCACAGATAAAATAATGTCAATTAAAACCACCATATGCTGATTCAAATAAATACATTTTAAGTGCAGTTTTAAACTCCTGGACGGTCAGGCAATTTCGTATTCGACGAGGTAGAGAATTCCACAGGGTCAGGGCCACAAAGCTGAAGGACAGGGCCCCAGATGTCTTTAAATGAACCCTAAGAATCTCTAGCAAACCCTCGTCAGTGGATCAGAGAGGGTGGAGGGGACAATAAGGGTGACGGAGATCTTGCAAGTAACTAGGTCCCTGGTTGTGTAGGGCTTTATAGGTCAGCAAACTGACCTTGAAGGTTATCCTCCACCACACTGGAAGCCAGTGCAGCCTGTGGAACACAGGCATTATGTGGCTGGCTCTAGATGTACCAGTCAACAGCCCGGCTGCTGTATTCTGCACTAGTTGAAGGCAGCGGTCATCAACCCCCAGTAGCCCTAGGTACAGGGCATTGCAATAGTCAAGGCGAGAGGTAACGAATGTGTGAACCAATGTTAGAAGATTTCCGGGAGGAACCAGGTTTTTCACCTGGGCGATATTCCTCAGATGGTAAAAAGACGTCTTGACAACAGCTGACACCTGTGATTTAAGGGTCAAACTGTTATCAATAATAACGGCCAAGTTCTGCACCAGGTCAGAGGTAGTCAGCGCCACACCCCCAAGACATAATCCCAAGGATGATCCTGCCGACAAACCCTCCTCCTGATGGTCAGGTCCACAACCAGCACCTCAGTTTTAGATGGGTTCCAACAACAGTCAACTCGCACTCATCCAGTCCTGTATCTTGGTGAGACAGTTGTTAAATGCAAAGAGGAACATATCCTGACCAGGTGCGGACATGTACACTGCAAACAACATGAGTGATAAGATGGAGCCCTGCGGCACGCCACAGGATGGGGAAGAGGGGCTGAGGAATAAATTCTAGACACCACTCTCTGAGTCCTACCCTCAAGGAAAGATTGAAACCATCTGTGGACTGTATAAGACAGTCCATAGATGAGCCACAGACTCTACAACAATATCACATGGTCCACAGTGTCAAACGCTGCAGAGAGATCAAGGAGGACTAAGCTGGAATGCAACTTCCGATGTCTTGCTATTAGGAGATCATTTAGCACCTGGACAAGGGCCATCTTGATACTATGTCTCTTCCTAAATCCCAGCTGGAGAGAATCATAGACATTGTGGCTGGTCAAATGAAGATCCAGCCGTGATGCAACCACATTCTCAATAACCTTACCAACAAAGGGTAGGTTAGAGACAGGTCTGTAGTTTGCCAAGCAGTTGGGGTCAAGGGAGGGCTTTTTAAGAAGAGGCTGAATGACCGCCTCCTTCAGGGGATCTGGAAAGACCCCTCTCCAGTGACCTCCAGACTATCTCTGCTAGGACTGGACCAATCTCATCAATGCATCCTACCAGGAGGCGTGTAGGGCCTGGGTCCAAACTACAACTGGTTGGTCGCAACGTCTGGATGATCATCACTATGTCAGTGATTACAGGCTGGCTAAAGTCAGATCAGGTAAACTGAGGGCCCGACATCTCCTACCAACCATCGCAACTTCCACTAGAGTGAGGCAGACAAATATCGGACCTAACTGTGGCAACATTATCTGCAAAGAATCAAGCAAACTCGTCACACCAATCCTGTGACAAAGCTCCTCCAGACTGGAGACAGGTTGGATTGCACAATCTGTCCACAGTCCGGAAGAGCTGAGCTGGTCAGTTCTGTGCAGCAGCAATCTCCCTGGAAAGAAATTCTGCCTTCTTATGGTGATTGCTGATTGATAGACCACATAATGGTCCATCAATCTAAGTTTGTTACCATCCAGGCCCTATTTTTGCCAGCTCCACTCTAGCCTTCACCCCACTCTCCTCAGTTCCTTTAAGGTCTCAACAAACCACAGAGACCTTTGGTGGAGGGTAAGGGGGCGAACAGAACAGGTGCTATGGAATCCAGGGCCCCCACCACAGCCTTGTTATAGAGAAGTACTATATCCCCTGCATCCATGCATTCACTTGGTACACCTGATAGGTCCAGTACCCTCATTAGGCCATCTGGGGTCACACTTCTTAAAGGATGGTACCAGACCATCTCCGTAGGGGCAGACCTACTCAGGGGAGCCATGAAACTGAACCTGATGGTGTGATGGTCAGACCACCCAACTGGATCCACCACCAAATCAGATATCTCCATCCCCAGGAGGAACAACAAGTCCAATGAGTGCCCTCCAATATGGGTTGAGGAGGTAATAACCTGTGTAAGGCCCAGTAAACTCATTAACTGGAGGAAGTCTTGACCAAACTGCAAAAGTTCATCATCGACCGAGGCATTGAAATCCCCCAGGACCAGCCATCTGGGGGAATCCAATGCCAGGTCTACAATGAAGTCTGCAACTTCTTGCAGGAAAACTTTCCCTTCTCCTGATGGATGGTAGATAAGAAGAATTCTGCACCCTACACCCTCACCCAGGATACACTCAAAGGAGTTAATGATCCCCACTGGAACCTCCACCAGGTTCAGTTCTGATCTAAAACAGATGACTACACCCCCACCTCTATGATTCTTCCTCATGTGGTGTATCACCGGGTACCCAGCCAGAACTGCTGAAGCCAAGACTGGGCCAGCATTTTCATCCAGCCGGGTCTCGGTGATGCAAGCCAGGTCAGATGATCCAACAAGATCTGCTATTCAAGCAGTCTTGTTCTTAACAGACCTGGCATTGCATAACACCACCGAGTAGGATGAGTGACCAAGGAAGATCGTGTTACTTGCCTGCCAATAACAGAGCCCTTGGGTATGGGAATCAGGCAGGGAGAACCCCTTTCCTGAGCCCATTTCCTCCAGGACATCTCCTTGTTCCCACTACCCCAATCCACCCACTCCTTTCCATTCCCTGACCAGTCCCAGCCTCTGCCTCCTCCTCCTCACTATCCCCAGAGCCCTACACCACCTATACACCTCTGGGGACAGCGAAGGACAGACAAAAGGGCAGAGGTTCCTGAGCCTGGAGGGGAAATATTGCCTGACTGTCCCTGTACCTTCCCGGCATATATTCCTAACTAATAGCCCAGATAAATAAAAACAAAACAAGATACCAAATTTAAAATTCTCCACAATCACCTTCCCAAAACAAAATCAAACAGAACTAGACAACTGACAAGGACTATCAGATTACATAAAACTAAATCAGCTCATTAAAATAAATCTGTCTGTACCCAGAGTCCTACAAAATATAGTCTAAATAGTCACAAAAGTTCATATAGTGTCCTGTTGAAATTGAGGGCTCTCACCACCTCCTTCACCAATTAATGATTGGACACTGCAGCACTCTCACTTCCGCAGCTTCATAGAATAACTGTTTAAAATACTGGAAAATGACAGAAAGCTAAGGCCCTCTAACTGCCTTCCAGAATTAAATCCAAATATTTCCCAGCACAGTCCAAACCTCAGAGTATAAAATCCGATGATATCTTCAAGGAAATAAAATGACCAGAGTCACAAGTCGCTGCAAGGGAAGTTAAAACTCTCTTCTACCTTTCGGGGAAAATCCTGCTAAAAACGTTTGGTTGGGAGCAATTCACAAAGCTTCAGGAAAATGGATCACAAAACCCTCCAGCATTTTCAATCCATATAGCCAATATAGACCCAACCCCAAGGAAAGGCACTCAGTCTGAGCGTCCCCCAAATAAAACTGCTGCCGAACACTTAACCTCCACCAAGCACCCCACAGCGATCTCAAGGCAGATCAGCAGGTGCCCACCCTCTGGACGACATCACCCAATCCCCCAGGGCAACAATCTGAGCTGCGCACCCACCTCAAGGCCAGACAATCAGCAAATGACGTGGATCCTTCCAAAGCAAAGTCCCTTATCCAGCGACCCAATTAGGTCTAGTGACCCCTCGCCAGGCAGTTCCTCCTCAGCAACGAAATCCAGTCAATGACTCCCAAAATATCTTCAAGTAATAACCGGCCAAAGATACAATTCCACTCCAGGACACAGCAAGCAGCAGCAAATGCAGATAGGGCTAGAACAACCCGGAGAACAAAAATAAGTCCAGATAGAAGCCAGGTAGATTAGGTACTACTTCCGCACCACACAACAAGCTGATGACAGTAAACAAAAAGAGTCATGTTCACAACTAAACCACGCCAGCAGTCAAACTCAAAAACACCAGCAGCTGAACTCATAAACTCACTGAAACATATGGACAGAGCTGCAGGGCTGAAGGTAATAAACCAAGGATGCTGAACACTAGGCACAATAACGTGCTAAACAACACTTCTTTGAGCGCTTATCCTGTTCCAAAAACAACGCAATGAAACTGAATAAAAATATAAAATAATATTTAAATTAACTTAAGTAAACTTAATTAAAATAAGATTAAAAATCCGGAGTAGCGAAATCAAACCTCAGGCAGCACACACACCGCCGCCATATTGGGTGAGATAGCCATGAGCAAGGTCATCAAGATAGATAGATAGATAGACAGATAGAGAGATAGCTAGATGGATGCTTTATTTATATAGCACTCCTTTCTGGAGAAACATAGAAACATAGAAATTGCCAGCAGATGAGGACCACCTGGCCCATCTAGTCTTCCCGTAAGCCCTTGTACTGGATTACTGCTTTAGACCCACCTGCTGCTGTATCTCTATGGTTCCCCTATGCCTGTCCCAAGCATGCTTGAATCCATCCAGAGTGCTTGCTCACACCACCTCCTGAGGCAGACCATTCCATGAATCCACCACCCTCTCTGTGAAGAAGAACTTCCTCACATTCACTCATAACCTCCCACCTTCCAATTTCTTGTCATGCCCCCTCTTACTTGTGATCCTCCTATATCGGAAAATGTCTCCCCCTTGCACCTTGTTTATACCCTTGAGGTACTTCACTTGGAGACTTGAAGCACTTCACATATCAATTAAACACAGTATACATTGAAATAATAAACAAAACCATAAACCAAATCCAAACTGAACTAACAGCAGCAGACTTAAAATCTTTCTATCTTTATGCTTTAAAATACATCGTTAAAATATATTTATTTATAGGTTAAAAGCCTGGTTAAATAAAAAGGCCTTTAAACCCTTTTTAAAGGTTTCCACCGAGGGTGCCTCTCGAAGATGGTTAGGTAATGAGTTCCACAGGATAGGTGAGGCAACAGAAAATGCACGGTCACCCGAATGCCGCAACCTAACTCTGGGAACAGTAAGAAGGCAATCCTCAGTGGAACCGAGAGCATGTGATGGGCGATGAGGAACGAGGAGATCTAGCAGGTAGACTAGTCCCCTTTCATGGAGGGCCTTATAGGTCAGCAAACTGACCTTGAAGACAATCCTCCACCAAACTGGCAGCCAGTGCAGTTCACAGAGGACAGGTATAATAAGGTCACACTTTTGTACACCCATCAATAACCTCGCTGCTGCATTCTGCACCAGCTGTAGCCGGCAGAGATTGCCTGGTTCAAAAATGGTTAATCAAACATAAGCAGGAGCACAGAGGTGGTGGACTGACTGAGCCAGCGCTTTGTGAACAAATTCATATTTGTGGTGGCTGCACAGCAAGGAGATACTCTGATCTAAGATGCTTTAAATTAAAGATGAGAATTTTACAGTGCTGCCTTCCCTGCCTTATGTAGCATATTCAGTGTAATTATCTGATGTGCTTCTGCTAATTCTTTATTCAGGCATGTATCTGCTATTTGTACTATTAATTGTCATCATACCTCTCAACCTTTTATCACCCAAATGTGTGACAAGGTGTGTGACAACTGGACAAAATGTGTGACAGATCCTCAAACATGACATTGCAAGCTCAGAATACTGTGGAAATAAGAGCACTAATGTTTATAATGTTTGCTGATAACCTAGCATCTTATATTATTATACATTTCTGCTTAAAAGTATCTGTGATTAGTGTGGAGTGTCACATTCTCAATGTGGAACAGAGGGTTTCTGAGAGATAAAATGAGTGACGAACCTCGTAATGTGTGACAGTTGAGAGGTATGATTGTCATTTGTGCATTGATTGTGAAGCACACTGAGTTCTAAAGTGTGTGAGATGAAAACATTCCTCCTCCTATGATTACTTCTACTACAGTATATGACCAAGCAATGCTAAGATAAAACACTCAAATATAGTAAAATCTGAAACTGTTGACCAGAAGGCTGGAGCTGTTCTTGGGAGTGAGTGCCCTCTTCAGGTGAAGAAACAAGATCTGACATTAGTACTCTAGGGGAGCATGACCACAGTGCAGAGACTGAACTCAGCATTCTATTCTTTAACATTGTATATATGCAGCAAAAACACTCTCCCAAGAAAATTATGCTTATTGTAAAGCACCGTGGATGGCTTACTAGTATTAGAAGTCCTAAGTTTGAATCCCACAACCACTAAGTACTCACGATGTGACCCTGCACAAATTGTTTAACACTCCTGTGCTCATCCTTCCTGTACACTTTCTCTCATCTTTGTCTATACTCTCTGAATCTCCAAGTGCACTGAGAAAACAGCAGCATTCAATATCCCTCCATCTCCTGGACTGTAAAAAAAACATTAGAATAGTTGTGAAAGGTACTCTTATGATAAATTCCGTTACTTTTCTTTTACTCTGAATAAAAAAAAAGCTATTGAAAGACTGTTTACATTGTTTTATAAACTCAGAACTATTACTGTAACTAAGAAACTGTAGCTTACACTTTTGTTAAGGGAAGTATTGCTGCTGAAATGGTGGTTAAACTAGAAATGTGTTGAAAGGACTTCTATGTGTGGTTCATAGCTCAGTGCTTGTGACACATAGAGATAAATCAGACATGATTGGTGCTTAGATACATTAGAGCTAGAATGGTACACAGGACAGTGCTTGCAATATGTAGGAGCTAGATGGCATGATTAGTACTTAGGTATGTTAATGTTGGAGAGGAACATAGGTCAGTGCTTGTAGTATGTAGGAACTGGATTAGGTATGATAGGTGCTTAGGTACGTTTGAACTAAGTGAGATACAGTTGTTGTTAGAACTTGATATTTTGGCCTTTCTCTGTATTCCACATTTGGCAGGATGCTAGTTAAGAGTAGAATTGAAGGCCTAGCCAGGTAAGATAGGAGTGACGGAGAAGGAGGAGGAAGCATGGGAGGATAGAGGGCTAGTGCGACTCACTCTAAGCAGAGCAGACGATGCTGGCAGATTTATGTAGAAGATGGGGGAGGAGCTATCCCCCCAATAGAACCACAGGCTGCAGCCTTCCAATTCTTTGTGTGGTTCATAGCTCAGTGCTTGTGATATGTAGAGCTGAATGAGCTATGGTTGGTGCTTAGATACATTAGAGTTAGACTAGTATGTTGGGCAGCACTTGCAACATGTAGGAGCTGGATGATATGATTAGTGCTTAGATATGTTAGCATGGATAGGAACATAGGTCAGTGCTTGTAGTATGTAGAAACTAGATTATATATGATAGGAGCTTAGATATGTTTGAACTGCGTGAGATATAGTTGTTGTTAGAACTTGATATTTTGGCCTTTCTGTATCCCACCTTTGGCAGGATGCTAGTTAAGAGTAAGATTGAAGGCCCAAAAAGAAATGCAATAACTGGTGTGATTACCTCCTCCAACTCCAGAGAATGTGGCCAGTAGCAAGCAGGAGAGGAAAAATCTCCTTAGATGGAAACATCCGAGGACCCATGGCTACTGACCTGCCTGTCCTCCGGGCATGCTAAAGGAGAGTAATCCTAAATTAACCAAGATTAAAGTTGTTATAATAATCCAAATTCTGAATTTGATTGAAGAGTAGATCTTGAGATCGATTGCACGCAAGTAATCCTGGAGTTGAGGTACTGGTGATGAGTGTCCATCAACAAGACAGTAGCATATCCTATTAGTGAATTCTAGTCCAGTATATCAATAGTTGCATCGGCTGAAAGTTTCCATATAAAGCAAACTTGATCAACAGCTGTGAGCGGAATCACATCCTGGAAAGGCGAGAATGTAAAACTAGTTGATGAATAATCCTGGAGTGTGAAGAAGAAGAATCCATTCTAGAGATGGACTGGATTACGATGAGCAAACAGCTAGTCTTCTTTGTGAGGCAGAGTAGGAGAATCTTGATCCATGTGCTGCGATGCACATTGCAGTAAAGCGTGAGGCCCTAAGTGGCAGAGTGGGTATGCAGAGTGCAGGCTGCTAGGCCATAGGAGGGCGAAGCAGATAGGAATCTCCAGGCTCCGAGTGGGGTGAAGCATGGATGAGTACAGTAGACAATATAGGCCCATTGGAGTGAGTAAAAATGCATTGAGCAGGAAGCCAGGCCCTTTACAGGCAAAGTGGATAGAAATCTCCATGTCCCTATGCGGGGCAAAGCAGGTATGTGTAGAGTAAGCATATAGGCTCATTGAGGGTGAGCAGGAGTGAGTCGAGTAGGAAGCCAGCCCTTGCAGGCGAGACAGATAGGAACCTCCATGCCCCCTTTTTGGGGTGAAGCAGGAATATGTAGAGCATGGAATATAGCCCTGTTGAGAGCGGCATAGGAGTATATTTAAAAATGGTCCGGGCCCTGACAGGCGAAACTGGACATGGCAGACCCCAGGTGGTCTGCTATGCCTAAATCCAGTAACACATCGCGTCTCAGATGATTGAGTCATGACTGAAAAGAATGCGGCATTGAGAAGACTGAATCAGATGATAGATAGCCAGCCAGGAGATGGTAGGACCCCGTGTCCACTAGCATAGGTTAGTGTATGGAGGCGGGAACCACACATAAGTTGGTGAAGGTACAATGGAATACATATGAGCAAATGTCCTAGGTGGGAGAAGACATCATCAGATATCCCAGAAGGTTGAAGCCAAATGGATGGCTGTAAGCATTGAGGTGGAATGCTAATGACAAATGTCCATAGATGCTGTCACTAGGAAGCGGATGTAAGATCCACAATTAAGCAGGTAACGATGTCCATGACTTAATGCTAGCAGGGTGCAAGTAGGTGAAAAGTAAGGCAGCCGGCAATGCCCGGTACTTGTAAGTTGCATGTGAAGGTGAGACATCACTAGTAGAATTCCCAATCCTGTTGTATGAAATAGGTGATGAGCAAGAGCATTGTTGAGGTGAAGGTTCCAGCAGATAAAAATGCTGTTAAAAAGATGTCCAATGAGGGACGTTGGCTAACGCAGGATAGGGAAACAGTAAGCTAAGCAGTCAGAATGGCAAAAAATGAGTGCAATAGCAGAGCACAGCCCAATGAGAGGAGGACAGATCCTAATGAGGCCACTTGCAGCAAGGAAATTAGATGGAGCAAATATATTCCTACCAGGGACTAGAACTAGGTCCAATCTGAGGACAAGGCAAACAACTGCCTACAGCACAGATGAACAAGGAAAGGCAGACGAGTAGCATTTCTTGATAAAGATCCAAGTCCAGATGGTCTGGTAGAATAGCCTAGAGGTTAGAGGAACGAGGTGTGAACGAGCTTGATACATCCAGCAGACCATAGAAACATAGAATTTGACAGCAGATAAGAACCGCTTGACCCACCAAGTCTGCCCATTTCCCTACCTAATGGATAAGCTGCAGATCCTAGTTAACCAGCAGCTTATTTCTTCCTACTCCCACCCCCTAGAATTGCCTTATGACTGTCCCATGCATGCTTGAATTCCACCACTGTTTTTGACTCCACAACCTCCTCCAGAAGGCTGTTCCATGCATCCACAACCCTCTCTGTGAAAAAATACTTCCTTAAATTACCTCTGAGCCGCCCCCCCTCTATCTTCAAATTGTGCCCCCTTGTTCTTGCACACCTCTTTTTTTGAAAGATGCTACCCTCTTGGACGTTATTGATTCCCTTGAGGTACTTGAAAGTTTCTATCATGTCCCCCCTCTCACTCCTTTCTTCGAGGCTATACATATTAAGCTCCTTAAGTCTCTCTTCATATGCCTTCCGGTGCAGATCCTGCACCATTTTAGTTACCCTCCTCTGGACAGCTTCCATCCTGTCTATGTCTTTGTGGAGATTGAGTCTCAAGAACTGCATGCAGTACTCCAGATGGGGTCTCACCAGCTGTCTGTACAAAGGGATAATAACTTCCTGTTTTCTACTGGTGACGCCTCTCCCTATGCATCCCAGTATCCCCCCCAGCCCTCCTTGCTGCCCTCTCACATTGCTTGCCCACCTTTTAAGTCATCTGATATGACTACCCCAGGTCCCTTACCATTTTTGTTGTTGTTAGTATCTTACCCCACATTGTGTACTCTTCCCCTGGGTTTTTGTTTCCCAGGTTCATTACCTTGCACTTTTTAGCATTGAATCTAAGCTGCCATACATTTGACCATTCCTCTAACCTTGCCAAGTCCCTTCTCATCCTTTCCACCCCACCTTGTGCATCAACTCTGTTGCAGATCTTTGTGTCACCTGCAAAGAGACATAATTTTCCTTCCAGTCCCTCTGCAATGTCGCTTATAAAGATACTGAAGAGGACCAGTCCTAATACTGAACCCTGCTGTACCCCACTAGTAACCCCCCTTTCTCAGAGTGGACTCCATTTACTATTACTCTCTGTGTCCTATTCTCCAGCCAATTCTTTACCCAGGCTGTCATCTGGGACTCACTCCCAGGCTGGCTAACTTGTATATTAATCTTTGTGTGGGACTGTGTCAAATGCCTTGCTAAAGTCTAGGTAGGCCATGTCCACAGCCCCTCCCTGATCTACTACTTTGGTCATGCAGTCAAAGAAAACTATCAGATTCATCTGGCATGACTTTCCCGCTGTGAATCCATGCCAGACCTGAGTTTGATTCTCATAACCTCCACTTGCCTACTGTGTGACTCTGAGCAAGTCACTTAACCGCCCAGTGCTTCCAGATCACCCCTGAAAACAGGCACTTGTGCCTAGTGGGCCTTACCCAGTTACTAAAGACTAAAATTAAAAAATAAAATAAAAAAGATGATCAAGGTGATGATGAACAGGTAGTCAACAATGAAGAGGAAGGTCTGGCTGAGGAAGCTGGATACAAGGTTAGGAAATGTCATGTTCTCAGTACTGCTTCGATGAGTCCAAGTCTGTAACTAGTGAGAACTACAGAGTCCGCTACAGGACATTGGATAAAATAAAGAAGTTAGCTAGGCCTCTTCTGGGCTAGTGAGAAGACATGACATGCAAGTAGGTCTTCCTGAATAGTGTAGAAGTGAGTTAGTCAAGCTAGGCCTCCACAGAGGCTAGCAGGAGCAGCTGGACCTCCACATGGGTCAGCCTAAGGAAGGAGTAGTGAGTGTGAGTCGAGCTAGGCCTCCACGGAGGCTAGCAGAATCAGCTGGACCTCCAAGTAGGTCAGCCTGAGGAAGGAGTAGTGGGTGTGAGTCAAGCTAGGCCTCCACAGATGCTAACAGGACTGGCTGGACCTCCATGTAAGTCAGCCTAAGGTAGGAGTAGTGAGAGTAAGTAGATCTAGTCCTCCAAATAGGCCTGATGGACAGGCAGGACCTCCACATAGGTCCACCTGATGAGTAAAGTGAGGGAGCTGAGCCAGTTGTCATGTTGGCTGGAAGACCGGCAAGTAAGAATGGCTGGATGAAGGAAGGAAGCTGCAGGAACTGATCCGAGGATGTGGTGGACTGTTCAGTACTGACAGAGGACATCAAAATCCTAGAACTGCAGAGTTAAATGCCTGAAACATGAAAGAGACATCCTGGCTGCCTAAAAGGGCAAGTTGCTAGCAATGAGTGTATAGTAGAGTACCCCAGGAAAAACAAGCTGACAACTGTAGAGATCCTCTGTTGCATATAGGAGCACTGTGGTCACTGAGGAATCATGTGGTGACTCTGTGCAAACAACTGCATGAAGAGAACGACTGAGGAGTACAGTGCTGATTTGTGTTACTGGATTTAAGTCACAGAACATGACCTGATGGGCATGTTACAGGTTAGGTAGCAACTTTGGGCCTATGGATTATCAGGCATAGCAGGCCAAGAGGAAGAACTGGGGCTTGGTAAACTGTGGAGTCTATTAAATGTTTTAGTGATGACAGTAGGTCAGATACACGGCTAGGAAGCGAATACCATACCAGAAGAGTATAAGTCTTGCTAGTCCTTGCCATTCTCCTGTTGCTTACTGGTGCAATGTCAGTAGAGATGAAGCTAGGCAGTATTGTAGCGCTGGCAGTTCAGTAAGGCAAAAGCAGCTCCGTTACAAGCTACAGGCTGTAAACAACAAGTGGCACATGGCTGCATGGTCAGCAGGCACTAGTGCCGAGGAAAAGATGCTAGAGACTCCTGCCTCATCAAGCTGCAGTGAGGGACGGGGAAAGAAGAGCATGGTGGTTGCATGCTGGCTGCAAATCATTGGGGTGCTTAAGCCTGAAATGCTCCCCAGTCTAGGAGAAGCTTTGAAGGAGTGGACTGAGGGAGCCAGTGGTAGCAGCAGCGAGCTGCGTGGTTGAGGAAGTGGGACAGGATGGTGCCTGCAGAGAAGGAGTGCCACAGAGGAAGCCAAATGGAAGAGCTGGTAGTATACTATGGGTGGGTGGCACGGACTGAGCAGTGCTGCTGTGTGGTACTGAAGAATCGGCAAGGAGAACCCCAAGAAAAGGAAACACAGCAAGGTACTAAACGGGGAAAGAGGGCAGGGTTGGGAAACAAACTAGAAGGCAGGACAGAAAGCCAGAAGCAGAGGAAAGCATGGAGAAAAGGGGGGTGGGGGCACAGAGCACAGAGAGTGGAAGGAAGCCAACCTCAACATGCAGCATGGAGCGAGAGCAACAAGTGCTACTGGCTCTAAACAGGGCAGACGTTGCTGGCAGGCTTATTTAGAAGATGGCAGAGGAGCTATTTCACCCCCATAGAACCACAGGCTGCATCCTTCCAAAACTGTCATCTCTATGTAACCCCCCCTGCAAATCAGGGTTCCCAAAAGTCTTCCAGGAGCTTGCTAAGTGCTCCAAGTCTAGATGGTAACTGGCATTTAAGCCATTTAAATGGCACTGCAGCGAGTGCTTTTAGAGCCTCTGCGTACTGTCTCTTTAAGAGCTGTCTGCTTGCAGACATAATTAGTTTGTATGGGGGTACTGTGTGTTTCCCTGCTTGAGTCCCGCATGAGTTGCTGGCAAATCACTCTGTTTCTGCTGTCGCTAAGTGGGCAGAGTGAACACTTTTCAAAGATGTAACTGTTTGCCAGAAATCACTTAGAGTATTAATGGAAATGTAATTTGCCTAACCTGCTTCTTTTGCAGCAAGAATTGTTCTGTGAAGCCTGTTTATTTTGGCCTGAACTGCTGAATTGGACAAATCAGTGTGGGGGGCCTTTAAAATGGAGCCTGTGTGGGCGAATCAGAACTTGGACTCTCATCTGGAGCCTGCTATAAAGGGACTGTATGGCAGGTCCTCTGGGAATTGTAGTTTGGACCCTGGTACCTTTTTGCACTAACAGAGGGAGCCCTGCTGTGATTGACAACTGAACCGACCAACCGAACTCTCTGGATCTAGGTGAAAGGCCCTAAGCTGTCTGCTGGCAAGCCAGATGCGAGGTGACTGTGAAAGGTGAAGGAGCTCTATGCTAGTGCGGCGAGTAGTTCGCGCTGGAAGCGCGTGTGTAGGCCCCTAAGTCTGTCTGTGGTCGTTAGTACTTTTAAATTGGACTGAATCTGAGTGTTTCAGAAGGAAAAAGAACCAGAAGTGTGAAGACCAGGCTAAACCTGTAGAAGACCAAAGATTTTGCTGAAGTGCGATTGGTCTGTCAGGAACTGAAGCTGCAGTGAGTGCTCCCAGGTGTTGCAGTGTTTTATGATTGGTATCAAGGAGCAGCCTTCCTGGTATAGTAATTTCCTTTACATATGAATGTGCTTGTGGGGAATCGTGATCTTATTTCCCGGGTACTGTGAATTGTGTGCTGAATCTGGAAGCAGAACCCAGCTTGATTCGGACTGAATCCGCCTGTTATCAAATGCAATTGGGCCCTGTCACGAGGGCCTTGTCTCCATACCCTGCTTGTCTGGCAATCCAGAACAAACATTCTCCATCCTGTTCTCAGCTCTGGGTATTGTGAGTACAAATCAGGGTGGCTCCCTGCACCTTTCATTTAAACAAAGTGTGTCAACTAATTGCTTTGTGTTTTCTTTCTATGGACTGAGCCATCCAGCTCCAGATTACAATTGTGTGTTGTGCATGTACTTTCTCCTTGCATTGCCCCTTCCACCTTCACCAGCCGGCCAACCCCGGGCAACGTACCTGGTTAGCCCCCCATTCTGGGTACCCAGAGAGTGTGACATTTGGACCCTAAATTGTATGCACAGTACTGTGATTTGTGTGTCTACTGCCAATCAACCTGATTTGCTCCCTTCCTTGTTACTGCCCCTGAATAAATCAAAATTGTTGTTGTTAAATTATAATCTGTCTGTGGTGTCCATACATATGGAGCCAGCATTGCATTGTGTTTGTGTGCATTACCTAACCTTGTTTTACAGGGGGTCCTCAGGGACGTGCTGTTGAATCAGTCCTGAGGGTAAGTGGTACTGTATGTGTAAAAAGTGTGCATATGTGGGGTATTGGGAAGGTAACTCCCGTGTACTGTGTGGGCCACCAGTGGGAACAAAGGGGGGTCACAGTGTCCCAGAGGGCTGTGCCCCAGCTGACCTCAGGGTGGAGGCACCCGTCACTGGACATAGGCCTCTTAACCTGTCACTAGTCATACAGGCAGGGGTAGTAGCCCTTGGGATAGCGCCACCTATGGGTTACATCTAGATTTGTAGAAGAGGGATGGTAAGAACTGTACTTTGCAAACATACTAAAAAATGTTTCCTTTTTATCAGGAATGGAAATTGTTCCACATTTGTCCATTGTGTGGAACATTACATAGAAACATAGAAACACAGAAGTTGATGGCAGATAGGACAGCAAGGCCCCTCCAGTCTGCTAATTTTTTCTACCTTATGAATGTGCCATAGGCCTTTACTCTATCAGTGGTCTATTTAGTCATACTCCTCTGTATTGCTGCCTTATGCCTATCCCATGCCTGGCTGAAGCCCTGCAGTGTATTCACATCCATCACTTCCTGAAGTAGTCTGTTCCATGCATCCACCACCCTTTCTGTGAAAAAGAACTTCCTTACATTACACTTTATTCGGCCTCCCTCAAATCTCATGCTGGGTGCTCTTGTCCTGCTATTTTTCTTATATTGAAACATGTTAGACTCTTTCACCTTGTTAATGCCCTTTAGATGTTTGAATGTTTTGATCATATCACCTCTCTTCCCTCTTTTGCTCTAGGGTATACATGTTGAGCTCCGTTAATCTGTCCTCATATATTTTCAGATGTAGTCCCTGCACCATTTTGGTTGCCCTTCTCTGGACTGCCTCCATTTTGTTAATGTCCTTGCACAGGTGCGGCCTCCAGTACTGCACACAGTACTCCAGATGGGGTCTAACCAGTGTCATGTAAAGAGGGATTATTACATCCCTTTTACGACTTATGATACCCCTACTAATACACCCCAACATCCCTCTAGCATTACCAGCTGCTTTAGAGGTCTGCCTGGATGATTTCAGGTCATTTGTGATGATGATGCCCAAGTCTTTTTCTTCCCTTGTAATTGTCAGCAACTCTCCTCCCAACCTATAAGTAGCTTCAGGGTTTCTCTTCCCTATGTGCATGATCTTGCACTTCTTTGCATTAAACCCCAGTTGCCACTCTTCATACCATTTTGCCTGTTTTTCCAGATCTTTTTCTCATTCTGCCCATCCCATCTGGATAATCTACTCTGTTGCAGATCTTCGTGTTATCTGCAAACAGGCAAACCTTACCCTCCAGTCCATATGCAATGTCACTGATGAAGATATTGAAGAGAACTGGCCCCAGAACTGACCCCTGAGGTACTCTACTTGTGACTTGCAGTTCTTCTGACTGTATACCATTTACCACCACTCTGTTTTCTGCCCACCAACCAGTTTGCCACCCAGATAACCAACTTCTGACCCACCCTGAGCCTACCCAGCTTATTAATCAGTCTTATATGTGGAACAGTATTGAGAGCTTTGCTGAAGTCAAGATAGGCAACATCAACTGCACCCTCTTGGTCCACCACTCTGGTTACCCAGTCAAAGAAATCTATGAGGTCAGTTTGACAGGACCTTCCTTTTGTAAACCTATGCAGTTTTGGATCCTGTGTTCGTATGGATTCCAGGTGTTGCACTATCATTTTCTTAAGGAATGCCTCCATAATCTTGCCCACTATTGAGGTAAGACTGACTGGTCTGTAGTTCTCTGCCTCTTCCCTGATGCCACTCTAGTGGAGTGGGATCACATGAGCCCTTCTCCAGTCTTCTGGGACCTCTCCTGTGCTCAGAGACTCACTAAAACAGTTCTGCTAATGGCTCTGCTAGTTCCACCCTTAGCTCCTTTAGTACCCTGGGATGTATGCCATCAGGTTTTATTGCCTTGTCCACCCTGAGCTTAGTGAGCTCTTATAGGACCCTTTCTTTTGTGAAGGGACTTGTGCACACCTCCATCCACCCTGTGTCCATGGTGTTGAGCTGTGGGCCCTGTCTACCTTCTCCTCAGTAAATACTGAGCAGAAGTACCTATTTAGGATTGATGCTTTTCCTTGGTTCTCCTCCACACATTCCCCCTTATCCTCTTATCTTAGCAATACTCCTTCTGGACGTTCTCCTTTCACTAATGTATCTATAGAAAGTCATGTCCCCTTCTTTTACTGTTCATGCTAGTGTTTCTTTGGTTTGGGCCTTTGCCTGACTTACTGCCTTCCTTGCTTCCCTTAGGGATGTTTGGTATGTCTCCCTATCTTCAACTCACTGCATTTCCTTATATTTCCTGAAGATCAACCTTTTGGCTCTGATCTTTTCTGCTACTGTTTTTGAGAACCAAAGTGGTTTCCTCCTTCTTTTGCTCTTGCCTTTTTCCTTAAAACAATGGGGTGTTGCTTCAAGTATTGCATCCTTAATGTTTGCCCACTTTGCCTGTACCCCCTCACCTGTATTTCTTCTTGTTAGGGCTAGTTTAACTCTGTTGCCCATCTTATCAAAGTCAGCTCCTCTGAAGTCACATATTTTTGCCTTGGAATGGGATGATTTTGTTCTAGTGGTCAAATCGAACAATACCATGTGATGGTCACTGGCCTCCAGGTGACCTAGGAGATCTGTGATCTTTTCCCCATTAGTCAGTACTACATCCAGGATAGCCCTGTCTCTTGTGGATTGTGGTACCAATTGTTTGAGGCCCTCCCCCTTCAGGGAATCCACTATGTGTCTAGTTCTGGTGGATGTTACTGCTGGTATTGACCAATCTGTATCTGGCATGTTGAAGTCTCCATTATCAGAACCTCTCCTTTATCTATCATGTTTAGTATATCTTCTAACAGGAATGTGTCTATGTCCTCCCCCTGGTCTGAAGGTCTGTAGACAACCCCAGTTCATATGGCTTTCCCATTTCCTGTTTCCCGAGTGACCCACAGTTTTTCTGGCTCGTTATGTGTATTCTGAATTTCTGTAGCTTTTATATTTTCATTGACATAAAGGGCCACCCCCCCTTTTGCACCTAGGTCTCTTCTGAACAGTACATAGCCAGGTACTGAAGTCTCCCAAGTGTGGTTACTGGTAAATCATGTCTCACTAATGGCTGCTATGTTCAGTTTAGCCTCTGTCATTGTTGCCTCAAGGTCCAGGATCTTGTTTCCCAGACTGGGCATTTGTGTACATGATTTTCCATTGGCCAGATTTGGGTGTGTTAGTTGTAGGGCGAGGTCTGGCTTTTCCCCCTGCACATCGTATGGGGAACCGGACCTTTTTCCTTACCTGATGATGCAAATGAACTATGAACAAATCATAGGATTAAGGTATGAACTGGGGTTGTCTATAGCTTGGCAGAAGACTCCAGGAGAAAGGACTGCTGTGTGACTGAACTTCTCTGCTGGGACTAAAGTAGAAGAACTTTTGTATTTAAACCTTTAATTTAGGGTAAAAAAACTAACATACAAAACAAAAAAAAGTGTGTGTTTGGGTTAACTGAACTGAATGGGTAACTGAAAAGTCATCTAGGTGTAAATCTCAGGTGACTGAAAGGACTTAACTGTTGTGAGGTTTAAATTACTTGTAGAAAGATCTGGTAGAGGGGGAGGGTTAGCTAGAAGGAAGCTACATTTAAAGACTGCCTTAGAAAGATTCTGCTAATAGCTTGGCAGAAGACACCAGGAGAAAGGACTGCTGTGTGACTGAACTTCTCTACTGGGACTATATTGCCCTCCTGCCCTGCCCTCCACACCCCCACCCAAAGCTAGTTCTCTATTTTTATAGGCACAGGATTTGACTGACAACAGGAACTTCCTGTTTAGGGGCAGGAAGTGAGTGATCACAGAACCACCAAGGACCACCATCCTAGAAGGGCAAGAGTAGCTCTCCTGCCCTCTAGCTGCTGGAGGTCTGCCTCTGAACAAGTAAGCGGTCTACTGAGAAATATAGGATATTCTTGTCTCAGAACAGGACAATCAGGAGCTTAAAGGGCACACAGGCAGAAAGTAAGGAGAGAGAGAGAAAAAAAACAGAGGAAAGAGTAAGGATTGCAAACAGTTAAGGGCCAGAAATAAGACATGATTGGAGTGGTGCAGTGCAGTGGCTGTGGAGCAGCAGTCTTCCGGGAGATGTTCTGGAGGATGCGGTGTTGTCCCATCTGCAGGCACCTCTCTGGGCTGAGGGAGGAGGTTGCTCATCTCTAGGCTAAGTTGGCCAGGATATGTGGGACCTCCTCTTCCATCACGGGACCACCAGTGCCACTGCCATTGCCTCAGAGGTTGCCAAGAAAGAGGAGCGGTTGGACCACAGTGGGCTCAGGGAGGGTGAGGGTGGTGGAACAGGCACATCCCTCCAGCTGTACCTCTCCACATTCCTATGCCATTCTGGCAAAGTGTGGTTCCTCTATGGAGGCACCTACAGTGGAGACCAAGGAGGATGCTGGGAACCTCCTACAGGAGACCCACAGGATGGGTGGCAGGGACCTGCAGGGAAGGAAACAACTCCTGGTGGGGACTCCATTGTTAGAAAGGTAGAACTGGGCAAGGAAGGGAGAGGGAGGTAAGGTGCCTGCCTGGCGCCATGGCTTGGAGGGACAGGGCGCGAATCCTCAGGATTGCGGAGCAGCTGCACGAGGAGGAGCTGGATGTCATTGTCCCTTAGGGACAAATGACCTGGCTAAGAAAGGTAGAAGTGCGGGAAGAGTTTGTGGAATTGGGGAGGGCCTTAGTCAAGTAGCACGCACGTAACCTTCTCGGAGGTGCTACCCATCTGCATAGGAGAGACTAGGTGTTCCGTGCCATGGGATTCAATCAGTGGTTGAAAACTGGTGTGGAGCTCAGGGATTTGGCTTCATTGGGGACTGGGGTCCACCTGGAGTGATGCAAGCTATACTGGCATGATGGGCTGCATCTGTCCGGGAGGGAACCAGGATCCTAGGTGATAGGTTTAAATGCTTCATTGGCAAGCTTTTAAACTAGCCAAGGGGAGGCACTGGAAAGGAGCAGGAAAATCCTAGCCCCCAAACAATCACGGGTAAGTGTGGCAAACACCAACATGGAGGTGTCGATAGGCAGAAGGCAGGGGTAAATGGAGAAAGTGACAAAGGCAAGAAGGACAGGGACAGGGCAAAGGGGTAAGGCCATCAGAAATGGAGGTAATGAGTACCAATGCCCGTGGTCTGGGCAACAAGCTCCCTGAGCTGGTGGCCTTAATGGAAGAGGATGCCTGGATATCGTAGCAGTCACAGAAACATGGTACACAGAGAACCATGACTGGGATGTTAACATACCAGGGTACATAACCTACAGGAGAGACAGGCAGGGAGAAGGAGGGGAGGAGTAGCTCTCTATGTAAAGGAAGGGATAAAAGCAACTGAACAAAAGAGTAAACACGGAGGAGAGGAGGCACTGTGGGTCACCTTGGAGACTGGAAAGGGCACCACAATCTGCACAGGGGTTGTGTACAGACTCCCATGTCAGCAGGAAGGAATGGACAAGGATATGATGGAAGGCATTCTTAGAATGGTAGAGAAAGGGGAGATACTGTTGATGGGAGTCCTGAATATGCCAGATGTTAACTGGAGCACATTTGCTGCAGCGACATCCAAGAGCAGGGCCATTCTTGACACCCTACAGGTGGCAGGCATTAGACAGCTAGTTTCGGAACCCACTCATGAGGGAGCAATCTTAGACCTCATACTCTCAAACGGGGGCAGTGAGAGGATCTCAGATTTAGAAGTGGGTTGCCATCTGGGGACAAGTGACCATCAAACAGTGTGGTTCACGTTAAACTCAGCTACAAGTCAAGCCATACAAAAGTGAGGGTACTGGACTTTGGGAGGGCTGACTTTGTGAAGATGGAGAGTGCCTCAGAAAAGCACTAGCAAACAGGCTAGAAGGAGGTGTGGAGCAACAATGGGAATTATCAAACTGCCATCACAGAGGCAACAAGCCTTTGTGTGAAGCAAATAAACAAATCAAAATGAAAGAAAAGCCACTATGGTTCTCAAGAGGTGGCTGTGAAAGTCAGGAAGAAAAAGATAGCATTCCAGAGTATAAGGAACACAGAAGGAGCAGGACAGAGAGCTGTACCAGTTAAGGCAGAAAGAAGCAGGGAGGAAGTCAGAATAGCAAAGGCCCAAACTGAGGAAAAGATAGCCAACTCAGTTAAGAAGGGGATAAAACCTTTTATAGGTACATCAGCGTACGTGAAAGACAAAGGAGGATAGTGAGGCTGAATAGAATAAACGGTGGGTGGGCAGGGGACAGTGAAAAGCAGGAATACTGAATGAATATTTCTGCTCAGTAGTCACAAAAGAGGAGGGAAGTGCCTAATCCAATTAACAGAAGCACTTTGATAGGGGGTCGATCCCAGTCCTTTCACAGAAGAAAGGGTTCTGCAAGAACTCTTAAAACTGAAGGTGGACAAAGTAATGGGTCCTGATGGAATTCACCCAGAATTCTAAAAGAATTAAGGAAGGAACTAGTGAAACCACTGGCTACTCTTTTTAATAAATCATGGGAGGATGGTGTGGTACCCGAGGACTGGAGGAAGGCAGATGTGATTCCCCTTCACAAAAGTGGGACCAAGACAGAGGCAGGAAACTACAGACTTGTCAGTCTGACCTCTGTGGTAGGGAAAGTGATGGAGTCACTTCTGAAGGAAAGAATAGTTGAGTACCTAGAGGTCAGTGGAGCACAGGATCCAAGGCAGCATGGGTTCTACAGGGAAGGTCATGTCAGACGAATCTAATAGATTTCTTGACTGGGTGACCAAAGTAGTAGACCAGGGAGGGGCTGTGGACATGGCCTACCTAGACTTTAGCAAGGCATTTGACACAGTCCCACACAAGATTATTAGTCAAATTAACCAGCCTGGGAGTGGGTCCCAGGGTGGTGCCTGGGTAAAACATTGGCTGGACAACAGGACACAGAAGGTAATTGTAAATGGAGTCACTCTGAAGAAAGAAGTTACTAGTGGGTGCCGCAGGTTCAGTATTGGGTCCAGTCCTTTTTAATGTCTTCATCAGTGGCATTGCAGAGGACTGGAAGGAAAAGTATGCCTTTTGCAGATGACACAAGATCTGCAACAGGGTTGATACACAAGGAGGCGTGGAAAGGATGAAAAGGGACTTGGCAAGGTTGGAGGAATGGTCAGGCGTATGGCAGCTAGGATTCAAAGCAAAAAGAGGTGCAAAATAATGCACCTGGAAACAAGAACCCAGGGAAGAATACACAATGGGTGGGGAGGTAGTAACAACAACAAAACAGGAAAGGGACCTGGGGGTAATCATATCAGATGACCTTAAGGTTAGCAAGCAATGTGAGAAGGCAGTAGGGAGGGCCGGGGGTATACTGGGATGTATAGGGAGAGGCATCAGCAGCAGAAAACAGTAAGTTGTTATCCGTCTGTACAGACAGTTGGTGAGACCCCATCTGGAATACTGTGTCCAGTTCTGAGACCCCATCTCCACAAGGACATAGACAGGATAGAGGGAGTCAGAGGAGGGCAACTAAAATGGTGCAGGGTCTGCAAGAGAAGCCGTATGAGGAGAGACTAAAGGAGCTTAATATGTATACCCTTGAGGAAAGAAGGGAGAGGGGACATGATAGAAACTTTCAAGTACCTCAAGGAATCAACAAAGTCTAAGAGGGTAGCATCTTTCAGAAAAGAGACTTGCAAGAACAAGGGACACAATTTAAAGATAGAAGGAGGGCGGTTCAGGAGCAATGTGAGGAAGTATTATTTCACAGAGAGGGTAGTGGATGCATGGAACAGCCTTCCTGAGGAAGTTGTGGAGTCTAAAACTGTGGGAGAATTCAAGAATGCATGGGACAGACGTAAGGCAATTCTTGTGGGGGGCAGGAAGATATATGCTGTTGGTTAAATAGGATCTGCGGCCTATCCTGTAGGTAGGGAAATGGGCAGACTAGATGGGCTTAGCGGTCATTATCTGCCGTCAAAGTCTATGTTTCTATGTTTCTAAGGTGTCAATGAGCAAAGCTTGTCACCTTGTCACTGGTTCTGTCAGGCATACGCATACCTGTGACCTTTACAGTCTATCTAACTGGATGAATTTTGATAGCAGACTAAAATACCAAACCTGCTTAATCACCAAAAAGATCACAGCAAGCCTCTCCCCTCCTGGGCTCCATTCTCTCCTGCAATCCACCCCGTCGCTTAGAGCAACTAGAAGCTCTTTCAATGCCCCCATGCAAGTTCCCTTCTGTAGGACCACCCTTGGCCAGCACTCTTTCAGCTAATGGGCTTCCCTCTGGCTCAACTCCCTATTGGCTGCCATCGCTGCTGTGCCTAAATTTGGTACCTTCAAAGCTCTCCTTAAGAAACACATCATCTTCTCCAGCTCTTGTGATTGTGTCTTACCTTAAGATTTTATCCTGGTCTGGGCTTGCACTCAGACCATACCCTTGCCTGCCTGCTGAGATTTTATGGACTTTGTTTTAACCATGCTTGACAGTTGATTGATTTATTACACTGTTTGTTTTGACTACGGATAGTTGCTATCCTGTATAATAACAATTGCTTGTTGTACGTGTTTCCTTTTTCCTTGTCATTTGCTGTTTCATTGTTTGTACCTCTCTGATGTGGAACCTTTGCAAAAGAATCTTCTGACTCAAAGGTTTATAGTTCCAATTCATTTAATAAATAAATAATAAAAAATAAATAACATGCTGAACTCCTGTTTGATCACTAGCTGAGGGGGGAGGGGTGTTCTTCCCATTTGATGTATCAAGAGACATCAAACTTCTGCCCCAATGCACTGACTCCCTCCTTAGTCAGATGAAGTCCATTGAATTTAAAGTACTTTTGCTCACCAAACTGTTGCTAATTACCTACAAATCTGTGTCCTTTTTCCTGGCACCAGCCCTTGAGCCGCATGTTTAGCTCCCCTGTCTCCCTATCTCTGACCTTCCATCTATCTGCCCCCCTCTCCCAGACTGGCAGGATCTCAGAGAAGGAGATACCAGATGAAATGAATGACAGTTTGTCTCCCAGCCTGATTTGGTGTTCCTTGGTCTGCATAACTGATTGGCTGGCGAGATTGTTAGTCCTTATGTGTATCAGAACATCGATGTTTTCTCCTGCTTCCTGCATGATTTTAGCAATGCGGTCAGTGTCTCTTCATGCTGATGTACCTGGGAGACATCTGACCATTATCCCAAACTGGATGTAGATATCAACTCCCCGAATCACAGAGTCTCCTATGATCAGAAGTGTTTTGGATTTCCTTTTTGCTTCTTTTGTTTTGGTCCCTTTTTTGAGTGAGTTTTGTAGTGCTAGCTCCTGTACTGCGGTGTCCTGCTCTGAAGTGTCCTCTACCCCTTTGTTTGATTTTGGAGACAGAGGCAGATACGTCAAATATCTCCACTTTTGGTTAGACCACAGACTCTGTTTCTCTCTTCATATTGATGAACTCACAAAAAAGCTGAAACAAAGACTTGGTATCTTTTATAGAATCAGACACCTACTCATTTTTGAAGTTAAACTAATGCTTGTGTCTTCTACGTTTCTACCTCTTATTGACTATGCTGACATATTGTACAGTCATGGGACGAAAACCACCCTAACCAAAACTGACAATCTCTACCACAGGGCTTTCAGATTTGTCACTAATGCCTGATTGAAAACGCACCATTGTCTCCTTTATGTGCAAATAGGGTGGGGGTCTCTAGCTGCCTGCAGATGTCAGCATGCTGCCCTGTGGGCATACAAGGCCTTAACCTTAAAATTGTCTCCATACATCTGCAACCTTTTCAAAATCACTCCTTGCTCTTACTCCCTCTGACACTATGACTGTATCCATTTGGACACATCTAGAATCAGGTCTCTCTTAGCTATGGCATTCCATTGGCATGGAATTCCTTTCAAGACTCCTTAAAACTGTCCCAACGAGTTGGCCTAAATTCCTTCAAATCAAGGTTAAGCTCCACTCTGTTTGAAAAATGTCAAGGTTACACTAATTAGCTCTCTAACTCTTGACCCTTCATGTTCCCCCTCACATTGTAGCACTTTGCCTCCCTTAACATATGTTATTGGTAATCCTGTTTCTTTCTGTAATCTATGTTCGCCATCCCCTTACCATCACCTACCTTACTTCTCCCTCTTCATGCTCTTTCCTGCTTCCTATGATCTCCCTATTATGCTCCTGACCTTCTGAGACCTGCCCTTGCTACTCACTGCTCTACCCTACTCCCCTCCGGTCTTAATCTGCCTCTCCACATTTGTGCATCTCTCGATGTTCTTCTGCCCTAACCCCCTCCCTTTCAGCTCAGCCTATAACCTCCTCGCAGCTCTTGTATTTTTAATGTTAATTATACATTCATACACTACTGATTACTTGTGCATCTATTTCATAATTCACATTATCATAAGCTTGCACTGTCTCCTGTTGTTATGTACCTTGTAGTAATTTTATAGCATGTCTCCTAGTTACTTCAATGTCATCTATTGTCATATAATACTATAAGCCATGTCATACTTGAATTGATTGTCATTATGGTTCCTTGATGATCTACTGTTGTTATGTTGCATTATTTGTATGTACTGTATCTCCTTGTCCCACAGAATCACTTTGTAAATGAGCTCTGCCTCAATGGTGCATTCCCGGTTAAATAAAATTGAATTGAATTTGGTTTGTGGAGGTGACATGTTGGTGAGCACTTAGTGATGGGGCACCCGAGTTGCCCCTCCTAACCACCTGCCAACTTCCTGGACCAACTACCCTCTGCAGTCGAGGTGCTTCAGTTGGATGTTGGGAAATTGTGGGTAGTTCTTGTAATATATTTCCTCCTGAACATACAATTTGTTTATTTATTTATTTAGTTTTTGTTTACCAGGTAAGTGCACTAGCCATAGGGATAACTATTTTCAGGCACAATCCGGGAGAATTACAGAGCAAATTACAGGGAATTATCAGACAGTAGCAAATACAGAAAAAAAGCTACAAAAGCAAGGTAAGATAACATCAGGATTTCCATAACATATGGGGTACAGAGTTTAGGAGAAGATTGGATGTGTGCAATCTCTGCCCATGCTGCCCGGAACTGAGCCATTAGATCTCTGATGGTCCAGCATGTAAAGGACAGCCTCCTAAATCCTGTATAACAGCCATTTGAAAAGTGTACCACAGTACCTGCAGTTAATAATATCCATTCTAGTTGAGTAGCTGAGTTTATAACCTGGTCCAAGCAATTAGAAGGAAAATGAAAGAAAAAATTTGATTTTTTATATATATATATTTTAATTAGTTTGTTTTTGTATAACTTTTTATACAAGTTAAAGTAATTGTGCCCATGTAAGTGAGGTCACTGTGTGGATACCCCTATGATCCTTCCATTCCTGCTTTGCTACAGGAAATGTCACGACTGTGCTACTCTATAAAAGGAGGGTAGCATGGGGTAGTTGGGGATGGGGGTGGGTGGTTGGGCCCTTCCCCTGCCGAAAAAGAAGAACCATAGACAAAAGAAACAACGAGGTATAGTAAGAGCAGAAACAATCAACCAACAACAAATGCAGTCACTATCCCAAAATGTGCATCTATGTGCTCCTGTAATTTGCCCTGGAAGCTTAGCCTAATGATAGGTAAAACTGTAAAAGATGTAAGCACCACCTGTAACAATTTCACAGAAGATATACCTTGCAAACACCACTTTGCTACAGAGAAAAATAAAGCAGTACAAAAGTAACAACACCTGTAAGCAGAACCTGGAGAACACTTTAACAGAAGATATACCTTGCAAAACACAATTTGAATCAGAGAAGATTACAGCAGTACTATGTGAGCACAAAACAGTAACCGTAGGCACACCCTGTATCAATGCAGCAGAAAGTATACCCTGCAACAGCAATTTGTATCAGAGAACAATAAAGCAGCAAAATGTAAGCAAAAAACAGTAACAAAATCTGTAAGCAAAAAAGAAAAAAGAAACAAACAGTAAATCTGCCTAGCCAAAAGGAGCCTTAATCATTATCCCTGCTCTGATAATGTTTCTTGCTCTGTCCTTACAACAAACCTGGAAGAAAAGAGCTCAGGTGAAGCTAGGTGCCTTTGCCAGCAAGCCTAGTCTTCCACTGCCACAGATTGCTGTTTTCTGTATAGTATTTTTACGCCCTGCTATATCAATGGAAGCCATGAAAATTAGGTATGTTTTCTCTTTGGTCCATTTCACTATCTGTCTGCTGAAAATGTCAGATTAATGATCAACAAATAAATAACTGTCAGCACTATAAGATAGAATGCTCTAATATTACTCAATGGAAGAAGGTTAAGAAAGCAGCAAGCCTCCTACAATGATACATTGGGAGGCTGAGTTCCTGCAGGTTCTTAAGTTTAACCCTTTTAAATTACATATTATTGTATACAAAAAGTTAGAATTTACAGAGTGAGCAACAAACTAGTCAATCTTTTATACCTCCTACTCCTGTACTTGGACCAGCTGCTTATGGGATTTGAAATCTACAGTAGCATTATGAATCAGGAACACAGGGAATAAGTGGAAGCTGGTAGGGAGGAGATTCAGGGTGTATGTTAGAAAGTTTTATTTTACAGAGCGAACCCCTTCAGAGAGAGAGAGTGGTTGAGACATGGAATAGCCTACCTGCATTCGTGGTGGATGCTAGACTCAGTAACAGTTTAAAACATGGCTTGATAGTTGCTCAAGTGGAAACCAGTAAGGCAGAGGGCAAGGTTAGGGGGTGAGGGAAATAACTCTGACTATATATTGAGTTCTGGGGTTGGGTGGTATAGTGTAGAACAGGGCCGACTAGATGGACAAATGTTTTTTTCCTGTTAATATTTTCTATATTTCTACAGTATGTAGTACTGTTTGATTTGTTCTGGAAAAAAAGCTCACTGACTAATCCATTGATAATTTCTATATGATTTACACAGTAACAATTTCTTTAGTTTTTCAGTTTAAATACTGAATGCTCTTTTTTTCAGGTTTGGCATTTGTGCAAAGGGTGTTTCAATATGTTAACATCTGTGTCCAGAACTGAGAGCCACTCAACTGCTTCTGGGGAATTTTCTTTCCAAGTCTAAGACAAAGAATGGATTAAAGTGTTTCCTTTTCAGATAGACACAATTTAGCATTCTTCTCCTTATCATTCTCAAGATGGTGGCCATGCTGGGCTAGCTGTCTGCACGCTACATTACTTTTAGATTTGCTTTGTTTTATTTAGTTTTTATTTGTTTTTGTAAGTTTAGTATTAGTTTTTAGAGTTTAGGCAGTTAGGGTAAATGAGTGAGGCAATAAGTGATAAGTCTCGTTTGCTGGGTAAGAGGAGAGTGCATAAGTGATTATAGATCACCTTAAAGGCTAAAGTTTGTCAACACTCTGCTGCTGCTGCTGAATTTTTGTTATTACTTTGAGCTCTGAGTCTGAGAACATATTATTTTTCCTCTCTTACCTGCGCTTTGGCGCTGGTACTTAGGTCTTGGGAGAGAGGGAGCTGGTGTTGGCTGTCCACTGGAAGTAGGAACTGTGGAGACTCATGATTTGTTGCTCGGATCGGAGGTGCACTTGATCCTATGGGTGTGTGATCAGCCTAGGGACCTGGTTTGAAGGATATCATTGGTTCTTGGTTCCAGATGGCTTTTGTCTCCTGTTTTCTATTCGGATCAGTGGGAGCTGTGGTGGCTCCTGATTTCAGGTCCAAATTGCTAGCATTCCACAGAGTGTTGAGCTGACTGGGTTTTAGGCCTGATCTGAACCCAGGGGACATTTGTTGCGGTTGTCGGCTGTGAGGATGAACTAGGTCCAGTGCCCTCAAAGGATGGACACCATGTACCTGAGATTCCTTGGTTTAGTTGGGTGAGCTGGAAAGCCTGCTTGCTCTGAGCTGGCTATGGTCAGAGATTTCGGCAACTACTCAGGGGACAGCTGGAGTAAGTAATTAATTTCCAGTCAGGGAGCTCCCCGTTTATTGGAAGCCAGAGTAAAACCTGAAGTGTGGAAGGAGCACTGGTTGCAGTGGATGCCTTGTTTGTCTCTCATCCCCTGAAGATTTGGCAGCAGAGAGAGTGTTTTAACTTCTTTTATGTTGATTGACATGAACCTGCCCTTCCGATGTGAGAGATAGGCTGGGGGATTATGCTATTATGCCATTATGGAATGTGAACTGAGGACATTTGCTTAAGATTTCTTGCCTATCAGCACATGGCCAGACCTTGCTTTTTTATTATTTTCCCTGACTTATTATTATGTGACAGGCAGTAAGAGTGCCTGTATTTTTTACTGGTTCCCCAGGGCAATAGAGGGCCTGGGGACTGGAAACATTTATAATTTCAGTACTATTCTTCAATGGACAATGAGAGTGCCTGCGTCTTGTTAAACCCCCGAGGCAGTGAGAGGGTCCGGAGAGCTGGAAACTGTTATCCATTGACATTAGTTACTTATACTTGTTTTGTTTTCTGTATCTGAATTTTATTTATAATATCAGTGTTCTATTATCCATCTGTGACTGCACTTTGTTTCAGGCAGACACATCTCTGCCCAAGACATTGAACTGTTTATATTTTAGAATTTACTATTTGTTTGCCTGGGGAGCGTTAATTGAGGGTCATTTATTTTATGATAGGGAATAGGAGTTTTGGGGTTATTTATTTTGTTTAAATAAGTGTTGTGGGTTTATACTTTGTAGTATTTTTATGTTATTTTGTTTTTTAGTTTTATTAGTTGTGGGTTAGTTAAGCAACAGCTGCTCGATAAATTGATTGTTAGAATGTGCTGGATGCCTTCCCCCATGGTTGTGAGCTATTCACCCTCTATTCTTCATGCCCTCCATCCCTTTATTCCTTCCCCATTGCAGTTTACAACATACCAGCACTGTAGGGTGCTGGGTATCGCTCGTAAGGGGGAGGAGTGGGGTGGGGGGTGCGAGCAGTGGAGTGTGAGTGAGCAGAGCCACCACATCAGGATTGAGAGATCCCAGAGATGTCCTGGGGTGAAATGGAACCAAGAACGTGGTTCACCATGCCTGGTTTCCACACCAAAGGGCACCACCAATATTGGTGGGCAGGTGGTTCGGGTAGCCCTGGAGGTTCATCCAACTTGGGTTATGTTATGCAATTTCAGGTCCATTAAAAACAAGACTGAAATTATTGCAGATCTTGTAGAAACAGTGGATCTGGCTTGCATCACTGAGACCTGGCTGGATGAGAACTCTGGCCCCGTCTTGGAGGCAGTAACCCTAGCCGGGTACTTGGTGATTCACCGCCTGAGATTGGATAGTTGGGGGGAATTGAAGTCTGTTTTAAGACTCAACTTAACCTCACAAGTGTACCAGTTGAGGAGACTGAGTCATTCAAGTGCACCATGGTAGCAGGTGTAGGTTGTAGGATCGCCCTCATCTACCGTCCACCCGGAGATGAGAAGAGTTCCTTCAGGAAGTCGCAGACTTTGTCATCAACATGGCATTTGAGTTGCCCAGACTGATGGTTTTGGGTAACTTCAATGCCTGGGCCAATGATGAATTCTCAGAGTTTGGACAACATTTCCTCCAGCTGATGTCATCTCTGGGCCTTACACAGATAGTTATCACTGCTACTCATAAACATGGTCACTCCCTTGACTTAGTCTTTCTCCTGGGGGTCAAGGCCTCTGATTTGGAGGTGGAACCAGTTGGATGGTCTAATCACTACACTGTTTAGTTTTAATGCCCCCCATTGTAGGCCTACCCCTGTGGAGATGGTCAGGTATCGCCCTTTACGAGATGTTAGCTCTGAAGGCCTGGCCTTGACCTATCAGCCCTCCCAGTGGCAAACAGTGACCCTTAGGCCCTTTTGGTAGCCTATAATATGGCTATATCAGCAGCCCTGGATGTTGTTGCTCCTGTCCGTGTTCACCCTCTCTCCCTTCACCCTCAGTCCCCATGGTTTGATGGGACCTTGAGGGAGATGCGGCTACTAGGATGAAGGCTAGAGCATTGCTGCCGGAGATCCCCCCTTGATGCCGACCACCTTAGATTGATGGAGCATTATCAAGCTTATCAATCTGAACTCACCCATAAGAAGGCAGAGTTCCTGTCCAGGGAGTTTGCAGCTGCTCAGAATCAACCAGCTCAGCTTTTTCGCACTGTAGACAGACTGTGCAACCCAGCCTGCCTACAAGTCCAAAAAGCCTTTTTGTAAATAGAGTGTGACAAACTTCCTTGATTCTTTGCAACTAAGGTGGCCAACATTAGGGTGGCACTCCATCCAGCACACTCTAAGGGTGTTGCTCTAGATCAGCATGTAGCCACTGCTCCTCAGCTTTCCTGGAGTAACTTTGACCAACCAGAATTCATGGATATCATGCAGATTGTCCAAGGTGCACACCCTACATGCTGTAGTTTGGACCTGGACCAACTTCTCTGATTTTGGGTTGCATTGATTCCATTGGTCCAGTCCTAGCATGGATAGTCTTGTGCTCCGTGGAAACAGGTGAGTTTCCAAGCTCCCTGAAGGAGGCGGTGGTAACACCCCTATTGAAGAAACTTCTTTGGACCCCGACTGCCATGCAAACTACAGACCAATCTCAAACCTTCCCTTTTTAGGGAAGATGATTGAGAAGGTAGTGGCCGTACAGCTGGAGAACAATTTGACCATCCATGATAGCTATGAACCTCTCCAGACCAGTGTTCAAAAGAGGCACAGTACTGAGACAACGCTGGTTCAAGTGCTCAATGATCTCCTGATGGCTAGAGTTAGGAAGAACCACTCCATCTTGGTTCTTCTAGGTCTCTCATCGGCTTTTAACACTGTGGACCATTGGATCCTACTTGAGCGCCTGCGGTTCATCTGTGGACTGTCGGGTGTAGTCCTCAGGTGGTTTACATCTTACCTCACTGGAAGAACTCGGAAAGTGTTATCCAGGGTTTATTCCTCGGACCCAGTTTCTCAGTCTTGTGGGGTTCCTTAGGGCTCAATGTTGTCTCCCATATTGTTTGCAGTGTACATGCTGCCCCTCAGAGACACTGTAAGAAGGTATGGGCTGAGGTTTCATTGCTACGCTGATGATACCCAGCTCTACCTTTCTTTTGCACCTGACCAGGATGGAGCTATCTTGGTCTTTAATAACTGCCTCACAGAAATCCAAGAGTGGATGGACTCAAGTTGGCTGAAGTTGAACTCAGAAAAGACAGAGGTGCTGGTTGTGGATCTGGTGCATCGAATAGGGAGGCCGGTTCATCCTCTGGGTTTTACCTTGGGGGTGTAACACTCCCGAACTCTGAAGAGGTACGTAACCTGGGGGTAATTTTTGATGAAGGGCTGACTCTGCACTCGCAGGTGTCTGCTGTCATCAAGTCCTCATTCTATCATCTGAGGAATATCTCCAGGATTAGACACCTTGTTCCATTCGGCTATCTTCCTTTACTGGTCCATGCCATTGTGTCCTCGCACTTGGACTATTGCAATTCCCTTTACCTAGGGCTACCTGGGGTGGAAATCCACCACCTGCAGCTGGTGCAGAACACAGTGGCCCGGCTTTTGACTGGAACTTCCCGGTCCAGTCATAATTCGCCAGTGATGCGCGGACTGCACTGGCTGTCAGTTCAGTGGAGGATCACCTTTGAAGTCGGACTTTTGACTTTTAAAGCCCTACATGGACAGGGCCTAGACTACTTGAAAGAGCTCCTGGTTCCTTACTGCCCAGGGCGATCCCTCCGCTCATCTGATGAGGGGTTGCTAGAGATCCTGAGGGTGTGCTTGAAATCTATTGGAGCCAGTGCATTTATGCATGTGGCCCCTACCCTCTGGAATTCTCTATCCCATCAGTTATGGGAGTGCATGACCATGGAGGGAATTAAACAGGCCCTGAAAACATATTTATGGTGTCAAGCATTTGGTGGTTAATTTCTTTATCTTAATTGTATCAGCTATTTTATATATTTTAAGATTTTGAAATGTCTGATGTGTTTTTAAACTTCGTTAGGCGCCTTGGTTTTTGAAAGGTGACATAGAAATAAAGACTATTATTATTATTATTATCATCATAACACAATGGTTAAGCAAATGCTACCTCTCTACATTGTACTAAGGTGTAATCAGCAACACTGTATACCTCAGACATTAACTGCACCTAAAACCGTTCAGGATTTATATTTAAACATATTTAAACTTGGACTAGACAGCTCAGTTTATCCCATGTGCAAACAGAGGTCTCACAATCTTACCTGAGTTAGAGCATTAATAGAAAAAATATGTAACCTTATATAGTAATGACCTCAGGACCCTTTTTTCAGAATTGTAGCTGGCTGTGTGCCAACTGCAATTCTTCATGGGTTGTTATCATTCCCTAATGATATATGAACTAAAAAGCGAGGGTAGATAGCCAAATAATTTTACTATGTGGGATCCATCCTGTCTAGTGAATAAAATACAGATAAGTGATGGCTGCAGTTTAAATTTAGAACGTATGATAAGGTTAGGAAGTACTCATTATGGGAACATTTGAAAGAGTCTAGCAGCAAACACACAATTATATTTTTGGTTGCCTGTGCAAAAATACATCTTATATCTGTATTTACAAAGTCCAGCAACATTAAACATGCTAATGTAATAGGAAATTAAGCAATATGTTTTATTTTTTAGCAAACATTCACAGTTTACATTGTTTGAGTAGTCCCCATACCCTTTTCCTTGAAGAACACACACACACACACACACATCTTGGATAAATGACCACATTCATATGTTTATGAACTGTAATTTACACTTTTTTTAGTGGCACATGAAGCTGGAAGACCTCATCAGTCACTTGGTGCTCCGCACACTTCCAGTGAAGAGTAAAATCCTTGTGCGGGCCAAGGAGATGATGTACTTCCTGAGTTGATACCCAAAGGCTCATGAGTAATGAAGTAATGTGCCTGGGTGGCAAGCAACTGCTGCTATCTGGTTTTGCCACACCTGCAGACAAGCCCAATTAAGTTGGACTCTGACCCCTCCTGCCCCCCACAACTGAAGTCTGGGTCTTGAAATCTCAAAGGCCTCTTGCTGAGCAAGGACGATGAGCCTTTCAGAATAATTTGACTCATCCCCATTTTCACCGGTGTACCATTGGTCTGCAAGACTTCCAAGCTGCCAAAGGATGGATGCAGTCTATACTCCTCCAGCAGCTCACTCTAAATGTTGTTCCAAGACCTAACAGAAAGAGTTCAACAACAAGTCTCATTCATTATCCTATAAATGCACACTGTCCTTGGCATAAAGTCCCTGGCTAAAGGAGTTAATGTCCCAGTGCCAAACCACAGTTCCCCCAATGGATTCCTTAAATGGCCATATTTCTTTGGTGATGCAGATGCATACTTTCTCCACAGCTTTACAGTCAATTAAGTGCCACCAGTCAAGCAGCTGAATGATGATAGACCAAATGATTTTGGTCATTGGCCATTGGTCTTTAATAGACTGAAAGTGTTCCTTAATCCACAAGACCAGATCCACTGTTTTCTGGAGTTCCAGGTCATTCCCACCAAGATGAATCATGAGGATTCTGGTGAAATCCCTTGTCAATCCTCCACCACCAGCCTAGGGAGACGTTCCACTCAGAATATACCTCTCTTACCCATCCAGTGAATCTGGCCTTCTCCCATGGAATCGATAGGTTCTTCCCCCCAGGCTGATTCTCTGAACTCTCCCCTGCCCTTTGGATGAAGGAATGTCTACAGATCCACACCTGCTTGAAGCCCTCAAGGGAACCTACAAAACAGCAAAACATTGTTAGAGCAAAAGTGGATGGATATAGAGTAAGAACACTTGGGACCTCCAACACCCCATGGCATGGATATCACCATCTGAAAACTCCTGGGTCCTGGTGGTCATTGCCACCCCAATCCTAAAGGAATGGGTGTTGTATTCCTCTGTATTCAGGCCAGACCACTGGACCACCAACTCCAATATGTGTCTGAATTAATAGCCTATCACAGGTTTGCCAGTTGCATGCCAGGCTGACAGCCATGCAAGTGGCCACCAAGGATTGTATGTCCTATCTGATTCAGCTGGACCCTTCATTGCACACCAGCATCCAATACCTGCCTGGTCAGTTTTGCTCTGGTGCCACTGGACAAAGACCCCCTCCATAGTCACTGTGACGTCTGAGTCCACCAGGCTCGATGAGGCCCTTGTTTGTGCAGCTTGCACCAATTTGGTGACCCAGAATACTCCACAGAATGCCAGAGCAAAGCGATCTTAATTAATGTGTCCTAATATTCATATCAGCAAACTGTTGGGAGGGCTGCCCACATCTGTTTGAGAATTGCTGGGGTAACTGGGTTCTAGGGATCTGATCGCTTGGTATGGTTCTTACCACACCCTTCAAGGACATTCCAAACCTTGAAAAAACAAGCCATGTCCATGGAACCCCAAACTCAGGAGAACCATGACAGGCCTGCCAGGTCCTACCCCACAACCCTTGGAGTCCGGCGCCACCATTTGGCTTCCATTATGTAGACACAGAGTTGGTCAGCCATAATGCACCAGCTGTTTGGCCATCTTGCCTCTGCTCTTACTGCATGGTAATGTTCCATGCTGTGCCAGTAAGCTGCTCTGATACAGGGAGCAATAGCATTACCTATACACTCCCAGGTCTCAAGGTCACTGCCTTTCACAGATATGACAGGACTGGTTGTGGATTCTGTTCCACAGCTGGAACTCACTCCCTGAATTTCTGCCACACTGAAAGAGATAAAGCACCAGAAATACCATCCTCAATGCCAAGAACATGTACAGCTCTAAGATGGACATTCAGCAGTATGCATTTTAGTAGAAATAGCCTCATGAGGTCACTCAACAGGCCTTGGCCTCCAATGGCACATTAAAGGTATGTACCACTCCCATATTGTGTGACTGAAAAATTACCTTCTTATTTCTCAGTTTAGAGACCAATGTACCAGTGATGTAGTGCTAATTTTAGAAGTTTGTGGTCTCCACAAACCATGTTCTCACTCAACCTCCCACAGACAGGGGGTCTGGGAGCCGACTAGGCCTCCCAAGCTATCAGGTTTTAGATGCATTCTGGTGCATTTTGAGGGTCATTTGGATACTATTTAGCTTATTTTAAAGCTTTCTTTAACTTGTTACAAGCAACCAATGTCACTATCTAAATAACTAGCATTATTCATTTTCTTAAAAAAAACACAGCAAAACTAAAGCTCCCTTCAAACACCCAACTATATGTCACTTCTCTTGAGTACAGTCAGAAGAATAAGAATAAATCTGGACTGTCATAGGACATTAAAAACAAACTCTAGTCAGAGCTGCTATGGCTGTGCAGAGCTTTTATCAGCACTGGAGTTTGTCATTTTCAAGGTGTGCTTATACTTGTATTACTAATTAGTTTGCAGTGTTATAGTATTTCATAAAAATTAAGCAATATAGTCCAACACAGAGGGCATGGTTATGAACAGGTTTGGCTGATAATGGGCTTGAAGCAAAGTTGAGTGAGTGCATATCCCAACAAAGTGTTTATCACATCAGCTGTTGTATAAAATGAAATGAAACTGGAGGGCATGGTGACTCACTGTGTGATATGATTTTGCATGCACAACAAGGTGATTACCATGTCAGCTGTTGTGTAGAATGACATGAAAGTAGATGACACGGTGACTAACTCTGATATTTTTTAGAGTGCCAAGCACACAAAAGCTGTGTGTGCAAATCATGTATTATGGACTAAGTAATTTATTCTGCATTTATTGCAACAGAACTAGAGCTGCAGCAATGGTGACTTAAAAATAATTTGTTTGCTTTTTTAGCTATTGAGCTTTTCCATGCTTTTGACTGTATCACTTGGCGCCTGAGATGTGGAACCTGTATGCTGCTTTTGGATGTATTTAATAAATGTTTTTTCCAGAATAAATGACTTAGTCCATTCCATCTGCGATGCATATGGATTATAAAGATTCAAGTGGACTAAGGTTTTAGGACTACTCACCCATTTTGCTGCATTCGCAGCTTTTGTGTGTTTTTCATTGCCTTACCTGAGTAAGTGCACCCTACAGCTTGTGACATTATCTTTGTCTGAAAAGAGCTACTGTTTTTCTTGTTTTCTATTATTTTGAGTGCCTCAGCACGTATGTCATATAGCAGGGAAATAAGTATCACTGTGCTCCCTACCTGTGATGTGTCTTTCTGCTGGTGGCTTGCTCATTTCCAGCATCTCTCGTTGTCCCTCTCTTTCTTTCCTGAAGTTCATAGATCACTGTGAAGCAGTTGTGCTGCTGGTACGCACCTCAGTGGTTGAGAGATTAACACAGAAATATTTATTTAAAAGGAAAAAATGCAGTGCAGTGAGAGCAACTAATGAGTCTGCCATTCCCAACATGGCGGCACCATCAGAACTGCACATGAGTGACAGTTTGAGTTGGTGCCACCATGTTGGGCATGGCAGCCATCACTGTTGCAGGAAAAAAAGGAGTACGTCACAATGGAAGTGTGTTTATGCAGCTCACCAAGGGGAAAGACCGCCTAAACAGCGCCAGTGGATATTTGACAGAACACTGTTGAGGCATACTGGACAGAGGTCCTGTCACGTGCTTCCACAGTGCTATTTTAAAGATAATATGACAGCATAATGTTTGTGGAGCTCCACCCACTTAGTCATAAAAAATGTGTTGAGGAGCACAGTGCAGGCTCTGTTCACAAAGTATAAAGGAAATCATTGTTTGCGCTCTCATAAAATGTGCCCCATATCATTACTGGCAGGTACTTGCACCCAGTGTTGGAAGTACAGTTTTTGAGTTTTGGGAGCTACAGGGGCCTCTAAGGGCATTATCGTTAAACTGAGCCACTACCACCCTTCCCATTATAAGTCAATGGCAATGATGCATGACATACTGGGCTCACTTCAGAGCTGGGGAGGGGGGGGAAGCCCTGACAAGCCCTCCTGTAATTCCAGAACTGCTTGTACCTTGTGAATCACCCCATTGCTGTAGGTTTCAGCAAGTTGGGCAGCTGTCATTATACAGCAAACCAAGACCTTTTGCAACAGAAAGCATTTGGGACCTGGACCTTTGATTACTGCCATTCCACCAGCTAAAACATCAGCAAACAGTATTGTTTACAAAGTGCAAATACCTGCCACTAAAGAAAAAAATCCATAATTCAGGGCATAATTTAGGAGAGCAGAAGGAATTATTTTCATTAGCATCTCCCTACTGTACATGTTCTCTGCATTCCAAGATTTAAAAAATGCCAGCCAGTTTATTACTGATTAAAACACAAAAGTGCCCTTGTAACATTTTATTTCAAGGGCCCATTTCATTTCTGTTCATGCCCTGTGGTATTTTGGAGAGATACACTAACATATTTGTCAGGTCAAAGAGCTCTTATAATGTATCCCCTCCCCCCCAAAAAAATTTGAAAGAGGTGAGGGTCAAGCAATAAAAGCACAACTTGCATCCCCTTGTCTGATACTGGATTCCTACCTGTTTCACTTTTCTTTTTTCCTTTCATGCTCCCTTGTTTACTTTTTGCAGCACAGCACTGGAGAACCAGGGCACTGCTTTTAACATGGTGAGACCACACACCTCCGCTTTACTGTAAATACTAAGTTTCAGCCCAGAGGCAAAAGTGAATTTACACTAACAAAAATATCACCGTCTTATGTCTAATAGTCCTGGCAGGAGGTTGGGTTCTGTTAGTCATGCTGATCTCTCCATGCAAACAGATTATGTGAGGATTGAGCAATGAGTTCCTTAATTCCAAAGCACATTTATTTTCTTATTTATTTAGTTATTTATTTACTTACTTATTCTCAATTCTCAATCGACTTTTCAACAGCACTGTTGCACAGTCTGCCAATGCGAGGTTAGGTATATTATTCCGGCACAGGAAACACCTAACCCCAGAAGCACTGGCAGTGGCCATCCAAAGCTCCATCATCAGCATCATAGACTATGGTCTTATCATATATGGGTCTGCAACTACCTCTGCTCTCAAACGTATCACAACCTCCTTGAATAAGGCCTGTCATCTCATCACTGGCTCACATCGCCGTACCCACACATGTGACCTTTATTCCCAATCTGGATGTATTCAACTGGACAAACACTTAGAATACCAAACCTGCATCATGGCCAAGAACATTATAATGGTTCTGGCCCCACCTGGTGTCTGTGCCTTCCTTTAGCCTAGACATAGAAACGTCACTACAAGGAGATCCAATTCCCATCTATTACATATCCCACGATGTCGCACGACCCAAGGACAAAGATCATTCACCTATCGGGCATCAAACTGGCTCAACTTTCTTGGCAGCGACATAGTGACCACTCCAACACTCGGCCTCTTCAAGTCCAAGCCGCGCCTCTCACTGCTTGTATCCTGTGATTGCCCATCTTAACATTTCTACTGTTCCAGCTGCACATGCCCCAGCACCCAGCACTTACAATCAGTCTTTGCACCTCTAGCACCTTACCTGTCATATTCCCTCGACAAGGCCCCCTCTGGCTGTACTGTCTCCCCCTCCTCACCCTCCCCCCCATATCTCCACTCCTGCCCCTGCCCCAACCACCTCCTGTACTCCCCCTTACCCCCTGCACCTTCTTCCCTCCTCGATCCCCTACCCTCACTTCCCCACCACCCACCCCCCTTCCTTTGTTTTGCTCATAGCTCAAGTCTTTGTACTGGTTATTACCTGTCTGTAAGTCAATGACTGTATATTTTTAACTAAAAATGATGACTGTTGCACATGCTGACTTGGAACCTTTGTAAAAGAGCCTTGGCTCAAAGGTATTGTAATCCTAGATTGAAATAAATAAATAAATAAAATAAATAAATAAACATACCACACCACTTCACCACCTCTCCTGCAACTTGCTGCATGGTCCACACCAAAATGGAATGTTCAGCCTCCATCCCTATCCGCCCTAAATCCTCCAACCCCATGTTGTTTCCCATCACAGCAGGAACCCTTACTCCAGCAGGCATGTACTCAGAGTCAGGAAAGCATGTATAGCACACATCTAGCCATGGAAGAAGGTAGGAGCAGCTTGAGGTAGGTAAGCAAGTAGCCAGTGTGATTTGCAAGGAGTGGACAGTTTTTCCCTGTTGTCTTGACCCACCCACCTCCCAATGGTAGAAGTTGATGCCATTACAGTTAACTTCCTATTTATGGGGATGGTTGACTTTGCTTGCCTGCCCTCAATGTAAGAGCCATCCCTAACCCCACTGTAGAAGTTGCTGTAATAGGGAGGAAGCCTCCACCACACCCAGAACCAATGCATGAAGCCTTTAAATTTTATTCTGGCCCTCCAGCATGTTATGGGCGAGTTGGGACCAAGATTCAGTTCTGGGTCTCTCACGTGGCAGAGCGATGCACAACAAGTCAGTGCATCTGGACCAGGCTCCCTTCATTTATTTCAACAGAGTCCCAAAGACTGAAAACAATACTGGATGAGATCCAGCCAGTAGGGTGCATAATGATGTAGTAACTCATGGCACCAAGAAGTGATTGAGTAACCCGGAAGACTGCAAATCAGCTTGCTGCCCCACCACTCCTTATAAGATGCTGAAATGGTGCCAGCCGATTTAACAAAGAGCTCCCCTAATGCAACCAGACTGGAGTGTGGCCAGAGGATTCATTCAAACATATTTCCATATAGTTTCAGGATGCTCCCACATGGATTTATGATAGCAGAAGTTTCTCTCCCATGGTTTTGACCTGTTATCTGAATTTACCCAGAGTGACCCTCACATGTGTGCCAACCTTCATGTACTTGGAATAGGTCTCACTCAGTTTATGCCTCAAACTTCCTTATCTCTTTAGTATATTATAGAATTTTAATTAAATATGTAAATCTGCAGTGTGTTTCACTGTGAGGTGGAGGCAACCCTGGTTTGTAGGTGGAGCTGAGACTTCCACTCAGGGTTAGCTAGGTGCAAGGTGCAACCTAAACTGTCTACAGTTCACAAGCAAAAGTAGGCTGGCCTCGCAAAATCATCAGACTCACCAATGACTCCATGTGATGTTAGCTGCTGAACATATCAAAAGTAAGAGAACTAGAGGGCATGTGCAGGCAGGTAAGTACAGCAGCAGGATGTGTTCCAGTGGAAATGTTGTCCCTTTTTTTCCCCATCAACTAGTTTAGCTCTTGGTCACCATCCTGCCTCCATCAACTCTGATCCCTTCAGCCCTATCACCCACCATCACTGACACTTGTATCCTCTGCCAACTTCCCCATAGAATAACCCTCATAACAGGGCCATCTCAACTGGTCAGGCTGCTCCAGAGCACAATCCAGATTGCAGAGAGGAGCCGGTTCAGTGGTGTTGGGAATGCAGAGGATTAGAGCTTTATTCAGCCAGGTCAAGACTTACCTCTGTTTCTCCACTTTTAAGCTGCCAGCAGTGTAGTGACACCAGGGGACTGAGTATGTAAGCCCACATAGAAACATAGAATTTGATGGTAGATGAGGACCACTTGGTCCACCTAGTCTGCCCATGTTCCCTACCTACTGTCACACCATAGACCCTACTTGATCTCTGGCTTTACCCCTCCCTTCTTGCTTTTAAGCTTTCCTTCTATTTAGCCTGTGCCTTCTTAAATCCCATTACAGTTTTTGCTCCAACCACCTCCTCAGCGAGGCTGTTCTAGGCATCCACTGCCCTTTTTGTGAAGACATGTTTTCTTACATTTTCCTTGATTCTAACTCCCCTCCATGTTCATTGCATGACCCCTTGTTCTTGTGCATCCTTTTCTCTGAAAAAGGCTTCCCTCTTGAACCTTATTTGTACCCTTCAGGTATTTGAAAGTCTCTGTCATATCCCCCTCTCCCTTCTTTTCTCCAATCTGTACATACTGAGGTCCTTCAATCTCTCCTTATAGGGCTTTTGATACAGATCAAGCACCATTTTAGTTGTCCTCCTATGGACTACCTCAACTCTGTCTATATCCTTTCAGAGATGAGGACTCCAGAACTCGACACGGTATTCTACTGTGGGGGGGGGGGGTCTCACCAGAGATTGATACAGATGTATAACCACCTCCCTCTTTTTGCTGGTGATTATCCTCCCTATTTATTTATTTGTTGATGTCTAGGATTACAAATACCTTTGAACCAATGGTTCCTTTACAAAGATTCGTGTCATACAAAAGATGACAGGTAAAACAAAGTACATAGTAAATCAAGCACAGATGGCAAAATAGAGCATACAAAAGCAATTATGAGCAGCAGAAGAAGTTAAGAAAAATAACAAGGGTAAGGGATCTAGGGAGGAGAATCAGCAAGGCTCAGGATAGGGGACAGTGTGAGCTGAGAGGGAAGGGAAAAGAAGATAACAGGGGAGGAGGAGAAACAGAGGAAAAGAGTGGGGATAAGGGAAGTAGAGGTGGAGGAATGGAAGCAGTCAGGGAAGGCCTTGTCAAGTATGAGGGAAGAAAGGTAAGTGGAGAAAAGGGGTTGGGTGTGTAAAGGGCAAATAAAAAGGGGATGATCATAGCAGGAATAAGGCTGCCTGTGTCAAGTGAGAGAGACAGAGGGCAGCACGGGTTCAGATAGTCTTAAAGAGGCTCAAGATAGGGGAAGAGGAGGAAGGGCAGGATAGGGAGAAGAGGGAGAGGGAGTGGTGGAGGGGAAGTGTTAGGCTGAGGGTAAGGGTGTGGGAAGAGAGTAAGAGTGGTGAGGAGGAGGGGAAAACAGGAAGGGGGACAGGGGGAGGGAGATTGCAACTGCAAGGCAGGAGTAAGGTGTATAAGGAGGGAGAAAGAGGATGGAATGGAGGACCAGGGAGGAAAAGGAGAGGGCAGGGCAAGAAAGTGGCGGGAGTGATTGCAATGCAATAGGGGGTGGCCTAGTACAGTACACAGTCACAGCTACTAAGGGTTGTAAGGTGTTTACAAAGCTTAAGTTTGAAGAGGCCTAGTTTAGGTTCATGTACAATTTTAGGAGGAAGCGCATTAATCCAGGTGGGGGGCCCTATAGCAGAAAGTGTGCTGGGTGTGGGAGGTTCTACAGAGTGGGACAAGGAATGTTTGTTTGGATGTACTGCGTGTGGAACATAGGTTAATAGAGGGCATTATGAGGGGCACGGTAGAAGGAGGTGTTAGGCCGAGGTAAATTTTCTTGGCAAACAAGCAGGTTTGGTAGTTGATCCTACCCTTAAGGTTAAGCCATTTTGTCTGCACAGAGGTCACATGTGTGCTTACGTCTGTCTGCTCCCGAGACCAATCTACAGGATTTGTTTAGTGCTACAGTGATTCTATTAAGGGTAATATAGGGTGTGGCACCATAGATGATTAAGCCATAGTCGAGGATGGAGATAATTGAACTGACAACTGCTTGCAGAAGGGCCTCCTGAGTCAAACAGTGTCTGTGCCAATACAAAACCCTGATTCTGGAGTTAACTTCCTGTGAGATCTTATTAATGTGCAGGGCATAGGTTAGGGGGCAGTCAAAAGTGATGCCAGGATATTTAAACTTACATACTTGCTCGAGGGGCTGGTCGAGATTGTTAAGGATGTTTAGGCAGGTGGAGTTATGTCTGTTGCACAGGTTTGAGAAGAGCATAACTTTTGTCTTCTTATAATTCATTAGGAATTTATGTTGTGAGAACCAGGATTCAACTGACAGGAAGTCAGCTTGCAGCGCATTTGAGAGAGGGGTGGGTTGTGAGTTGGATTCAAATAGAACCACATCATCTGTGTAGAGAACTAAGGGTTGCAGACTTGGGGGAGATTATTTAGGAATATATTGAACAGTAATAGACCAAGAATAGATTCCTGGGAAACACCTGAGCATTCAGGAAGGCTACTGAAGAGCATATCAGCAAGTTTAACTTGTTGGTAGCTCGTGAACCAACTTCACTTGATAGGCCGAGGGATGGAAATGTATTGAGCAGAAGCGGGTGGTTTATGGTATCAAAGGCCTTAGTGAGGTCAATGAATTTTGACCCTACTAGTTGGCCGTTGTTGAGAGCAGTAAGTATGTAGTTAATGAACTCAAGTAAGACAGTCATCGTACTATGAGCTTTTTTAAAACCATGCTGCTGGGGACATTGAATGTTATATTTGTCTAAGTAATCAGTCAGCTGGTCGGCCACTATCTGCTCAAGGGCTTTGGAGAGGGGCTGAAGGATCGATATGGGCCAGTAGTTAGAGAGCACATTTCTGACACCACTTTTATGTACTGGGGTAATGACTGCAGCTATCTAATGGGATAGGAACTACCTGAGGGAGAGAGATAGGTTTAGTGGTTTGGTAAGAGGTTTCAGGACAACATCAAGGGAGAGGTTTAATAATTTCATGTCAAGTGTATCACTACTGAATCGGGACTTGCCTTGTACCTTTTGAAGGTATTTTTTTGCTTCCATCAACATGACCCATTTGAAGAAGAAAGGGGACTCTAGTGGGAGAAGGAGAGCCAGTGGGGCAGCCCATTCCAACTGAGGCATTGAAGAAGTTTGGAGGACGAATGCAAGAAAGGTCAGTGAAGGCAAAATTGAAGGAGTCAGCTATTTGTTGTGAGTCCTGAACAGAGACTTCATCAGCTTTGATCATTGAGGAGGAGGATCTGTAAGGCTTGCTGATGAGTTCCTTTAATTTGTCCCAGAAGCATCTACTGTCACCATAAGAAATGATTAACTCATTTTTGAAGTAGTCAATTTTGGCTCTAAGCACTTCCTGTGTACATGAATTTCTGGTGGCTCTGTAGTTTTGTAGGTTTCTCGGATTGCCAGAAGTGTGGGCTCAACTCTATAGGTTATCTCTGTCTTTCATCATTTTGAGTAGGGATGGGGTGATCCAGCAGTTTGAGACACTCCTAGTCTTACACTTGCAAAGAGGGGATGAACCTGTCACGTGCAGTGTTAAATTGTGTTATAAAGTAGTTTAGTGCTGAGTCTATGTTACTAGAAAAGACTTGGGGAGGCCAATCACATTGTGACAGAAAGTCCAGGAATGGCCTTATGAGTTGTTTCTTAAGAACCTGGCGATAGGTAAGTTTGACGGGTGGGGCAGGGGGCCTTGTTTGACCAAGTGCAGATAACAGGGGAGTGGTCGCTAAGGAAATCTGGAAGCACAGTGGTGGCCAGGATTCTTTTTGGGTGTGTTGCAAGGATAAGATCAAGAAGGGTGCTGCTGCTTTTCTGTAAATTAAATCTCATAGGGGTTGCAACCATTTCAGAAATGCCAATGGCTGCATAGGCATCTTTATGGGGGGTGGCATCAGCAGACAACCAACTGATGTTAAAGTCACCTAAAATAGTAGTCTCAGCCCAGTTCGGTATGCTTTCAAGATAGTCTAGGACCATATTAATAATGGATACCTGGTCATGTGGGGGAATGTAGACCAATAGTATGGTTAGAGTCTTGCCTAGGCTGCCAAGGAAGAGTCTAATTGATAGTACTTGTGAGTTATTGGCAGAGGTTATTGCAAGGAGTGATTGGTACTTGAAGGAGTTCCTAAGGTAGATTGCACACCCACTGCCCTTTTTACCAACCCTGTCCTGGAATAACCAGTGAGGGAGATAACAGAGTCTTATCTCCCTATGCACCCTAGCATTCCACTGGCTCTCCACACTGCCTTGTCACACTGTTTGACCACCTTTAGGTCATCAGATATGATAACACCCAGGTCTCTTTCCCATTTGCTGGTTGCCACATACATGCAAGCATCCTCCAGCAAGTCTGTGCACAGAGTGATGCTCCTAGTGTTCCACCCTCTGGCCTGTATACCATGTAGCAGGCATAGCGAGGAGCGATCTGATCTCTCCTTTCAAGAGAGAAGAGCAGCTCTGGATAACCACTATACTTTACATACGCCTCCTTTATACACTCTTACCGCATTGTTACAAATTCCCAATACTACATTGTACAATCATGACTGCCCACTCCGCTTGTTTCAATTCACTTTCCATATTCCTTGTGTTACAATTTTTCTAGCTCCCTTAACTACATAGGATATACTGTCTTACATTGTTCTCAAGTATATATTTTCCTTTCTACGTCAACATTGTATAGTACTTCAGACAATATGATGTTCCTCTTCTTCCATTATGATCATATGCAGTTGTATATTGGAGGATGATGTTTACCTGTTTACACCTTCTGTAATATTAACAATAAAAAGATTAACTGGAAAAAAAAAAGAGGAGGGCAGTCCCTCCTACACTCAATCTTCTCCCCCAGGTGGCTCCCATGAGACCAGAGCTCACTCCTGAAGCTGGATTGCAGTATAGCAGACAGTAGTGGTACTGCCATGCCACCATACCAACATGAATGTTACCAGGTCAGTATGTTGTTTCAATGATAGCACAGAAGACATTGCGCTGTGTAAATGTGAAATGCATTGAAAGTGACAGGGGTAATACAGAGGTAGTGAATTACCGCTACCCCTGTCACTGTCTGCAGAGCAGAGGAAGGGTTGAAGAAGTGTCAGGTGGTGTGCCTGGCCAAGCTGCACCAGTGGAGTGGCTAAGGCACAAGCACCTGGAGCTGTGGAGACCTGGGGACCAGGGTTCCCCGGCCATCTCCCCATATTGCGATTTTTGTTTTGCTCACAAAATTTCCCCTCCAGAGTTTCTTCTTATCCCTGAGGTCCACACCCTTTGGAGCTGATTATAATAATTCTGGGGTGGGGTGGGTGGGAGTTCCCCATAAAAACAAAACCGTATATTTTTTTCATTCATTCCTTTGGTGTCTGTGGCATTTTGAATCAGTCAGTGTTTTTACTGACCTTATTTGCATAGACGGTATTTTGCTTGCAGTATAGTTTGGTGCACTGTTTTTGTTTGCAGGGTTTTGACCCCATGCCACATGAAAATGTTGGACAGTACCTTGACCTCTTTATTCTGTTTTAGTTGGCACTTTATCGACTGTCTTTAAGATACCCTTTTTTCACAATTTGATCACGCTTTGTTTTTACATTGAAACAATCCTTGGGGTTTCATCAATATTCCAGCAGCTCATTACAACTCATTGCCCCATATGGTCAAGGAGCAATGTCTGTTATGTGCTGGTTCACCTTTCTTCACACCAAAGTTATGTTAAACAGGGAGTGTTCAAAAACAGCTGAGAATACTGATAAGAACTTGAGGAATGCTCCCTTTATTACATCAAATTTTAAAAAGTTCTAAAACACATTCAAAATGGGGAGAAAGGGTAGAGGAAAAGGATATCATACATGACAAGTGATAAGGGGCGGTACAAAATGGAATTAAAAAATAAAGGTCAAAATTTCTGGTGCTCTCTGACTGGGTCGATATGAACATATGAAATTTGTCAGCAGATAAAGGTCTAGAGGTCTAGCAAGTCTGCTTGAATGTGCAGCTAGCACCCCTTATTCTGCAGCAGCCTCTCCCTTCCACCCTTCCCCTCCATTGACCTTCCCCCTTGCCCTGTCCCAGTCCCTATTGAAGCAGTCCATTGTGCTTCTGGATACCACTTCTGCTGGTAACACATTCCACCCAGCTACCACCCTCTCTGTAAAAAAGTGTCTCCTCATCTCCCTCCTGAACCTTCCTCCCTCCAGTCTCATATCATGGTCTCAGGTGTCCCTCCCCTTCCTTGCTTTGAACAGCCCCTCTGTATCCATCTTGTTTATTCCTTTCATGTGCTTAAAGGTTTCAATCATGTCCCCTCGTCCCTCCTCACCTCCAGCGAGTACATGTTCAACTCCCTCAACCTCCTCTCATACGATAAGTCCCCAGTCCCTTGATCATCTTTGTCTCCCTGCGCTACACCCCCTCTAGTAACCTAATGTCCCTCTTCAGACACAGGCGCCAGTACTGCATACTGTACTCCATGTGTAGTCTAACTAATGACCTATACAGTGGCAGAATCACCGCCTCCCTCCTCTAGGATATAACCCTTGCAATGCAACCCAGCATTTTGTTGGCCTTTGCAGCTGCCTTCCTACATTGTGCCGAGTTGTTCATTGACCCTGTAATGAACACCCCAGATCCATCTCCTCCTCTGTCTGGGCTAGCTGCACTCCCCCCAGCTGGTAACTCCACCTTGAGTTCTTCACCTCAAAATGTAGCACCTTGCACTTTTTGGCATTAAACTCCAGTTGCCAGGTGTCTGAACAGGTTTCCAGCTTTTCCTGATCATCCTGCAACCCCTGCCATACTCCTAGGTCATCCACCACTGCTCCCATCTTGGTATCATCAGCAAACAGACTGATCTTGCTCTTGATGTTCAATGATATATGTGCAATGAATATCTCAAACAACACTGGTCCCAACACCAACCCTTGTGGAACACCACTCATCACTACTCTTGGGGATAACAGCTCCCCACCCACCACCACTCTCTGTTGCCTTCTCTGAAGCCAGTTCCCTACCCATCTCACCAGCTTTGCACCTGCCCCTGTGCCTCTTAACTTACTTCCAGGCCTCCCATGTGACACTGACTCAAATACCTTACTGAAGTCCAGATACAGGACATTTACTGCATGGTCCTTGTCCAATTGCCTCATTACCCAGTCATAGAACTCTACCAGGTTGGTTTGGCAGGATCTGCCACATATGACGCCATGCTGTCTGCTGTCCCGTAGTCCTTTGGCCTCCAAGATGGCCACCAGCCTCTCCTTTAGGATAGTCTCCATCAGCTTACCCATGATGGATGTGAGGCTCACTGGTCTGTAGTTTCCCGGTTCATCCTTGGAGCCACTGTTGTGGAGGGGCACCACATGAACCATCTTCCAGTCCTGAGATGTACACTCTGAGTGTAGTGAGGCATTAAATAGGTCTGCCAAAGTTCCCACAAGGACCTCTGCCAGCACCTTCAATACCCTGTGGTGGATGCCATCTGGGCCTGGTGCCTTGTTCACCATCAGTGCCATCAAACCCTCCAGAACTCTGCCCTCCATGATTTCCCCATCTGTCACCCCCTCTCCCCCTGTTTCTGCCATTCCTCTCCCCTTGGGTATCACCCCCCCTTCTCCTTAGTAAATACCAAGCAGAAGCCATTTAGCGCTTCTGCCTTATCGCACCCTGCTTCCACCCAACCCACCCTCCTTCCTAATCCTTACTATGTGGTCCTTACAGTTCCTTTTCTCCATGATGTACCTAAAGAAGTCCTTCTCCCTCTTCTTAATGCCTTGTGTCAGCCTGAGCTCCATAGATGCATTGACTCTCCTTACTGCCCTTGTCACCTCCTTTGATTCCTTCAGGTACTCCTCCCTGTTCTCCCCCTCCCTGTTTTCATGTACCTCCTAAATGCAGCTATTTTCCTCCTTACCTTTTCATTGACCTCCTTGCTCACCCAGCTCAGTTTCTTAGCCCTATTCTTCTTGCTCTGGGCTTTGCTGCAGGTTCTGGTTGCCTCCACTATCCCCAGCTTTATGAGCTGCCACCTCTGGTTGTTTACCATACTAGGTTGAATTCTGGGCAGGTACCCTTTTACCTCTTCCCCCATTATTTCACTGTGATGACAGTGACCTTAAAAATATCCATTGTGAGAACAGTAACAACAACATTTTTTGATATGTTGCTATTACTGATGTCACTAGCCAAGATATATTTTATCTTGTCATCTTTACCCCCACTTCTGTTTTGTGTGTGTGTGTGTGTGTGTGTGTGTGTGTGTGTGTGTGTGTGTGTGTGTGTGTGTGTGCGTGTGAGTGCATGCGTGCATGCATACGTGTGTGTGTGTGTATCTATATCTATATAAAAAAAATCTCAATAAAAATACCTAGAGGGAAAAGTAATACACCATTATGCTCACTGAAATGGGGAAAGAATTCACTGCATTACATCTTTTTTTTGTACAGTGGTGGGTGAGCAAAGTCAAAATGCTAGAGTAATAGGATGGTCTGGCAACTAGTAATAGTAAAAGTATTCAAACTTTATTTCTATAAAGGTAGATTTTACAAAACACATTATTGGTCAAAGACCCATTTTCAAGATGGACCTGTTTCAAATTACATTTTAGAAAAAGTTTAAAATTTTAAATAAATTACAGACAAAACATACTCTCAATAGCAGCTTACATATACCCAAAAGTAGAAATTTTAACAAACAAAGCAGACTACCTCAACTTAATCATTACACATACATTTCGTGTTTAAATCATATGTAACAGACTTCATAAACTGTTTAGTTTATTGTATCTGTTTTGACTAATTTTTTATTGGGTCCCATAGTTGAGTGACTTTAGCCACAAATGTCGTATCTCCAAATCTGTTACACACTTTAGGTTTCACATACTTATTGCTTTTATTGTCCCATAGGTTATAATTATATCTATATTCAGCCAGTTTCAATTTTGCTGTAAGGTACTTGGGTTTATTGTAGTGTACCACCCCATGTATCTGATTTAACCATTTCAGTTCCCTTTTTTGTTTCAAAGATGGCCATTGTAATCAAGGCCCCTAGAATTCTACGGCCGCAGAATTTTGCGCAGGACTTGCAATCTACCGCAGAACTTCTAGTGGAAGTGCAAGAATACACTCTTCTTGGGATTTTTTATTAATATTTCTGTTTATCCATATAATTTGGTTCCCTTCCCCTCTTTTTATATCCAAACCCCCCCATATGCTCAGAATGTGATGTTATCATTGCTATAACATCATACATTAGCTAACAAAATGGCTGCATTCCATTTACCACAGCTCCCACTGCCAGAGATGGTGGCACAGCACATCATGCATGGTGATATTTGTTCAACCTGTACTACAGCCTAATACAATTTTCAGTCTTACATTATTGTGCTAGGGCTAACTTAAACAAAACCTTGTCAGTAGCACAGACTTGTTAAGTCCATACCTCACTTTGTACAAACCTATTTGTGCTTTTAAGGTATAGAGATGCCATCTGAAATGAATAACTGGTAAAATGAATTTAACTGTTATTTTTAAGAAAAATAAAGTAATTATGCCCAGAAAAGTGGAATATAATAATGTGTAGACCTGTTAAATAAATAATTGCACTGTAAGCATTTTTGCCAGGGTAATTGATTACATATTATCATAGGTTGATAGAATCACCTAAAAGTTATGGAGAAATGTGTGCAGGGACAGCTGTTGGGCCAGAGGGTAGCATGCTGTGTTTCTGTGCCAGCAGCTCAGGTTCAGAGATCAGCTCTGGGAGCTGGCTGGGCAGCACAAGGATTGGTTGAACACATCACTGCTCAGAGCCTGGGAAGGTATGGTGCAGTGTTCTGCCACATGGTGGACACAATGTGATGGGCTGGAGAGCTGTATCTCACAATTGGTTCACATGCATGTCATGGCCTGATGGCGTTACGCAGTAAGTAGGTTGACATGAAAAATGAGTTTTGCAATAACTATTCCATTTCCAATGGGACCTGTATGAATGAGTATGCAAATTCATGGAAATTAAAAAAAAATATATATATATATATATATATATATATATATATATATATATACACACACACACACACACACACACACACACATATACATTTGTATGTATGTTACAGACTGCATATAAATATACAAGTGATACACAGTGGGAACCTCATGAGTGGTGTAGAAAGCACATACAAATATATGTGATAGACAGGGAAACCTCATTAGTGGGATAGATAGCATGCATATAGAAATACCTTATTTATCACATAAGATCCCCTCTGCATATGTCATTTATGCAACGGGCTAGGACCTTAAGGGAGAGACATTTGTTTTGCTTTTTTAGGCATAAAATTATTTTTATAAGTCTGTTATTTTTTGAACTAGTGTTACTGTGCTTTCCACCATCCTGATTGCTATAACCACTGCCATGAAAGTGAAGTCAGTATGACAAGCTGACACTGTGATGTGGTAGTTTGTTAATGCCGCAGAACTTCCACAAAAATTACAAACCACTGCCACAGAAGTTCTACGGCAAATGGTAGTCTTGCCGCAGAACTTGGTTTCACTGTGCCGCAGAAAAGTAGGGGCCCTGATTGTAATACAGTTAACATACCTCAATGGTGAGTGCGATATTCATGTTTCAAAATTAATCTAGCCAAATTATTATATGATACTTGTATCGCTTTTAAGCTTGTTTTACTAGCCATAGCATAAATATGACTTCCATAATCTATGCAAGGTAAGATTGATTTACTATATCCAGTCTCGTTTTTTTATTTATGCAGTGGCCAGATTGTTGGAAAGCACCTAGTTTTTTGTTTGCCTTAATTACTAGCTCATTTATGTGTGAATCAAATTTTAGATTTTCATCCAAACTTACCCCTAAGTACTTATAAGTTTCCACCTGATGAAGAAATGTGTTACTTGATGTTTTTATTTGAATTTTACATTGGGGACATGATTTTTTTTTTTTTGCTTTGGAAAAAAGTCATCAATTTCATTTTTTTATTATTATTAAGTGCAAGTTTAGACTGGTATAGCCAATTCTCCAGCTTACTGAAATCTTTTTGGAGACAAGACTCCATTTCCTGGATGGTATTTCCATAGGCTAGTAAAACTGTTTTGTCTGCATACATTCTAGCTGCTGAGTAATCTGCTACTTTAGCCAGTTCGTTTATGTAAATGATAAATAACAGTGGCCCTAAACTTGAGCCCTGTAGGACTCCCCTCTTAACCAGGGCTGGTCCAGATAGGGAGTCTCCCACTTGCACTTGCTATAACCTTTGGGTCAGGTATGATCAAAACCATGGAAGGGTTTCCTCGTCCATCCCCATCCCCAACATTCTATCAAATAGAATGGCATGGTCCATGGTGTTGAAGGCTTTGGAGAGGTCCATGAACACTGTGCCCACTGACCTGCCCCCATTTAAATGGGTAATGATGGTATCTACCAGGTTAGTGAGTGACTTGTCCATCGAGTGGCCTTTATGAAAACCAGACTGGTAGCAGGTCACCAAGGAGTTTTCCTGGGTGCTGGGCTAGGGCACATGGCTTAGAATGCCCACATTTATACCCATCAGACAAATCTTGAGTTTCAAAATATCAGATATATTTTGAAAGAGCTAGTACTCCATCAAATGGCAGCATAACAATTAACATTTATTCACCAGCCAGGTGTCACTGAGGGTTGGTGTACTGGATGCCACAACTCGTGCCATGCCAGTGACCCAGGTTCAGGAACGAGCCCAGGTCATTGAGTGTTGGCAGGGGAAGGGAGAGATCAAGCATGCATTGGACTGCTCTCTCTTCCTGGGGAGGGTTGTAGGGGAGCTACCGCTCATGAGCGGTCCCTGACAGTGGTGAGGGACACACAGCATAGTGGTGGTTGTGTCAGCAAGGGGGGTGGAGTTGTGGCACAACATCACCTTGCTCAACCACACTCCACTGGAGCCAGACAACACCAAGCAGCAAAAAATCCCTCACTCCCAGGGATAGGTGATGGCATCTCAGGCTCCACTGTCCACACTCCAATGCCAAACCCATTTTCCTCTCCTGGAGTTGACTCATGGCCTGACACTCTACACTGTAGAAAGAGAGCCCTAGGCGCATAGGGCGTCCCTTCCTCCGGAGGGGGGGATTAGATCTGGGGGTTGTGTCAGGTTACATGAAAGGAGGGGAGCTAGGAGGCCTTAGGCAGGAAGTAGAGATGTGGAGTTCTGAGGATGCCAGAGAGAGTTCCCCAGGGCTCAAATGGGTGCAGAAAAAGAGTTCTAAAAAACAATCAAACAAACAAAAAAAAAAACAATTAACATTTATTAAATCCGTTTTGAAAGCAGTAAAGGTCACTTTTTATTTCCGAAGTGTCTTTTCTTTCTTCTTTGACAAGTTATAAAAAGTATGTTGTCAAGTGCAAGACAACACTTTACTTGAAGGCTGAAGGCTGATGAATGGCATAGGGTCATTATGTCATATGACATAACAGTGCAGCAATATACCGCACTGTAAATACAGCGGATACATTTTTGCTGCTCATACAAATTGCCAAAACACATTTTGGCTAAAGAAGCTAGTGGCTACTTTGTTTTCTGTGGGGGGCTCCATCCCATGCTCCCCTTTGAAAAGGGTCACAGGGGGGCTGTGCCCTCCAAACTCCCCCCATTAATAAAATCAACCCTGGGGGGGTTCAACATGGAGACAGGGAGAAACACCCCCAGGGGAGAAAAAAATACACTGCACAATGTGGTTTCACAAAGTTTGGGACCAGGATTTGAGCCCTGTTCCACAGATGCATAGTGCCCTGCACTGCTGTGGCTCATCCCTCTGAGCCAAGGTGGCAGCTCGGCGAGCCACCTCCTCATCAGAGATCATGACCTCCACGTCACTCCTCTTCCTCCCCATCCATGTGTGACAGGGTACAAAACCTTGTGCAACATATGTGCCTTGCATGATTTTGTACCCTGTAGCACTAGTACATTGTGCTATATGTTCCGCATGGTATTCCATGCATGGTTCTGTCTGCAACATATTGACCCAGTTAGCTGGCACATCATGTTTTCCCCTGCTAAATTACATATCTCAGTACACTCACCTCAATCCTCCTTTCCAGGCTGATTATTAATTCAAATTGTGGCAGCTGAGCTCTGACCAACTGTCTAACTCACCCAGTCCTGGGCCTGGCAGGCAGACTAGCAGTCCCGATTTGTGAAATTAAAATTATCCTCAGAAGCTCACATAGCACAAATTCTTTTGTGCTGCGGGATCTGTGCCAGAAAAAAGAATGGGCCCGCTGCACTAAAATACAAAACAACACAGCCACCTCCTCGAACTCGTCCAATCGCTACCTCGCAGTCATACCAGAAAAGAAAAAAAAACAGTGGATGCATACGCTGCTTGTGTGATGCTACAATGTATGCACACAGTGCATGAAGTTACTGGCTGAATCCCTCCAAGAATGTGTCAAAATCAGCAGCTGGCAGAAAGGTGGGAGAGAGCTAGGTGGGAGTCTGGAAAACTCAGAACGGCATTAGATGCTCATGCATCGAGTCTAAGAACTATATTTTACATAAAAAAACATAACTGAAGACTTTAAGAAGTATGGGAGCAGTGGTCCCTCTCAATATGAGGTAAGGGATTGCCGTTCCCATGTGACCCCACAGGATTACACCCCTGCCATGTACACAAAGCCACTACAACTGGGAAGAATTCCAACAGTATTATCTACTTGTGGAGCCTGGCAGATGTCAATGTGGAGGGCTATGCCACAATACACCATTCTCTCTGAAAGTATGCCCTGAAACCTTGCCCTCCTAATGTGCCTGTGAACAGTTCTACCTCCTGGCTGTCCACTGTCTCTGGCATCAATTACATATCACTGGAATGAGCAATGAATGTCTGCCAAACCTGCAGATCCTCTCAGAAACTCTGTATCAATTAAATCTGGTGGTGAGGCTTCCATGTGCCAGACCCCACCTTCACCATCTGCTGAAAGAATGTCCTCCCCATAGGGATCACCAGGTAGGCAAAGTTGATTTGTCCCTCTATCAGCTGTAGCTCCTGTAGGGTTTCCTTTTTCACCACTATGGCCTTGCTCAAAAGGCTTCTGGAAGGTCAGTCTTATCGTGGAGCAAGTGACATTCCTGCCTCACTGCATTGATCTCTAATCCCTGGAATAACACCACTGAGCTTGGTGCCTCAAATTTCCCATGAGCCAGGGGAATGCCAAAGAGACTGCACAATATCATGAAGACGGCAAGTTTTTGCTGCAGGATGGAGAGTGCGCTGGCCCTAAATGTCTGAAAGACATTAAGATGGGGTAGTTATGGTATTTCACTAACCAAGCTGAGGCTCAGGCAACCAGCCTCTGTAGAGATACCATTCCTGGATTTAGACCATGCATCCTGTGCTTCCGAACTTTATCCTACTGCAATCATGGGAGCAGCATAGGTGAGGGGGAGAGATAGACAGCATCGGACTGGTGCGGGTAAACTTTTGCAAAGAGTAAATGGATATATATTTTTTTTCAAGGACAGAGTGATTTCAGCATGAATTATATTAATGCAGTCTGAAAAAAGAGAACCCTGAACTGATGTTAAAGGAAAACTAAATAAATTATATTTCCATGCCAGCTATGCAGATGTCCTGTGACATGAGGGCAGTGTGTTGACACTTCAGGGTGTTTCTTTTATCAGACCTGTTTGATGTCACAGGACATCTGCACAGCTGACACAGGAATAGGATTTCTTTCAGTTTGCTTTAAAATCCTTTTAGAGTTTTTCTCAGACTACCTTAATATCATTCACGTTGAAAGCACTCTGTCTTTGAAAAAAGAATCCATTTACTCTTCACAAAAGTTTGCTGTCACCAGTACGATGCTCGCTGTCTATCTCTCCCCCCTTCTCCTCTGCTACTCTCACAATTGCAGTAGGATAAAGTGCAGAAGTGGAAGATAAGTGGCCATAACCCAGGAATGGTGTATCTACAGAGGCTGCTTGCCTGAGCATCAACTAGGTCAGTGAAATATCTACCCTCTCTAAATGTTTTTCATCCACAGCTAGCTGTCAGAACAGGGGAATTATAACTAGATTTTTCACCAGCTGCCTGGCATGCTGCATTCAGCATTGGAAAAGCCTTTTTGCTTTCTATGAGTATGAGAGTGTGTTTCAGAGAGACAGAGACTGCTCACTGAAGTGCCTTATTTTTATTTTTCAGAGCAGGAGGTTTCATTTTACAACAGGAGCTCTGGTCTCTGTCTCCTTCTCACCCATGATGACAACAGGAGCTCTGGACCCCTCAGCCCCCTTTGTGAAAAGGAGAGATAGAATCACTTACTATATGTTTGCCAGTCTCAACCTGGGGGGGGGGTCCATGGTCGGCGACTGCAGGAGAAGGCTTGTAGCATGTCCTGGAGCCCTCTGGACCCCAAATCTGCTTCTGATGATTTCTGATAGAGTCAGGAAGTAAGCCTGCTTTAAGGATTCTATTTGGGTGCGAGGTGAGGGCCCAGTCCAGTAGGGAGTGATTATTTGACTTAAAGTTTAGTCTTGTAGGCTCATTTATAAGTTGCGTGAGGTTTTGGACCTTTATTTTAGCCTTTAGAAGAGCTTTGTCAGCTCCTAGCCAGTTGGCATTATAATCCCCTGTGGCATGGAGTTCACCTCCTTTGGCTGGGAGAAATATGAAATAAGTACTGTACTTCAGAAAAAAAAATCTAGTTATCCTGGCTGGTCCAGTGCTCTCTACTCCCCTATGCCAATTGCTGGCATGATTACCTACCCCCTTCATGCTGGCACTCTGTCTTTAGAAAATAAAAGCCCAAAACAATATATTTACTATTTGCAAGAAGAAAAAACAAACAATCCATTTACGCTTGCTGGTTTGATGTGCTCCCCGGTCCAATCTTCTCTTTACCCTCAAGTGGGCAACTGGGCACTAGCCAGTTCCATGTGAATCACTGTTCTGATCATCTTTCTCACCTTGTCCAACATTATTTTGCAGTCGTATTGGGTCTTACCAGAGTTTGTTTATCCTTGCTGTCCCCCTGTTCACCTAAGTAGTTGAGCAAGGAAAACATGCCCACATATTCTCCATTTCATACTGGCTAGATCTTGTCTGTGAAGTAGAAACCCACAGGTTGCACAATGCTAACACAGTGATGCAGGAGGTCCACAGCGGACACTGCCTGTTGCAGCATACTGCCTCTTGCAGTGCATGTGACCACTTGGCCAACCCCTCCATCTTGCTTCTGGTTCTGGCAGAAGTGGAAACCTGATCATGATGTCCATGAGCTTGTCCAGCCTTTTGTCTGTGGTGTAAGGTTTAACAGGCATCAGACTGCTTAGGGGAGGGGTCTGGTGAGGTTGGGTTTACTGGTGCCAGCTTGGGCATGGGGAAGGGTTGTCCCCACCTCTTCCACATCTGGATCCATGCCTAAAGGGTCCAATTTCTTGGGAAATTTTTGGGGTTTTGCCATGGGAGACACCCTGTGAGGTGCTCCACCAAAGACCCATTTTACTATGTTTTTAAACTCCTGATCTGACAGCTTGGAAACCTCCACCTTGGTGTTACTTTCCTGGAGTTTCCTGGGTATCTTCGCAGGAGGTGCTGCTGGCTCCTTTTCTGGCTGCTTCTGCTTCTCCATTGCTCAGGCCCTTTTAGGAGTGTTGGTTCCCTCTAGGCAACTGTCTAGCCATTCGTGTCTGTACTTTTCTTACAGTGCCTTCAGGTGTGCCTCCACAGCTGTGGTTACTGCTGCCTTTGTGAAGGTGGTCTTGCTAGGCATTGTATATGAACTACAAGAACAAAACTACTTCCCCCAGATGGAAGAATCTGTTAATATTTTATTGTCCTGCAACCCAGACATGCCGGGGGAGGGCCTTGCTGCAGTCATCCAGCTTTCCACCACCAGTACCCCCATACTCCTTATAAAGTTTTTTTTTTCTTTTATACAAGATACACAAATGGGGCAGTTCTTATTCTGGGTTTCCCCCCTCAGCTAAGCCTCACAGGTGCCCATTGTACCAAGGGTGCCATCATTTTTTATGTTATCACTTGTATCACTTGTACAACATCCTGGTTAAACCACATCTTGAGTACTGTGTGCAGTTCTGGAGGTCGCACCTAAGGAGGGACATCCAACACCTGGAGAGGGTTCAGAGGAGAGCAACCAGAATGATCTGGGGCCTGGGGTATATGACATATGATGAGTAACTAGGGGAGCTCAACCTGTTCTCGCTGGAGGAGAGGAGGGACTGGGGGGACATGATTGAGGTCTTCAAGTACCTCAGGGGAGTAAATAAGGTAAGCCAAGACAGGATATTTAAATTTAAGGAGGGTGGAATCACCAGGGGACACAACTGGAAGATTGATGATGGTAGTATTAGGGGGGAAAGGAGGAGGAGGTATTTCACTGACAGAGTGGTGGAACCATGGAATGCACTGCCCGGGGAACTGGTACAGGCAGCTACAGTGGATAGATTCAAGAGAAGGTGGGACAGGTGTAGGTAAGGGGTGAAGCAGAGGCTGGTTTTCCCAGGGGGTCAGGACTAGGGGTGGAGTAACAGTGGAAGGAGACAGATAGAGGGTTACGGTACCCAATCAGGGTGCTGGAGCACAAGCAGATTTGATAGAGCAATAGGCCTACTCTGCTGGCATCTAATATGTTAGTATGTTGGTTTGCTCAGGTCATTGCACTCTAAAATGAAATTTGCTAGACTCTACATTTCACATCTCTTACATGACTAGATTTTTCATGCCTTGAAGGATCCCCATTTTCCATTACTTTTATCTTTTTTGCAATGTTGCTGCATAGTTGGGTACATACATGACTGTGTTTCATGCCTCCTAATGCATTCCAAATCAATCAATAAATAAACCTTTTGTCCTTTAATGATAAGAGTGTATGGTTATTGCAACATGTAACCTTCCTTACAAGTCTGCCCGTTGCATCAGCATGCCATGGAACCACTGACACCAGCATGATATTACCTCATATGGTGCTTAAAACAGGCTTCCAAGGCTGACTCCAGTTGTATTAACTGAACTGGAGCCAGATCTTGGGAAAAAGTAGGGAGACAACAATGCACAGTTGTATTATCCCTTTTGATTGAAGGGTCTCACACAGGTGTTACCATGGGCCATGCTCTTTAAAAATTCTGTTGTGCCCCCTCACCCTGTATGCAATTATGAGAGTATAAGAATTTTAATGCTGAGTATGCATGTATGATATCCAGAGCCTCTTTTCATCCACCATGTATGTGCACTATGCACAAATGTGTGTTACCCACTGTTCTACTTTGAACATTCTTGAGGAACCATAAATCACATAATGAGTTGAAGTGGTGAGAGAAAAACTGGATTCCAGAATAGTATAACTGCCCACACATATGACTTCACCTCATGTAAAACTCCATTGAGGATACCTATCATATTTAGGGGCCTTAACTTGTTAACAACTACCAAACAGAATACTGGAAAGCCTAATGGTAATCTGAGCTGAGTACAGCCATTCATTGCCAACTGTCCTTGGGGGTTGCATCAAAATCTGCTATGGCATGGCCACCTAACTAAACCCTGTGTCCCATCTTGAATCAAGGTAAACTCCATAATCTCCTGGAAGACTGTTGGAAACAGGCTGTAATTATTCAGGGCCAATTGGACTTTACAGCAAAGAAATGGTAAGGTCTGACTTTCCCTGTGCTTTATTGCAGTGCTCCATTAAAGGGTGAATTCTCAAGAAGTAGTAATTACAGATAACTTGATAATCTTAATCAGAAAAAAAACTAGAAGGCATACCATGGGAGAAAAGAAAGGCATATTAAGCATTATGAGAGAACGTGTGAAATTAAGTAATATTTTTAAATGAGGTAGGGTTGGTTAATACAAGGTCTGGCAAAAACAGGGTGTGGAGGTGGATGACCAGCTGGGTATCACACATATGACCTGGCCAGTGTGCTGGACTGGATGCTTGGATTCCCCCATGTAACTGCCATGGTGGACGGTCTACTGGATGACTGTGTCTGCAGCAGCCAGAGTCGGCTGTAGTGACCACGACTCCATACCCAAAACTGACTGAATGCCTGATGCAGGCAGATAGCTGTACACTCACCACTATCTATCTATCTATCTGTCTATCTATCTATTCATTTATATATTGAAAACCTTACAGATTACTTTTGAGCACAAGAACTTTGTGGAACTTCCACATGAAATACAGTCACAAATCATTATAATAAGCTATCCCAGAGGAAATGAAGATTGAGTCAGACTCCGGCTCAAAGCACTTAAGGCAGAACAACTACTGTACTTACACTTTTGAAAAAAAATCCATACAGTTTATTGTATAAAAGTCACATGTTATTTACAGAAAGAAATGAAATAAAGCTGTTTAACAGTTACAATTGCATTGGACCACAAAGGCAGACTGCAACGTTTTCTTAAACTGATTCAATTGTGCTTATACAACTGGATGAGATGTATGCTTGTGTGACTTTGAAACATTGTGGCTATTCGCCTCTCTATCCATGGGATATATAACCCTGTAGGGATATGAAGCAAGGAACCCTAGAGGAGGGCCCCCCCATAGGTGCCATGGGAATGATTCCCTTGGCTTAAGGTAGCTTAGGAAGAAGCACAAGGGTAAGAGAGAAAAGCTGCTGGAGAAGGAGGGTGGATGATGGGGCAATGAGGAGACAAATCCTGGAATAGTCCAGGAGGAGTGGCCTTTTAAGGCTTGATTGGGGTAGGGACGTAGTTGCTCTGCCCATTTTACCTCAGGCTTAAAGCCTTCCCATTCAATTGTGCTTACGCAACTGGATAAGATGTATGCTTGTGTGACTTTGATACATTGTGGCTATTCACCTCTCTATCCATGGGATATACCAGCCTGTAGGGGTGCATTTTATTTATTTATTTATTTATTTAAGAGTTTAACCAGGAAGGCATGCTGAGCAGGGAGCCGCTCGATTCCTGATGCATCCTGGGGGACATATCCCAACAGTAATTTTTTTACAAGTACAATAATTGTGAAAGACAGGCATGTACACTTAAACAGAGAGGCAAACATATGCAAGGAACCCTAGAGGAGGTTCCCCCCCATAGGTGCCATGGGAATGATTTTCTTGGCTAAAGGAAGCTTAGGAAGAAGCCCAAAAAGAATACCTAAAAAGGGTGTCGAGCATCGAAGAGATGAGAAATCAGAAGATATCTGAACTGGAGATAAATGTAACTGCCATAGGCAGGAAAGACAGGAGAGAATGAGAAAAAATGAGGACAACGAAGGAAAGGAAATTGACGAGATATAGAAGGGTGACTTCCTAAGGAGAGAGGAAACAGTTGGGCCACCATCCGACTACATCCAACAGTGGAACCTAACTAAGGAACCTAGGAAAGCACTAACCCTGACAAATATTATGACCATTGGCACAGAGGAGAGGAAAAATCCCATTTTAGGAGGAAATCTTGGGGGATCCAAAGCCTAGATCACCTTCCTTCCAGGCTAAAGGATGCTTTGATTAGGGACGGCATCACTACAGCAAGTTAAAGTAGAGCTTGAGAAAGGAGGAAAAAGTGCATTTTTCAAGGAATCTCTCGTTTTGTCCTTCTAAAAGGACAGCAGTTGAGGGATGAGAATGATGTCTGCAACTAGATGCTCAAAAGCAAGAGAAGAAGTGCGATGATTGGAAAGAAGCCTTGAAGGCCTGAAAGGTGGTAGGTGAGACATAAAATGAATGATGTATGATGACGGAGATGAAGCCTGTCAGCCCCTAGCAAAGGGGCAACAAACATGAAGGCATGTCTCCAAGTGGAGAGTAGGTCGAGTCAAGGTAGCATGGACCTGAGTGGGTTATGCTTGAGTATTCGATGTGAAGGAGTAGACCCACATAGAGGTCAGAAGAGTGAGGGATATCCAGATGTGGTCATGAGAAGACTGAGGATGATAATAACCTCAGGAGTGCTGTCAGAGTAGCATAACGCCCAATGAGAGGTATGCTTAATTAAGCGATTTGCATGATTAGAGGTCAGACTGAGCAAGGAAGAACCAGACTCAGGCACTGGAACACCAGACGGACTATGGTAAGAGGAGGATATGAATAGAAAGGTCATGCAGGATAGGGGAAACCTCAAAAGAAAGCACTGGACGAGGAAAGAGGGTGAGCACCCATTGACGGGAGGAACGAGGGAAGGGGCATAGTCAGCATGAAATATAGAAAGTGCAGCACAGTGGAACCAGGAGCAAGGAGTTGTGAAGGGCAAAGACCCCAGAGGGAAGGACCCCGTAGGGTCCCGGAAGTGGGAGGAGCAAAACTGTGTGAGACATGTGCTAAGGAAAGCAGTGGGAAATGCAAAACATTGAAGGAAGAGAAGAGATTCCGGGGGGGGGTGCAGAGTTAAGATGCTAGGAATAGTACACTGGAGAGAAGCAGAACAGCATGAACATTAGTGAAAACAAGGTATGAGAGGCAGGAGGGATGACATTGAAATAAACAACTGATGTAGAAATCAGGCAGGACCAGACCTCTCAACTGGTATGAAGTTTGCATGGTGCCATGAGTTTCACACATGAATGAACCCTCGCCCTGCATAGATTTACTGACAGTCTTAAGAATGGTAGAGATAGGTCAGGACACACAAGCTATGAAATCAGGGAATGAAGTTGACAGAAACAGTTCATATAATGAACTATTTGGGGCCCACTGGCACCAGACATATCATTGTGTAAAACAATAAAGTGCTACACATTCGGGCCCCGTGCAATGATTTGTGAAGGTCAGTGCTATGATGTTTAATGGCAAGAGGCTGAAAGTTAAGGGCAGGACTGAAGGGACAGCAACCACAGGCAAAGCTGCACTGCATGGTAGAAGAAAAGAAAATCCATGGCACATGCCAGAAGGTGCACTGCAGGTGGTCGAAGAATGAAACGGAAAGGGAAGAGCAAATTGGCATTTGGGATGGAACACCCTGTGAGGATGAAGGGCCTAGGAGAAGGAGTGCTAGGCATTGAGCTGGATACTCCTCAAAAAGATGTACCCCAGGGATGAGAGGAGATGGAGGAGTTGGGGCACATGAGGTATGGGGAAAGGGAGGAAGGAGAGAATGAGAGCCATGGCACGAGCTGCAACTAAACGAGAGGGCGGGCAGGACAGGTGGGGGAGACATACCTGCAAGGCAGAAATGACTGAGATGCAGAGGCCAGAAACTGCTACGGAGAGAGAGAGAAGGGGTTTCACTTTTTTTTTTATCATTGGACAGGGAGGGAGCAGCGAAAGCCAAGGAGTCAGAAGGCACAGCAAATCGGGCAAAAGACACAAGCACCCAGGGGGGAGAAGCAGAAATGAGTGACTGGAGGAGCTGGAAAGGTGAGGGAGTGCATCGGGATGATGTGGCACCCCAAAAGAAGGGTGGGGCAGCCCTGGTGTGAGCCACATGGAACAGCCAGGAGCTATGCAGGATGATGAGGAAGGAAGCCGGGGACACACAGGAAGCCCCCAGACAGACCAGGGAGGAATGAACTACACATGCAGTGAGGTACAGGGCAGATGGAGGTGAAAGCCAGGGGGCAGGAGGTCACAAAGGAGCAGTATGACAGAACTGCGAGGGAAAGCAGGAAGTAGCAATCTGGTGGCTGGAGGCAGCCACTGATACAAGAAAAATGCACAGGGCAGAGAGAAACAGATGGGCAGCTGGAGGCAGCTGCTAAGATATGGGAAAGGCAAAATCTAGAGAGAGAAGGGTCAGAGAGCAGCACCTCTGGCAGCCATTGAAGAACCGAATCCTAGAACAGTTGAGGAGAAGTGGCCTTTAAGACTGATGAGGGAATGACGTAGTTGCTCCACCCATTGAACCTCAAGCTTAAAGCCTTCCCATTAAACTAGGCAAATGGCAAGTCAAGGCAAATTTTATTTAAGAGACACCCATTCCAGAGGCTTTGGATGCTGAACATATTAAAAATGCATACTACACATCATAATAAATATGTAACAACATACTATTAAACATAAACATATAATATTTCAACAATTAAGTAACATTTTATATAAATAATACCCTAAACAACAACAGCTACTACTTAAAAAGCCTAAGGCTAACCTAAACATAAGGTTCTGAAAATGGGCAAGGACTACAAGACACAGTTTGAGAAGGCCTGATTATACAAGAAGGCCTTGAGTCGGGCTTTAAATACCTCCACAGAAGTGGCCTCCTAGTGGCTGGAGAAAACAATTTCCACAAGATGGGGGGGGGGGGTGCCAGCTGTTTCTAACCTCATCCTGGGAATTGCAAGGAGGCCCATAGAGAAGAAACAGAGGGAGTGGACCGAGACAGCAGGTGTAAGGAGGTCCTTCAGGTAACCAGGGCCCAGGCCATGTAGGGCTTTAAAGATGAGCAAGCCCACCTTAAAGAGGATCCTCCACCTAATTGGCAGCCCGTGCAGCTGACACAGCATCGGAGCGATATGACAATACCTAGGATGTCCTGTCAATGGCCTCGCTGCCACGTTCTGCACCAGCTGCAGTCGGTGTAGGGTGCCCCCAGAGACCCTGAGATAGAGCGCATTGCAGTAGTCAAGTTTGGATGTCACAAAGGCATGCACCAAGGTGGGGAGGTCCTACAGTGGAACCAGGGGCTTTATCCTGGTGACATTCCTCAGATGATAAAAACTGATGTGGACAACGGACGTCACCTGAAACTCAAGTGTCATCCTGGGAATTGCAAGGAGGCCCATAGAGAAGAAACAGAGGGAGTGGACCGAGACAGCAGGTGTAAGGAGGTCCTTCAGGTAACCAGGGCCCAGGCCATGTAGGGCTTTAAAGATGAGCAAGCCCACCTTAAAGCGGATCCTCCACCTAATTGGCAGCCCGTGCAGCTAACGCAGCATCGGAGTGATATGACAATACTTAGGATGTCCTGTCAATGGCCTCGCTGCCGCGTTCTGCACCAGCTGCAGTCAGCGTAGGGTGCCCCCAGAGACCCTGAGATAGAACGCATTGCAGTAGTCAAGTTTGGATGTCACAAAGGTATGCACCAAGGTGGGGAGGTCCTACGGTGGAACCAGGGGCTTTATCCTGGTGACATTCCTCAGATGATAAAAACTGATGTGGACAACGGACATCACCTGAAACTCAAGTGTCAATCCGCCGTCAAGAATGACGCCCAGAACCCGCACCCTAGAGGAGGTCTTCAATGGTACAGAACCAAGAAAAAGCCCTGTCTCTGCACCAGAGGCCAACCTATCTGTTCGACTCCATCACCAGTACCTCCATCTTATCGGGGTTCAGTTGCAACCAGCTGAAGGCCATCCAGTCATTGATCTCAGTAAGGCAGATGTCTAGCACTTCCACTGCGCAAGATGTCCCAGGAGCAAAGGAAAGATACAGCTGGGTATCATCAGCATAACAATGAAAACCCAGACTGTACTTCCTGATGAGCTCTCCTAGGGGCAGCATATACATGGCAAACAACATCGATGACAAAGACCAAACCCTGGGGAACTCTGCATGACAGGTTGCCAGGGGAGGAGGAGAAATTCCTCATCACTACCCTCTGCCTCCTGTTAGATAGAAAAGACTCAAACCAGCAGATGACAGTACCGAAGAGTCCATAGAATTCCTTTAGGTGGTCAAGTAACATTCGATGGTCCACCGTGTCAAATGCTGAAGACAGATCGAGAAGAACAAGAATTGTCACCTCCCCTCTATCTCTAGCCCTAAGGAGATCATTATGCACCTGAACTAGTGCAGTTTCTGTGCTATGCCTTGCACGAAACCCAGACTGGAGTGGGTCAAATAAATCATGGGTCACGAGATGCTCCTCAGCTGAAGCACCACCACTTTCTCCACAATCTTACCCAAAAATGGAAGATTGGAGATGGGACGGTAATTTGCCTTGATCTCAGGGTCCAACAATGTTTTTTCCAAAAGGGATCTCACCAATGCCTCTTTCAAGACATCGGGAAAGACCCCATTTGACAGGAAACACTGGACAATCGAGGCAAACACTGGCCCAACGGAGTCAACACATCTCATTAAAAAATGAGTTGGCACTGGGTCCAGTTCGCAAAAGGTTTGCCAAAGTTTTGAAGTAATCTCAATGACCTCAGCCACCTCCACCAGTCTAAACTCACCTCAACAAGGCAGAGTGCTCTCCAGTCACCTATGGTGACCACTGTCGGCCAAACTCTGGCCTACTGGTGGAACACCTTGCCTGATGGCAGACACCCTGTCCGAGAAGAACCGAGCAAACTCCTCACACAATACGTTAGAAAAGGCTACCTTCAGCTGTAGACAAGAAGGGTGGAGAAGCCTGTCCACAGTCTGAAAGAGCACAGTTGGTTGGTTCCTCCAGGCAGCAATCTTCCTGGACAGGAATTCTGACTTCTTAAGGTTGATTGCCCCCTGGTATGCACTGTAGTGCACATGTAGGGCCAGTTTGTCTACCTCTAGGCCAGACTTCCATCAGCAGCACTGTAATCTCTGACCCAAGGGCTTCATCACCTTGAGCTCACCATCATACCAAGTGGACCTCAAGTGAGAAGACCTCAGTCATACACAGACTGGTGCAAGGGAGTCGAGTGCACCAGCCAGCGCTTTATTATAGGCATCCACTGCCATGCACACACCCCCAACGCATGCACTGTCCACACTAGATAGATCAGCCACTGCCAGAAAACCCCCAGAGGTCAACCCCCTCAAAGGGTGATACCTGACCATCTCTGCAGGGGGAGGGCTATTGGGGGGGCCCCAGATGAGAACTTCACCATGCAATGATCAGACCAAATAACCCGATCAGTCTTGAGACTATTAATCTCAAGCCCCAGTGAGAACACCAGATCCAACATGTAGTCACCCTGATGGGTTACGGAGGAAACACCCTGCACAAGGCCCAAAGATGACATCATCTGAAGGAAAGTAAAACCAAGCAGAGAAAATTTGACTTTGGCCCAAAAGTTGAAGTCCCCCTCAGCACTAAACATCTGGGGGCCTCCAACATCTCCCTGATGACAAAATCGGCCATCTCCTGCAGAAAGTCACCTGCTGCCCCAGAGGGGCAGTAAATCATGGAGAATCAGGCAACCTGCACCGGGAACCCCCATGGATGGCCACACATTCAAATGAATGTGGTGCTCTCATTGGGTGCAGTGTGAAGCCTAGCTCAGATCTAAAACAATTGGCTACCTCCCACCCCCTGTATTCCGCTCTAGGACAGTGCACTATGGTATATTCGGATGGGACGGCAGCCTCTTAAAACTGGGCCAGCATCATCTCCAATCCAGGTATCCATAATGCAAGCCAGATTGGCTAAAGAAACCAAGTTCTCTATAATTGCAGTCTTGTTTCTGACAGACCTGGCATTCCAAAGCACCACCCTCAGGGGATTGGTGGACAGTGCAGCCCCTTTGGCTACCTGCCCACTTGCTCTGGTGGGAACTCTGGTGATGGGAACTAAACACATTGGGGGATTAGCAGTGTATCAGGTAATTTGTTTAATCAGCTAGTGGCCCTGGCAGCAAATGACCATTTTCCCAGCTGAGTATGCAAGAAAGGAAGATTAAGTGCTTTCCTGGCCATGTTCTTGGTGTTGTATTGGTTGGAGACAATGTGGAAGCAATTTCTTAAAGCAAGGGGTGTTAGGCCCAAGAGCACCTTTTTGGCTAGCAAACAGGTCTGGAGCTTTATTCTGCTGTGCAAAGGTAGCCAGTAAGTGAGTGTGTAAAGGGTACAATGATGAGTGTAGTTATCTGCACCCAGTACAAAGCGGCATGCCTTATTACAGATCAGTTTTACTCTGTTTAGCACCATGTCACAGGCAGCTGCATAGACAGGGAGCCAATAATCTGTAAGTGACAGAATGGAGCTGGCCACAGTAAAGCATCTAGCATCCCTAGTGAGACTGTTCCTGTTATGGTACAGAGCACCCAGTCTTCCATTAAATATAGCCCTGAGATTGTTGGCATGGGGTGCAAAAGATAAGGGGCAGGATTTGAAAACCTCTGAGAATGCCACAAGCTCCTGGTGCACCCAACCTTGTGCAACCAAGGAACTGAGAGGACTGCACCTTGTTGCATTCTCCTGGCCGGCGATCAGGATTTTCTATCCTATGGGTGAATTGCTGCAAGTTAGACCAAATTTTTGTTGTCTAGTTTTGCGGCAATCCTGAGGTCCTTTTTAGGGAGCGTGTGGCAGATATTTGAGCAAGCTGCCGTAAATCATATCAACTGTCGCATCTGTGCTCGAGAATGTAAAATCGAGTGCAGTTGCAGTGAAGGGGTTTGAAACACTGCCAAAACCAAAGTGTCATGGCGCTGGGCTTGACAGAAGCCCTGTGCCATGTTTTGATAATCCAGCCTAGGGTGTCATCCAGAGTTACTCTAAGGTATTTGAAGGTCTCCATCTGTTCAAGGTTATGTCGTAGATCATTTTAGATGCCAAAGAGTAAAACTTTATTGTTTTGTGGAGACTACAGAACAGCAGAGTCTTTGTTTGTTTTTTCCCAGTTTGTTGTTGGAGAACCAGCTTTCAAGTGACCTGAAATTACTTTGGAGAGTGGCAGTAAGGCTCTCAACTATGTGGACCAACACAGAGAAGTGAACTGAACACACAGTACACAAGCACCTCCTCCCCCAGCATCCATGCCAGTTGCAATTAAAACTCCCATGAAAAGGCTGCAGTGGCAATCCAAACTCAGAGCAACCACAGAGAAGCAGACAGAAAATGCCTCAGACCAGCCCTTGGTTATAGCTACATTTTTTATCAACAGTACATGAAAGTCATGGCACACCTTACTCCTTACCCCAAAAAATTGAAGCCAAAGTCCAAGGTTACTCCACCATATCAATATTTATTACCACAGTTTGTGCACAAAAATGCCATGCCTGGAAATCGGCAGCTACAAAAAAACCCTCATCAAAACCACATGTCCACCCACTCACTTTCAATTGGGTTCAGTGGCCCCTCGGTGACAACCATCACATGGTCATTCTGGCATCCTCTCAGTTCCTCCACTTGTGAACCTGCTCCAGTAACTGGAAAGCCCAGTAGAGGGAGGACAGAGGTTGACCGAAAGCCTATCCTCCATTGCCTTAGATGGTGCCGACTGATACCAGTACCCACCATCTTCGAAGCCGGCCATGCAAGCCAACGGCCCCCAGTCCTCAGTCTGCAACTGATCAAGTCAAGCCTTATGGAAGGAAGAATCTTGCTGCCTTGCAGCATGAGCCAACTGCCACCTGGAGAGAACCAGCATCCCTACTGCTGCCGACAGGTATAAGTGCTGTCAGGTGGCTTACTAGGGCCCCACCTTTTCTGGCCAAAATTCAACTCTCAAAGTCAGGTGGTTCCTATATTGGAGGAAGGAGGACACCAGGCAAACTCTTAGTAGACCCCAGAAGGGGAGTGCAATTTCAAGGTACTCATACAGCTTCTAGTAATCAATTAAGGTTCTTACTTTATGAGTGCTGCAAAATGGCTGACAGTCTGAACAGGCTGCTATTCTGTGACATGTTTTCTCTGAGAGATCTGAAGGGGAGGCCAAAGTGAGTTGGAGTTGTTTAGCCCCTCACTGTCTGCCCCTCCAGATGCCCTATGACATATGGGCAGGCCCAGTGGTTCCTCCCTCAGGTTTTAGTGCCAGGTCTAAGTCACCACTTCTGAGGGCGAAACCCTACCAGTCTGACTACAGGTTGCAGGGGAGAAGACACAGACAGGAAGACATCTGCTACAGTGCTTTGGCAGACTTCATATTAGCAAAACTCCATTAAACATGATTTCCCAACAATTAGAAATTCATGACTTTTAATTTTTTATTATTATGACTGGAGACTTTTACTAAGCTAGGATATTTTTCTCCTTAGGCTTCGTATGTGTATGTTGTCATTCCATGAAACCATAGTCTGTTTATGGCATCACAACCTGTTGCCATGGAAAGGATTCTGATATCTCAAGCAAAGGACTGTATCTGCAGGCCAGGAAAAACAAAAGTACCTGATGAAGCAGAAAAAGCGCATGGTGTCTGCCTTCACACAGTTATCTTTACTAAAAATAAATAGAATGTTCTGATGAGTAATTGTTTAATGTTATGACATTTGAGTCTTGCCAATGCCAGTTGTCACTGTTTAGCAGAAAAATGGAAACTCTCCTTAATTTGAGCACTTGGGAGCTCAAAAACTAACCCCCCTCTGACCACCCACAGAGCAAAGCCAAAAGGTAGAACAGCAACTAGGTAGGTCTCTAAAGATCTAAATCATACAGGTCTTAGATAAGTCAGAAATGCATTCAGGTTCATGACCATTTACTACTTCTTGTAAAAGCAAAAACACATTTTTTGCAATCAAATGTGAAAGAAAAGTTAATATGTTTGGAATGTGTTCCAGTAATCATATCAAATGAAAAAGGCTTTATTATTCACATGCAAGTGGCATGTAAAGGTCATGACATGTTTTAAATAGGAGAACATAAAGAACAAATTGTGGTCAGATCCACCATGGCTGCATAATGAAGTTAGTGAGGCTGTGTGGAATTGCTAAGGAGGCATGGAGAAACAACACAATGGTTTGTAAGTAATAAGATGTGTTTTATTTTCTATTCTGAGGATGGCATACACATTATTAGGAAAAGATATGAGGTCTACATTTCAATGGAAGGAATGGTAAGCAATATAGGTTTGGCAGGTACAGTAGGTGGCAGTACATGAAAAAGTAATGGCTGGCATATGTTCAGTCTTGAGATTATTTACACAGTTTTATAGAAGAAGAGGGGTTTTGTCCATGAGATGATGTAAGTTATATTTAGGCAATGTGTTGATGTTAGGCAGTCAGGTGTAATGATGGACTCTGTTAGGACAGAAAATGTGATAGTAACTTTCAGAAGGGGTCACTGTTGATAAGGTTAAAATAGTTATTCTTGTGAATATCAGAACAGTATAAGGTCTATGCAGGAGTGGAGTACAAATATGCACTGTATCACAAGTATGTGCTCAAAGTGCAGGTAAATGTGATATGCAGGTTTGTTTTACAAATAGATAAAAATAGCGATAGATGCAATTGGTAGAAAGATAATTACATAGCTAGATAGACAGGCAGACAAATAGAGGAAGAAGTCATAGTCATGACAGTCTTTGGAGCAGCAACTGCCCCTAGAGTCACAGTCATGTTCGCTAATTTGGGGTGAAAAACTTTTCAAGCAGCACTATTTTGCTGTCAATAGTTTCCTATGGATTTAAGCATGTATTTGAACCCCTTAAAACAGTAATAGTGCAAAAAAACAATGAAAGCAATTGTGTTATAGTTTAGCACTGAAACATACATGTTGCCACCTTACTCCAGTGAGCACCATCCCCCAAGCAGAGGGCCATACTAAATTATAACAAGCATTTGTCAATGTCGAATGTTGATTTGCTGGCATTGGCATTCGTAGTGCAGGAGTTAGAGAGATGCATGATAAGAATGGCAGTAAAGCATGGAACTGATGTCAACCCCATCCTACCCTGCAGAGACTGACAGGCATTGAGGTGATCCTTTGGGTCATCAGCCATAACACACATGCCATTTCACCTCATCCTACCCTGCAGACTCTGACAAGTGCTGCATCATGTCTTGGGATTATTGGGCCTTATGCTCACCCCATTCCATCATTAAATGCGTTGAGATGAGTATAGTATAGCAGAATGGGGTGAACTTTGGGGCCGAAGAGTCAAAGACACACCTTGATGCCTGTCAGTGGCTGCAGGGTGGGAAGGGTATGGAATGATGCGAGTATTACTGCTGACAATCCAAAGGCACACCCCTAACGCCTGTTAGTCAATACAAGGTGGGGCGTTATGATTAGAAGACACTGTAAGGATGTGTCTGCCAGAACTCCTGAACACCAGCAGATATATTATATGAAATCCAGAGCATGTAAAATAAGAAAATAACAGTTTTAGGAGCCAGACTAGAGTGGGGGGAAAAGATGGATGGACGAACATATCACAGGAGGAACCAGTAGATCACATAAAGGGGCCGGTAAAAACACAAAAAGGCAAGCTACAGCCTGCCAGGCCTCCTCAGGAGGGCAGATTTCACTTTCAGCAGCCGAAATGACATCTCTAGGCAGAGATGTGACAGAGCAATTGATGGCTACATTGGATTCCAGGCTGAACAAACTCGAGTGCACCATAGATACGAGGCTACAATCCCTCATAGACCAGTCGGAGGCACAGGCATCCGGAATCACCAAAACGGAGGAGTGCATCTCCCACCTAGAAGACACGGTGGATCTGATTTGCGCAAGGGTGGGGGTGCTTGAGAAAGAGCTCGAAGAAATGAAAGATTTGATGCACTACCAAGAGAACTATCATAGGCACTTGAACTTAAGAATTCGGGGGCTGCCTGAAGGTAATGAGGGAGCCAGCGTTATAGAATTCTGCTCAGTGAGTCTCCTTAAATTACTGGGCTTACAGATGAAAGGAGGAAGACTTAAATTAGAGAGAGTGCATAGAGCAGTCACCCCTAAGCCGCCAGCAGGACAGCCGCCTAGACAAATCATATTCTGGTTTCACAACTTCCAAGACAGGGAAAAAGTGCTTGCTGCCTACAAGAGTTTGCAAGAGCTGAAAGTAAATGAGGTGCGCATATTTTTGCTCCAGGATTAATCAAACTGCCTACTGTGCAAAATGAAGGCATTTAATCAAGTTATGGCCCAGCCGAGAGAGTTGAAAATTGAGAACTTTATGCTATACCCTGCTACGCTAAAAATTAAACATGAGGGGGCAACCTTCTCTTTCTGGGAGGTGGATACAGCAGAAATATTTCTGGCAAAACTAAAAGAGAAAGTGGGCTGAAGGAGGAGGTGCCTGTAACAGTTGGAACCTGAGTTCTGAATAGTTGGACTGATTTAAATGTTGTAAAGATGTTGGAATGATTTAACTGTTGCAAAGATGTTGGACTGAAACTTATTTTGCTTTTGGGACTGGCCCATTGGCCTCAAGAGTGACTGTTTGTCATTGGTGCAAAAGATGGGCTATTTGAGCTTCATCCTCGGTGTATTCAGAGGCCCCAGATGAGAAGAAGAGCTCCATGGAGGCTGTAGACAGACGGAGGGTGGACTGGAAAGCCTGGAAGCCAGAAGGTAGGCCTGGGGGTGGGGGGACGAGCAACCTTGTGAGGTTATGCGGCGGGGTTCGGCCCTGCATCCTGTCATCTGGGCTGTAGTTTAGGGCAACAGCTGCACTTATAAAAAAGGGGAAGGAATAAAAAGTCAAACAGGAAAAAGAGAAAAGCTCTATGGTGGTGAAAGGAGGGATTTTAGGTGAACGGATGGAAGATTTCAGGTTGAGAAGGCGGGCTAGGGAAAAGAGAAGGGATTTACAGGTGACAGTAAGTTCACATTGGAGGGATAAGGGTGAGGAAACGCCTATCTCGGGGGGGGGGAACTGAGCCGCTGGAGGACTAAAAATGAGGCAGGGAAGAACTGAGCTAGGCTACTGGAGGAAGACCTTTAATAACAAGAGGGAGCAGCTCAGTGTATGGTGTACGTGGGTTGGGAAGGAGGGCTGTAGGGGTAGAGGACAGATGAAGCCTGGGACTGGAAAGAGGTGAGGAAGCAGTCTAATATCAAGAGGCAGAGGTTAGAGGGAACTGGATGCGCTGGCTGAAAGGGGGTTACCTTGGAATCTGGTGTCCAAGCTATGGAGATAAATTAGACCTCAATAAAGAGAGGGGGAGTGCTTTGGAGAGCAGCATTAGGGCTAAAACAAGTTCTGCTAGTGGAGGGAAACAAGGGGGAATACAAACGAGAGGGGGCAGTGGAGAGGATGAACAGTCTAAGAGCCTTGAATTAGAGGATAGATGGGCTCTTGTGGGGGGCAGTTAACCACTGGATTTCTTTTCAGACAGGTAACAATGTTGAATATGGGAAAGCTTGGGTTTCAGGGGCATGGTTTCATGTTCACAATGTGTGGGTGGATTGCTGTCTCAGGGGAGACAAGCAGGAGTGATAAATGTGGTGGTACTGATGGTGGGAAAGGAAAGAGAGGGAGAAACAGGAGATGAGATGGTATTCAGGGAGGGAGGGAGGAGGGGGGTAGTTCATAGGTTAAAGTGGGTGGAAATGTTACACAAGTTCGAATGTGTGTTATAGTTAAATTATTTTATGTTTTTGCATGATATCCAGAAAAGAGTTGAACACAAGAAGGCTGGGAAAGGAGACTGGCTGATGTGGAGGGGATCACTATTTCTAGAACAAGATGGCAGCTACCTATGAGGTAAAGCTTGGGACCTCAGACGTAAGAGGGTTCTCATCGCCCATTAAACATAAAAGCATATTGAATACCCTGAGAAAGCAAGGCATACAGTTAGCCACTTCTGGCTCACGTCTCCGACTATTACTAGTAACGCTGTTAATACCCTTATTCATCCCTTAGTTATCTTGGATCATGTCCCTGTGCAGCTTGCCTTCACATGGGGACCCCCTCTCCCTAAGTCTCTGGCATAGAGGCTGGACCCATTGCTACTTCATGACCCAGACTTTCCCCTTTCGCTTCAAAAGGAAGCAATGGAATCTTTTTGGCATAACCTCATAGCAGATATCTCTGTGGGTACCACATGAGAGACATTCAAAGCTACTCTAAGAGGGATGATAAAAGGATATGCAAGCTGACACCAAAAGAGGAGGGAACAACATTTGAGGGGGCTTGAATGACAACTCTGAGAAGCAGAACTTGCTTTTAAGGCCCTTCATGTCCCTTCCCTTAGGTCAGAGGCAGGTCACAAGGTCACCTTTCTGAAGATGCAAGTGAATGAGCTGGTCTCTAGAAAGGCAGAGATTTTGATCATTAGACTCAAGCATAAATATTGGGAAGGGGGAGAAAAGGGGGGGTTAGCTGCTGGTATACCGTCTCAAAAAGCAGCAAGCCGAAAGGCATATAGCTGCTTAAGAGGATGCAGGGGGTAGGACCCAGACCTCGGTTCAAGGTATTAATCAAATAATGATGGATTTATACTCCTCATTATATAAATCCTCCAGAGCCCCAGACCCCAAGGGGGTTCACCCATTTCTGGAGTCCCTACATCTCCCCAAAATCTTGGAAGCTCAAGCTAATGCCCTAGATGCCCCGATCTCAACCCAGGAGGTGGCAGACACCATCCTCTCCCTCAAAAAGGGAAAGGCACTAGATGGGGACGGTTTCCCTATTGAAGTGTGGCAGCTGTTGCATCCCATAATCTCTCCAATACTGCAACAAGTATTTACTGAGTCATTGCAAACAGGGTCTCTCCCTTCATCCCTTAGGGAGGTGACTATTACTATTCTACCAAAAAAAGGTAAAGACCCTTTTAAAGCATCCAGCTACCACCCTGTTTCATTATTGAATAATGATAGCCAGGTGCTAGCTAAGATACTAGCTAATAGACTTAATCCTGTTCTTCCCAGTTTTATCCACCCATCCCAAGTAGGCTTTGTTAAGGGCCGCTTTAGCGCAGACCATATTAGATCGTTGGTAAATTTAATCCATAAGGCCCAAACATTATCTTCTCCCGCTGCTGCCATTGCAATAGATTTTGAAAAGGCCTTTGATTCCCTGGAGTGGGACTATGTCCAACAAGTACTTTGCACTATGGGCTTGGGGGTGGGGTTTCAGACCTGGATTGGGGCAATATATTCATCCCCAGCTGCACAGATACTCACCAATATGATGCTGTCTCACCCATTCATACTGGGTAGGGGTACCCGTCAGGGCTGCCCACTTTCCCAACTATTTTTTGTATTGCAGTAGAACCCCTGGTGGCCACTATAGGGCAAAATCCTCTAATTTCCGGGGTCCAGGTGGGAACAAGGGCATACCCTACTCTTATGTATGCAGATGACTCGTTGCTCCCTATTGCCAATATAGTCACCTCCCTCTCTCCCTCCCCCACTGTCCACCTTGTCAGATTTCTCTACATTTTCAGTGCTCAAGATTAACCAGGCCAAGATGGAGGTTCTACCTTTAAAGTCTAAGTGTGCCTCTCAAATGGTTACTCAGCATGGGCTCCGATTGGCCCCGCAGGGAATTACCTACTTGGGCATTACTAGCTCTCCTAATCTGCATAAAATCTGGGACCTGAATATGAAACCACTTTTTGCGTCCATTCGTACAGAACTGGACAGATGGAAATCTCTTTGACTGTCGCTTGTAGGTAAAATATCCACAATTAAAATGGTCACAGCACCAAAAATTATGTATCTTCTCTCCCACATTTCTTTGAAAATACCTCGTTATTGGTTTACTAAGTTAGACTCCCTGCTGGGATCCTTTTTATGGGAGGGTAAGAAACCTAGGTACAGTAGAAATAAACTCAGAGCTCATTGGTTGGAATGGGGCTGGGGTCTTCCATGGTTAGAGGGTTATAAATGGACCTTTCAGCAGGCTCAGACATTAAAATGGTTCCTTTTCCCTGAACACAACGCTCCCCAGTGGCTGGATATGGAGAGAGAGGTATGTCAGTGTACTCACTTGGTACTGTTGTTATTTAACCATCACCCTAAGGGAACTCACTCTCATCCTACTATAGGTCCCTCTCTGGAATATTGGGCCAAGGTGCATAAGAAGTTGGGTGCCTCTCCATCTCCCCTAAGACTTACTGCACTATGGGGCAATAATGAGATTACCATCAATAAACAACCAGTTGCATGACCCTCATGGGAACATGGTGGTATCTCATTGCTTTGAGATATGCTCATTTCTGGTACAGATACCCTTAATTCCTTTGAGGGCCTGCAGAGCTCTTATGGGATCTCTCCCAAAGACTTCTGGAGATTCCTTCAAATAAGAAGTGCTATCCTTATGTACAGGCATAAGCAGCACCAAGAGCAACAAGTTTCCCAGGTAGAGTCATGGCTGGCCCTAGAAAGAGAACAGTCAAGCCGGGTATATGCAGCCATTAAGAGCACCATCCCATCCCAAGCAGAGGAATCCAAGCATAAATGGGAAAAAGCACTGCATGCCCCTATTACAAACCTGGACTGGAAGTCTTGTCTCTTGTCTCAAACTAGCTCACAGGGCATATCCTGACACCAGTAGTCAATTAATACAGAACAAGATAATTCACTCCTGGTATAGGACTCCTGTAGTCCTCGCCTAGGCAAAGCTGGCTCAGTCTGACCTGTGTTGAAGGTGTCAGGAACTCCCAGGTGACCTGTTCCATATACTTTGGTCCCGCAGGCTGATCCAGCCCCTATGGCAGGCTACCTGTAAGATGGGGTCCAAAATACTTAGGAAGCCTGTGCCTCAGTCCCTTGAGTTGCTGTTATTATGACTCCGGCCCCGGGCCCCTCACCTTCATCTCTCTGAGATGAAACTACTTCTTACACTCAATATGCAGGTTAAAAGATTTCTTCTGTGTAAATGGCAGTCCCAGATAATCCCCTCCCTGGGGGAGGTACTTACTTCCATGGCTCAAGTTGCCAACTGGGCCAGAACATCACATACTGTGACCAATACTCTCTTTAAATATACTGCCCTCTGGACTCTGTTCCTTCTGTTTTTGAAACCTAGGGAGGGAATTGGCTGAATAGGCACAACCATGCTACTATAATGGTCTCCTCTCATGGTGCATTTAGGGGCAAGTACTGGAGAGATTGTTACTGAGTTATAGGGGACTCTGCCCTATGGATGACATGGTATAATATCAGTAAAGGATAGTATCTTCTCTGACAATGAAGACCTGTTTGCTTTGTGTGTGTGATCTCTTGTATTTTGTAGGCGTAAAGTAGAGGACAGCGACCCTGGACCTCTTATAATTTTTGATGCTTTGTCAAATACTGCAGAAACTAGCAGGATGGGTCCAGGTAAGATATGTTTGTATGAGTTAGCCATAATGCAATGTACCAACTACTAATATTTTCAAAGTTAATCTCCAGCTGGATAGGTGTTGTACATCCAGGAACAGAGTATTATCCTACTGCTTACCTGGCTAGTATATTCAGTTTGTTACTATTTGGCCAGCATGTTCGGTTCTCTGCTTCTACAGACATATGTAACAGTCTGTAAGATCTTTGCAATGTATCCAACTGTTTTAATGTTTGTATCGTTTTAATAAGTTAAATCAACAAAACTTATTAACCACAAAAAAAAAATTCTCTGAGTTACAACCGTGCGTGGAAATTGCGCAATGCACACTTGTAACACAGTTATTTTTTGGAATTTTTTCACCAGATTTGCAACTTAGTCTTTTTGGGAGCCCACCTCATGAACAGTGACACTGTTGTTTCATTAATCTGTCCCAAAAGGTGATTCCATGCAGTGACCATAAAATCACCTTTCAGGCCTGAATAATGAAATGACAGTGACTGAATTCATGAGGTGGGGTCCCAAGAACCCCATGTTGAGAATTTGGTGCCAAAAGTCATAAAATGGCCGATATTTGCAACTAAGTTGAAAAGCCCCCATTGATGCCATTATATAGCTTACCGGCATTTCTTCAGTTCATGGTCGGCTTTAAAGAGTGCAGACGTGTTCCTGCTCCACCGAAGATCATCGCACCAGGATCCGGAGGTAATTATGGGGTGAAGGGTGTGTGGGGAGATGGGGTATGCAGAGGGTGGGCACGGGTTAGGGGAGGGGCACCAGACATGATGAGGGATGATTTTCTCATTTTTCAGGGCAAAAAACAAACCACAAAGACAATGTCGGTCAGTTTTATTTTTTTGCAGGTGTGTTTTGGCACACTGGGGTGAGCTTCCAGTGAGCCATCTGTATTTTTGAGGAGGAGGACTGAAGCTAATGGGCACTGGTCCCCCCCGTCAGCACAGAAATGTGTCTCTATTTGGGGGGGTGCATGATGCTGAGGGGGATTGGGATTGGGTACCCCCTCAGCATACAAATATAATTAGTAGTGGGCCATTATGCCTACAGGGATTGGTCTCCCCCATTGGTAAATTGAACTAGGGAGGGGACATTCTGACAGGGGGATTGGACACCCCTGACACTGGCTTGTTGGGGAGTGTGAGAGGTGGATGGTGACAGCCACAGCTATGTTTTATTGAAATGTTACACCAAGGAAGGCATGCCCTGGAATGAGGGGTCACTCCCGCATTGCACCGGTGAATTCGTTTCAAGTTGGGGTCATGCTTTTCAACTGCTGTCATAGACAGCATGCAATCTAATTCATGCCACAGAGACCAGCCCAAAAAAGCAGTGGCATCACTGGCCACAACACGACCACATCTCAAAAACCTACTATTCCAAGCTATCACAATATGATGCTTGCACGTGTGCAAGACAACATAACAAGGAGAGCTGAGAAATGTGTTTCCAAGTAAGAGCAGAATCATTTTTAGTAAATCTGTTTCAAAATATTAGGCCTTTCCTCTTTTTTTTTTTTTTTATTTAAAGAGCTCCTGATGTAGTTGAGACAACTTTGAAAAAAATTAATATTCAGGCATAACTGTAGCTTATATTTTGTATTTTATTCTGTAATTCCAACCCTTATGTCCTTATTACTAAGGGTATTTACATTAATACAATATATCTGCCCTTTTAGTCCTGGCTGTCTGCCTACACCTGAAATCATAATTCTGTTTATGACATTAAAATATGTTGCTGTGGATATAATTATGATGTCATAAACGGGGACTGTGATGTCATGTGTAGGGAAGCAGCCATAGTAGATATAGTTTAAGGGACTGTGATTTTGTTTTCATGCAACTATTTTCAGCCATTAAGAAAATGGGGAATTAATTACTGAAAGAGAATGGGACAGAGTTGAATATACATCTTACTTTTTTCAAAGTTTTCCTAATACTATCAGGGGCTCTTCAATTATAAAAAGAAGTAGCACTGGACTAATGTAAATAATGACAGTAGGTATTTTGGGATATGGTAGGTGTCCCCAGGAGAAAGGTGTGCTCCTTTGCTGACTAGAGAATAGGCAGTTAAAAAAAACAAAAAAAAAACATACAGATCAGACATTTTACAATGAGACACACTATAGTGCAGCCTGTTGAAAGAGAAATGGAGATACTTGGTTCCTGTGGGACCTGGGAGGGTGGAGTGGTTCACCAGATGATATCTGTTATTTAGTGATTAAAAGAAAGGGCATCTTTCTCCCAAGTGGATCTATGCAAATGATACTGTCAGGAGATAAAGAGCTGTCCGCAGGAGCAAGGTGTGCTCTGTGTTCCTTTGCTGGCCCAGAGTGCAGACTATTATAAAAAATACAAAAAAGAAATGTTGGGAGAAAAAGATTGAAACTTGGTTCCACTTGAACCATAAAGAAACCCTGACACCATTAGAAAATGTGAGATTTGGACAGTTTAGTCTATAGTTCATGTATTTTCTATAATTATTTACCTTTTTTCTTTATTACTGAGGACAGCTGTGTGAAAGAGGATCACTGTCCCTTAGAAATGTATTTGCTCTTTCTGCTATCCTACATATAGCATCATAATCTGGGTTGCACCTTGAAATGAGCTTCTGGTCATGGTGCTTTTCCTGGTCATTAACGTTTGAATAAATAAAATTATTATCTCCCTTTTATGGCATCGTAGTTATCCCACAGTGACAGAATGTGATGTCATAAACAGAACTGTGATACTGTATTTGTAGGCAAGCAGCCAGAACAGATAGGGAAGTGATCCTGTTTACATGCAAATGTCCTTAGTAATAAAGAAGAATGAGAAATACATAAATGATATTACAATATAAGCTCACTTGTGCTAAACATTACATTTTCTCAAAGTTGTCAGAACGGTGTCAGGGGCTCTTTAAGGGGATGGAGGGGCTCTCTAGTTGGTAACCGTATTTATAAAGGGGGGGGTGATTTTATTTATAAAAGGGAAAAAAGGTAGACTCTTTCTCACAACCAGACTGATGTAAATTATGCTGATTGTGAGATGCAGAGGTGTCTCCAGGAACCAGGTGTGCTCTTTTGGTGGCCAGTGAGCAAGCTATATACTCAATGTCTTGAATTCATGAGTTGTTAAATCATAGGTAGTGCTCAGTAACAACTACATCTCTACAACAACCTATACTTGTTCAGCCTGCACACACCACAGGTCATGGTGTCAGTGTATTTGTGATTATTTCTGTTTGGCCAGTTTGGGGGGGGGTACTAATACAAAGTCACTGGTTTTAGCATAATGGTTTTTTTTTAATTAACTTTTGTTGTTTCTTTGTTTCATCTTTGTTAAACTTGCCTGACAAGTTCATTTCTTTGTCTTACATACTGCAGTTAGAAATTATGGCATCTATTCATGTCATTGTAGTATCTACATGTTACTAGTTGTAGTTAATTGATGACATCCATAAACCAGAAGGAGCTTTTTTATCACACAGGTTGAACTTATTAGTATGTTTTTACAGGCAGTTTGAAATCACCATTGTGAGATAACATCACACAGCTTTAAAATATTGTTGGAGCATATACATCTCCGTGGTGTATGCCTTCCTTTCTATGGTACAAAAGGAGACAGTTTTCAAACAGCTTGCATGCTTCCCGTGGATCTGCGAAGCGTGTATCACACCAGGACAATCACTTTTCTGCTCACCCCAAGACAGCTGCAGTCCCCTAATACAACATTATTAGTGAGAAGGCATAATATTGTATTAGGGGACTGCAATTGTCTTTGGGTGACCTGAGAGGTGTTTGTCCCAGTCTGATACCCGCTTGGCAGACCCACTGGAAGCTTGTGAGCTTTTTAAATACTGTCTCTTTTTTGCCTAAGAAAGAAATGCATACACCATTATTATCATTATTATTACTTTCTATCATGTGTGTACAGTATGTACTCTATCTTGTTACTTTGTATATGTACTCTTCTTACACATTTTGTGCATTTGAATGCATTATTATTACTTTGTATCATAAATGTAGATGGTGATACACTTTTGAAAGAAGCTAAACCTATTATATACCATTATGTAAATCTAAACATACTGTTTAACTGAGTCATTTTTCAGAAACATAACACCAGTGAAAGCAGCTGGTGTCTAGAGTTCAGGAGAACAGGTAACCACCATCTTCATCACTCACAAAAAAAGTTACTGAAAACTACATTTATATCTGTTATGAAACTGGAGTAGATTTCATGAGTTGGCAGGTGGCAAAATGAACACAAAAAACTACATCTACAAAACATTTTATTCTTATACTACACTGCAAATGTAAAATTAAAAAAAACATTTTTCACTGTACTTAATAATACGAAGTTTCAACAAGTAGTCTTAACTGAGCTGGTCTCATTGAGACAGCTAAGTGCATCTGCCCTTGACACTGACAGGAGAGGGCCTGCAGAATTGGAAATCAGAATTTAACAAATAAATCAAGCATTTATTTACATTTACATTTTTATGTCTGTCAGACATATGAAATAACACAGCTGTGGAAATCCAGCATATCCAAGGAAAACTATTACCTAAAACTCTTCCATTACTAAAATCTATACTCTCCTCATTGGGTCATGGTTGAATCAGTCTGTACTTATTCCTTAAAATCCACATCACAGTGCCAATTTACATGCTAAAAAAACAAGCCTCAGGTCACTTTACAAGACAATGCTAAACTTAGTCTCACAAGATCTCCAAGTTAAAGCTTCCAGTAATACACATCACCTTACACTGTAGTAAAATGTAGGTGACAAATACAATTAACATGCAGACAACCACTTAGGCAACAAGTTGCCTTTCTGAGCTATACATGTTATCCACCATAAAACACAGCCTACATTTACTGCTGAATAGAAGACTGTGTTGCCTGTATATCCATCGCTCCTTCAAACCTTACCTTAGGGTTATGTACACCTGATAGGCTGCTGATGCACATGTGACCTAAGATCAAATTATGGTCTCTCCTCCAAGCCCTTTCCTGTTTACTCCTATCTCCAGTCTTCAATGTGCATCTGATTAAGACTGCAGCATGTCTCCAAGCTCCAGTGCAACTAGAGAGAAGGTAAATAAAAAAATATTTTTGATAAGCATTCTTGGCACAGACAGCATGAAATGTTTAATATCCCACAGAGAAGACTCGTCTAGGCTTTCTCAAGGTGGAATGATTAAAATAATTGGGATAATAGCAATTTAACTGGATATAATGCTCAAAGATTATGTAGCTACAGTCAGCTTGTAACCGTCTCACATTGGATCCGTGTCGGTATTCTAGACTCAAAAGAATCCAGTGCTAGCTAGAGTAGTAATATTGTTTCTGCTGAGTTGTTCTGAACTGTTTATGCTGACTTAGGGAACCCTTCCTTCCAAGCGAGGGCTTCTGGCAATACAGCAGCTCACACATGCAATCCCTGCCTAGCAAATGCACAGTGTATGGGCATGCAAGGAAAATGATGAGGCTTTAAATTTGGTATTCATCCATCCCCTTAGGAAGCCGTTGGCCCAGGGGAGCACTACGGACCTCCCCCTTCATTCTCTACCTCCCCTAGACTGATCCTCCTCCCTTCCTTCCCATTCATAAGGACCACTAGTGGTCTATCCAGTGCTATGTGAGGTGTGAGCCAGACAATCCCTCACATTGCACCACACTAACAGGCCTACCTGGTGACAGCAGGCTAGAGCACTCTCGGGCTTGCAGCATGGGAGGGCTTTAAATGATGGCTGGTAACTTCTCTGCCTCCTCCTCTGTCTTCTTCGGAGTTTTTCCACACAATGCGCATGCATGGGGATGTATTCTGATGTCAGCGCATGTGCAGCAGCACCACTGCCATCTGTTAAGGCAGACAGCAAAAGGGGAGCATGGAGCATGCATGGGGATGCTCTGTGATGCCAGCGCATGCACAATAGCCTTCTGCCATTATGGTAAGGTGGATAGGCATAAAAAATGCAGGCGCATGCAAGGAGGACCCTGAGACCTCGCGCATGCGCATAACACCTCGCCAATCGGTGAGCAGAACCCCTGTAATCCCAAGACTGCCTCACAGGGTGATCAGAGGCAGATTGTCAACTGAAAAGAGGGAGAATAACCTTCAGCAAGGAGAGAGTGAGGTACAAACCAGGCCAGTAGTCCCAAATAGTCTCTTGCATCTTTTATTTTATTTTTTTATTTTAGCTTTTGTTGACCGGGTAAGTGCACTAGACAAATCCTGCCTATTTTCAGGCACGACCCGGGAGAGGGGGATACAGATGAATGCCAACTGACCTTGAACCAGATTAAGCTGTTGGTGGTATTTTTAGTGAATGAGGGAAATTTGGCCAGGACACCGGGGAAATTCCCCTACTCTTTTCGATAAGTGCCATGGGATCTTTAACATCCACCTGAACTACCACCAATCCAGGCAGATGGGACCTCGGTTTAACATCTCATCCGAAAGACGGCACCTCAGAAATGCAGCACCCCTCTCATGCTGCATTACAGTGTCAGTACTGGGATATTAACCCAAGTGCCAGATGTGGGAACTGAACCCACAGCCCTCTGATCTCCCGGCCTCAGAGGTGAGTGTGCTACCTACTGAGCCACTGATCTTGCCACAGAGCTGGAGGGGTAAACGGCCAGTAATACAGTATACTGATATTGATACCAAGCTCAGCCAGGCATACAGATTTCATGAGAACCTTTGCTGTCTTTCAGATGTCAGCATCAAGGAAGTGCAGTGCTTGTGAGGTCCCACTACTACCACACCAAAAGGGAGCATTCTGCACAGCATGCGAGTTGGACAGTCCCGAGCAACAGAGAGAGACTCAGGACTTTACCATGGGGGGCTGAGCCACTCTAGAAGAGATTGGCCATGATTGCCCTCCAGAAGGCTACAGCAGTTATGCTAGAGAGCCAGCAAGCCTTCATACTGCAAGTGCTTGAACAGTTGGCAGGTAGAAATAAACTTGCAACTATGCCTCACCCCCCACAACCAGCACAGAACTCAAATAATGGGGTGGCTAGAGAAAATACTCACCCACAGTCACAGGCCACCACAGTGAACCAGACTCTGCTAAGAGAGCAAGTTAATTCAGGAGAGTATAATGATAACAATAATGATACTAACAATGACTATACCGAGCCTGCGCGCCCCGAGGACAGCCACAATGAGTCACCACACAAATCAGATATGGAGGACCCTCCCATTCCAGAGGCCACATCCATTGCCACCAGATTATTCTCACACAAGAACATCACTGATTTAATTCAGTGGATCAGGGCAACATTGGGGTTTGAGGCACCTCCCCTCCCCAGAAAGCATGCTGGACCCACTGCTCCAGTCGCCCCCTAAGGCAGAAAATTTCTTTCCAATATGCCCGATGTTGGCAGGCATAATAACTAAAGAGTGGGAGACAACTGACCCCGTGAGGAACCCCAAAAAACGATCTCTGGATAGACTATACCCCGTACAGGAGGACAGCATGAACATCTTGTGTACAGCGCCAAAGACAGACCCAAAAATAGTGGAACTTAATAAAAGAACTGTCCTGCCAGCGGAGAGAACAGCGGCATTAAAGGACCCCAGGGACAAGAAAATTGAGGAATATCTCAAAAAAATATATGAAATGTCAGGACAATCCATAAGAGCATCGATCTCAGCAGCTTACTCTGCTAGAGTACAAATCAGGTGGCTAGAGGAGATAGCAAAGAAGCTAGCTCTGAACTCTCAGGAGGCCGAGCTACTAGAGCAGACAACACAGGCAGTGAAATAGTTGGGGGATCTGGCTATGGACACACTGAGGATGGGGGCCAGGTCAGCAACAGTGACAAACAGAGCATGGAGATCCCTATGGCTGAAGCTCTGGGAAGCAGACACAGAGTCTAACACACATCTCCTAAAATTACCATTCAAGGGTGACAGAGTCTTTGGGGATGGTCTCCATGAACTCCTGAGATGACAAGATCAGGGTAAGGAGTCAGATAGCAACAGAGACTTGGGGTACTTGCCATCCCTCAGAGCATGGTGTCACACATTTCGTTCATGACCAGATCGCAGAGTCAGCAATAACTCTTTCAGAATAGAAACGTGAACACCTTTCATAACAGATCTGCCTACCAATCCAGGGGACATAGCTCATACAGAGGTCGAGGTAACACCCCAAAGGGAAAATTCCCCTCTCAAAGAGGAAGACTATTTAAAAGATTTACCCAGTGACTACCCGGTAGACTTACAAAATCCATCAATCCAGTCCACAGGTCCCGACCCCCCACTAGGGGGATGCTTACAGCTGTTCAGCTCAATGTAGGCCTCAACAACGGCAGACAGATGGGTAAACGAGGTAGTAACAAGGGGTTATGCCATCGAGTTCAAGGAGCTACCGAACAGGGAGAGAATAATAAACTCACCCGTATCAAACAAAAGATGTCCCCCAAAGCAAGTTCAAACCATCCTGGATATGCTCCTAAGGACAAATGCCATCCAGAGAGTTCCCAAGAGGAAATGGGCAGAGGAATTTACTCAGTCTTCTTCTCAGTCTCAAAAAAGACAGGAAAGTACCACCCAGTTCTAGACTTGAAATTTGTAAACCAGTTCATAACCCTTAAAAAATTCAAGATGGAGACAATAAGACCCACACCCAGATCCCTAAAACCAGGAGACTATCTAACCTCCATAGACTTGAAGGACACATATCTCCACATACCCATGTGCCCTACACACAGAAAATACCTCATATTTGAGATACGACAGTTCCAGTACAGGACACTACCTTTTGCCCTAGCGTCAGCACCATGGGTCTTTACCAAGGTGTCAATCATTCTAGCAGCAAAACTCAGAGAAGAGGGCATTCACATCATCCCTTTTCTAGATGAGTGGCTGATCTGAACCAGGTCATATCAGGATTCTGAGTCAGCAACCAAACAGACACTACAAGCTCTGAGAGACCACAGCTGGGTGGTCAATCTGGCCAAGAGCTGCCTCACACCATCTCAAAACATTGAACATCTGGGGACATTAATCGACACCAAGACGGATCTGGTGAGGCCCACAGAGACGCACATCACAAACATACAGCTGATGAAGTGGCTCATAACCACAACCAACCTGACAATTGCTCAAATATCACAATTGCTGGGATGCATGCCCTCATGCATTGATCTGATTCCCTGGTCGAGGTTCCATATGCAACTGCTACAGATGCTGCTACTCCAGTATGGATCACCATCCGAGGAGAGCATGCACCGTGAAGTAAAACTAACCTACAAAGTCAGGGCATCTTTATTGTGGTGGACAAAGACACACCACTTGAACAGGGGAAACACACTAGAAATAGTACATAATTTCACCATGGGCACATATGCCAGCCAGCCTATGGGGCTGGGCTGCAACACTGTGACACAGAACGGCCCAGAGAAGGTGGCTTCCCTAGGAGAAGAAGTTATCTATCAATGTGTTGAAAGTACGGGCCATCTACAATGCTCTGGTATCATTCCAACCATGGATAGCACAATTATCCATCCTGATATGCTCAGACAACAGGGTAGCAGTGGCATACATCACCAAACAGGGTGGAACCAGGAGCATAGCATTGATTCAGGAATCAAATGCAATATTAATCTGGGCCCAATGACACATGTCACAACTGCCAGCCATACACCTAGTGGGGAAACTGAACATCACTGCAGACTGCTGAGCTGTGAACAATTACAGTACATCCCAGAGAATGGCAACTCCGTCCAGACATAGTGGCCCAGGTTCTGAGGAGATGGGGCAGGCTAGCCATAGATCTGATGGCAATGAACAAAAACAAACAGATGGACAAATTCTATTCCAGATTCAGGGAACCGCAATCCATGGGAGCGAATGCCCTATCAATCCCACGGTCCCACAATTACTCATACATCTTCCTGCCCCTGCCACTACTCAACCAGGTGCTAGCAAAAATCCGTCAATCACAGAGAATCATAATACTAATCACGCCATACTGGCCATGACGGGCATGGTTCACCATCATTGTGGCAGTGGCAATGGACAGACTGACCTTACCAGCCCACCATGACATACAACTACAGGGGCCGATGACACACCCCAACCTCAAAAACCTCGCCCTCATGGCTTGGCTTCTGAAAGGGAGAGACTGTTGAATGTGGGACATCACACAACGGTCATAGAAACCATGCTTCAGTCAAGGAGAAACTCAACCACTATGACTTACTCGAGGCAGTGGAACTCTTTTGCCACATGGTGCCAATTCAAAAACATTCCTCCTGAATCCCCGACAATCTCTGAGATCTTACTCTATTTTCAACAGGGACTCGACAAGGGTCTGGCCCTGTCCATTCTGAGAGTGCATTTTTCAGCTATAGGCACAGCAGTAGGAAAGATAGATGGGGTCTACCCAGGACCACACTCAGACAGCGTGCATTTCCTCAGAGCGGCGGCGAATATACATCCCAGGATAAGAGCAAGTGTGCCCCCATGGGACCTCATACTGGTCCTGAATGCACTCACAAAACACCCATTAGAACCAATAAGGGACATCGAGCTATACTTGTTGGGAGTAAAAGCAGTATTCCTAGTAGCAATCTATTCAGCCCATAGGGTAAGAAAACTGACAGCGTTGTCCCACAGGGAGCCTTTCACAACTTTCACACATCAAGGGATCGCTCTTTGAACTGTTCCATCATTTATCCCCAATATAAACTCACAATTTCGTCAACTGATAGAACTGCCAAAATTATATGATAATCCCAATGGCAATTCAGAAAGGACTCTCCGCATGTTAGACGTCAAGAGAATGCTCCAGATGTACATAGACCGAACCGCATCACTCAGACTTACTGAGAGGCTATTTGTCATTACTACAGGGCATAACAAGGGGTATGCCACAGCACGTGGTACAATAGCCACCTGGCTCAAAAGAGCAATCACAGACTCATGCATATTATGCCAGAAAGTACCGCCCATTGGAATAAAGGCACATTCGATCAGAGCAATATCGACATCATGGGCAGAGAGTAACTCCGCAACAGCACAGGAGATTTGCTTGGCAGCTATGTGGTCCACCATACACATTTTCCTAAGACATTACAAGCTGGACACTTCATTACCAGTCAAGAACACTTTTGGACATAAGGTACTTCTTACTGTAAATGGATACACTGAGCGTACAAACAGCTCCCCCTCCAGAGGTTTCAAAGGCCGAACAGTGCCAGTCCAATACAGCTGAATATGGCAGAGTTGCGCCAAGGTGCAAAAGAGTTGCTCCATGGTGCAAACAGAGGTGCACCACGGCACAAACAGAGATGCACCAGGGCACCTGTGGCAGCAGAGCAGCACAGCAAAAGAGGTGGGCAGGGCACAGAAAACAGACCCAGGGACAGAGCCGTGGAAGCACAGTGACAGGCCACAGGAGGCCTCCACCAGCAGAGCACAGGAGGGCATACATAGTCTTCCAGACACTGGACCCCAGAAAACAACAGTGTAATGGATAGCAGGTGTCAGGAGGTGCCAACAGCCAATGGAGGGCCACCAATGGATCCCTCCGGCAGGCTGCTGGCCATGCCCCCCCCGAGACCACAGCAGGCCACACCCAGGACCATGCAGCCAAGCACACACATGCCATACAGGCACACAGGGAGCCCACACAGTGGGCACTGAATGGGCTAGGTTGCAGACAGCATGTCACACCACATGGGACAGGCCATCCAATGCCAAGCAGAGGTCCCCAACACAGTATGCAGACAGTACCCGACCAATGACCATGGCCGTGTGCCACCACCATGCACACACCCACCACACACCCCTGACTGCCACACCATCGGCACCAAAATGTACAGCCCCCAACCCAGAGGATGGATACCACCACAGTGGGACACATCACAGCACACAGCAGGGAACCACAGAAGCACAACACGGGTCCCCCTCATGCACACAACATAGACAGACACTGGACCACTGCAGCATGGCTCCTCACACCACCTACAAAGCAGACACAGACACAGGCAGGTATGTCAGAAAAATATTTATACATAAAACAACTATTTACAAAAACAGCAGGGGCTGGGGAAGGGTAGGTACAGCGAGGGAAGGGGACAGGGAACAGGGACAGTACAGTGGGAGAGGGGACTGTAGGGGAAGGTGCAACAGGGAAAACAGGGGAAAACAGGTGTAACTCTAGTGATGGCCCCATCTGGCCATCGTGGCAAGCATTCACTCCCTCCTCTCCACTGCCATCATCCTACGCATGACCACCACGACCTCAAGAATGCTTGATACAATGAGCAAGGTCTGCCACATCAGCCAGCTCAGCATCCATCATTGCAGTCTCCACGCTGGATGCTAGATGCCTATAGCAAGGGACAGGACAGGTGATTAGTCCAATGGCCCAAGGAACCATGCCCACCCACAGTGTGCAATGGGCAGCGGGACCACACACCCCTGGAGGGCCTGGAACGGACACCCACAGGGGAGTGGACCAATGCCAGCCAGCAACACAGCACACCACGACATTGCACAGAGGTGGTCCACACTGCACAATGGCCACACAACTGCACATTGACAGTCACATGGCACACTGCACCGGCAGCACCACAGCAACAATGATGGCATCCAGGTGCAAGACCACCCCACCAACAGCCGCGGCACACATGTCCAATGGACATACCACAGTGTCATGCACCCAGTGTGACACACACAGCTGCCATGGCACATGTAGCCATGCCTGCACACCCCCCACCACCACCCCCCCCATGTACAGTGCAAAGGACCATGACAGTGCTTACCTGCCCCCTGCGGTGCTGCTGGTGGAGGTCCTCCACCATCAGGGCACACTGCCTTGTCACATGCCACTGCAGCTCTGGCCCACCTGCAGTCCTCCAGCCCTGGGAATGGAAAGAAGACAGGTGCACATTAGTAACCAACCACAACAGTGCCCCCCCACAGCCCTCTGTGCACAGGGTGTGCCGCTGCCTGACACATCCTGCAAGCAAGCACAGCTGCATCGCAACACAAGTGGCAGCTGACAATGCCACTCCATGATGTGCATGATGATAGTGTACCCCACTGCAGGGCATGCCAGGCAGCAAAGCCAACATCATAGTACAGCACCAGGGCAGACATGCAACATGGGATGACTTATCTGGCTGTGGCACTGCACCACACCAGGCACATGCCTGAAGCCTCTGTAGGTGGTCAAGGTCCCTACACATGAGGTTACCGTACTGGTGCCTACCCTGTTCTGTTTTCCTGGGCACCCCAGTCCTCCACTCTAGACTGGCAATTATAGCCTGCCACACACTGCCCCATGCCTGCTGCAAGGGCACCTGTCCAAACAGCTATGGGCTGTGGGGCTCCACACAGTCCACCAGGTGGGCAAGCTCCACATCTGACCAGTTATGGGCATTGTATCCCCTACCCTGCACCATTGCATTTGCTTTGGTTCGGCAGTGAAAATGGTGGGAGCAGATGCGTGTGTCCACCACAGGTGCTGGATGCGCGGGACACTGCACAGTGCCTGCCCATTGTGCAGTGCTGGAAATGCACAGTGGGCATGGCTAGGTGGGGTCACAGGGTCATGGAGAGGAACCAGGGGTCAGAGTTCAGTGGTTAGCGCACAGTGCACATGTGCATGATAGGGAACATGCCATCATGAGCGAAGTGCACATTGCCAACCATGTGCATCTTGCACAGTGCTGATACATTGTGCTGTTCACGCATCTTACGTGATTGACACCATGACAGTGCAGTGTGCAGTGTGCATGCCCACTGCAGGCCTGAGCACCATGCATGTGTGGGCATTGTGCCACCATTTGCTCCAGCACAATACCATTGTGCATGGTGCAATATCTTGATATTCAGATGCCATATGCAATTGAGCTCATAAGCCAATGTGTGGTGCAGTGGGGTGCATTAGCATATCATTATCATTGCCCACTCGCCTCTGAGGCCAGGAGATCAGAGGGCTGTGGGTTCAGTTCCTACATCTGGCACTTGGGTTAATATCCCAGTACTGACACTGTAGTGCAGCTTGAGAGGGGTGCTGCACTTCTGAGGTGCCGTCTTTCAGATGAGACGTTAAACCGAGGTCCCATCTGCCTGGCTTGGTGGTAGTTCAGGTGGATGTTAAAGATCCCATGGCACTTATCGAAAAGAGTAAGGGAATTTTATTGAGAAGAAGTGGGTTTCATTACAACATACATATAAAAAAATTGACATAAATACAATACAAAGGTAAAAAACAGAAAAGAACAAAAAAGTAATACAGTAAATCAAGTCAATTTCCAAGAATCACAATTAGACCAAAAATGACAAAATTGCAGTCTAGAATATCTAGAAAAGTCTAACTTTTGCATTGCAAATACAGCGTTCCCAACATTCCGTATAATTTCCAAGACAGGGATCCATTTCTGATGCAAAATTAGCAAACACCCAGCTTGCCATAAAAAATAGCTCATGAAACTTAGAACAATATATATAGTTTCCGTATGATATTTAGTATTTAAAACAGAATGAGTCCCAAACATAATATCAGCATATGACAATTTAGCAAAAAGAGGTTCATCCCAGACAGCATCAATAGTGGTCCAAAAATCAAAAGCAAAACTGCATTCAAAAAATAAATGTGCCTGAGTTTCTATAATAGAAAGACAGGAATTCCTAGGACAATATCTGTCATGCAACATTTTATGTTTGTGATTACCTTTGACACTAAGTCTGCTGTAATTACTGAGCCATACCACATCCCACACATAAGGAGGGATCCTAGGATTCAAAAGTTGCTTCAGAATCCAAGTCTGGAGATCAGGAGGACAAGATGGAAATGCGACAGGATCCTGAGCATCCCGTCTCCAAATTCGATCATATAAAGCCTTTCTGCCTTGTGTACAGAAATCACAAGATGTAAAACCCCAAGTCATAGCCAGTTTCACGGCCTCCAAACCATAGGGTGGGAGGCCCAAAAGTTTAGCTAAAGACCCCTTTCTGCCTTTTTTCCAGGGGATGAGGCAAGGTAGAAGCCATGAGCAAAGAAAAGGCTTCCAACCCTTGTCACCAGGTTTCAAAAATTATGGCATAAAAAAATACTATAAAAGAAAGCCACAGGATTTAACATCCCTACCCCTCCCTCACCAAGAGGCCTATAGGTAAAACCTTGTTTAATAGGATTCAGCCGAGAACCCCAAAGGCCCTGAAAACCACTATACACTTTCATTAATACTTCATGGGGAGATAACAAAGGTACAAAAAATAGGGACCATCAAAGTTTTGAGTAAATACACCCGTTTCTTTTTACCTATCTGCTTCTGCCACCATCCAGCTAAGAGCCTATCAGCCCTCCCCAATGCACTGTTCCAGTTCAACAACTGTAGATCCCCTGACCCAAACCAAAGTCCAAGAATCCTAATGGGTTCCGAAGAAAGCCGGATGCCAGCAAAGGAACCTAACTCAGGTATAGTTGGAGTTCCTAAGGGGAGCCAAACATTTTCCAAAAAATTAATCTGGGGCCCTGCCACTAAAGAGTACTGGTGAAACACAGAGAGCAAAGCCTGCTCATCCAAGTTGGATGCCACGGTCAGGGCCGAATCATCCGCATAAGCCAATATTTTAATAGGGGGGAGACCAGACGTCCCTTGTAAACCAAGGATCCCAGGGCAATTAAGAACAACCCTAATCAAAATATCAATTCCGAAAGTGTATTAAAGGGGACTCCAAGGGCAACCCTGACGCAATCCCCGTTTAACCAAAACCTGATGTTCCACCCAACCATTAACATTAGGGAGAAGAACTGTATTAAAATAAAGAGCTCTAATCCAACCTATAAATGTAGGGGGGAATCCAAATGTTTCTAAAACAGAAAACAAAAATTTGTGGGAAACCCTTTCAAGGGCTTTTTCCTGGTCAATCCCAAGCACCCATCCCTGAATGCGAGTCTGGTCCCCCAAGGGGAATAATTCACGTAATAAAATCAAATTATCAGTTTGGCATCTACCTGGGATGCCACACGTCTGGGCAGGACTAATAAGTCTAGCTACCTGAACAAGTCTAGCTAGCAAAATTTTTGCAACAAGTTTGCTATCTACATTAAGGAGACTCAAAGGTCTCCAATTATTAACATCTGAAACTGAACCCTTCTTATGAATAAGGACCAAGATTGCCTCTTTCACAGATTTCGAAAATGTTGCTTTTGACAACATTTCATGAAACAAAATAGTTAAAGCCGGATCCAAATCCGTTTGAAAAGCAGAATAGAAACCTGCCGTGAGCCCATCAGAGCCGGGGCAGAATCCCTTTTTAAGCCAACAATGGCATGCAACACCTCCTCCTCAGTTATGTCTGCAGTGAACATCACACATTCTTCCAAAGTGAGGTTAGGCAAAGATAACGATGCTAAAAAATCTTCAGCATCTACACTGGGAGATTCAGTCCTGAACATGCCTAAAACAAAATCTTCGACAACCTGAACCTGGAACTCTGGGGAACTAACCAGATCTCCCGTGGGGGATACCAAGTTATAAATAACCCTAGAGTCCACCCTGTCCTGACATTCTTTGAAAGGGTCAAAACCACCTTTGGCAATTTTAGTCCCAAATCGTGCTTCATATCCCAAAGATTTAGCCCTGTCATACTGCAGATCCTTCATCTGACTACTCAAAACCGAAATTTGTGAACTATAATCATAAAGACTACTATCAGACAGGGAAATTAAAGTTTGTAATTGTTGATGTAAAGCCAAGTACTGTTTATAACGGCTGGTATGGGCGTCAGCAGCTTTCTGTTGGAAAACTTTTCTCCAACTAAACTTAGTGTCCTCCCACCATTCTAAAATATTCTCATAAATGTCAGCAACAGATAACTGTGCTGCCCATTCCCGTCTCCACACTTTTTGGACTTTGGAATCTTGAAGTATGGAATCATTAAGTCTCCACCTATTTTTCTTACACTGGGGGACTTTATACCATGAGAGTAAAACCCTCAGAGCCGCATGATCTGAAAACTCACTCCCAATGGTCCGACAGTCAAGAACGGTAAGTGTATGAGAAAGAAATAAAAAATAAATTATAGTGCAACAAGCACCCCAAAAATAAGTATACCCACCCCTAGGGTGCACAACTCTATAGGCGTCCTGAAGTTTGGCAGTAGAAAGAACATTCTTCAGGGTCATGGTGTCACTAAATAATTTAGAGGTCTGAAGTCCTCTATCAGTCTAATGAAGACCGCAATTAAAATCCCCAGCCCAAATAACCAGTCTGGAAGTATGCAAAAAGGGTTGAACTGTCCAAAAGAGATCAGGCCACAATGCTTTGGTCCGGGGGGCATACAAGGCAATTAACTGAAATCTTTCATTATGGAAGGAGAGGTCAAGCAGTATTGCATGGCCAGGACAAATATCCACAAGTCTAGACACCTGAAGGGCAGGATTAGAGAACAAAATCCCCACACCATCACATTTATCCACCCTGGAGGACCAAAAGGAAGGGCCATGGGACCATACCTGTGAGGCTTGCTGAAGTTACTTATTAGTTTTCAACCTAGTATCAACCAAACAAGTAATATCACAATGAATATCCTGTCAGGATAGCATAACACCACCAAGTTTCCTATCTCCCTTAATACTATTAACATTAAAAGAGAGGATTGATAGGGAATCCATAGAGAAGAATTAAGGTGACTTACTACGTCGACACTGTCTCGTCCGTTTAGCAATGGGATCAATTTCCCAACCCCCATCTGTATCCGTATTAGAAACAAGGGAGGAAGTATCAGTGTCATCATTCACAGAATCCCTATCAGTAATATAGGGAGCTAAAACAGCAAATTTATTACTAGATGCCCAGGACTGAGATCCAGGAGTCTTACCCCTACCCGAAACAGTCAGCCCCTTTCTGGTCCTTATTTTTGGAATAGTAAAAGGGGTAGAAGGCTCCAAAACAGGCAGAGTCTGAGACAGAGGCAGGGGAGGGGGAGGCAAAACCTCAAGTTCAGGAGAGACAGAAGCAGCCAAAATAAGGCCTTCAGGTGCCATGATAGCAGCAGGCTCTTGCATCTGAACCATATTCTGATGGGCAAAAGCAGAGGCTTCCCCATCCTCAGTCTCCTTGGCAATGTTAAGTTGAGGGGGGTGAGGCCACAAGACCAACATGAGAATGATGTTCGGCAATTTTTTGCCTGCTGCTGAGCAAGATTAATAAGGACCACATGGGAGGGACAATCTTCCTGATTATGTGAGGCCCAAGGACAACGACCATAAGCATGACCAGTGTGTTCACAGAGATTACACTTGAAAAGGTTCAAACAAGCACTGGAAGTATGGCCAAAATCTAAACAATGGCTACATTTAAGTGTGTCACAAGCCGAGCTGAAATAAGCCCTAGAGCCACACTTAAAGCAAGGCCTGGGTTGCCCTGCATAAAAAATTAAACCCTTATCCTTCCAAAGGAAAAATAAATTAGGCAGGTGAGCGGGACCAGAGAAAATAACTTGACCCGAACCCTCCACCCACTATCCCAAATCTGCTCACTATCTAAAGTTGGAGTGGGTTTATTCAAAACCTCACGACGCTGTCAGAGCCAAAACAAGATGTCTTCAACATTGACCCCTTCATTTTTAAACATGACAGTGATGGTCTTAACTATAGGTTTCGTCAAAGGGAGAACATGAAAGGGAGACCAAAGAGGAGAACTTTTGCAATTAGTGTACTGGGCCCAGAAACGATCCAAATGAGAAACATTTTTTAAAGCTAACATCATAGTTAGCATTCCCTAAACCAATAAGGGAAAAAATTTCAGACGAAAAAAATGCATAGACCCTTTAAGCAAAGCTTTCGCAACATAAAGCCTGTCCGGGGGATTTTCCAACCCCCCTTTATATAAAAACTGGACTGCATTGCATCTAGTGGCAGGCTCACCTCTATTGTTTTGGAATAAATCAGTGCGCTTAAAGCCCACCGAAGTACCAGAGTTGAGACCAGTACTATGCACCGGCACAAGGTCCGGACCCAAACAGGCCTGTGTCTCTGTGTCAGTGTCTACAACCCGCTACTGAAGCTGGCAGGACCAAGCTAGAAGTGGGACCCTTTGAACTAGAGGAACCAACAGAAACACATTCAATAGAAACACTAGGTTCAGAAATACCCCCATTAAAAGTACTAACAACAAGATTAGAGTCCAGAACACAAGGAGAAGAGGTATTACTCCGGAGCAAGATGGAGGTCATAGGATCAGAAGTTGTGGTGGCCACTGGTGCAGCAGCTTTCTTCAGCATGGCAATATAAGAAGGGTCCTGCGAATCTGGTGACCATGATCCACCTTCCGACTGTTCCCAACCGGCACCCTGTAAAGCATGTTCAGGAGACCAGGAAGACCCATCTGGCAAGACCGCAGGCTTCAGAACACAAGTCTCTTCCGGGAAAGTAGCAGTAGGAACTCCTGGTAATTTACTCCAGCCAGGTCGCTGAACTTGACAGGCAAAGGAGAAGACTGGACTGCCCGCATTCGCACCTGGGGTTGGTAAAGAAGCTGCATGGGCACTGTCTGAAGGCACAGGACTAGAAGGGAGACAAGGCAAGAGGGGCTGTAGGCACTCGGGAACTGAACCCGACAAACTGCCAGCCCCAAAATCAGGCGGAAGCTCCGTTGTAGGGCAGCGGAACGACCGCATTCAGAGGTGCAACACAAGCATTCGGTCCAGCTGCAATAGTCGGTCGACTGGAAGCAGGAGACACTGAAGCAGGGAGCCCAGCAACCGCAGGAAAAGCAGCGAGTTCCCAATCAAGTAAGTCTATTTGTCTCAGCGATTGAGATCGTGCAGCAAGTTGGTAGGCTCTATTCCCATCCGAAGGCAGCACAAAGTCACACACAGGATAATGCAGAACAGAAGAACTGGAATTCACAAGAATACTTAGGTCAACAACAGTAGCCACAGAACAAGCTTCATCAACAGCCTCTGGCTCTGAAAGTACAGGAGAGGAGGCCTGCTCTCTTGCACTTGTTACATCCATCTCCTCCAACATCCCAGGCAGACTGGCCACAGCAACGCTGATGGCCAAGGGTCCTCCTACTGACAGCAATGCAGTAGGGGAATTTCCCTGGTGTCCTGGCCAAATTTCCCTCATTCACTAACAATACCACCAACAGCTTAATCTGGTTCAGTCAGTTGCCATTCATCTGTATCCCCTTCCCTCGGGTTGTGCCTGAAAATAGGCAGGATTTGTCTAGTGCACTTACCCGGTCAACAAAAACTAAATAAATAAATAAATTGTGCACAACCTCATTTGAATGTGTTTCACCTCACAAGCACTACAGAACAGCACAGTCCATGTACCGGTATTACAACCTTGATAGGTAAGTGGTGGATGCCGCAGCAGCATACTGGGAGCAGACAGCACTGCAGGGTGGGACGGACCAGGGAGATGCTGCCACTAACACTCTGTGCTGTCCATGTCCACAGCAGGCAACATGTCAGAACAAGAGGAGGGCAAGGAGCGGGGGCCTGCATGGAAGCGCAGGCCCAACTTCATGAAGGGCCAGACAGATGCCCTGTTTGAGGTCTACCTCGACAGGGAGGCCCTGTTGAGCAGTGTCATGGGCACACCACAATCCTGGGCTATTGCATGGGAGGAGGTGGTGTCCTATGTGAACCAGCACAGCAGACCCCAGCAGTCAGTGCAGGAATGCCACAAGAAGGTCGAGACTGACAGGCAGTGCATTAAAAAGAAGGTGGCAGCCATAAAGGCATCCTGTAATGCCACTGGTGGAGGGCCAGTGGATGCACCGACACTGACACCAACAGAGGAGTTGGTGACAGCCACCATGTACTGCACTACGGTGGAGGGTGTGCCTGGAGAAGGCTTCCAGGTAGGTGGCAGCCCAACACTGCATGGTATGTATGTTGGACATGCACAGCTGGTGGCCTGGTGGGTGCATACACAGGCATGCTGGTGTGCCTGTGGATGTCCTGCATGCCATGTGCACATGTGCGCACCCAAGCACATGCCATTATGCAGGACACATGCAGCAGCAGTGTATGGGTGAGCACATGTGGGCATAGCATCACTGAGATGCAATCCTTCTCTTGCAGCACCAGCACACCTCCATGCAGAGGATGGTGTGCCAGCAGCAGCAGTGGCACCCTTGGATACCAGTACAGCCCTGGAGGATGAGCCATCTACATCCACTGGCATTCAGGGGCCCAACAGGCTGCAGCCAAGCACCACAGTGCCTGTGGATGTCCTAGACATAGGGTTGGACGAGGCCTTGGATGTGATCCTGCAGGATGCCAGCCTTGATGTCCTGTGTGTGGAGACACCGATGACTACTACACACACCTCCTGGACAGAATTGGCGACATTGTGGTCCTGGCACCCTTGCTGGCATCACAGTCAGGTACCACGCCCAGTGCTATGCTAACTGTGGCACAGCTGCCTGCAACCACTGTGGGTGTGGCAGTGTCCATTGCCAGAGATGTGCCTTGCAGTGGTGGTGGTGTGGCTGTGCAGGCACAGGGCGGTGTACAGTGGACAGAAGGGTGATGGCAGCAGGCTGCGGGTGCCACTAGGCAGCCAGTTTCAGGGTACACTGCCAGTGTTCCTGCCATACCCATTCCCCCTGCAGACCTCACTGTACAGTGTCCACCAGAGAGGGGGTTGTGCAGCATGGCATATCACCCCCAGAGGAACAGCATCATGTCTGGGAGCCCCAGGATGCATACCATCTGGCTGAGCTCACCTGGCTGCCGTGGGCATCCATTCAGCAACAGGTGCTGCTCACCACTGGGGTGTGTGCACTGCATGCAGGGGTGCACCAGTAAGTTGAGCAGCAGGACAGGGGCACTGTGCAGATCCTGGAGGGGATGCAATACATGCAGGAAGCCATGACTGCATCCTTGGATCACATTGGCAGTGCAATTGCAGATGGCTTTGTGTTGCTGGCTGCCACAGAGCATGACTGTGCACAGGAGACCCCCTGCAGTGTGCGGTCCACCCCACGGACCTGGCGTCGGATGACCCCATCACAGTTGGCACCAGGTTTGGATGTAGGCATCTCAGGCATGCCTGTTCAGGTGACTGCACACCTTCACGAGGACATGTTCATGGTCCAATGCTTCCACCCGGGGGCTGTTGGACACCCCCCCAGCTGATGCACAGCCTGTGGCTGCTGATCAGCCCTGGTGCAGCTGCCCCATGGCCATGGTGGCCGTGGTACTGTGCGGCCACCCTGATCTGCGTGCTGCCCATGGGCGGTGTGTGTGTGCACCATACAGATAGTGACATGCCTCTGTGACGTACCACATGCTGCCTGTGTGTGTGCATGCCCAGCTGCTGGACCATGTGGCGTGGGCGTGATAAGGGCAGTCTAGCACCAGTTGCACCTGTGCACCGGTGCCATACGTCTGATCCATGCCACAGTCCAACGCCTGAGTGGGTGAGTACCCATGCATATGTGTGTGTGTGTTGCTGTGTGTGGGTGTGTGCCACTGACTTCCCTCTAACTGCATCATGCCTCTGTGTGTGCATGTCCCTCACTATGCACATCCCTGCATGTGTGCTGTACATGTCTGTGTGGCCCATGCATGTGTACTGCACCACCTACCTGCTTTCCCCGAAGTGTTCCTGCGTGACAGTGTCTCAGTGACATCAAGCCTGCTGGTGCAGTCGGGAATCTCTTTGCCCAGTGGGTGACTGTCCACCACCCTCTGGCACATTGTCGGTGTCATCCCCACTACTGCTGCCCTCATCTGCCTCGACTGCTATCTCACAGTCTATGGCCATGCTGTGCAGTATGCAGCAGGCCAGGAATAGGCCACAGGCTTTTGAATGGCTGTACGGTAGAGCACCACCTGACCTGTCCAGGTGACAGAATCGTGCCTTCAGCATGCCAAAAACATACTCGATGATTTTGCATATGCTAGCGTGTGCCTCATTGTACCGTTCCTCTGCTGGGGACAACGGACACTGGTAGGGGGTGAGCAGCCAGGGCCTGAGTGGTATGCACTGTCACCTGTGTGGAGAATGACTTGGTTAGCCATACGCTCTGCTGTGCTGCAACCCTTGCCTGTCCCTAGTACCCATGCCACCATGCACACCATGCCTACCCCCATCCCCAGGACTGCTCTGCCCATCGCACCCTGCCCATGCCATACTCACCCACTAGGTGGCCTGTGGAGATGTCCCCATGTTCAAGTCTGTGGCACAGTGCTGAGCTGTGCCAGATGAATGCATCATGTGCACTCCCAGGGTGTGTGGCTCAGACATTGGTGATGTGCCTAGTGGCATCGCACACCACCTGGCAGTTGATGCTGGGGCTCCCTTTCCTGTTAATATACGCCAGTCCTTCAGGACCAGGTGGCATGAGGATGCCCACGTGGATGCAGTTAATGACCCCAATAATGCCAGGCATGTGTGCCACCCTGTGGAAGTCCTGCAGAATTGCTGTACACTCCGCCTGTGTGCTGGGAAAATGGATGAATTCCAAAGCATGTGGCAGCAGAGCATTGAGGAACTGTGTGAGAAGGCAGGACATGGCTAACTGGGTGATCCCCATGGTGTCCCCTGTCAGTCTTTGGAAGGTGCCCATTGCGAGCAGGCACATGACGGCAGTCACCTTTGTCTCCACGAACATGGCGTGGCTCCATCTGGTGGGTGCCTGCATCTCCCCACTGAACAGCTTGCAAAGCTGCCTCAGAATGGCCTGTTCAGGTGGTACCAGCCCACGATCTTGGTATCACTACAGTTCTCAAAGGCGATGTGGGCACGGTGCCACCTGTGTCAGGCATACCACTGACAGACCCTTCATCAGCCATGTAGCTGTTTCTCCTGCCTCCTCACACCCTTCATTACCACCTCCATCAGGAAGGGCACACTCTCCATGTCTCCTGCTGTCCACTGTCCCCCTGGGCGGTTGGCTCCTGGCTGTGTGCCACCCTGGTACACAGGTTCTGTGTCTGTGTGTGTGTGTGTGTCTCTCTCTCTCTCTTTCTGCCCCTTTCTCCATCTCCCATGCCACTTCTCTGTCCCACTCCCTCTGTGTCTGGTCTTGTGTCTGTCTGTCTGTCTCTCTCTCTCTCTCTCTCTCCCTCTCACTCTCACCCCTGGCACAACTACTGTCTGTGTGTTTGTGGCTTATTTTTATAGGAATAAGTCTGGTTGGTGCAACTTCGATTTGCTCCACACTTGCACCATGGTTTCACAGTTAAATATGCCATTGCACTGGATATTCATGGGATCACCCCTGCACTTGTGCCACATACATTACAGTTGCACAGTGGCACAATGGCTTTTGCGCTGCACCATGGCTCCTACTGAATATGACTCCTCTGTGCAATTCCATACTTGCACTGCTGCAACTCAGTTGCGCAGCTCTGAATATTTGTGCCTTAGTGTTTACCATTTTATGTATTGTTTTAATTACATAGCAGCTCTTACTTTACAGGGAGGATATTACATCACTGCACAAAGCATGTAAACATTTGCCAACTGTACAATACACTAGATATGTGAGTATTTACCACTTCAGATTATAAAAATTACAAGTCCAGCTGGTATCATTGATAAAAAAAATATTTCCACTTCTTTATTATTCTGCTGGTAATAATTGTCCAATACTAAAATCAGATTGCCTCTGATCTGGGGTTTACATCCAGGTGAATATGTTACCAAAATGAGGATGGGAAAAAGCTGATATTTTCTGATTACCTGCTAGGGTCATGTGCTACTGATAGCAGTCCTTCATGCAGAATTCAACTGATGTACAGAGCTCATCCACAGCTCCTTACTGTAACCTCCAGACAATAATGCCATGCTACTAGCCCCAGTGCTGCAGTTTGAAATGTTGCAGTGTCAGTAGGCAGAGTAAAGTGTATCAGAAAATATATTGTAATTTGAATGCAGACCATATTCATTTATTTTTATGTTGGTGCACTTGCACAGCCAACATCTTGTAGTAGTGCAGATTTGGAGGCGCGGTCACTGTTAGGCGAATGCAGGGCATGCATCAGTAGGTGTGTCCCTCATTCCTTAATCAGCCGGTGCCACACCATGCATACATAATGTGGCGAGCACATCTAAGGAAAGGTCCGCTGCAATCCGAGCAAAGCTCGTCAGATGCAGCGGACCTCCTGACATGCTCTCGGCCACATTGTATACTACGGAGGTAACCTAACTGCCGACTTCAGGGTGCCCAATCCCCTGCCGGCTTACAGTGACCCAATATAAACCAACAGGGAGCCCTCCCCTTCAGCATAAACACTCCCCATTTGTTATATGCCAGGGGTTGCCCAATCCCCCTCAGCTCTTGCCTCCCCTTCTTGTGCGGTGCCCAATCCCTCGGCGCCAGTCTATATTAACTCTTATGTTGTGTACTGACAAGCGTGTCCAATCCCCGTTGGCTGCAGCATCCTTCAAACAGTTAGCTGGCATGCTGGGAGCCCACCCCAGCATGCCAAATACCCTGTAAAAAAACTGTCCCACAATGATTTTTTTTTCCTCTGAACAAAAAATGGTCCCTCACTATCTCCCTGCCCCCCCCAGCAACCTGCGCCCACCTTCTGCACACCCGGCCTCCCCACACCCCCTCTTACCCCATACTTACCTCCAGAGTCCAGCGCGATGATCTTCAGTGGACTGGGAACACATCTGCATTCTTCAAAGCTGACCGCAAACTGAAGAAATGCCAGTAAGCTGTATAATGGAATAAATAGTTTTTTTTTAAAACTTTGATGCATATCTCAGGCATTTTTTGGAATTTTGCCACCAAATTTTCAACATGGGGTTTTTGGGACCCCTCCTCATGAATTCTTGTACTGTTATGGCGTTATTCTGTCCCAAAAGGTGATTTCGTAGTCACTGTGTGGAATCACCTTTCAGGAGTGAGGAATGAAACAACAGTGCCAATGTTCATGAGGGGGCTCTCAAAAAGTCTATGTTGCAAATTTGGTGGGAAAATTAAAAAAAATTACTATTTCACTAGCGCCCGTTGCGCAGTTGCTATGCACGCTCATAATTTAACGAATTTGCAATATTTTCATGCCACATGTTCAGCACTGCCATTTTTCCATACCTTTCTTGTGAACTATACAGCTGTCATTTTTCACATCTTGCCGAAATGTGTTTTCGCACTTCTGGCACAGAATAGCATGGTCAATGTGGGAAATCAGTGTTCGGGACAAATTACAAAAATGGCAGTTACACTGTTCATGAGCAGAGGTCCTAAAATGCCTATGCTGAAAATTTGGTGACGATATTCCATAACATGATTGTGTTAGGGGCGTGCATTGCGCAGTTTGCATGCACGCTCGTAAGTTTACAAATTTATAATATTTTCACTCCAGATTTTCAACGTTGCCATTGTACTGCACCTCCTTATGAACAGTACAGCTGTAATTTTTCACATCCTGACCAAAATGTGTTTTTGCAGTTCCGGCGCAGAATAGTGTGGTAGCTCTGGAAAACCCACGTTTGAGACACAATATGAAAATGACAGTGTCACTGTTCATTAGCACAGGTCTTAAAATGCCTATGTTGAAAATATGGGGCCGAAAGTCCATAAAATTAGTGTTTTACGAGTGTGCATTGTGCAGTTTGCACGCACGCTTGTGACTTCATGCATTGTAATATTTTCACTCCAGATGTTCAAAATTGGCATTTTTCCACACCTCCTTATGAACAGTAAAGCTGTCATTTTACATATCCTGGCTGAAATGTGTTTTTGCACGTCCAGCACAGAATTGCACGGTCGCTGTGCAAAATCAGTTTTCGGGACAGTTTTAGGAAATGACAATGACACTGTTCATGAGCAGAGGTCCTAAAATACCTATGTTGAAAATTTGGTACCAAAAAACCATAAAATGACTGTACTGCAAGCATGCATTGTGCAGTTTCCATGCAGCCTTGTAACTTCATAAATTTGCAATATTTTCATGCCAGATTTTCACCATTGGCATTTGTGCACACCTCCTTATCAACAGTAAAACTGCCATTTTTCACAGCCTGCCCAAAATGCATTTCCGCAACTGTGGTGCACAATGACGTGCTTGGTGCGGGAAATCACCTTTTGGGACACATTAACAAAATCACAGTGCTACTGTTCATGAGGGGGGGTCCCAAAATACCTATGTTGAAAATGTGCCTAAAAAACTCCCACAAATAATTGGGTTGCGGACATCTGTTGTGCACTTTGTATGCATATTCATTGCTTCACCAATATTTCATATTGCCACTCCAGATTTTCAGTGTTGCCATTTTATATGCCTCCTCATGAACAATACAGTTGTCATTCTCCACATCCTGCCCCAAACTGTGTTTTTGTCCCTTTGTCGCTAAATGGCATAGCCACTGTGCAAAACCACATTTTAGCTAACAAAGTGATTGTGCTGCATTTCATGAGGTGGCCTGACAAGCAGCCAGTGTTGAAAATGTGGAGTGAAACTACCACTACACGCCTACATTGTTAGGGTTTCCAACTGTAGCACCCCACTCGGTACAGACTGACAGGTGTCAGGGGTGTGACTTGAGATCATTGGATGTAATGCTCACACCATTCCACCTCCCATCTCCCATGCCCACTCTGTAGCCACTGACAGGCATCGTGGTGTGTCTTGCACTGTTCGGCCACAAACGTCACTCCACAATCCTATACTGCACCCACATCAGCATATTTCCTTATGGAATGGGGTAAGTATAATGCCCAAAGACCCCAAAGCACACCACGACACTTGTCAGTGTCTACAGGGTAGGGTGAGGTACAATGCCATGAGCATTATAACTGATGATCCAAAAGCACACCGCAATGCCTGTTGCTCTCTACAGGGTGGGGGTAGGGTTTGCATCACTTCAATACTTCACTGTCATTCCTATCATGCGTCTCTAGCTCCATCACTGCCAATGCCAATGCCAGCATGACAACATTCGGCATTGACAAATGCTTGTTTATAAATGTCAGAGCATCAAAACTCAGCACTTACCAGAATTTTCCAGGATCCACAAGGTCTACTTTCTGCCATTGCTTTAAGGTGTATTCTTTGACAAAACCCTTGATATTTTCTCTGAGACTGTTCTTGCAACCTAGGAACCTAGGTATCTCCTCCCTGTCACTGGCTGCAAGTTCCCTCCCCCCGGAAAAATCTGTCTGCCCCTAGTGGGTGGCATCTGGTTGCCCTCCTCTCCCAAACCTGTCCATCCAGGTGTCCTGGTCATGCCCCTGAACAAAGTTCTGCCTCCTTTGATGCCTTGCAGGGGGGGGAAATTAACTTCTCAAGCCAGAGGTAAAATAATGCTCTCTAGATCCCATACACACACACACACAGGCAGCGAAGTAATGAAGCTTCAGTGGGTGACACTGTTTTTACCACTCCCGCATGTTGTTTGGAAGGTAATTTATGCAGGGAGTCCTTTTCTAAAGCAAAATGTCTGCAGGGTTACACCCACTTCAGCCGCAATAGTGTATGGGCATCCATACTCAACATGCCTGTGTTTCCACGGGGAGATTGGGATACCAACATACAAACCTTAAGAGCAAAGCTCGAGAGGTCCATGCTGGTGTCTCAAAACTGAGATGGAAACACAAGACGAGTTGTGTATGGGCACCCATATTTTATTTGTTATAGTGTATGGTTAAATAAAGTGCCTGACATGTTTGTTTAAACCACATTTACCATAACATTGAAGCACAGTGGGCAGAGAAGTGAATCTAGGTAGTGGGCACCGACATGAAGGAATCACAGCTGCAGATAATGACAGAATGTGCACAATAAGGTTTTTATAACATGCTCAATAACATTAGAATATGCACAACAACTTTAGATTGTGCACAACAAGGTTTTTGAGCTGCTTGAATTTCACCTGCAATAAGACCTAACCATACACAATTAAACACGGTACATGCCTATTGTTTATTATACTATATGTGTGACTAGATCCCAGTGGATTACTGTTTTTAAATATGCCAATTTTGTATTAATAGTAACAGCAAAAAACACTCATTAAAGGTTTAATCATGAAAGATACACTGTGATAGGATCCGAGAAACACAAATCACAACAATCCAAGAAAGACGAAGTAGTTTGTTAACAAGCCAACAGTTCAATTTCTGGATTAGTAGTAGTAGTAAATTTATTCATAAATGATGAACTAGAAGAAGTCCCCATTAAGTCAAAGCTCATGTCTAATTGGTTCCTTAATTTACATATGTGAAATTAGAACACATAATATATAGAAATAAATATTGGCATTGTAAAACATCAAAATAACTCACAACGTAATACTAAATTGCCTGCAAATACATATAAAATAAAAAACAACTATATGAAACATCTACGGAACTCAGGCTGGCACAAGGCATTAAGAAGGGGGAGAAGGACTTCTTTAAGTACACCAGGGAGAAAAGGAGCTGTAAGGACCACATAGTAAGGATTAGGAAGGAAGAGGGTTGGGTGGAAGCAGGGTGCAATAAGGCAGAAGCACTAAATGAGTACTTCTGCTCAGTATTTACTAAAGAGAAGAGGGGGGTGACACCCAAGGTGGGAAAAATGGCAGAAGCAGGGTGGGAAGTGGTGACAGATGGGGAAATCATGGAGAGCAGAGTTTGAGAGGGTTTGAAGGCACGGAGGGTTTGAAGGCACCAGGCCCAGATGGCATCCACCCCAGGGTACTGAAGGAGCTGGCAGAGGTCCTTGCAGGACCTTTGGCAGACATATTTAATGCCTCACTATATTTGGGGTGTGTACCTCAGGACTGGAGGATGGCTCATGTGGTGCCCCTCCACAAGAGTGGCCCCAAGGATGAACCGGGAAACTACAGACCAGTGAGCCTCACATCCATCATGGGTAAGCTAATGGAGACTATCCTGAAGGAGAGACTGGTGGCCCTCCTAGAGGCCAACGGACTACAGGACAGCAGACAGCATGGCTTCATACGTGGCAGATCCTGCCAAACCAACCTGGTGGAGTTCTATGACTGGGTAACTAGGCAACTGGGCAGGGGCAATGCAGTGGATGTCCTGTGTCTGGACTTCAGTAAGGCATTCGACTCAGTGCCACATGGAAGACTGGGAAGAAAGTTAGTAGGCATAGGGGTGGGTGCAAAGCTGGTGAGATGGGTAGGAAACTGGCTGTAGGGAAGGCAACAGAGGGTGGTGGTGGGTGGGGAGATCTCACACCCAAAGGCAGTGACGAGCGGTGTTCCACAGGGCTCGGTATTGGGACCAGTGTTGTTTAGGATATTCATTGCAGACATATCATGGGATATCAAGAGAAGGATCAGTCTGTTTGCTGATGATACCAAGGTAGGCACGGTGGTGGATGACCTAGGGGGATGTCAGGGGTTGCAGGATGATCCAGCAAAGCTTGAAACCTGGTCAGACACCTGGCAACCGGGCTTTAATGCCAAAAAGTGCAAGGTGCTGCATTTGGGGATGAAGAACCCAAAGAGGAGTTACCAGCTAGAGGGACTGCAGCTAGCCCAGACAGAGGAGGAGAAGGATCTGGGTGTGCTCATTACAGGGTCAATGAACAACTCAGCACAATGTAGGAAGGCAGCTGCAAAGGCCAACAAAATGCTGGCTTGTATTACAGGGGTATATCCTCGAGGAGGGAGGAGGTGATTCTGCCACTGTATAGGTCATTAGTTAGACCACACCTGGTACTGCGTGCAGTACTGCCGTCCATATCTGAAGAAGGACATTAAGTTACTGGAGGGTGCAAGCGCAGAAGCGAAAAAATGATCAAGGGCTGGGGACTTATCATACAAGAGGGGTTGAAAGAGTTGAACATGTACTCACTGGAGGAGAGGAGAGACAGGGTGACATGATTGAAACCTTTAAATACATGAAAGGAATAAACAAGATGGTACAGAGGGCTATTCAAAGTAAGGGAGGGAGGCCACCAGGGCCATGATATGAGACTGGAGTGAAGAAGGTTCAGGAGGAAGATGAGGAGACACTTTTTTACAGAGAGGGTGGTGGCTGGGTGGAATGCGTTACCTGCTGAAGTGGTATGCAGTAGAACAGTGGACTGCTTCAAACGGGGATGGGACAGGACAAGGGAGGGGTTAATGAAGTGGAAGGGTGGGGCTGCTGCAGAATAAGGGGTGCTAGCTGCACATTCGAGCAGACTTGATAGACCTCTAGACCTTTATCTGCTGGCAAATTTCGTTATGTTCGTATGTTCATATGAAATATCAGAGTTGCTAACCAATCCCCTGATTCACATAGCACAGAATGGTTTTCATGGCACAGTTACAGAATCCGTTCTGTATATGCCTAAGTGCATTAACAGAACCTGTGAGATGCCTGAGATTCATAAGAATAGTATTCCAACTTCTAAAGCCCGCATTATGTAAAAGATAGGCCCATGGCCATTTCTTATACATGGAAGCTGGTATTTAAATTCCAATGATCTTAACCAGTTCCTTACAGATCTTTGTATTAGATAATTAATTATATAATTAGGGGCTTTATGACTAGAACATTTATACATAAAGTATAATTCACTAAGATACCACCAACTAGGGCTGTGCAAACCTCCTGAAGTTCGACTTTGTGAACTTTGGCTGTTGAACCACAAAAGGTTCACCAAATGTCTCTTAATGGCAAAATAGTTTGTGCTTGTTCAACCACTGAAAAGCATTAGAAAATGGGAAAATGAGTAATGTAATGCACTGTGCTGATGAAGCACCAAATAAAACAGCAGGATATTGTGATGGGCAACATTGAGGGCTACTGGTTCCAGAAATTGGCTTCCAGTTATGCTGTGGCTGAATATTGTACACACTGGTTTCACGGGCAATGCTGCCCCGAAAGTTATTACTTTGGCCTGTGCAGGCCTGGCAAAACTTGATCAAACTTTAATTTGAATAAGTAATGAGTGAAGACAACTGTGCAGCATTCCACAATGAGGGCTACTGGGGTTCCAAAAAGTGTGTGCCCATTGGGTCAGTGCTACTCATGGGAAATGCTTCAAGTTATGCCATAGCTAAGTGTCGTGCACCCTGGGTTCCCTGGCAACATTGCCCATAAACCCAATGGGTAGTCACTGCCATGTAATCAGTCGTCTGACCACTGGTCCACGTCAGTGGTGATGTGAACGGCAGGAACAAATTATGCTTTCAGGGCACGTGATACACTCTTGTAGACAGACTGATACAAATTAGGCAGAGCCACTGTGGAAAGGTAGGTATGGCTGGGCACCTGGTGCATTGGCACACCAACTTACATTAGCGATAGAAAATCAGCGTTGCTGACAAGGAGAATGGCAGCAAGTCTGTGGCTAGCATTTCCACAATTGCTCTTAACTTTTTTGCCTTGTCTTGTCTTGCTTTACATTTGCGGCTCATTTTCAGAGACTAGACAAGTGAGAGTAGAGTGCTTTTTTTCCCTGGATGCAACAGTTGGTTACTATTTTTGCTGCCACTGGGGTTGAAAGTAGTTTTGGATTTGTGGTTCCTCAGAGATGTGGGAGTCAATGGGCTAGAAAACTGATGAACGGAAGATGCTGGAGTTGTGAACTGGCACTTGAAAGACCTTATTCCTCCTCTTCTCCACCGGGTCTCTTAATGTTCTCCTCCCCCTGGCTGTCTTCATCACAGTCATCACTAACTGCATTGCTTGTTGGTGGTGGTGCTGCTGAAGCCATGCATTGGCATGCATTCTCATAGTGACATCTATGGGACGTCAGCAAATGCCTTTTCATGGTAGATGTTCCCAGCATGGTTTCTTCCTTACTGTATCTCAAATCAGTTTGTCTTTACACAGAAGACACACTACATGTGCCTGTGATTCTTTGCCCACTCTAAAGAAATCTCACACCGTCACTGTCACTGGTTTGGTCTTTCCTACTGACACTCTCAACTGTTTTCTAATGAGGGGGGGCTATTGTGGGTGCAGGCTGCTTCCATGTCATTACCCCCTCCTCTTCCCTCCACCAGTTCTCTTTGGTCAGGGAATGGTTCTCTTCTTCTACCAAGTGTCCTGGGCAACCGGTTTTATCAGTGTTTTCTTCATCTAGTGTCATTTCTGATGCTTGTCATTATGTTTCCCCTTGTTGTTTTATGGCATTTCTTTCCTTCCTTCCTTCCTTCCTTGTTGTACTACCTGTTTTGGTCTTTTTTGGATCTCTTATGTTCACCTGCCCCAAGTCAAGTTCCCACCAGTTCCACCTCCTCCCCCTCCCTAGAACTGCTGCTGCTATCACTTTTATCCAGTGTATAACCACTTTGTGTATCTCTGTCCCCAAGCTATACAAAATCACTTTGCTCCTCCTCCTCTGCCCGTGTCACTATCTGATGCACTCCTTTTTCCTTCCTTTTTTCTACAATGATTGCTTGTGCTGCAGTCCTTGCAGTGTCACTGTGAGTGGTTCCTACAATGTGAGATACCTTATGGACTGTTTGACTACTACTGCCATCTTCTCTACACTTGTATTTCGCAATGAGGCAGAGGATCTATTAGCAAGCCCAGTACACTTTGTTTTTTCTTGGTGACTGGGTGATCCCACAGCACCATCTTCTTGGCCTTTCTGTTACTCCATGTCTTAATGCTTGCAATGCCACTCAGCCACTTAGGTGATCAAAGGTTAAGAGTTAGACTATTTTATTTACTTTTTAAATGTTATTTTTTTGTTATAATTGTTTACTTTACTTTTTCAATTTTATTTCTTTTTTATGTTACTTTTTCACTTTTTTCTTTTTGTTTCTATTTTTCATTTCACTTTTTTAATTTTAGTTTACTTTTCATTATATTGTGTTTTCTTACTGTTTGTGTTATCATTGTGATGCCACCAAGGATTACCATAGGCCAGGCACCAACTCACTGCCAGCTGAGGTGAGTGTGGTGTAGCAAGCCAGTAACCAGAATGGCTGCATAGATTCTGAGAGCTGCACCACCCAGGAGAAATTCCGGCCATCTGCCCAAAACATCATCAAATGCCTTAATATTATGACCATGTCTATTTGGCTAAACCAAGAGCTATTGAATTCTGCCTTTTTGACTCACCGCACTGACCCAAAAATAATACTTTTACTTGGTGGAAAAAACTCGGTAATCTGCAACACTGCTGCGACATAGGGCCTGCTCGACTCTTTTTCTATAGCAAAGTGCTCAGAACACTTCTAAACCCAGTACCTGGGAGAAAACTGTTAAAAAACAACTTTTATTCTAATCATATATCTTGTGAAAGCTACATGTCTCTGACTGAACAAAAACAAAAAGAAAACAAGCTCCTGTGATGTGTTCTTAAGGCACATAATCTGCTCTATTTGACCTACACAGTCGTTATTTCACTCAAATATTTGGTAAACAACCTTTCTGTAATCCCTACTGAAAATGGCACAATTGTCTGTTCAGAGGAACCCTACTACTGTAATATTGATATGGTGCAAATTGCAACTACTGTATGCTTACAGAAATCCTAAAAGACACTACAGAGCTAAAAAACACTTTGGACCCCATATTCAAAAGTGGCTGACTGCATCACACAAGTGCCTGCACCACATGTCTGAAATGCACTGCCACAAAACAATGGAATTTTCAGAAGTGGCGCTGTAAAATGCGATCACGCATAGCCATCTGAATATCCTGAGCATGCATGATCGCACAACAGAAAATGCGCTTTGTAGCAGGGCACAGTTGAATGTGAAGAACTGTGCACAATAGGCAGAGACTGATGCCCACAGACTGTGCATGGACCACAATGCACCGGCGCATGTGAGATGGGTGATGGCATAACAGAACAGCAGCCCACGGGACAGGGAGACACAGTGGCACACCACAGTGGCCAAAAGGCCCCAAAGCAGGGTCAGTGAGTGCCCAGCACAGTGCACCAGACAGACATGCCCATCCATGTGGAAGGCAATACACACCAGCCAGTGCTGAAACACATGGCCCTGGAAATAAGACCACAGCAAAGGTTGTGCCAATGGACAGGGCCAAGGTAGAGCAACAACATTGCAGACATGCCTGTGAGAAACGTGGCACAGATTGCCATCAGCACACCACCAGAATGGCATGAGGAAGGAGCACACATAGAGAGGCCCACACTGACAGCAACACAGGTCCACTGATTGTGCAGGACACAGGCACATGGGTGCACAAGCATGCAAGCCATTGCCAATGCTACCACCAGAGAGGGGCACAGTGCCACCACAGGGAACCAGTGGGAAGGAACACAAGGAGGGCCATGCCACACAAACCCCATGCAATCTGTGCAGGGGACACAGTTGCAGATATACTGTGGGTCACACCCTGGGGACAGAGTCCAGTGAATGAGGTGATAGCCTGCACCCACCTGTGCACCAGTGGACACAGGATGCAGGGCACAAGTGCCACACACCAGTACACAAAATCAATGGAAGAAAACAACGCTTACATCCATGTCCAACATTAATAATATTTACTATACAAAAGTGCAAAAATTTAAAACCAACAGCAAAAGCAAACAGTCACATATGTACAATAAGAACAATAAACAACAAAAATGACTACAAACAGGAATATAACTATTTACAGGAATGCACAGGGGAAATGAGGGCAATGGGTGAACATGGGGGTGCAGAACTATGTACAATGAATGGGGCCTGGGTGGGAGCATGGTGGGGTTAAGGCAAAGGGACATTCAAGGTGCCCACCTAGGTTGAGGGGCACCCAAATGTAGTCATATGGCCAACACAGTGTGGCCCACTGCATGGATTGCCCACACAGCAACCCCTAACCTGTCATATATGCTCCAGAGTATCTTCTGGATGCTAGCAATGGTGCATTCTCTTGCTAGCTGTCCCTGATGCCACTGGACTCCTCCACACATCACCGGTAAAATAACATGTCCTAGGGGAGGAAACAGACAAACAAAACACAGCCTCAGTGTTGACAGTCAATCATGCCTGAATAGAAAGCCCTGCCCCCACAGCAATGATGGTGACATGCAGACCTGCATACATGAGGGGCAGTGTACAGTCCTGCAACAGTGCCACATGCAACAGTGACAGCCAATGTGCCATGGACATGTGTGACACAAAGCACACCATATGGGATATGGGCGATACAACAGGCAATGGCAGGCAGAGGACAGAAGGCCATGGCATAGGCCAATGTGGATGTGTGTCACATGGCAATGCTTCACATGCGGAGTGTGCCCTGCCACAGTACAGCAGCCACAGGCAGAGTAATGTATGTGATGGCCACAGGTGGGAGACCCCTGGCATAAATGTATCAGAGGCAACACCACAGACGTACGAGACTGGCTACCATGGACCACACATGCAGGCATGGATGAATGGCATGTGGAGTGCCCCCAGGTGTGGTGTGACCAACATCACCACACCCCACAGAAACACACAGAGACACGTGGGCCTGGGCACATCCACGTGGATGGACAGACAGGTGCAGTCAATGGCAATGGCATGCTAGCAGCCCACAGGTGAATGGTGCACAGACATGGGGTGGGAACATCTCCAAACAGGACTACTGGACATGTGGGAGTCAGAGAGATACCCTTAGGGACATGCTGGCAGGGCAAAGGGTGTGGTCATGAGTATGTACCAAAACACTGTCCCAGATGTGCCAAAGAGGTATGACACCACCACAGACCACCCCCAATAGCACCGTCTGATACAGCACATGACAACACCCAAGCACGGACCATAAGGAGTAGAGAAACCCATAGACAAACAGGGCGCATGGCCAGGACCATGCCACAGAGCAGGTGCCATGTGTCTGATACCCGTCACTGGCCACAGTTGGCACACAAGGTCTGCAACAGTCTGTCATACACTGTGGATGGAGGTGGGCAATGCAAGGGACAGAAGCCATGCCAGTGGGCACATCTGCATGTTGGGACAACACCCAAGGCTGTATTGGTGCACAGGGGGGACACATGGAATGGTGGCAAACGGTCCCACCGTGTACGAGAATGGCGGACAGCCCAGGGCAACATACACAGAACCATAAAGAACATCATCATAACACCCTTGCACTGTGCTGGCATCACACATTCTAGTCATGGACCCACATACAGAATAGGATGAACATTACAGGTAACTGGAAAGCACACCATTACAGAGGCCATGTGATGTCCAGTAGCCCAATGGAGGGAGCACACATTGTTATGGCCCAGCGACATGATAGGCCATCATAACACTTCCCACACCCTGCACAGTAGAAGGTGGCAGGAGCACAAATGGATGCATGGGCTGTGCAGCCTGGGATGGCCAGGGGGTATCACAGGCATAATTGTGCAGCATGCACATGCTGCACAGTGACACTGTAAAGGGGGCAAGAATGAATGGATGGTGGGTAAAAGCCAAGCATGAACACTGGACAATGGTAACTCACAGCCACAGACAGCAGGTGACGTGACACAGGGCCGGTGGTGTCTGGAAAGGAAACACTGCACATAGTGTCCACAGAGGGAATGCAATGGCAGCCCCAATGCCTATTGTGTGCCATGGTCCACACCAAGCAGGGATACACCCTGTACCACACACAGGGCATGGCCATGGCCACACCAATGGCCAGTTGTGGTGAATATGGGCAGAAAACAGTGCTATACCGGAAGTGTATTGTACCACATTGACTATTCTGGGGAGCATAGCAATGGGGCAATATGTGACATGTGGTACGCGAGTGTGATGGAGGTGATGGTGACTACTGGATGTCAGTGGTGCAACACACCCATATGTTGCACAGCACAGGGGTGGATGGGGTGTGACACAGAGGCACTCGCATGCCAGTGACCGCACAACAGGGGGACACACAGCCCTGGGTGCACCGCGTCCAATGGCCCTGTGGCACACACTGCGTGGGTGGTGGAGGTGGCCTGTGTCCAGACACAGGGGACAATGCAGTTTCCACTGGGGCCATCAGTGGTGCATACACAGCCAGACAGCCACCAGTGCCACCACATGTGCGCATTGTGTGTATCGCACGTGCATGCACATACCGCATGCTACAGACCACGATGAGCAAAGTGGAGCCCCCAAGACCCTATGGTACATACGTGAACACATGCAGACTCACCTGATGCCCTGCAGAAAGACAACTCTGCTGCATTCCTCCACCTGGTCCACCTCCCCTAGTCCAACTCATGCCTGCGGGCATCCTGATGCACCTGCCTGACCATCTCCCCATCTGCAATGAAAACTCAAAGAGAAAGGCACAATCAGCATCATGTTGTTACCCACCTGTCTGCCCCCACCACCCCCATATACAGTACAGATATGCAACAGACAACCAAAGAACTGTGATCAACTGCACAAACCCACACCTGTCACTGGTAGGCAGTGTACATCTGCAGGGGCATGACATAGGGCTGTATGGGGCACTCCCATCACAAGGATCCATACAGTACAGTGACAGACAAAGACACATGTCATACATGGGTGCAACATGTTAGCTAGGCATCACAATACAGCTGGCACACAGCCGCATGCTGTGTGAGTCTGGTACATGGCATGTGTACAGTGGACGACAGCCCAAGGTCACAGGCACCATGGCCTGCATCTGCCACAGGGTGCACCACCAGTGTGCAGCACAGGCACCCCATTACCTGCAGTGGACATGGTCCTTGCATGCACCCCTATGCGGCCTGCATTGCATCCCCATTTCCAGTGACAAGCACATGCGCACCGCATACTGCACCGTGTGGCACTGCAGTAGGTGCCCATGTACTGACAGTGTCAGAAGGTGTTAGCCACAGTGTTGCGGCCATGGGCCTGTGCAGCTGTGCACATGCACCCTATTGTGGCTGGGCCCAGACAGTGGTGAACACAGCATATCATACAGCATCACAGTGTTACGAGTCCAGTGTCCACTATGGCTGTCATACCAATGTTCCCACTGGGCAGTGTCTGCCACAGCCACATAACTGTCAGTGTACAGTAGCATGAATGGAACTCAGTCACATGACATGCATACCTGGGCGTGGCACTGTTCCCCAGTGCACCAAGTTCTGTACGCTGTCTAGTCATGCTCTGTCTCTGTGGCCCATGTCACCATACTGGTGAAGGCACTGTTGCCCTGTCCAGGGGATTACAGTCCACCTGGTGAGGCTCCTGGCAATCTCAGCCCTGACCTGGGACCTTGCCACTTCCAACTCCTCGTGGCCAAAAAGCTGTCTCTCCCTGGGGACCACCAGGTCAACCAAGTTGGCCAGCACAGTCTCCCCCACCCCTGGAAGCATGAGCTAGTGTCTGAACGGTGTGTTGCACGTATCATTTCACTGAGTGCTGCAGCAGTGGTATTACCTAATGCACATTCAGCAGGCCTGTGAGCCACCCATTGCATGATTGAGAACACATGGTGGGCCCTGTGTGACTGCCGCAAGTGCCATCGGATTCCGCGATAGGTCCACCATGGCGCATAAGTGCACATGCATAGTAGCAACTAGCCATGTGGGAAACAGAGGTAGCACCTCCTACATCCACACATGCATGGCAGCATCGCAAGGCTGCATTGTGAAGGTCAGCTAATGCTACATCCCCAGCCATCGGTATTGTGCATGTAAGGGGCCATGGGCCACACATACTTGCTACACATATGCACTGCATGGTCACATCTGCAAGATGCATCACCACTGACGTCAATGCTCTGTGCTTGTGTGATGTACTGATGTGCTGCGTCTATCATTCATGTGAAAGTGGAACTGTGCAACGTGTTTCCACTGGGCACAATGAAAGGCATGATGTACAGTGGGATGCACCTGGCGCATCTTTGCAATCTTCAGCCAGGATATGCAAATGGCCGAATTGCACAATCTGTTCCCAATTCACACATTAGCATCTTATTACTGGAATGTATTCAGCTCATTTGCATGCATTAGGCCATAAGAGCATCCCTGAGCCACCCCTCTGCACAGGTAACCGAGAGGTACTGAAGCCTTGAAGGTAGGTGTTTTTTCAGTTACTGTGTGTTTGTTCTGGAACTGTGTATGTTTACATGGCACATGTCACTAATGCTGCAGCCGTCCCTTTCCCTGTCTGTTTGTCCCACAGGTACCAATATGGAATCTGAGTCTGGCAAATGACAATAACATCCAAATTTCAGTAAGGATGAGATGATGACCTTCATTGAGGCCTATGTGTTGTGGGAGAACTCCTGAGTCAAAAGACTGGGACCCAGCAGGACGGGCACAGGGATGGCAGGAGGTAGCAGAGGCTGTTAAGGCACAGGGGGAATACAACAGATTGCCACAGGAGTGGATTAAGCACATCAGTGGCATCCATTGATGCTGCAAGGAACAACTGGCCCTGGCCCATGCCTCCCACAGTGCAACTAATGGGGGACCTTCCGCAATCCCTGCCATGACAGTGTAGGGTGCCCTCATGACTATGACACTCAGCCACATGGTGGGCATAACTGGTGGTGGATGTGATACTAGAGGTGGTCCGTCACTGCTCTGTGAGTATGCAATACACAGAAGTAGAAAAATTACACATACCCCCATAATGCAAAACATCATTGGCTGTATATGCAAATCACCACAAAATATTATGCTGGTTCAACTTTAACCAGAAATGCATGGTGCTGAAAGGCATCTCACATAGTGTGCAAAGAGTGCCAACAGAAGACACTAAGTGTTTCTTCCTACCAGGACTCATCAGTGTGCCTCATCTATATGTCATCCCAGAGGAATGGATTAGCCACCCTCAGTTGGTCTATCTGGATTGGGTTGTGGTGAGCCCAATAAAAACAAACAAGCATTTGTCAATGCTGAATGTTTGCTTGCTGGCATTGGCAGTGATAGTGTAGAAGTTACAGAGCTGCATAATAGGAATGGCAGTGAAGTATTGAACTGAAGCCAACCCACCCCCACCCTTCAGAGAGTGACAGGCATAGGGGTGTGCTTTTCAGTCGTCAGGCATAACAGCCACGCCATTTTACCACACCCAACCCTGCAGACACTGACAAGTGTCACGGTGTGCCTTGGGGTCTTTGGCCCTCATGCACACCCCATTCCATCAGTAAATACGGTGAGATGGGTGCGGTATAGGAGAATGGGGTGAACTTTGGGGCTGAAGAGTCCAAGGCATACCTTGATGCCTCTCACTGGCTGCAGGGTGTGGAATGGAATGAGCATTACAGGCAAGAATCCCAAGTCACACCCCTGATGCCTGTCATTCTCTACAGGGTTGGGCGTTATGGTTGGAAACCCTAACACCTCAGGCATTCGTTGGTATTTTCACTCCAAATTTTCCAGCATGTTTTTTGTGACCCCACCTCATGAACAGTGGCAATATCAGTTTGTTAGCTGAAAGCTGCTTATGCACAGTGACTACGGCATTTAGCACCACAGGTGCAAAAACATTCGAACAGGATGTGAAAATGACAGCTGTACTGTTCATGGGAGGTGTAAAAATGGCAATGTTGCAAATCTGCAGTAAAATATTTAAAAACTGGTGAAGTCACAGCGTGCATAGAAACTGTGCAATGCACACCCGTAATGTAATTAGTTTGGGGATTTTTTTACAGCAGATTGTCAACACAGGCATTTTGGGACCTCTGATCATGAACAGTGTCACTGTGATTTTCTTTTTCTGTCCCAAACAATGATTTCCCACAGCGACCACGCATCTCTGCATTGAAAGTGTGAAAACACATTTCGGCCATGTTGTGAAAATGACAGCTATACTGTTCATAAGGAAGTGTGGAAAAATGCCACTGTTGCAAATCTGGACTGAAAATATTACAAAGTCATGAACTTACAAGAGTGCGTGGAAACTGCGCAATGCTCACTTGTAACACAGTCATTTTATGGACTTTTGTCACCAAATTTTCAACATAGCCATTTTAAGACCTCTGCTCATGAACAGTATAACTGTGATTTTCTTACTCTGCCCCAAACATTGCTTTAGCACACCGACTGCACCATTGTGCGCTACATGTGTGGAAACACATTTTGGGCAACATGTGAAAAATAGCAGCTTTACTATTCGTAAGGAAGTGCAATAAAATGGCAATGTTGAAAATCTGGAGTGAAAATATTGAAAATTCGCAAACTTATGAGCGTGCGCAGGAGCTGCGCAATGCACGCTCGTGAAACAGTCATTTTTAGGAATTTTTTCACCAAATTTTCAGCATAGCCATTTTAAGACCTCTGCTCATGAACAGTCTCACTGTGATTTTCTTAATGTGTCCCATACATTGATTTTGCACACCGACTGTGTCATTGCACACTACATGGTCGGAAACACATTTTTGGCAAGATGTGAAAAATGACAGCTGTACTGCTCATAACGAGGTGTGGTAAAATGGCAATGTTTAAAATCTGGAGTGAAAATATTGAACATTCGCGAACTTACGAGCGTGCATAGGAACTGCACAAAGCATGCTCGGAAAACAGTCATTTTTAGGAATTTTTCCACCAAATTTTCAACATAGGCTTTTTGAGAGACCACCTTATGAACAGTGGCAGTGTGATTTCGTTACTTGGTCCCGAAAGGTGATTTCACGCAATGATTGTGAAATCACCCTTCGGGTTTGATTAATGCCATGTCAGTGAGAGCATTCATGAGAAGGGGTCCCAAAAACCCCATGTTGAAAATTTGGTGCAAAAATTCCAAAAAATGCCTGAGATATGTAGCAAAGTTGAAAAAACCCTATCTATCCCATTATTCAGCTTACTGGCATTTCCTCAGTTCCTGGTCTGCTTAGAAGAGTGCAGACATGTTTCCGGTCCACTGAAGATCGTCACGCCAGAGTCTGGAGGTAAGTATGGGGTGTGAGTGTGTGGGGAGGCAGGATGCGCAGTGGGTGGGCGCGAGTGGGGCAAGTCAGCGAGGAACCGTTTTTCAATTTCAGGTTTTTAAAAAAAAAAAAAAGGACGAGATGACACGGGATGCTTGCCACGCTGGGTGGGCTCCCATGTGGCACAAGGATGGCTTTTGGGGGTGGAGCCGACGGGGATTGGGCACCTCTGTAGGTGACAGCATCTGTTTTCACACTGGGTGGGCTCCCAGCATGGCACAAGGATGGCTGTTTGGGGGTGTGTGGAGCCGACGGGGGATTGGGCACCCCCAGCAGTGACAGCATCTGTTGCCACATTGGGGTGGGCTCCCAGTGTGGCACCCTGTACTCTCAGGTGGGGCAGTGGAGCCAACGGGGGATTGGACACCCCTGTCAGCTATACATGTGTAGCCATGCTGGGGTGGGCACCCAGTGTGGCATGTGGAATGCTGTTTGGGGGGAGAGCGCAACACAGCTGACAGGGGATTGGGCACTCCCGTTGGCTATACAGTGTGTGCGTGTGGGGGGGCGAGCACTCAGTATGCGTGTGTGTGTGTGTGTGTGTAGGGGACGCACATGAGCAGGCGATATCTTATCGCTGCTCACTGAAGCGTAGCTCCCCCTTTCAACTGTACTCCACTGCATTTTCAACTGCTGTCATAGACAGCTCCAGCAGGCATTGGAGAACTTCGGCCGTGCCTGCAAACACACTGACTGAATTGGAAGAGGGCTGCCACACCTCTGAAAACTCGAATGATGGCACTATGTTTCTTGCACATGCGTGCAAGCAAACATAAAAACAAGCTAAAAGACAAAAAACCTTAGTATGCAAGCACTGAGGCAAGGGTTACCCCAAAGGGAATTGGCCGGGAAGCCACGTTTCAAAGAAATACAAAATCACACATACCCCCATAATGCAAGCATAGTGGGCTGTATATGCAAATCACCCCAAAATATTGGCTCAACTTTAACCAAAAATGCATGGTGCCAAAAGGCCTCTCACACAGACTGCAAAGGGTGCCAACAGAAGACACAGGTCATGTACAGTCCTGTCTGTGGTGTTGACCATCTGTGTGTGGTATGTTATACAGTCTTTGCAGCAGTGGGTGGCCACAGAGCAGTGGACACTGTGTGGCTGTGCATGCCAGTGGTGGAGTCCAGCATGATCTCTTTACACAGGTGTTTCCAGCCATATTGGGGCCAGTACTATCTGTTGTCCATTCTGTTTACATTCACATGTACATGTGTGTCTGGGTCATACTGCAGGCAACTGGGTGTTGTATATGTATTGCCTTCTATGGTGCATGGTGTGGATATGTGTAAAGCATGTGCAGTAGGTTGGAGTTTCACCAGACGCCTAACATGCCGTCAGCTGGGCCCTGCATTGGGAGGGTTTGTGTGCAGGTGGGGGCATGGGGCCTTGCGGGGTGTGCCTACCAATTTTCATTCACTGGCCACACACTTGGTGCCTGCCCACCCCTCCATGCAGCATGGCATGTCTGCGGGGTTTACCACTCACATTGTCCTCCCATGTGTCTTAAAACTTTTAACCTGTGACATGCTTGTGCACCTCTCTGAGTCTGTTACTCTTATGTTTCCATGGATATGCAACCCTAACCAAGGTTTCACCTTTTGCTTCCACAGCACCATCACATCTTGGGACAGGTGCGGCTTCAGGGGTGTGGCCATACAAGGGGAGTGTAGTTACGTACTGGTGGCCACAGCATCAGCCTCTGTGGTGGCCTCTGCTCTGGACACATCTACACAGGGGGCAGGGGATGCTGATGATGATGATGACGACATCTCCCTGTCCTGGATTGATCTCCTGCATACCCTAAATGTGCTTGCATCAGACACGGAGGATGATGATGTCACACAGCTTGAAAGCATCATCCCCAACATGGCCCCCCCCTTGTAGTCCTGGCGGATGCCACACATGCCCCAAGTGATGCCAGCAGCCATCCCGGGACATCCCATGCACAGCAGGTTGGCCACTGTATGCAGTCTGTCATTGTGCAGGCTGGGAGAGTACTGGACCGGCCTGCTGCTATGTGTGGGCAGGGTGCAGCACCGCCCTGCAGCAGGATACTAGAGACCAGCAATGGCCTGACTGTGCATGTGGTCAGGCAGACACAGCATGCACTGTGGTTGCCCACACAACATTCACTTGTCCACATCGGCCAGCTGTGCAGCAGCCACAGGAGGTGGTGGTCATGCAACAGGCCACAACCCCCCCAATTGGCAGCCCCCGAACACCACATGTCCCCTTATGATGAGCTTCTGGAGCACACATGGCTACTAAGGGCCTCCGCGGAGTACCAGGTGGTGTTCCATGAAACTGTACAGAAGCTGCAGGTGCAGTTACAACTCCTTGATGAGCTGGCATCTGTACACCATGCTGAATTCATAGGGGTGACATGAATCCTATGTGCGGACATGACTGCAAGCCTTGCCAGTATTGTGCAGGCCTACAGGAGCGGTTTGCAGCAGTGGCCACTCGTGATCACCGGAACTCACACTGCACATCCCAAAGCACCCCCTTCACACCCATCCCATCATGGCAAGTGCACTATGCCTTTGAGACGCCATCCACTGCCCTTTCACCACCACACACTGCTAGCCTTAGTGGGCACTTCTCAACCCAGATCTCAATGCATAGCCATTCCCAGTTGCATGGTTTGACACCCTCAGGATAGCCCTCACCCCATGTGGCATGATTGATTACTTCGGAGTCACCCATGACTGGGTGCATGGCCACACACATGTCTACAGTCACCACTCGTGCACACTGAGGAGTTTTGGGCACAGTTGGCCTACCCATGATGCCACACAGCCATTGGTGGGGGACAGTCTCCCCAGTCCTGCACAGGGCTGTGTGCTGTCCACAACCTGTCCACACAGTGCTCCCCTCCACACACACCCCTGTGTCATTGTTTTGCTATTTGTGTGGCATCCAGGACATGGATGTGGGCCACGGTGTCATGGGGGCAGCATTGGCATCATGAGTGTACCAGTGGCCTACCAATGTGAGTCTCTGCCAATAGTCTATCTCTAACCCATGCCATTGGCCCACATCCACTTGTGTGCATCCTTGGAATTGTTTTCCCTCCTGTGAACATGTGTGCATGTGATCTGGGCACAACTGGGTGCATGTCGCGCTGCTGCAAACATTTCCTGCTGCATCACCATGGGGTGCACCATGCCCCCACATCTCCTGTGCCCGTGTGCTTGCCTGCGGTGCCACGGTTGTCTACGGTACTCATCTTCAGGGTCCAAAATGCTCCTGCATGATGGTGTTCCTGTGCCACTGTCCCCTCAGGGCCAGTCTTGGGACCCTTTGGTCTCATGCTGGCTGCCCACCCTTGTTCTGTGGCTCCTCATCCTCCTCACTGTCTCACTCAGGTGCCTGGACTACTATTCCACAGTCAATGGCCATGTTGTGTAGCATGCAACATGCCAGGAATATGCCACAGCCCTTGTATGGGCTATACTTTAGGGCACCACTGGACCTGTGCAGGCATCTAAACCACATCTTTAGCATGCCAACCACACATTCAGTGATGTTCCTTGTCGTGATGTGTGCCTCATTGCATCTATTCTTGGCTTTGGATGTGGGCCGCAGTAGAGGGGTGAGCAACCATGGCTGGGGCGAGTAGGCACTGTCACCTGTTTGGAGAAAGAGGACATGTTAGTGCACAGTACACATTCATGGCAGTCTCTTCACCCCCCCACACGCCCTGTGTCTGCTGCTTACCCCCATCTGCACTGTACACCAGACACTGTTTCTGACTTGCATATGCCCTCACACACCCCTGTGGCACAATCCTAGCTGTTGTGTGCCCATTGTCACTGCCACTGTGGCCCACATGGTGTTTGCTCTGTGGTGCATGGCTGCAACATGGTCTGTTGTGCCACACAATGCTGTCACTTTCAGATGCATCACACTGCTCTAGCCCCTCACACTGTGTAGCAGGCACACTGACTGTCTGCGCCCTGTTGCTTCTGTCTGTTGCAGTCTGTCACATCTAGGGCCACCTGGCTTGGTTCCCACCTCTGTCTAATGTCCGTTGTTTTGCAGTACCCTCTCTGGCTCCCTTCCCCCATCCCATGAGCCACATGTCTATTGGCCATTGCGGCGGCTCATTCATTCTGAGCCACCCCTTGCACAGCCTACAGAGTTGCGATGGTGGCCATGTGGGTGCCTTTCTCATGGGGGTATGTGCCACACACCCACAAAATGGCCACTGGGTATCTCACCAGTCTCAAATTGTGGGCGCAGGGATGACTGATGCCAGACAGGCATCATGTGCACTCCCAGGGAAGCAGAAACACTGGCGATGTATCCTGCGGCATTGCACACCTCCTGGCAGTTTGAGGAGTAGTACCCTTTCCTGTTTATGTAAACCTCCTTGTCATCACCAGGTGGTGCTCTGATTACCACATGGCTGCAGTCAATGGCCCCTAGCTTGCTTGTCATTCGTGCAACCCTGTGGAAGTGCTGCATTGCTTCTGAATGCTCTGCTGCTGTGCTAGAGAATGGTATGAACTCCATTGCATAGGGCAACAGAGCAGTGAAGAACTGGGTGAGGAGACGGGACATGGCAGACTATGTGATATCGGTGCTGTCACCCACCAGAATCTGGAAGGTGCCCATGCCGAGCAGGCACAGCGCTGCTGTAACCTTTATCTCCACCATCATGGAGTGACTTCTGTGTGTGGGTACCTGCAGATCGTCATAGAGCAGCTCACAGAGCTGTCTCAGAATTGCCTTGTTGAGCTGTTACCGGCTCACAATGTCTGTGTCACTGAGCTCTTCAAAGGTGACATGGGGCAAGTTACATCTCTGGTGGGCATACCGCCTATGGCCCCTTCCATGGCCATGTTGCTGTTGTTCCCATCTACTTACATCAGCCATCGTAGCTGCCATGTGGAATGCTGACTCATCCATTGTTGTTGCAGTGCTGCAGACAACCTATGGGTGGCTTGTCAATTTAGGCCATCTCCTTGTATACCTAACTTTACTTTGCACATTTTTGGGTTGCGCGGCACATGCACCTCTCATTTTGGTTGAAAATACAGTTGTGCGGCACATTCAGGTGCCTGCCCCCTTCTTCTGTATTGCATGCATTATTTCTGCATGATTGGGCATTCAGTTTTGTGTAGCGAAACTCTCCCATTTGAATATTGCACCTCCACACATTTCCCTAACTGCGCCACACACCTCCACTTTCTGCCACTCATCTCATTTGAATGTGTGGGCCTATGGCTCAAACAAGCAGAAACCTGGCCTCTTCAGGGAACAGAGTCACTATGGCTGAACAAAAGTTGTTGTAACAGGAGGACACTTTCTATACCTCTCAAAGAATTCTAAGACAACGTGAACAACAAATTAATGATTTATTATCAACAGTTGATGACATGAAATATCATGCTAAGAGAAATAATGTTAGAATAATTGGATTTCAAGAGTGTGCAGAGGACTGTGACACCCTCAATTTTTTAATGGCAACAATCCGGCTACTGCTGCAGGTTTCAGACTTCCCACCTCCAGAACTTGGCAGAGCCCTGGCCCCTTGGCAGAAGCCAGGAGAGCAGCCATGGCCAATGCTGATACTGTACAAGTTTCTGAAACATGCAGTGAAGGAAAATGTGCTCTGAAAAACTAGAGAATCACCCTCTTAAATGGGAAGGTCATATTATCCAATTTTACCAAGCTGTCTCTCCCAAACTATCTGGAAGCACAGAGCACATGCCTCAGTTCGACAACACTATCTCAAACTACAGTAGGCATTCCTACCTCCCTTGGGTATCCTGCCCCCCTTAGAATACAAGTTAATGGGGCCTATGTTACATTTAATACTCCCATGAACACTGAGAAATTCCTAATACAGCAGTGGCCAATTGCTAAGGCCACATCTAACACCCAATACAACTGAGAGCAATGCTGTTTCGCCAATGGACACTTATCAGGAACAACCTGACTTGGCTACTGCTCCAATTAATAGCCACCAACAAAATGCAGACAAGGGAAGGGGAAAGTGAACGGGAACATTGTTTAACCAAGAGTAGCACACTAAGTCGAAGCTTGTTTCCAGATGTGATCTGGGAGTACAAGTAAACTAAGTGACTTACTCAGAATCACACAGTATGCACCTAAGCAGCTGTGGGATTCAAACCCAGGCCTCTGGATCTGCAGTTTAGAGCCTTAACCCACTGTGCTATATTGCCTTTCTTATAGCATCAGGTCACAAGAGAGAAAGGCAGAAAAAGAGCTCTGCATTCCTCATTGTAAAAATCTTACTCCTGAGACAATGCTCATGAATCCGGAACCAAATGTACTCCTCCTCTGATGCTAGTAGCTGCTCATCTGCCTATTCCCTGATAAAAACTCTAAACAGATTCACAGCACTAAGAGAGGCTTCACCATCTGCCCCATCTACTTTGCAAGAGCTACTAGGAATGTCGCTTGCCCTCACTCCCCCAGAGCAGACCAATACCAACTGGTAGTTGACTTCTACTGCACGGGCTGATTGTGTAGAAGAGCCGCCTGCAGAACAGAAGTTGCCACTGATAGTACAAGAACAGACTCAGATTGATACTCTATGACAGTACCATCTGACATGAAAAATCTGGTTCCTTGGTATTGTAACAGATTTACATCCTTTAGATATGAAGGTAAACATCCTCCTTTTCTCTGAAAATATCAGAAGTCCAGCAATTTCAGCAGGTACTGGCTTTTTAAACTGATACATAGTCTGATTTCTTTTGCTGAGACTGATTTGCTGAGGGGGAGATACTACATGCTGAGAGACAACTGGTGCTGGCATTATATACGGTACAGTATGTGAAGCAGTAGTGCTACCTTTTTATTTTAAACTGCCTTGATAAAGCATCAGTCTCTCATCCAGCAGTTTAATGGGGCTGAATGTTTTATTTTCAATTTGTTAAATTAATCATAGCTGAATGCCTTCATGATGTCTTACAGTACTCTTGTAATTAATATTTGTTTTCTTTTCCTTGATTGCTGCAGAAGCTATGAAGCCTTTTTTTATTTCTCATATAAAATACAGTTTTGCATTACCTGGAAAACTTACCCTTACAAATATATATTCGAAGTATCACTGTAATACTGTTTGTACACCATTTCTTTACCACCGTAAGTACCAATGCAGCACCGTTAGGGGGTTCTGTCATTTGTATTATGGTGGATTTGTTCAAATGCCTTTGCAATATCATTGTAGCCAGTGTGGTACCATCTGAAATGGTGGTAGCGCAGTGGCAACACACCACTGGATGGTACTACAACGGCTAGATCTGGCCCACCATGGTGATACTATTGTTACTGGTATGACAATGGATTTGCTTAAGTTCCAGTGTGATACCACTGTTGCCACCATGCATGGTGCAATGGTAGCTCATTGGCAGTACCACTGTGATACAGCTGCTACTGGTATCACAGTGGGTTTGTTTCAATTCCATTGCTCTGCCACTGTGAGCACTGTGATAGCTTGCTGCTGTGGTAACATGGTGGAAAATTTTCATTGGTAGCACAATGGTCAACATTTGTCACTGGTATCACACTGACCACATTGTAGGGGGGATGTAGTTCCCCTGGTGCCCCCCACCCATCTCCCCTGCCCCTGTCTCCACCACGCACCTTCCGCCTTGGTTCCTTCATGACCCTGTCTCCCTCTCCCCAGTCCCCAGCTCCCCTATAACCCACATGATGGTATGATCGGTGCTGCAAACATGATCCAGAATCTCTATGCATAACTGTATCATGCTGTGTAATTGAACTACAAAGTGTGTTTAATTTCCTCAAAAGCTTTGAGCAGTTACCATCGTTACATTGAATAGGGGAACACACGATCGCCCTCCACGTTACTAGTTTTTTTTATTTGTCTATATTTAAATGTAGAGGTAAAGTACAAACCATTACCCCCATCTGTGTTTCCATGGTAAATCTTTTTTGTCTTTCATTGTGTAAGAAAAAACAAGGGAAATCATTGTTTGAAGAAATGTGGTACATCTGGTATTTTTCAACTTGCCAAAAATCCGATCTTGAGTTATATAAATAAACAATTATTACTGTATGTAGTTATGTATGTTAAGTTAATATTTGCATAAATGAACACCGAAGAATGGGCCTTGACCTATATGTGATGTATATATTACACATATTACTTACAGTATAAGCCATACCAGGCTCTGGTCAACTTATCTGCGTGTTTCTGATCCAAATAAAAAAAGCTTTTTTTTTCCTTGTTTCTCATCCAACCCCTCACCCAGTTGCAGAATACCATATATTAGGTATTGCCACCTACTCCCATACCACCAACTGAATTGCTGTTGTTTACCCTTGAGCAACCAGCTTCTTCCACCCTTCCAAGATCTCGCAGCAGTTACCAGTATTTAGTTTAAAGTAACTGAAATTATGAAAAAAATACCATAACTGTTCCACCCAACCCACAAAGTGTGATGCTGGAATATTCATACTTATAGAATCACCACCCTAGTCTCATACAAATTGCACGCCCCACCTCATACACCAACTGGCACTCAGCAACCCTGCCCTCTCCTCCCCAAGGGGGAGAGGGCAGGGTGGCTGGGGGCCAGCAGGCATGTGGGTGTGCAATTTGTACAAGACTAGGTGGTTCTATAGTAAGTATACATACAAAAAGATAATATTTGTGTCCATACATGAAAAAAAGAAAACTGTGCCCAGCAGCTGCAGTCAGCCCCTCTGAACAACAATGCTTGTTCCCAATGAGTATGACGTGCAGGTAACATTTGATTGGCCAACAGTGACCATTCAGCTGTTAATACCTTACTAGCACATCATCCATTTTCATTGGAAAAGATTGCCAATGTAGAAAGAGGCTGATCCCTGCTGCTTGGTAATTGTAAATACTTCAGTATCATCCTTACTAGGGAAGGGGGCAATTACAGTATTTTCTAATTTCACCTAGCTTAAATACTGGCAGTATCGCATGGACACCTGTGGTAGGATGAACTTGGTGGGGTGTCGCCCTACACACAGTGTTTAAATGACATTCAATGGGGGTGTCAACTTATATGTGAGTACTGTATATACTGTAAATTGATAAAGTGTAACATTGATGAAAAACTGTAATGGCTCAAAATAACTGTTACTATAAAAAAAATTGGAATTAAAAGTATTGCCAGTGACAATTGCTAGTAAATATATTTGTTAATTACTGTTGAATGAGCATAGCTTGATTAATTTGTTATTTTCCCAGCTGAAGTGTTGTGGTTATCAAACCCTAAGTCTGCTGTGCTCACCAGATGACAATGATTATCCAAATAATAAACACCATCACTATTTACAGTAAGGCATGATCTGTCTCACAGTTCTGTGAAAGTGGTCATGCCAAAAGTCATTATGAGCTATTGTTCTTTGATCAAATAGTTTGATTCAGTAACTGTTCTGTTCCCTTTTGTGCACTTTTCTGTTCAGCTTTTCTCCACTTCTATTCTTGCTGCTTCAAAACTCTATCCTGGCAGTGTTGATAGTGTCATTTTCTTGGTGGTCTTCTTGTCTGGCTGCATTTATTGTTAATGATGTGGGTAATCTTGCTTTGTTTTGTGCAATGGATGTGACGTACAATAAAAGCTGCAAAACAGATCATTGAGTATTTTTATCAAAAGGCATTTTACAGACAAGTCACAATACAATCAATGTAACTTTTACTAAAGTAACTAAAAGCTCTGAACACCAAATAGTTTTTGTTGTACATTATTGTCCACACTTTGTTAATTTATTCAGTCATGTATCTTTTCAAAAATTATTACATTGATAATTGCTAATCAATGCGTTTCTATATTCTAAAATTAGAAAATTCATTTATAAGTCACGTTAGTGCTAAACCAACTCAGGTGTCCAGGGAGTTTAAGAGGACACACATTTCCACCTCACAGATGAATCATCTCTTTATAAAGATTTCACGCTGTCCTAACTGCCTTTTAATTACATTGTGTCTAATGCCAAATCATGCTTAACACAGTGGTGATTCAATCAAACATATAATAGCAGACACATCAGCTATGAAGATAGCATGCCTTCAAGTCAGAACCAGTTTTATCTGATCTATGGCATAGTACATTGCATAAGAACTTACCGTAACAGTAGATCTTCAAGAGAATCTCTTGCAGCAGGTCATAACATGTAGGAATGTCCAGCCGCAGGCACAATTTCATCTGTATGATTTTGTAGCAGCCGATCTGGGACTGCCCCCCTCCGATGGCACCCCATGTTGTGTTCTTACATGTATAAAAAGGGGCGGTCCCAGAAGCTCCTCGATTCTTTTCTACCTCAATGACCAACATGAGATTATTATCTAGCCATCCTTCAAGGGGACCCAGGGAGGAAAGGGAGTATCCTAATTTCTACAGAGAAAAAAGAAGCATGTCACCCTCCTGAGGCAGGAAGCAAGGGGGATGGAGGGAGGGGCTGCATGACCTTCTGCAAGAGATTCTATTGAAGGTCTACTGTTACAGTAAGTTCTTATGCAACTGAACTATCTTCTTCAAGGAAATCTCTTGCAGCAGGTCATAACATGCAGGAAGGACTCCCAGCAGTTATATAGAAACATAGAGGTTGACGGCAGATAAGGACCGCAAGGCCCATTCAGCCTGTCAGTTGGGATGTATCCGGAGGAGGAGTGAAAATAATGACTTAGGACAATAGGCCTTGGAAAACAGCCCATCCAAAATTGATTCACTTTTTGGAGGTAATGTCCAGGCTGTAATGCTTAGTAAAGCTATATACAGTAGACCAGGTAGCAGCTTCACAGATTTCAGATGCTGAAATGCCTCTAGAGCGTGCTGCTGAGGCAGCCATACCTCTTGTGGAGTGAGGTTTTATCACCCCGGGAAATGGCTTATCTCACTTGTCATAACAAAAAGTAATGCAGTTGGTCAACCAAGTGGACAAGCACTGCTTGGAAACAAAAACACCCTCTTTTTTATCATAGAAAGTTTTATTACAGTTTTTGTTAAGGTAATACAGAATTGACAGGTATACAAGTATACATTAAGCACATTAGGACTCAATGAGCCCTGAGGTAGTAGAGTACATGTTAACACTTACATTATTATAAAAAAGAGAAAAAAGAAAACAAAAAGAATACAAACTAACAGTGAGGATGCGATCATACAACACACCCAAGTGATATACATTAACAGTGAATCAGTCACAGCACTAGTTCTGTATATATATATATATATATATATATATATATATATATACCCACTATCTAAGAAGGGGAGGGGGGATTGTTTGGGAGAGGGAGGGGGTTTTTACACAAGTGCAATTGAAGGTAGGCACACCATTTTTCATGAAAGAATTTGAGCTGACCCTGTAAGGAGTAGGTCAGTTGCTCCATTAGAGCCAGCCTTGCCACTGCAGCATGCCACTGGTCAAGGCTAGGAATTGTATCCTGCTGCCAGTGCATCAATATAAGCCTTTTGGCTTCAAGGAATGTTAGCATGACCCAATCCCTGTGCATTCAGGGCAGAAATGCCAGGCTAGTAGAGTCACCCAAGAGCCATTTGGAATCTGGAGGGAGTAGAGTGGTCCCCTGTACCTTGGAGCAGTCTTGTATAATGGCTGCCCAAAAAGTAGTAATTTGGGGGGCAGTGCCACAGTATGTGTAGGATATTTGTATCTGGTTGGTTGCACCTCCAGCAATTGGGATGAGAGAGTATACCCACTTTGTGAAGGAAAACTGGTGTCCTGTGCCATCTCGGCAATTTTTTAAGTTGCAGGAAGCTGCTCTTAGAGTCTCTGTACACTTTATGGGCATCCTTAAGGTAACTGAATCATGCTGCTAGGGCAATACTTGTCCCAAGTTCCACCTCCCATTTAGTCCTGCAAGATTCTGTGTGGTCCCCACGAGCATCACGGATGATAGCATAGATCTTGCTGATGACCCCTTTCGCTGACGCAGATTTGTGTAGGGTAGAAATGCAGAGTCACTTCTTGTCTGGCTTATTGTGAGAGAAGAAGGATGAAATGGCGCTACAAATTTGAAGAAATCTCTAGAAGTCTGTGTTAGGGATCAGGTACTTTTGTTGGATCTGGGAAAAGGATAGCATGATATCCGAATCCGGGATCAAGAGGTTCTGCACCATGCAAATTCCCTTGGCTTCCCATGCAGGCCAGCTGATAGGTTGGCCTCCTCTGGTAAATGTAGTACTGCACCATAGGGTAGCATATCTCAGGGGCAGGCTACATGAGAGCTTTGGGGTGCATGAGAGGGCCATACATCTGTGCCAGGCATATCTAGATTCCCTCATTACAGGTGACAGATTAGAGCCACCCACGGCAGCCTGATCCAATAGTGTGCAGAGCGGGATGGGCAAGGCAATACCAGATTCTAGATCCAACCATTGGGGGGAGAATGTGGAAGAAGGAGTGAACCATTTGAGGGTCTGTGCCATTATGCTTGCCAGATGGTAACCTTTAAACCATGGTACCCCAAGTCCACCTTTTGTCCAGTGAGCTCGTAATTTCCACTTCCCCCATCTATGTGTTTTCCCCTCCTCAGTGAAGGCTGACACAGTCCTCTCCAGGGAAGAGAGAAATTTGTGTGAGAGGAAGATCGGGGAGGTTATTAAAAAGGTATGTGACCTTGGGGAGGAGGAGCATGCGCACGGTCGCCACTCTGCCTGGCATCGATAGGTGCAGTCTGTACCACCGTTCAATTTCAACTCTCAGCTGTTTCATCAAAGGAACAAAACTGGAAGACTCAAGGTCCAACCACTTGGTTGGTATAAATATCCTAGGGTATGTGAAGCCCAATACGGCCCAGCTCAGGTCAGTGCCAGATATGCAGTCCCGTGTACATAGCGGGTTGAGGGGGGCCAGAATGGTCTTTCTCTGGTTCACGCATAAGCCAGATAGTGAGAAAAATGCTTGTAGAAGTTCTAGTGCCTTTAGTATGGACTGGTGGGGTTGGGACATGGTGAGCAGCATGTCGTCGGCACATGCTGCGACAACATAGTCTTTACGATGCGCTGAAATATCAGAAAGGCCATCTTCGCTGTGCAGGGACCTAATCAATGGGTCCAGGGCAAGCAAAAAAAGAAGAGGAGATAAGAGACATCCCTGTCACAAACCTCTGTGTATTGAGAAAAGAGGAGATATATCAGAGTTAGTTAATATACAGGCTTTTGGGAAATTATACAGGCTAGATACCCATTGACAAAATTGGGGCTCAAATCTGTACAGTTAGAGGAGTTTGTGCAAATAGTTCTATTCCAGGGAATTGAATGCTATGGCGAAGTCCACAGCTAGTGCTGCCATGGGAATTCTTGCTCTGGCTGCTATCCACTTTAAGTTGAGGAGCAATCTGGTATTGTCAGACCCCAGTTTGCTGGACATGAAGCCTACCTAGGAGGGATGTATCACTAAGGGAAGAATAGTTCGTATCCTTGTAGCTAGTATTTTGGCCAGGATTTTGGTATCTATGGGAATCAGAGAGATAGGGCAAATGTTGGTGCAATCGAGGGGGTCATTGGATTTCTTGGATAGCAGGGCAATCAGGGCCTCATTCATTGAGGGTGATAATGTACCGGAGGAGTGGGCTGATTGCATTACCTGTAGGAGGGGGGAGGCAATCTCTTTCTCCAGGGCTTGATAGAACTCTCCCATCAGCCCATCAGGGCCTGGGGCCTTGCTCCTGGGTAGGCAGGAGATAGCATGTTGTAGTTCAAGGCCCGTGATAGCTTCATCGAACAGGCTGGACTGTTCAACTGAGAAAGTAGGATTAGCAAAGGTACGGCAGAACTGTGATAAATTATGTGGCAATTGAGCTGCCAACTGAGAGGACTGGGACTCGTAGAGAGATTGGTAGAAGGCCTGCATTGTCGCATTGTTGCCGGCTGAGTCGGTAACATTCGTAACGGAATGGGAGCACAGGCATGAATCTTAGTGGAGGATTGCTGCTTACGCTGCTGATGTGCCAGCAGCTTCCCACCTTTGTCCCCCTCTTCTCAGTATGAGTGTCTGGATCTCAGAAGCAGTCATTCTGCCTTATTGGAGAGAAGGGAGTTAATTTTATATGTAAGCCCATTAATCTGGCGTATTAGTGATGTGTCTTGACTGGTCGTGTAGGAGGCCTTAAACCGATTTCCAGACTGGCTAATTCCATTTTGAGCCTGTCCACAGATCGGTTCCTAGCTTTGTTTTTGTGGGCTGCAAATGTGATTATGTGCCCACTAATGTTGGCTTTAAAGGCATCCCACATCGTTGTCATTGGCACAACGCAGTCCATGTTCAATTCAAAATACTCCTGAGCTGCTTTACACAGTGTCTTTTGGAAGTCTTTGTCTTTAAATAGGAGGGGGCTGCATCTCCACCTCGTACCTTGGGGTGGGACCCTGAGGGGGAATATATAGTCGACACCAGTGCATGATCTGAAATGATGATGCTACCAATTGTGTTGCCCGATGCGTCCCCCGAGGCAGCCTTGTTGGCTAGTCAATAATCAGTCTGGCTATGGACTCCATGTGAGACTGAGTAATATAAATAGTACCACCTGGAGGGGTGAGAGAGTCTCCAAATGTCTGCCAGGCCCCATTCCTCCTTTAGTGTTTGGAGAGCAGCATAAGATTTGTGGTGTGCCTGGGGGGGTGGGCGAGGATTTGTCTAAAAAAATATCAGATACTAAATTAAAGTCACCTCCCAATAGTAGTGGGGTGGAGCCAGTGGCTTGTTCTAACATAGAGATGTCCTGACCTACTTCGGGGAAGAAGTCGGCCTGGTTGATATTGGGTGCATATATGTAATCCAGTATCAATTTGCCTGAGGGGGAGGCTAGTCTAACCAGAATCCAGCATCCCTGCTTGTCAGTTCTGGTTTCCTCTACCATCTAGTTGCAAGACCGTCTTATAAGGATGGCCACCCCTTTTGTTTTGGACTAAGCTGAGCTGCCACACACTGCACCAACCCATGATTTTTTAAGCAAATGAATGGATTTGCTGAAGAGGTGCATCTCTTGTAGGATAGTGATATCTGCACACAGAGAGCGAAGGTGTTGTATTACTTTGGTGCACTTAATAGGGTGATTGAGCCCTTTTACATTCCACAACACTAATCATAGATTTGCATTCTTAGCGCCATCCATATCAAGTTGTGGGGGGGGGGTCCTATGCAGGGAGGAGGGAATGGGGAAAAAACTATGGCTTGTGGGCAGTGAAACAAGTATCAAGTGATGCACTTCAGAATGAAGTGAGTATCAAACTATGAAAATGAGAACAACTAACGAGGTGAAAAAAAAAACAGTTCTTAAGATAAGCTTATCCAACAACAACAGTTAATGAGAACTAACAGTTAACTAACAATGGTCTGTTTAAGCAGTAACGGGTGTTAACTTGAACCATATATGTGTTAAGGTAAATAACTAGTAAAGACTATAATTCAGAACAATGTGGTATACGCTACAAGCAGTGGATGCTATTGCGAAAGAGGATATCTCAGGTCTAGTAACCTCAGCTACACGAGCATCCACTCTCCTGGGAAAACAAGGAAAAAGGCAACCAATGAAAGATGCCTCTCCTTGTCTGGCATTCAAACACAGTGTTCGGGTAGACCCAAGGGGTGAGAAGAGGAGGGGGAGGGAGGGGTGTTGGATGCTGGTAGGTAGCATCCAATCAGGAAGAGGAAAGGAGGGGTTATCTAAAGGGAGGGAGGGTAAATATCTCACCTCCATCCTGCAGCACAGTGACCATATAGCCACAGCCCAGTATGAGTGTAAGGAGGGACTCACCCTGGTATGATGTTCCTGCTCGCCAGTTGTCTGAGGGTCTTGATGTTCCCCCCATTATGGATTACCAATTTAGTCTGTGCTGAGAAGGTAGAGGGGAGGAGGGCGGGATGACATTAAGATCAACCCCATCAAGTTTGCAATGAAATGAGCCTGCAGGCTCCACCTGGCCTCCCTTATCTTATATCAGTAGACTGTGTGGTCTATCAGGAAGGGAGGGGAACAACCATACTTTGCCAGGGTGCAGCTTAGTACATAACAAGACACTTATTAGCCCAGTGTATGGGCAGTACAGTGCTAGATTCAGCCAGGTGGGTTCTTACTCCATGCCCCAGTTTTGCCTTACTCCCATTGGGGCACCTGATGTGTCAGGGTAGAGTCCGGGGCTGCTGAAATCACTGCAGCGTAGGACTTATCTCCAGGATGGGACTTGCAGGATGAGTCAACCGCTTCCACTAGGGCATCATTTGGGATTTCTGCCCAGTCCATGGGAGCCACTTGCCATGATGCTGCACCAGATACAGGTTCTTGCTGAGCCATGTGGGGAGATGTGTCCCTTGGCATTTTAGCTGGTGGGGCAGATTCTACCTGATCTGTCGGAGACAACTGGCAGTTTTTGCAATGCTGCCTGGAATGCATGAGAGCCCTCGCAGTTTGGGGGGGGAGGAACGATTGCTCTAGTGTAGGGTCTGCACCAGGTACAGCCAGAGAAACTGAACAATTTAAATTCTTAAATGTGGGGGGAAGGCCTGTTAGAGGGACCTGGCACACTGTCAAGTCACTCCCTGGATAGTGACTTAACGCGAGCAGAGTTCCTATGTGTTGGTGCATCCCCAGGTTCCCAAAGCCTCCTGGGATTCGTAGTCATAGGGGGCAAGTTAGGCCAGAACCTCGCAAGCCATCACTCCACATCATCAGGCCCCTCCACCAGCAGCTCTCTTCCTTCCTTGTAGACCAGCAATTTGGTGAGTCCTTTGAAGCAATATTGAAAATTATGTGCTGCCAAAAACCTTTTTATGGGACCGTAGGCTCTGCGCCTGCTGGCGGTCTCCTGTGCGAAGTCTCTATAGATCAAGATGGATGCCCCTTGCCATTGAATCTCCCTTAGGTGTCAAGCTGCTCTTAGTATATGTTCTTTAGTGGAGTACCTAAGGAGATAGGCCACTATAGGTCTAGGGGGGGCATTAGGACTGTTTCTTCTCCCTGTTATCTGGTGGGTGAGCACAACCTCCACTGGACCCCTCCAGCAGTTCTCAAGCATCGTAGGGAACTCCTCTTTTAGAAATCTCTCCATAGAGGTCCCCTCAGCCCCCTCTGGGATGCCGAGAAAGCAAAGGTTGTCTCGGCATCCTCTATTTTCTTGATCCTCCACTCTTGCAGTTAGAGTATCCAGCTTCTCTGCCTGGCATAAAACTGTGTGTTGGAGTTTGGCATGTTGGGTTTCTAGAGCTTCGACTCTTTGTTCCACCACATTGATCCAGTCCTGCAGAGATCTAACATCAGCCGTGGTGCCAGTTAAAGTGGTGCTGATATCATCTACTCTATGAAGCACTGTTTACAGCATGTGGGTTAATTTAATGAATCTCTCACTGAACCAGAAGGTGGTCCTGTCACCGGCTGGTTATGAGCCATTGGAGGAGGGTTGCTGTTTTCCATCCTGCCAAGAGGTAAGGGTCTACAGTTTTGTGCTTTGCTATACACCGGATTGAGGATTGGGCAGGTCGCCACAGGGTGGGCAGGTTGCAGATAGGGCTGTGGCAGTCGCAGCCTGGTCATGCAGTCAACTTGTGAGCATGAGCATGAGCGACGCTATGATCAATGAAAGTTGCTGAGAATTCATAAATTAGTCACACCAGTCAATACTCTGTGTCATCCCGAGTAAAGGAACTGAGTTTGGGATAGGGGATCCCCGAGGGTCAAGCCATGTAAATGCAATGGATTGCCAGATTCAGAGGAGCTAAAAGGTTAAGCAGCCATTTCCTCATCGGTTAGCGGAACACCCTCTTTACCGGGGCAAAGGAAACAAACATTTGCTCTGACTTACACAAATTCTTGGTGCAAAGAAGATAATATAGTAAGATTCTGTGTACATCTAATGTGTGGAGCATGGATTCTCCTGGATTAGCAGGCTCCACAAAATACACAGGTAAGTGTATGATTTGGTTCAAAGTAAATTCATGATGCCACCTTTGGTGGAAATTTAGGATTGTTATGTAAAGGGCCCATCCTTGTGGAAGTTCAGGTAGGGTTCCTTGCACATCAGTACATGTAATTCTGAAATACGTTGATCTGATGTAATAGCAACTAAAAAAATAATTTTCCAGCAGAGATATTGCAGCTCGCAGGTAGCTGCAGGCTCAAAAGGACTTAACCTCAGTTTTTCAAACATAAAATTCGAGTCCCAAGAAGGGACTGGGTCCCAAAGAGGAGTTTTAAGATGAAGAATTCCCTTTAGGAAAATCCTCATAACTTAAAGTTGAGACAAACCATCCACAGGCAAATGAAAAGTGGAAATAGCTGACAGAGGGACTTTCACAGAGGAATGTTTGAGACCACCGGTAGACAGAGAGAGCATATAGCCCAGAATGTGCTGTGGAGAACAAACATAGGAGTCCAAATCATGATTTGCAGCCCACAAGGAAAACTGTTTCCACTTCATAGAGTATGAAGATCTGATAGATGGCTTATGAGCAGCCTGTAGGACCTCCGCAACTGGTGGGGGAGACCTGGAATCTGGAGAGGACAATGTCCTCAAGAGCCAGGCATGCAGATGCAGGGAGTGAATGTCAGGATGAAGGAGGGAGCCACCGGCCTGAGACAGAACAGCCAGGCAAATGGAAAGAGGTAGAGGCTCCTGGACCATCAATTGCAATAACAATGGGAACCAGACCTGCCTCAGTCACAGAGGTACGATGAGGATCACGGCAGTCTTGTCCCAGAGAAGTCTGAGTAGAACATTCTGTATGAGAGGAAAGGGGGATGAAGGCATAACAAAAATCTTACTGTCCAGGAATGAGATAATGTGTCCAGTCATAAAGTTCCAGGATGTGGCTTGAGCAAGTAATAGTGAGGCAGTCTGGCAATTTGCAGATAGGTGAACAGATCCAATCTTGGTGGCTCCAAAGCAGGAAGATATCCTCTAGAACTTCCTGGAGGAGTTCCCATTCATGTTTTCAAGATGTGGATTTGCTTAAAGTGTCCACTAGAGTATTGGTTACCCTGGGACATGTACTGCAAGGCGGTGAATTCTGTTTGAATTGCCCAAAACCATACTCACATTGTCTCCCTGTATAGAGGATATAATGAGTTCCTCCTTGTTTGTTCAGATAATGAACTACCATTTAGCTGTCCAACTGGACTTGCAGACAGCCCCGAGGAAGGAAGGTCTCAAAAGCCTGTAAGGCATTCAGGACCACTGTCATCCCTAGGATGTTGATGTGGAGGTATGCTTCTTCAATTGTCCAAGTCCCTTGGGAGTTAACATCTGCCAGATGGGCACCCCACCTGAGGGAGGAGGCATCAGCTGTCAGAATGAGACAAGGGATGGGGAACTGGAAAGGAATGTCGCATAGAAGGTTGTCCAGGGACATCCACCACTGTAGTTCCCAGAGAACTGGGAAGAATACAAGAACTGGAGCTTTGAAATTGTTTTCTCTTTGGTCCCATTGGACCCTCAGCATCCACTGGAGGACCCTCATGTGTAAGCAAGCATGAGGGACCATGGAAATGGATGCTGCCATATGACCCAGGAGGCAGAGATTGTCCTGAGCTGAGACATACTAACCATCACCCAATTGAGATGCCGGGGTGATGAGTTTGTCTGCAGGGTCTCTGGGAGATATGCCTTCCCCCTTGGAAGAATTCAGGAATGCATCAATGTATTGGAGACACTGGGTGTGATCCATTTTGAATTTTGGGATGCTGACTGTGGTCCCCACAAAGGAAGACATCTGAAATGTGCCTAATAATGTGTCCACCAACTAAGGATTGGAGTGAGTTTTGAGACACCAGTCATCCTGGTATGTAAAGATGTATAGGCCTTCCCTGTGGAGAGCTGCACCGACTACCGCAAGACACTTCGTAAAGACCAGGGGTGCTGAGGTCAGAGTGAAAGGGAGGCCTCTGAACTGATAGCGATGACCCATAAAACAGAAGCTGAGGAACTGCCTGTGAGCAGGGTGCATCAGGACATAAAGAAATGCATCTTTCATGTACAGAGAACACAGCCAGTCCCCTTTGTTCACTAGAGGTAGGAGAGTTAGAAGCGTTACCATCCTGAACGTTTTGTACTCTATATAGAGAGTGAGCAGTCTGAAATCCAGAATGATATGTAAATCCCCTACCACTTTGGGACCAGAAATAAGTGAGAGTAGAAGCTCCAGCCCCTTTGGGAAAGGGGGAACAGGTTCTATTACATTTTTTGAACAGAAGGGCTTGAATTCCTTCTGCTAGTTCTAGTTCTGGTCGGGGGGGTAGGGTAATGAGAGGCCCTTGGGGGGCATACTGGGTAGAACCTCCATTAAATCCAGGGTGTGATCTGAGTGAATCAATTGAAGGGCCCACACATCTGCGGTTATCTCTTTCCAGCCCTGGAGTTGCAAGGAGAACCTGCCCCCTACAACCATGGGATGAGCCTCTAATCCCACGAGAAAGGGGGAGCCCTTAGGCAGAGGGTTGACACTGATTGGGGGCAGTGAGAACATAGTGTGTTACCTTAGGGTTGGCATGGGGACCCAGTAAGGAGTCCTGGACCTTTCTTTCATTACTAGGTTGCCCTCTGGGAGCTCCTGCCCTCTTTTAGCAGGTCTGCAAAAATTTCCCCTGTAATGAGGTTTGGCAGGGGAATGGTACAAAGTATGGACAGACTGCACGGTACAACCTGAGTTATGTAATGAGTTTAGTATATCCTGGTTCTGAAGTCCAAAAAGCGTGTCACCTTTAAAGGGTGCATTAAGTATGGATTGTTGTACATCTGGGGCAAACCCAGAGACCCGAAACCTAGAATATCTCCTAAGACAGACACAAGCCAATGAGGACTGATCCATAGAGTCTACAGCATCATACGTAGCTCTCAACAAGTGAGGTCAGACTGCCGAAGCTGTGCACAATTTGGGCGTAAGATCTTCCTTAGGGGCTGCTTTTGGAAGAAATTGAATGGAAGATGGCATGGCTTTCAAGATTTTTTCTTGATATTTCAGTAGATGACCCATATAATTCAGAATCCTGAGCGTCATGGTACAAAAAGAATACACTCTTTTACCTATCACATCAAGTTTCTAGGATTCCTTATCCAGAGGCTGCATGCTCAAGTATTTTGGTCTACCAGACCTATCATGAACTGCATTAATGATTACTGAGTCAACCTGTGGCGGGAAGAAAAATAAGGGTGATCCAGTGGGGCCTGATAGGTCCTGTTGACATTACAAGGAGCTGAAGGGGTAGAATAATGCTGTTACCAAGCAGTCCAAATTGCATCTTCAAATGCATCCATCAAAGGGGGGATGACCAAGGAATGGAATTCCAAGAGACCCAAATAATTGACCAATTTCCTACGGGAGGTGCATTTTGCTCTGTTTTCTGGAAGCCAAACATTTTCTGAAGATGGATCATAATATCAGAAAAACTGGGGTCATCAAGAGGGGAACAAAGAAGAACAGGAGTGGGCTTCTCCAGTATGTATGAAGCTGAAGAGACCAAAAGGGGAGACACAGGTTCCTGTTCCATGTCATCATCCTGCTCCTCCCGATCCCATTCCTGTAGAAAAGGGTCCTCCATTTCTATGTCCTTATGCAGTGATGCTGGGAAGGAACTCACTATTCAAGAAACAGAGGACCGCTTAGAAGGGGCAGAGACAGGAACAGAAGATGTACCCCCATGGGACTGAGGGCAGACTTTGTAAGATCAAGAATAGTGTGCACTAGCACCTAAACATCCACTATAGCAAGCTGTGGAGAAGAGGGCATAGTTGGAACTGCATGAACTGACTGGATTAGCACAATAGAAAAGACAGGATGGTTGGGACCCCAGTCGAGCTGTCAACAAGGGATGTACAAAGGTCCAGCAGAGCTGAAAACCTGGCTGGAGGACTGGGATCCCAAGACAGTGCACAAGGCTGCTGAACTCTCAGACTGATACGCCAAGAACAGACCTGCTCTGAAAGAGAATGAGGTGGGCGTGGCAGTGCAGAAAGTGAAAAGCGTGCCTTCAGGGCAGCTAAAACCCTCACTGACTCCACCAAAACCAGTTAGCCCCAGGTTTCTGAGAAATGATTTCTTTGAGAAAAGAAATTAATATTGGGTTTGTAAAGAAACTGAGCATATTGCCAGCTAGTGTCCCAAAATGGTGAGCAATACGCAACACAGGGCTAGGAAAGAAGTGGGTTGCTTGTGTGTCCCTGGAAGCATGCCTTTGAACATGAGGTAACACATGCACCCAGTTACGGTGAATGGTGTACAGACACACGGGTTAAGGGACACAGGGGCATCCCTGACACTGTTTTTTTTTTAATTTAGTATGCTTTATTAATTTTCTGCAAACAACAATTGTAACATAGATCTGAACAAAACAGAGATATAAGTAGCAGGTGAAATCAAAAATATATGTCACTAACAGTCGATAACATACATTTTATATTAGAAAGCATTAAGGAAATAAGGTTGCTTGCTTATCTTATTCACTCACCCTCCTCCCCTCCCATCCTCCCCATTCTACCACTAGTTAATATGGGTAATAGTTGCCTTAAGAAAAAAAGAGAAGAGAAAAAAAAGAGAAGAAAAAAATGGAATTTTACTGAAAACAAGAAACATAAACGAAAAAAGGGGAGAGGTTGCTGGGGTTCTCCCAAGTGATAGAAATGCAATATTGTAGAACATAGTGGACCTAAATCTAGCTAACTGAAATGAGGGTATAGAGTGGTTCCCATCTTTGTTTATATTTACCCATACCTTTTGAAAGTCTTGCAATGGTAAGCTGAGCTTGAAGGACAAACATGATTTCTTTGAACCATTCTACATAGCTAGGAGTGGTCGAATCTAACCAATGCCTCAAAATTACTTTCTTAGCACATGCTGAAATTAATGCCATATGGGCCTTCTGATTACTCCCTAGTAGTGTTTTGTAGTCACCTAGAATGCAGATTTCCTGGTTAAAGCTATCTGTCAGCGTAAGCAATGGATCTAATCTAGTTTGAATGCTATGCCAGAAGGAGGCAATTTTTTTGCATGGCCATAACATCTGAATTAAATCTGCAGAGGCTTGGTGACATCATTAGAAGATAGAATACCACTGTGATGTAGTTTAACAAGGGTATAGAATAGATTGTGAACAATGCAAAACTGCATATATCTATATCTATCCCATTTAATATAGTTATAGAGGTGAGTCCAAATAGAAGGCCAGTCTCTAGTAGTAGCAGACCGTGGTAGGATACTATCCCACTAATGAAACCTCTGACCCGCTAAAGTGTCCACCTTGGATAGAAGAACTTTGTATGAATAGGATGTCAAATGGGATGTAAGAATGGATTTAAAATATGCAAGCAGAGCAGTTGTGAAAGAGCTGGTCCATAACCCGGATCCAAAGTATTGTGTCAACATGTGTGATAACTGGAAATATTTGAAGATAAAGGTAGTCTGCCAGTTAAAAGGAGAGCAGCCTTCTTTAAAGGGAAGCAATTTTTGTTCCTGAACTATCTGATCCACATGTTCTATACCTATCTTTGACCAAAAGAGATGAGCTTTGACTGTTTTACCCGAAATTAGTAAATTAGGGTTTTGAAACAGGGGCTATTCTATATCTCTGTAAACATCCTTTTTGAGGAGAGCATTTAGCTGATGTTGTACTTGAATTAAGGAATTTAATGTAATGTCATGTAAAGGCTGAGGAAGATTTCTTTTTAAGATAGAGGGAAGAGCCATGGGATCTATTTGATATGCTGCACATAGATCTTGTTCAATCTTGACCCAAGGAGTGGAATAATAAACATCCCAAGTATTATATAATGGTTGTAACCAATGACGGAGTCTAGTCAAATGAATTGCTAAGTAATATATGTATAGAAATTTGGGGCTTGAAGACCGCCATCTGCTTTCAGTCTAGTAAGTCTAAGATAGTTCCATCTAACTTTTTTACCTTGCCATATTAACTTACTGAGGATACCATGTAGTTGTGAAAACCAAGAAAGTGGAAGGGCCCAGTTGAACATTTGTAAGGGGTATAGTAAACGCAGTAGAGCATTCATTTTGATTATACTCATATAACCCAACAGAGTTAGTGGTAACCTCGACCATCGCTTATAGTCTTCTGATAAAGTATTAATGAGAGTATCTAAATTAAGTTTTTTCATGATTTGTGATGAAGGATGAAGATAAACCCCTAGATATTTCAATTTGTCAGAGTTCCACTGTATCCCCAAATGAGCCACATCGGCCCTCACAGTATATTTATTAAGGAGGAGAAATTCCATTTTTGACTGGTTCAGTTTGTAATTTGAAAATGATTCAAATTGGGAAATGAGTTGAAATACATCAGGGAGGGATTGAGTCGGGTTAGAAATATGTAGGAGTAAGTCATCTGCATATGGAGAAATTTTATTTTCCGAGTTACCTATTAATATACCCAGTACAAGTGAGTTAGATTTAATTTTCCTAATACGAGGTTCTAAATCAAGATTATTAGGATAAGGGGAAAGGGGGCAACCTTGACGGGTTCCCTGAGCTAAGGAAAAGGGGGTAGCGAGAATGCCATTACATTGAATTTGAGCTGTTGGAGATGCATAAAGAATTTTAACCCATTGAATAAATTCCAGAGGAATATGATATTTGGGCAGTAGCATAAAAGGATAATCCCATGAGACCCTGTCAAAACCTTTTTCTGCATCCAGGGAAACCAAAGCTGCTGGTATATCGGAATCCCTGGATGCAGAGAAAAGATAGGCTATTTTTCTAAGATGACCTGAGGAAAGTCTATTCTTAATAAACCCAACTTGTTCTTTACTAGTAAGATGTTCCCAAACCTGGCTTAATCTAGAAGAAAGAGTTTAGCAAGAATTTTGAGATCCACGTTTATAAGAGAGATAGGTCTATAGTTACTGATCTGTAGGGGATCTCTGTTAGGTTTAGGTTGTACCACAATGGTGGCAAGGGACAGTGAAGTATCCGAAATTCCCTTCTTGAATATGTAGTGAAAAGTATCCAGGAGAATGGGTGTTAAAGTATCTTTAAATGTTTTGTAGAAATTGGTTGTGAATCCATCAGGTCCGGGGGATTTGTCTACTACCAACGAATCTATGGCTTTGCAGATTTCTGTTAAAGTGATAGGTGCTTTTAACCTATCTTTTTGAAGATCAGATAACACTGGGAGATTAATATCTTGAATAAATGAATCCAGTTGCTGAGAGAGATGTGGGGATGCTGAGGCCGAATATAGTTGTTGGTAACAGTCATGAAAAGCTTTCACAATGTCTGGTGGAGAAATGAAAAGCTTGCCCGAAGGTGAATAAACAGTGGAGACTATTCTGTCAGCCATTTGAGTGTGAAGTCATAGAGCCAGAAGTTTCCTGGCTTTTTCTTTTTGATCAAAGTAAGAAATATTGGAATGAAGCATAAGAAATTCTGATTTTTCAGCTATTAAATGGTTGTATTGGGCACGGAGAGATTCAACCCTTTCCCAATCATCTGTAGAAGAGGAAGGGAAGAGGTGTTTCTCTAAATCTGTTATCTGAGCCAATATAGAGGCGAGAGCTGTAGTCTTTTGTTTCTTACACCTATTCGCTAGATGGATTAATTCCCCCCTTAATGCACATTTCAGTGAGCCCCACAGAAAATCTTTTTTGGCATGGAAGGAACATTAAAATCCATATAATTATTAATAAAGTTTCACAGAAGTTGAACATGCTCTCTGAGTATAAAATTTGGTTACTAAGTTTTCAAATTCTGTCTCTGTGTATATTTGGTATGAGATCCAACTGGAGATGAGCAATATGATAATCGGAGATAACGTTAGATGAATAATACAACAGAGAAACCCTGGGAAGGTGATCAATAGTCAGTAGAAAAAAAATATATACCTGAGGAAGTATGGTGATAGATGGAATGAAACCAATATTCTCTATTGTCTGGGTACATAAGCCTCCAGGGATCAGTGAGACCAAGAGATTGCATTAACTCATGAAGAGCTTTTTGTCCAGGTGAAAGAGTTTGTCTACTTTGACCAGATCTATCTAGTTTATTAGACAGGACCTGGTTCCAATCTCCACCCAGGAGTTTTGGAAGCTTAGCCCAGGGAGCAAGTGTACCCATAAGGGAAGCAAAAAATTCTGGGTCATCATTGTTAGGTCCATAAATGGGGCCCAATATAACTTCAGAGTGACCTAAAAGGCCCCTCACAATGATAAATCTAACCTCAGGATCTGCAACTTCTTGTATAAGCCGAAATGGAATTCTATGAGATATTAGAATGGCAACCCCTCTTTTCCTTGTATTTATACCAGACTCAAATACCTGACCTACCAAGATTCTACAGAAATAATGGACATGAATAGCCAAGAGATGCATTTCTTGTAGAAAAGCTACATCAGTTTGTAAATGTTTTAGACGGAGCAGGACTTTCGTCTTCTTGGCTGGGGTTTGAGCCCCTTTTATATTCCATGAGCAGTATTTAATCCCTGTCATATCAAAAATTGAAGTAAGAAAAAGTATCATAAAATTTATAAATAGGCAACCAAAACCAGTTGTTGAAACTAACTTTAACCCATCCCTATTTAGTGGTAGACTTCCCCAGAATTACAACCGTACACCCAACCTCCCCTAATATCCCTAGTTCCTAATAACCAAATCTCACAAATCCTAATCTTGAACCCCATAACCAGGACACAGAAACCCTCAAAGTAAGAATATATATACAATGTCGACACACTCATGCCTTCCCCCAGTTCCGCATTTTATCCTCTTCCACTCTTCCACTTGAATCACAATGTAAAAAAAAAAGAGTCCACTAGGAACCAACATGAAACATGATTAACTAAAATTATTCACCACTTGGGTTTTAACATGCATAGTAATATTAATAAAAAGATATATAAAACAAACAACTGCGGAAATCCGCTGCTTCCTTGTAAAACACATAATGCCCTGTTACCCTGCCCACTACCACTAACCCACCCCCACCCCTGAACAACCAGCTTTAGTATACTTAACCGAATATAAAAAAAGAACATGAAGGTGAATTAAGTCTTCTTTCCACTATATCAATTGAAATGACATTCTACAATGCAGGACCTGATACGTTTTATATTATTGACAGAAAAAAAAAAAGAGAATTAAATTAAAATGCTTTAGGAGTCTATCAAATGGTCAGAGGAGTAAATAAAAAGAAGCATCCCAATAGCTTAATATGATTAGAAACAGGTCCAGTAAACACATTTGGAGTAAAGAAAGTACTCACTAAACAACTTCCATTAGTTGGAAGTGGATAGATATTCATGGAGCTTTGCTGTCCTCCTGTGGACTCTACTCATGACAGCCGACATCCGTGGAGTCAACCTGCACACATTCATGCAGACATTTTCTCAAGGCGGCACCTGGTATAATAAAAGATCCTCAATGAGAAGCAAACAGCTCAGGAAGTAGAGATTGCAATGCCAGGAGAGCTTGCTGAGCTGATTCATAGTTATGCCATGAGCCAGAGATTAAAACCGCAAAACGAGAGGGATACTGGACTTTGTATCTTATTCCTGCTGCTATCAATTTCATCACCAGGGGATGATATTCAGCACGTCATTGCCTGATAGTGGAGGGAAGATCCTGGGTGAACTGAGTCTTGTCTAAGTAAGTCAAAAACTTTATTATGAGAGGGTGAGGTGGTTTGCCAGTCTCCGGTTTTGGTCTTAATGAATGGTGGGGCCCTCTCAATAACGTATGTAGTATTGTTGGGAGATGGCCCTGCTATCTTAGTGAGCATTTTTTTGGAGAAAACTGATTGGCATTGCTCCCACAGCTTCTTCTGGAAGGCTGAATATTAGGATATTATTCCTTCTACTACGGCCTTCCAGTTCGTCAAGTTTAGATTCCATTTTATGCAGCCTTTGTCGTAGATTGATTATTTCGGTATCCATAGTGTGTTTCCAGCCCTCTAAAGATGTGACACGGACTGTAGTATCAGAGATAGCTCTGTTAGTATCTGCAAGGTCTTCATGGAGAGATTTAAGTTGTGCTGTTAATTCTTGTAAAGCAAGCTTAAATGGGTGAAGCTCTTCCAGAAATTTTTTTCACCGAGAGGTACATTGGCTTGTGTATTTGCTGAAGTTGTTGTGGTCTTAGCGGAGGTTCTTGACTGTCTTTTGGATCTCTTAGGCCCCTTTTCTGGTGTTTGCAGGGGAGTGTGAGCTGGGATCGCCTGGTGCATTTCTGCCTTTATGCTTTCTAGACCTCGGATTATATTCCAGCAAGATTTCTGCTCGTTCCCCTGAAGCTTCACCTCTGATGTATCCGGAATGCTATTAGAAGCCTGTATATTAGCTATTGGAGAGAAGATAGCAGAATATAAAGCGTTTTTTAGATGAAAGCTAATGTTCAGGTCGGGAGCCGGTCTGTGATGCTGCTAGTGCTACAGAGCCATCACGTGGTATCTCCCCCCTGACATTGTTAAAAGGGGATCTGGTAGAGCCTGGTAAGCTTATACCAAATGAATATGTCACTGTACAAGACTTTACTGGTGAGGAGAAAACATTGACGCTCACTAGTGTTCTCCTAGACTGGGGTGAAACAGGGGGAACTGTGAAACAGGGGGCTGTAGCCAAAACGTTAGCAGCTGATGTCATCCTTGGCAATAATCTCAAACAGAAGATGTTGGGTACAGTTACCCATAGCCAAGCAGGAAGGGGGAATTGTAGTTCCCTGGACCCCACAGAAGCCAGTCTGGAAATCTCTGGGAGGCTGATTCACCAGCCTGTGTCTCCTGATCTGAGACCAATGAAAAGCGGGTAGACATTTCCCCAGTAACAGTTAACCACACAGCTACGGAGGGTTACTCAGAAGAAGGAGGAGTGACCCATTGTCAGAGGGTTAGGGATGACAGTGATCCTGAGTGCCCTGATGCTAGTGCTAGGGACCCTAGTTTAGAGACTGAAGGGGACTAGTCCCATACCTTGGGAATGTGTAAGGAGTTTTCAGCTGCTCAGAAAAGTGACCCTAGTCTAGAGAAGCTGAGGGCTTGGGTAGACTCTGAAGGAGCACAGGGAGGTGATGGTAAATATAAGGTTTATTGTGAAACTGGACTGATGAATACTCAGGCTATGCAGACAGGTGATAGGCAGGCAGCTTGTCATTCCCCAGGGGTATCATGAGCAGTTGCTCAAAGATTGCACATGATATTCTCTTGTCTGGTCATTTGGGAATCATGCGCACTACACAGCTGTTGGCCCAGAATTTCTATTGGACTAACTTCACCCAGCAGATGAAGGACTATTGCAGGTTTTGCCACCTGTGCCAAGAAATAAGGAAGGCAGGTAAGAAAACCCAAGCTGCCCTAATTCCATTGCTCATAGTGGAGGAGCCATTCCAGAGGGTGGGAATGGATATTGTGGGGCCTTTAAATACCCCCAGCTCCTCTGGGAAGAGGTTCATCGTGACTGTGATGGATTATGCCACCTGGTACCCTGAGGCAGTCTCTCTATCCTCAGTGAGGACAGACAAAGTGGCAGATGCCTTACTTGGGATTTTCTCCAGTGTTGGGTTTCCACAGGATGCTATCACTGGTCTAGGGGGTTCCTTCATATCGGACCTGATGAAATGTTTGTGGGAGAGGTGTGGGGTGGTGCAGAGACGCACGACACCTTATAACCCACAAGCCAATGGGCTTGTGGAAAGATTTAATGGTACCCTGAAGACAATGCTCCAAGCATTTGCTGAACAGCATGGGAGGGACTGGAAGAAATACTTTCCCTACCTGTTGTTTGCATACAGGGAGGTGCCCCAAGAGTCGAAAGAATTTTCCCCTTTGAACTCTTACATGGGCGCCAGGCTCATGGTCCCCTAGACTTGATCCGGGAGGACTGGGAAGGCAAGCACGCCACCCAGGGAACTCCCTTAGTGGATTATGTCCTTAGGTTTAGGGAAAGGCTGAAGGAGCTTATGGGGACAGCCCAGGGCAACCTGGCAGCTGCCCAACAGAAGCAAAAAGTGTGGTACAACTGCAGAGCCAGACCTCACTCATACACGGTGGGCCAGGAAGTCATGGTCCTTATTCCGGTCCAGAAACACAAGCTGCAGGCTGAGTGGGCAGGACCGTACAAAGTAGTTAGGAACGTAAATGACGTGAACTATATCATAGAGCTACCTGACAGAAGACAGAGAGGAAGAATGTACCATGTCAACATGATGAAGCCATATCTAATAGGGCTGACATGGTGTTCACAGTATGTATTCCTGGGGAGGGGATAGACGAAGGAGACACCCTTCTTGACTTGCTGGAAGAAAGCAAGCGGGAGTCCTCTGTGGAGGTAGTAAAATTGTCTCCCCAGCTGTTCCCAGACAAGATCCAGAAAGTAAGGGAGGATTTAGCAGACTTTGCCCCCCATATAGCGCCAAGCCCGGACTAACCCCCTTAGCGACACATGATGTAGAGACAGAGACACAGACACCCATACAGCAGACAGAGGCTGTCCAAGAGGACATTAGGAGGGAGGTGGAGGAAATGCTGGATTTAGGGGTAATCCAGAGATCCCACAGCCCCTGGGCCTCACCCGTAGTCCTTGTGCCCAAGCCAGATGGCTCTACTCATGTCTGTGTGGACTATCGTGGACTGAATGCAGTCAAAAAGTCAGACACCCACCCAATGCCCCAGATGGATGAACTCCTAGACAAGTTGGGAGGGGTGACATACCTTACGACTCTTGACCTGACAAAGGGGTATTGGCAGGTTGAGTTAATGGACAGAGCTAGGGAGAGGTCAGCCTTTATCACTCTGATACGCTTATTTGAATTTAAAGTAATGCCTTTTGGAATGATGACCACCCTGGCCATTTTCCAAAGGTTGGTGAACCAGTTGTTAAATGGTGCTGAGGAGTACACCGTGGCGTACCTGGATGACAATACCATCTTTAGTGCCAGCTGGGAGGAACGCCTGTCCCACCTTAGGGAAGTGCTGGGCAGGATACAGAGGGCTGGGTTCACTGTCACAGCTGAAAAGTGCCAGGTAGCCATGACTGAAGAGGCATACCTCATACATGTTGTAGGCTGGGGACAGCTCTGTCTTAACAAGTAAAAATAGAGGTAATCAAGGCATGGCCCAGACCAGAAATGCAGAAGTAGGTCAGGAGTTTTCATGGGACAGCAGGGTACTATAGGAAATTTGCACCCAATTACAGTGCCCTGGCTGCTCCCCTATCTGATCTGGTAAAGAAAAGGATGCCTAAGAAAATTACCTGGGAACCAGTCTGTGAGAAAGCCTTTACCAGATTGAAGCAGACAGTATGCAGTGCTCTTGTATTGACAAGTCCTGACTATAGCAGACCCTTTATAGTTCAGACTGACGCCTCAGACATGGGTATTGGGGCAGTACTGAGTCAGACATCCAGCCAAGGGAAGGACCACCCGGTAATGTACCTGAGTAAGAAGTTACTTTCCAGGGAGCAAGCTTACTCTATTGTGGAAAAAGAATGCCTTGCCATAGTGAGGGCCCTAAAAAAGTTAGAACCATACTAATACAGGCAGCATTTTGAGGTACAAATGGACCACAACCCCCTGGTTTGTCTGACCCAAAGTGGAAAAACTAATGGTAGAGTATTAAGATGGAGTCTTGTCTTGCAAGAATATGACATGACAATCTTACATAAGGTTGGAATGACCAGTCAGAACATAGATGGCCTGTCGTGTGTTTATGAGGAGTGAACTGATTTGGGAAGCTCATCCCACGTAGGGGACAGAGCCCCCACATTCAGTCTAGGTGGGGAGGATTGTGACTCTTGTGCGAGTTGCTTATGATTACTCAATGATATTTGTGTTATAGAATGTGGTATGTGAGTGTATCTCATAAGATAGCCTGTGGGATGAGTGCCACCCCCACAAAGGTTTCGGCTACAGGATATATTAACCTGAAACCAAGAGGAAATTAAAAGACTAGAGAGACCTAATTAAGGGTCTTCTGTAATTAGAACTAACCTAGCTGCCAGAGGATGGAGATCATAAACTTTTATGACATCTTAGAGGAAAAACATTTTTTATACCACCATGGTGCTAAAGCTATAAAACCCCTTTGAAATGCCTGGGAAAAAGAACTGCCCAAGATCAAAGAGGGGATGTTAATTAAGGAGTCATATTGGGAAATTAGTTTATGCTGAAGTCACAGTATTTAAAATATCTCCTGACAGGAAGATCATTGTTTGTATACTTTTTATATTCTAAAAGGAGGAACTAGATGCTATCACAGAAGGGGTGGAAACACAGAGTTTTTAAACTGTATTCTGTGTTTCAACTGTGTGGCACAACCTTTTGGGCTCTTAAGAAACAAGATCTAACTATAAGCACTGTAAAGAGGTAATACAGTAGATAGAAAAGGTCTAACTATATGTTGGTAGAAGTTTGTAGTTTTCTTTGTTTTTCTTTATGTGATTTTATGCTTTGTAGTATAGTGTTCTGCGTTTGCATTTTACATATTTTCATCCATTTTTAAGTAAACCTTTCATTTGAAAGCTACCGCCTGGGTCTTCCAAGTTCTTTCTTTTGCATGTGACGTATGGAGGGTTAAGACTGACAAAACTGCTCATAAGCTTGATGGTGTTACCAAACTGGGAAAAGGTAAGACTATACCTAAGTTCTTTTATAGAGTTTTAAGGGTTCATTTTTGGATACCTGGTTAGGTGCCCTTAGGTGAAAGATATCTGGCATCTCCCATATCTGAGCCTGTACATTTGGGTATGCTAGCATAAGGTTCCCAGTTTGAATCCCCCCAGAAGCTGAGACTAAAGGTGATTCAGACCCACAAGCAGATTGGAGGGTTATCCTGTTCTGTTACCTATTCACAATACAGCGCTCAGAGGTTGGCACTGTGGGAGCAGAGGGCCTGACCTGCACAGTGCATTTGTGACACATGCCTTCACATGCACATAGTTATGCCACAGTAGAGGAAACGGGGAAGAAAATGAGAAAATAGCAGTTGTAGGCTCCATGAAGACCTGCCAGAGGTGGAGGGTGCCAGAGTTTTCTGCTGTTTTTTCACTTTTTTACTCTGTTACCTCTTTAGTTGTTTCTTAGTCATTTGTTGTGTTTGTGCCTTTGCTTTGTTGCTTTGTCTGTTATCCTCCTCTTCCATTCCACTGTCATTGTCCATCACACCTTTTGGCATTCCTATTTTGTGCTGGTGTTTCAGGTTTTTTTTCCAACTTGCCTTTTCAGACTCTTTGCTTTTCATGATCTCATTCTTTTCTCTTATTCTGTCTTTTGATGTGTGACTGTCTTCATTGGTTTCTTTTTTGTTTGATCCTCAGTGGTGACATATTTCTTCACCTGGTTCATTAAAAGCTGATTTCTTTGTTTTCTGTATCACAGAAATGTAAATGGTTAATAAAGCTATCATGTGTGTCTGTATATTTTGTGTATCACAGAAAATCTTGGTTTGCTTTTGGAAATAGAAGCAGTAAGTTTAAATACTTTTTACTTGTATTAATTACACTTACCTCAAATTAAAATAATTACTGTAGCATACAGTTGCCCATCAAGTGGCCATCATCCCCTGCAACCAGTAAGAATGGGTCTTCCACATCAATTTTGCCTTCATCAACTGTTGCATATCTCTATCATCCTTAAATTGCAACAGAAAGTAAAATCTTGAAACAAATGCACATATTTGCATAGTTTGCAAAGATTACCAATCAAAAGTATATAATTTTATGCAAATAATATTTTCTTGATAGCTGTTATTTACTTCCAGCAAACACAGTTCCTTTGCTGTTATTAGTATGTAAACATATAGTTCTGTTGTGGACTATTTGCACAGTGATAGTGCTGCCACTGATGATGCCAGCAGCCAGAGTTCTGAAATAATCTCAAGTCTAAAGGTGCGTGAAATTATTTTCCACCTTAGTGGAACTTCTGCAAAACATTAAAGCCATTGTGGAAGTTTCTGAACTTCCACCTGTGGCAGAACAGAAAACTTCCAATGGTTTTGGGTGAAATTTCACCCTGCTCCACTCACCTATACGTGGAAGAAAAACAAAAGTTATCTGGTGTCCAGTGTTGCCCCCCCCCCCAGTTTTTCCAGAAATTAAAATAATAAATCCCTGGGGGCTTGTGGTTCCTCCCCCAGGCGATCACCCACCTGAGGTGTAAATCAAAAAGACTGCGTGGCTTGTGGTCCCTATCCCGCCCCTGAAAAAGGGAGCTGATTGTCTCAGTGGGCTTACCCGGTCATCAAATTTTAAATAAATAAATAAAAATCCCCACCCGTTTACCCGGCCTAGGTGTAAATCAAAAAGTCCTGCTGGCTAGCGGTTCCTCCCCCCACCCAATCACCCACTTGAGGTCTAAATCAAAAAGCTCTGGTAGCTAGCAGTCCCTCCCCCCACCTGATCACCTGCCCAAGGTCTAAATCAAAATGCCCTGGTGGCTATCGGCCCCTCCCACCTACTCTCCACCCAACATGTCTAGTAACCCCCATCCTTATTCCTCATATAGTATTTTATTTTAAATAAACATTTTATCCCTGGTGATCTAGTGAACTCCCTCCCTATCCCCAATCCCCATAGTGCAAATGACTCCCTTGTGGTCTAGTGGCCCCCCTGGCAGGTGGTGTCTCACCACCCCGCTCCCCCCATCCCAAAACAGAGTGGGAAATCAGCACAGCCCTCCACTCTCCTCCATGGCCAGCCAGCCACTGAGCTGCCAAATAATGAGCATGTGCTTGTACATGCACGCCCTCATTCATGGCAGCTCAGTGGGTAGCCAGTCATGGAGGAGAGTGGAGGGCTGTACCAGTCACCCTCTCCATTTTGGATGGTGGAAGCGGACAAGTGGGACACTACCTGTCAGGATGGGAGGGGCAGGGGAGTCCACTAGACCACCAGGGAACAACTTGAGATACAGGAATAAGGATGGAGGGGTTTCACTAGTTTACCAGGGATAAAATGTTTATTTATAGTATAATACTATATGGAGTTAATGGATGGGGGGTGACTGAATATTGCATGGAGTAATCTGGTCAGGGGAGGGACTGCTGATGCCAGGGCTTTTTGATTTACACCTAGGGTGGGTGATTGGATGGGGGGAGACACCACTAGCCAGTAGGAAATTACAGTCATTGGGCCATCGGGCAGTGATCAGCATTGGTGCGGGGGGGCACTAGACACCAGGGAACAGTTAAATGCTACAGTTAGGGTGCAGGGCAGGCAGAATTTCCATGAAAGTTAGGAAATGGAGTTCTGAACTTTTGCGGAAGCAAAAGCCTTACTTTTGCCTAAATTCCACCTGCTGAAGTTTTTTTTTGTACACCTCTACTTGAATTATTTTGGGTTCTGGCTTAGAGAGAAGGATCGTGTGTTTGATGGACTGCTCTCCTCCTTTGGATTTTAGGAGGCTGACTACTGCAGCATTTTGGCTGCCACCTACTGAAGGCTGGGTGTGTGTGTGGATCAGCTGCTGTAGACAAGGTTTTTGACAGGGTCATGTCTGGCATGACAAGCACATTCATGCTATTGTCATCATTCCTGACCATGTCTTATGTGACTGAATAAATCTTTGTTAAAAAGTGGCACTTTCTTGGCCAATGAAGTCTTGCCTGACTACAACATCCAGCTTATTTCATATTTTAGACACTCATGGCAAACTGCTGTAGTTCATTTCTGCTGAAGTCATCTTGATTTGGGTTGTGGAGCTGCTGTGGAGCTGACTGGCAGACCAGAACTCATGGAGTAAGCATAATGGTCCAATGCAGGATTGCAACTCTGATTTCCCATCCCATGTACTCCCTTTGTAGTCCACATAATAGAGGCCTTCATGGACAGGAGTAGGCTCTGCCAAGAGGTATAATGCAGTCATACTCAAAGGGCAATGTTGTTAAAAATATAGTCAACAAATTGATCAAATTGGTCCTGCCCTATATTCCAAAGGGTAACATGGCTCATTCACATGCAGGTGACCATAGTTTAGCCACAAACTTGGGGAGTCTGCTTTGTGGTGGCTGTGAGAAGAGCACCCATCCCAGAAAGGCACAGCATCATGTTTTTCTACTGCACTGGTACAGCCAAGTCAGGCCATCAAGGATGCTTGTAAGTGACCAGGCCTGTAAGTGCTCCACCTGAAGGTATGGGAGTTTGGCAAGGAAATAAACTGAATGGAAAATTCTGCATGGGCCAGCTGATGCTCACAGTACCTCACCAGTGCCTGAGCACTGTCAGTGATTTTGATTTGCCTCAGTTGGAGGTATTGGACCTCCATTCCTGTTGATGACATTGATGGTTATTCCATGTGTAACCCCACTATGAGGGCTTACCTAAACTGACAGTGTGTTTCCCCGGTTTTCTGTTTTCTCCTGGTGTCCCCTAGAGTTCACTGCACCCCGATTCCTTTTTCTGTCCCTAGGATGCCATTTCTGCAGCTCCGTAGTTACATTGGCCCACTTTGGCCTATGGAGCACTATCGTGGGTAGCCGACATTCTTTTGTGCAGCCAATGACCGTGCAGGCTACCAAATCCTTCCCAATACACACCAACATCCTGGTTTCCCTGCTGTAGTAGTTCTCATTACAATGTTTAAGGGATTATCATTAATCTTACTTTCCTTTCCTTGCTATTAGGGTCCACATTAAGCCATCCAACATTTTATCCTATGTTTCTTGCTATTGGTTGACTCACTTTACATGTTTTGTTCTTGAACTGCAACACCAATACCCACCCACCCACTCACACCAACCCCTCAACCCCAAGGACCGTCACACACACAGCTCCAGAAGGCCCCCTTCTGCTGACCCTCTCCCAATGGAAGACTCTTGACTGGACTGCCTGAGAGATCACCACTGCAAACATACCAGCGATGGGGTGGTGGATGCCTTTGTTGGTTTCAGTATTGTGTGTTGGTCCTGTACAGTACCCTTGCATTATACAGGGCAGGCAATAGAGGGCTGAGTGCATATAGCAATGCCCCCCAAAAACAAGTGTTATCAAAGCACATTATGGGCAAAGCAAGCCCAAGAAAACACCATCACAAGACTTTAATCAAAGAACAACTGAGTGTGTTCAAACGTCACAACTAATCTCATTTTGTTGTAGCATAGTGACACCGAACATTTAAAAAGCACTGAGTTAATTAAAGTAAAAGTAAGCCAAATTTGTGTCAGATTTGTGTCACTGCTGTAGGAGGCACAATCCAAACCCCAGTCATGACACTGTTCCCTATCAAACCAGCAAATTACTGTTGGTGATCATGCATCTCACCACAGTTTTTCTACGTGCCACTGTAGGCTCCAACAGATACATAGTTAGGCCACTCTTCAGGACAGATCCAAACCATCTTGAACAACTCCAGACAGCAAATGTTCTTTCTATTCAGGGGAACAGCCACTGATTGTCCCTCCTAACCCCTGTCACTGGTCCAGCCCTCACCCAGCCTCTCCCTCCACCAAAATTCATACTTGCATAGAATGTTACCTGCAGCTGCTTGAGAATACAGCCAGCATTGGCAGCTCAGACTGGCCCCCAACTGCCTCATCTTGCATAATCCACACTTCCATGCAGGCCGCATGCAGGCTGCACATGGCCACACGCCCACCATTCAGTCCTAGACAGACTGAGTCAAAAAGTGCTGTTAGTGGTGGAATCCATATGTCCTGATCAGAAAAAAATAAAACATTGATTTTCAGTCAGTATAGCGGAGATATTATAAGCCTGCAGCTAGCATCCATGCTTTGGGAACTGGTTGCCCCTCCAACCCCCAGTCACTTTCAAAGCACTACACATGCATGGTCCTTACAGGTCACATGCCTTTCCATCCACCAAAGTCACCACTTGATATACTTTTCCCTGCAGGGGAATTCAATGGAAGCACACTGGTCCCCAACTGCCACATATTGCACAGCAATTATGCTTCCACGAGGCCGACACTCCTGACCATGCACTCTAGGCCACATGCCACGCCCACTGCAGTCCTGCCATGCCCTGCACCTCACAGCATGTCACCTCAGTTAGTTATGGATTCATCCAGCACACTTTATGCCCTGATTAGAAAAAGAAAGGAAATTAAACATTGAATTCCAGTACCTGCTGTTGCCAGAGAACGGATGGGGTGATGGCCACCAGACATCTACCACTCCTGCCAGAAACTTGCCACATGCATCAGGTCAGCAGCCAGTCAACTTTAAGCACTACACAACTGACAAATTGTAAGCTACATATGCGATGTCCCACCCACACAAATAAGTGATGGACAGTAAGTCTGCCATTAAGAGAACATAGAAAATAAAACACACAAGCAGAGGCACTTGATAGACTGACTGTATGGTGATTATTATTTCCCGTATAGGGCCATATACTAAGAGCTTTTTTGAGTGTGCAGGTATGGGAATTCTGTGCAGAAAAAGTAATTGTGTCAGGCTTGTTTAGATTTTTGTTATAAACCAGAATTTAATCCTATCACCTCTGGGACTCCAAGTCTCCTTTGGGGAACATTTTCTATCTGCACCTGGTTAGCTGCCCCACCACCATCCACTCTAGTTGGCACCAGGGGTACCCATGTGTCCTCCAGTTTGCAGATCCAAGTATCCTGCCAGTTTGTCTGTCATATGATTTTTGCTGATAGGCTTATAATAGGGGGCTAATTTATACATCTGCTGTGTCATTGATTATGGGGCTTTGTAATGTATACTGGATTGCACAGCTGTCTCACAGCTACTGTTTAGGAGTCAGTATTTTAACAAAAGGGATGTATTGTGTCCAGAACAATGTTAAACAGTTATACTGGTTTAAGTAAGGTGCAGCTCTATAAAAACAAACTCTGATCAGAGCTGACACGGCTGTGCAGAGCTGTTCGGAGTGCCGCCACAGTGTATCGGACAGGTGATAAAGCACAGAGGTTTTCAGAGTGCCGACACAGCAAAGGCTATCTGATAATGATTTCAGGCAGCTGCTCTGCTACAGAGCTTGAAAGAAAACTTTTATTGTTGTTTGTCTGCATCTTTTTAGGCTTAAAAGCCCTACAAAAATACTGACACATAACTTAAAATGTTAGCAAAACGTGTTATACTTCCATGAGAGCCTTGAGAAAGCGTAATTGTGACGTGAAAACATTTGGTTCCGTGGGAAGGGGCAAGGTGTATTGAGCCCATATCTTGGATGTTTGCTGACCATTTTGCCTATTTGGAAATAAAAGGCTTTTATCCTAACACATTGACTGTGGAATTTGTATCAGATAATAGATGGCTATGAGGTGCCGACCTATATGGACAGTTCATGAGTATACTTCCATGGGCACTGAGGCAAGCTAGTGGGAGAACTGCAAGTCAGTGCTAATGAACAGCACTATCTCTCTTTATCTCCCCTTCAGTGTGCTGTGTCACAGCACCTATAAATAGGGGCAGCATGACTGGACTGGGAAAGTGGATTCTTCTGTACAAATACCTACCTAGCCCTATAAAACTGCCTTGCTTTCAAGTACAAGAAAAAGGTGGCCATCACTTCCGCAGTTACAAAAGTTCAAGTTCAAGTTCAAGTTTATTGCAGGGAAACTCCATTGAGCAAGCTCATTCACAAGGAGGTCATGTGACATAAACACTTAAAGTACAAACACAGATAGGTAATGACAGTATATACATGAAATGCACGTTACATGATACAGGCTGGATATACATACAGGGGTACCACATAGGGTGACCGCAGGTGGTAAACGTTGATATGAGACAGGGAAGCGACTTACAGGTTGCATACTGATAAATGAAACATGATGACTGGTGTGTGCAATACATATACAGTATTTTGGCAGCTAGAAGAAACAACAGTCTACAACTGATATGGGGGGAGGAGTGATTTGATAGAGTAGCAGTGGAGCGTAAGCATATATAAAGCCAGGTGTAGAAGGGGTAGGGAAAGCAGTTAATATGACAAATCAATTATACCTTACCAGTGGATAAATATGGCACACATGGGGAAGGAAGAGACTTAATGACAGTTGCAGGTGTCTTTTATTTTGGCTGAACTTAGTGATTTGTAGAAGTTTATTGAAACTGTGCTAGTTAGTTTCAGTACGGTTCCAAATGGAGGGAAGGGCATATGCAATATCACGTTTACCAAAGGAAGTCCGCGTCCTTGGTATGTCAAGCATAATAAAGTCAGATTTTCTTAACGAGTATGCACTATGTGAGATACTAATAAGGGAAGAGAGATAGCTTGCAATTTCTGCAGGAGCAGTTTAAGAGTCCATAGCCCAGCATGGAGCAGGCGTCTAGTAGTAAGGGATGTCCAACCAACAGCTGCATATAAGTCACAGTGGTGTGAAGCGGTAAGGGAGTTGGTAATGAACTGTAACGATGGCGATAAAGGATGTCCAGTTTACTTAGATTTGCAAGAGTGGTGGAGGAATAGATTACATCGCCATAGTCGAGTAGGGGAGAAAAGTGGCCTGTACAAGCTTGTTTCAAGTTTCAAGGGGGAAAAGGGGCCTATTTCTGTAGAAGAAACCTAACCTTGCTTTTAACCTTCTAGAGACATCTTCGACGTGGTCACTGAAAGATAATTTATTGTCTATCCAGATACCTAGATATTTAAATTTGATTACAACTTCCAGAGGCTCGTTTAGCATGGTGACAATGAAGTCTTGGGCAAGGGTATTAGGGGGGCCTGTGACAGCACTGTGGGAGAATACCATTGCTTTAGTCTTCTTAGCATTGAGCAGAAGCTTTGCCTTTATTAGATTATGCTCAAGTTGTGCAAAGTATGCTTGAAGCACTCCCTTGACTTCAGATAACGAAGAGCCAGAAGTATACAACACAGTATCATCTGCAAAAAAGTGCAGATTGGACGTAGATATGTTAGCAGCTAAGTCATTAATGTAGAGAGAAAACAAGATAGGGCCTAAGATGGATCCTTGGGGGACTCCTCTTGCAATTGGCAAGGCAGCAGAAAAAAAGCCTTCCACCTTTACTTTTTGGAATCTTCCAGTTAGGTAGCTAGAGAACCATTGGGTGGTATGAGTAGTGGCACCCAACTTTGCAAGGCAATTGACTAATAGTTTGTGATCAACAGTATCAAAAGCTTTGCTGAGGTCCAAAAGACTGCACCAGTTACCTTCTTAGCATCTATAACAGAGATCCAATCACTGGTTACTTTGCTAGTGCAGTGATTGTGCTATGATTAGCCCGGAAGCCAGATTTAGCTGGGTTAATGAGAGAGAAGTTTCCAAGTGAGATTTTAACTGAATATGGATCAGTTTTTGAGAACTTTAGAAAGGATAGCAATATGGAGATAGGCCTATAGTTGTTTACATCGCATGGGTCACCAGATTTTAATAGAGGGAGGATATGCTGATTTCCAGCAGGACAGCACAGTAGCAGATGTAATGGAAAGATTGAAGATGTGGAGAATTGGGGCAGTGAGATGGGTGTAGCCTGACCTTAGAAACAGGGTTCCAAGCCATCGTCCTCTCGCTTTTTGGTGTCTAAGTTAAGAAGAAATCTTCTACTTCTTTATAAGTTATCTCAGCGCGAGTTGGAAGGGGCTGGGTGCAGGACTAGATGTGGCGGGAGGGGTATGCTGGCTCACACGCAGCACCAGCATAAGGTGATGAGTCAAAAGCTAATCCAGCTGTGGCAAAGTGGGAGTTAAGTTCCTCCAGGATTAGGGACTTGTTTTCCACAATCTTGCCACTTGCAACTATCTTTGTTGGGACAGAGGGGGCCATGGGTCATCCTTCTATAGCTTTGATAGTCTTCCATATTTTATGAGGGTTACCTTTAGCTTGTTCGAGAGTAGAAATATAACAGTTAGCTTTAGCAGAGCAAAGTTTTTTCACACAGTTATTCCTGGCTGTTCTAAAGGCCTGCCAATCCGAAGATTCTTTGGAATGTCTAGCTTTAGCCCAGAGCTTATCTCGAGCTATAAGGGCTGCCTTGAGATCTGAGGTGAACCAGGGGTTGGAATTGTTCCGTACCCTTACTTTGATGAAAGGGGCATGCTTATTTATTATTGTAGTGAGTTTGTCAGTAAGGATGCAAGCTGCTGTGTTGACATCTTTGGCTAGGTAAAGGTCTTGCCATCTGATCATGCTCAGGTCAGATAGGAAATTTACTGCACTGAATTTGCGAAAGGATCTTTTTGTTATAAAGATGGGTTGCGGCCGGGCCTTAATTTGAGATCTTATGCAAGCAACAATTCCATGATCGCTCACGTCATTGTGAAACACTGCCGAATGAGATATTTTGTGTGGATGAGTGGTTAGTACCACATCTAGAATGGAACTGTTGGCAGTATTTCGAGTGTTGTTCCTAGTAGGTTCACTGACTAATTGCCCAAGACCTAGCTCGACACAAAGGGATTTGAGGTCATGTGACTTAGGTGACAGCCAGTCTATATTTAGATCTCCTAGAAATATTGTTTCAGTTTTTGCATCTACGAACATGGATTTCAAAAGATTTAGGACTTCATCACCACCAGACGGGGGTCTATAGCCACCTAGGATGATGATCACATTCTGAGGAAGGAGATGAAGGCTCAAGCGAAACTAACTCAAATTCCTTGGCTAGAGATTTGCAACTAATATTGGTGACCAAGTACTTAGATTTGGCGTAGATAACCACACCCCTGCCTCTAGACTCTCTATCTGCTCTAAATAAATTGTAGCCCTGCAGTGATATTTGTTGATCAGTGTTCATCTTTTTTAACCATGACTCAGTAATTATGATAAGGTCAGGGTTAACATGTGCAGCCCAGGCTTGCAGCTGTACAAGTTTTTTAGGCAGGCTTAAAATGTTGACCATCATCATTTTGAGACCTGTGGCCTCAGCAAAATCGATAGGCGAGGTAAGTTGTGGGGGCAGGGTTGAGTTCCAATTTCCTGAGCAGAGAAGAAAGAAGTATAACTTTCTTTTAAGGAGCTTATAAGAATGGAGACTGCTTTTTTATTTCTTTGCGGCAACCCATATCGTGCTGCACAAGAGGCGGCACCACTGTAATGACAGTTGATCGTGATCAATGTAAGTGCTTGGGTAGACCTAGGTGAGGACAGTAGCAAGGGGGTGTAGGCTAACCGGGGGGAATAGGCTAAAAGGGGAGAGGAGGATGACATAGTGTCTGCATGGTAGACTATTATAACATTAGATATTGATAAGGTACATTGAAGAACTGAATTGCATTGAGGTACTTCGAATTGCACTGTATTGCTGAAAACTCTGCACCTTAGGAGCAATAAAAACACAATAAGGAGAGCCATGGTCCCAGATTGAGTGGTCTCATGATTTGTATTAGTGCAATATTTTCTAGGCAAGTAATTTGCCCACCTAGGTACTCACTTAAAACCTAGATGAGAAATTGCAGCAGAAAGGGGAACAAGGAGAGCAGGAGCAGCTTAGTTAGTGGCCATCCACCCTTCAGACTCAAGTCCCCTTGTAGCAGCACTGGGAAAGAAGTAGAATGATAATGCAGGCCGTATTGCCCACAAATGAATACAGTGATTTATGTAGAAGACCAAGAATCCCTCTAGTGGCAGGTCTGTATAACCTGCTAATGGAAAACTAGTTAGATTTATCTGCACCAAGGCAGAGTGCTTGGATGGGGGGGGCACTGCAGGAAGAGCAGTCAGACAGAAGAGGTGTAAGCACTTTAAAACAGTAGTAGAAATTACAATCCAGCTAATACAGTTGAAAAACTCCTATTAACACAGTTGAAATGTGCTTAGTTCTATCAAAATCTAACAAAGTGCCAGGTGTCTATAGCAGGGAAAAACCTGGCCAATCAGAGTGGGTTTGCTGGAAGCACCCGTGTTCTGATTGGCTGCGCTGTCCCGTACCTTCCAAGGAGCTGCAGGCGGGTGTCCTGGTCTTGGTCGGTGGCTGGCTGGGTGCCGGCCGACTGTGGGTGAGCTGAAGCAGCCCTGTTCAGGGGCAGGCAGCTAGAGAGAAGAAGACAGAGCAGGTCTTAAATAGCATAGAGGTAAAGGGGTTAGATTTCAGCAGTTTAGTAAGACAAAAGGTAGTTAGACTTATCGGCACCAAGGCAGAGTGCTTGGATTGGGCGCTGCAGGAAGAGCAGTCAGACAGAAGAGGTGTAAGCACTTTAAAACAGTAGTAGAAATTACAATCCAGCTAATACAGTTGAAAAACTCCTAATAACACTGTTGAAATGTGCTTACCACAAAAGAAGAAGTAGTGCCCCGAGAAGGGTGTGTGTTTATGCAGGAAAGGGCCACATAAACACAATGGCTAGAACTGTACCTAAGCACTGTGGAATCACACCGGGGAGCAGTCCGGTCACGTGCTTCCATGGTGCTTTTACAAAACATATGTGATGGCAATGCATCTGCGGAACTCCACTCATGCAGCCATAAAAATGTGACCTTGTTTCTTTAATGAACTGATACAAATTTACATGAGTACATACAGTGACAGATATGCTTGGCCTTTTTTGTTACAGTACAGTAGTTTTATTTTTTTTATTAATTGGCATATGTCTTAAGATACAGTATATACAATTATATATTCTGGTTTGAACTGTTTCTATTTCCTACTGTACATTCCCATGTTCAATAAGTCAGCGCAGTGAGGAAAGTTAAACTCTGCAAAAATCAATGTATAGTTGCAGACATTGACATGGTCAGATATTTACAGATATTTTGTGATATTTCTATAGAGGTTCTCTCTGGCAGCCCTAAAGCAGTACTACACACTGACAGGAATTTCATTAGAGGTATCACAGAAATTGCAGGATGTATCTGAGGTGTAGCTAACTTTTCAGTAAAGTCAAGACAGTCTTTAAGTTTGTTGAAAAGACCCTTTGGCCCTTTAGAGCAGCATTTGCCAGGGGGAATCTCTTTCACCCAGATTTACTGTTATTTTCAGGGACCGATAAATTGTGATTATTTTTTTCATGTAATATACCTTCAGAGGATTTGAAAGAAATAACACTGTTTCTGTTCTGTGCCTCAAGCCAAGCTATGAAGCCTTTTTAACTTTTGTCTATACCAGTGTATTTTCCGGCTCTGTGTATCTTTTCAGATTCTCTCTGTATTCTCAGCTATGTCAGTGAGGAACAAAATCATGGTTACAACCCCAGGATGATATATACCACTCATAATGCTCTTTTGTGTTTGATTTTTTTTAACAGTGCAAAGTATCATAAGCAATTTTGGTATTTTTAAACACATGCTCATGTTTCTGTTTTTGCTGTTATGGGGAGCTGGGGATAGCTCTTATAACTGGGACTACCAACAATCTTTTCTGGTGAAATACCTCTAAGTTACTGTTTTAAAGAAAGAACTCCAGTATATCCTGCTAGTGTGTCCTTCAAATCAAGATTGGGGTTGTTTTAATTAAAAACAATCATCTTTGACATTAGAACAAACGTTTTGGCCATTTCACCTTCTGTTATTGGTACACTGGCAGTGGGTGACTGTACCTGCACATTAAAGAGCCTCCCACACCAGAGAGGCAACAGCTACAACATAAGTAGATACAACTGAGTCTGTATTCCATGCAGCTTACCATCCTCACACACTTTCTCATTTATGACATTTACAAGACATTTGCATCTCTGTCATTTGGTCTAAGTCTGCTTAGGCCGACTTAGACCAAATGTCTACAGGCATACCTCTCAAAACTTTTTTTACTCAAACCAGTGGCGCAGATACACAAAATGAGGGGCAATATGACACACAAGCCCTTAAAATGTGGGATGCATTCTCTTGTAAATGGAAGCTTACAAGATCGAGGATAGCAGTACTTCTATTTGCTCAAAGCTAAATGTTGCTCTACTGTCATAGAATGTTAACAATTTCTGCTTCAAAGTCTGAATTTGCAGCACTTTCTGTATGTGTGCAGCACCATTCCAATAAGGCACCGAGCACTTGTGAAGGGTAAAAAGGGGCATCTGTCCTACTGTATTAGGGAACAGTTGAGAGGTATGTCTACAGGTCACAAAATTATCTGTTGCTTGGAGTATCACAACTGGTTGCTTTAGAAATCTCTATGATGTCACAAGTCGAAGTCCACAATGTTAATTATAGAGAAGCAGCTACAGCAGAGGAAGGTGAAGTGAAAGTAATCTGATTTGCATGCAGATGTTGCTGATAATGGAACATGGAAAGGTGAATTCAGTAAATAAATTAATTTTTTGTTGAGCTGAGCCTAAACACGATGTTTTTCAGTTTCGCCAAAAGTGACAAACTCACATTATATTTGTAAGTGACAGACTGGTTAGTTCCCTCCCTTCCAGTACATAAGTTCTTTAAATGAAATTGACAAAGCAAAAGCATGTACACAACTGGGGGGGAATGCACAATTAAATCCCTAATTTTTTTCTGAAAACACCCCCATCAGTGTTCATTATGTAGAAACTTGGTTGCTGATTAAAAGTTTCTGGTAGTGGGTGAAAAAACAGGGAAATTGCCGTAAGATGGTGAAGAAAAGAAGGAAAGATCTAATTGTGAATAAGGCACTTTCAGTTGGGACAGCAGGGGGGAACTGATTAGGCTTGATCCAACCTTGAATTAAAGCAGAATTCCCTAAGCATCGCTATACCCACATTCTGGACTGCAAAGCACTGTCGCTGCCTTTGTCAACACTGAGATGCAATAAATAGGAACACATTGGCCTCAGGTACACCATTACTTAAAGCTGCAATAGGCCCTTTTACATCCACCTTGCTTGCTGCTAATGCAATCTGCTGATGTGCCAAACAGATGGGCTGCTCTTGAACCAGAAATAACAGATGTTCAGTTTTTAAACCTGCAATTGGAACTTAATTTTATTCCTTGTCTTATGAGAACTGTTGCAATAATCTTTAAACCTTCAGCTGTTCTTTCATTGTTTTAGCAGAATTATTGCAATAAAATGCATTTGATTCGAGTGAAATTTGAGCAAGCAGTTATCGCGGGATAGGACGTGTTTATATTTTAGCATTTAAATACACTGTGGCCATGATGGCAGACTGCAGGTGAGCCAGTGGGGAAGGGTGAGGTTGCAGAAGGCCATGTGCAATTTCAGAAAAAAAATGCGCAGTAAGTTCTCCCACGAGGGGAGAGCTGCAAGGTACAGGATCAGATTAGACACAGGTGGCACTGAGGGGTTCTTTCTGTTTCTTTCTCTTGGGATGTATCGTTGCACCATTTGAAAGAGTATGGGTTCTGCTGTTTTCCATTCTAAATCACTGGGAGTGGGGACAGTTACAATATTGTGTGATGTTGATATGTAAGGTACAGCAACCTCACTACTTTACCCTTTCCCCAGCTCTCTTGATTGTATTATTCTTTCAAAATGTATTCATGTTCTGCACTAAAACAGACAGTTTTGAAGCAATACTTCAGAAAGGTAGTCTGATGTTCAAGAATCAGTTATGCTTTTAAAGTGGTTTTGCATAGCAAAGATTTTGACAGTCTCTATAATTAGAAACCTGAGCCACAAAGGTGCAGTGACTATGATCGAGACCCAGTGCTTTCTACAGGCACACCACCATCAAATTCCCACCAGGATTATGCTGATTGCCCACAGGAAAAACAAAGAACACTTTGGTGTGTCAGGTTGATTAAATAAAAAATGTAATTCCCCATATAGCTTTCCTTCTGGTTTAAACAGTTTAGGCATCGCCTCTGCAAAATTCCTCCTTCAACCATACCCCTCAACTGTCCCACACCTTAGAAAGGAGTGTGCCACATGTTTATTTTGTGAAGAACATCCCTAGCTCAGATGAAGACTATGTGGCTCACAATGTGCAGTGGGATGTTAAACCCCTTAATTCTCACCAGTCACCAGTCTAAGCTACTCAGTCAAGACTACCAATATAAACACATTCATTTTTGTGGTGCTCCAACTTTCTTCAGAAATATGTCAAAGCATCCCATTTTTATGTTTCCCTCCCAAGTTACTATTTGATGGCCAATGTCCCACATTTGAGTAACAAAAAGAGAGGTACTGTATGCTGTTAAATGAGAGGTAGTAAATAATCCTACAGGTCATTTCGCTTAGTTGAGTTCTTTTATATTTTACATTAACCAAAACAAACCAGGCTCACCCTTGTGGGATTCGTAATGTTGGTGCACATACTGTAACACATACTAATCTCAGACTAGCAGTCCTGGTAATTAATGAAATAGATGCCAATCTAAAGTGAGCCACTTAAGTGGCTCTTGAGTGTGAGGGGATTGGTTCATAACCAAGACTGAAAGCCAAAAAATAAGTGTACAGTCATAGAGAACACTATATTAATTCCCTGTCCAGAGGTGGAGCAGTCAGCATTGGTGGAGTGTAAATGAGCCACTGCAAACTGCGGTTCACACTACAACTGAGTTGAATTTCACAAACAGTGTTTGAACTGCAATTTGCGGTGGCTCATCAAAGGTGCCCTTCTCACAAAGGAGGTGGCGCACACCCTCACACAACCCCCTCTAAATCCTCCTCTACTTTTGCTAGATTGTAAAAATGGGATATACATGCAATGTTTTTTATGGATGAGAGGAGGAAGATACTGTTCTTTCCACTACAAGCCCCATCAGAAAGTCTTTACTAGTTTTAATCCTCTTTGTTCTTTCATCCCTGAATAACCAGTTGGTGCAGTTAACCCTCTTTGTTAGAATTAAATGGGAACACTACAATTTCTTGTTATGAGATAGTTTGATATGTCCAAGTGGACAGGGGAGTCACAGGACTTGGAATTATACAGAAAAATAAAACAATATCAGTTGTACCAGGCAGTTCTTGATTCTTTTTGTCATGCTTTCCACTGCTGAGCACTAGTTGGACAGTTTCTTGCCTACTTGCCCACATGGCACATTCCAGGGTGGGTCAGGTTGCTTGTTCTTGCCAGAACAGGCTCTTCATTGACATTGGCAATGGCTCCTTTGTGGCAGTTGCAAGTCATCAAAAAAAATGTAAAGGGCTTGGCAGCTGCAGAGATAGTTCTCTATATTGCAAGAGTGGACTAGAGACAGTAAGGGGATGGTAAGCAAAGAATGGGTGAGGAAAAAAGTCAAGGGGCAGTTTTGAGTTGCTTCAGAAAGAAAACATTCTGCAGCATGAATGCAGTGGAAAATGCAGTGACTGTATTATCAACCTCCCATAATATTATAGGCACACTGCCCATATGAACTAAACTGCGGTCCTTTATTTAAAACCAGTGGGACAGACAGTGGATAAGTGTACCTGATGCCAGGTAGACACCATGTTGGTGAACTCATTCAGTGGATCTTTTGAAAACAATAACATGTGAAGATGTGGCTTATTTGGAACTAAGTCACTGATGCCGACATGACTGGTGTGTTCCCGTCTATATATGGTTGGGATAATTGCACAAATAATGGCTGCTAAGTAGCATGGATATAAACCTAGCTCAGTCTTGCAGCTCTATTAAGTACATATTAGAGATGTTAACCATGACAGTACATTAAGCTGTGCTGTATAAAGATATCAAGTGATCAGGAAATGTTTTTCCCCACAGTAGAGGTAATTTACAAAGCGTCAAGTGGAATCATGCAGTGAAAAATTGCTTTACTGTTAGAGGACTCATCATAAAATTGCCAAAAAAAAATAGACTAAAAAAATGGTTATAATTTTGTCCAAATTAAGCACAAACATAGATTGCAGGATGTCAGTATTTGTGCAGCTAAGAGGAACAGGTGATTTAAATTGTTTTATGATTACATGCAGCTGTTTAAAACTGGCAGTCTTCAACAATTCCCCTCCTTGCTACTTTTGTGCTGTTGGATCTAGATTTTTTGATAAAAGAACATTTGATTTGGGGCAAGTAAAGCTAGACTGCTGTCTAAGGGCAAAGGAGATAATCTTTCCCGGTGTTGTACTATAATTGAGAGACAAATGTTTATTGTTTATTGTAATTCTAGGAATTAATACCTTTGAGCCAAGGCTTTTTTACAAAGGTTCCGCGTTAAATTAGATTACAAACAATAGGGTTACAAAGGGTTGCACATTTAGGTTACATTGTGTAAATAGACAGAGACAAAAAAATAGCTAACATAAAGACATTTATGAACAGCAGATAATTACCACTTAAACACTTTCATCGTTTAGAAAACATATGGAAAGGGAAAGATAGGTAAAGGAAGTATGATAGGTAGTATAAGTGAGAGAAAAAAAAAAGGGATGGAGGGAGGAGCATATCATAGTTGGAGAAGAGGATCCTCTAACAGGCCTTTGTCAGGTAGAAATGAAGAACTAGATAGAAGAACCCCCCCCCAAAAAAAAAGAACTACATAGAAGACCAAAAGGAGGGGGAACTGACACTAGAGCAATTTGCACAAAGTGTTTCAGTGGGTGTCCCATGTCAAGATTTCACCACGTCATCAGTCACAAAAGCACTCCACTCACTAGCTGAATGGTTGCAGACTGGTATCTCAAATCAAATGAAAATTGTTCCTTTCGAGAGCAACAGCTGCCTGCTGCTAAATGAAAGGATAGATGTTAATTTTAAAATGAGCTCCACATGGAACATCCTGCAAAAGTGCAGAAACCTGCCATTGGCAGACTTTAGAATGGTGAGTGTGTGTGTGTGTGTGTGTGTGTGTGTGTGTGTGTGTGTGTGTATATGTGGTGTATCTTAACAACATCAATGACATGAGGGAGTCCTGGATTGTTTATTTTTTGCCCAGAAAAAATGATAAGCATTCTTGAGACAGCAGAGCAGCTATTCTAGATGGATGTCACTCATGCTACAGTCCTTGATGTCAGTCCTTGAATTACATAATTGGCAAACAGCATTCAGCAGAGATGGGGAACAACAGAGACTACTTCAGTGACCAACATGTCACTGATACATGCTTATTAATTGAGTTGGGTACCATATAAGCACAAGTCACATCACAGGGAGATATAGTGTGGTCTTTATTTGCTGAACTAACCCAAAAGGGAACATTTTTCTTTCACACATAATCCATCTTAACCATTGATTTTTAAGTAGTTATGTGTACACCAGTAAATTGAACAAAATATATCCAGCTGCAATACAAGGCAGGGGCTTGGTGCAACACTTCCTTAATTGATCTGCATATCCTGATTATTTGCCCTCATCTGTTTATCCACTTGTGGCATGTATTAATTTGAGCAGGGACATGGTGGATGGACATCACAAAACTCAACACTCCATGCAGACACTGGAAATAAATTTTACAGTGGAAGGAGGCTAATAAATTGCCATGAAAAACTAACTATTGTATTATAAAGCTTCTTTCTTACTGTTTCTGCTATATGAGCAAACATTAGGTTCCTTGTCATCCCACTTGTATGGTACCATTTGACTGCATGTTAAAATAACTTAGTCACCATCTTTTTTTCACATGTCATCACTGTATCAGACTCTGTGACATTTCTTTTAATGACTGAGTGGATTGCTACAATTTTTCTACGTGTGTTAATGTCTATTCTTTTTTGCATGCTGTCAGTCTCCTTGTAGCATTTGAATGAAATGTGTCAGACAGCTCTGTGATCCAAAGTACCAGTTGTCTAATAAAACAAGATATAAAGAACAATAGGGTTGATAAATTTCACTGTTCACAGTTTTGCAAGTTGCCCTGGTGGGGCTAGTGCAAGCGATCCTTTAAACTGCTGCCTTTCTTCTGCTGTGACTGCAGGTGGCAGGCGGCTCAGTTTACATCACAGCCACACTTCAGAATGCACAGCACATCATGATTGGACGGTGGTGGTGGTGACAGGCTGGAGCTCATACACTGATACTGACCATTGAGGTGTTCTGACTTACTCAGATTAAACTGATGATGCCAATCACTGGTGCTAGTAGATTACGTGAGCTCCTTCTGGCAATGTTTTCAAAACTGTTTTGACTGAGAATGGCTTTTTCAGAAGTAGATGCCACAGTTTCAGGCTATTAAACGTACAACCACGCTATCAGTTAATTCATGAAGGTTTCTGCCTGAAAGGAGTTGGGGAAACTTAGAATTTTATGTTACACTGGTGTTTCTGCTGTTAACACTTAACAGATGTTTCAGCTGAGCTAACAACAGATAATACAGAAAAAGCTCTAGCCTCATGCACATGTGCAGTTCTTGTCTCAAAATGCAGAAGTAACAGATGAAATAGTTGAGCTGTTACTCCATAGCAGCCGATCATGGCAGAGTGCTACAAGCTCCATTGGACTTTTGGAAAGATACTTCCAAAAGTCCATTGGAAGGTGCCAAGATCAGCCGTTTTTTAAGCTATGAAAGCAAAATGACTGTATGCTCCACCCACAGCCATAATGATCTTTGAACATAATGCCCACCCACAAAACATGCGCTGTCAATTTCTAATGTGACTGCGAATCAACTGCAGACCAGGTGTGGATAACAGTTTGTGTTTCACCTGCTTTACTTATTTATTTATTTATTTATTGAAGGTATCATAATTACAAACCTTTGAGTCAGGGACTCATTTACAAAAGCTCCACATCAACAGGTACACAAACTACAAGTAGAACTTGGATGCAACCAGGGTACAATTGGAAGAGACAGCAAAAGTAACAATTTACAAGGTTATTAACAGAGGAAAGTATACAGGAACATGAAAAAACTATTTACAGTAATGGACTAATGCATAGGTGAGGGATAATTGTGGGAAGAAAGGGGGAATATTGGGACGGCAGAGGCCAACAGGAGGAAGAGGAAGAGGAGGGAGGTAATTGAGAGGAGGGAATTAGATGAGAAAGGGAAAAAAGTACCAGTCCACGAGGACATTGTCAAATGTGGGGAAGTTGAGGGTAGGATGCGTGCCATAAGGAGATATATGGTGGGCTATAGACAGTCGCAGTGGGTGGTGGCCAGGAGATGGTGTCTGAGCAGTTTTTTGAAAGGGCCAAGTTTACAGGCAGATGAGATTTCCTGATGCAGTCCATTGACCCATTGGGAAGCTCTGTACATAAAAGCCCTCTGACCCTGGATGGTTCTGCAAAATGGTACCAGATAAGCTGATTTAGAGGAGTTTCTGGTACTGTGGGAATTTGGAGCCAAAGTAAGGAGATGCTGGGAAGATAATGGAAGGAGGCCAGTGGAGAATTTCTTGACTAACAGACAGGTGTGGTAAGCAAGACTTCTTTCAAAGTTCAACCAGCCCATTTGTGTAAAAAGCTTACAGGTGTGAGTGAGACTGTTACAGCCATTGACTATACAACAAGTTTTATTCAGAGAGACCTTGATCCTTCTAAGAGAAGTGCTGGCTGCAGATCCGTAAATAACTAGGCCATAGTCAACTATGGATAAAACTGAGCTGGTAACCGCCAGCAACAGGGCATGCAAGAACTATGCTTGTATAGAAGGCTTATTCTGATATTTATTGCCTTACATACTTGGTCAATATGCTCCTGAAAGGAGAGTGTAGAGTCCAGAGTGTCGCCTAGTAATTTGAAGTGTGTCACCTGCTCCAAGGGTGCAAGCTGGCAGTTGAGAATATTTAGGGGAGTGTCTTTACATTTGTTATGCAGATTGGTAAACACCATGACTTTAGTTTTTTTTAGTTTAAAATAAGTTTGTGGCTTTGATAGCTGCACATAAGTAATAGGAAAACACACAACAGGGTGTGGGTTCTGCTCTGGTAATATATTGGGGGCATAGTGAGGCACGAGGTGGAGTGCATTTATCAGAGTATAACCTACGCCCTGCTTTATGTTATTTGGTATATGTTGGGAAACTAGAACTGGAGAACAAATTCCTAAAAAATTAAAAAAGTCTAATTTAATTTAAAATAGTCCCTTCACTTTACATTTCTTAGGGGCTGTTGTTAAAATGTTTTTATCACTAGGGGCACTGTGCTGTGTATAACAAACTTGGTGGTTCTCAAATCCCACCAGCAAGACCGTGACTTGCTTGTGGTCTTACCAGCAGCATGCTACCATCTGCAGTAGCATCTTTTAGAAAACTGATGGTGTTGTCACTGTGCTCATTTGTGGAGTTGTGGTGGGACATTGTAGTCATGTCAGCAGTGATGAATTTCTGCATGTTTTACAGGAATGAGAGCAAGCCAGTCAGGAGGGTGAACCGAATGTATTTTTTTTCCATACACATTTTTGTTCCTTCAGGGCACCAGACGGGTTCCACTCTGGTCCTCTTCTCAAGAGGACTTGTTCCTTCCCCCAACTCCAGGGCATCATCCTACTCAGCCCAGTGCACCCTTTTTAATTGTTTCTCCTTATCCTGGGACTGCAGTACACAGATGCACATGCATGTGGAGGAGTGCATGCACTGTGAGGCTCCAGTGGCGGCTTTATCCTCCCACCTAGCCTAGTGCCAGGTCCTCCCCAGGCTTGGTGGAGCCTTCACCTCATGGAAACCAAGAGCTGGGGAAACCCCAGGTCCCTCCTTGGGACAGTAGAGCTGCTTGGAAGCAGCTTGATCCAACTCCTCGACCTTACCCCCAGCCGAGCCCCGTGACCCATGCTAATTCCCAAACACAGGTTACCAGCATGTGAAGAGGAAAGGTACCAGAGCCCAGGCCTCCTCACCAGTGAGCTGGCCAGGACCAAATGTATTTTAAAAGCAAAACACATAAGTTAACTGTGATTCTGCCAGGTTGGTTCTGAAAGTCTGCGCTCACTTTGAAAAATAAGATGGCTGCCAGTGTGTTTTGCATTTGGTGCCATGCTGGCATATGGATTTCATTGGTAAGCTGGGAAGTGTACTGGCATGCTTTTACCTTAATATGCTTATACTGGGAAATAATGTATGGCTGTTGCCCTATGAGATTCCCTGACTGTCCATTTTATAATTGAATGTAACCCCCAGTCACAAAGGCTGTGCAATTGTTGAAATGGATAAAGTTCTTTATGTAATTATTGCTTTGGGCTACTAATTACCTGGTTTACAACTATATTACACAGTCACAGTTGTAGGGGAACAGTGAAAGTTCTTGTAGTATTTTGATACTTTTATTTGAAAAAAAAAAAAGACCACCTACTTGGTTACATTCAGCACTTTTATTCATTGCACACTCCTCAGCTGCTAACATACAGAAGGCAGCTGTGTACTGAGTACTGCCATAAAGCAACAGGTGCACACAACACTATCAACATGCTGCAAAACTAAGTGCTGCAATAATAATAAAGTCCACTAGGTGGTTCTGTTGACCAATACTGATTACATCCCTCCTTTACTTTAGCTCAAAAAGGATGTTTCATTTGTAACTGATACTTTCTGAAACAAACGGTATTACTAATAACTCAGATATTGTTACCACTATCACTGTGTTTCATTTTGCTAATTCTACCTTTGTCAAATAGAGTTCTTTTTAATAATAATAATAATAATAATAATTTTACATCATAGTTACAATTGTAGCTATAGGTATTAATAAAAGCAACAATTGATCTTTTAAAATAAAAACATGTCCCTCCATTTATAGTCTTTAAGGTACTTAGTTTTTAAGGTAGGCAGGTGACTGTCTATTACATTTGGTTGGGTACCTCTCTGGTGGTGCATTAGTGGTTGGTCCAACAGGATCTGCATCATCCTCTTCCTCCAGGGTTGAGGCAGCATTATTGGGAAGTTGGTGTTTCTTGGAAAATGAAGAGTTTCTGGTCACTGAGTGTTCATCTTTTACAGCTGTGACCATTGAACCTTTCACTTGTGTGACTGCATGAGGCTTGGTGTTGTAAGGGGTAGACAGCTTGTTAGAACTCAGCTGCCAGTAAAGCACAGTATTGCCAGGTACAGTTGTAGTAGGTGTTGCATGGTGATGTATCTCTGACTAGGCTTTCACATTGGCTTTAGCAGCATGATCTCTGTGTCTTTAGTCAGTATCAGGTACTGTGTCTCCTGCAATCACAGCAGTGGGGATTTTTATTTGCATTTTGCAATTGAACAGGTTCTACAGGGGATTTCTCTGTGGTGCTATGTGGTGTGGAATGGTAGTCTCTGAGAAATTTCCATAACTTCTGTTTCCACAGTACACCTTCCATTCCAACTGCTTTCAGGAATTTTCTTATAGTCCTCATAAATCTCTCAATAGCAACAGTGGCTTGTGACCAGATACAGGTAATGTTCCAGTGCCGAAATCCCAATTATTTAGATAATTCTTAAACTGATCACTGTTGAATGGTGGGCCATTGTCCATCTTCTCAATTTTGGGAATGCCAAACAGAGCAAAAACATTGTCCAGCACTGGTATGACAGCATTGGCTGAAGTGGATCTAATGACCCCTACAGTAGGGTAGCTACAGTACTCACCTACAATGACCAGGAGGTATTCTTCAGTGGGTAGAGGTATGTAAAAACTGGAACTGACATTTCGCCATGCTGCTTTTGGTAGTTCAGACATCTGCAATGGTTTAGATTGCATGACAGGCATTGTGGCCTGACGTACTAGGCAGTTTCTTATCACGGCTTCAGCAGTCTGGTCTGTGTCGGGAACCATACTTTCTTGTGTAGGAGTCTCTTCATTTTCACTGTCCCTTGGTGTCTGTCATGGGCCAATGATAATACCTTGTGTTGAAGTGTAAAGGGTATGATTATTCTGGATCCTCATATGATGATGTGATTGCTTGGTAACACAGGAGTTAATTGCAACCTCGTTGATACAGCTCTAGTTTGTCTGCATGGGGTGTATAATAGTTAATGGAGTGCCATTTCCCACTTTGTATTAGTGCTTTGAATGTTTGGAAGACTGACTCTTACGACGTCTCTTGCTGTATTTCTTCCAGTCTCATTGCTTTAGGTGTGGTGTACTGTACTAGAAAGCTGGCATATTTTTCTGCTACATTTGCTGATCCTGCAGTTTCAAGCATCTTTGCTGGAACTAGATGGCATGATATGTAGTCAGCTGGATTGCCTTTTCCCTTTCAATACTGGGCTTTGAAGTTGCAAGGTTGTAGCCATAATCTCCATAGTCTAACACATGCTGGTGGGTTGGATGTCTGATTATACCATATCAGCTCTAGAGGTTTGTGGTCAGTGACCAGTGTGAATGGATTGCCATAGATGTAAAGGTGAAAATGTTTGAAAATGCATACTATAGCTAGAGCTTCATGCTCAGTCTGGGAATAATGCCTTTCAACATCACTGATAGACCTGCTGATAAATGATATGAGGTATTGCGTTGAACAGTCTTTTTGTAGAAGGATGGCACCTAATCCTACAGGGCTAGCATCAACAACTATCACTGTTTCTCTCTGGGTTGAAATATGCCATACTTGTTTCACTTGCAAGATTTTCTTTCAGCATCCTTAGTGCTGTTTCTTGTTCCTGGTCCAACACCATTTAATGTCTTTTATTGTCAGCTCTCTCAGTGGTACAGTCATTGTTGCAAAGTTTGGAATCATGGGAAAAAAATATGTAGCCTTGCCAAGAAAGTGTTGAATTTCACTAGCATCTTTTGGATTGCTGGCTCTCTGGGTGGCTTCTACTTTCTTTGGGTCAGCTGATACTTCACTGGCTGAAAAATGAAGCAATAGAATTCTAGTCTGGTTTTGTTGAACTCACATTTAGGGTGACTGAGTGTGAGACCACTTTCTCTTGATCTCTGGAAAACTGTAAGGTTTCTGTCATGTCCCTGATTCATCCTGAACAAAACATTTCATCACTTACTGTAGGTTCTTTACACCAGTAATGCCTTTCAGTATTTGATGTATAGCTTTCTGAAACACTTCTGCAGCTGATGATATCCCAAAATGTAGTCACTTGTGCCTTCTTAGCCCCATGTGGGTAGAAAAAGTAATGATATGCCTACTATCTGGATGCAGCTCCAGTTGATGGTATCCTGCTTTAAGGTCTCATTTTGAAAACACTGTTGTGCCATTTAACGCATGAATTACATCATCCCTGGTAGAGGTGATGTGGTGTTCACATAAAATGACTTGTATTTGCCTGTTGCATGTCGACACAGATCCTCACATTTTTGGGGTCTTTAGGTTTTGGGGGCATCACTATTGGTGATACCCAGGGTGGCAGTCCAGTCACCTCTTGAATGATGTCTTCTGTCTCATGGAGCTTGAGTTCTGCTTCAACTTTCTTCCGTATGTGGAAAGAAACTCAGCAGTGTGGCTGACTCATTGATTTTACTTCAGGATTGAAATAAAGGCATACTTGGAAGTTTTTTAACTTGTCAACACCTTGAAAGAGGTCAGGATATAGGTCCACTAGTTGATCTGCCACATTGCATGTGTCTGTTAGAGGCAGTATTGCATTAACTATTTTGATTAGCCCCAATTCTAAAGCTGTTTGGTAGCTTAGAAGTGAATTGTCTTTTCCTCGGACAATATAAAATGTCCCATGTGTGATTTCGTGTTTCGACTCTATGGAGCTTGCAAATTTTCTTAAGACTATAAATGCCTTCCTGGTATGGAAAGCCACTTTTTTTTTTACTTCTGACTTAACAGTTTATTCAGTGCAGATCAAGACACTTGCAGAAGGTAGCCAGAGTACTGATGTTTCACTTACAATTAGGATTTTTCAATGTGCTTGCCCTCTGCTAGTCTACATCCTTTATAGCCAGTCATAACATCACATGTTATAAATAATTAGAGTGCCAGTTGCCTTTATGTGCATATATACCTGAAGTGCTTCTGCTAATAATGACAAAACAATGTGAAAGGAAGAACAACCAAAGTACTACATATTTACATTTTGCTGTGCATATTGCATCTTGATCTGCGCTGAATAAACTGTTAAGTTGAAAGTAATGCTGAATGGACACCAGTTTATTTTTTTGGTTATGTGAATTCTGTGACTCTTTTGCAATACTATAAGTGCCTCTTTAGAGCCATTGGAGTACATCCATGTGTTGCTTGACTGAAGTTCCACGCGTACCTTCAGTGTGTTGCACACCATATCACTTATAATGTTCACTGCAGCTCTGGAATCAATCAGTGTAGTCATATTGGTACCATGGATTTGTACTCATGCATGTGGTTGGTTAATATGCTTAAGGTTGTTGACTACAGACACATAGGTATCATCACTGTTTGATGAGTCTGGTTTAGCTTCTTCAGCTTGCTGTGCAATTTGATTGACCTTGCATTGTGAATTATATATTTTATTTTTGTTACAGGTAATCTTGTAACGTCCTGCTTGCTGTGACTTGGAGTGGCATGCCACATGCTCTGTAGTCTTTGCCTTTTGCTTGACACTCTCCCCTATGCAAACATGAACCCCCACAGTTTCTACACTGAGTGTTTGTTACCTGATTTGGGGAGTGCTAGTGGGAACGAGCTTGAAATCCTGTCTGCGGCTGATTTTATTAACAGTGGCCTCTCCACTGGCCATCCCATTCTCAATGCCTGAAGCTTGCTTGTCAGAAGTTTCAAGCACTCTGCTATAGTCAAGGAGCTTGATTAAGGACAGTTCTGGCTCTCTTAATGCTCTGTGATGCACTCTAGAGGAAGTGCAGTTTTTTATAATCTGTACTTATAATGTTTTCTTTATATGATCAAACTCGCAGTTCTTGTCTAACGTGTAATCTGGTCTGATATGAGTCTAGATTCTCACTAGGTTTGTGTGAAGCTTTGCAAAATACTGTACATATATTTCATACTTTACATTCTTTTCGGGAGGAAAACAGTTGGTGAGTTTTTGCTTAACATCTGTGTACTTATCTGCACTTGCTGACAACGTGTTGTATATCTTATGCACTCTTTCCCTTGCAAAATGCAAAAGAAGGGTCTTTTAGTCTTGCGTCCCCAGTGATATTCATTGTAGTACTGTAATTTTCAAATCTTTGGGCCCATTGGATACACCGCAGTCCTTCTGAGCTGAGTTCAGTGTCTGAATCAAAAGTGGGAAAACTAGGGTGGCAGGGTAGTGCCATTATGCAACTCTCAGAGGTACTCAAGTCATAGCTATTATTAGCTCTTTCTCTTCCTTATTGTTCAGTTTGGAAGTCTGGTCCAGTGACAGGGTTTCTCAGTCTTGGTTCTAAATCCCTTGTTGCCAGTGTAGTATTTTGGTAATCTAATTTGAAAATAAAGACCATTGCCTTGGCTTGCATTCAGTGATTTTTTTCACTGTACACTCCTCAGCTGCTAACATACAGAAGACAACTGTGTACTGTGTTCTGATTACTTCTGTGAAGCAACAGGTGCACATGACACTACCAACATGCTGCAAAATTAAGTGCTGTAATAATAACTAAGTCCACTAGGTGGTTTTGTTGACTGATACTGATTACAACATTACAGTATTCATGGTGATGGTGCTGTCTTACCTCACAACTCTGTGTGCCGCTCCTCTGCTTGTGCAGGTCTCTCTTTGTTGGTAGATATATTTCTCATATCTCTTCAGGGGTGCTGGTCTTTTCTGTCCCCTTGATGGAGTCTTGGCCTGTGGCCATGCAGCAGTGGGTTTGCTGACCTCCATCTGACTCTGTGCAGACCAGTGTAAGAACCCATGGGCCACACTTCTGTGATTTCAGTTCACAGAGATCATAATTCCACCACCTGTTCACTGGCTGTCAGGCCCACCACTGATTGCAGTCACAATGTATCTCTCTGTCAAATCTGCAGTACTGAAAGCTGTTGTGCTGTGGTGAAGGATGGAGTAGATTGCCAGTGCTGGCGTACCCCACTGTCAACTTAAAAGCCCTTGTAGAAAGTCACATTGGAATTAAATTTGACATGATGAGTAAGCCACATTAGAATTTCATTAATGTGTACAACAGCACTGAGGCAAAGCAACATGAGTCTTTCTGATGAGTTCTTATTTATGCTTTTTCTCATTTTTTAATTTTGACAGACTTTGATTTTGAAGTGGGTTGCTGCTTTCAAAGAGCAGTATGGAGGAGAGAGATGAATATCATGAGAATTTCGTAAGTTTTTATACCGTATTGGTGTAAGCCCCACCCCCAGTACAATACTGTATCTAGGGGTATATGATGACATGTCTCTACATGTCATCATAGCTTGTGCTTACACCATGAATACCTCCACTGCACATTTGCCTCTATTGCTACCTCAGGGCAGTGGCAATGGGTACCTGTGGTACTTTTATCCATAACTGTGCACTAATTATGGGAGAAGAAACACAAAACAAATGTCCGTACTGGAGGTGAGATCAAACATTTATGCAGTTTCATTACCTACTGGGTGTCATACAGCTCTCTATGCAGGCATAACAGTGGTCATGCATCACACTGTAACCTCAGTATGTAACAATGTACACCATACATAACGCTAAAATTAATTCAACAACACTGGGTTCAGTTCTTTAACCCTACCTCTCCTACTTCCTTGGGGTCTTCAGTCGACACCCACTATCTGCTGCATTTTTGGTTGTTTATACCAACATGTTATATGCATTTGTGCCAGGTGCTACACTTGCTTTCAGGTGAACATCTCAACTGAATTATTGAGGCATCTTATCCATTGCAGTGCAATGCATAAGACATCATGAATCTCACTTGCAAGGTCCTTGCACACACGGTGCTCCAAAGACCAGGTGTGCTGTCAATCTTTCACAGGCAAGGCGACCACAACCCTGGAGTTTTTGGTGCTGGCATGTGTCTGTATGTGATTACCTGATGCATATGATGAACAAAGTATGTCAGCAGTATGACAGTGCTTAATCAGTGGCTCCAGCACTGTGTTTTGTCATATAGACACAGCACTGATAGACCTAGTAGTCAAAAGTACATTTTTCCCTGTACCAGCTGGGCCCATTCATTTGGTAGCATATCAGGTCAGAATTTGAGAGCTACATTTCCTATGAAGAGGATACTTAGACAATAACACTGTAAGTATTTGTTTATGATTATGGAGTAAAGCATCTGGGAAAAGTAAAGAGTACAAATCTTACATAATAATTCAAGATCCATGGAATATGAACCAAGAACATCAGCTTGGAGGAAAAAAAAAGAAAATGGCAGGAAGTGTGACTTTTCAGATTGACTCCAGTGAGTCAGGTAGTACTAACACTGATGCAGATGAAGAAGACAACAACTTGACAGCCAATGTAATAAATGACACCACATTAATGACACAAAAATTCGATTATTATCCAAAAGGTCACACCACAGATGTTTCTGACAATGTGGAACATGCTAAGAATGATATTGAGGAGGACACAGTACAAAAGGTACAGAATGTAGGTAAATGCACCTGTCCTCCCCCTACAGCCCCCTTGCACTTCTGATCACTCAGGCCTTCTCTGCCTGTGCTACCCTACCCACCCCTTGTGCAACCAAACCCCATTCCTTATTCTATCGCTCCCGGCGTAAACTCTCCATCTGCCTCCCTCTGACCAGAGCACTTCTCCTCCTTCTGCTCCTAACAGGGAACATACACCCCAACCCAGGCCCTGCCTCCTCCCATCCACCCACTCAGCCCACTGGTCTTCGAGTAGCCTCCATGAACATATGCAGCCTGCTGAAGAAATTTGATGCCCTACAGTGCTGGGCCATGGCTCACCAACCAGACATCATAGCCCTGATTGAAACCTGGCTGTCCAATCAACTCCTGACTCATTTGTCTCCCTCCCAGGCTATACCTTATACCGGGAGGACCCGAGTAGGCAAACGAGGGGGAGGCTGTGCAATCTACACCAGGGACACAATACCTGGACATGCACTCCCCACCCCTACCCTCATAAATGGGGCCCAGGCCCTTACCCTCAGACTCACCCCAGACCCCTCTAGAAGCCCTCGCTATCTCACCACAGCCTACGTTCCCCCAAAGAACCAGCACCCAGCCCTGATATCTTTAACGGACTACCTAGCCACCCTCCACCATAAGGCAGAACAAGTCCTAGTGGGGACCTAATGTAAATTGGCTCAGCACCTCCTCATCCACCACCAGAGACTCATTTGCTGCCCAAGATCTGACACAACTTCGTCACCCAGCCCACGAGACTTAACCCTAAGAGTGGTACCAGCACCCTGCTGGATGTTATTATAACTAACCAACCCCATAAAATCCAAACATCCAGGTCCTCCCGGACTCCCTGAGTGACCACCCTATCCTATTCCACTGGGTAGCCCCCAATCCCAAGCCCAAAGCCCAGACCACCCTCCAGCAGGCGCCTCCCCCTGGTGGGCTGAAGAAACTAAGGCACTCCTCACCCAGATAGACTGGTCCCCATTCAGCAGGCAACCAACATTGATACTGCCCTCACCTTTTTCACCCACACCTTCAACATGGCCTGTGATCTCTTTGCACCTTAACCAAAACCGGTCCAAAAACCAGAACGCACCCTGGGTTAGCCGCCCTCCTACAATTACTTAGAAACCAGGATACCCTCTGGCACCTTGCCACTGAAACAGGTCGTCTGTCTGATAGGCAAGCATACAATGCAGCCCGAAATAAATGCTCATGGGCCATCAGGAAGCCAAGGCAGACCATTACCAGGCCTCCCTTACCTCCCTCCTGGGGCTCAGCCCGGACCTTCTGGGACAATATTAAGCAACTCAATGGTAAAGCTTGCTCCCCTGCCCCATCCCAGCTCACTAGAAATGGCACAACCTCCACTGAGCCTGCCACCATAGCTAACTGGTTCAACACCACTTTCACTGACCTTAGCTCAGTCCTCCCTAGTAATTTCTTTGACCCTCCCCCCAGCCAAACTCCCCCTGTCCTCCAGCACCCCAGCTCCCTCCTGTGAAAGATTTCCATCCGGGAAGCCAGACCCATCCTAATCAAAGCTCTCAATGGCAACAATCCCGGCAGTGACTCACTGGACTCCAGCATCCTCAGGCTGGTGCTAGATGAAGTCCTGCACCTCTCACAAGCCTAATTAACCAGTCACTCTGCCTGGGACAATTCCCCAGCTTGGAAAACAGCCATTATCACACCTATTCATAAAGGAGGAGACAGGTCATCGCCAACAACTACCGCCAATCACCATCCTCCCTCACCTCTCTAAAGCCCTGAGAAAGTGGTGGCCATTCAAATCACTGATTATCTGGCTAAGCATAACATCTTATGCCCAGAGCAACATGGCTTCCGTATGGTCACAGTACCAGGACTGCCCTTATTGAATTCTCCAACTTCCTACACTCCTCCTTGGATACCAGCTCCTAGCTGGTGCAGTGTTCATTGACCTCTCCAAGGCTTTCGACACTGTCTCCCATCCACTGCTGCTGAATGCACTCTGCCTCACTGGTCTCTCGGCTGGCCCCTGGCATGGTGTGCTAGCTATCTTGACACTCGATCCCAGTGTGTCCAAGATTAATAGCACACTCTCCGACACCAGTCCGATCTCTCTGGGTCCCCAAGGCTCCATCCTGGGCTCCCTTCTCTCGCTGTATCTGAACACCCTGCCCAGTGCATGCTCTGGCAAAATTCTGCTGTATGCAGACGACGCTGTCCTTTTGCCACCCACCGTAATCCCATCTCCTACAGGACTCCCTACAGCAGTCTTTCAACAGTGCCGAGGCTTGGTTTAAGAAGCGAGACTCTCATCAATCTTAAGAAACCAAAACTATGCTCTTTTCACACCCCAAAACAAAGCTAGCAACCACCCACTCTATATCCTTCCAAGCACCAACCAACCACTGGAACAAGTCTGCTCCTACAAATACCTTGGGGTTACCTTGATTCAGCCCTCACATTTCACAACCACATCGACACCCTAACATCCACCACCAACACACGGCTTGGCATCCTATTCCGCATAAAACCTGCTCTTCCACCAAATGCTGTCCGGCTAGTTGTTACATCGCCTGTTCTGTCCCTTATAGACTATGGTCTACTAGTATACGGTGCTGCCGACACCACTGCACTCAACAAAATTCACCTAACCCTGAATAAAGCATGCAGATTGATTACTGGTGCCCCCAGGCTCACACACACCTGTCAGCTATATGTCGATGCTAACCTGCTTACTCCTGGATGAACGGTCTGATACCAGACCTGTCTCCTCACCAAAACCCTACTGGCTCTCTGGGTAACAGCATCCATCCACCAGAGCCCTCCCACCATTGCAACACGGTCTTCCTACAAGACCACTCTAAAGGTCCCCAGAATGAGAACCAGCCTTGGCCAGAGGTCCTTCAGCTATAGAGCCCCAACCTGGTTTAACTCTCTCCCTGCCACCATGTACACCAATGCCATCACCATCTCCACATTCAAAACCGCACTTCGGAACCACATCTTCAGCACTCGTAACTGCTCCTGTCTCTGAACATAGCCTCCACCTCTTTCTCTTGACAATGCCCTCCGGGCAGCTCTCCACCCTACCATCCCCTCCACCACTTCCCTGTACACCATGCTTAGGTTTAACCTGGCCAGTGCCAGCTGTTTTCAATGTTTATCTACCAGAATGCTCACTTGATACCGACTTGTGTAATACCTGTTGTTATCAATTACATGTACCCTGTACCCAATTGTATTTGTCTGACCACTATGTGACGTGGCACCTCTGGTGAATGCCTATTGATTCTTTGCAAATCTTTGCTATGTAACCGAAACGTAATGTATGTCTTTATGTGACGAAGTACCTTTGGAAACGAGCCTCTGGCTCAAAGGTTGTAAACTGATTCTTAAATAAATGAAAAAAAAAAATAAAATAAAAAAATGGGCAATAATTTATTGCAATGACTGTAAGCACTTTTGACAGTCTGTGCTGTCATACCTGTTTTTATTCTTCATGACAGAGTGAGTATGCACCTGCAGTAGAATAAATATGCACATGCTCAATCACTATAAAGTTCAGTTTGATAGGCAGATTATACATACTGTACATTAAGTTTCAATCAATGTTTGATCAGACATAAACAGCCCAAGTTTGACTATCTTTTAAACATTAGTTTTATTCGGTGACCAATGATCATTAATGTCTGCATTCTCGATGTGTCAACAGTAACACATGATACGCTGTGGATAGTGCAGAGGATAATGTATGGTCTTTGGTTAAGAACCATGCTCTAAACACTTCAAGAGGTTGCCATGACATCATGGTAAACCTCAAGAGTGCAGTTCAAGAGGTTTTCAGATGACATGGCAACCTCGAGAAGTGTTTTCAATGTAGTTGTTAATCAAAGGCCATACATTATATTTTATAGTGTATGGGCTACCAAGATTGTGTAATCACAGATTGAATTACTTTAGTTTACTTTTACTGAATTACTCATGCATATGCGGTGCAGCTCAAAATTCAAAGATTTCAGAAGTGCTAAACATCCAACTGCGCGGCACAGGTCAACATTTCTAAAACCCAAACCTTAATGGTGCACAGACAGTGTGGGTACTGTGCACCCCATCCATGCACTGTAAGGTGCCGGTATTATGTGGTGTCCAGTGGTCCCTCTCCCAATCATGATCACCCCTTGTATAAAAATAGTGGATTCCTTAGTGTTGAGCGGACTTCTCCTCCTGATACCTGATGTCCCATCATAAAAAAACAGAAATCCCTTGCATCTAGTGGACCCCCCTCCCTTTTACCAATTGCCCTGTTCTAAATGTAAAGTGCAACAATTCCTTGATGTGCAGCATACTGTCGCCCTGGCATGTAGTGCCCCACCACCTGGCTCCCCCACCCCATCATTGAGCTGGCAACCAGCACAGCCCTCCGCTCTCCACCATGGAAGGCTGTGATGGTCATTGACTCAATGACAGGATGGGGCAGTGGGATGGTGGAGCACTACCTGTCAGGGTGGTAGGCGGGTGGGTACACTACACACCAGGAAATTAGTGTACTTTACATTTGAAACAGGGTAATCAGGGAGAGGGAGGGGGTCCACTAAACACCTGGGAGTTCTGTCTTTTTCTACAAGGGGACATTGGGGATCAGGAAAGGGGTATGCTAGACACCAGGAAATTGGGGTACTGTACATTTACAACAGGGTGATTAAGAAGGGGGGAATCACAATTTGCCTTAATCAGCCATTGCACCGCATGCAGATGAGCCCACAATGGTCATGCAAATGCCCCTTAGCACTGTACATGTCCATTTGGCTCATCTGCATGCCTGGGCTGAATATTGCCCATTGGTGCTGTGGTGCTAACCAGTGTGCACCACGCTATACCCCACTAGACATTTCCTGCCCAGTGATCAGGTAGAGCTGTGCAGAACATGGTGACTGATTGCTTTGTGCCATGCTACCATGACTTGATATGCAGACTGATAGCGTGGACTGTTTAAATTGTGCCATATGTTTGAATTTTGGCTCAGAGCCAGTGGTCTTATCTTTTGTATGGCACACCTATTTCTGCCATGCAGCCAGCTGGCTTTCAATATGGGGTCTATAGAACTTTACAAGAAAACAAATTTACTTCAGAAAATGAAAAATAATTGGTTGCTTATAAACCCATATAAAGAATCAGTGTTGGAGAGGATGTTGACTCTTAAATAAACATGCCTTTATTTACTCTTTTCATTGATTTACTTTGCAGATGAGGAATTTTACTATGGACTTCAGTGCAGATTTACAAGGGAACTGTCCCAATCAGGAAATATTGAAGATCTGTATGATGGACACATATATTGGATGCATGTTGCAAATGATGATGTACTTAATAACAAGGACAACATATAATTTCAAATCAACACTGATGGCATCAACATATTGAAGTGTTCAACATATCATATCTTGCATCTGTATCTGAAGGTGAATGAATTACCACCCAAAATGAGAAAGCAAAGCAAATTTATTGTTCTTGCATGGTTGTGGTTTGTAGGAGAAAACATGCATTTCCACACTCATGAAGCCTGTTATGAAAGGACTAAAACAAGCAGAAGATAAAAGTTTTCAAGTGGAAGTTCCTGATGGTAGGACTACAGTGAACAAAGCAATAATTATATCAGGACACTTTGATATACAAACAAAATCAATAATGTTGGAGCATATACAGGTACAGTTTATTTAATTTTTTTTTATGCTTCCTCCCAGCTCCGGGATGGTCTCTCCTTCAGGCCACCTATGCCCTCCGAGATGCACTGCCTTGGATCAACCACCTCTTCACCACCCATATAGCAGCCCCCCCAGGTGACCCCTGGACGTAATCCTTCACCGGGTGGGTCCCCCCCGAGGGGGATGGCGCCGGTGGGGGTGACCAGTACCAAACCTGCTCTGCAGTGCTGCTGGGGATGGTGCATGCACTGTCCTCAGACTCACAGCTACGAGAGCTGGTGACCATCATCTGGTCAGCTACAGGGCTTTTTTTGCATTTGCTCCCAAGGGGCGTGGTGTGCCTCAACATAAGGCTGACACCAACGTTCACCGTGCCTCCTTAGTGAGTGGGACCCCGTGCATTGCCATGCCCCCAGCCTCCGCTAGGGATCAGCAAGTGGCGGGTCACATTCCCACCCTCCCTCCGAGAGAAAGTGAGCCATCAGCCAACGCTAAAGTCCTCTCTCCCCAGATGGCTCTCCAGCACCCAAGTCCATTCCCAAACCTGGGTCACTGGCATCGCAAGCGAAAATCCAGCTGCTGCACCAACAGGCCAGCCCCTACAGGTACAGTTCAATGGACAATATGGGTGTACATGTCGCATGGAGCATGAAATCAATCAATCAATCAAATCTTTATTTATCCAGGTGAAATGAATTGCAAAACTAGGATAAGAGGGCATTGTCATGCCTATCCTTATAATTCTAACTTCCCTGATGGTTTTGCAGAAAAAACACAGAGCACAGTGAACCAGACTGCTACAGATGCTGTGAATAGGATTCCACTAAAGCCAGTTTGGGGAGTCAATGGTGTCTGTCTACTAGCTGCTTTATAGTCATTTATTGTTGATGGTAATATATTTTCTTTATTATATGACTACTGTACTATTGCACTTGGAGTTGTAAAAATGCTTTTGGGACTGTGGTTTGATAGTTAGCATCATTCAACGGCTGTGATTCATTGGTACTAAACTCAACTTCATTGACAAGAGGCTTCTTAGCATAAAACCACTAAATAGTATAAGGTTCACTCCATGACCATTGACTACAACACTAAAGGCATTACAATGCAGCTGAACTCGTCACATGGCTGTTTCATTACAGACTGCCTTTATTTAGCATTTTTCTGCAATGTTATTTCCAACATTTTGCTCTACTAGTTGAAGGAGTGCATCTTCTAAACTCCAACTCAGTATTGCCTCGTGACTTAGAGGTCAGTAGAGTCCTGCTGAAAAATGTTATAAGATGATGGGTGAGCTCTTTGGTGGAATGCGGAAAACCATAAATGTTTGTTTACTACTTCATGCAGCAGACTGTGTACAAAATCTTGGTCCACTTTGGTCCCAGTCTTTCTTTGTGTTTGAAGACTGGAATGGCGATCTAACAAATGTTTCAATTAACACAGAATGTGCATTTGCAGATATCATCAGCTGTTATTTTCTGAAAAAAAATTACATCTTTAAGTAAAACACTGGAATCCAGCTATGCTGCACAAATTCTTTATCTGAAACTGGAAAGAAAAAGGAACTGTGACATTAAAGAAAAAATATTACTAGATTGTTACATAGCTGGGTGATTACATTCCCTCACTGCTGCTCATGATGATATCAGGCAGATGATAATTTATGAGTGTGGAATATCTTCTGAGGTGGAGTTGGAATTTTTCAAATGTACTCTTCGGAAAAAAAAAACATTTTACAGTTGTTCTGACTACAACAAAGTTACAAAGAGAAACAGCTTTGCAGTATGCCACTCAGACTCAAAAACAGGCAGATTGGTATATGGTCAGATCTTACATTACTTAACGGTATGCTTGGTTCAGCAACAACAAGTCAAGTACTACGCTGTAATCAGAAGACTGGAGGGGAAGAATGGGTGCTTTATAGAGATTGGACAACAACATTTTATTACTGCTTTCAACACTGATTGTGATACAACAGAAAATGAACTGATACCCATGACTGACATTCAGAAAAAATGTGTATACATTGCTTTCAAAGGTCAAGATATTGCCTTTATAAGTCCTTTACCAATCACAAAAAATACATTAAAGAGCAGCAATGAACCATACTTTAAAAAGAAAATCACAAACCCACATGGTGGCAGCTGAACTATGAGGTACTCAAACAGGCTACAGTTACTGTTTCACAATCGTTAATCTCCTACAGTACTATGCCTTCATTCACTCTGATTCTCCTCCTCAAGGACCATTAGTCTCCTTCTCCTCAACCTCATCAAGAAGCAGCAGCACAACCCAGTCTCCAGTTCAAGTATACAAGCTGGCTTCAGTCACTATCGTTCTTATCTTCAAGGGCCAGTAGCACAACTCAGTCAGGTACTAGCAAACAAGCCAGTGGCTTCAGACACTCTCCTTTCTCCTACTCAAGGACCATCCTTCTCCTCCTCTTTATCAGAACACAATCTGATCTCTGGTATCAGTGTACAAACCAGTGACTTCAGTCACTCTCCTTCTTCTCCTGAAGGACTAACAGCACAATTCAAAGGCACCAATGTACAGTACAACCAGTGGCTTCAGTCATTCTCCTTCCCCTCAAAGACCATCACTCTCATTCTCTTCCTCTTCCTCATTCTAAAGCACCAGCACAACGTGGTCTCCAGTGCCAGCATACAAACACACTCTCCTTCTCCTCCTCAAGGACAAGCAGCACAGCTCATTCTGTTCCACAGCGTACAAGCATGTGGCTTTAGTCAATCCATCTCCTCTTCAAGGATCATCCTTCTCTTCCCCATGCAGAATACAACCTGGTCTCTGGAGCCATCATACAAACTAGTGACATCAGTCACTCTCCTTTTCTTCCTCAAGAACCATCCTTTTCCTCCAGAACACCCAGACTCTGGTGCCAGCATACAAACCAGTGACTTCAGTCACTCTCCTTCTCCTCCTTAAGGGCCAGCAGTACAAACAACAGCAAACAAGCAGAGCCAGGCAGAGTTAGCTGAGTCTACGGTATCTATGTAAGATGACTGTACCTGTCTCTGATTGGCAGCTGCATGTTAGCCAATAAGAACACAAATGAACTGTCTTATTATTCAATCTACTAACTGGTAAGAATAAGAGAATAGTAACTCTGCATTCTAATTGTCCAAGAGGGAATTAACTCTACCACGAGGTTGGATCACAGTACAGTTAACTTGAATACTAATAACATAGTTTTATTTATTTATTTGTTTATTTATTTATTTATTCAATCTTGGATTAAATACCTTTGAGTGCAAAGTGGCTCATTTACAAAAGTTCCATGTCAGTGGCGAGGGTTACAAACATTGATGGGGAGACTAACATTGCATATCTAAGCAGGCAATAAAACAACAATATCATCAGAAATTGTAGTAGAAAGTTAAGTCCAACCATCACTTATTACACTAAAATAGTTTCAATTGGAGTCAGAGAATATGAACAGGTAGGAAGTAGGATGACAGTAGAGAAAAGAGGGGAGAAGTGGGAATGATAGGTAGATGTGAAGAAGCAGCCAAAGGCCTTGTCACAAAACCAATAGGGTGGGAAAAGATGAGAGAGCTTAGTTTGAGAGGGTGATCCCAGGTAAAGGACAGTAAGCACCTGGGCTGATGGGTGAGAAGGATAGAAGATAGATGTGTCACAGTGTGAGATGGGAAGTCTTAGAGAGCTAGAGGCTGCACCAAAAATAAGGTGAGGCAGACACAATAGATGGCCATTTAGGTGAAACAATCACAGGAGCTGTTAGATACGAGATGTTGCCAGAGCAGGCATTTGAACTGGCCAAGCTTGGGTAGAGATGTTATTTCAGAGTCCAATGCATTGAGCTATAGTGGTGCTTTGTAGGAGAAAGACCATTGTCCTTGAAAATTCAGACATCTGGGGATAAGGAGTAGCTGGTTGGCTGAAGCATGAATGTTCTGGGAGCTGTGGTATGGATATAGAAGGTCAACAACCCCAGGGGGCATTAGCCCAAGTAGCATTGTTTTGGTTAGTAAATGTGTTTGATATGTAATTCTTCCAGTACGTTGGAGCCAGCCCGAGAGTGCATATAAATCACAAGTGTGGGTAAGGGGAGCAGAACCACTTAGAAGCCTGCACACCTTATTGAGTGCAACAGTTTTCCTTCTAAGAGAGATGGGGGTGGCTGAACCGTAAATAACCAGACCATAATCAATAATTGATAACACGGAGCAGTAAACTGCCAGTCTGAGTGCTTCAGGTGTCAAGCAATGCTTGTGCCAGTACAGTAGTCTGATCCTTATTTTAATGGTCTTACCAAGATTATTTATGTGATGGGAGTAGGAGAGGTGGTTATCCAATGTGACTGCCAAGTATCTGAAGTGCTGAACCTATTCAAGAGAGACTCTGAGGTGTTTTTTTATTGTTAGGGTATATGATTTATGCTTATTGTGAGAAGTGCTGAACATCATCACCTTAGTTTTCTTATAGTTCAGGACCTGTTTATGATATTTGAACCACTCCTCAACTTCCTGAAAGCTGAGCTGTAGGTGTTGTTCAAGTAGAGTAGGGTTAGAGTGGCTTGTGAAGACGATAACATCATTGGCATACAAAAGGATCCATTGGTGGCAGCTGCAGGGTAAATTATTGAGAAATAAACTGAACAGAAGGGGGCCTAGGATGGATCCTTGTGGCACACCAGAACAGACAACACGTTGGTCAGAGATGGCATTTGAGATTTTCACCTGCTGGGAGCAATCTGCAAGATAATTTTTGGATCAGAGCAAAGTATCACTTGATAGACCAATTATAGACAGTTGCTGTATTAGGAGTGAATAATTCACAGTGTAAAAGGCCTTTGTTAGATCAATGAAGTCTTTAAACACAAGGCTCCCTTGATCAAGTGGTTGGTGAATGAAACCAGTAAATTCTAAAAGGATGGAATTGGTGCGATGCCCTTTTCTGAAACATGTTTCTATGGGCAAAGGATGGAGTATTTTTCAAGATAGGCTATAAGCTGGTCTGCAATTATGTACTCCAGCACTTTTGAGAGAGGGGGAAGGATTGATATTGGACTGTAGTTAGAATGTATGGCACGATCACCAGATTTGTGTATAGGGGACACCATAGATGATTTTCAGATATGTGAGAACTGTGATAAACATAATGAAAGGTTGAGGTTCTTTGTGATATAAAGCAGCACTTCTTAAACAGTTAGAGGAATAACTTTTAGGTCCAGAGAGTCACCATTGTGCATTGATTTACACAGAATTTTGTTAAGATATCTTCTAACCAGGGACACAGGTACTGTCTTGAAGTAGAAGGGCGGAATGGATTGGAGCCTATCAACCTGCTGCTGCATAAAACTTGCAGAAGTCTCCTGGAAGAAGTCAGGTGGGATGATGCTGCTCAGATTTGCGAAGGTGTCATTGAAAGTATTGGCAATAGCTAGAGGGTCCAAGGTAGGGGTTCTGTCGACATTGCACATTGAGGGTGCCATCTTTGTTTTTTTTTCCAGTAACATCCTCTATATTTGACCAGAAGTTGTTTTTATGATCACCCCATGAGTTGGTAAGCACTTCTCTATGATATTTCCTTTTCGCTTGATGGATGACATGAGTGCAGTCATTCCTTGCTGTTTTGTAAGCTTGCACATCTGCTAGATTCCCTGTGGCTTTTTGCTAGATGCCAGATGTAGTCCTGGGATTTCATTTTGGCAAAGAGCTCTGCAGTAATCCAAGACTTAGTTGTGCCACACACCTTATTCTTTTTTAGCAGTGCATGAGTTTCACGGGCAGCACTGAAATGTGAGAGGAAGTGCTCAAGGGCTATGTTGACATCAGTAGTGGAGTCGAGAGCAGACCACTTGATGTTACATAAGTGCTGCTGTAGTAGTTCAAGGTGACTGCATTTTAGAACCCTACTGAAGATGTTTTGAGGAGGGGGCTTGATAAACTTATTAGACCAAGAGCAGGAGATGGGGGAAGTGGTCACAGAGAGAATCAGAATGTACAGTCACCAGATACACCAAATAAGTCCAGGGTGTGCATGAAACATATAATACAATATTGTACTATCATCAGGAGTCACGTGATGCTCAGCAGGGAGTAGGATGCCTTTTGGTGAGCTCCATCTATCCGAAGTAATTTCACCAAGAATTTCAGCTCCAACTGTGTTGAAACTCTTAAATTGGTTTTGTCCTAATCAGTAGAGAACTTTGCAGAGCATAAAATGCCAAGAGAATAAAGAAATGGAGACTACCTTACCTCTCTGGAGTGTCGAACTGCAGGCCACACTAGATCCATCCCAGGAGTCAGAAGCAAAGTGACCTCACCGCAGCTCGTCCCCACAGCAGAACCAACTGGAGCCAGCCTCAGCTCATATTTGTGCAGAGCTTTCAACCATTGAAGAGGCACTGTTGAAGTTGATCGAGGAAGTGGCAGATATAAAACTGGTGATTGCACAGCTTTCTCGATGCATGACTGATACAGAAGTCAGGGTCGGCTCTTTGGAGCGGGCCCAAGAAAAGATGCAGCTGGAGGTAGTGGCTCTCAAATGTACAGTATCTAAATTAGAAGACCGCACTGACGACCTGGAGGGTAGGAATCGGTGCAACAATTAGTCCTGCTGGGTCTACCAGAAGGAGAAGAGGGTCAAAATACCATTGACTTCCTCCAGAAGTTTCTGAAGAAAACGGTCCGACAGTCGCCTAATGGGCCAGAATACATAATAGAAAGGGCACACAGATCCCTTCGGCCTAAGCCCCCCATCTTAGACCCTCCGAGGCCAATCATATTTAAATTAATAAACTTTCTGGATGGAGAATTTATCTTTAAGGAAGCTAGGAAGTTGGCTTCAATTTTATGAGAGGGCACAAAGTTAAAGATTTTGCAAGATCTGACCTATAAAACCAGACAATTGCGGGCCGCTTTCCATCCAAACACTTCAAAGTCATGGGCTGCAGGAATTCGACACCAAATGCTGTATCCGGCCAGGCTTGAAGTAACGTTAACAGAGGGGGCTAAGAGATATGATTCATTTGAGAGGCACTCAAAGCCTTGAAGAAAGCTCTCCTGGACATATTCCTGAAATGATTAGGATCCAGATCAAAGTTTCTCTTTACCGTCAACTTGAAGAATGTAGTTTAATATGGCACTCCGGATCCTTGAAAAGGCTCTTTATCAGCTGTGATGCTGTGATGTGATTGATCTGTTTGTCCCTGATACCCCTTGTACTCTACCGGCATGAACATCTACTTTATTTTCTGGACAGAGCTCCCCTAAATCCAATGATGGATTTTCTCCTTATCTTTGTTTTTAGGCATTATTTGATCAAGGCAGGGGTTCTGCTTGCTTTGACGTAACTGTTTAAGTAGTGGTAATTGTGATTGTCTACTGCTGGATGTCATATTGCTCCATTTTATTTCAGCAAGCAACGAGGACTATTATGACTTTGTAGATAGTAAATTCTTCATTTTTTCCCTATGTTCTCTTGTAACATTGATGGATGATTCAGTTAGTTTGTAGGGGGTACAGACGAATTAGAGTACATTTTAGGAAATCAGACTACAATGAAAAAGTTTTTGTTTTCATTATTATGAACATCTGAGTCTTTTTTTCTCAGTTTGAATACTGGGGCTATAAGGGAGAAGAGGAACTTGTACCGGACTTTACCAGAAAACATATGGGTCTGCTGCATGAGACCTTTTATTTTCTCTTTTTTTTTTTGGCTATGGAAGAAGTGGGGAAGTGAGAAGTATCTCTTCTCTGGTCACCTGCTTCTTGCTTTTACCTTTCTCCACAGCATTGTAGGGGCTGGTACGCATTACCAATTAGTATTATTAATTTATTTTATATATTCCTTTTTTTTTATTATTATTTTTCTTTTCTTATTGTGGATAGACCTAGATTTGCCTCCCCTTCCAGGGCATTATGGACCTTAGCAGGAGGAGAAGGCTCAGGGCCTGGGGTAGTGAGCTATATATTGTTGTTTTTTCTGACAACGTTGAAAATAACAGAGGGATGTGTAACAGCTGTTTTTTTCCTCTGGGTGGTGGGGGGGTTGGGCACGCACACTTCAAGGTAATGATCCTTGTCATTTGTGGATCATACACTATTAGAAATGGCAAATATGCTTAAAATAGTCTAGTGGAATATAACGGGAGGTAGGGATAATTCCAAGAAATATGTTATTTTGAACCATTTGAGAAGATTCAGCCCATTAATCGCATTTCTACAGGAGACCCATCTTTCACTGACCATGTAAAATATTTACAAAAGAACTGGGTGGGCCAGGCATTCGGGACAGGCTACAAGGGGTGTGGCTGTACTGATAGCTAAAGGGGTCCCCTTTATATCTGCACAAGTTGTAAGCAACCCCGAAGGTAGATACCTTTTGGTACAAGGTAAACTAGGTAACTCAGAAGTACTAGAAGTACTACTAGGGTTAATATATGGCCCAAATCAAGATTCACCCTCCTTTTTCACAATGTTAGCTTCAATTTTGCCTCATATGTCCATATGCCCCTTTTTTAGTGGGTGATTGGAACCTAGTTCAGTTTAATGATCTAGACAGAACACACCATACAGGTTGTGGACTAACCCCAGCACAACAGGCATTACAGGAGCTCAAAACAACCTGAGGTCTAATAGACCCATGGAGACTAATATATCCCTCAACTAAAGATTTTTTTTTTTTTCACCTGTGCATAAGAGTTACTCGTGTATAGATTTCTTCTTAATTAGTCAACAATTCAGTTCAGGAATTGAGGATCCCCAAATCCATGCCAGGGTGATTTCAGACCATGCGCAGATCTCAGTTTACATAACCATCCCAGGCCCTTCACTCATACCGTATTCATGATCCCTAAATGACACCTTATTGAGAGATAACTACATTGTCTCTCATTTTGGCTCATTTCTCTCTAGCACGATTATGGAGAATCTTAACTCTGTTCCTGAAGTGGATAAGGTATGGGCTGCACTTAAGGCCACATGGCGAGGTGAACTAATTTGAATTGCCACAGTTTCTAGGAAAAGAAAACAATTTCACCTTAATTGATGTTTGGAAAGAATTCATATACTAGACTCCAAAGGGACTGAGAATCTTTCCACTGATAGGACACTGGAATTAGACCACCTAAGATCTCAATACACTATAACTCTCTTAGCTAAAACTGAAAGTATAGCTTCTCAGGTAAAGGTGACCTATATTGGCCAGGGGAGTAAGTCGGGCAAGTACCTAGCATGGCAGCTGAAACAGCGGGTGTCTACCAAGTGGATATCAGCTATTAAGCATCCCCAAATGGGCACTCTGGTCTCTGACCCCCAGGTGATGCTTTTTTATTTCAGAGAGTACTATCAACAGCTTTATTCCCTGCCTCAATCTAGTGATTCTCAATCCCAGCTGACTTCGGCATTCCTTCTTAAGGCACAGCTTCCCAAGATCTCTGGTGAGGCTCAACGGCTCTTAACTGAACCTATATCATGAAAATAAATCGAACTGGCTATAGACTCTCTGAAAACTGATAAAGCCCCAGGGCCAGATGGGTACACAGGTTCATTTTATAAGTGCTTTAAGGATCAGTTGGTTCTGTTACTTCATCAGCTGTTTGGGTATTGGGACTCATGTCCGGTGATGGATCCCTCCCTATTTGAAGCTAGAATTATGTTGCTCCCCAAACCAGGGAAGGATTCTGCTCAGATTAACAACAATAGGCCAATCTCCCTGATCAATGTGGATATTACAATCTATGCCAAAATGTTGGCTTCTCGATTAGGTAGAGTGTGGACATCTCTGATTGGGTCGAAGCAAGCTGAGTTTGTATCCGGTAGACACATTTCAGCTATTAAGATGATTTCAGCTCCTAAGGTACTTCTTATTTTAGCACATCTATCATTGAATATTCCCCTGAAATGGTTTCAAAAATTAGACTCCATTGTGGGAGATTTTTTAATGGAAGAATCACTGCCAAGGTATAGCAGAGCCAAACTAAGAGCACATTCGTCTAAAGGAGGGTGGGACCTTCCTCACTTTTTACACCAATGCAACTCTTTTAGAATGGCTCAGACCTGTAAGGTGGTCCAGCTTCCCCAGGACAATTCCCCAGCTTGGGTAGTAATTGGAATCATGCTTATGGAAAATATGAACCCTGCAATATTTTTAGGTCACCTTCTTCCTAGACCATACCATTTTTTTAATTGTTTTTATTTATTTAAGGTATTGGAATTGCAACCCTTTGAGTCAGAGACTCATTTACAGAGGCTCCATGTCAGAGTACATAGGACAGTGTAGACAATGCATATAACCAGACACAGTTGTGGTGGTGTAGAATACACCTATACAAGGTAGTAGGTAAAGTTATTATTACAATTTTACAATTTTCTCAAAGTTAAGAAGCAGGCGTATTAAGTGCTATGCAAGGTATTAGCTAAGGATATCATTATTTTTTTTTCAGAGATAAATAACATTTGAGAAGCATAGTAATAACACAGTTGAACTAAGGGGTGGAATATAATATGGGTAAAGCCATAGTCAGAACATCTGTCTTTGCCGGGTGGGACAGCTGCCAAGCTGGCAAGCAAGGTCTGGAGTAGAGAAAAGGGTGGGGGGGCTGCAGCTGTGAGCAGTTACAGCAGCAGGAGGTGAAGAGATGATGGCGGAGAGATGTTTTGAAAGGGCCAATCCTTTGTTCTGAGGTGACTGCAGCAGGGAGGGAGGGAGTTAAACCAGGCTGGAGCTCTGTAGTGAAAGGCCCTCTGGGATAGGGAGGTCCTGACTCTGGGTACATGGCGAGAGTACTTGGGGGAGCTGCAGGTGGAGAAGGTGGAGGGAGAAGGATGGATGATTGCTGACAGGCCAGGAGGAGCTAAACCTGCTACAATCTTTTGGCAAAGATGCAAGACTGGTAGACCAGCCTTTCATCAATGTTGAGCACATTTGCCAGGGAATACAGTGTGTAGGTGTGGGTAAGCCTATTTGTACCTGTGAGCAGACGGCAAGACTTGTTGAGTGACAATTTGATTTTGCTAAGTGCAGTGTTGTCCACAGCCCCACAGATCAGGAGGCCATAATCAACAAGGGATAGGACAGAGGAAGTTATGGCCAGCCTCAGAACTTTGGGGGGAGACTGTCCCTGTGGCGGTATAGTAGCCAGATTCATGTGTTGACAGCAGAGCAGAGAGTATGGATATGGTTGTGGAAGGAAAGAGCAGGATTGAAGTTTATGACAAGGTAGTTAAAGGAGGTCACTTGTTCCAGGGGAAGGTGTTTATTGGACAGGACTTGCAGGGGGGAGTCTTTGTGTCTACTTTGGTTGTGTGAATGTTCAGTACCAGCCTGCATTCAATAAACCATTTTTTGGTTAAGCTAAATAAGGTTTGGAGGGCATTTTGTAGGGGATAGGGTCCTGGTGGGCAGAGAACAGGACTGCATCATCAGCATAAAGAAGCACTTTTTCCATGCAGGTATTAGGGAGAGCATTTAGATAAAGACTAAAAAAGCAATGGCCCCAGGTTAGAGCCCTGAGAGACACCAGAGCAGACCTGGCAGCTACCAGAGAGATTGCCATTTATTTTAACACACTGAGAGAGGGATGAGAGATAGTTGGCAAACCAGGTATGAGCATTCTATGGGAAGCGTATTTGCTTGAGGGTAGATAGGAAGAAGGGATGGCTAATGATATTGAAGGCTTTAGACAGGTCAATGAATACCTCACTGGGTAAGTGCCCCTTGTTGAGAGCAGAGTGTATATAGTTGTCAAATCTGAGGAGGGCAGTGCTGGTGCTATGTCCTCAGCAGAAACCATGCTGCTCCATGCAGAGGAGATTGTGAGTGGTGAGGTAGTCTGAGAGCTGATCTGCTACTATTTTTCTAAGGTCTTAGAGAGGGCCGGGAGAATGGATATTGGCCTGTAATTGCCGGGGGGAAGTATGGTGACCACTTTTGTGTATGGGAGTAATAACTGCAGTTTTCCAAGCATGGGAGAACTGGCTGATGCAGAGGGAGTGAATGAGAAGAGTAGTAAGAGGGGGAGTACTACATCTAAGACCAGGCAGAGTAGCTAGGAGTCCAGCAAGTCATTGCTGTGACTGGTACCATGTAGGGCTCGGAGGAGGTAGGGCTTGGCTTCATGAAGGGAGAGGGCACGGAAATAGAAAAGGGATGTAAAGGAGGATGGGGGAGAGGAGGTGGGGACTGGGTCAAAGAAATTAGGGGGGTAGTACCATGCTAAGGTCCAAAAAGGCAGAGTTTAGGTTGACAGCGATTCACTGCTGGTTAGTGATAATTGAGCCATTGATGTTGAGTTGCGATGGGGGGATGGGTTTCCCATTGAGTTCCTTTAAGTTGTCCCAGAATTTCTGGGTTGAGCCTCAAGATGAGGCAAGGGTTGACCTATAGAAGTCTGTTTTGGCTTTGCAGGTTGCCTAGGTGCATTTGTTTATTGCGGCATGGTAGGCCTGCCTATCCATGGACTTGCCAGAGTCAATGGCTCTATGCCAGAGGATACCCCTATTTTGCATTTGGCTGATTAGGGATTGGGTGACCTAGGGGGTGTCATGGTCCTTAACAATGAGTTTGGAGAGGGTAGCGAACATGTCACAGGCCAAATTGAAAGAGTGGACAAAATAATTGAAGGCAGTGTCAATGCTGGGAGCTAGAGTAATGGGTGACCAGCCCCAGTGTGCAAGGTGTTCTTGTAGCTGACCCAGCTTACCGGGTCTAAGGTGTTGCTGGAGGACAAATTTGGGCCTCGGTATCTGGATCTTGCAGGACCATTAGAAAATTATTGGGGAATGGTCATTTAGGGCATTGGGTAGCACTGTGGTGCCAGCAATTTTATGGGCCCTGTTAGATATGACAATAGCCAATAGGGCAGTGGTGCCATTAGTTGGGTTGGTCCAGGTAGGTTGAGTGACCAACTGAGTAAAGTCAAGGGCAGCAAAGTCGTCTTTGGTCTGGGAGGTGGAGCTGGAGAGCCAGTTGATGTTTAGATCACCCAGCATAATTTGCTCGACTTTGGGGAGTGATTGGGAGAGGTGCTCAAGTAGTGTTTGGAGAGCAAGATTCTGGTGGTGAGGAGGGATATAGCTAGCAGTGATAATAAGAGACACTCTGGATGTGCCAGGGGTGACTTTGAGGGAGACGGCTTGGGCACCATGTTCCAGTTGGTGGAGGGGAGTGCTGTTGAAGAGAGTCATGTAGGTATATGGCGCATCCACCCCCACACTTCCCAACTCTATATTCTCTGAAGAGGGTGTACCCGGGCAGAGCAACAAAAGAGTCAGGGGTGAACTGAGAGAGTCACATTTCAACAATTGCCAGGATATTAGGTTGGTGTTGGACAAGCCAGCCTTGGAGGTCAGAAAACTTCCTTAGAAGACTGCAGATGTTCATGGAGGGGAAGTGTAACCCGGTTGTTAGTGGGGCGTGGTTAGGGCTAGGAGAGGGGGATCTTGGATTAGGGTGGACATTATCCTATAATACGAGAAGAAGGGCTATCACTCTAAGTAGTGCCAGTTGTTGCCTGTAGCGGGGGGTGAGTCATATGTGTATGTCTGTACTGGGAGGGAGACTGGGACATGAAGGGAGTGGAGAATGGGAATGGCCAGGAAGAGGGGGTGCCAGGAAGAGTCTGGAAAGGGAGATGACAGGATGGGGCACACTGGGGGGATGCAAGGCTAGGAGGTGGCAACTGTGGGGTGTGCAGTGGTGGTACATGGAGGGACAAGAGTGGAAGTGTATGGTGGGGATGGTAACTGGGATGCAGCACCAGTAGGGTCTGGAGGGGCACATATGGTTAGGAGGATTAGAGCGAGCAAGACCAAGGAGGCAGTGAGGCGGGAGTGAACTGGGGTAGTCATGCCTGGGAGCATGGGACTGGGGTGGAGGAGATATAAGGAGGAGGAAGAGACTTCCAGTTGTTACAGTTCCATTTAGGTGCCACATGTAGCCTGGAATAAGATAGGTTGGCTGACAAATCTGTGCTATGGTTTAGGACCCTATATCTCTCTGTGGAACAACTCCTTCATATGCATTAGCAAAAAACCTTTCTATTGGCGTGACTGGGAAACTAAGAATATATGTACTTTTCAGGATCCGTTAGGACCAGATCACAGATATATGGACCCATTTGCTAAACTGCAATGCAGATATGCTCTTCCAAGAACTTACTTCTGGGTAGAGATGTGGAAAAATTAAATTTCGCTGGTGACATTATCACGAAATCAGCAATTTTGCTGTGGGAAATATTTCACGAAATTCCGCCATTGCGCAAAATATTTAACAGGTACAAAGTCACAAAATTCCACTCGAAAAATTTGAAATTTCACCCAAAAATGGCAATATTTTACCCACAAGCAGTGAGTTTTGCCATTTCGTGGGTCAAATTTCATGTTCTACTGTCAATATTTCACAATCCATGGCCGAAATTTCACATTTCGCACCCTCGAAAAATTTCTTAAAATGCCTGAATTTCACAAAATATTTCATGTAACAAAATGTTGCCATTTAGCCTATCTCTACTTCCGTAAGTATTTTTGTAACCCCCCCACCACGGGTAGGGCTTACCTGAATCCCCTCCTGGCTGTCAACTCCCACCAGTCCTGGGTTCCATTTCTGCCTCCTGTTTGCTCCTGCTGGCCCTGTTTGGGCCTGCCTGTGTGAAGGGACCAGAGGAGCAAAGTAGTGTTGAGCTGTTCACTTGGCAGTTCTCGTAGTGCCTCACTAAAGTGTGCAAGCTGGCTGTGACCAGAAAAGAATTTTTAAAGCACTATGGCGCTTATAAAAGTAAAGCCACTGCAGCAGCTCCTATCATGCTGCCTCATGTGTTCTGACCCCTGGGATGGCCAGTAACACTATTGGGGGTTCAGAGGCACACAGGGAGGGTGGCAGTAAAGAAAATAAAATACTTAAAAGAACACTGCTAAGCGCTATATTTTAACAGGTGCACTGTGCCTTTAAAGCAGCTGAGGCTACTACATGTATAAATGGGAGGACTATTTACTGCTTGGGGGCTAGAGCTACAGCACCAGCAATAGGATAGGGAAGCCCCTGCCATGCCGCTCTCTGCCAGTGGATGATAAGGCAGAGTGGCAGCTGACAGACTGTGGGAGTATATACGTTTAGAACTGGTTTGTTTGGGCTGTCATTGAACTTGAAGTTTGGATTGCATATAAACTGTTTTTAACAGTGGCCATATTTGCCAGCTTTGACCCTTAATCCAGCCAATCAGTGATCAAGGAGCCCAATGACCTGCAGCTATGGCTCCCGGAAAGGGTGAGAATATTTGTTCTTGGTGACCAATCAAACAACCAAGCAGACATCAAAGGGTCTTAATGTTTAATAATTTAATTGAACAGCTGTTTAGATCAATCAGAAGCTGGCATTTATTTCCTCTGAAACCCCAGAAACAGTCACAGCTCAGAGCAGTTCTCCAGCAGCTCTCCACGATTGAGGAGAGCAAGCAGCCAGTGTCCAGAGCAAGGTCTTGCACAGCCAAAGACTGAGAGTATGGCCGCACTGTCCAGCAACTGGAAGCCAAAGGATGAGAGTGTCCAGAGCATTTGGGGGATAACTGCTGCAGCAATCCTGAGAGAAAACCTTCAGCCTGTTAGGAGGGTCAGACTGTTTTGCCAGAAACTGGACTGCTGCCTGAAGCCTGAAGCCAGAAGTGGGAAAGTCCTTGGAGCTCCTGCTGCCTTTTGGAGCCCCAGAAGCAACAAAGGCCTGCAGCCCAAAAGCTGAGTCACCCCTTTTCAGAGACTGTTCCAGTACACCCTGCCAAAAGTGTGACTCAAAAAGCCATTGCTGCATCCAAGAGTACTGAGCTGATCCAAATGGAAACAGACACTGCATCCTGTTAAGGCTACCTTAGAGCCAGGTAAGGGGCCAGCTAGCCCTTATCTAGTGGGGTGGATTGGGTAACAGGGAGCCATGGTGTGTGCTGAGTACTTGGTCACTTTCAACCCGACTGTGTGGTGGCTGCTAGAGTCTGGGCTCCTTGGGAACTGGGAAGCTGCTGCACAGTGCTCTTGTGTCCTGAGTGTGACTCAGAAGAGCCGTGATAGAGGAGTGTAGGCTGGAAGAACTGCGTTCACAGAGGGTTAAGACAAAAGGTGACAAGCGGACAGATCCTACAACAGCCCTGAGGGTACAAGCTGTAAGACCCTGGCACAGCCAAGACAGGCACCCCTACTTGTACCACTTGAGGCCCCCAGCTTGACAGACTGCACCTGCATCCATTGCCAGACCCTGTGAACTGAGCACGAGAACCATGAGTAAAACAGGACCTGCCCTGACCTGGGGAATATTATTAAAGTTTTCACCTCGAGCTACAGTTTTGTTTAATGTGCCCTAATGCCAGCCAATCCAAGGCAATGATCTGGCCAGCACTTTAATCTGGGTACACAGGAAGACTGTTTAGGGAGACTGATACCATTGGGTGGTGGGCAAGTTAACTGTGTTACTGTTAGGAGTGTGCACATTTATTGCTGTGTTTCATTGCTGTTCCAAGTTACCAACTTTATGCCACTGCTTTAAATTTGCATCGTGCCTTCCCCTTTCCCTATGATAAAGCTGTTATTATTCTTACTGTTAAAGCTGTCCTTGAGCATATTATTGGCTGTAGTCATTAACTGCATGCAAAGTGAAATACAACAACTGTTTATGGTATTCTGTGTGGGGAGTGACTGGAAGGTGAGGTGGGTAAGTACAGCATCACAGTGGGTTGTACTACCCAAACAACAGACCCACTATATATTTACTCTGGGCAGAGGCACCATGCTATTTATTTTCCATTTTGGGAAAGAACCCCCAGTTATCATCAGAACTCTGCCCATGCCCTTCAACCTATATTGTGGTTATCAGGCAGGGGTAGTAACCCACCGGTACAAGGCCCCTGGGTTACATTTATAGTCAGAAGCTTATGTATCAAATGGCAAAGTGAGAAGTGCACCTGTTCTACATGTAGCAAAAAGCCTCTAGTTAAATGTCGTGGAATCCCCCTTAAAGCATGGAGTAGGAAAATGCAAGGTTTAGCTGGTAGTATTTCATTCATTCATTCATTTCATTTCATTTTTATTTCACATAAAACCGTTTAGGCAGAGCCTATTTTCAAACAATTTAGTGTTGAGGAATACAATAGCAAATAGTATCATATACATTGTACATAACAATTGTTAAGAGGGATTTAGAAGGTACAAATCCCAGGATGGAAAACAGAAAAAAAAGTAGTCTGTGCACAGTTTAGTCCAAATAGGTCAGGTGCAGTGTCATTACATACAGTCAAATGTTTACATAATATACAATATCAACACAATTTATAGTGAGGTGCTTAAGCAAATGACAGACTAGAGGTGAAGGTGAATCATCTCATTTAAAACAATTACAAGGCTCAGCAGGGGAGAGTATAGAGAGTAGTTTAGTCCTAAAGAGATTGGTTAAGGAATAGGTTTTTAGGGTGACAGGTATGTCATTCCACTGTTTGGGAAATTGAAAAGAGAAACCAGGTTGCCCTAGTGTGGTTTTCCTTCTAGGAAGGAGAATGGATCAATTCATTGTTCATCTCCATGGATGGAGTACTTTTGTTTGTTACAGTGAAGAGGAATCTCAGACAAGTGGACAGAAGGTTGTGCTATTTACAGAGGAACTGATAGAGGTGCTGTCCATGATCCCTCTATTACCCCCAAACAAAAATGGCAATCTTTATTAAAGTACCAAATTACTGACATTACTTAGACCCACTGCCGGAGACTGGCTCACAGTCTCTTTATAGAAAATATGATATTGCACCAATGGTGTTGCACAATGGTCCAATTAAAAAGAATGGGCCTTCTTATGCAGGATAACTGTTGGAGATGCAATTCCCCTGGAGCAAACCTTCTCTATATTATGTGGTACTGTAATACCAAATGTGACTTCTGGACACAAGTGATTCAGAATTGCTCTACAATCTTATAAATTCTTATCCCTCTCTCTATAGAATTGCTGCTACTGGGCTTTCCTATTTCTGGACTCCAGCTGAAGGACCCTGAAAGGCAATGGTAGATGGTAGCCATTATTGTGGCAAAATGTTTGCTTCTCTGCCAGTGGTGGACCACAAATATACCAACTTTCTCTGTTTGGTTTTGCTCCCTAGAAACCCTGGCTATGTATTCTCAGATGTCTCATTCTCAAAATACTCTAAAAGGTTATGCAGCTCTATGGGGTCCCTATTTAAAATGAATTGGTAAAGATAGAGGAACTCTTCCAACTTTTTTTGATAAAGACCAACTACGCACTACAGGAATAGTCTCTTGGCTGTCATGGGAGAACCTTTCTCTGAGGCTGTGACTCTTTAATATACCAGGAGGCAATCATCCTAATGTTCCACTCCTTATTCTTATTACAATTTTATTCAGAAAACATAGAGAAGATTACTGTCCCAGAAACTATAACAGGAGACAAGGGCCCTTTCAGATCCCCCTCTGCCAGATTGAATATTTGTTCCCCCTAATAAACTGTTGTCTTTTTTTTATGTTCTGAATTGATCTTGAAATTGTGCTCTCACCTGAAATGGAATATCTAGTACAGTATTGAATCATACCCACACTTACTGTCTCTGTTTTTGTAGGACATTGTCTAATATCTGTATAATATATAGAATAATGCATGGGGTTGTGTGTTTAACAAGTTTTTACACACACCCTGAGGTACTGGATGCTACATAAACCCTAAGAGCGAAGTTTATTTAAGCATCCAACATGGAGGGGTGTGTATAAAAATTTGAGTTAAACACACAACCCCATGTTTTATTTTATATAATTGCTTAGGAGTATTTTCTTGCCACAGCAATTGTATAAAACAAACAGCCGCAGTCTGGTCCCAAAGAAAGGCTGTCAGTGGCCTGCCACCTGTGCGGCTGAGTGGCTGCCACAACCTTTTGTTTTTATCTCTCTCTTTTTTTTTGAAGATTTAACCAAGGAGTCAAACTGCACTGCTGAGAGGCAAGTTGTTTTTGTTTTACATTTACGTACCGCCAATTGATGGTGGTGGAGTCGACTGTGGGTAAATGTCCGCAGGTTGTATGAGTGGAGGCAGGCACATGCACGGAGTGAGGAAACCTGCATGTTCACTATTGTAACCTGTGGGCTATAACGGCAAATTAAAACTGGGGCTTCCTATGGAGAAAAGCTCCCCAATTATTATATACCTGTAACGTCAAACCTGCCATGCATTACAAGATGAAATGTCCAATGTTTGTATTGATGGAATAATTGTAACTTAAAATATCAATAAAACAGATTAACAGCAAAACAATTCACTGCCATCTGGCACCAACTTGCAGCCACTGTCCAGATCACACTGCAACAGAACAGTTAAGTATGGTACAGACCTCGGAGTGGGGGGTGAGAGAGGAAGGAACTTCAGCAACTTAAGGGAATGAGTAGAATTTTATTTTATTTTTTTACTTCATTTAATTGGATGCCACCAAGGTGCCAGCTATCAGAGGCAAGACACTGGCTCACTGTCCAGCTGGCACAAACCTGCTCCCCACTGCCCAGGTCATACTGCAACAGCACAGCTCAGGATGACATGCACACTGGGGGTACTACAGGACATAGGAGAAGGAGGAGGAAGGAACTTCAGCAACTTGAGGGAATGTGTAACATTTCTATTTTTTTTTTTTTTGTTCTTTCTTTTTTTTTTTACTTCTTTTAATGGGATACCACCAAGGTGCCAAGTTCCCGGGGCTAAGCACCAACTTGCTGCCAGCTGGTACATACCTGCTGCCCACTGTCCTGGTCACACTGCAGCAGCACATCTCAGGACAGTACACTCACAGACTGATTCAGAACTCAGGAGGGAGGGACTGCTGCAGCTTCGGGGAACATGAAGAAAATATGTTTCAATTTGGCAACTGCTACAAAAAAAATGTTTTTATGGGATGCCACCAAGACGACAACTGCCAGTGGTCAGGCACTGGTATGCTGCTAGCTGGCATACATTTGCTGTCCACTGCCCAGATCACACTGCAACAGCACAATTCAGGACAACATACACACAGGCTGCTTCAGGGCTCAGGAGGGAGGAACTGCAGTAACTTGGGGAATGTGAAGGGGACTAGCTTTCCAATTCAATGGGCCTAAGCAACCAGAGTAGTGTTATGCTTGTGCAACTGTAATAACTGTTTGGCAGTTCGCACTCTCTATTCCATGGGAAATTATCACCCTGTAATGGTATGAAAGGTAAGGAACCCTAGAAAAGGGTTGCATCCCTAGAATTGCTATGGGAAGATTCTGGTAGCTAAAGGTACCTTAGGAAAAAAAACCTGTGGAGAGAGGCGTGCCACTGGAGAAGGAGGAGGGGAGGATGGTAGGGGAAAGAAAAAAGCTTCAGAGGGAGGCTGGGAGGACCTGCTTATACAGCTCAGGAAGAGGGTGTGGCTGGTTGCTTGCCACATTGAACTACAGGTATTGTCTTCCAATTCAATGGCCCTATGCAATCAGAGTAATGTTATGCTTGAGCAACTGTATTAACTGTTTGGTTGTTCACACTCTCTATTCTATGGGGAATTACCACTCTGTAGGAGTACCAGAGGCAAGGAACCCTCAAAAAGGGTTGTACCCCTAGAGGTGCTACAGGAAGATTCTCTTGGCTAAAGGTATCTGAGGAAGAAGCCCCAAAAAAGAGCATTGAGCTACAAGGTTGAGAAGCATATTGTCAGGAATGAGAAGCTTGAGAATACAAATGAAATGCATTGTTTGTCAGGATTGTACAGATGATATAAGGGCTTCTTAAGGAGAGAGGGAATGGCAAGTAGGGCCACCATCCATCTCCATCCAACAGTGGCACCTACCTATGTGAACTAGGGAATACCACTGAAAACTAAGTATTATGACTTTTGACTCAGACGAGAGAGAGAAAAAAAAACTATGAGGAGGAAATCTCTTGGGATCCAAAGCCTTGGTTTCCTTCCCTCCAGGCCTGGGGAATTTTATTTAGTGATGGCTTGGCTACTACAATTTAGAGATCAAATTGGTAAGGAAGTGGAAAATATTCCAAATTAGAGGAAGCTCTCTCATTCCCTCTAATGGGAATACCTTTGAAGGTTGCAAGGCAGGTCTTTGTGACAAGTTCTGCAAAGTCGGGAGGAGGAGAGAACAATTTCAAAGGCACCGCTTGACCTACCAACTATCCCAAACCAAGCAAACCAAAAGCAGTTGTAGAGAGAATACACTGAAGGTGCTGATGGTAGTAAACTAGTACTACAACCAAAGGAGATTGAACATAACCACCCTTCGCAGTTAATCATACATTCTACATCAAGAGCCACAGCCAAATTACAAACAGCTAAAGCTCCACCTGGAGTGAGGTTATTCCCACTATGGGACAGATTAAAAGGACCCTGCCCCAGGTTTCACATGCTCAAGATGCAAACTTCATTGCAGAGTGAGACCGTCGGCTACAGGGGGGCCTGAGCCATAGAATGTAATGGTCATGGTTGGCAAACCATTGGTTAAGCTGAGTGACAACCATAACACGAGGGGGGCACAGTCTTAAGCTGCAGGGTGGGAGGTTTAGGAGGGAGGTCAGGAAGCACTTGGGTGGACACTTGGAATGTGCTTCCAGAAGAGGTAATCTCATTGAAGACAGTCAGCAGCTTTAAGAGAAGCTGGGACAGGTATGGGGGTAAGAATCATGGGTAGGGAAGATGGGAGAAGTGTGAATAGGGGGCAGGAACAGTAGCTCAAACTGTGAACGCTGTAACACGAGCAGACTTGATAGACCAAATGGACTTCTTCTGCTGGCTTCTTCATATGTTCATATATGTTCATATGATTTATAAAGGAGAGAATATGGATAACTATGAAGCACTATTACAAGGAGCCGGGTAAAGTCAGCAACAGTTGGATAAGTATTGGTATATTGTATGATTGTCTGAGATGATTGATTGACTGATGCAATGGAATGATTGATTGGCTGATGACATTGATGGATAGGAAGGTTCATTGTTGGAAGGAATGTTTAAAATGACTGAGCAATATAAGCAGAGCCAGTGAAAACAAGCCAACTAATTACACCATGGAAGCCAAATTAGTGGTGCCATGGAAGGCAGGTGATCGAGTAATGAGAGGCTATGAAGCCATTAAGTGGTGAGAGGCTGGGTGTCAAAAATTGATTCAATGAAGTTTAGCAAATTGAATCCAAGAGGTTTACCAGTGATTGCTTTGGTTGCAGCGTAAGTGGAGAATTGAAATGGATGGTTAAATAGAACTGATAACGACGGGCTATGGTTTCCGCATGAATAGTGAATGATATATGGAGGTGTGGCCTGACCAGGCAGAAGATGGCAGCATAGTTCAGAATCTCTGCAGGAATGACTGCAATCTAATCTCATCCAGCCTTCACCACACCTTTCTTTGGTACCAACTCCTGTGACCATCCTGTAATCTTACTGCCTGACACAGTTTGTAAGTCATTTTTGATCCATCATCTACTCATATTCAGTTATTCTACACTGTACTGCAGCATACTAGGCCTCATCCTTCAGCATTATGGCAGATCTCCAAGTACAGCAAAGCTCACTTGCTAGAGTGGAAGTAATGTTTCCTAAACTGATGGCAGAGAGTAATGATCTAAAAACCTCCACCCAACAGAATGCGACACTCTTGAAACTTTTAGCCAGAAAATTGCATTTAATGAGAAAGCAACGGCCTGTAACACCACTACTATTCATAACCTCCAGGCTACTGTCTGCAATCAAGACCGAACTATTAAATCCCTACAAGCCAAAACTGACGATATTGAAAATCGTAATCGTCGCAACAATTTACGATTTTTTGGCTTCCCTGAAGGTGTAGAATTAGGTGACACTACTGCGCTTTTATTACATGTGCTGCCTGCTGTGCTTAAACTGCCTCCTGTCCTAATGTTAATCATTGAGCAGTCTCACTGCACTCTGGGTCCCAGGCAAACATCAGAGCAGCGACCAAGGCCTATCATTGCTCTCTTCTTGAACTATTCCCACACAGAATTAATATTGAAACGAGCCAGAGAAATGGGGAAACTTCAGTGGCAAGAGTTTAATATTTCCATCTACAGAGACTTTTCAAAAGATTTAACCATCATAAGGAAGGCCTGCAATCCACTTAAACAAATCCTCCACTAAAGAAGCATTAAATTTGCTCTACGTTACCCAGTGACACTACACCTTTTCTCAGGCTCTTCCTTCAATGATTTTGAAATCCCTAACGCCTTAGCCAACTATCTGGAGGTCTCTCTCTGCAATCTTACCCTGGGAGGTTCAGCAGCAATTAGCAACCCGAACAAAGCTTTGGTTTCCACATGGAGAGTGGACAACGAGGTACAGGAACATGGGGAAAGTGTTGCAGAACTCGCAGCCTCAAGCAGCAATGCCGCAACTGATTTGACCTTAAGGCAATCAACACGGCTGCAAGAGAAGCTTCTGTCAGGGCATTATTCTTCAAGACTTTCATGCTGTTCTAGCAAGGTTTCACCCCACACACTCCAAGCTATAGCCTCTCACCTTCAAATCAACCCCTCTATTCCCTTGAGCAGTAAGTTTGCTCTATTGGAGGATGACATGCACTCCTCACAGGAGGATCTTTCCCAGCAAATTTCAGATGAACATCCCTCTAATTTGGGCCCTGTGCCTCGGGGATGTATTTCTGCTGATACTTCATGGGCAGAAGTTGTTGCAAGTTCCTCCCTCAAATCTTTAGAGCCACCCAAAAAGAAACGTAGGGCAAAGACCAAAACCAAGAACATCAATAGTCACAATCCTCCTAATAAATCTAAGGTGTCATGAGCTTATATGGTCAGTAATATGATCACAGTTGCTATATCTTGGTAGGTTTTGCTTCCAGGATACTTAAAGGGAGTGCCAGTATACTTTTTCTGCCTAGCTGCCCACTCTACAGTCTATGCTACCTGGTTGCTTTCGCTCCCAGCGGGTGCAGAAAGCAAAGGTTGTATTTCGCGGCGTGATCAATTTACTTTTTGTTGCAGTGTTTAAATGAGCAGCTTAAAGGACTTCAAGAGAACTTTGGTATATCAGCAATGCTTTTCTAACCCATTATTTTAGTGTTAGATCTTATACATTACCTCACTAAACAGGATCTCTATCTCTCTGTATCTAGCCTTTTTCTTAACAATTTAGCAGCGCATCAGGTTTATAGTCCTTTGGCTGTTCAGTTGCATATCTTCAATCGATGTGCATCCTGATTATTGACTTTTCTTTTTTCATCTGTCAGTTATTATATATTAGAAGGCAAATGCCTCTTTGCAATGTACATCAATAATCTGGACTCATAGCTGGCCACAGCAAATGTGCACTTATTCGCAAATGATACTGTACTCTATACCACAAATTCATCCTTGGATCTGGCCCATGAGTACTTACAGAAAGACTTTGTCACCCTCCAATACAACCATCTCACTCATAAGCTCCTCCTCAACACCAAAAAGACTAAAGCAATGATTCTCTCACCAAAGTCTACTTCTGGATGTCCACATATCATACAGATCCGAACACTCTTAGATGAACCCCTTGAAGTAGTTGATACCTTTAAATAACTAGGGTTCTGGCTGGATAACAAGCTCAACTTTCTGTGCCACTTAAATGAAACCTCGAAAAAACTAAGGCAGCGATTAGGTTTATTTTATTGCATTAAACACCTACTCTCGTTAGAAGCCAGAATGAGACTAGTACAAACTATATTCCTACCTATACTGGACTACGCTGACTTCCTTTACAGTCATTGCCCATCAACGATGCTAAACAAACTGGACACCCTTTACCACTGGGCTTTAAGATTTATCTTAAATCTACCCCATAGTACACATCACTGTCATCTATACCAGGTTTTGGGATGGATCTCACTCTCAAATAGAAGAAAAAGGAATGCTCTACTCTGGTTTTTTAGAGCATTATCTGATAAACCTCCCTGAGTACATCTCGAACATCTTCAAATTGGCTAAAGGTTCCTATGGCCTGAGATGCTTCTCCTTAGTCTGCTTCCAGATTCCTAGAGCGAAAACTACCCTTGGCTCAGCAGCAATCAACTTCTCACTTCCATCACTCTGGAATACTATGCAAGACTCATTAAAATTATCCTCATTTCCAAGCATTTTCACATTCAAAGCTCTATTAACGGATTATCTGAAGGAATCATGCAACTGTTTCAGATGCTGATGACCACTAAGCCCTGGGTGCCACTCTCAAATCCTACTCCTAAGTATCTCGTCCACCCCACATGCCTAACAACAGAAACCTAGGAGGTACAAGCCTAGTTTCCTTATTCCAAGATGGCCCTGCCTATTCTCTACCTTTTACCTATTCTGGCCTCTCTTTTGGCTGCCTACTCTTTCACCCCAATTTCTACCATATTCCTTAATACCTCCTTATTTTTTATTATTTAGGTCTGAGCTCTTACATAGCGGAGACTATATGGGATTGTTGTCTCTCCTCATTTCAGTAAAGCTTATCAGTATGTACCTTTGCATGTTAATTATGTTGACCAGTATGTATATGCCCATATTGACCGGCACCTTCACAATGTTTTTTTTTTCTTTTTGCACTGTTGTCCACTGTAATTGTAATCTTATGAAATATACTGTATTTTATTAATGCCCAGGATCACCTTGAAAATGAGCTTGCTCAATGGTGTCTATGCCTGGTTAAATAAAGTGATTGATTGATTGATTGAAATCACCCCTTCCCTCTCCAGATGACAGGTTCTTAAGTATTATTGGCAACTACATTTAATCTATCTCCTTCCCTATGCTCCATTATTCTTACTACCTCCTGTTTACAATATGGAACTATCATTAGCACTCAAAGATATGGGCATTGTTTGGTGTACTGTTGCAAAGTATTGTCAAACTACATCTTCCTTATGCTCCTTATTTTACTTGACGCCTACAGGTATTATAGAAATCCACTGCTGTGTGGTCCCTCCTGTTTTGGGGCTCACTGGGCCTAGTCTTCTAGACCTAGTCACCCCATATAACACCTATTTAGGTGATTTTTTGAGTAATCAGAGCTGATCTTTACTATGATTATCTGTTCTGTCTACAGTTATCAACGAAGCCTATACCTCTCCACATAATCCCGATTTGTATTTGGCTCAGGGAGTAAGGGCTTAAATTGACCTCCCCTTTCTTCTTTCCCCCTCGATATTGTATTTATTATGTACTTACTCTGTTGCACTGCAAAGTATACTCAGAATCACTCAAATGTGGTAATGATCTACTTTTCCTTTTATATTTGTTCATTTGCATTCCACCTGGCTCCCTGAATTCCTTGCTCTATGTCTAGGCTGTACTGGCATCTCGTATATGGTTCTTTAATTTACTGTTATTTCAAGTTGGTGTATCTTGTACTATTACTACTAATGCTTATAAATAAGTTCTGGTGTTTAGCTTTATCCATATACCTTGTCCTATTAGCTTAGAATTAAGCTGAGGTTATTACAGTCCCCTGCCTCTCTTGGTATTATTCCCTTTCAGTTTAGCTTATCAGGGATACTTACTTTATTATATTACTGAGATCAGACTTAGGTTTAGGCTGATATTTATAACTGGTCCTCCCTAGTCTCCTTCCTACATCGACACCCCAGAGTGTGGTGAGAGAGTCTCTTAGCCAGTTGGCTGACTCATATCTCCTCACACCCATAAAACGTATTCTTTGTTATTTTGCTTACTAGTATTGTTGCTGTTGTTAATGACTTTTCTCCTTCCCCATCTCTGTTCTAACCTTAATAAGATATCTGTGCTACTCATGTATCATACATCTCGCTTTTTTTGGCTTGAATGTTCCTGCCACTCTCTGCATATATGTAAGCTCTCTATATTGTATTCTAATCATCCTTTGCCTCATTTATTTGTCCCTTCACACTCCAGCGATTATTCCCTTTCTTTAACACTAACAATATGAGTGACATACTTTTATATACGAGGAATGTGAAGGGACTTAATTCTCCTTGTGAGCGGAAGCAAATTCTTTCACATCTCAAAAAACATAAAACACAAATTGCTTTCCTTCAAGAAACAACATTGTTAGCAGAAGATGTTCATAGACTTAAAAAAGATTGGGTTGGTCAGATCTACGAATCATCCTATACCTCAAAAAAAGAGGAGTTGCTATTCTTATTCATAAGAGTCTCAAATGGTCCCTTGTAAACTCCATTTCTGATACTGACAGCAGAGGGGTGATGGTCAAACTGAATACCAACTCTGGTCCTCTTCTGCGTGTTAATGTCTATGCACCCAACTCCGATTCCCCGGAGTTTTTTCATAATTTAGCTCAACACATTCTATCCTTTAACACTGATAATACACCAGTTATTCTTGAAGGGGATCTTAACTTAGCTTTAGAAGCCAGCATTGACAGAAGTAGCCCCACTACAGAGGCCCACCCTAGAAGTATTAAAGCCCTCTCATTACTAATGCAAGATGTTGGATTAGCTGATGTATGGCACCTCCTTCACTCCTGTGATAAAGAATTTAATTTTTACGCCTCTCTACATAAGACATACAGTAGAATTGACTATTGGTTAGCCTCTCCTGTTACAATGGAAAAAAAACTATTGATTCATCCATCTCTCCCGTCATAATCTTGGACCATTCCCCTGTCAAATTGCAACTTTTGTGGGGCCCATTAGCACCTAAATTTTCATACTGGTGGCTGGACCCTCTCCTTCTCAAGGATCCCAATTTCTTACCCGTGATCAAAGCACAAATTCAAGACTTCCTCTTTCACAGTACCCCAACTGAATCTTCTATGTCCTCTGTATGGGAAGCTCTTAAAGCTATGATTCGAGGGAAAATTATCAGTTATGCTGCACATAGAGAAAGAGTAAGGGAACAACAGCTGGCTGACTTGAAAAAATCTCTTAAGGCTAAAGAGAATTTATACTTTTCTTCTAATAAGCACTGTCCTGATTCTCAACTTCATCTTGAAATTCTTCAACTTAGAGTTAAAATTAACAAATTAATTTCTCGTAAAACTGAACCGGCCTTGTTTAAACTTAAATATAAGTTTTGGGAACATGGCGATAAAAATGGGAAACTCCTCTCTTACCAGCTCAAAGCACAACAAATGGAATGACACATCCTAAGCCTAAAAGATGAACAGGGTACGATTCACTCTGACAACTCCTCTATAAACTGTATCATGAAAACCTTTTATCAAAAACTATACTCTAACACAAATCCTCCATCTACTTTACAAATTCAACAGTTCCTTAAATTGTTACATCTTCCTCATCTTTCTACTCTTGAAACAAATTCTTTAGATGAACCCTTCTCTCTTCAGGAAATCCAGAAAGCTTTGTCTTCCTTGAAATCCGGCAAATCCCCTGGGGGTGGCAGATTCCCTGTCGATTTCTATCAAATGTTTTCTGACACCTTATGTCCCCTTTTTCTTAATGTTTATCAAAAAGCTTCCAGTACTGGTAAGCTTCCCCCATCTTGCACCGTAGCAATCATAACCCTAATCCCTAAGAAAGAAAAAGACCCTGCTCACCCTGGAAGTTACAGGCCCATCTCTTTATTAAACATGGATGGGAAGATATTTGCTAAACTACTAACTTCTTGACTTGAATCCTTGATTCCCAAGCTAACTCATTGTTCACAGTCTGGTTTTCTTAAACATAGATCTGGTTCTAATCACCTACATTTCTTATTTAATTAAATTCACAAAGCCAGATCCCTCAAGACACCAACTGCAGCCATAGCTATTGATTTCGAGAAGGCTTTGATTCCTTAAACTAGGACTACCTTCATCAAGCTTTATCTTATTTCAGTCTTTCTCATACCTTTTGCTCCTGGATCAAGCTATTATATAACTCCCCTGTTGCTAAAGTACTTACTAATTCCACTCTTTCCTCTTACTTTCATCTAACAAGGGGAACTAGACAAGGCTGTCCCCTGTCACCTTCCCTGTTTCTTTTAGCCATGGAACCCCTGACTGCTTGTTTACATCATTCTTCTGGCATTATGGGCATACCTATGAGCAATTCAAGATATGTTTCTCTCTACTACATGTATGACCTCTTAATCTTACTCGAAAACCTGAATGAGGCTGAGCCCCTGTTGGTTGATTTGCTTAATAATTTTACTAAAATTTCTGGCCTTGCTTTGAATTATGGCAAATCACAAACTATGCCCCTTAACAACCACTGTAAAGCCTTTATGAACATACCTCTTGGATTCCGCTGGTCACCACAGGGTATAACATATATAGGAATCAAAATTACTAGTAACTTAGGGAAAATACGGGACATTAACTTTTACTCCTTATTTGATAAAATTAAAACAATTCTGGACAGATGGAAGCTTCTATATCTCTCTTTCATGGGAAAAATTGCAGTCATTAAGATATTAATTTCTCCCAAGATTCTTTACCTCTTTGCCAATATTCCTTTAGTCATACCATCCTCTTTTTTTGCTAAAATTGATAAATTAATAGGTAACTTTATCTGGGATGGGAAACCACCGAGTTTTAACAGCAACAAACTTCGATCACATTGGAAAAAAGGGGGACTCAGACTCCCATGGTTCAAAGGCTACCTCTGGGCTTTCTGAATGGCCCAAACCATTAAATGATTGCAGAAACCCTCCCCTCACTCACCACTATGGGTTGCAATGGAATCTGCATTGTGCCCAGGAGGAGTTCCCACTTCCTTCATTTTTAATCCCATTTCCTCTAAACTAAAATCTCACCCGACTATATCATCCTCTGTTCTTTATTGGAAACTAACCCACAAATTCCTGAAATCCAATCCAACACCCTGGTTTTATGCCCTCTTATGGGGCAATCCACTGCTCACTCTAGAAGATCACTCAATTTTCTGTTGAACATGGAGGAACAAAGGCATTTTCTTTCTCGGAGATATCTTGGACCAGAATTCACTCACTCTTAGATCATTCTCAGACTTGCAGGTCACATGCAAACTTCCTAAACAGGACTTCTGAAAGTTTTTACAAATTTGGGCAGCTTACAACTCTCTCTCTAGTTTAGTGTATAGGCATACTCTAAACCCATACATCTCGCACTGGACTAATTTTTCAGTAAAATTAAATAGCTCCATTTACAAAGACATTATTGATAATTTACCTGATTAGTCTATACAGGCCAAAAATAAATGGAATACTCTTCTTAACTACAATATTTCAGACGCACAGTGGAGTAATTGTTGATGTATTGCACATAATACCTTTAAAGATGCCCGTAGTTCTTTAATACAAACTAAAATCCTACATCTTTGGTATAGAACCCCCCTCTGTGCTTCAACAAATAGGCCTATTAAACAATAATAATGGTTGGCGCTGCAATTTGGCCAACAGGGATCTACTTCACATCTTGTGGTCTTGCTCTCCCATTAATAAGCTCTGGCATAACGTCTGTTTACTTGCCTCCAGACTAACAGGACAAAAACTACCTTTTGACCCCAAGCTATTTCTTCTCAGCATCCTTATCCCCAATAGCTCTCTCCTCTCACATGCACATTTTTAGAAGGCTAAACATACTTTCTCTTCTGGTCAAACATCTGATTCTTATGTAATGGAAATCAACTCTCATGCCTTCTCTTTCAGATGTTCTTCAAAGCCTCTCTTAGTATGCCTCTCTAGACCTATTATCTCATGTTACTCATAACTGACTCACTGAATATGACAGATGTTGGCAGGATTACTTCAAGTACATGAACCTAGTTCTTCTAGACCCTAATTCTTAGGGATATTTAGCCCTCCTTCTTATTTTGCTCTCAAATTAGGTTTTCTCAAAACTTTTATGCACAGATTTCTCCTCTTTTTCCCTTCTTCCCTGTTTTCTCCCTCTCTCCTTCCCTTCTTCCTTCCTTTTTTCTCTCTTCTTTCTTTCCTTGCACACTTATCTCTTATCTTCACCTCTCCATTATTGAACATTGTTCATATTACCACATTTTTCACTTTTTTAAATTTACTGAATGCCTTGCCATAGCCTGCTCTGGCATGTATTTCGTACATGGTTGCTATTTCTGATCCTATAATACCCTATTGATTGTAACCCTTCTGCTCTCCACTTACATCCTGTCTAGGTTTGTGTTTTATTATCAGTACATGTATATAAGGCTTCTCCAATATGTTTACCCTAAATACTGTGTTTTGTTAAGTGATATTTTATACCTTACATGGAGGATAGTCTTCTATTGTATAAGATGTGTGCTTTCTTATATACTTGGATTTCAATAAAAAGATAAAGTGAAAAAAAAACAGTGAATGATATGATTGTTATGAATACCTCAACGGCCATGAAGGCAGGTTAGGTTATCATTAGAAACAGATTGCTGTGGGTTTGGTGAAAGTGTGAATAGCAATAAATGAGCCTAAATAACACATACATAGAAGGAAGGAGTAAATGCAGTAGGGCAGGACACTGCTAGAGCAGCCAGAGGAATGAAAGGCAGAGTCATAGCTGCTAAGGGGAGCCAATACTGAGTAAGGCAGGTGCCAACAATTAAGGTAATGAGCACAGGGAATGCTACAGCATGGTAACATCAACTGGAATGGAGAGCACACAGGTAGCTAGTACAGATGAAGAGAGATTGCTGAAAATATGATAAAATGAACAGAAAACTAGATTAGCAATGCAGCTGAATATAACAATGCAAACAGAGGTGTGCCAGAAAACTAGAAAAGCCCCCCCTACCCAAAACAAAAAGACAAACAAAGCAAACACTACCACATGAGCAGGAGGGAGAAACAAACAACTGAGACGAAAGCACAGACTGTAGAAAGAGGCAAAACACTGACCTACAAGTAGAAGGCAAAAATACTGACCCAGGAGCAGGAGAAGTACAAACCAGGCAGAGAAACCAGCACAGCCAGCAGATTCCAACTACAAAGGAAGGGAGGAGACAAACACAGCAGAAGGGTGGGGGGAGGCCCAGGGCAAGGTTGGTCCCAGAGAAGATGGACAGAGCCTCTGGCCACAAAGAAAAAATGTGCTTTAGAGGGAGGCTGAGAGAAACTGCTTCTATGGCACAGGAAGGGGGTGTGGCTGGTTGCTTGCCTCATTGAACTATAGACATAACATTCCAACTGCATGAAGCCCCCCAAAAAAGAAAAAAACATTTTTTTTTATGAGGTGCTACCAAGGTGACAATTACCAGGGAATGAAAGGCAGAGTCATAGCTGCTAAGGGGAGCCAATACTGAGTAAAGCAGGTGCCAATAATTAAGGTAATGAGCACAGGGAATGCTACAGCATGGAAATATCAATTGGAACGGCGAGCACAGAGGTAACTAGTACAGATGACGAGAGATTGCTGAAAATATGATACAATGAACAGAAAACTTGATTAGCAATGCAGCTAAATATAACAATGCAAACAGAGGTGTGCTAGAAAACTAGAAAAGCCCCCCCACCCAAAACAAAAAGACAAACAAAGCAAACACTACCACATGAGCAGGAGGGAGAAACAAACAACTGAGACAAAAGCACAGACTGCAGCAAGAGGCAAAACACTGACCTACAAGTAGAAGGCAAACATACTGACCCAGAAGCAGGAGAAGTACAAACCAGGCAGAGAAACCAGCACAGCCAGCAGATTCCAACCACAAAGGAAGGGAGGAGACAGACACAGCAGAAGGGTGGGGGGGAGGCCCAGGGCAAGGTTGGCCCCAGAGAAGATGGACAGAGCCTCCGTCTGCAAAGAAAAAATGTGCTTCAGAGGGAGGCTGAGAGAAACTGCTTCTATAGCACAGGAAGGGGGTGTGGCTGGTTGCTTGCCTCATTGAACTATAGACATAGCCTTCCAACTGCATAAAGCCCCCCCAAAAAGAAAAAACTAATTTTTTTATGAGATGCTACCAAGGTGACAATTACCAGGGACCAGGCACAGGGATGAGGGTGGTCAGTGACTGGATGGACTTCCTTGTTGTACTTACCTTGCTTTTTTTTTGTGATAAAACTTAATTTGCATAGCATTTTGGACTCTTAGCATCTATCCTCATGAGGTAGCCATTGTGGCTAGAGTGGTGAGCAACACGCAGCATATGGTGTAAAAAGCAAGCAGCAAGTGTAATTGTTTTCCACAGGAGTGCACTGTAACAATTGTGGTCATGTTTCAGTAAGGGTGTCTCCCCCCCTCCCCCCACAGTGCACCCTCTCATCCAGTGTATTCACAGTCTTCCTGTTACATCTATAAAGGCATACTGCCAGCTTACACACACATGTATTGCACACTGCCCAGGTCACATAGCTACAGCATAGCTCAGAACAACACACACACACAGGCTGCTTCAGGAATCAGGAGGAAGGAACTGCTGCAACTTGAGGGAACATGAAAAAAGAATAATTTTCCATTTGAAAACTGCCACAAAAAGAAAAAGTATTTTATCGGATGCTGCCAAAGTGCAAACCTCCAATGGCCAGGCACTGTCTTCATGCCAGCTGGCACACACTTTAGTTGAATAATACTTCCCCAACCCCATCAAAAATAAAAAGTTACATCAGGTGTTTGCCATGGGCTTCAAAAATAAAACTTTTTTTTTACTGAAATGCCCTTAAAATGGATGCTGCACTACTGAGATTATTATTTTGGCAAGTTAAGTGGGCACTGGCAGACTGCCACCTCATGCCCCATCAGCCCATTGCCTGAACCCAAGCACACTCCCACTTCCTCCTCCTTCAGTCCCCCAGAAAGTGCAGCCTTCTTCCCTCTCCTCTCTCAGGCAAGTCCCTGGTCCCATAGGCCTGATGCAAGGCTGCACACTGCTGGTGCTCAGTCTGCCTTTTACTTTTTTTTTTCTTTCTTTACCTTTCCCATTTTCCTCTGCACTTCAGCAGCCCTGTTTGATATAACTTATCTTCTGGTAGTTTCTGTAAGAATTTCCTAGCTGAGCTAACTAATCTAAGAGGTATATCTTACAGCCCTGACTCTGCTACCTAACAGCTCATCCACAAGCACATGAGTGAGTTTCTGTTATCAGTCATGTGAGTTGCTGTCTGTAAGCTCAGTCAAGCAGACCCAAAATGAGGCTGGTGGCATGAACTGAGGTTGGGGGTTCAACTGTTTTGCCTGGTCCATGCAATTTGGACCCAAAATCCACTGATTTCAGCAAAAAGCCCATCATGGTTCACAAGAATCAAACATGCAAAGTTTGAGGTGTTCGATTCTTGTGTAGAACCAAACCTGTAGCACTACCACCAACAGTTTAATATGGTTCAATTGGTTTGCATCTGCTTCCCTGCAGGGCTGGGAAACTTTAATCTTCAGCCAGCAAAATTCTGGCAAAATTTAGATTTCGCTTTTGAGAAATGTCATGAATTTCACCAAAGTTGCAATTTCAGTTATTCACATCTATTTTAAAAGGTTTTTGTTCAAAGTACACCCCATTTGACATGGTGAGTTTTCTAAGGTCCATATAGAAGTGTACCAAGCTTCAAATCCCTGTCTTTAAATGTGACTTAGCTATAAGCCTACAAATGTTCAGAAATTTTAAATTTACATTTGACAATTATGTAAACTACAGAATATTAAGCCCCTGTAAGTTTAAAACTAGAGAACAGAGTATCACCAATTTTGTTAGGTTCACTGACCCTGAAAATAGACTTTGAGGCCACTTCCATGGCCCAGTTGCATAACGTTATACTGCCATGCTGATGACCCCAGTACAGAAGCCAACCTAGGAAGTCACATTGGTTGGCAAGCCATGGCCAAGATAACTGCTGCTTGGCAGTGCATCTTGGTCAGCTAGGACTGGTGGCAGGTTCCCCCAAAACATTGACCTGTACAGCTGGGCCAGGGAGCTTGCACCTGCTGCAGGGTAAGCTGTGGATGTGCAAGGCTAACAGAGGCACCGCCGACACCAGGGGAGGTGTGAGGGAAAAAATGTGTGAGAAAATCCCAGTAGTCAACTGCAGGGTAAGCTGTCTCAGACTTGGCAACTGAATAATTGTTAGGTTCATCCTGATCAGGGTATATCTCTGTGAACAGGACATATCCCTGAAAACAAAGAAACAAGGCACTGTGTCAGTGAGTGGCCTGAAACAAAACAAAATGGTAATACTGGTAAACTGGCAGCCCTCAGATCTTTACAACACAGGAATGACATTATTAAACCAGCTGGTGGGGGCATGGGCTGTTGTAGTCTAGCTAAAATAGCTATACATCACTAAAGCTGCTCAACAACTCTCTGACATCATTTTTTCACTCTTATCTTTCACAGGACCCCACTGTCAACTATCAGAGAGAGGTGGCTACCACCATGACCTCTGCTACTGAAAACAAAAAACTCCATGCCTCTGCCAAGAGACTTATATTTCAGCACTCTCAGGCATCCAGTTTCTATCTCCTCCCCATAATTTACAAAACAGGTAACCCGGGATGCCCTGTTGTGTCTGCCTACTCCTACCCAAATCCCACACTCAGCATTTCTGAACAGCCTCATAAGACCACTCATTGAATCCCTGCACTCCTACATTAAAGAAACTAATCATGCTCTCCAGTTATTTGAAGGGCTCAGATTCAGTGGCTCCCATCAGCTCATCCTTACCATAGATATCAAATCTCATTATATAGTGATCCCACATGATGATTGCCTGACAGCTCTGCAGAATTTTTTCAATAACATACTAATATGCCAGCAGAGTAGGCCAAAAGGTCTACTGAGTCTGCTCGAATTTAAAACACACAGTCCAGATACCATTGCTGCCCCCCACACCTCACCTGTAATCCCCCCACCCCATCCCCTACCAGAGTTACTCCTCCATTTCTGGCATTCCCCAATTTTACCTTTCTAATATACTGTATCTGTCTCAACCACTCTTGAATCCCTCCACTATATCAACATCCACTAGTTCCTCAGGCAGTGCATTCCATGGGCCACCACCCTCTCGGTAAAGTAACATCTCCTAGTCTCACCCCTGACCCTCCCACCAACCAACTTCATGGAATGCCTCCTGGTGGTCCATTCCTCCCTTAGCTGGAACAGACTATCAATGCTGACCCCGTCACTCCCTTTAGATATTCAAAGACCTCAATCATACTGTATCCCCCCCGTCTCTCCTCTCTTCTAGGGAGTACATGCTGAGCACCTCAAGTCTCTCCTCATAGGATCTTTCCCCCAGACACTGTATCATCCTGGTTATTGTCCTCTGGACCCTTTCCAGAAGGGGAATACCCTTTTTCAAGTATGGGTGCCAAAATTGCATGCAGTACTCCAGGTGTTGTCTGATCAGGCAGTTATACAGAGGAAGAAGTACCTTACCTCTCCTCAAGGTTATCTCCCTGGAAATGCACCCAAGCATTCTATTTGTTTTAGTCTCAGCCCTCCTACACTGCTCAGTGTTATTCATTCTGACATACATGATCATCCCAAGATCCTTCCCCCCAAAACCTGCAGTTTCTCCCCAGCCAAAAAGTACTCATGATCAGGGTTCCTAAGTCCCAAGACACTGCATTTCTTAGCATTAAACCTCAGCTTCCAAGTGTGTGACCACCTCTCAAGAGTCTCCAGGCACCCCTGTAGGGTCCTTCTATCCTGCTGCCCATCCACCACCACCCCCAGCTTAGTCATCAGCGAAGAGGCTCATTTTACTTCTGATAACGTCCCTAATGTCCAAAATGTGAGCATTAAACAGGAGTGGGCCAAACATTGACCCCTGTGGGACCCTGCTAATGACCCTTCCAGGAGATGATACCTCTCCCTCAATCAACAGCCTTTGAAACCACCCAGTTAGCCAGCTCCCTATCCACCCCCACCATCTTTTTGAAAGTTCATCAGCCATATACAAGTGGGGGTGGATGAGATTAAAATCCAGGTCTTCAGGTCTCCAAGTCTCCTGGTTTGCAGTTCAGTATCTTTAACCACTAAGCTATACTGCCTTCACATATATGGCTTGCTTTTACAGTTGTATGTGATAATGGTGAAAGCCTAAAGGTGATCATCATTATTGTGAAGTCAGAGAGCTGAAAATTTATTTTGGCACTCTGACACACCAGTGCACAGCAAAAAAGTGACAGGGACTTAGTTTTGTTAATGTTTTATGTGTAGGGCAGTGCCACTGCACCCCCTCATGGGGGGCTTAGTCCCCTGTGCCCCCTACTTAAGGATACTCAACTCCAGGGGTGTGCATGTCAGGGGGGTGAAAAACATTTTTAAAAAAAGGTTCAGACCTAGCACAACAAAAACACATCAGTGCCCTTCCAACCAATCCCACTAACCCACCCACTATGCCTCAGGGTCGGCTTAGCGACTGACTGGGGAACTACCCCTAACATCTCCTCCCGCCCCTCACTGTGCATGCTCATTCGCTTGTGGCATGCATACGTATAGCAACATCCCATCATTACATTCACTGACCCCCCATCCGGCCACCCTACCCTACCGTAGCCCCAATGACATGTACCAGGGATTGAGTCACCGTTATTGTAGGTGGCCAATCGCCAGCGCCCATGTCACACTTTACCACTTTTGCTTCAGAACAAATCTGCCTACATCTGCTCACATGCGGCATGCTTATAATCACTTTTATACTTTTTAGTTTTCTTGTCCCCCCCATCTCAGCTGCACAGCTGAACTGTAGCACAAACACCAATGGAAACACATGTTGTCCTTCCCATCCCCAATACACACATTTACTCACAACATTACTTAATTACTTCTGTCTGGTCTGTACTCCTACTATTTTCTTTCCATAGTTTTAAATGCTTCCACACAAACAGACTTTAAGGGGCAAACACAAAAGCAGCAATAACTCTACACCCACCCATATGCTCAGTCTCCCCCCCAACACACACACTGAAGTGGGTGTGGCCATGCTGCTATAGACAATACACCAAGTATAGATACAAACTGAGAGTCTCTTACCTGAGTACTAGGAAGCCAGAGGTAGGAGTCTTTAAGAGATGATGTCCATGGGTCAGAGTGCTGGGGAATACCTCCTTGAAATGAATGGAGTTATTTTTTATTACTATTTTATACCTTATGATAGTGAGCTGGGGGATAATGAAGGCCACTGTTCTACTAACAAGGGCCTTGTTAGTCAAGTGGTGGCTTTCATTAATCTCCAACTCTACATCAATATTGTATAAAATAGTAGTAAAAAAATACCCCATTCATTTCAATGCTGCACACCCCTGCCATCTCCCTTGCCCCTATGTCATAATGTGCCTGAGCATGGGAATGTGGAGATCAGCTTCACTGTGGGGGCATAAGTTTTACTATAGTGGGGCTCCAATAGTCTGTGTACACCATTCTGCTCAACTGTCCCTGAATGCAAGGGACAGCCCTCATTTTACCCCTGAAAACTGCTCTGCTCCTCATACATCATTCATGGAAAACATGCTGCTCACATAGAGGATGTCCTGGAAATTTAGACTTTATGGTAGGGGAACCATTACTGATTTCAGCAGGGGGAGCCAACAACTAGTGGAGGCCAGGTGCTAATTAGTCCCAAGGTGGCACACTCTAGAATGTCTGAAATGTCTCTAAAAGGTAAAGCTTATTTTTGTGACTAAAATATGATATGCAAATCAGGAATAATTCAAATGGATAAGATTCATCTGTATATACCCTGGAGCAGTGCATCCGATTTGGGCTTAAGCCCAGTAAGTTACTAACATGTTTTTTTCCTGGCTGAAGTTCTGATCCCCTCCCAAAAAAGCCTTTTCCCAATTTCGCTCCCTGACTCCATTCTATTCAATACTCATCCCATATGGGTCGAGAAGCTGCCCAAAGGCACATAAATATGAAAAACACATCAATATTTCAGTCCTTCCTCCTTCCCCAATCCCCCTGTAAAAAAATGATTTACTTTTACTTACTTGGCCATCTGTCCAGAACCTGCAGTCTGCCCAGTGTGCCACCAGCCCAGTTTTCAGTCTGCTCCTCCTCCGTCCTTTTGCCGGAAGCTGGATGCTAAAACCGACCATTCCAGTTCCCCAACGTGGTCTGTGACCAAGTCACCTCACCAACCAAACCCACCCATCCTGTGTTGCTTGCTTCTTGCTTGACTGCTGCCATGGCTACTGCCACACTGCAATGGTCAAGGCCTATGAAGGCCACCAACACCACTGTCACTTCTGCTGCTAGGTCTAGATTGCTGCAGTGGGGGGACTGTGCTTTCCTTTTGTGAGGTGAGCCAAGTAGACTTTGTAGGTAGCCTAGTCTCAAGTTAGCTTCTACTGTAGCTCACCCTCTGCCCTTGCAGCCACCAGGAGAGATGCAGACTCTGTAAGAATAGACCAAGAAAAATATGCCACCATAACTCTGCTATTGAGAGTTCAGTACTCACTAATTCCTCTAAGATGTAGTGTGCAGCCTCTCTACTCTGTGGGGGGAAAGACAGTGTCACACTCACATGACTAATGTGCTCTTGCTTGGCTGGAGCTCCTCCACATCATGTGTGATGGAGCCACTGCTAATAGGTGAAGAGAGTGGACAACACAATATAGACACAGTTGAGTTAGGAATGCACCTGCAGCATGAGTGCACACAGGCTGGGGGACACTCATTGTGCAAAAGATTAAATCTAAATTTAATGCCATTATTACCGACAACATAAGAAAAATCTAGGCACAAATTTATGTGTGTGGGGGGCAACTGCACCCTTCTGCCCAATCTAAATGGCACCCCTGCTTTATGGTAGACATTCATTCTCAGGTGCAAATATCATTACAAGTAAATACAATGGTTTCCATTGTGTTCTGAGGTACTCTGTTTCCATGTTTCAGGAAGTGTCCTGATCATCATGAGAGTTAGTGTCTATCATTTTCCATCATTTGGAGTATCCATGTCCCTCATTTCAGTGACAAAATGTGAGGTATAGTGCATGCTTCCAAGACCCTACTCAGCAAAAAAAGTGCTGAGCATTGTGACCGGGAGCTCCTGCCACTCTTGAGGACTGACCTTTTCTTAAATCTGTTGCAACAGTTCTATTTCTAAGCCTCATCTATCCTTTACTGTTTCTAGTCCATACGGTTGGCCACCTATGGGCACCCCCCTCCCTTTTCTTGACTATGCTATAGTGTCCTCTGTAATTTTCATTTTGTCCTCTCAGGTCCTCGTACAGGCAGGTTATTGTGGTGACCTCCAAGTGTATGTAAAACAGGTTGTGTTTATTGTTGTTGGATTTAGTATGTAATAGCACTATGTTATAAAATACCTTAATGTATATACCTTATGTTTATGAAACCTGTAAATGTTTAAAATACCATGGCACTTGGTGTTTTGATAATGGTAAAAAGTACTAGGTGACTATTATGGAAATTAAGCTAGTTGTGCTATTTAAAATGCATGTAAATTGTAAACTTAACAAGCCAGAAATGACATGGTGATTTGCATATATCCCATGATGCATTGCAATATGGAAGTATGTATGATGATGTATTTCTTTGAAACTTGATTTGCTGCCAATGCCCTTTGGGGTAGACCTTCTTTCAGTGATTCTGCATTGAGATTATTTGTTTATAGCTTGTTTTGTTTTTCTTCTTTGTGGGCCCCCACTATGTAAGCAAATGAGGGCTTGCATAGGGGTTATGGGTGCATCTTAGCTAGTGGATTGGATCAGAAATTAGTGTCAGTAGGTGCTGGCTAAGTGCAGAGAAAGGAAATTTATAGTCTGTTGCTGCAAACTGATATACTGAAGAAGAAATATGCCATTGCAAAAGGTTGTTTATTGCATTTTGAATAAACATTACATGGAGATTGTGTGTTGAACCTGAAGTTTGGTGTCTGGTCCATCTGTTATCTCACAACCCCTCCACAAGCATGGCCATAGTGTATGTGCTCCATATAGAATGACAAAGGGAAAGTAAGTGAGCCAAAAAAGTCTTGGAGAAACACATTGTTAGCACTATATATACATAAGGGGATTTGCATGGCTCAAAACAAAAAGGTCCCTCTTTGCACACCTGTAATGGGGGATGTTGGCTGACTATATTTAGGCATTTGATACAGTAAGCAAACAATACTTTACAAATAATGGCAATTAAATGACAATAATCAAAAGTAATTAAACAACTTGCAAAAGGATCATAATTAATGCTTTTACCTAATTTTAATGGACATTAATGAAAACATATATTTTAATGGCTCTAATTGCTAACAGTAGTATGAGAAATAGAAACTGATGTTTTTTTAGATGAGATTTGCACCAGCTTATTTGCTGCACATATGGCAAGCATGGTACATGTGAACCTGAAGTGATTTTTAAATGATGTTCACACCAGCGTAACTGCTGTACTCATGTCAAGTGTGCAACAAGTGAACCTGATGTAATTTTTAGAAGATGTTTGCACCAGCTTACCTGCTGCTTAAATATCAAGCTTACAGCATGAGAACCTGAAATGCTTTTTAGACCTGGTTCACTTAAGTTCACTTTATGTATGCAAACTGCATGCAAACATTGCACAATTAAGCATGTGCCATGCATTCTGCATATACATAGCATTCTTATATTTCTGTAAGGGAATTCTTTTGCACTTTAATGCCCCTTCTCTTCACAGGACAATCGCTAGGAACTTCCCTGTTCTGCAAACCGACCCTTATACTAAAGCTTCCTTTACAGAGCCACCAATTGCCTCTTAATGCAGACCACCCAACCTGTGGATTCACCTGGTATGAAGCAGCCTACCTACTTCTAACAATTCTTCCCTACCAGGTACTAAAGCTTGCAATGTAACTCGCTATTGTAAATGTTTTTCCAGTGTCACTAAAATTTAAGGTCCCACTGGTGTTTTTCACATCACCCAGGAGTTTTTCTAGTAATGTGATATATTGTATTCTTTGCAGAACGTGTTCAGCTATCTACACTAGAGAAACTGGAAGACACCTGCCTGACCAATTCAGGGAACATTCCAGGACAGTCAGGAATGGGGAAACTGCTAATCCCATTGTATTTAATTTTGCTTCCAGTGACCACAGTGTCGGTGATCTTTCTGTTTGTGTCCTTTAGCAGGATTGCCAGGATACTGACCAAAGAAAAATCACAGAAACCAAGCTGCTCATCTTCCTAGGCTCCCAGCAGCCCTCTGGTTTCAGTAATATACTTATCTTCTACTACAGTACAAGTCACATTAAACTGTTCCTTCAACTCACTGGTGTAACATTGTTCAATGAGTTTCCTAATCTGTGCAGTGTTTAATTCAATTAATTAGTAAAAGGTTAGTATTGGTTTGCATCTAGCTGTTATGTACTGTACGCTTTATTTTCAGCTGAGTGCTTATGAGTTTCATTCCAGAAAACAGACTAAACAACTCTTAATGAATGCTGTGATATTTATAAACACTGCTCTTAAGGAATGCTGTGATATTTATAAACAATGCCATGAAAATGCAGCTACTGCCATTTCACTAAACAGTTACAAGTGAGTTAAATAGGTTTGAAGGATGGTTGGAAAATAGTTGAAAGTTTCAACAGTTTGAGTTGCCCCTGCAGTAGCATCACAAAAAAAAAAATGCTACATCAGTGAGTTGATGGAACAGTTTAATGTGACTTGTACTGTAGTATCTTTTGCCCACCTTATGGTTTACCATTGTAGTCTATCCTTTTTACCCCATCATATCTTTGCTTGCATGTGTGTTTGGTATATTTGTATGTGGGGCATGCGTGCATACACTTCCATCCAGTGTGTGTGTTGGGGGGGTATGCTCACAGTAGCTTTCCAGCTATGTGTACACATCTATTTTCATTTTATACTGAAATGTCTGTCTCTGTCTCCTTTCTCCACATTTGTCACCTTTCAGCCTTCTTATTAGACACTGTTAAAGAGCTGGGGGGAGATATTTCAGTGCCAACCAGTTGTGAGTGCATAGAAGCAATATTCAACCAGTATGCCCAATCAGCACAGATTGTGCATCCTGTTTGAATATGGGACCCTGGATGCAAGGCACAGAGCAGGCAGATGCCGTGGTGGGCACAGCACATCCAGGGCCGGGGCTGAACACCACCTATAGGGAAATGCATGGTGCATACCTGGATGTGCTGTTCCCCCAAAGGCTATATTCAGCCACAGTATGATAATGAGCTCATTGGGCATGCATAGAAACATAGAATTTGACAGCAGATAAGAACTGCTTGGCCCACCCAGTCTGCCCATTTCCCTACCTACTGGATAAGCTGCAGATCCTAGTTAACCAGCAGCCTACTTCTTTCTACCCCAACCCCCCAGAACTGCTTTATGACTATCCCATGCATGCTTGAATTCCACCACTGATTTTGACTCCACAACCTCCTCCGGAAGGCTGTTCCATGCATCCACAACCCTCTCTGTGAAAAAATACTTCCTTAAATTACCTCTGAGCCGCCCCATCTTCAAATTGTGCCCTCTTGTTCTTGCACACCTCTTTTTTTGAAAGATGCTACCCTCTTGGACTTTGTTGATTCCCTTGAGGTACTTGAAAGTTTCTATCATGTCCCCCCTCTCCCTCCTTTCCTCAAGGCTATACATATTAAGCTCCTTAAGTCTCTCTTCATATGTCTTCTGGTGCAGACCCTGCACCATTTTAGTTGTCCTCCTCTGGACAGCTTCCATCCTGTCTATGTCTTTGTGGAGATTGGGTCTCCAGAACAGCACACAGTACTCCAGATGGGGTCTCACCAGCTGTCTGTACAGAGGGATAATAACTTCCTGTTTTCTACTGGTGATGCCTCTCCCTATGCATCCCAGTATCCCCCCAGCCCTCCTTGCTGCCCTCTCACATTGCTTGCCTATCTTTAGGTCATCTGATATGACTACCCCCAGGTCCCGCTCCATTTTTGTTGTTGTTAGTATCTCACCCCCCATTGTGTACTCTTCCCCTGGGTTTTTGTTTCCCAGGTGCATTACCTTGCACTTCTTAGCATTGAATCTAAGCTGCCATACATTTGACCATTCCTCTAACCTTGCAAGTCCCTTCTCATCCTTTCCACCCCACCCTGTGCATCAACTCTGTTGCAGATCTTAGTGTCATCTGCAAGAGACATACTTTTCCTTCAGTCCTTCTGCAATGTAAGCTTATAAAGACATTGAAGAGAACGTCTAATACTGAACCTGCGGTACCCCACTAGTAACCCTCCTTTCTTCTGAGTGGACTCCATTTACTATTACTCTCTGTGTCCTATACTCCAGCCAATTCTTTACCCAGGCTGTCATCTTGGGACCCACTCCAAGGCTGGCTAACTGTATATTAATCTTTGTGTGGGACTGTGTCAAATGCCTTGCTAAAGTCTAGGTAGGCCATGTCCACAGACCTCCCTGATCTACTTCTTGGTCACCCAGTCAAAGAAATCTATCAGATTCATCTGGCATGACCTTCCCGCTGTGAATCCATGCTGCCTAGGGTCCTGTGCCCCTCTGGCCTCTAGATACTTGACAATTCTTTCCTTTAGAAGTGATTCCATCATTTTCCGTATCACTGAGGTTAAACTAACAGGTCTATAGTTTCCTGCTTCTGCCTCACTCCCACTTCAAGGAGGCCCCATGCATGCCCGTTATAGGTTCATTATCATAGCTGCACCTGGTGGACAGCGCTGCTGGGCCTCTCCCCACCCTGCCCCAAACAAAAGTAACAGGACCAATCCCCCAGTCAGCCCTGGTAGTCCCTTTGTGCCCCCCATGTCCCCAACCCCCAAACAATGCACTGTGCATGTTGGAACCCAGTTTCCATAGTGTAGTGGCCCCCCCAACCTGGCCCCAATCCTGTCTGTATATGCAAGAACCCCCACCTGGCCCTGAAACCCGATCACCCAGTGTCACAGTTCCTGGTGGCATAGTGGCACCCCCAACCCATTCCCCGAATCCCAATTGCTCCATGTAGTACAATCATGGAAAACCCTGGTGGTTTAGTGGAGCCACCCTCCCCAACCTCTGGACCCTGAACAACTGACCCGTCGCCCTCACCCCTGGTAGTATAGTGGACCCCCCAACCCAGGTAACCAGCATCCTGCACCCAACCCCTCCTGGTGATGGGCATAGCCCTCTGTACCCATCCATGGCCAGCCACTGACTGAACAGCACAGGAGCACGTACCATAAATAGTATTCTCCCACTGATTAATTGGTGGGAGCGTGCTATTTATAGTATGCGCTCCCATGCTAATCAGTCAGCAGCTGGTCATGGACAGGTGTGGAGGGCTATGGCAGTCACTGGAGAGGGCCAGGTGGTAGGTACTGTTTACCTGGGTGGTGGACCACTAGACTGCCAGGGGTCTGGGTCGTGGGTCAGTTGTTCAAGGGGAAAGCGGCTCCACTAGACCACCAGAGTTTTCCATTATTGTACTACATGGAGCAGTCGGGATTTGGGGAATGAATGGGGGGGCACCACTATACTGCCAGGGTATAATATTATGGTATGGCAACAGAGCTATCTTGTTGGGTTGGGGCAGGCGAGGTCAGGGTGTCTGGTCCCGACTGGGTGGGGGGTTGGGGGGCCACTATGTATTATAACAGCCTGTAACGGGCATTGTTATTGCAATTGGGGATATGTACTGGGTGGGGGTTACATCTGCATAGCGGTAATGGGATTGTGGGTTATTTCTATTGCGCTCAGGGATTGGGCATGTGGGGCGGCCCCTGCACTGTAGTAATGGGTCAGGGATGCATGTTTTGCATATGGGAAGTGGGGAAAGGGTGGTTTGCTTGCACAACTGACTGGGAGCGGGGCTGGGAGGTGGGTCCTTATAGTATGGAGAAGGGTTAGGGTGGGCACTCTTGTACGCACGGAAAAGTGGCAGGCGATGCCACTAAATTGTCAGGGCTGGCAGGCTGCAGTGCACCTATGCGTACTTCCATGGCCCACCTGTGGGTAGCCGGACAACTTAGGCCAGCTTTTTGCAGCATATCTTTGGGCTACATATCTCTGAAGAGTGAGGGGAACATTCCCTCTGAATATGCTGCTGCATGGCTTAGTCATGGGAATGCCCCCTCCACTCATGTCACATACATTTCTGTTGCACGCTGGACCATTCCCTTGTGGCCAGAGCATCCCATCACTCTGAATATCATGCTGCTGCACATTGTTGGGGTTGCCCAGTGCATCAGCTAGTGCCGCCAGGTTGAGCCTCGCAACTCATTTGAATATGGGGCTTTAGTGTATTAGAAAATTCTGGCAACAATGTTACTGTGTTTCCAATATCTTTACCAGCCCTTCAAATAAAGAAGGGATTTTTTTTTCCAAAATAAAACCAATTTATTTAATTCTTCCTTTTTTATAAATGTGCACTCCCTTCTGGTGATGGTTACCATCAACCACACGCAAACTAGAAGTTACACACCAGGGGGAAGCAAAGCTACTCTCTGCTGGTTGATGTTGTTTGCAGTCCTCTTCCTCCATCAAAAAAGTCTCCATTGCAGTTTACCATACTGTCATCTTTGTTTATTTATTCTAAAATAAATTCTGTCCTAACTTATTTATGCTTGTAAATATGTACATTTGGGGTACATTTCAATTGTTTCCTGTATCTGTTTAACCCTGCAGAGTTTTTCCATTTATTTCCCTAAACCCTTAAAAGTCAAATGTTTTGTTCAGCTGTAATAGATTAATTTGAGAAGGTAACAGACACTTCAATAGTTTACCTTGTGATGAAAAAAGGAAGCAAAATGGATTTTGTTTGTGTCACAGAAATGGGACCATTTCTATTACACAAGTCTCAGACAGCAACTCAGAGTAGAGAAGAAGAGATGCAAGGGGTGGCCAGGAAATAAGATCATGATCACAAACCAAGACATCAATATAAATTACTTTTTTGAAAGAAAAGACTCCTGCATCAGTTTACCCCTCCTGGTCCTGTACTGACATGTGGGATATGATCTGACAGGCAAACAGCAACTGAAGCAATCAGTGATAGCAGTGTAAATTAGCCTGCTGACCACAGATAAGTATGATTTTTATTCCTGAATCCAAGGGCATTGAAGGTGTCAGTGTGAAGAAGAGGATCCCTGTCTCTACACAGTACTACAGTATAAAGTGGCAAAATAATATAAAGGGGGTTGCCCTATTTATAGAGAACCATGACTGGGACGTAAACATACCAGGATACACTAATCTACAGGAGGGACAGGGAGGGTAAAAGAGGAGGAGGAGTAGCTCTCTACATAAGGGAAGGAATCAAAGCAACAGAACAAAGGTGTAAACAGGGAGGAGAAGAAGCACCGTGGGTCAATGTGGAGGCAGGCAATGGCACCGCAATCCGCACAGGAGTCGTATACAGACCCCCTCTCAGGGGGAGGAAATGGACAAGGAAATGATAGAAAGTATACTTAGAATGGCAGGTAAAGGGGAGATATTGCTGATGGGTGATCTGAATATGCCAGATGTTAACTGGAGTTCAGTTGCAGCAGCCACTTCTAAGAGTGGGGTTATTCTAGATGCCTTACAGGGGGCATGCCTTAGACAACTAGTATTGGAACTCACTCAAGAGGGAGCAATCTTAGACCTGGTCCTCTCAAATGGAGATGGAGAGCGATCACAGATGTAGAAGTGGGTAGCCATCTGGGAACTAGCGACCACTGAACAGTATGGTTCACAATAAACACAGCAATAGAGTCAGAAGCCATACAAAGGCAAAAGTACTGGACTTCAGGAGGCTGACTTTGCCAAAATGGGTGAGTGCCTAAGGAATGCACTAGCAAATGGGCAGGAAGGAGGGGTGGAAGAACAATGGGGAATAATAAAAACTGCCATCACAGAAGTAACAAGCCTTTGTGTGAAGCAAATAAACAAAACAAAATGATGTAAGAAACCACTATGGTTCTCAAAGGAGGTGGCAGTGAAGGTTCAAGAGAAAAAGAAAGCATTCAGAAAGTACAAGGAATCACAGAAGGAGCAGGACAGAGAATTGTATCAGTTAAAGCAAAATGAAGCTGGGAAGGCAGTCAGAACAGCAAAGGCCCGAACTGAGGAAAAGATAGCCAACTCAGTTAAGAAGGGGGATAAAACCTTTTTAGGTACATCAGGGAGTGAAGGAAGAATAAGGGAGGGATAATGAGGCTTAATAAAGGGGAGAGGGGTGGGCAGAGGGTGGCTGTGAAAAGGCAGAGATAACTAAACAAACATTTTTGCTCAGTATTTACAAATGAAGAGGGGGAGGTACCTAAAACAAACAACAGAAACACTCTGGATACAGAAGTTGATACCAGCCCATTTACAGGAGAAAGGGTTCTGAAGGAACTCTTAAAACTGAAGGTGGACAAAGCAATGGGGCCTGATGGGATTCATCCCAGAATTCTAAAAAAGCTAAGGGTAGAACTAGTGACACCACTGACTACCCTCTTTAACAAATCATGGAAGGATGGGGTGGTACCTGAGGACTGGAGGAGGGCAGATGTGATTCCCCTTCACAAAACTGGGAGCAGGGCAGAAGCAGGAAACTAAAGACCTGTTAGTTTAACCTCAGTGATAGGGAAAATGATGGAATCACTTCTGAAGAAAAGAATTGTCTAGTACCTAGAGGCCAGAGGGGCACAGGACCCAATGCAGCATGGGTTCACAGCAGGAAGGTCATACCAGACGAATCTAATAGATTTCATTGGATGACCAACGTAGTAGATCAGGGAGGAGCTGTGGACATGACCTATCTAGACTTTAGCAAGGCATTTGACTCAGTCCCACACAAAAGATTAATGTACAAGTTGGCCAGCCTGGGAGTGGGTCCCAAAATGACAGCCTGGGTAAAGAATTGGCTGGAGAATAGGACAGAGAGGGTAATAGTAAATGGAGTCCACTCTGAAGAAAGGGGTGTTACTAGTGGGGTGCCACAGGGTTCAGTATTAGGACTGGTCCTCTTCAATGTCTTTATAAGCAACATTGTAGAGGGACTGGAAGGAAAAGTATGTCTCTCTGCAAATGACACAAAGATCTGCAACAGAGCTGATGCACAAGGTAGGATGGAAAGGATAAGAAGGGACTTGGCAAGGTTAGAGGAATGGTCAAATGTATGGCAGCTTAGATTTAATGCTAAGAAGTGCAAGGTAATGCACCTGGGAAACAAAAACCCAGGGGAAGAGTACACAATGGGGGGTGAGATACTAACAACAACAAAAATGGAAAGGGACCTGGGGGTAGTCATATCAGATGACTTAAAGGTGGGCAAGCAATGTGAGAGGGCAGTAAGGAGGGCTGGGGGGATACTGGGATGCATAGGGAGAGGCATCACCAGTAGAAAACAGGAAGTTGTTATCCCTCTGTACAGACAACTGGTGAGACCCCATCTGGAGTACTGTGTGCAGTTCTGGAGACCCAATCTCCACAAGGACATAGACAAGATGGAAGCTGTCCAGAGGAGGGCAACTAAAATGGTGCAGGGTCTGCACCAGAAGACATATGAAGAGAGACTAAAGGAGCTTAATATGTATAGCCTCGAGGAAAGGAGGAGGGGGACATGATAGAAACTTTCAAGTACCTCAAGGGAATCAACAAAGTCCAAGAGGGTAGCATCTTTCACAAAAAGAGGTGTGCAAGAACAAGGGGGAAGAATCTGAAGATAGATGGGGGGCGGCTCAGAGGTAATGTAAGGAAGTATTTTTTCACAGAGAGGGTTGTGGATGCATGGAACAACTTTCCGGAGGAGGTTGTGGAGTCAAAAACAGTGGTGGAATTCAAGCATGCATGGGACAGTCATAAGGCAATTCTAGGGGTTGGGGGTAGAAAGAAGTAGGCTGCTGGTTAACTAGGATCTGCAGCTTATCCATTAGGTAGGGAAATGGGCAGACTGGGTGGGCCAAGCAGTCCTTATCTGCCATCAAATTCTATGTTTCTATGTTTCTATTGTCACTGGCTCCTGGGATTAGCCTGGCTCTTAGAGTAAAGGAAGGGAAGGATAGGAGGAGGGGTGGTATGCCAGGACTAGAGAGTGGATTGGGCAGACAAAAGGTGGGGAAGGGTGTGTGGATTTGATAGGGGAGGGCCGATGAGGTTACAGGTGCAGTGTCACCAAGGAGGAGGGGCTAGCAGGTGAGCTGGCAGTTTGCCATTAGAGGACAGAAAGGAAGGGGGCAAATAGGGGTAGATAAGGGGCTGCGGAGAGAGGGATCTCCCTCTTTTCTGCAGCAGCTCTTTCAGGAAATTCAACCCACCCACCCAAAGAAGAGGAGGAAGGGGAATAACAAGTAAAGGGAAGAGCATGGGGATTGAAATAAGATGAGCTGCCTGGCGAGGGTAACAAGGACTCGCAAAAAAGGGGGTTGCTAGGTGAGAGCAACAGGTAATGCGAAGCGGGGAGAGAAGGTAGCCTGGCCAAAGGATTTGGCAGGGAGGCTCAGGAAAAAAATGGGGACCCAGCTGGAATGAGGTACAGCTAGGCAGTCCATGGGGCAGTCACCCAAGGGGGGCAGGGCTGGGGAGCAGATGGAACACCTGAACCCAGACAGAAGATGCAAGATTAAAAGGCACCAGGTCGTGCACCCGGGCCAATAAAAAACTGTGAAATAACAGTATGTAAAACGGGGACTAACTTGGGGTTTGTGTGATAAAATGGAAATGCACATGAGTTGTGGTGATTGTGTTAATTATAATGTCAAATGATTTAATGTAAATAAAGTGTAGTTCAGATTTACCCAATAAAAAAGCCAGTGTTAAACCAAAAGAATATGGTGTGAGTGTGGGCTGATGTCTGGGGGTCCATGTGATAATGCTTAATGTTCTCTCACATTTATTGTAATGCTGTTACATTTCTTTTAAGACAAGCAGCATAACACACACTGCAAAGGTACAGATTGAAGAAGCCATGCTTTGCATTACATGGTGTGAATGGAATGTGCCGAACTGAGTGCACTTGATGTAGAACGTTTCTTCACAATAGTTCCCATGCTTGCACTTTTTTTGATGTGTATTCTTTTTAAACTGTCAGTGTTTGTTTTTTTTTTAACTTTTGCACACTATCAAGCAATGTAATTATTTTACATAGTGCAGCACCTTCTGTTCACACCACGTAATGCAAAGCATGGTTTTTGTGATCTGTGCCTTTGCAGTGTGTGCTGTTCCACTTGTCTTTAAAGAAAATATAACAATAACTAAAATGAACTGTAATAAAGTACATTAGAATCAAATGCAATGCATATTTTAAGGCACAGTGTGTAATTGTAATTTGACCTGGTCAAACAAGTGTAATTCCTTCCCTTCACTGGTTTTGCCTGATTAAAGTGACAGTGATGGAAAGCTTCCCCCACTGTCTCACATCGATAACTTTAACAACTGTGCGTGAGCTGCCCACCCTGAAGCTGCTTCTAGCAAGAGGACAATCTCGGTGCTAGTGTCTTAACATTGCAATCACAATAATAATGAGTTTATTTATTTATTTAGATTTTGATGACCGGGTAAACCCACTGAGACCACTGGTCCATTTTTCAAGGGTGACCTGGGGTTAAGTTACATACACCAATATTACATACATCAGATAGTAGTACAGGGAGTAGAGGTGAGACAGCATCAACTGGAGAGACCGTAATTACAGGTAGGCAAATCTGGAAGAACAATTGTAACAATATAGAGTTAGTAGAGATCATAGTTCAGCCATTTGACAACAGGGCATGAGAGAAACATTTGGTCTGGTAGGAGAAAGGGGGACTAGCGAGTGCAGCCACATAGGCTAAGTTCCAGCAACTAGACCTTAAGACTGGCCTTTAATCCTTGAAGAGAGGGCCTCTCGACCAGACTAGCCGGGAGCATGTTCCAGAGGTATGGGGCAACGTAAGAGAAAGAGCGCTTACCCGAGTTGGTGTGTATTCGGGGGATGGTTAGGGGCCAGTTGGACAAAGACCTAATTTCTCTGCTTTGTACTCTGGGGTTTAGCAGCCCACAGAGGTGAGGAGGGTTGGTGGTGGTGAGTTTGTAAGTCAGGCAGAAGGTGGAGTAGGCCAGTTTATGGTGTAAGGTCAGCCAGTAGAGGTCTGCAAGGACCTCACAGTGATGTTTCCTAGGAGGAGAGTTTGTGGCAAAGTGTGCAACTCTGTGGTAAAGTACTGTTAATTTTTTGAGTTCCCCTTCTCGTAGGAACTGCAGGTGGGGGGGGGGCCTACAGAAGAGGTAGGGGAAGAGTGTGCAGTTTGAGATTGCACACCGAGCCCCGTCAGTGAGGAAGTTTCCCAGTCGGTAGAGAAGTCCGAGTCTCTGGTGGATGCACTTGGTAAGTGAGTCAATTAGTTTACCTTTACAAATCATTAAATAATTATACCAATACAGTACTCTAGAGGGCAAAATACCATAAAACGTACAAATACGTTAGCTCTTTAATTATTCCCTGCTTGAGGACACCTCAGCTCATTCAATTCTACCATACCTTTTTATAACTATCATCACCTTTCTGTTTTCCAGTTTCTATTCTTACTTTGCCTATAATCACATTTTCTACTAGCTTTCCCCACCCATTTTCTTTCCTCATATATATATATATATTGCCAGTATAGTTAGGGTTGCCCGACCATGTCTATCTTAAGCCCAAATTTTAATAGCTTTGCCACTGTACAATGGATTTGCCTGACATTTTGCATGCAAGGTGTTGTGTCATAGATCTCTGGATCTGTCAAGTTGTGTTGCGGTCGGATGAGCAGTTGTGGAGCTCAGAGAGCCAAAAAAAAATGTTAAAATGGGTTTTTTGCTTGTTTGTTTGCTTGGGACTACAGCCCACACAATTTGTCTGTCTTGTCTGAAATCTTCAGGGAAGATGCAGTCTGCGTCACTAAAGTGCCTTTTGAAGATTTGGTGAAACAATATTAAACCGCTCAAAAGTTATTCTATTTTTAAGTTTAAACATTGGTCAATGGGGAAAAAATATATGTGCCTCTAGAAACTGCCACAAAACACTTTTTACAGTCATAAATCCACCATTTACTGTTGTGCTGCCACCATCTTGTTTCAGTTATGGTGAAAAAAAATGTATTTAGTTCAAATTGTACTACTCCTAGGTAAACACTGACAGTTGTGTTTACCTAAATGGGGCCTGAGGAACACAATGGTGCCATCATTTTTTTTTCTAGGACTCCAAGAAATTCTTTTTCTAAAGTCAGGTCTCCCATAATGTTTCAAATCATGACAGTACATTTGTGACACTTTCACAAATCACGACACTTTTGCATCTGTACTGTCACAATTTGCGACACTACTATGCCAAAAAATAAAATTTCTTTGCCACACCACTGCACCTAAATGGTTGGGGCTTTTTGACTGAAACTTGCAGTGTGGCAAGCCCTGATCCCACAGACGTGCCTTTGGAGGCCTTGGTAAAACAATTTTAAAGAGTTACAAAGTTACAGTGCTCTGAAGTTGAGAAATTTCCCTTAGGATAACACTGCTGTGCCTGCAGTGCCTTTCAACGCCCATATCTAGAAAACAGTAAGAGATATGGATATTTCGTTCTCTGCAGCTTAGCGTGTGAGGATATTTCTAAGTAATGATTACTACTGCAGTGGAATGTTTTTTATAGTTGCTACGGTTACTAAGATATTGCCAAATTAGTGTTACAAGGGTTCCTTTGCAGCACTATATGGCTGTTGTATGGCTCCGTACTTATTTATAAGGGGGAACGCAGGGCCCACAGAGCCCACACTCCCACATATGCATACCATTATACAAAAAATAGGTAGCAAGAGGGGAGTGCAGGGTTTGGAGGGTCCACGCTCTCTCAACCACATATCAGTTAATAGTTACATTATACTTTCTCAAAAAGAAGAGAAATTCATTGCAAAAAATGTTGTTAATGCATCAGTTAGGGTTGATATCACAGCAACAAATGTATGGAAATGTGATGTTAGGGTTACTCCCTACCACCCCATCTCAATTACCCCACCCTCCTCTCACCAACAGATGTTGGGGTGTGCCATGGGGTCATCAGACCTATCACCCCATTCTCCTATGCTGTAGCATGTCAGCTTGTTTACACATGGAATGGGGTGAGAGTTTGGCCTGATGTCCCCATGACACACCCTGATGTCTGTTGGTGAGTGGAGGGTGGGGGTGGAGGTGGGGTGGTAGAGAGGTAACCTTAACATCGCATTTCCATACTTTTGTTGTGGTGCTATCAACTCTAACTGATGCATTAACAAAGTTTTTTGCAGTGAATATATACAGTGGCATCCCCCAGAATGAAACCCAATTCTGCAGCATTTTGTAGCACTCTGCAGAATGCTGAAGCAGACCAACTGAATAAAGCAATGTAATTTCAATGGCATTTAGTCCCTTTTGTCATTCAGGAAAATGTGACAGTGCCAGAATGAACCAAATCCCACAGTTTCCTGCATGACAAAAGGGATTACTTGCCATTGGAATTACATTGCTTTATTCAGTAGGGCTATTTCAGCATATTGCAGAGTGCTTTAAAAGTGGATTTCATCCTGGGAGACACCACTGTGTGTGTGTGTGTATATACTGTGTATATATACATATATATATACACACACACATATATATGTATATCTTCTTTGCAAAAACTTTGTTAATGCATCAGTTAGGGTTGTTTCCACACTGACAAAAGTGTGTAAATTTCACATTAGGGCTACCACCCCACACTCCACCCCCACCCTTCACACATCACCAGGCATTGGGGTGTGCGCTGGAGTGGTCAGCCTAACTTTCACCCAATTCTATGTGTAAAAAAGCTATGGTGGTGCAGTATAGGGGAATGGGGTGAGAGTTAGGCATGACCACCAACACACACCCGATGCCTGGTGGTGGTGTGGAGGTGGGGTGGGGTGGGGTGAGGGTTGTAATCTAAGGTGGAATTTCCACACTTTTTTGGTGGAAACAACCTAACTGATGCATTAATGAAGTTTCAACAATTTTCTTTTTAAAATTGTAATGTAAATAGTATGGCTTGGTGGGAGCACGGGGCCCTCCACTGAGCCGCCTATGTGTGCATAATGGTATGCATGTGTGGGAGCACCAGCCTTCTGTACCCTATGCTGCCACTTACTGTTAAGTATGGTGCCATACAGCAATCTTATAAGGCAAGGAGCTCTTGTAACAGTAATTTGCTCATATCTCATGAGCCATAGGCTGTAGAAATAAAATGCAAGTGTCGCTGTAATTGTGAGAGTAAGTAGTTGTCACAACAATATATATTGACGGAACCCGTAGTGCACATGGTTTCCTAGTTATGGGCACCAAAAAGCACTGTGACTGCTAACTGTGATGGCATAATAACCTGCCACGCACATGAAAATGTCCATTTAGAACAGTAATTCGCAAATATCTCAGGAATCCTACATGGTAGGAAAAAAAATCAAATTTCAGGGGTTTCATCATGGGTGTCTAAACTAGTTCTGTGCATAGCCCCCCCCCCCCATGGGGAGGACTAAGACTTTTTTTGAGAAAAGTCGATATCGCACACTGTTTTCGAGATAAAGGCCCAAAAATGTGACACCGGCACCACAATGTTATCCTATGGGAAAATTTATGAACTTTGCAATGATGTAACTATGGCCCTGCTGAATGTTTTCATAACAAACCACCAAAAGGCACACCTGTGTGACTAGGCCTTTCCACCCTAAAGCATTCAGGGCAATACCGCAATCCACGTTGCCACAATGAGGGGAGAAAGAAAAACCAGTGCCACAATGTTATCCTATGGGGAAATTTTCAAACTTCACAATTCTGTATCTATGGCCATGTTCAATGATTCCATACCAAACCACCAAAAGGCACACCTGTAGGTATAGGGCTTGGCACCCTGAAAAGCTCAGACCATCAGCACAATCCACATTGCCACAATGAAGTGACAAAGAAAACAATTCCCACAATGTTATCTTATGGGAAAATTCAGAACTTCAAAATGCTGTAACTGTGTGCCTGTTGAACATTTTCGAACCAAACTACTGAAAGGCACATCTCTGGCACTAGGGCTTGCCACACAGAAAATTTCAGGCCAATATCACAATGCAGCTTACCACAATCAAGTGACAAAGAAAACAGCATGTAAGAAAATGTGGTCGTGCAGTGTTATCATGATCATTCACAATATGATTGTGACACTCCTATCTTTATAATGAGAATAAAATCGTGACCATAAAAAATAGTGTCGAGGTTATATTTTTTATGGTCGTGCATATTAGTGTATAGTGCCATGTTAATATATTATAGTGGCACAATCAAAAAACAGCAAAATGGTGAAAAAAATGTGGAAGCCATATTTCCAGACAAGTTGCTGACCAAATAATGCCAGATTCATGTTCCTCAGGGTCCAATTAGGCAAACCCAATGTGTGGTGTGTTCAAAAGTGCATTAGTTTTTTTAGTTATATGTTTTTTTTCCTCTCTCTCTCTCTAAAAGAAAACAAGATAGCTGCAGCACAAAACAATTTTTGGCAAGCTTGACAAAAAAATATGATCGCTGCAGTTTTTGAGCTGTACATATAAATTTCCCATAGAATCTAAAGGGGCACTAAAATGCTATAACTTTTGAATGGAACTAGATTTTTTCAGTAAATGTTCAAAAGTCACCACTGCTAGCCAGGTCACATGCAGCGTACCCAATTTTAACCCACTCAACTGCATTCTTCAGTCCAATATGTGTGTCTAAAGAAAACAGAATGTTGGGAATTTATTACTTTTTGAGCATTCTACGATTCCACAACCATACATCCGATCATCACGAAGATTTGCAGCTCCGGAAATCTGTGCTAAATCCTTTTCATAATATTTTTCATAATACAATTCACGATAAATCAACTAAGAAATTTGTATACCAAAGAAAATAGGAAGGCTAGACAGGTTTATTGTAACAAACAATTATCTAAAGAAATGATGGGGAATCCAAGGGTATTTTGGAGTACAATAAATAAGTTACATAAGGGCCCAAATATGGGTTATCCCAATCAGGTTTTGATTAATGGAAACAAACTGGATTTAGGAAATGAAGTAGTAAATGAGTTTAATACATTCTTTACTAATATGGGTATGGATGCATTAAAATCTGGATGGAATAATATGAATCAAGTTTCACAAAGCAACATTAAGTTAGACAAATCAGGTAAAGAAAATGTACAATCTGATGAGCAAGTGGAATTTGAATTTACCCCTATAACAAGAAGGGAAGTTAGGGAATTATTATATATAATTAACATAAATAATGCCGAAGGCATGGATGGGATCCTTAATATTTTATTAAAGTTTGCAGCCCCCATTATAGATCAACCTTTCGCAAATTTATTCAATATGTCTCTTTTTTTCTGTGGAATTACCCTCAATTTGGAAAACAGCAAAGATTGTGCTAGTCTATAAGTCGGGATCTAGGATGCTCATGGGAAACTATAGACCAATTTCCCTGTTACCAACAATATCAAAAATGTTGGAAAAGATTGTAGTGAAACAACTACAGGTATTTTGAAAAGATAAAGATGTCCTTAATAAATATCAGTCGGGTTTTAGACCAGAACATGGAACTACCACAGCTCTACTGAAGGTTACAGGAGATATTGTGGAGGATCTGGACAGGGGGATGCCAGTGGGGGCCATTTTTGTTGATCTTTCAAAGGCCTTTGACACCTTGGACCATGGCATCCTCCTGTCCAGACTGAAAACCTGTGGTATATCTGAGTCAGTGGTGAATTGGTTTAGAAATTACTTGGATTCAAAACAGCAACAAGTAACCATCAAGGAGTGGTCTTCAGGTTTAAAAGTGATCGTCTCGGGTGTGCCATAGGGATCCATATTGGGTCCCATATTGTATAATCTTTACATGAATGATTTAAGGTTTACATAACAGGGGGTGCAACATCATCTTTATGCTGATGACACAATTATTTATTTGGCTGATTCACCAGTGATACTTATTCAGTTGGTATTACAGCAGGCTTTTGATTATTTGCAGGATTTTTTGTTCAGATCTAAATTAGTTCTAAACGAAAAAAAATCCCAGGTAATGGTATTCCATAGGGGGAATGAGGTAAATTTGAAACAAGATAGATTGTAAATTAAAACTTATACTGGGGGTATTTTGCAGCAAGTTGATATACATAGATATTTGGGGGTTTACTTAGATAAAAAACTTAAATGGGATCGTCATACTGAGAATATTTTGACTAAAGTAGGAAAGTGTCTAGGATCCCTGTATAGAATAAGAAACAGCATGTCTTTGGAAGTCAGAAAACTTGTAGTTGCTGTGGTAGTATTACCCATGCTAGAATATGGGAATTTGTTTTATATGGGTGCATCAAAAGAGCAGCTATACAAGCTTGATGTTATGTATAACAAACTGGCAGGATTCATATTAGGTGTGCCAAGGATGACACATAGACTAGAAATGTATAGGGACTTGGACTGGTATACTGTATCTCAAAGGAGAGGCCTACGTACAATTATATTCATATTAAAATGTTCATCTGGGAAAGTTCCAGGGTATATGGTAAAGAGTATTGAATTAAAGAATCCTATAAGGGGACTGAGTTCTGCAAATAGTTTGGAATGTATGGTATCAAAACTGAGAACGGTCTTGGGAAATAATCACTTTAGAAGTATTGGACTCCTTTTGTGGTATAACTTACCTAGGATGTTAAGACCCTTAAATTGAGAATTCCAGTTAAATTCAATAAAGGATTGGCTCATTGAGCATATAAATATTGAAGGGGATTTAGTTTAGAAAAAAGTATGGAAAATGAAATCCTGAAAATCTGCACTTTGTATCTATTTTGTATGTACTGATTGTATTGTCTGTTAAGTTAGTGTAAAGATGTATGTACTTGTAGTTGTCTGTTAATGTTATTATGTTTAATGTTAGAGTGATATGTTATATTTATTGTTTTGATATGATCAATGAATAATTGATTTGAAGAGTAATTGGTTTTGGTACTTTGGACCTCAATGTAAAGGAGCTTAGGCTAAGTGGAGTTATCCATATTCATTATTTTATGAATAAAAATTTTTACCTAACTACCTACCTTTTTACATTCTGAATTTCAGGCAAATCGGACAAATGGTTGCAAAGTTATTAAAGTGCAAGACCTGAGGTTTAGCATAGAAGTGGCTATGCTTCTTTCTCTTCTAGATAATTCCTGAAGGAGATCTAAGCTCAAAATGTCAATCCTAACTCTATTTTATGTTTTCAGCATGCATTTAACATTACCATTTTGTTTTTTTATCCCTGAGAGATGAGTTGCTGGTCAGGAGCAAAAACAATATGGAAAAAAGAGAGGCTGTGTATGTCAGCTCTCTAATCTCTTGCTAGTAGCTTGGCAGAAGACACCAGGAGAAAGGACTGCTGTATGACTGGACTTCTCTGCTGGGACTAAAGAAGTAGAACTCTTGTACTTGGAACTTTAATTTAGGGTAAAAAAAACTAACAAGCAAAACAAAAAAAAGTGTGTGTTTGTCTGAGTTAACTGAACTGAATGGTTATCTGAACAGTTATCTAGGTGTAAATCTCAGGTGATCGAAAGTACTTGATAGCTGTGAGGTTTAAATTACTTGTAGAAAGATCTAGTTAGTAGGGGGAGTGGCTTAGCTAGAAGGACGCTACATTTAAAGACCGCCTTAGAAAGATTTTGCTAGTAGCTTGGCAGAAGACACCAGGAGAAAGGACTGCTGTGTGACTGGACTTCTCTACTGCGACTATATTGCCCTCCTTCCCTCCTCCCCAAAGTTAGTTCTACTTTTATAGGCACAGAATTTGACTGACAACAGGAACTTCCTGTTTGGATGCAGGAAGTGAGTGATCACAGAGCCACCAAAGACCCACCATCCTAGAAGGGCAAGATTAGCTCTCCGGCCCCCTCTAGCTGCTAAAGGTCTGCCTCTGAGCAAGTAAGGGTTCTACTAAGAATTATATGATATTCTTGTCTCAGAACAGGACAATCAAGAGCTTAAAGGGCATACAGGCAGAAAGTAAGGAGAGAGAGAAAACAAAACAGAGGAAAGAGTAAGGATTGCAAACAGTTAAGGGGCCAGAAATAAGACATGATGGGAGTGGTGCAGTGCAGTGGCTGTGGAGCAGCAGTCTTCTGGGAGACGTTCTGGAGGATGCGGTGTTGTCCCACCTGCAGACACCTCTCTGGGCTGAGGGAGGAGGTTGCTCATCTCCAGGCTGAGTTGGCCAGGATTTGTGGGACCTCCTCTTCCATCCAGGGACCACCAGTGCAACTGCCATTGCCTCAGATGTTACCAAGAAAGAGGAGCAGTTGGACCACAGTGGGCTCAGGGAGGGTGAGGGTGGTGGAACAGAGGCGCATCCCTCCAGTTGTACCTCTCCACAATTCCTATGCCATTCTGGCAAAGTGTGGTTCCTATATGGAGGCACCTGCAGTGGAGACCAAGGAGGAGGATGGGAGAGACAGAGGACAGTGCAAGGGAAGGAAACAACTCTTGGTGGGGGACTCCATTGTTAGGAAGGTAGAACTGGGGAAGGAAGGGGAGAGGGAGGTAAGGTGTCTGCCTGGTGCCATGGCTTGGAGGGACAGGGAGCAAATCCTCAGGATTGCCGGAGCAGCTGCACAGGGGAGGGAGCTGAATGTCATTGTCCACCTAGGGACAAATGACCTGGCAAAGAAAGGGATTAGAGGAGTGCAGGAAAGTTAGTGGAATTGGGGAGGGGCCTTAGACAAGTAGCATGCACGGTAACTTCTCGGAGGTGCTGCCCACCTATGGTGTAGGAGAGGCTAGGGTGTTCTGCACCATGGGATTCAATCACTGGTTGAAAAACTGGTGTGGAGCTCAGGGATTTGGCTTCATTGGGGACTTGGGGTCCACCTGGAGTGATGCAAGCCTATACTGGCATGATGGGCTGCATCTGTCCAGGAGGGGAACCACGATCCTAGGTGATAAGTTTAAATGCTTCATTGACAAGCATTTAAACTAGCCAAGGGGGGAGGCACTGGAAAGGAGCAGGGAGATCCTAGCCCCCCCCCAAAAAATCATGGTAGTAAGTGCGGTAAACACTAACATAGAGGTGTTGATAGGAAGAAGGGTAGGGGTGAATGGAAAAGGTGACAAAGGCAAGAAGGACAGGGATGGAGCAAAAAGGAGTAAGGCCATCAGGAAATGGAGGGTAATGAGTACCAATGCCCATAGTCTGGGCAACAATCTCCCTGAGCTGGTGGCCTTGATGGAAGAGAGATGCCTGGATATCGTAGCAGTCACAGAAACATGGTACACAGAGAACCATAACTGGGATGTTAACATACCAGGGTACATAACCTACAGGAGAGATAGGCAGGGGAGAAGAGGGGGAGGAGTAGCTCTCTATGTAAAGGAAGGGGATAAAAGCAACTGAACAAAAGAGTAAACCAGGAGGAGAGAAGACACTGTGGGTCACCTTGGAGACTGGAAAGGGCACCTCAATCTGCACAGGGGTTCTGTACAGACCCCCATGTCAGGGGGAGGGAATGGACAAGGATATGATAGAAGGCATTCTTAGAATGGCAGAGAAAGGGGAGATACTGTTGATGGGAGACCTGAATATGCCAGATGTTAACTGGAGCACATTTGCTGCAGCCACATCTAAGAGCAGGGCCATTCTTGATGCCCTACAGGTGGCAGGCCTCAGACAGCTAGTTTCGGAACCCACTCATGAGGGAGCAATCTTAGACCTCATACTCTCAAGCAGGGGCAGTGAAAGGATCTCAGATCTAGAAGTGGGTTACCATCTGGGAACAAGTGACCATCAAACAGTGTGGTTCATGTTAAACTTAGCTACAGAGTCAAGCCATACAAAAGTGAGGGTACTGGACTTCAGGAGGGCTGACTTTGGCAAGATGGGAGAGTGCCTCAGAAAAGCACTAGCAAACAGGCTAGAAGGAGGTGCGAAGCAACAATGGGGAATCATCAAAACTGCCATCACAGAGGCAACAAGCCTTTGTGTGAAGCAAATAAACAAATCAAAATGAAAGAAAAAGCCACTATTGTTCTCAAAAGAGGTGGCTGTGAAAGTCAGGAAGAAAAAGATAGCATTCTGGAAGTATAAGGAAACACAATAGGAGCAGGACAGAAAGCTGCACCAGTTAAGGCAGAAGGAAGCAGGGAGGAAGTTAGAATAGCAAAGGCCCAAACTGAGGAAAAGATAGCCAACTCGGTTAAGAAGGGGGATAAAACCTTTTATAGGTACGTCAGCGAGCGTAGAAAGACAAAAGGAGGGACAGTGAGGCTGAATAAAATGAATGATGGGTGGGCAGATGGGGACAGTGAAAAAGCAGGGATACTGAATGAATATTTCTGTTCAGTATTCACAAAAGAGGAGGGGAAAGTGCCTAATCCAATTAACAGAAGCACTCTTGATAGAGGAGTCGATCCCAGTCCTTTCACAGAAGAAAGGGTTCTGCAAGAACTCGTAAAATTGAAGGTGGACAAAGCAATGGGGCCGGATGGAATTCACCTCAGAATTCTAAAAGAATTAAGGGGGAACTAGTGAAACCACTGGCTACTCTTTTTAATAAATCATGGGAGGGTGGTGTGGTACCCGAGGACTGGAGGAAGGCAGATGTGATTTTCCTTCACAAAAGTGGGACCAAGACAGAGGCAGGAAACTACAGACCTGTCAGTCTGACCTCTGTGGTAGGGAAAGTGATGGAGTCACTTCTGAAGGAAAGAATTGTTGAGTACCTAGAGGCCAGTGGGGCACAGGGCCCAAGGCAGCATGGGTTCACAGTGGGAAGGTCATGTCAGACGAATCTAACAGATTTCTTTGACTGGGTGACCAAAATAGTAGACCAGGGAGGGGCTGTGGACATGGCCTACCTAGACTTTAGCAAGGCATTTGACACAGTCCCACACAAAAGATTAATAGTCAAATTACCCAGCCTGGGAGTGGGTCCCAGGGTGGTAGCCTGGGTAAAACATTGGCTGGACAACTGGGCACAGAAGGTAATTGTAAATGGAGTCCACTCTGAAGAAAGAGGGGTTACTAGTGGAGTACCGCAGGGTTCAGTATTGAGTCCAGTCCTTTTTAATGTCTTCATAAATGACAATGCAGAGGGACTGGAAGGAAAAGTATGCCTCTTTGCAGATATCACAAAGATCTGCAACTGGGTTGATACACAAGGAGGCGTGGAAAGGATGAGAAGGACATTAACCAAATTGAGGCAGTCCAGAGAAGGGCAACCAAAATGGTGCAGGGACTGCATCAGAAGACATATAAGGACAGATTAACAGAGCTCAATATGTATACCCTTGAGCAAAGGAGGGAGAGAGGTGATATGGATCGAGACATTTAAACACCTTAAGGGCATAAACAAGGTGAAAGAGTCTAACATGTTTAAATATAAGAAAATAGCAGGACAAGAGGACACAGCATGAGATTAGAGGAGGCCGATTAAGGGGAATGTGAGAAATTCTTTTTTCACAGAAAGGGTGGTAGATGCATGGAATAAATCACCACAAGAAGTGTGGCTATGAATACAGTGCAGGGCTTCAAACAGGCATGGGATAGGCATAGGGAGCAATACAAATGACTATGAATAGATAGGTCACTGACAGAGCAAAGGCCGATGGTACATTTATAAGGTAGAAAAAGAAATGGGCAGACTGGATGGGCCTTGCGGTCCTTATCTGCCATTCAACTTCTATGTTTCTATGTTTCTATGTTAAGGGACTTGGCAAGGTTGGAGGAATGGTCAGAAGTATGGCAGCTAGGATTCAATGCAAAGAAGTGCAAAATAATGCGCCTGGGAAACATGAACCCAAGGGAAGAATACACAATGGGGTGGGGGTGGTAAAAACAACAAAAAAGGAAAGGGATCTGGGGTAATCATATCAGATGACCTTAAGGTTAGCAAGCAATGTGAAAAGGCAGTAGGGAGGGCTGGGGGTATACTGGGATGCATAGGGAGAGGCATCAGCAGCAGAAAACAGGAAGTTGTTATCCCTCTGTACAGACAGTTGGTGAGACTCCATCTGGAGTACTGCGTCCAGTTCTTGAGACCCCATCTTTGCAAAGACATAGACAGGATAGAGGCAATCCAGAGGAGGGCAACTACAATGGTGCAGGGTCTGCAAGAGAAGCTGTATGAAGAGAGGCTAAAGGAGCTTAATATGTATACCCTTGAGGAAAGAAGGGAGAGGGGGGACATGATAGAAACTTTAAATACCTCAGTGGAATCTACAATGTCCAAGAGGGTAGCATCTTTCAGAAAAAGAGACGTGCAAGAACAAGGGGACATAATTTAAAGATGGGGGGCGGTTCAGGGGCAACGTGAGGAAGTATTATTTCACAGAGAGGGTAGTGGATGCATGGAACAGCCTTCCTGAGGAGCTTATGGGATCTAAAACTGTGGGAGAATTCAAGAATGCATGGGACAGACATAAGGCAATTCTTGTGGGGAGTAGGAAGAAACAGGCTGTTGGTTAACTAGGATCTGCGACCTATCCTGTAGGTAGGGAAATGGCAGACTAGATGGGCCAAGCGGTCCTTATCTGCCATCTAAGTCAAAGTCTAAAAGGCTGGCAAAGTTATAAGCAGCCAAACATTCCAAAATAACCTCAGTAATTAAAGTGGACTTTTATGAGATTCTGTGAAACTGTGAAATGTTGTGATACTTTTGTTGAAGATATATCAATACATTTTGCCCAGTCAAACACTTAGCTTGCCATTGAATAAAGTGGCAATAAGGTAGCATTCTTAGGAGACTCCATAGTAAAAGTATAGTGGTGCCAAGTGTCAGGTCACTTTCTTGAGTGATGATGATAATTATGGACAGCACTGTGCATTAGCATGTCTTCTTACAGTATGCTGGCTAATCATTAGAGCTTACTGACGTAATTACTCATGAAAGCAAAAACACAAGCATTGTTTCTGCAAAATCCCACCTTTTGATTCTTTGACAACCCTGTGGATAACAATGCATATTTTTATTATTTAAAAACAGTGGCACTAAGTGACCCCAAGCCTTAAAACTAGTTGCAACTAAGGCATTTGTGACAGAAGAATCTGGATAACTTTTGTCCTGAAGAAGCAGGATGTAGGGCATCGCTGTCGCAGAAGTGGTGGAGGGGAATTCCAGGGCCATGATTCTAGTGCCAGTAAGGTTATTCAGTGATGATAACTGCTTTGTGAAAGTTAAATTCCACAAGAGGAATTCTAGTAGGATTGCTTATTATGTGTCCATGAACTCCTGAGCAAATCTTGCCAACTAGTGATTTTTTAAATGTCCAAAATAAATATTAACCTACTAAACTTTATTTCATCATCCAGCTTAATTAGGTCCCAAAACATATTTACTTTGGTATACATGCTAAATTTTGAGTGTATACCTGGAATAGTAGTGGAACTATAAACATTGACATATTTTGAACATTTTCATACAATTTAGCAAATAATTCAATTGTGACATTTTGAACTACTGTAACTTAGAATTTATGTAGCCAATTATCTCTCTGTTTAGCAGTTTCCAAGACTCTTTTAAGAAAGTTTGCATATAACTTTTCAATTATCTTCATGCAAAGGTGGCTAAGTTGTGTAAGCCTAGAAATGTTTTCTGAAATATATTTTCACATGAATAATACTGCAAATTGCCTGGCTTTGAGTGCCTATAGCTTTCCCATCCCTCATTCAAATGTTATGATACTTGTCATCCATGTAGGACATGACACATTTCAGATCCCTAGCTATAAAAATCATCACATTATAGCCCATTATATTTTTTTTGGAAAATTACAAAAAATGTTGTGACACTTGAAGAAATTCATGGAATTTCATGAAACTTCCATGAAATTGGAATTTTCTAATTCCACCCATCCCTACTTCCCCATACACATACCCACAAGACTGAAAACAGGCAGAATTGCTTAGCTGTCCATTCCTGATTAAAAAAAAACAACAACTAAATAGCTAAAATAAATGAATGAATAATACATGAAGTTGACTGTAAGGGTTCTAACATGTGTTGCCTTGACATTTTGACATGATGTCTGGTTGAGATAATGGGCTTGATTTTTAAAAGTCCTTTACTGGCACAAGCCCCAGATGCATCAAAGATACAGTACATGGGGCTTGTTGAAATCCTCTGTCCTGTGATTGGGTTTTTTGATCCCATGCGCCAGTTAACATAAGTTAGATCTTTCTTTTATCTAGCCTGCGGCAATCCCGGGGGACATTTTTACAGAACTTGTGCCAGATATTTGCTACAAGCTGTTGTAAAGCATTGAGGCTGTGAAAACTGCCCCTGATATTGTAAAATCATGTACAGCAGTGGCAAAGAGGGTACCGTAGAACCTAACTGTTGCGGTGTAGAACTTGACACAAATCTTGCACCATGCTTTGAAAATATGGCCTAATGACTGCAGTACAAAGAAGAGTCCCAAGAGGATGAAACAAATAACTGTACATTGACTTTCTCATCCTATACTAGATTAGATGTGCAAGCATGCAAAAAAGGTGATGTCTGTTCTTTTGAAGCCTTGTCAACCTGACTTGCACAGGCATTTGCATAGCTCTCATGCCTTGCAGTGGGAATGAAGGCTGAGAGCATTAGCATGACTTGGAGAGATACAAATTTTCAAGACTGGCAAATTGCTACCTCACCTTATGATCATGTAAGTGACACCTTGTAAATGCAACCTGAAATGTGTTTCTGGAGGTTGCCCCCCTCCCCGAATACATTTAGTGTGGGATTAATAAGTCACCATTTATGGGGTTATGAGGTATAGCTGCAGCTTGGCCACCTGGAAAATGTGGGGTAGAAATGACTAAAAATGTTCAAGTTTTGGCCAAAAGAAAAATACAAAACAAAATAAACAATGTCTAGTTGCATGTGTCAGGCAACAAATGTGGGGCTGGGGGGGGGTGAGGGCTTCAGGTCACCTGTGGCCTGTAGATTGAGTATCACAATACATTTTCTCCTAAGTGGTGCACAGGAACACTCATGGAAAAAGCAACAGGTCTGGTGTAGTGTACATCATTATGCAGTTGCTCTGTGACTGGCAGTTATTATTATTGACCACATATTTTGGGTGTGGCCTTCATGGCCTGTGTGAAGCAAGCCCTGAGGTATTACAGCTATCTACAGTATCTTCAGAAAAGAAGAAATTCATTGGAGATAAAAAGGAATTACTTTAATGTACAAATTAGCATTTTTAAATAAACAGACATAAGGAAATGTGATGCACTAACTCAGCCCACTCCATATATCAGTCTGTGAACACCAGGAAACTGAATGCCAAAGTAAATCCATTTTTAGCAACATAAATAAATAACATCATGCTTTTCTCTTATGAGCTATAATTTGATCTCAGATGAATTCTCTCTCCATGATTCTTATAGGCAAGTGAATTTACATTAGTAAAATCATGTTCTGCGGTGTAGCACACATTTACATTTTCTTTTTGCATGCCTACATACCATCTGCACTGGAAAACCTCACATGTTAAAATAAAAAAAATATAGAAGCATGACCCCACTTTGAAACTGCACCCCAGACTTGCATCTTGAGAGGATGTTTGGGACACAGTTTCAGCTACAGTACATGAAAACAGTGAACAATCAGTTCATAATCAAATAGCATGTACAGTAGTCAGAAAATCTACATATTGTGTATTATTAATTTATTAGTATACAGATACTGTACAAACTGAAGAACAGGGATTGTAGTGGGGAAATATTGAGTGAACTATTGCCTGATATGTTTTCTATCACCCAAAGCCAAAAACCAAGGTCAATATGACCTCCATTACAGGGAACTCTATGGCCCACCTCCTCAACCCACCCCCCTATCAGTAGAAGCATGTCAGTCAGGGGACAGGACTCGAGGCAGGGCTCAGAGACTGGCAGAGGCATCATAAGAGGCCCAGGGAAGGAAGCCAAAAACCAGGAGCATTTCCCGGCCATCCAAACAAAAAACAGGTTCGCTCTACTGCTGCCTACCACAGGCAAAGTAATATAAGGTAAAGAAATCAAACCACCAAAAAAGGCTAACACACCAATTAAAACCAATACAAACTATGTTAAAACCAAAAATACTAATACTCAAAATATAACCAACAGCAATACCAAAATCAAATGCAATTACAACAAAAAATACTAAAACTCAAAATAAAAACAAAGAAATATGAACAAAAGCTAAATTCTCAAAATTGGGGATTCCATGATCCAAGGAGTGGTACACCACCTAACAAAAAAAGTTAATTGTGACATTGTGGCAAAGTGTCTACTAGGAGCCTCTGCAAGCAGGGACACTAACCGCATAAAGACTATTATGCAGGAATCAGGGGATGTTATGCAAAGAAAAATATACCTTGGTACCAATGACTTGGCTAATCACACAGTTCAGCAGGCTAAGAAAAACTTCGAGGACATAGAAACATAGAATTTGATGGCAGATAAGGACTGCTTGGCTCACCCAGTCTGCCCATTTCCTTACCTTGTGGATAAGCTGCAGACCCTAGTTAACCAGTAGCCTACTTCTTCCTACCCCCATCCCCTAGAATTGCCTTATGACTGTCCCAAGAATGCTTGAATTCCACCACTGTTTTTGAATCCACAAACTCCTCCAGAAGGCCGTTCCATGCAGCCACAACCCTCTCTGTGAAAAAATACTTCAACTGAAAGTGGACAAAGCAATGGGGCCTGATGGGATTCATCCCAGAATTCTAAAAGAACTAAGGGTAGAACTAGTGACACCACTGACTACCCTCTTTAACAAATCATGAGAGGATGGGGTGGTACCCGAGGACTGGAGGAGGGCAGATGTGATTCCCCTTCACAAAAGTGGGAGCAAGGCAGAAGCAGGAAACTACAGACCTGTTAGTTTAACCTCAGTGGTAGGGAAAATGATGGAATCACTTCTGAGGGAAAGAATTGTTGAGTACCTAGAGGCCAGAGGGGCACAGGACCCAAGGCAGCATGGATTCACAGCGGGAAGGTCATGCCAGACAAATCTGATAGATTTCTTTGACTGGGTGACCAAAGTAGTAGATCAGGGAGGGGCTGTGGACATAGCCTACCTAGGCTTTAGCAAGGCATTTGACACAGTCCCACACAAAAGATTAATATACAAGTTAGCCAGCCTGGGAGAGGGTCCCAAGATGACAGCCTGGGTAAAGAATTGGGTGGAGAATAGGACACAGAGAGTAACAGTAAATGGAGTCCACTCTGAAGAAAGGGGGGTTACTAGTGGGGTATCGCAGGGTTCAGTATTAGGACCAGTCCTCTCAATGTCTTTATAAGTGACATTGCAGAGGGACTGGAAGGAAAGTATGTCTCTTTGCAGATGACACAAAGATCTGCAACAGAGTTGATGCACTAAGGTTGGGTGGAAAGGATGAAAAGAGACTTGGCAAGGTTAGAGGAATGGTCAAATGTATGGCAACTTAGATTCAATGCTAAGAAGTGCAAGGTAATGCACCTGGGAAACAAAACCCAGGGAAGAGTACACAGTTGGGGTGAGATACTAACAACAACAAAAATGGAAAGGGACCTGGGGGTAGTCATATCAGATGACCTAAAGGTGGGCAAGCAATGTGAGAGGGCAGCAAGGAGGGCTGGGGGATACTGGGATGCATAGGAGAGGCATCACCAGTAGAAAACAGGAAGTTATTATCCCTCTGTACAGACAGCTGGTCAGACCCCATCTGGAGTACTGTGTGCAGTTCTGGAGACCCAATCTCCTCAAAGACATAGGACCTTGCTGACAATCTGTCTTCTCTTCTGTCCAAATTAGCCTTCTCAGAAGTGCTGCCAGTGTGGGAAAAAGGGAAAAGCACCAAGCAAGTCAGAGAGATTGAAGTAGGCAAATTCACCTCATGGCTGCATGACTGGTGCCAAGACAAGGGAAACCACTACATAGGGAACTGGCACAACTTTGGGGAAAGAGTTTTTTTTAAATATGATGGATTGTACCTAAACAGAGAAGGTGTGCGAGCACTCGGACAAAAATTTGATGTCTATGTAGGTAGTTTAAAGTAAATTATAGAAAGTAGAATGCAGCTTACACCCTTGCCATTGGTGGGCTGTTCGGCACTCCACAAAATGCCAAATGCACACATACATCCTCTAAAAACAAATCAGAGCCAACATCTGCCTGAACCAGCAACCTCCATAATCTCTCAGCCAGAAAGAGCAAACTGGAGCAGTCCAGGAAGAGGGTGCAACCTCACACCAAAGAGGATGTACATTCCTGGAATGCAATGGTTGCAAATACTAGAAGCCTACCCAATAAACTTCCCGAACTAACAGTCATCTTGGAAACAGAAAGATTGGACTGGGTGGCTGTAACAGAAACTGTACACGGAAAACCACAGATGGGATATGGCCATTCCTGGTTACAATCTGGTCAGGAAAGAAGGGCAGAGCAAAAAAAGAGGGGGTAGCCATTTTTATTCAGGAGGAAATAAAAGCCTCAGAAGTAAAAGGGCAACCTGGGGAGTTCAAGTCACTGTGGCTAACAGTAGACATGGGCAAGGGAAAACCCTTCAGAATTGGTGTTATATACAGGCCCCCAAATCAAGGAGATAAAGAAGACAAAGACCTAATAGAGGAAATCCACAAACTGTCTGATAAAGGTGAAGTAATACTGGTGGGGGACTTCAACCTACCAGATATTAACTGGAGCACACTAATAGCAGCAACAACAAAAAGTAGGGACTTCTTATTGTGAGTACGATGTGTGGGAATGTGCCATCTTGTTAAAACCCCAACAAGGGGAGACGCCATTCTTTATCTTGTCCTCACAAATTTGGAAAGGATCAAGGACATCAAAGTGGGATGTGATATGTGCAACAGCAACCATTGCATGGTAAGCTTTAAGGTAAACATAACACAGGACACCAGCCACTCAAAGATAAAGATGCTAGATTTCAGAAAGGCTGACTTCCAAAAAATGAGGAACGACATAAGTAGCCAGCTAATGGAAATAGAGGTTGAGGAGGTGGTGGACATGTAGGGGAGACTCAAGACACCAATAAGGACTGCCAAAGATCAATGTGCCAGATGGGTCAGCAAAGCAAAAGGAAAAATAAATCCTCTATGGTTTTCCAAGGAAGTGGCTACCACAGTCAAAGAATAGAAAGAAGGCATACAGCATATAGAAGGAAACCAAAACTAAGAAAGGAGTCATACAAGGAAAAAATGAGAGAGTGAAACAAACAAATTAGAAAGGCAAAGGCCCAGACAGAGGAAAAGATAACAGAAGGGGTAAAGAGAGGAGAAAAATAATTTTTTAGATACATAAGGCAGGAAGACAAAGGGGGGATAGTAAAGATTGCTATTGAAATGGGAAATGCACCAAACATGACCCAGAAAAAGCCTAAATTCTCAACAAATACTTCTGTTCAGTGTTTACCAAAGAAGATCCAGGGAATGACCAGCCCTGAAAAAACACAACGCTCCAGGACCAGAGGTAGACACGAGTGCCTTTACAGAAGTCAAAGTACAGCAGGCACTAAATAAACTAAAAGTAGACAAAGTCATGGGACCAAACAATATGTAACCCAGAATCCTTAAGGAACTGGGGGCAGAATTAGCAGCCCCTCCGACACTTCTATTCGCAAAATCCTTGAACAGTGGTGTGGTACCCAAAGAGTGGAAAACGGCACTATTGGTTCCACTTCACAAATCAGGAAGTTGTGAAGAGGCTAGTAATTACAGACCAGTGAGTCTCATGTCTATAGTAGGGAAACTAATGAAGACACTACTCAAACAGAGGATCATAGCATTCCTCAAAACTGGTGGCTGACAAGACCCTAAACAGCATGGTTTCACAGCAAGTAGGTCATGCCAGACAAATCTGCTTGAGTTTTTTGACTATGCTACAAAAATAGTGGATGTTGGTGGGGCAGTAGATGTGGTCTACCTAGACTTTAGTAAGGCCTTTGACTCGGTTCCACACAGAAGGCTGGTAAAGAAACTTGACTACACAGGGGCTGGTCCAGAAGTAGTCAGACGGGTACAAAACTGGTTAAAGGCAGAACCCAGAGGGTACAGTTTGGTGGAGTACAATCGACGGAAGGCAGGGGGACCAGTAGGGTGCCCCAGGGCTCAGTGCTAGGGCCTGTGCTCATCAATGTTTTTATAGCAGACATCACTGACAGACTGGAAGGGAAGGTGTGTCTGTTCGGAGATGACACCAAGATATGTAGCAAGGTGGACACCCCAGACAGAGTGATCAAGATGGAAGCTGACCTCCAGTAACTAGAAGAATGGTCTGGAGTGTGGCAGCTGAGATTTAATGCTAAAAAGTGCAAGGTCATGTACATAGGAAAGAAAAATCCAAGAAACAAGTATTACCTAGGCAGTGAAAGACTGTCAGCCTCAAACCAGGAACGAGATCTGGGAATCATAATTTCAGATGACTTGAAGGTTAGTAAGCAGTGTGAAAAGGCAACAATGGAGGCCAACAGAATGCTGGGCTGCATTGGGAGGGGAATCACGAGCAGTAAGAGAGAGGTGATACTACCACTGTATAGATCACTAATCACAGGGGTGTAGCTAGGGATTTCAGATTTGTACACAGAGCTGACACACTGCTACCCCCCTATTGTCCCGCCGCCCCACACGAGTGTCATTTAGTCTGTGACATACACTCTGAATGCAAAATATATAAGATGTAAAACATGTACTCACATTCCCACACAGTAAGAAAGCCTTCAATCACTGACAATGTCGGACAAACAACCTGGCTTTTGATTACAATGTTTCATTGTGACAAGCCTCTGTACCTTGCCAAGGGAGCCAGTCCCACAGAGGTACATTTGACCAGTACCTTTGCTGATACATTTTATCCATTCGCTCAAGCTGAACACCCATGCAGGCCAAAAATCATTCATGTACTTGTGTATACCCAAAGTGTGAGTATTGAACCTACAGCCTTTTCCTGACTGAAGGGAAGAGGTGTAGAAGTACACCAGTAGTAAGACTTTTTTTTAAAAAGTGTAATTTTTTTAACCTATTGGGACAGGTGAAACTACTTTTAGATAGGTGTCTCTCAGCCCTGCGGGAGATTCTGGTAAGAGATTTCTACCTGTGGGATGCAAAACTATGTAGCTGGTAAGTAGTTTTTAAATAACGATGAAGGATGTGCAGTGTCCATGGTGGCAGTCAGCCAGAGTGGTAAGGGATAGAGCTGAGTACAGGATGCAGTGATGGGTTTTATTGGGGGAGGTTTGTTGTGAACCAACAGGTGTGGCATAGTGGGTCTAGTCTGGCAAAGGGATGACCGGGGAGCAGCACTATATACAATATCAGTGTAGTCAATAGTGGGAAGAGTTAGTTTGGTAACCAGCTCTTTCCAGGTTGGGAGTGATAGATTTTCCTTGTACCTGAACAAGGCATCACGTCTGGGCCGTGGCTTTGCATGGACAGTCTATGTGGTGGGAGAAGTCAAGCCTAGGATCGAGCCATACACCTAACTAACTCCTATTTAGCACATACTGATTTCGAGTGTTATATAACTACCTGTAGTTCAGAGTCACACTAAGAGCATCATGATAACATTAATAGGATATCTTCAGTTATTAAAATAAACAAAATACATATGAGCATAACTAGGGAGTCAAAAATGTCCTTATATTGCTGGATATGTTAGCTAGGACAGACAAAACTAGTTCTTGTCGGTTCATGTAGCAAATTTCTTAGACCAGACCTGGAGAAATATGATTGAATTTGATTAGAGAGATTGTTCAATAAATTAGGAATCTCCATGAAAGGGCAGCTTGCCCAGTGGCATAATAACATTTTGAGAAGTGAAATAATGCAGATTGTTTTTTCTCATGAAGTAGGAAGAGATGGAAGCAGAAAAAAGGAGAGACAATGAAGATTTCAGAATGAGTATTAGACCAGAATTTGAAAACAAGTACAATGCCGCACATCAGCTTCATACTATTTAAGGAGTGCCAGCCCAGATTATAGTTAAGTACATACCACAATGGTGAGCACAAGAGAGCCATTCATGAACACAAATAATGTGGTGGTCTGTCTTGCATTGCAGGCATTGCTGTTGCCAGGTACACTGCGCAGTGGTGTGATGGTATGAGGGTGTTTACCAAGGTTTAGGGTGCCAGCTCATATTTGTGTAGCCAACCCCAGTAGTGTGGTCATGCATAGCCCTTGGTGTTGGGAGAGGGCAGACAAGGGTTCTGCTAGGTTGTTGGCGAGTACATGGAGCATGAGGTGGCTAAAGTGTGACTTTAAACATTTTGAATACGAGCACAGTAACTATCTATAGAAACATGTCCAGCTTATTCAAATTTTAGTATGTGCTCCCTGACTGCTCCCAGCCTGAGGCAAATGCAGCAAAGCAACCTTAGACTCACGGACACTACTGCACACTGGAGGGAGGACCTCAGTTAAATTATACAACTTAATTTTTGTCACAATAAATTAGCAACTCTTTTACACAGTCATGGACATTTAATAAATCTTACTAGCAGTAACACAGGAGCTTAATAAATAAAACACTAAGGAGTATTCACCCTGGATTAAACCTGAGCAGCTTCCACTTGGGAGACACATTCCTCAGGAGAGCAGTCCTCAAGTGGGCAGCACATCCATACTTCACTCTTGTTTGCTGCCTGCAAGGTTTACACCGAGTCCTAATTCCAGGGACCCTAACTGGCAGAGATGGAACTGGACGTCAGGCTTCAGCCATGTCACCCTGGGATGGTGGCTGAACTTGTCCCCACACCCAGGTATCCTGTACTTTGACTTAACACACCCAATGAGAATGATGACACTGCATTTTCACTGTATCTTATTTTCTGATGTCATTGCTTCTCCAGCCATGTATACACTCTTTTGGCTTTTGCCAGTTTCAGGTACTGTATTCTCCTGGCAGGGTTAACTATGTTTTAGCATCAGGAAAGCTTCTGTTATCATACCTCCCTCTGGCAGCACTGCTATCTAGGCTCAACTTCTCACTCAGAAAAGTAACAAAAAAAAATGACCCTGTACCCTAGGACCTGCAACGCTGCCAGTGCTGATCAGGTGGGACAGTATACACCAGCTGAAATCCCCTATCTCTCTCTCACTCTGGTCAGTGGCTTTTTCGTCCTTTCTTCCTTCCCACTGCTAAGGTTCCTTTATGCCTGTCCCAGACAACTTTATATACTTCCCCTGTGCTTGCTGTCACCACCTCCTGCAGTAAATTATTCCATGTGTCCACCACTCACTGTGAAAAAAAATTCACATTTCCCCTTAACCTGGCTCCTTCTAACTTCATATTGTGCCCCCTTGTTCTAGTATTCCTTCTAACATGGAAGATGTCACTCCCCTGCACCTTGTTTATGCCCTTGAGGTACTTGAAATGTTTCTGTCATGTCCTTCTTCTCCCTCCTCTCCTCCAACGAATATATATTCAGGTCCTTTAGTCTCTCTTCATATGTTTTGTGGTGCAAGCCCTGTAATACCTTGGTTGCCATCCTCTGGACCATTTTCACTGTATCAGTGTCCTTTTTTTTTTACCAGGAGAGACACACTAAGCTGAAGCTTGTTTACAGGTGTGACCTAGAAGCACAAGAAGGTTAAGTGACTTGCTTAGGGTCAAACAGCATGGAAGTGGGGGCTGTGGGATTCAGCTCAGAGCCTTAAACCACTGTGCTATACAGCCTCCTTGTGAAGGTGCAGCCTCCAGAATTGCACGCAGCACTCTAGGTGAGGCCTCACTAGTATTTTATACAATGGCGTTACCACCTCCCTCCTTCTGCTAGTGATACCTCTTCTTATGCACCCCAGCATGCCACTGGCCCTCCCTGCAGTCTTTGTACTCTGCTTTAGCACCTTTAGGTCATCTGAAATGATAACCCTCCGGGTCCCTTTCTTCCTTGGTGATTTCCACCCCCCACACCCATCCTGTAGCTCATCCCAGGGTTCCCTTGCCATATGTGCATTATTTTGCACCTCTTGGCATTGGACTCCAGTTGCCATACATTTGACCATTCCTCAAGCTTCCCCAGATCCCTCCTCATTTTCTCCACCCCATTTAGAGTATCCAAACACACACAAAACCACCACACACTCCAGAGCCAGGAGAGTAACTCACCCCCCAGTGAAGATGTAGTAGGTTGCAGTAAATTGCACAGATACAGTTTTTGCTCCAAAAATAGATGCTTTACTTATGTGGATACAAAATATACAGAAAAAAGTGAGTAAAGACACAACTGAGTGCAAGGTCCCGGTGCCTCGACAGTTAAGGCTTCTTCAGGGGCACAGGGGGTGGAGTATCCACTCTTCTGCAGACCTTGGTATCATCTGCAAACAGGCAGAGTTTCCCCTCCAGCCCCTCTGTAATGTCACTGATGAAGACATTGAACAGGACTGGCTCAAGGTCCGATCCCTGAGGTACCCTGCAGGTCACCCCTCTCTCTCTGAATTGCACCTCATTTACCACCACCCTCAGCCTCCTGTCAGTTAGTTAGTTCTTAACCCAGTTTACCACCTTGTGCCCTATGCCCAGACTACCCATCCTGTTTACCAGCCTCTTATGTGGGACAGGTCGAAGGCCTTGCTGAAATCAAGGTATGCAATGTCCACTGCCCCCTGTGCCCTGCCCTACTTCCTTTCACTTCCTTTGTCACCCAGTAAAAAAAAAATCTATCTGATTTGTTTAACATGACCCTCAGTGCTACTTTTCTGGTCAGCAGCTTCAAGTAAATAAATAGCTTATTTCAGTTAGTATGGAACTATAAGGAAATGATCCCTAGCCCATGGTTGGGGTTGAGGGGAGAAAGACTAGGAGGGGACATCAGAAACCTTTTCCTTTTTTTTAACAGTGGGAATTATGTATTTAACGCTTGGATTGCCAACAGAATTAGAATGTATAAGAACAAATATGGACAATCTATCAGTCCATGGAACAGCGAGGGTTTATTTATTTGATTTGTGTTTACCATTTAAATACCACGGAGACAATAGATTACCTTTTTCATGGGTGACCTAGATAAATGGAGAGACTCAGTACCAGTCACATAAATGGGTTTTTAAACAGCCATATCTGTCCATTCAATAAATACAGCAAACACATTCTCTACCCTTGAGCCACATCCATGCCCCACCATGAGCAGCAGCAGCAGCCGCCCCCCCCCCCATGCCAGCCCACAAAATTGAAAAACTTTCTAAAAATCTGTAAAGGCAAAGCAGTTAGTATTTAGTGAATTTAGGAAGGATTAAAAGCAGATGTGGTTGTGAAAGTGCTGGGGGGAGACCTATCTCCTACTTCTGCAGTTGCTACAGAGCTGCCTGCTGGCTGAAATGCTTGGTCAGACCCGGCGTGAGCAGGGCTAGGATATCTAGCATAGCCATATTTTGTCCATACCACCAGCACCATGCTCCCCATGCCAGTCCAAGAAATAGGCCCTTCCTCCAGGACAATGCTTTTCTACTCTCTCTCTCTTCTGGTGGATTCACACTCCCAGCCCTTTTCTGCCACTCTACATAATTCCTCAGATCCAGTTATGAACATCACTTTCTTTCTGGTCCTGCTCCACTCCTCTGTGTCACTGATACATGCTTCCTGGTGAATCAGTTCACTGGCTCAAGAGTCAGCTTCCCTGATCTCTCAACTCCTCACAGTATGCTGCAGTCTTCTTTGTCACTGAGTCCAAACACAATAAAGTCAAGGAAAGAGTTGGCAGTTCAAACCTCCCACTGACTGGCTTGCTACACAAAATGCAGCCAATCAATAAGGGAATAACCACCCCAGTCCTAGATGACCAATAGTGCAAGGCTTTACCTCTCATGGATCAATCGGCACACTGCTGGCAGCAGTCTGAGCCAATCGGAAATTGTGCTCCAGGCTGTCGGTACAAGTGCTCTCTGCACCTCACCTCATGCACCATTGTGAGCTTTACTCATGACTTCAGTGGCTCCCTCCCGATAAGCACCGTACCTATGTCCTTGGCAACTTCATTGACAACATCGTCTGAACTGCTACCCCTTCAGCACTTACCCTACCCCTCAAACCTGTGACTCCCTACCATTACCTAAGATCTAGAGATTTGCAGGACCTTCTGGTTCCAAAAACCCATTCCCTTGCGGGCAATCGGGCCTTTGCCGCATATGCGCCTAGAGTGTGGAACTCCCTTCCTGCAATCACTCATGCAGCCCCCTCCCATCCCTGCTTCAAAGCCTCCCTATGGTGCTTCCTGAAATTGGCCTTCACCTGTCTCTGTGCTACTACTCCCCGTTCGATTGTTTGGGGGTGTGATGCCTAAACATTGAATGCTCTTTCTCCAAATTGATGCGGCCTGTAACTGATAGCTGCATCAAAATGTTACTCAATTTGCCCTGGGCCCTTTCCCTGCCCTTATGTCTGTGGGATTCCCAAGCAACCCCTTTTTCTATACTCTTTCTCTCCAAGTTAGCTAATATCCTTACCCTTGTAAGTATATGGCCGGCCTTACACTTGCTTACTCTGTTTTTCCTTTGCTTGTACAATGCTGTTACTCCACCATAGTGTTTATTGTGATACCTGTAGATCTTGTATGTTACCCTTTCCTCAGCCAGTGATGCTTGTAACAGAGGGCTTGACTGGCCCTATACCTGTTAACTCTGCTGACCTTGCTTGTATAATACTGTTACTCTACCATAATGTTTTGTGATTCCTGTTGCTCTTGAACATTAACCTTTTACTCTGCCTGATGTGCTGACTGTACCTTGTAACCTCCCGGGTCACACCTGAAAATAGGCACTTGGCTGTCTAGTGTGCTTACAGTACCTGGTTAATAAAAGCAAAATAAATTACATGCCTTCTTGGTGGCAGGTGTGGGACTACGAAGAGGAGTTATGTGTCGGCCAGTTTGACCCCCCCAAATGTTTTTAATAAGGATTTGGCCCATTGTAGTTTTTGGCACCAGACCGGCAACAAAATTGCTGACACAGGGAGCTGGCTGGATGGGTGGGACATTGTGAAAATGGCTCCCCCTCACAGAAAAGTGTACTCAATTGTGTACACTGCGTACACCTGCCGATTACCCTGACTGGGCAGGCCTCTCCTGGAATACGGAGTCCAATTCTGGAGGCCTTACCTCAGGAAGGACATTAACCAGTTGGAAACAGTACAGAGAAAGGCAACAAAAATGATTCAGGGTCTGCAGTACATGTCCTACGAGGAAAGACTTAGGGAACTGAATATGTGCTCCCTGGAGCAGAGAAGACAGAGGGGACATGATTGAAACATTCAAGTACTTAAAAGGTATTAACAACGTACAGGCACAGGACCTTTTTCACTTCAAGAAGATGTCATGGACCAGGGGACATGGGTAACCCATGAGATGGGCACATGAGGAAGGGCACCGTCCATTACGGCGACTCCTTCCCAGCACTATCCCTCACGGAGATGGGGAGGGTTGGGCGGATGAGGCAGTGGGTGAATTGGGTGACAGGATGTCACTATGCGTACGCCCGGGGGGGTGGGAGTGAGCACGGTGAGTGTGGGCTGGGATGGGGTGGAGAGGTTGTGGGGGGTGGCGTTGTGGTGGCTGGCCAAGCTGCGTCATGGTGTCGGAGGTTGGCGAGTGGATGCGTCAGGAGAGGTACTGGGTTCTGGTCCGTGCTCTGGAGCAATTGTATTGCGCCTTGCCCGAACCTTTTTTTTCTCCTGCTTTCACCACCCCCTCGACATACCCCTGGGTTGAGGATCATAAGTAGAGGTGTGGGAGAAGCCCCATATTGAAGTGTGAATTACAGCCCCTACAGAAAGCAGTAAAATAGTGTCCTGGTGCCATTGTTCTGAGGTGCTGGGGTTGTCAAAGTGCCGAAAATGTTTTTGGCACTCTGACTGAGTGATAATGGTAATCGCCTTTAGGCATTCACCGTTATCACATAGACCCAGGGACATGACCTCAGGCTGCAAGGAGGGAGGTTCTCTACCAACACCAGGAAGTTTTTCTTCAAAGAAAGAGTGGTGGACCCTTGGAACAGTCTTCCCCAAGAGGTTGTGGGAGTCAACACTGTAGGGGGATTCAAGAATGCATGGGATAGACACAAGGGAGCATTGACTACAAAGGGCAACTACAGTGTCAAAATAGGTCTAAAACAAATGGGCAGACTAGATGGAGCAAGTGGTGCCCTTCTGCCGTCAACTTCCATATTTCTATGTTTCTAACTGGAAGGTAATAGTTCATTCCAAGGGGTAGCTATACCCTCCTAATATATCCCCCCAGAATGTTGGTATTTCTTTTATAATACATTGTGTTAGTTACATTCTAACCCCTCACCAAATCTGAATCAATAACAATGTGTTCATTCCTTAGTTTCCTGTGATTGGTAATGGGAACCAGTAGTTCTTTCCATCATCTGCTTAGTTACTTCATTAAAAAATCCCTGGTGGAGCTCTAGTAGAAGACCATCCCTTCTCACTCCCACCCCACTAGTTGCTTTGAGTACTTTCATTCCCTTGTAGAATTGCCCCCCATTATTTATCAATGTTTTCATTTCCGGGTGCTAGTGACCCTCACTATATTTTTTTAATATTGTCATTCCCTGGGGCAAGTGGTCTCCCTGCTTTATTTAATTCCATGGTGCAGGTGGCAACCCTTTATTTTTTAATATTTTCATCCCTGGTGCTGGTGCTCCCCCACCCATTCCCTAGTATTCTAGCGACCCACCCACATACCTCTCTCGGCAGCAAGTGACTTCCACACTTCCTCACCACCTCTATAACTCCATCTACTATGAAACAAAAATTGTGACCAGTGTTAACCTCCTCTCATCTCTGCTGACAGCTAACCACTAGAGCTCACTGGCTTAATTACTCATTGAAGCACAAACACATGCAGCATGGTTTTTGCAAAATTCCACGTTTTGACTCTTTTACAACCTGTGGATAACAATGCAGATTTTTAATATTTGAAAACAATGGCACCAAGTCATGCGAGCCTTAAACCTTGACTAAAGCCTTTGTGACGGAAGTATCTGAATAACTTTCATCCTGATGGAGCATGATGCAGGGCATCACTGTCACAAGAATGGTGGAGGGGCATTTCAAGTCCATGATGCTAGTGCTGGCAAGGTTATTCAGTGAAGATAACTGCTTTCTGAAAGTTAAATTCCACAAGGGGAATTCTAGTAGGATTATCTATTATGTGCCCATGTATTTCTGAGCAAATTTTACCAACTAGTGATTTCTTGGTTCTATTTGATAATGGCGAAAGCCTAAAGGCGTTCGCCGTTATCACGCAGTCAGAGTGGCGAAAACATTTTTGGCACTACTGACACCCCGGCGCACAGGACAATGGTGCTGGGGATATAACTTTCAATGCTTTCTGTTGTGGGGATGTGCCTCTGCACGGGGGCCTTCACCCCCCACACCATCCCTTCTAAAGGATTCTCAACTCCAGGGAAGTGCATGTTGGGGGGGGGCATGTAAAATTAAAGGTTCAGGCCTGGCGCAATAAAACTGCACCAGTGCCTGAACCTGGTACTTCACTCACCATAACCACAGGTCAACCCCCGATACCATGACGCAGCTCGGCAACTCACCACAGCCCCACTCCCTACAGTTCCTCTGCCCCCTCCCAGCCCACATTTGCCATTCTTGCTCCCCCCTGTGGGTGTACATATAGCGGCATCTTGTCACCCATTTTGCCCATCCCCCTATCTGGTTGCCCTACCCTCCCATCACCATGAGGGATTTCACGGAGAATGAGTCGTCGTTATGTGTGGCGACTTTCCCCATGTGCCCTCCACACGGGCTACAGATTTCTTAAGCCCTCACAATACATTTTTACTTAGTAAACCTCATTTATTCAGCTTAATTAGGTTCCATATATTTACTTTGGTATGCATGATAAATTTTGAGTGTATACTTGGAATAGTAGTGGAACTATAACCATTCACATATTTTGAACATTTTCATACAATTTAACAAATAATTAAACTGTGAGCTTTTGAACTTCTGTAACTTAGAATTTATGCAACCAACTACCTCTCTGTTTAGCTGTTTCTAAGAATCTTCTAAGAAAGTATGCATGTAACATTTCAGTTATCTGCATGCAAAGGTGGCTAAGTTGTATAAGCATAGAAATATTTTTCTGAAATGTATTTTCACATAAAATAATACTGTAAATTGCCAGGCTTTGAGTGCCTATAACTTCCCCATCACTCATTCAAGTGTTATGATACTTGTCATCCTTGTAGGGCATAGTAAATTTCAAATCTCTAGCTAAAAGAATGATCACATTATAACCAATTAAATTATTTTGGAAACTTACAAATAATTTTATGACAATTGGAGAAATTCATGGAATTTCATGAAACTTCCATGAAAGTGGAATTTGCTAATTCTACCCAGCCCTAATACCCCACCACCACACACATACACACAAGGCTGAAAACAGGCAGTATTGCTTAGACCTCCCTTCCTCATTAAAAAAACTAAATAGCTAAAATAAATTAATAAAAAAATACATGAAGTTGACTCTAAGGGTTCTAAACATATGTTGTCTTAAAATTTTGACACGATGCCTGGTTGAGATAATGGGCTCAATTTTTAAAAGACTTCTACTGGCGCAAGCCCCATGTGCATTAAAGATACAGTGCATGGAGCTTGTTGCAATCCTCTGGCTGTTAATTGAGTTTTTTGATTCCATGCACTAATTACCACAAGTTAGTTCTACTTTTTGTGGTCTAGTCTGTGGCAATCCCAGGACCCAATTTTAAGGAGCTTGTACCAGACATTTGGTGCTAGCTGTCGTAAACCATGGTGGCTGTCACAACTGCATCTGAGATTGTTAAATCAGGCACAGCTATTGCAAGAAGGGTTCTACCAGACTCTAACTGTTGGGGTGCAGGTCTCGACACAAGCCTTGCACCATGCTTTGAAAATCTTGCCTAATGACTGCAGTACAATGAAGAGACCCAAGAGGACCAAACAAATATCTGTTCATTGTCTTTCTCAGCCTGTAGCAGAGGCTGGTTTGCTGGGGGCAGGACTGTGGGATGAAGTAACAGTGGAAGGAGATAGATAGAGGACTATGGTACCCAATCAGGGTACTGAAGTACTGAAGCACGAGCAGACTCTGCTGGCGTCTAGTATGTTTGTATGTTAGTGTACCAGATTAGATGTGCAAGCCTGCTGAAAAGGTGATGTCTGTTCTTTTGAAGCCTTGTCTGACTTGCACAGGCATTTGCATAGCTATTGTGCCTTGCAGTGAGAATGAAGGCTGAGAGCATTAGTATGACTTGGAGAGATACAAATTCTCAGGATTTGCAAGTTACTACCTCACCTCATGATCACATAAGTGACACCTTGTAAATGCAACCTGAAATGTGTTTCTGGAGTTCAAAACCCTCCTCAAACACATTTAGTGTGGGATTAACAAGGCTCCATTTATGTGGTCATGAGGTGCAGCTGCAAGTTGGCCATCTTAAAAATGTGGTGTTGAAATGGCTAAACATTTTCAAGTTTTGGTCAGAAAAGAAAAACCAAAATGAACTTCGTCCAATTACATGTGTCATCAGGTAACAGAAGTGGTGGGATGGGGATGTCAGGTCACCTGTGGTCTGTACATTGAACATCACCATACATTTACTTTCTAAGTGGCACACAGGGTCACTCATGGAGAAAGCCACAGGTCTGGTGTAGTGCACATCATTATGCAGTTACTTTGTGGCAGGCAGTTATTATGACTGACCTCATCCTTTCGGTGTGGCCTTTGTGGCCTGTGTAAAGCAAGCACTGAGGTACTATGGCTATCTACAATATCTTCAGAAAAGACGAAATTATTTGGAGGTAAAAAGGAATTACTTTAATGTACAAATTAGGGTTTTTAAATAAACAGACATAAGGAAATGTGATGTTAAGGGTTTTCCTTCCAGTCCCTCTGCAATGTCACTTATAAAGGGAAGCACCAAGTTATCTCGGCGGTGAGAATGAGGACTTCCCCCACGGCGACGGCACAATGCCGACGCAGGTATGGTGCCACCTCTTCAATGGGTGTTTTCTGTGGGGGGGGGCTATGCCCCTCCCCATGCAGGGGGCTTTGCCCCCTGCACCCCCGGACTCTAGGATTCCAACTCCAGGTTGGAGTTGGTCCGGGGAGGGGGCGGAACACTGGGGGAAGGCAAAACACAGAAAAAGGACCATTACCTCAAATGACGCTGTAATGGTCTTTTTCTGTGTTTCGCCATTGGGGTGTCAACAACAAGGGGTGATACACTTATAAAGACATTAAAAAGGACCAGATCCAGTATTGAACATTGTGGTGCCCCACTAGTAACCCCCCCCTTACTTTGGAGTGGATACCATTTACTATCACCCTCGGTGTCCTGTTGTCCAGCCAATTTTTTACACAGGCTACCACACTGGGATCCACTCCAGAGCTGGCTAATTAGTTTATTAATCTTCTGTGTGGGACTGTGTCAAATGCCTTGCTAAAGTCTAGGTAGGCCATGTCCACAGCCCCTCCCTGGTCTACTACTTTGGTCACCCAGTCAATTAAATATATTAGATTCGTCTAACATGACCTTACCACTATGAATCCATACTGCCTTGGGTCCTGTGCCCCACTGGCCTCTAGGTGCGCAATAATTCTTTCTTTCAGAAGTGATTCCATTGTTTTCCCTACCACTGAGGTCAAGCTAACAGGTCTGTAGTTTTCTGCTTCTGCTTTGCTCCCACTTTTGTGAAGAGGAATCGCATCTGCCCTCCTCCAGTCCTTAGGTACCACACCATCCTCCCATGATTTGTTGAACAAAGTAGTCTGTGGTGTCACTAGTTCTCCCCTTAGTTCTTTTAGAATTCTGGGGTGAATCCCATCAGGACCCATTGCATTGTCTGCTTAGTGTAACACAAATTGACCTTTTATTTTTGTATGCCTACATACCATCTGCACTTGGACACTTACTCATTAAAATAAACAAATATACAAGCATGACCACACTTTGAAACTGCACCCCAGACATGTATTTTGAGATTATCTTTGGGGCACAGTTTCAGCTGCAGTACATGAAAGCACTGAACAAACAGTCCATAACCAAACAGCACCTACATATTGTGTGTTATTAATATATTAGTATACAAATACTGTATTAACTGAAGTTACAGGGATATAGTGAGGAAATACTGAGTGAACTATTGTCTGCTAAGTTTTATATCATCCAAAGCCAAAAACTGAGGGCAATGTGAAAACTGGAAGGCAACAGTTGTTTCCAATGGTGTGGCAATACTTTCCCACTTTATCCCAAAAAATCTTGGGTCAGTATTTGTTTTATAATACCTTGTGTTAGTTACATTATGAACCATCCCCAGAACTAAATCAATGAAAATGTGTTCATGCCTTAGTTTCCTGTGATTGGTAATGTGAGCGAGTAGTCCTTTTCATTGTCTGCTTAGTTACTTCATTTAAAAAAAATCCATGGTGGAGCCCTAGTAGAAGACCATCCTTCCTCTCCCACTCCCCACTAGTTGTTTTCAGTACTTTCATTCTCTGGTAGAAGTGCCCCTTCCCCCAATTATTTATCAATGTTTTCATTTTCTGGTGCTAGTCACCCCCTTTATTTTTTAATATTTTCATTCCCTGGGACTAGTGGTCTTCCTGCTTTATTTAATTCCATGGTGCTGGTGGCAACACTTTATTTTTTAATATTTCCATCCCTGGTGCTGGTGCCCCCCCTCCCCCAGGAATTGTATTTTACACTGGCAGATATTCCCTAGTATTCTAGTGTCCCACCCACATACAGCTTTGGGTACCAACCGACCTCCACACTCCCCACACCCTTTATAACTCCATCTACTATGAAACAGAAATTGTGACCAGTATTAACCTCCTCTCATCTCTACTGATGGCTAATAACTAGAGCTCATTGACTTAATTACTCGTTGAAGAACAAACACATGCAGCATTGTTTTTGCAAAATTCCACCATCTGACTCTTTTACAACCCTGTGGATAACAACGTATATTTTTATTATCTGAAAACAGTGGCACCAAGTAATGCCAAGCCGTAGAACTAGACTAAGGCCTTTGTGACAGAAGTATCTGGATAACATTTGTCCTGATGGAGTATGATGCAGGGCATCACTGTCGCAGGAGTGGTGGAGGGACATTCCAGGGCCATGATGCTAGTGCCGGCAAGGTTATTCAGTGATAATAACTGCTTTGTGAAAGTTAAATTCCACAAGAGGAATTCTAGTAGTATTACCTATTATGTACCCATGGATTTCTGAGCAGATTTTGCCAACTAGTGATTTCTTAAAGGTCCACAATACGTGTTAACCTAATAAACTACATTAATCAAGCTTAATTAGGTTCTAGAACATATTTATTTTGTTATACATGCAGTGTATACCTGGAATAGCAGTGGAACTTTAAACATTCACATATTTTGAACATTTTCATACAGTTTAACAAATAATTAAATTGTGACATTCTGAACTCTTGTAATTTAGAATTTATGTAACCAACTACCTCTCTATTTAAAAGTTTCTAAGACTCTTCTAATAAAGTATGCATATAACTTTTCACATACTGTATCTACATGCAAAGGTGGCTAAGTTGTGTAAGCATAAAAATATTTTCTGAAAATTATTTTCTCATTAATAATAGTGTAAATTGCCAGACTTAGAGTGCCTATAACTTTCCCAACTCTCATTCAAAGGATATGATACTTGCCATCCTTGAAGGGCATGACAAGGTTCACATCTCAAGCTATAAGAATGATTGCATTATAACAAATCAAAGGCTTTTGGAAAATTCCGCCACAAAATGTTGTGACAGTTGTAGAACTTCATGGAATTTCTGATAAAAAAAACTAAATAGCTAAAATAAATTACTAAATAATATATGAAGTTGACTCAAAGGGTTCTAAACATTTGGGCCCAGATATTTAAAAGGGTTGCACATGGCATAACAGTGTTGCGCCATGTACAACCCAATGATGCGCCCCAGCAAGATATTCAAATGGGAAAAGTGTGCCGCACAAATTCCGATGAGCAGAAGCTCATCAGTAATGTATACAGGCACAGGTAGGGGGGGCATGCCCATGCATAACCTGCACAGCCCAATATTCAGCCTGGAATGTGCAGAGTCATGCATGCGCAACCCCTACCTGTGCCTGCACAAAGTTAAGCCCCCAAAAAAAGGAACAAATGATGGCCACCCACAGGTAAGCTGACACATTGCAGGGGGCAACACGGCAGCTGCCACCTGTGGGTGGCCACCTGAGTTCCTGCAGCACCTGGCGGTGCCCCCCCATGCCCCATCGTGGGCATCCATGTAAAGACACCCCCCCTTCAATATCCCTGGTGGTCCAGTGGACTCCTATGTGCCCGATTGCGGGCATCGGTATAATACATTCCCCCTCCAATATCCCTGGTAGTCCAGTGAACCGCACTCTGCCAAATCGCGGGCAGCTGTAAAAAATAGAACAGTCCTATTACCCTGGTGGTCTAGTGTATCCCTCCTACCCACCCACTGGGCCCCATTGCCCCACCCCCATCAGCGGTGTGTAGCAGCACCCACCCTCCCGTTATCTCGCCACACCATGACAGCTCGATTGAGGCTGCACTCCCTTGTCTGCAGCATGAGCCATGGGCGTAGAAACATACTCACTACTCAGTCCAGATATGTGAATGATTCATTCACATACCTGGACTGTGTAGTATACATTGCACACCCATTGGCCCGCGCGAACCAATGGGTGTGCAGCCCTACCGAACTGTCAGTCGGCGGGTGGTGGGCCGCAGGCTGGTGGCTGCCGCCCACTGGCTGACCAGGGGGAGCAGGCGTGGGCCCAGTGGTGAGTGGGGAGGGAGCACACTAGACCACCAGGGTAATAGGACTATCATATGTTTTACAGATGCCCGCAATCGGGCAGAGTGCAGTCCACTGGACCACCAGGGATATTGGCTGGGGGGGTGATTTCAAAAGATGCCCACAATCGGGCAGCGATCGGTCCACTGGACCACCAGGGATATTGGCGGGGGGTTTTCTTTTGGACGAATGCCCACGATCGGGCTGCAGGTGGCGTCGGTCCCCGACGGCTGCTGCCTGGCAGGGCGCCAGGCTTAAGTCGTTGAGGATCGGCGCACCTGCATGCTAATGGGATGCAATTGGGGTCATAATGACATGCAAATGGCCCCATGTGCGCCTTGCACAAATTATGGCCCCATTTGCATGTCCCCTTTTGAATATCGCAGGTGCTATGCATGGCGCAATGGCACTTGTGCTAGTGCATTCCATGCTCCACTCTGGCCACTTGTTCTGGCACAGTGCCACTGCAACATGCACAGTGGGGGTGGCCAGGGTGCGATATTCAAAGCTGCTGCGCCATAGCGCAGGTCCGTTGAATATCACACAGGCCACACCCCTGTGCAACAAAGTTGAGCTGCGCCCAGGTTTGTGCCACAGCCTGGCGCAGTTTGAATATCCGGGCCATGTTGTCTTAAAATGTTGACTTGATGCCTGGTTGAGATAATGGACTTGATTTTTAAAAGTCCTCTATTGGCACAAGCCACAGGTGCATCAAACATACAGTGCACAGGGCTTGTGGCAATCCTCTGGCCAGTGATTGGGTTTTTTGATCCTATGCACCAATTACCACAAGTTAGATGAACTTTTTGATATCTAGCCTGCAGCAATCCCGGGTGCCATTTTTACAGATCTTGTACCAGATATTTAGTGCAAGGCTGGCCCGCTGGCGCAGCGGTGGGTTTTCTGCTTGCGACACTGGCGACCCGGGTTCGGGAACGGACCCACGTTGTTGGAGGGCCAGCCGGGGGAGAAGGATGGAGCATCCTACGGACTGCTCTCCTTCTCCGGGGGAGGGCGAGGGTAGCGTTCGGAGCACTGAGGACTCCTGGTGGAGGTCAGGAGATCTCACGCTGCCGGCGCTTAATATCCGGGAGGTGGGGCGGATGCAGGCTTCATTGCATGTCCCAACCTCTGTGAAGGAAAAAGCAAAAGAAAATCAGGTGGGGCAGGGCCACAGTCTCTATGAAGCCCTCCCAGAAAGACCTCGAGTGGCTACCATCGCTGCGGGTCCCCCGACTAGTTACAGTTCCGTGACCACGGAACAACGTGGCCGCCGCCCCACCCTCTGGGGGGTAAGCGGAGGTGACTGGGGGACCCCAGCAGCCATAGATGGTGGCTGAGGTTTCCCGGGGCCGTGACCAAGGCGGAAAAAAATATGACTGGTGGACCAGCCAACTAAAAAAAAAAAAAAGATATTTAGTGCAAGCTGTCATAAAGCATGGAGGCTGTCACAACTGCACCTAAGAATGTAAAATCAGGCACAGCTGTGGCAAAGAGGCAAAGAGGGTACCACCAGACCCTAACTGTTGTGGTGCTGGTCTTGCCACAAGTCTTGCACTATGCTTTGAAAATCTGGCCTAATGACTGCAGTACAGTGAAGAGTCCCAAGAGGATAAGAGTGTTAGTATGGCTTGGAGAGATACAAATTTTCAGGATTGCTAAGTTCCTACCTCACCTCATGATCACGTAAGTGACACTTTGTAAATGCAACCTGAAATGTGTTTCTGGAGGTCGACCCCCCACTCCCAAACATATTTGTTGAGGGATTAACAAGGCACCATTTATGTGATCATGAGGTGCAACTGCAGCTTGGCCACCTTGAAAATGTGGGGTCAAAATGGCAAAAAATGTTAAGTTTTGAACAAAAGAGAAGACAAAATAAAGTAACTCCAGTTACTTGTCTCAGGCAACAGAAGTGGAGGGGATAAGGGCTTCACGTCACCTTTGGCCTTTTCATTGAACATCACCATACATTTTCTTCCTAATGGCACACAGAGCAACTTGTGGAGAAAGCCATAGGTTTGGGGTGGTACACATCATTATGCAGATGCTTTGTGACAGGCAGTTATTATGATTGACATCATCCTTTAGGCATAGCCATCATGGCCTGTGTGAAGTAAGCACTGCAGTACTATGGCTATCTGCAGTGTCTTCAGAAGAGAAGAAATTCCTTGGAGATAAAAAGGAGTTACTTTAATGTAAAAAATTAGGATTTTGTAAATAAACAGACATAAGGAAACATGATATTAAGGTATTTTTGAACCCAAACTCAGCCTACTCCATATATCAGGTCTATGAACAGCAGGAAATTGAATGCCAAAGTAAAATCCAGTTTTAGCATCATAAATAAATTATTATTTTACCAGGGGAGACACACTAAGCTGAAATCTTATTTACAGGTGTGACCTGGGAGTACAAGGAAGTTAAGTGATATACTGAGAGTCACACAGTATGCAAGTGGGGGTTGTGGGATTCAAACCCAGGTTTGTAGCTCAGAGCCTTAAACCACTGCGCTATACTGTTACTGCCTAAATAACATTGTGTTTTTTCTCTTATGAGCTTTACAGGAGCTTTAGCTATATTTTGATCTTAGATGAATTCTTTCCATGGTTCTTTTATGCAAGGAAATACAGATTAGTAAAATGCTGTTCTGCAGTGTAGCACACATTTATATTTTCTTTTTGCATGCCTACATACCATCTGCACTGTGAAACTCACTCATTAAAATATACAAATACACAAGCATGCCCCCACTTTGAAACTGCACCTCAAACATGCATCTTGAGAGGATGTTTGGGGGACAGCTTTATCTACAGTACATGAAAGCAGTAAACAAACAGTCCATAACCAAACAGCATGTACAGTATTCATAAAATCTACATATTGTATATTATTAATATATTAGTATAACAATTCTGAGTGAACTGGAGTACAGGGATATAGCAGGGAAATATTGAGTGAACTATTGCCTGATAAGTTTTATATCACCCAAAGCCAAAAACTGAGGACAATATGACAACTGGAAGGCAACAGTTCATTCCAAGGGGGTGGCAATACTTTCCCACTATATCCCCCCAAAACTTTGATAGGTATCTGTTTTATAATACCTTATGTTAGTTACATTGTAACCCCTCCCCAAAACCGAATCAATGAAACTGTGTTCATTCCTTAGTTTCCTGTGATTGGTATTGGGACCCAGTAGTCCTTTCCATTGTTTGCTGACTTACTGAATTAAAGAAATCCCTAGTGGAGTTCTAGTAGACTGTTCTTACTCTCCCCAACCCCACTTGTTGTTTCAGTAATTTCATTCCTGGAAGAAGTGTCTCTCCCCATTTGTTTAATATTTTCATTCCCAGGTCCTAGTGGTCTCTCGCTTTATTTGATTTCATGGTGTCGGTGGCTACCCTTTATTTTTAATATTTTCATCCCTAGTGCCAGTGTTCCCCCACAGGAATTGTATTTTGTACTGACATATATTCCCTAGCATTCTACTGACCCACTCCCATTTAGATTCGGGTACCAACTGACCTCCACATTCCCCCACACCCTTTCTAACTACATCTACTATGAAACAGAAATTATGACCAGTATTACCCTCCTCTCTGCTGATGGCCACTGCCTCTTGCAAGTAAATTGAATTGCATTATCTGGGTAACTTTATTGCTGTCTGCCTCCATATTTTCATAACAGCTGATGTTAATATAAAGACTGAGGTTCAGGCTAATGTCATTATGAGGGCAGCGAGGAGGTTTTTATTGAAACTGGAATGAAGTGAGCCAGTGAATAAAAAAACAGAATTCACGCAAGTCATTGTGCTTTCTTGAGATATCAGCTGGTAACAGAGGTAAGTAGAGGGTCATACCAGTCACCATCTCCCTGGAATGATGTTGGTTAGGGGCACAGGAAGGCTGTATTAGAACTGAGAAGCAGGGTGGGACCCTGAGTTATCAGGGATTGAAAAAAATAATAATTTAGTAGTGGGAGGCTAACAGAGTTCATGGAAATCAGGAAATATGGGCATTTAAAAAGTGAAAGAATTTGTACTAGTGAACAAATTTTAGCAGGCAATAGCTGGAAAGACAATTGCCCTCTCTAAGGAGCTACTGCCCAGTTTTTGTTTGAACTGGGCAATTGTTAACACAGAAGCACAGACAATGATGGCAGAAAAAGACCCATGGTCCATCCAGTCTGCCCAAGTTCCCTATTTAGCCATGGGACCTACTGTCCCTCCAGTGTTCTAGCCCTCCCCAGTCTCCTTCCATTCTCCTCCCAGTTTCTGCCATCCCAAGCAACCACTATACCCTTCATTCTGTCCCATCCATGCTTTAAACCACTAATGGTTTTTGCACCTACCACTTTGGCTGGTAGACTGTTCCATGGCTCCAGCACCCTTTCTGTAAAATAATACTTCCTCATGTTCCTCCTGAATCACCCTCCTGTTAGTTTTTACTCATGCTCATGTGATCGTAAGCTAGTATTCAATCTAAATAGTTCCCTGCAGTTCACTTTGCTAATTCCTTTTTACGTTCACTTGCACGCATGCGCAAGGAATGTATTGGGAGACTAGCACACTTGGAGGTGTGCCTCTACCACCCAATGCACTGCTTCCTTGAGCAGGCATGGCAGTCCTGCACCAATGGGTGCAGGAGCTCAGTATGACAGCGGTGTTCCTCTGCTTCAAAGGAAAGCACTGCACACACTGACTTACCGCCGTCCCCTCACACTCCCCCTGCTCGCGTCCGTCACGCCGCCAAAGCTTTGGTGCCACGCCAGAGCCCACCCCAGCGTGACAAATGTTGTTTGCCAATGGGGATTGGGCACTCTGCCGCTCCACTTGCCCCGCCGGCCCTGCTGCCACGCCAGAGCCCACCCCAGCATGGCAAACCATCATTTACTTTGCCGACGGGGGTGCCCAATCCCCCGTCGGCTCCTCGGCCCCCCCAGCCATCTTCTGCCATGCTGGGAGCCCACCCCAGTGTGGCAAAGGTCTCACGTCATCTTTTTTTTTTTTTAACCTAGAAGACAAACACTGTCCTGCGGCGCATCTCCCAGCCCCCCTCCCACAATCTGCACCCACCACTGCACACCCAGCCTCCCCACACCCCCCCTCTCCCCATACTTACCTCCGGACTCCGGCGTGACAATCTTCGTGGACCAGGAACATGTCTGCACTCTTCAAAGCTGACCGCAAAACTGAGGAAATGCCAGTAAGCTGTATAATGGGTTACATAGGGGTTTCAACTTTATTGCATATCTCAGTATTTTTGAATTTTGCACCAATTTTCATGGGGTTTTAGATTCTTCATGAATGATGTCACTGTCATGCTGTTATTCAGGCCCAAAGGGTGATTTTGCAGGCACTGCGCAGTCACTGCATGAAATCACCCTTCAGCCTTGAATAATGCCATGACAGTGACATCATTCATGAGAAGGGGTCCCAAAAACCCCATGTTGAAAATTTGCTGCAAAAATTCCAAAAAATGACTGTTTTACGAGCGTGCATTGTGCAGTTCCTACGCAGGCTCGTACGTTTGCGAATTTTCAATATTTTCACTCCAGATTTTCAACATTGCCATTTTACCACACCTCCTTATGAGCAGTACAGCTGTCATTTTTCACATCCTGCCCAAAACGTGTTTCCACCCATGTAGTGCACAATGATGCAGTCGGTGTGCGAAATCAATGTATGGGACACAGTAAGAAAATCACAGTGACACTGTTCATTAGCAGAGGTTTTAAAACGGCAATGTTGAAAATTTGGTGAAAAAATCCTACAAATTACTGTTTTATGAGTGTGCATTGCACAGTTCCCACACACGCTCATAGGTTTGCGAATTTTCAATATTTCCACTCCAGATTTTCAACATTACCATTTTACCACACCTCCTTATCAGCAGTACAGCTGTCATTTTTCACATCCTCCCCAAAACGTGTTTCCGCCTATCTAGCGCACAATGAGGGTAACAACAAGGTCATGCTGACAATTTATTGTGCAAATACCAGCAATCACACAGGGCCTTAGGGTAAAGCACCATACATGCCAAACACCACTGCAAATACCTGCAAGTGAACGTTCGGCATTGACAAATGCTTGTTGAAACTTAAATGTCTCTATCATATCTCCCTTCCCCCTTCTGGTCTCCAGTAAGTACATGTTCAGTGCCTTACGATAATCCTCATTGGACCAGTTCTGTTGGCCCCTGTATCATTTTCAGAACCCTGCGCGACACTGTCTTCAGCCTATTCAGTCTTTCCTGAGGTGAGGACTCCACAACTGGACTCAGTGTCTGCTCTTTGCATCCCTATTTTTCATTAAATATACTTCCCATTCTTCCTCCCCCTGCTTTCCTTTATACTTGTAGAAGGCCTTTTTATTGGCTCTCACCACTTCCCTGACCTTTGCTGAGAACCATAACTGCCTCTTGAACAAGTGCTTTTTGGTTACTGTTCTCATGCTTTAGTTAGATGCCTCAAGAATAGCCCCTTTAATTGTCCCCATCTCTCTTCTACCCCACCTATGTTGTTCACCCAATTAACTTTTCCATGACCAGCTCCCTCAGCCTATTGAAGTCCATTCTTCTAAAATCAAGGACTTCAGTTCTCAATTGGGGTTTTCCGGCTCCCTTTTCTCACAGCTCCTACCACCTCCAAGTTGATGAGTACCACATCAAGAACTGCAGTCTGTGGGTTACCTAACTAGCTGTAGACAGTCCTTGAATGCATCCAGCAAGACCTGACTTCTGGTTCATCCAGGTTTGGCCTCACTATGGATATATATAGGGGAAGTATTACCTCTTCCCTTCTGCTATCAATGCCCCTCCCAATACAACCCAGCATCCTAATTGCTTTGCTATATGCCTTGTTGCACTGACTCAATTAGTTGAGAGACTCACTGATGATAACTCCAGAGACCCTTTCTTCAGTCATAGCATTAAGTCTCACCTCACTCATCCAGTACTCTGTCCTGGGAGTCTTGTTCCCTAGGTGCATTACCTTGCACTTCTTGGCATTAAATTTTAACTGTCAAATCTTAAACCCCCTCTCAAGCTTTTGTTAAGTCCCTATGCATTTCTCTGATTCTCTCATCTCTATTCAGCCTCCCACAGAGCTTTGTGTCATCTGTGAAGAGACACAACCTGCCCCAGATTCACTCACTGATATTGCTCATGTCCATATTAAAGAGGACTGGACCCAGGACAGATCCCTGTGGTACCCTGCTCCTCACCTCCCCTCTTTTCTGATTTGACCCTATTGACCACAACCCTCTGCTGTCTCCCCTTTAGTTTGTTACTTACCCAGTTTACTATGACCATAGCTACACCCATATCCTCCATTTTAATCAGCAAGGGTCAATAACGTACTGAGCTGAAGGCCTTGCTGAAGTCAAAGTAGATCATATCCGCAGCATGGCTCCTATCCAATTCCCTCATCATCCAGTCAAAGAATACTATCAGGTTAATGTGGCATGACCTCCCTGCCATGAATCCGTGCTGTTTACTATCATGGAGCTCATTGATCTCTAAGTGGTCCATAAGGTCCTCTTTGACCAGTGATTCCATTAGCTTCCCTACAACAGAGGTAAGACTGACAGGTCTGTAGTTCCCAGTTTTACCCCCCCCCAACATTGAGGGAACCATATCTGCCACCCTCTAATCCTTCAGAACCACTATTTCCCCAGTGAGCTGTTGAATAGGCCTATCAGGGGTTCAGCCAGTTCTGCTGCCACTTCCCTGAGTAACCGCAGATGCAACCCATCTGGTTGTGTGATTTCATCTGTCTTTAGATCTGCCAGCTCTTTCTGTACCTTTTCACTTATAAATGCTGGCTGTCTCATCTCCTGGGGCCCCTTAGTGTCAGCCTTTATGCCACTCTCTAGCAAGGGCCCACCATCCTCCCTAGTAAAAATTGAGCAAAAGTAATCATTGAGGATGACAGCCTTTTGCCCTTTCTCCTCTACTACCCTACTCCCATTAGGTAGCATTACAATTCTCCCTCCTTTCTTCCTTTTCTCCCTTTTCCCCTGACCAGCTCCCTCAGCCTATAGAAGTCCACGCTTCTAAAATGAAGGAGTTCAATTCTCAGTTGGGGGTTTCTGGCTCCCTTTTCTCACACCTCCTATCACCTCTGACTTGATGAGCACCACATCATGAATTGCAGTCTGTCTTTGGGTTACTTAACTAGCTGTAGACAGTGGTGGAAGGCATCCAGCAAGACCTGACTTCTGGTGCTTCTGACCATTGGAGCATCCCAGTTGATGTCTGACAGATTCAGGTCACCCTCCAACACTACTTCCCCTTTGCCACCCCTCTTTCATGTTCCCCCTGAGATCTCTGTCCCTCTCTTCCCCTTCCCCCATGGGCCTATACTTCACCCCAAGTGCAGTTTCTTAACTGAGGCTGCTGTTAGTTGGACCCACAGTGACTCTGTCTCCCCTTTACTTTTCCTGATGCACCCATCTTCTTCCATCTCAATTCTATCCTTGTTTTTAAATTCTCTATCAAGCCCCCCTTTCTCACTGTGACAGCACCTTTCCTCAGGGTCTCCCAAGCTGATTAGGGAAAGGTTAGAGAATCAAGACAGTTCCATGATCACATAGTCTACCAGTCATGCTGCTGACACATACAGGCTGTCTCCCAGAATACAACAAGATCTAACAGGATGTATGATCAAAAAAGTTGCAGATGTCAAACTATGTAAAATGCTTCATTCTGAGTACTACAATAAAGCAACAATCTTGGACCCACAACACAAACAATGCAACTACTGAGTGATGATGATGATGACACTTCTTTCGAGATAAACAAGAATTAATTGATGAGGTGCATGCTGTCATGGAAAAGAGTACAACAGCGGCACATTTGGAATCTTCTTCACAACACAGTACAGCATGACATGGCCCATCCTCTACTCTTGCGGCATTTTCTCCCTCTTCCTCCTCAGCCACTGCAGCCAAATCTTCTTCACCACCAGCCAAACATAGCACTGTCTCACAGTCACTTGGTTCAGCTTCATGTTTCTGGAGTCACTTAGAAGATATAATTGTAACATCTTCATTTGACATAGACCATTGTTGAAATGAACCTTGCAGGGCCCAATATCAAATGAAATGCTGATCCTTTGAAATACTGCAAATCCAAACAAAGTATGTGGCCTGCTTTAGTAAACATTGCAATGAAGTGCATATATTACCCTCTGACTAGCATGTCTTCAGAATGATTGTTTAGCTCAGCTGGTAATGTCATTACTAACATACAATCCTGTTTGACACCAGAAAATGCTGAGCTCCTGACATTTTTAAAAGTTAACATTCCTCTCTTTAATTTCAAATATAATACCTGAATGAAATGTATAGTCTGAGTGAGTGGGCTGTATCCACAAAACACTTTCAAGAATTTCTTTTGTGCCTGTGGTGAAAATCTTTTGTGAATAGGGTCTACTACATGAGGCAGTAATTAATTGCAACAAGTCAGGTCAGGACTCAAGAGGATGGATTACTAGGCCAGGACAGAATTATTTTAATGATCACAATGAGCAATGAAACATGAAAAATACCACCAGTTGGTCTGAGGCCAAATGCAGCAAGCAACTACATTTCATGTCACACTTACTTGGTGGTACTAGGTATGCCACTCTGATCTGAAAGGTAGAGTACTGCTGTGTACTACTACTACTACTTGTCACTTTGTGTCCTCATGTCACGTCGTGCACTACTTGTCACTTTTTGTCCTCACTACTACTACTTGTCACTTTTTTGTCATCAGCAACTGATTAAAAATTATTTTACCATAGATCTGACTGTACTGTAGTATTCCTCTTTTAATTTTTGTGCAACGGATGTCTTAGCAGAAGTCTGAACACTGAAACTGAATGCTATTTGTATAATTTATTACTCACATCCCCAATATTTAGCTGCAATTACAGAGAAAATGTAAATTCATTTCTTTTGTGTGTGTGTGTGTGTGTGTGTGTGTGTGTATGTGTGCAAGTGTGCGTGTGTCCGTGTGTGTGTGTGTGTGTGTGGTATGCTAGCCTAGCTGTAACAACACTGAATCTCACTCGCAGTAACTGGGCTGAGATTATTATAATATAATTTTTACGTACTTAAATTATTTGTCACTGGTTGGCATGACAGCAATTGTAGAACTAAGAAGGATGTAACTGTGTGTCATCAGGTCTTCAGGTGGCAGTAGCAATCTTTATTTTTATGACTGCACTGCACTTGATCGATGTGATGTGACTGACTGGCTGCCTGGGTGGTGATCAGTGTATGTCTTTTATTTCTTGTTTAATAAATGTATTGTGTGTTGAACAGTAGTAAAAGTAGTCATAGACAACATTACCACCTGTTGGACCAGGTAGTGTACCATACCACAGTGCACTGGGACATGTGATGCAGTTGCATCATTCACATTTGTAGGGTGGGGGGCTCTTACTGCTACCCATTTTGATCATCAGTTTCTTTCACCTGGTTTGCTCTGACTGGAAAATCCATTAAAATACTACCCACACAGCAGCAGCATTAATAAAAAATAATCTTAGCTGCCTGCATTGCTTGGCATTTCTTTGTGGTACAATAGTATTTGCATCTGTCTCTCTCTCTCTCTATCCATCTCTCTTTCCCAGCACACTCATGTCACGGGCCTGGGCAGGATATGCAGGGTGCTAATGCTATCAGAACAGGCCAACCATGAAGCAGCTAATGGTAATTAATTATTGCTTTTATTTAGCAGTTTTACTGTCATTTTTATACAAACGATGCATTAAATTATTTATTTTTGGCCTCTGTGTTGAATTTGACTGACTTTGGCCACTGTTGCAGTATGCATTTTATCACATTTTTTTCAAATATTTATGAACTATCAGAACAAATCAGAACTCCACCATGTTCTGGTTCTTATTTAATAAGGTTCAGAACTTCATTGAGTTCTCCCAGTCCTAAATGGTATGCAATAAACAAAAAAAATTATTTGGAAAGTCATTTGATAATACCAGTTCTTTCAGAATATAAAAGATTCATAATTCTGGCTATGTTGGAATTATTCCCTTCACACTGGTGAGAATCTAAGTTTAGAAAAAATGTAGCGAGCAGTCCTGATCATAATTGCCCATGTAAAAGAGGACATGCAGAAACACTGCAACATATTACCTTGAATTGCCCATGTTATACAAAGTGGAGAAAAAAATATTTAGAAAAGTGTATCCGTCCATATGCATACAACCTAGAAAATGCTCTGTATTTGTTGTTACATCCTCTGCAGCCTAAACAAGCCATAGATGTAGCAAGATATTATAAAGAAATGATAAGATACAGAAAAACTCTTATAACTATATGATATGAAAATTGCCTAAGTGGAATAATGAATAAATTAAAAAATAAAAAGACAAATGCAAAGGCAACCTTGTGCTTACTCATAACATTTTCCCAAAAATTAATGCTGCTAGCAATTACAAAAATGAAATGGATTGGTTGTAGGATCTTGGTATTGACTGTATATGGTATCTATGTATTGGGGAGTAATTTCTTCATATTGATATTACAGAGAAAAATAGATTATGGCCAAGCAAGGATCTCTGAATAAATAGAACACTTGATGGTTAGGAATGCTGTAATAAGACAGGCCACTAGAAAGATTGTGATAATTGTTTTTATTGAATCTTTGTATTTTTCTTGTTTTTCTAATTTTATATGTAAAGAAATGGATGAAATATACTGTATGTTGCATTAATTTTAACTTTGTAATTACATTTTTTTATTTCAAACAAATAAACATTGACTTGAATTAAGTTAATTACATCCCTAGTTCTTTTTTCATTCAAAGCCACTGCCCTTGCCCTTCCTCTATTATTTCCAGTCTCTGTCCTTACTCCTCCACCACTGCCACTTACGGAAATGGTCTTTGATGGAACTGGCATGGTTGAAACTTTGAACTACACATAACAACGCACTCTAAGGGTATGCTCTGTGGATTAGCCTTAATATTGACAGAACTGATGAAAAAACACTTAAAAAAAGGCAATACACATGGAGCTGATGAAAAAACACAATAAACAATTTATTTAAACACACATACAATGGCTCCCCGGCATTTTGAGGGCATACACCCTCTTCATCGGAGGGGTGGAGTCAATTTGAATTACATACATACTTATAGTCACGTCAATTAATAGTTAATTCAAATTAGCCAATAAAGTGCTAGTAACAATACAAAAAACTAATTCAGCATTCTACCCCATTGCACCATATCAAAGCACCTAATTAATTTAGTAACAGTGCTACTAATAAATACACCTATAAGGCTAACAAGTTACCAAACAGCATAAATTATTTCTAACTTAGAAAATACACAATTAAAATAGTGTTCTAACAGTCTATAGACACAATTTTTATATTTCTTCTATCATTTTTCTGTTTATTTACCATTTTGTTATTATTCTAGTTTATATGAATAAAACCATCCCAAGATTCTATTAATAAGGGAAATAGGATACAATTTGTGTCAAGCTGATGCATTACTACTCTGTGTCAAATGGTATGGACAGTAAAATTAAATACAAGTCCATACAAACATTATGAAAACCTTGTTTCGGAAATCACATTCAAAAGTGTCAAAATATAATAACACCTTGAAAACCACACTTAGTACCAATACAATGTGGCATATTTAAAGACACAAGGAAGAAACACAAGTATTATAACCTGTCCTTCTTCATCTAAATTTCAGAATGATGTAAAATGAAATTAGTTTTAAGATAGGCAAGATACATAACATAGAATCTAGAAAGGTTATTACAGGTGCACTGCAAGGTCTAGATCCTTTTCAAACATTTTGGAAACAGTGATTCCAATGTGAAAATCCATTTAGATTATTTCTGCAAAAGAATTTGTTTTCTGTTTCCTTTTCTTAGTAAAGGTTTCACATGCTCAATTATAGTAAAACTTAAAGACAAGGGATTGCTATCATGTCGATGTAAATAGTGTACTGCAAGTGGATAATCCATGTCCCTATTCTTAATATCTCTAACATGTTCCAAAACCCATTCCTTTGCACATCTTATAGTCTTTCCCACATAAAGAAGTTTGCAGGGGCACTGTACCACATAAACCACATAATTGGTTGAACAGTTTACAAAATCAAAAATCTCCACCGTTAGGCTCTTTGTTGGGTGAACAAACTGTTTCTCCTGCATGAAGAATTTACAGGCCATACAATGGCCACATTTAAAACAACCAGAAGGTTTTTCTGGTATCCATGTGTTTCTAGCAGGTTTATCTGCCACATAATGACTCTCAGAAATCAATTCCCCTAATTTTTTTGATTTACTATACATAACCCTTTGTGCCTTGGAAAAGAGTCCAGGTACACTACAGTGCTTCAGCAGACTCCATTTTTTTTAGCAGAATTTCTCTAACTTTTGTAGAAATACCATTAAATTCCAGGACAAATGTCATCCTTTCTTCTGATTTTACTTTTGGTTTCAAAAGATTTACTCTGTCTTCTGATTGTGCCCTACTAAGTGCTTGATTTAAAATATCCTCTCTATAACCTCTTTCATGGAATCTATGCCACATTTCTTCTGCTTGTGTTTCAAATGTCTGCTGAGAGGAATGATTTCTTCTTACTCTTAAGAATTGTCTATAAGGGACAGAATTTATCAAAGTGGGTGGGTGTGCACTAATGGCATGCAAAATTACATTGCCTGCTGTTTCCTGTCTGAAACAGGAACTTTCAATGTTTCCATTCTTAGTAACAGATTAAATTAAATCCAGAAACTCAATTTGTTTTTCCTCTATTCTATGTGAAAATGTCAAATTCATACTGTTATTATTTAAACCATTCAGAAAACTATGAGCTTCCGTTTCTGTTTCCTGCCAAATAATAAGCAAATCATCTATGTATTGAGTCCAAAATACGTTTCTCAAAAATGTATTTGTTTGATTGAAAATATATTTGGTTTCCCACCACCCCAAAAATAAATCAGGATATGTTGGGGCCATAGTGGCCCCCATCGCTGTGTCCCTGTTTAGTAAGTATATCTTATTATTAAATAAAAAATAATTGTGCTTCAAAATAAATTCCAGGGAATCTAAGAAAAACTTTATTGGTAAATTACTAAAATTATGATTCTTTTTTAAGAAATTCTCCAAAGCCTCAATTCTTAGATGTCACTCAAATTGACTCCAGCCCCCCTCCCCCCAGATGAACAGGGTGTATGCCCTCGAAGCACCTGGGAGCCATTGAATGTGTGTTTTAATAAATTGTTTATTGTGTTTTTTTCATCAGCTCTGTGTGTATCACCTTTTTTAGGTGTTTTTTGATCGTTTCTGCCACTATTAAGGCTGATCCACAGAGTATACCCATTTAGCGCATTGTTTTGTGTGCTTCACTGTGTTTTGGGTTGGTGCCCTTATATCGTGGCTATGCATAAGGTAATCAGCTAAGTTTGAAAAAAATGTGTTTTTTTTTCAAAGTGAAAAAACACTCATGCGGCATTTTTTATATCTCCAGAGTCAGTTCGGGGGATGAATGCGTCTCGTTAATTATATGAAATACCTGTGGGAGATTTTCAAACTCTCATACACTTCGGCTATATTTACAGAACACTTCCAGAAAACAGTTTTTTGTTTCTACATGAGAAGGTATGGAACTGTTTGCAACATACACGAGCTGCTCATGTTCTTCCATTCCTGAACGCAAATGCCAATTTAAGTGAATTTTGAAGATTGCTGGTTCTTGCACCCGTACTGAGAATAGAACTACTGAATTAATTGGACAACCAATTGGGAAGATCCGGTAGAGCTTACAAGCTCAGAGGAATAATTTGCCAACAATTCCGAAGTGTCCTGCTTGGAGTCATTAACAGAGAGAGTTAAAAGAAGGCAAGCTAGAAGACCCCCCAATGGCACACGTAAGTGAACAGCTTGATAATACTAATGAATTTAAATGCATATTTATGAAGCTGGAGAAATGGTTGAAAACAGAACTTTTGTTCTTTTATAACATCAATAGTTTGAAAGGGGAGTATGAAGCAAATAAGAGGGTTCCTAGAGGTTTAAAATTGGACATAAAACCAACTGTGGGACTAACTGATTTCAAGCACAAACAGGACTGGGAGAGAATACTTAGCACATGTTCAGATGATCTGATTAAACTGTTGATCAAGGAAGATAAATCAGACTATGAATGCATAAAACAACAAATCACAGGTGCACAGCAAGATTTGAACCATTTTCAATCCCACCTCTTATTTAAAACAAAGGAAAAAGACTTAAATAAAAATCTTGACAACTTTGAAAGAGAAGTAATAAAGAGGAAACAAACGAAGCAGGACAGAGATCTTAGAGACTATACTTTGGGACAAGTATTAATTTGGGAAAGAAGAACACAAAACAGAGGTTGGGACACTAATAGAGGTGGATTTAGAAATAGAAATAGATACATACATAGACAATGTCGGCAGATAAGGGCCTATGGCCCACCCAGTCTGCCCATTTGAGCTTGTAAGTTCAGTTTATGTTTTCCTAGAAGTCTGTTGCCCCTTATCCCTGACCTCCAGAATTCCCTTTATGTCTATCCCATGCATTCTTGAATCCCATGATTGTTTCAGCCCCTGCCACTTCCTCTGGCAGGGTGTTCCACTTGTCCACCACCCATTCTGTGAAGAAATTCTTCCTCACGTTTCCTGTGAATCGTCCTCCCTCCAACTTCATCCCATGCCCTCTAGTTCTGGAACATCTTTTTTGCTTAAAAAATAGTGTATTCCCGCACACTGTTTCTCCCTGTAAAGATCCAGGAGTAATTCACAAAATTGGAGAAAAAAATAAAAACAAAAACAAGAAGGGTGCTAATAAGGGTCCAGAATATAGTGATGTAAATGCTACAAACATTGAGGAATGAATAACAAACTGTGCTTCTGGTTCAACTACAAATGCCAATGTTACATCTGGTAATAAAAAAGTTTTTTTTTTCAGAGAAAAGAGCCATTGAACAAACAGAAAAACACAAAGAGGGAAAGAGCTGGCAAAGAAACACAAAGGAGGACAGCCAGAAGAGGCCTGCCAGGTCCAATCTGAAGGGTCCAAAGAAGTTGTGAACTTAAGCTCACATACATTTACACAAACTGACTTGCAAATATTAAGTAAAGGTTTTTCATTTGTACCTTCCCCCCAGGGTTAATAGATTCCAATTACAAGTAGAACTGTTAAGTTATTCAGAAAAATAAATTTGAGAAATTTTTTTGCTGCTAAAAAATTGGGGGGGCAGTCATTGGAAGCATGTGTTGCGAGGGGTGGTGCAGAATAAAATGCTAGACAAAAGTTTAGCAACTTAATTGTTATTCTTTCAGATTTAGAAGAACCTATAGCATTAACAAATGTGAACACAAATGATTTGAATGATCAATGTGAATTACATGATGATTTGCTGGACCATGTAAGTTTTGATGCATGAAGTAATATACATATTAATGAAGGTGAGGTAAATGAGGAGTTTTCTGATGTTCTAGACTTTGAAAGAAAACTCAAGTTTAGACCAAAATCTGTTTTTTGTCCTAGGGTGTATGATCCTGCAATACATACTTACCAAAGTATAGTAGCAAAGAAGATTGATTCCCTTTTTCTAGATGATGTTATACTTGTGGAAACAACCTTTCAAAATGTGAACAGGTAGCTTTACATGATCTTCAGAGTTTAAAATGGGTTGTTTTCAAGCAATCTGATGGGTGGGATGTGGTTATCTTAAATAAATCTGATTATTAGTTAGAATCTATGAGATTGCTTTCTGATAAAGAAACATATGTGGCTCTAAAGAAGGACGTTACTTTGGATTTTCAGATACAGCTTTTCTGCCCAATAGATGAAGTTGCAAGGAGAGGCTTTATGACAGAACAAGAAAGAACATTTCTAAAGGTGGAGAATCCAGTGATCCCTACATTCTATTATCCCTCCAAGTTGCATAAAGACATAGAACAGCTGACTGGCCATCCTATTATTTCAGGAATAGGTTTATTGTCTGAGAATTTATCTAAATTGTGTGACTACTTTCTGCAGCTCTTAATATTAGCGCTATCATCTTTCACAAGAGACTCTATGCATGTTTTGGAGTAAATAAAAAAGATTGAATGGAAACAGGATTTTCTCTGGCTACCAGTGGACGTCTGTTCACTTTATACTTGTATTCCTCACCATCTAGGCATTGAGGCTTTGGAGCATTTCTTAAAAAAAAATCATAATTTTAGTAATTTATCAATAAAGCTTTTCTTGGATTCCCTGGAATTTATTTTGAAGCTAAATTCTTAAGATTAAGAAGAAATTGTTCCTCTCAGCAGACATTTGAAACACAGGCAGAATAAATGTGGCATAGATTCCATGAAAGAGATTATAGAGAGGATATTTTAAATCAAACACTTAGTAGGGCACAATCAGAAGACAGAGCAAATCTTTTGAAACCAAAAGTAAAATCAAAAGAAATGGAAGAAAGGATGACATTTGTCCTGGAATTCAATGGTATTTCTACAAAAGTTTGGGAAATTCTGTTAAAAAACTTGAGTTTGCTGGAGCACTGTAGTGTACCTGGTCTCTTTTCCAAGGCACCAGGGGTTACGTACCTTTTATAGGTACATCAGAGAGCGTAGAAAGACAAAGGGAGGGATAGTGAGGCTGAATAGAATGAATGGTGGGTGGGCAGAGGGGGACAGTGAAAAAGCAGGGATACTGAATGAATATTTCTGCTCAGTATTCACAAAAAAGGAGGGAAGTGCCTAATCCAATTAACAGAAGCACTCTTGATAGGGGGGTCAATCCCAGCCCTTTCACAGAAGAAAGGGTTCTGCAAGAACTCCTAAAACTGAAGGTGGACAAAGCAATGGGGCCTGATGGAATTTACCCCAGAATTCTAAAAGAATTAAGGGGGGAACTAGTGAAACCACTGACTACTCTTTTTAATAAATGATGGGAGGATGGTGTGGTACCTGAGGACTGGAGGAAGGTGGATGTGATTCCCCTTCACAAAAGTGGGATCAAATCAGAGGCAGAAAACTACAGACCTGTCAGTTTGACCTCTGTGGTAGAGAAAGTGATGGAATCACTTCTGAAGGAAAGAACTGTTGAGTACCTAGAGGCCAGTGGGACACAGGACCCAAGGCAGCATGGGTTCACAGTGGGAAGGTCATGTCAGATGAATCTAATAGATTTCTTTGACTGGGTGACCAAAGTAGTAGACGAGGGAGGGGCTGTGGACATGGCCTACCTAGACTTTAGCAAGGCATTTGACACAGTCCCACACAAAAGATTAATAGTCAAATTAACCAGCCTGGGAGTGGGTCCCAGGGTGGTAGCCTGGGTAAAACATTGGCTGGACAACAGGACACAGAAGGTAATTGTAAATGGAGTCCACTCTGAAGAAAGAGGGTTACTAGTGGGGTACCGCAGGGTTCAGTACTGGGTCCAGTCCTTTTTAATGTCTTTATAAGTGACATTGCAGAGGGACTGGAAGGAAAAGTATGCCTCTTTGCAGATGACACAAAGATCTGCAACAGGGTTCATACACAAGGAGGTGTGAAAAGGATGAGAAGGGACTTGGCAAGGTAGGAGGAATGGTCAGAAGTATGGCAGCTAGGATTCAATGCAAAGAAGTGCAAAATAATGCACCTGGGAAACAAGAACCCAGGGGAAGATTACACAATGGGTGGGGAGGTAGTAACAACAACAAAAAAGGAAAGGGGCCTGGGGATAATCGTATCAGATGACCTTAAGTTTAGCAAGCAATGTGAGAAGGCAGTAGTGAGGGCTGGGGGTATACTGGGATGCATAGGGAGAGGCATCGCCAGCAGAAAACAGGAAGTTGTTATCCCTCTGTACAGACAGTTGGTGAGACCCCATCTGGAGTACTGTGTTCAGTTCTGGAGAACCCATCTCCGCAGGGACATAGACAGGATAGAGGCAGTCCAGAGGAGGGCAACTAAAATGGTGCAGGGTATGCAAGAGAAGCTGTACAAGGAGAGACTGAAGGAGCTTAATATGTATACCCTTGAGGAAAGAAGGAAGGGGGGACATGATAGAAACTTTTAAGAACCTCATTGGAATCAACCAAGTCCAAGAGGGTAGCATCTTTCAGAAAAAGAGACATGCAAGAATGAGGGGACATAATTTAAAGATAGAGGGGGGCAGTTCTGAGGCAATGTGAGGAAGTATTTTTTCACAGAGAGGGTAGTGGATGCATGGAACAGCCTTCCTGAGGAGGTTGTGGGGTCTAAAACTGTGGGAGAATTCTAGAATGCATGGGACTGACACAAGGCAATTCTTGTGGGGGGTAGGAAGAAATAGGCTGTTGGTTAACTAGGATCTGCGGCCTATCCTGTAGGTAGGGAAATGGGCAGACTAGGTGGGCCAAGCGGTCCGTATCTGCCGTCAAAGTCTATGTTTCTATATTTCTATGTTTCTATGTACAGTAAATCAAAAAATTTAGGGGAATTGATTTCTGGCAGTCATTATGTGGTAGATAAACCTGCTAGAAACACATGGATACCAGAAAAAAACCTTCTAGTTGTTTTAAATGTGGCCACTGTATGGCCTGTAAATTCTTGGTGCAGGAGAAACAAACAGTTTGTTCACCCAACAAAAAGCCTAACAGTGGAGAATTTTTAATTTGTAAACTCTTCAACCAATTATGTGGCTTATGTGGTACAGTGCACCTGCAAACTTCTTTATGTGGGAAAGACTGTAAAATGTGCAAAGGAACGGATTTTGGAACATGTTAGAGATATTAAGAATAGGGACATGGATTCTTCACTTGCAGTACATTATTTACATCGACATGATAGAAATTCCTTGTCTTTAAGGTTTTCTATAATTGAACTTGTGAAACCTCTACTAAGAAAAGGAAATAGAAAACAAATTCTTTTGCAGAAAGAATCTAAATGGATTTTCACATTGGAATCAATGTTTCCAAAAGGTTTGAATAAGGATCTAGACCTTGCAGTGCATCTGTAATAACTTTTCTTGATTGTATGTTATGTATCTTGCCTATCTTAAAACTCATTTCTTTTTACATCATTCTGCAATTTAGATGAAGAAGGACAGGTTATAATACTTGCGTTTCCTCCCTGTATCTTTAAATATGCCACATTATATAGGTACTAAGTGTGGCTTTCAAGGCGTTATTATATTTTGACACTTTTGAATGTGATTTCCAAAACAAGGTTTTCATAATGTTTGTATGGACTTGTATTTAATTTTACTGTCCATACCATTTGACACAGGGTAGTAACGCATCAGCTTGACACAAACTGTAACCTATTTCCCTTATTAATAGAATCTTGGGATGGTTTTATTCATATAAACTAGTATAATAACAAAATGGTAAATAAACAGAAAAATGATAGGAGATATATAAAAATTGTGTCTATGGATAGTTAGAACACTATTTGAATTATGTCTTGTTTAAGGTAGAAATAACTTATGCTGTTTAGTAACTTGTTAGCCTAATAGGTGTATTTATTAGTAATACTGTGATACTAAATTAAGTAGGTGCTTTGATATGGTGGAATGGGGTAGAATACTGAATGATTTTTTTGTGTTGTTACTAGCACCTCATTGGCTAATTTGAATTAACTATTAATTGATGTGACTGTAAGTATGCATGTCATTCAAATTATTTACCCCGATGAAGAGGGTGTATGCCCTCGGGAGCAATTGTATTTGTATTTAAATAAATTGTTTACTGTGTTTTTTCATCAGCTCTGTGTGTATTGCCTTTTTTTAAGTGTTGTTTTATAGTTGAAACTTTCCCAGCTCTGTTCCTCCTTATTTCGGCCCTGTCTCCTCCAGATTTTACTGATGGTTTCTGCTTCAACAGCCGAAGTGCAAACATACCCATCACTGAGCTCACTGACACCCTCTTGAGTCCTCACCACCTTCACAGAGAGCCCTGCAGCAGAAGAGTAGCCTACTTCACTTAGTTTCACACAAGTCAAAAATAAAAAAGTGAGATAGACTTTGGTGCCCTACATCCCACCACAATCAGTCAAATTATTTATCAAATAAATCCTTTAAACTCCCCCTGAAACTTCCCACTCTCCTAAATTCAATCTACTCTGCTCTTGCTTTAGCTGATAAGAAATACAATTAAAAAATAAAGATGTATTTCTGGGCTCTCTTCCACCAGCACTCCGTGAAAAAAAAAAAGTTTAATGGGCATTCACAAGTGTGGAGTAATGGTTGTGCAACTTGTTGACAGCTGAAGGCTAGTTGAATGATTGAATTGATTGACTGTATATATAGTTACTGTTCCAAATGACAGTCTCTGTTTTCAGAGGGACTACCACTAATTAGAGTTACCATGAAAACAAGGGAACCCTCTTGAAGAGGATTCCACACTTAGAGTTGCAATGCAAATGTGATTCCTTTGGTTAAAGGTATCTTGGATGGAGCCCAAAAAACTGTGAAGATGAACTGCAGAGATGAGCAGAGTGATGACATAGTCAGCTGATAACTGGAGACAAGTGATGCACTAGCAGACAGAGGCATGACTACAAAAAAAGTATGTCTTATGCAGCACTTTAAAATACATAAATTTGCCTGTGGCAGCAGATCCAATGCTCACCAGTGTCTGGTCCTAAACTCCCTAAACTGGCAACCTCTTGACCTTAAAGCCAGTTTGACACTTGCCACTCTTGTCAAGAAAACTATGCAGTCTGGCACCCCGCTTACCTAAAAAAAAAATCCCTTTCATGTATCTTCCCTCATCCCATTCTGCTACTAACAACAACCTCGTAGTCTCCATATTTTGTACCAGCATGGAACAGCGCCCTTTTAGCTACCCTGCTGCATCTATTTGGAATTCCTTACCTCCCCCTGTCAAAAGAGCCAACACCACCCCAACCCTTACAAAACTCCTAAAAGCACATTACTCCTCATCTCAAGCCTGTCACTGCTTCCACTAATCTTCCCCCCCAAGCACCCATCTACCCCCAAAAGCTATGCTCTTTACCCGCTCAATAAAATGTTTTTCCTTTCCTTCTTCCAAACCTGGTGCCTGAAACAAGCTATGATCTTACCCCTCCCTCCACCAGTTTCCCCTTTCCTATTCCTTCCCTGATCCCTTCTCTCTAGTAACCTCCACCTATTTCTCCCTCTCTCTCCCACTTCCTCTCTCAAGCTCCCAGGAGAATGCTACTACTCATGAAACTGCATCTTATGCAACCACAGTCACAAGTGACTACAATTCTTCCATCTACCCTCAATCCCTTTGTAAATCTTCTAAAATTCATGTTTACTAGTACACTGCTGCATTTCTCTTCACACCATCAATTGGGCATATTGCATTTACTCCTTGTCCTGATGTCTTGTATCAAATTGACATGTTGTATTTTCTCCTTAGCCTGATGTATTGTATTTCTCCCCTTGTCTGTGTTATTGCACCCGAGTCATGCCTGAAAAAGGCACTTGCTGCCAGCTCACATACCAAGTCAATAAAGTTAAATAAAATAGTAATAATAAATAAGTATTTGCAGAGGAGAGATGGAAAGGCAGGATTGTAGGACATGGTGAACTGCCATTTGACTCCAACTCACAGAAGAATCCTACTTATAGCAAAACTAGTTGAAAAGTAAAATATGTTTTTTGGCACTCAGGAGAGGAACAGCCCATGTGGAGGAAGTTTCTAGGATCCATAGCCTCAGCTGACATCTTTCCTGGCATGGGTAATTATTACAGCTTACTTTGCTAATTTGGAATTCCAATTCTGGGGAAATATTTTGGAGGGAAAACTCTCGCTCTGTCTGTCTAATGAAATAATGCTGTAGGGGTGTTATGAGTTGATCTCTGCAGTTAAAGGATGTTTCCCATCAAAGGAGGCCAAGCCCCAAAAATGTAAAGTGAGGAGGGTAGTGACTGCTGAAAGACTAGCTACCATCCACAACATTGTAAGGAGGCTTAACCATGACTGAAAACTAAAGGAAGTGAATACAGAATGAGACTAGAAGGACCTTTGGCAGTTGCAGAGGAGTAGCTTTTGGAGATCTGCACAGCTAAAGGAACCCATTTTGGCTTAGGGTCCCACCCTCTGACAACTGAAGTCTCAAACAGTACACCAAGAGGTGACACCAGCTGTGGGTCTGCACAGCTAAGGTTTCTGAGCACAGAGACAGTATTGGCACTCATGCCTCACCACAGAGAACACTTATAGAAATATAAGTGTTCAAAAAAATCTTTAATTAAATATTTTCAAAGTTTAAATCTTACAGACAGCAGCAGCAGTGGGGAAAACCAGTCAACATATTATGCTTGACTATAGCAAGGTTTGCCAGTGCATTATAGTGATAGTGTTTTTATATTACTAACAACTAAGTTCAAAGTGCTGAATGCACTAATAAATATTAATTGTGCAAAGTGATTTTTAATTATTGCACATTACCTTGAGGACATACTAATGTGTAACATAAAAACAGTACAGCAATCTTGTGCATATAAAAAACAAACTCTGGTCAGAGTCAACATGGTTACTAATGTATCACTTTGACAAAGCATATAGAATTAATGTGTGGATTGGATTGTATGGGGTCTTCCTTGGGGTTGTCAAAACTAATGCTTACCCCTCCTCTAAGCAAACAAGAAGCTAGGACTAATTTTGTTGACAAAATGTGATGAGACATATTTCTCTACCTCTGAAGAGTATATGACTATGAAGCATTGACTTGGAGCTGTACTTTGTGCTTAGAACAGGAGGTCATGGGCTAGGAGGAAAGGGTGTGCATTAGGGTTGACAATGCCAGGGAAGACCCCACTACTGATCTACCAAGACTTTGGAGGCCAAAACCATAATATTTTTTTTATTTCCCCACTTAGTGCACTTTGATGTCTTCAACTTTAATGTCTGCATTAACATAGTTTATATATATATATATATATATATATATATATAGCCCGGATATTCAAAAGGGTTGCGCCATGCGCAACAGGGTTGCGCATGCTCAAGTCCAAACTTGCTCCATTCTGCGATATTCAGCAGGAGGCAGTTGCGTCACAGAAAACAGGCTGAGCAACAGCGCAATGCAAATGAATGCATGCTCAACAGGAGGGGGAGGAACCATGCATAAACTGCACAGCCAGATATTCAGTCGGGCTGTGCAGAGTTGAGCTGGCGCAACCCCCAGCCTGCGCCTGCACAACTTTGAGCCAAAAAAAAAGGCTTAAGTTGAGGGCCACCCACAGGTGAGCTGCTGCATTGCAGGGAGCAGCAGCAGCTTCCACCTGTGGCTGGCCTCCAACCTAGTCCCTCTGCCCCCAGCCCGATTGCGGGCATCAATGTGCCCCTCCTCCCATTCCACATCCCTGGTGGTCCAGTGGACCGAAATGCCTGATCACGGGCAGAAAGTATACAAACCCCCCACATCCCATGTGCCCGGATCCAGGCAGAAAGAATACAGACCCCCCACATCCCATGTGCCTGATCACGGGCAGTAAGTAAATTGCCCCCAAAACATCTCCTGGTGTCTAGTGTGGCCCCACCCACCCACTCCATGAAGCCCCACCATCCCGCTCCCGCGGCAGCCGGCGGGCGGCAGCATCCACCACCTGCCGCCCGCGCCCACCCGCTGACTGGCGGTAGGGCTGCACGCCCATTGGTGCAGAGCTAGAGCCAATGGGCATGCAGCCCATACTGTACATGACAGTCCAGATTTGTGGATGACTTCATTCACAGATCTGGACTGTCATGTACAGTATGGGCTGCCTTCAGGGTGCCTTCAGGGCTGCCTTCAGGGTGCCTTCCTCAAGCAACTGGTCGTGGAACCAACTCAGCAGAAGGCAATACTGGACCTTGTGCTCACAAACAGGGACAGTGTGATGGGGGTAATAGTGGGGGAGCACCTGGGAAACAGTGACCACCAGTCATTGTGGTTTGAAATCACAGAAAGAGCAGAACCAAACCACACAAAAACACGTATCCTGGATTTTAGGAGGGCAGACTTTGGGAAAATGGGGAGATACTTGAAAGAGGCATTAAGGGGAATGGGACAGGAATAGGGGTTTGAGGAACAGTGGGCAGTATTTAAAATGGGGATTACAAGAACAACAGAATTATGTATTAAGCAGGTTAGCAAGAGGAAAAGGAAGAGGAGGCCATTATGGTTTTCTAAAGAGGGTGCAAAGAAAGTGAAAGCCAAAAAGATTGCATTCAGGCAATACAAAAAGACACAGGCAGAAGGGGATAGGGAGAAGTACCAGGAGAAGCAAAGGGAGGCAGGGAGGTCAGTAAGGGAAGCCAAAGCTCAGACAGAAGAACACATTGCAAAATCAGTGGGTAGCGGGGACAAAACCTTTTACAGGTACATAAGTGAAAAAAGAAAGACAAAGGGAGGGATAGTGAGACTGAAGGGGGAGGATGGGGGCTGCATGGAGGATGACAACAGTAAAGCTGACATACTGAACAGGTATTTCTGCTCAGTCTTTACTGAGGAAGAGGAGGGTAATGGGTCTGAAGGGAGTACAAGGGTGAGAATGGTGCAGAAATGGACACAAGTCCTTTACACGAAAGGGTCCTGAAGGAACTGGAAGTAATAAGAGTTGATAAAGCAATGGGGCCAGATGGGGTGCACCCAGGGTCCTTAAAGAACTAAGAGAGGTGGTGGCTGAACCTCTGGCTATCCTGTTTAGCCGATCACTGGAAACAGGGGAGGTACCCAAAGACTGAGGACAGCAGATGTAGTCCCCTTATACAAAGTGGGAACAAAGAGGAAGCAGGGAACTACAGACCAGTCAGCCTCACCCTCAGTAGTGGGGAAGATCATGGAAGCACTACTGAAGGAGGATTGGTGGAACATCTGGTTGTCAATGGACTACAGGACCCAAGGCAGCATGGTTTCACCAGGGGGAGGTCATGTCAGACCAACCTCATTGAATTTTTTGACTGGGTGACTAGGGAGGTGGGTCGGGGAGGGCAGTGGACATTGCCTATCTGGACTTCAGCAAGGCCTTTGACACTGTGCCACATAGAAGACTATTACACAAACTGGGGAATATGGGTGTGGGCAGGACAGTAGTGTGGTGGATAGGTAACTTGCTGGGTGGCAGGACACAGAGGGTGGTGGTAAATGGCTGTCACTCCACAGAGGGAAGAGTGACCAGTGGGGTACCACAGGGATCAGTGCTGGGACCGGTCCTATTCAACATCTTCATCAGTGACATGGTGCAGGACCTAGAAGGCAGAATTTCACTGTTTGCTGATGACACAAAGCTCTGTAACAGAGTAGACACACCAGAGGGTGTAGACAGAATGAGAAGCGACCTGCAGAAACTTGAAGAATGGTCAGGGGTTTGGCAGTTGAAATTCAATGCAAAGAAGTGCAAGATAATGCAAATGGGGCACAAAAACCTGGCACAATATATCAGTTGGGGGTTGAAGATATAGCATGCACAGCAGGAAAGGGATCTTGGGGTTATCATCTCTGATGACCTCAAGGTAGGGAAACAGTGCAACAAGGCAGCAGGTAAAGCAAATAGGATGCTGGGATGTATAGGCAGGGGCATTACCAGCAGGAAAAGGAGGTCATAATTCCGCTATACAAGACACTAGTGAGGCCCCACCTGGAGTACAGTGTACAGTTCTGGAGACCATACCTATGTAAGGACATAGACAGGGTAGAGAAGGTTCAGAGGAGGCAACAAAGATGGTGCATGGATTGCATCACAAGTCCTATGAAGACAGGTTGAAGGAACTGAACATGTACTCCCTGGAGGAGAGGAGGAGAGAGGATATGATAGAGACATACAAGTATCTTACAGGGAGGAGCAGGGTGCAGGAAAACACTATTTTTAAGCAAAAAGATGTTCCAGGACTAGAGGGCATGGGATGAAGTTGGAGGGAGGACGATTCAGAGGAAACATGAGAAAGAATTTCTTCACAGAACGGGTGGTGGACAAGTGGAACACCCTGCCAGAGGAAGTGGTGGGGGCTGAAACAATCACAGGATTTAAAAATGCATGGGATAGACATAAAGTAATTCTGGGTCAGGGTAGGTGCAACAGACTTCTAGGAAAACAAACTGAACTTACAAGCTCAAATGGGCAGACTGGTTGGGCCATAGGCCCTTATCTGCAAACACTATCTATGTATCTATGTATCTATATCTGTATCTATGCCAATGGTTGCAGCCCTACCAGCCAGTCAGTCGGAGGCGGCGGGGCAGCAAGCGGGTGGGATGCTGCCGCCCGCTGGCTGCTGGGGGATCGGGGTGGTGGGGCTTCATGGGTGGGTGGGTGGGGGCCACACTGGAGCACCAGGGAGATGTTTTGGGGGCAATTTACTTACTGCCCGCGATCCGGGCACATGGGATGTGGGGGTTCTGTATTCTTTCTGCCCGCGATCAGGCACATGGGATGTGGGGGGAGGTTCTGTATACTTTCTGCCCGCGATCAATCACATGGGATGTGGGGGGGGTTCTGTATACTTTCTGCCTGCGATCGGCCATTTCGGTCCACTGGACCACCAGGGAGATGTACGGGAGGAGGTGGGGGAGCCACATTGCTGCCCAAGATCGGGCTGCAGGGTGCGTCGGTCCCCGACGGCTGCTGCCTGGCAGGGTGCCAGGCACAAGTCCTTGGGGATCGGCACACCTACATGTTAATGGCATGCAAATGGAGCTATAATGACATGCAAATGCCCCGTGCCTTGCATGTATTATGGCCCCATTTGCATGTCACCTTTGAATATCGTGATTTATGCATGGCGTATTGGTGCCCTGCACCACCTAAGTTGATCTGCTCCACTCTGTCAACTTGGCGCTTGGCGCAAGTTCCACCGCGCCATGTACAGTGGTTATGATGTTGGGGAGCCGATATTCAAAGGAGTTGCTCAATAGTGCAACTCCTTTGAATATCGCATGGGACACACCCCTGCGCATCTATTTTGCGCAGCGCAAGGACTTGAGCCTTTGAATGGCACAGTTTGAATATCCGGGCCATATATATATATATATATATATATCTGTGTGTAACCATGCCCTCCTTTGAAGTTACCCCATTTATGATTATCCTTTGTATCCTACCAACTAGCCCATTTTGTGCCCACCTCACTACTACCAGACCCAGCCCGCAAGAGCTTTCTCTGCGGCACAAAATCAAACTCATTACTAAAGTCAGGGTACACAGTGTCCACAGCCCCCCCCCCCGATCCACCACCCTGGTGACCCCATCAAAGAACTCTATCAAGTTCATTTGACATGACCTACCTCTGTAAACCTGTGTTTCCAATGGTCTTGCAGCCCATTGGCTTCCAGGTATCTAGTGATTCTTTTCTTTAGCAGTTTCTCCATGAGCTTGATCACCACCAATGTCAGGTTCACTAGTCTGTAATTGCCTACCTCCTCCTTGTCCCCACCCTTGTGTAGGGGGACTACATCCACCCTTCTTCAGTCCTTGGACACCTTCCCTGTTTCCAGGGATTTGCTGTCTTATATGGATTGAAAGACTGCCTATCTAGGGAGGCAAGGAAAATCATTTCTGAAAGTGTACTTTTGCCTACCCTATATTATGGTTCATTTTTATTCATAAGGTTGCTAGGTAATAATCTAAATTTAATAACTAGAACATTTAATTCCATCTGTCGATTTGCTTCACTCTAAACAGTTTAACACTCATCACTGCTTATTACACAAAGAAACAGGCTGGTCACCTGCAAAGCAAAACTTCGTATATAATCTTGGATGTACAGTTGACAGTGTATGAAGAACAATACATTTGCCCCCCCCCCCATTTGCTCAAATTGAGATTAAGAAAGAAAATAGAGTACTAAGATCTACTTCTAGTTTACATGTCCCCAAAACACTAACTCCTGTGGGAGATCATGTGTTTTCTGTGCAAGCACCCACACTTTAGAATACTTTACCGCCATCTTGCCTGAATTCAAACAACCACTTTAATTTTAAAACTATACTAAAATCTCATTTGCTGAAACATATTAAGTGTGAATATTTTAATGTTGCATTATTGTATGTAATGCATATTGTTTTATATATTGTTGTACAACCACAGCTGCATTGCAGCAGCTCCCAGTCATTCCTGAAAAGGGATCTTGTCCCACTGTACTTACCCAGTTAACAAAGTAAATAAATAAACTTATGTACTATGGATTTTTTTCTGTTATCCGTGTCTCATGAAACAATTCACATGCAAAATATTTAAAATAATAGTTTATGCATATTATTATGGTTGCCTGTGGAGATGGCAATGAATAGAGGTTTACTTGAATGGATAACAGTTTTTGGTAATATTTATTTGGTGCAATATATGGACAATACTTTACTATATAAACATAAATATTTTTGTAGCTGCATGCTATTTCAGTATTTATGATTTATTTTTATGTTGTATTTTTCCTTTCTGTCACTACATATTATCATTTCAAGTGTCTGCATTTTTGTGAAATAAAAAAAAAAAAACACTGAGTTGTGTGTGGGCAAAAGAGCACCAAGACTGCTTACCACAGAAAGGCAGTAAATACAAAGCTACAGCCACAGCAGCAAATAAAACACTAACCTAGAGCTATTGAAGGGAAAATAAAGTCCCAAAACAACTTAGAGGAGAGCAGGGGAGCAGAGCCTCCAGCTGCGGCAAAGATATTGACTTACCAGATGAGACTGGAGGAAGCTGATTTATATATTGTAGTCCAGGAAGGGGATGTGGCTGGTTGCTTCTGCCCTCAAACATCAGCTTTGCCTTTTCATTGTCAAAAAAATATTTTACAAATCCACCCTGCACCCTTCCCAGTCTACTAAGTTCACTGACTGCATGCTCTTTAAGCTGCCAGTGCTGGCTATCACTGTGCACTCTATTCTCTTTGCTACAACATGATTTTGCTAGCCTACCTGCCTTAAGCAACAGTTGAATGTAGTGAATTAGCTACTGCAACTGAAATGACAATGTGCATATCTCTGACAATTTCTAAATGTTTCTGATGAAAATTCATTCTTTTTTTCACATAAAAGGAGCTCCTTTCAGTAGCCATGTCCTTGCCCTTTAAAAGAGATCATGATAAGGCACTGAAATGTGCATAGTGTGGGTGTCCCTGATCTCCAGCATCACCGGATGGCTGTTATGGATCATGTGACTTGCCAACAACTTGGACATGCTAAGTGTGTGCCCACTGTAAAAAGTGCTGCATCAAGACATTGACGTGCCAAACTGCCAAAAGCAGACTGAGGTATTAAGATAGCACATGTTTCGTCAATGGCCATACTGACATATTTGTCACATTATCTGAATGCCAGTTTGGAACAGGATCATCCTTACCTTATGATTTCATAGAAATGCCAATTAAATTAATGGTGCCTTTACTACTAGGGTGTGCAAATACATATATTGTGTACTCATTGAATATTTAACAAATACACTTGAGATAATTGGGTATTCTACTGTATTCCGGTATCTAACTAATCTGGTCTTCAACTATAATGTAGTATATTCATTAAAAATGCTATAGATATGAAAAAAAAGACAAATAGGGTGCTTTTTGCTCAGCATTGGTAGGGAATAATACTAGGTTGTGAAAACAAACTATATTGATGCAAAGTAAGACAGCGTAACCATAGTTTAAAGGAAAACACCACTTAGTTTCGTGTGCTCTACTGAAAGTGCATATTTATACCTCTGATAAGCATTTTTATTAAAAAAAATATATATACTAGCTACACTTTGGTATTAAAACTTCAGCTTAAAAAAGTGCTTGAAAACTTTTGTTTAGCCAAGCTGCTGCCAATCGACAGCTATCTCATAGGAGCATCTTTCTCCCTTACTTGGGATATGCTAATGTGCCCCTGCCAACCAATGTGCTGATTGGCAGGGGCCATTAACATATCCTGTGCATATGAGCTTGTCACTCCTACGAGATGGCTGTCATCAGCCTTGTTAAATGAAAGTTTTCTAGCTGTTTTTCAAACGTGTATTTAAATGCAAATATGGTGAAAATGCATTTAGAAAAAATATATTGTTACACAAAAAACACAAATCAGGGGCCATATACAACTACAGGAGAGTGCTGCACAAATGTATCTGGTATTTTCCTTTAACAGATTAGGCATTTTCTTTACATGTTCTGCTCTGTTTCATAGAAGTACTGAAAAGAAAATGAAAAGAACATCTGTTTTGGAGATGAGGAAGGAATCACTAAAGCAAAAAGTTGTACAGCATGTGAAGGAAGGAATTATCAAGCATTTGTCAATGCTGAATGTTTCCTTGCATGGTGTATGTGGCAGGTGTGTATTGTGTTAGCTGAAGTAAAGGGAGAGAAGGAGTGACAATATTGGTAAAGCCCCAAAAGCTATCAGATTATACATGCATTCTGGTGCATTGTGCAGGTCATGTTGACATTCTTTGGCTGCTTTTAAAGCCTCTTTGACTTGTTACAAACAACCAATATCACTATCAAAATAACTAGCTTTTTATTTTGCCAAAACTAAAGCAAAAAACCCCAGTCAAGCCACCATGCTTTAAAAAGTGTATGGCGTTCTTTACTTTTTAGTGCTAAGGGAATACATTCCTGAGTTTGGTTGCATTGAAGATGAATACTATATGCCCTATATTAGTAGATACTCTCTGTTCTTTAAGTCAGTGCTTACCATTATACCTTTTTTATTAATTTATTTTTTTGTTCTTTGGTGACCAGGAAAGGTCCACTAGGCACATGTGTCTGTTTTTAGGGGTGACCCAGGAGCACTGAGGAGGTTAAGTGACTTGCTGAGAATCACACAGTATGCAAGTAGAGGTTATGGAAATCAGACCCAGATCTATATGCTGTGTACCAGGCTCATTCACAACTTGTTACTCCTTACTGCAGTTTACTGCATGCACTTTTGTCTGGGCATTAATCAACACCAGACAAACTTTCTCATGAGGCAACAAGGGTAAGCCCCTGAAAACTGCATTGTGAGGTAAGACAGTTGAACCTTAATGACACTATGAACACTTACAATCAAGGACATGGTTTTCATTTTTTTTAACTTCCCAGATAAAATATGGTTCCAAGGTTTAAGTTTCCTGGTTACTGCACCTGCTTCTAGTAGAAAGAAACATACTCATACACAGGAGCCCATTTTAATCTGAACAACTCACTTGCATTTTCCAGCAGAAACACTAAGGGAACAGGCATAAATGAAGTCGCTTTTTGTACATAATACTACTCTAGACTACAATATGAGTAAAACAGAAGTGAGCTATTGTATAATGATTTAAATGTGCTCAGTTAATTTTCAGGATTAAAGATATTAACTCATACTGTGGCATAAAGATGACAAATACTAGGAATTCAGGATAGGGTAGAATAGCTTCTGATTAATTTAAAATTAAGATTTTGTATCTAACCTCTAAGCTATTATGCTAGCTCAACCTTCTGCCGGAGGTACATTGTTTTAAAACCAAGCTGCCAAGCAAAAGTTATTTTGATTGTTAACCGGCCTAGTGCCACATATAAATTGCAGTGATGGAGTCTATGGCATGCTACTGATGCAGTTGCTGATGCAGAGCATTAAATGCTCTATTTGTTTCATGTCTGTAAAATGGATCAACATTCAAGCAAGTGCCTGGAACCATACATTGATTCAATCAATCAATCAATCTTTATTTTACCAGGTAAAAGACCGTTGAGAAGAACTCATTTACAAGGTAGACCTGGGTAAGGTACACATAGATCAGCAATGAAACAACAATTTGGAGTCAGTAAATACTACAGAGAAAACTATGCAACGCATGAAGTGGCAGAGAATAACAAAGGAATGTGGAGTCATCAAATAATGCAGCACACTATATACATAATATACACAATATACATATACAATATATACAATAGGATCCATGGAAGGTGAGAGATTAGAGTTAAATGAGACAAGGTACTGTATGTGGTGGGGTTGGTGGAAGGGAGTAGGGAGAGGAAAGAGGTGAGGCATTAGAGGGAGCAACATGGCTGGGTGATAGGGGAACAGAATATAAAGAAGCTGTTGCAATGGGTCAGGTACAGTATGTAGTGGTAGCAAAAGAGTAAGAAGGGAATCTGGAGTGATCATCATAGGGAGACTAAGTACAAACAGAACACCAGAAACAGCAAGCCAAGGTGGCATGTAAGTGCAAGGTAACAACCACGGGAAGGGTATGCTTATTGAAGCAGGTGAAGTTATGAACAGCAATTTCACTCATCCTTCAGAGTGAATCTAATCAGAGATTTAAAGTCATACATCCCGACAGTATGTGGGAGCTTAAGTGTATTTTGTAGGGTATTCCATTGGATGTGTAAAGGCATGGATTATCGATGAGGAACCATAGTGGGTTCTTATCCTAGGGATATCAAATGTAATGTATGAGAATGTTCTGAGAGAATATGCACAGGGTGTGCATTTGAATAAGTTACAGATATAGGACAATTTCTAAATGTTTCTGTTAGTAATGGCTGTGTACATCCAGAGGGAGGCATTATGCCATTTCCTAGTACTAAGGAGGGTCAGTCAATCTGCAAAGAAAGGAAACGATGATGTGTATTAGATGGGTGTTTGTAATAAATCATAATGCTCTGTGGTAAAGCATGACCAGAGTACTTAAGGCTGATTTAGGACAGTGACTGTAAAAGAAGTCTGCGTAGTTGATTAAGGGGAAGAAGGTCATCTGGACCAATCTTTATTTAACTTTGTAGGTAAGCAAATGCTTAATGTGATAAAAAAAGTCTGAATCTTTGATATAGTTTTTTGGCTACTTCCTGAGTCACAGTCTGTGGCTGATTTAATGTATGGTTCCTGGCAGTTGATTGCTTTATTCTGCACAACCTAAGGACTGCAGAACAAGAATCTACTATAATGTCTTTAGCGTCTAACTGCATATCCGTGCCTCTAGTTCAAATCTTTATCTTGGATTTGTTTACAATAAAGCTTGCAGACAATGGAAATGCCCATACATACAGTAGGCCAGGCCCATCATCTTTTGATTTATTTAACAGAATACCAATTAGTTTAAAACTTGTTTTTTTAAGTCTAAATTCTCCAGTAAACACATGCAAGATAATTTGTTGCTACAAGTTTTGTATATTTTAAGGTTTTTTTTTTTTCAACTACTATACTAAAAGTCTAATTTTAGCTGGTTTGTTGACAGACATTATTTAGCCAAGTTTGTCTTTATGCCGAGTCTCAGATGTAGAATATGGTTCCAACAGTTCAAGTTCAGGTTATGGTTCCAGTATTGTATTACAAGAACTGTTTATCACTTCATCTTAAAAAAAATAGTATCACTATATCCCACACCCTCAGCACCATACACAGGTTGGGCTCCAAGTTTCTTGTAGCAGCTATAGCACGACTTTCACAGAATAGCCCCCATTTTACTTGTTGAATTCATAAGGGCTCAGTTGTCAGTTTTGTTTCATTATTGTTTTGTTTAAATGTTTAAACTATTTTCAGTATTGCTTGCAAAACTAAAATCCAAATAGGTATGTGCCTTTACATTGTTTTGTTGAAGCTGAACCAAATGCCATTTTTTTATTTTTGAAATATTAATTTTAATTGTTATATTATCTGCAGTTCTAGTGTATGTATTTCATATATTCTGTAAAAATACGTACTACTGGTACAAAGTTTACCTTACCCAGCCTTCATCCAGTCCATGTCCACCACTTGTTTGGGGCTACACCCAGTCTGGACTCAAGTGGTGAAGATCCCAGCATCACTAGTTGGCTTGGCTTACTCGACCACTCCCCACGCTTAGTCACAATCCAGGCCTGCAATCCACATAACAGCACCTCCAGTAAAGCAGCCCAGCCACTTCCTCATCCTCCAGTTGCTGCCTTGCACCAGTCTCAGACTCCCACCACAAAATGGGCCCAAAAAACTCTAAAGGACACCTGAAGCCTTAGACTCACCACTTGGACAGCTTCTCCACAAGACAGTGGTGCATGTACGGTGTGTGTGTGTGTCATGAGCCAAGTGGCGCCACAATGCAAATACAACATGGCAGCAGCTCACATGTTCCTTCCACGCTAAGCATGTCATGGATGATATCAGTGGCAGGTGGTGCTGGTGGCATGTTGGGAGATTGGAGAACTGCATAGTTTAAATACAGAAGAGAATGCTATTTCAGATGTAAATGTTGGACTCTCCAAATGTGGAGGATCTTTCAATGGATTAAATACACAAGCGTAACATCACTTTATTTATTAGAATATCAGATAGCCATGCACAAAACAAAGAAATCAGACATGTGGCAAAAATAAGATTAATTCATACCGGCAAACTATTACTTGACCACCCCAAGCTCCCCAGAAAAAAACATTAATCGCATGAATCTCCTGGTGAGACAAACTTCTATATATTAACAGTAGACAAATGCAATGTTATTATTCTCTGAGCATGATTTAGATAAAATGTCATAATGTGGCAATCTCTTGACCCCATCCCTGTACTGCATTCTTCTGAGCTGAGAAATGGCTCAGGGCACTTTAAATGAAAAAATGAGTTTGTCCTGCAGTTTGTCGCTGTAGTCCCTGATTGGTAGAGCTCACATAAACAGTTTCAAATACATGCTGTTCAATTACTGAATTTGGAACCATGTGTATCACACTATGCTAGCAGAGCTGAGTTACACTGCCAATCAAGAATGTAACAGGCAGAAAAAAAGAGAAGCAAACATTACAGGCTCTGTCAGCGGACACGATACCTACTTTATACAGAACAAAACTTTACTTATTGCTGGCTTAGGTAAAAGTAGGAAACAACACATAAATCAAATGAAACAGTATAAAAAGTAGCTCTGTTACATCCAGTCATGACACTGATTGAACTATTGTATTACACACAGAGTGCAAGGCTTTCCACATGAGATGACACATCTTGTTAGGCTTAACCAAATGCATGCTCCCCATTTTGAAAGCCAGTTCACACAGTGATTGAGACCAACATGAGAACTGGACGCTAAATTGTGTATGATAGACAAATAATTTTAATACAATGTCCATACCAAAGATCATTAACACACTTCTCCTGACCTGACAGTTCAAAAAACATGATGTAACAAACTAATTCTTTAAAAAGTAATGGAGTGGTGCTCCCGGGGGTTGTGCTCCCATGGGATCCTGCAGGACTACACCCCTATCCATTTTACAGGGATTCGTCATAAAAAGGAGGCGGTGATCTGACCTAGTCAGAATCACTCTGTGCAAGTGGAATAAATGCTGCTATTCTCTCAGTAGGGAGCTGGGAGCACAGTTGCAAAAGAGAATAGTATCAGAAGCTGTTTAAGGGCAGAGTTGGCACTACTTGTGGGAGAGCAAGCACTTTCATTTTGTGTGACAGACTTTATGCAAATGAAAGTACTGAAGTGCTCTCTCTCTCTCTCTCTCTCATTGGAGTGCTTCAGTCCTTTCAGGTACACAAAGTTCATGCCCACAAAACTGTAACCAATGTCATACTCTGCTTGATTGGTCATTTGTCTGTCAGGGATGAGCCCAATCTGGATTGCTCTGCATTGGTCTAGTCCACAACACATCTCTGAAATGCCATTCTCTGAAACAAAATGTTTTTTGTGCACACGTAATAAAACATAAAAATGAAAGACTGTATTTGTTTCGGAGACAGGAAAACAAAGATGAGTTGCACATTTGAGCAAATATTCAGATTTTCATACATTTTTTTACCTTTTTAATGTTGTTTACATTTTTTAATTACTTTTTTTTATTGTTTTCATTGTTTATACTGTTAGTTTGATCACTGTCTGGTGTGAAAGGTAACAGCATAATAGGAAGTAAATTATGTAACACAGTGCCTGGATATAGCAGAATAGGAGAATACACAATGCAAACAATTAATAATAAGAGAAAAAATGTTTTCAATAAGTTTTCCAAGGTCATTGTCATTTTAACAGCAGCAGTGGTCATAAAGCTTTAAAATCAGTCAAAACTCCAAGTGGCAAGCACAATCACGTCCAATATCATTATTCCAAAACCTTTGCCAGCAAAGAGCAAGAGCAGAGATCGGAAAGCCAAAGGTATAGTGACCAATTCAGTATTCAAAGCTGGCAGGCAGTGACAGAACACTGCCACTCTAACGAGCATACCCGATTCACTTAAATGAATCAAGCTAAGGTTAATAAAATGAAGCCGCTGAATATGTTCATGCTGCAAGTGGGAGTGATGAACAATATCTCCTGCAGTGCTAAGGAGGTGCTCTGAGGAGACAGGTTTTTTTGGGGGGGTGGCACATAAGATATTTACATTCTACCTGGGACAAAGATGGGCATGATTGCTTTTTGGTGTTCCAGTACGCAAAAGTGCTGACATTATTGTCCACAATCAGCTCATCCAAATAATTAATGAACATCTGCTCAGCCAAATGCGGCAAAAACGTGTCCTCTGCCGCTTAGCAGAAAACTCATGAGCAGCGACCAGTCAGAATGATGTGCTTTTGTAACCTAAGGCACAGTGTCATGGCTCTGGGTTTCTGACTCACACTGTCTTCCGGCACTAGCAGGCAACTTCATTGTCAGTGGCGTGCCATCACCCACACCACTATTACTTGGGCTGCCAATGCCACTCACTCCAGTTGTTCCTGAACTGTCTGTCTCCCCAGCATCCTCTGAAAGGAACAGGTCCATCTCCCTCATGACTCGCATCAAGTTCACTACACAGTTTCTGCTGGTACTCTCACACTCTGTGACTCTGCATCTACAGACACAGTGCCTCACATTTGAATGTTGGGTCTCACATGGTTGTGAACACTCAGCTAGTATTGCCAAGTACAGTTGCAAACCATGATCTTTTTTTTTTTTTGTTAGTTGTTTAACCAGGACTAGCACACTACACTGAAAGCTTTTCTACAGGTGCGACCAGAGAGCACAGGGAAGTTAAATGACTTGCTCAGGGTCACACAGTCAGCAAGTGGAAGCTGTGGGATTCAAACCCAGGTCTGGTCTGCTGGATGTCCCCAGATATGCAGCTCAGAGTCTTAAACCGCTGCGCTATACTGCCTCCCTAAACTTAACTCCCTAAATCTTAACTCCATAATAAGCCCTTCTATGAGTACTTCAATGAGTTCTGAAAACAAGTGCATAGTGATGTGCTCCTGAAACTCTCCATGGTTGTCATGAGGAATCAGACAACTGAAATGACCTGACTCAGTGAATTTGTGTTTTAGCCTAGGCTATGGGTGCATTTCTCAGAGGAAGACAGAACCTGGACCATGCTCCCAGTGATGATCCCGTCCTGGTGTAGCAGTACTCCTCCTATATCCTGCTCAATGGATAACTCAAATAGAACATGCTTCTGTTCTAGAAAGTGCTGCCACATATAAAATGTGCTATTCCATCAGGTACTGACGTCTTGGATCAATCTATGGTTTGGTAAACCAAGCTGGTCCTAAACAGTTTGCCTCTCTCTGGTTCTCTTAGCAGAACAGTGGAAACGGCAACATATGTTTCTTGGGGTATCATCAATATAAGAAGCACACACAGTGCTCTGGAGAAAACCAGTGAACACAAGGTTCAGGATACCCCCATCCATCCGCTCAGGTGTGACTTCTACCACAGTGGTCCTGCCAGCAGGAGACCGCCCGCCTCTGACTCTACAAATTAAAAGGATACCACCGCCCATCTGCTCAGCTGTGACTCCCACCACAGCAATCCTGCCAGCAGGAGACTGCCCATCTACGACTCCACAAATTAAAAGGTAACTGCTAGGGGCTCAGACCTTGCCGGTAGCCAGCATGGCTGATCATTTACGTGTACTACACAGCAGAGGATTTTTTGAATTTACCTTTTGGTGCCTTTTCTCAGACAAGCCGCAGAACCACAGATTTGTGCCGGAAATGCCATTTTGGAACACTCTTACTGATTTGCTGTTTAACTGGACAAGCTACCGTGTAGTAATGTTTGCTTAGAAGTAGCAGTTACAACATTGTGATTAATGTAAGTGAGCAAATGAATTCCTCATGGTAGCTAACACTGCAAGTTGATATTGTGGGCTGAGTCTGCATTTGAATTAAAATTTTCTTTCTGCTTCTCTAATGCTCAGTACTGTAGGAAGGGTGGGGCAGGTGCTGCCCCCGCATTGGGCGCAAGCCTCCCAGGGGCACAATTTTCATCTCTGAAGCTTATTTTTTGTATTCACTTTGCAGCAGCACTACCACTTTGAATTATTTTTTTTTTATTTTGACTCTGAGTTGACTGTGTAATTATAACTACCTGTTAGCAGGGGAATACATGCTGAAGGCCAGCAAGTATGTGTGTGTGTGTGTGTGAGGGGGGTCACAAGAGATGCGCTGCTGGTAACATTCCTAGAAATTCATCAATCGGAGCAGAAAAGGTCTTGTGGGGAGTCGGGACCCCTGTGGTGGCACCAGACATAATGAACGATGTACATGCGGCATTCAAAAGTGACAGTCCTAGTGCACGCTTTACAAAGAGATGGCAGGTAAAAAGAAAAGGGTCAGTGCCCTCTGCTTTCTTGGGGAGACCAAGGATTCCAGGCAAGGATTACTAGATTATTTCGGTGGTGCCACCTCTGACCCTCAATGTTCTACCAGCAGAGATCAACCAACTTGGTGTCAACTTTGTCTTTCCAGTACTCCACAGAGATTAAGCAGACCTCTCATTATCCTTCGCTGTTTGCTGGAGGTCCCCAAGAGAAGATCGAAGTGCTTTAAACTCCTGGGTAAGTTCCTTCATTTTATTCTTGAAGGGGATGAACTCAGCCAGAAAATGGTCCTCCGATAAGGGCCCTGGTGTAGAAGTAGAAGTTTTCCCGGAACTGGTGCCTTGGCCTTTAGTACTTTTCTCCAGGGTCAAAGGTGGTGTGTAATGAGGGAGCATTCTTCATCACTGCCTCCTTTGTAGAACTCCATTTCAACACTGCACACCACCAACAAGATGAACAGGTACTCCAGGGGCACGTAAAGAAAAGAAACAATTTAAAGTGAGAATTTTATGCAGGTTTACAGGCTACAGCATGGGGAGCGGGAGCAGGGGGGTTAAGAAGAGGGAGATAACATGTTTCTATGTTTCACCCTGCTACTTTGAATACCCCTACCCATCCTTCCAACTGCAGATGCCCACCTTGTCCCAATATGAATACAACTAAACCCTCCTCCTCCCATCTACTGATCACCACTCTGTCCTAATACAAATACCCCTACCCCATTTCCTATCTGCTGATACCCATCTTGTCCCACTACAAATACCCCTATCTCTCCTCTCATCAGTTGATACTCATTACCTACCCTGCCACAGAATGAATAACCCTACCCTATTTTCTATCTACTGATGCCCACTCTATCCCAAATGAATAACCCCACTCCCTCTGCTGATACCCCTACTGTCGGCTCCAAATATGACCGATATATTTCCATTTAAGATTTTATTTCCCCATTATGTTTTATGTCATAATATGTGAAGCAGCAGATCAGAGTAGAGCTGAGAACAGGGCTGTTGCTGAAAAGAAAGCCTTATCTGGCAGTGGCAGCTCCCATTGTTGCTTCCTCTCATTGCACAGTTCACTCTCCACTCTCAGACCTTCCCTCTTCAGTTGGCCACCCTGACAGCCGATTTTTGTGGTTCTGAGGGAATGGTCATCAAGGAGTTTACCAAGTGGGACATTCAAAAGGGCTAGGGGTAATCTATCTTCAAATAACAACCTGAAGTCTGCTAATTTATGACTGGCTACCTGCCCTGTTAATTTTCTGGGGTCCGGTCATACCTCACAATCAGCAGAAACAGAAAGTTGAATGAAAGACAAAGGGCAGGAGAGAGACGAAATTGGTCTCTCTCTCATTCCAGCCAGAAGTGACTTCGAGATTTTTGTCTGACCACACATGGGGAAGAGTGCCACCGCAGGCAGCCAATTAAGGCCCCCAGTGGAGGGAAAGATTGCCAGCCACTGTAGGCAGGCAATTAAAGAGCATGTGAAGAGTGTTGTCACAGTCATCCAATCAAGGAGTATATTCGGTGAGGGTTGATTGACACATTTCCAGCCTTCCAGGGACCATGCTCCAGACCTCAAAAATATAGCTACTGCTGCTGCAATGCCATGCCCCCTCCAGTACACTAAAAAATAGTGCCTGTCTGAATGTGCTACTTGAGTGTAATGAAAAGAACCTGAAGTAGTCAGGACCTAGTCAGTTCAGTTATGGCCTTTAGGGGCAGGGATTTCTTGCTTTGGTGATGTTGCCAGCCTGGGCCCCATCTCTTACTACAAGTACTTGGTACCAGACCACTCACTGCCACTTAATGAAGAGTCAGCTGCAGCACTCAGGACAGCCAGGCACTGGGCAGCAGCAGCACTGGCACTGCAGTGTCAATTGGTTGTGTTTAAGCCTATAAAGATATGTATTACAATAGTGAATATCACAATACCCAGTACATACACAGATACAATTAAAGAGCTGCTGACACCTCAAAGAAAACTTTGAAAAAAAACAATATTTAGGCACAGTTTGGCTAGCATTCCATTTAAAAGACTTCTCTTTCCCATTACTTATTACTGTGAAATTTGCATGGAAACATGCTCTATATCCCTTAGAGTTCATCTGTCTCTTTAACTTACTTCCCACTTCATGTCATAGTCCTCTGTTGTGACATCACAGTTTGTTACCACAGAGTAACTGGGATGTCACAAGCAGTGCATTATGACATCAGGTAGGGAGAAAGCAATGTACAGATGAACTCTTCAGGAGCAAAGATTCTATTTTTATGCAAATGACCTCAGTAATAAATAATGGAAAGGAGAAATACAGAACTCATGTGAAACACAAGCTGAGCTGTGTCATTATGTTTAGTTAAAGTTGTCCTAATGGCGTGAGCTGTTCTTTAAAGAGCAGGTGCGCACTGTTATGTTTCCAGCCCCTCACAGACAGACGTGGTAGCTGACCTGCTCCCGTGTTGAGGGGTATTAAAAATACAATGCACTTCAGATCATTAAACAGTTACAGGACCCCTAATATGTACCCCAGGAAAAACAGAGCCACTTCCTGAACCTGCTAAGGCACCCACAGCCCGCTTTTGTGTCTTCCAATGACTGCCTGGGGGCATGTCAGCAGGTTCAGGAAGCAGCTCTGTTTTTCCAGGGGTACTCAATAGGGATCCTGTAACTATTTTACTGGACTGAAGCGCATGGTATTTGAATACCCCTAAACACTGGAGCAGGTCAGCTACTGTATATGTATATAGGGACTGGGAACATTTCAGTGAACACCTGCTCTTTAAATTAATCAAGATTTTTTTTCCTCACTCAATTATCCTCCTTCTGTCTACATCTCCCTCTTGCCACATTGCCAGCTAAGATAGCAGAAGACCTCTGCCATCTTAGCTGGCAATGTGGCAATAGGGAAGACAGGAAAGTGTAGACTAGCAATACATGTTAATTGTTGGAACTTGATTAGCAAAAGCGAGCTTTAATTTACTTTTCCAGCCAGTCAGTCTCCCCCACATCTCATATTCCAGGGGAGCAAAATATTCCCTGAAATCGGGGTAGGGAACATGTAACACAAATATGTTTTTTCTTCAAGAAAAGCCCCCAAACTCACCTCAGAGCATGTAAACCCCTCACAGCTTCTGGGGACCTGGTGGTCCTCAGACCCCCAGCTTTTTTTTTGGGGGGGGGCGCAAAATTAGTCTCTTGCCAAGGTCACCAAAATGCCTTTCTATGGCTCTGCTAATGCTAAACCCACCCCATCTCTTTGTTTAATCTTGAGCAGTGCCTCTCTCTTTCTCCCTACTTAAACTCCTTCCTTCTTCTCTTTCCCCAGGATTCCCCCCCATCTGCTGGGGTGCGACTCCCACAGCATTCCTGCCAGCAGGAGACCACCGCCTCTGACTCCACAAATTAAAAGATAACTGCTAGGGGCTCAGACCTTGCCAGTAGCCAGCATGGCTGATTGTTTAAGTGTGCTATGCAGCAGAGGATTTTTTGAATTTACCTGTTGGCACCTTTTCTCAGACGAGCTGCAGGACCGCAGATTTGTGCCGGAAATGCTGTTTTGGGACACTCTTACTGATTTGCAGTTTAACTGGACAAGCTGATACCCCACTTTCCCCCCACCTGCCCCCCCCCCATCTTGACATTTACTTATATACAGAGTGGCTTTGTCAGTTTCAGCTGACATCTAACAGGCCATGTTGCCATTTGCTTCTTATCTCTCATTACCACTAGGGGCATTTGACCAATCCTGTAGTACTCTTTGTTATCTGTAATTGACATCTTTAGCTGAAACAGTGCTGCTTCCTCTTCTGTCAGCAATTCTAGGCACCTGTGGTGTTGCTGCACACCATGATACCCAAAGCTGTGATCCCACTCGTTACAAGCCTGTTGCTCTGTTCACCTGCTAGACGTTCCCTACCCCCTTGTTTATGCTATAATTCCTGGCAACTGAACTCAAATAGTAATTTCAATTATTCCAACATGCTGGTCAGACCCACTAAATACTTAGATCTCACCCCACTATTAGTCCCAAGACTTATTAATTACCTTGTGACGGCATACCTAGATCATACTCTCTGCTCTAAAACTATAATACTCCTATTATTCATCACAAGCTCTGGTATCTGATGCTGCTTGCTATCCTGTTGGCAGGTGATGTGGAACAGAACCCTGGTCTCTTACACCCTCAACCATGCAAAAATGTCTCCTGGTCTAGTGCTTCTGGGGTCCACATAGCCCACCTAAACATAAGGAGCCTTACACGTAACCTCACGGAGCAGAAGACCTGGGTCACCACCCAAAATCTGGATATACTGTGCCTAACTGAGACAGGGCTCAAGCCCTCTACCCCTGATTCAATCTGCTTGCTACAGAACTATTGCCTTATCAGAAATGACAGGTCATCGTCAAAGCGGGCCGGGGGTGTTGCGCTGTTTTACAAAGCGCATCTAAATGTGTCATTGAAAATTAAACACCAATCATCCATCTGTCAATCCCTTCATGTAATTAATTCTCTGCCTGGGTGCTAAAAATCTACATATAGCCATTGCTTATAACCCACCCAAGGGAGTTTGTGTTCCTTCACTAATATGCTGGAGGATACGGTAAAACAATGAACTACTTATCCTAGGGGACATTAATTTAAACTGACTAGGACATACTCATGAGTCACTTCTATCTATAACCCAGAGCTTTAACTTACATCAAGTGATCACTGAGCCCACAAGGATCTCCCTTAAGGGAATGTCAAGCATGCTACTTGACAGGGTGTTAACAAATCTAGTCGACAGAATCATGCACGCTGGCACCCTGCCAGATAGCATGTCTGATCACTCTACTTTCAGTGTGTGGCAACACTCTTGCTCCAAGACTCAGCCCCCATGCTACATCACCTTCAGGAACTAAGCTAATCTGAACCAGGTGAAGTTCCTTAATGAAGTCTCATCCATTGACTGGTCCTATCTCTCTCAGGCCCTGGATGCCCAAACGGCTCTTGTCTACTTTCTGGAACAATTCCATGCAGTTCAGGACAGACATACTCCCTTTGTGACTCAACGGGTTCGCACGACTCCATCTAAGTGGTTACACAAAGATCTCCTGGCTACATTGCATACCAGGGATAAAAGCTGGAAGCGCTTCCAAAAAGCTGGCCTTATTCCTGACTACCATACCTATAGAACCCAGAGAAACGAGTGCAAAAAGTGGATTAAACTAGCAAAACCTCATACTATAAAGGGCTTCTGCTGGAAGTGTCAGGCAACTCCAGGAAGTTCTGGGCTCACATCAAATCATTCCTAGGTACTACAAACACTCACTTGGCCAATAATATGATCATTAACGGAGTCTTTGTAACAACCCTAGGACTATTGCGGAAGCTTTCAATAAACAATTCTCTGACCTATCCAGCTTTACATCTGCTTCCTCGAAGGTCAATCCATATCTCTGCCCACTCCACCCACCCCTACTGCACTTCCCCCTCCTTTCTATTTCAAGGCTATTCCTAAATCTGATGTCCTAGGCCTGCTAAATACCATTTCTGACAACACTAGTGTAGACTCTGATGGTCTAGAACCCAAACTTCTAAAACTGGCCTCACCATTTATTGCTCAGCCATTATCACAGAGTTTTACTCTCACTCTCTTTGCAATGAAGTTGTTCTGGATATATGGAAAATGGCCAGAATCACCCTGGTCTTTAAGAAAGGCGATAAAAGAGATATGACTAATTATCGGCCGATAGCTATACTATCATAGCTAAGTAAAATAATGGAAAAACTAGTATCAATTCAAGTTACTGAATTCATGACTAAACCTAACCTTCTCTCAACAATTCAGTATGGCTTTTGGAGAGGTCATAGCACCTCCATGGCCTTGCTCCACCTTACAAATTATACTTTAACTTGGATGGACAATGCCACCTCACGGGCACAGTTTTTATTGACCTGACAAAGGCATTCGACCTCATTGACCATCCCCTTCTACTAGATAGTTTCCTAGCTCTTGGTTTCTCACCTAACTCAGTTGCCTGGTTTAATAGCTATCTATCGAATAGAACACAGCTCATTAGATTCAATTCCACTGTGTCCAGCCCAAAGACAATCAATCAATCTAGATATTCCTCAAGGATCGATATCAGGACCCCTTCTCTTCTCCATATTTATCAACAGCATCTCGCCAAACAATCCCAACTGTTCGGCTATCCTTTATGCAGATGACTGGGTACTGTATTGTACTGACAATAATACATGCCATATAAACCAGACCCTTACCACTGCTTTTAGGGCTATTCAATCCTGGCTTTACTTTAATAAACTAATCCTTAATGTTGATAAAACGCATACTATGTTGTTTGGTTCAACAGTCAACTTAAACAACATTCGTGATCTATTTCAAGTATCTGGTCATGATAGCACTCTTCTCAAACCTGTACACTCTTTCAGGTATCTTGGAGTACTCTTTGATGAAAACCTCACCTTTGAAAAGCATATAACATCCTCCTGTAAATCAGTCAATGCAAAAATTGGTGCTGCTTACAAAACCAGCTACGTCCTTATGAAATTGGCTAGATTAGCCATAGCCCAGGGTATCTTGCTCCCATCCTTATCCTATGGGGTAGTCACTTATCTGAGTTCATTCACCGCTCTCCTCAGAAAGTGGGATACCACTTATAACAGCATCTGTAGGTATGCCTTGGCCACATCCTAGTCTAAACGCCACTATCAACTCTATGCAGACTTAAATTGGCTACCCCCTGCACTGGCTCGAACCTTTGCCCTTGGCCCCCCTGACTGACAATGTCGTAAGAACATGGATCCCTGTATTGCTGGCCTCCCTACTAACTCCTCTGTCCCCCTTCCATGGCCTCAGATCATCTGACAAATTGCTGCTGAATACACTGAGATGTAAGTCTCACAAAGGAACACTCACTTTCTCTCACTCAGCGACTAAACTCTGGAACTCCCTGCCTCTTAATGTTCGCCTAGCCCCCAGCCATGCCCAGTTTAAAACAAACTATCAAAACTTCCTCCTCAGTCAGGTCTCCTGTGCCTGCTTCAAACCCCCCTGAATTTTTGCTTTCAGGCTCTACTTCACTCTCCAATGCTACAAACTGCTCCCCTCTTGGCCTACCCACCTGATTATGTTATTAAGCTCTTAAATCTCTATCGGTTAGGCTTTAGCAGCTCTTAACCCAGTTGTGCTTACCACGCATGTTTGTAATCATTAATTATTGTTAATGTTAATGTTAGTGGACTACTGACCCATCCTGCTCCAAATCATGTAATTTGTCTAATTATTGTGTTGCTCTGTATCTTATTCCTGTTATCTAATGTCATGTTGCTCAGTATCTTGTTATTCCTGTTATCAAATGTCATTCCCTGCCTACCTATTGTAATCTCCCGGGTCGTGCCTTAAAATAGTCATTTCTTGGCTGTGGTACTTACCCAGTAAACAAAAACTAAATAAGAAATAAAATAAATAAAATGATCAAAGCAGTGGATTCCCTGTAAGTGGCCATCACAAACTACCTTTACCATGTTCTTCCCCTTATCTGTAATAAAGAACCCAAGATGCAAACCTGTTGTTCTAATCCAGGAGTCAAGCATTTCTTGCAAGGACATAAGAATGTTAACACTGGTGTGTTTGCTTGGAAGGAATGCAACGCTAAGGAGAGCAGACATTCACTGGAATGGGGTACTGCTATAGTCAAGGACAGAGGAAGAGAAGGTGTCAACAGAAGTTATTACACCATGTGCAACAGGTGTAGGTGAACACCAGCGTTTTGTGAGTGAGAGGTATGAATGTAATGAGTTTGTACTAGTCCATACATCAGCTGTACAGTGGAAAACTCTGCCGACAGCCTGGTTCAGCAATGTTGCCACTTGACTGCAGCATTCCTCATTAGATATTTGGCACAACTGTACAATAATAAGTAGTTCACACTGGTATGTGATATCGGAAGTCGCAGTAAATGTAGTATCCTACAGAATCCAGTGTTTTCAACAATAGAATAAGATTGCAAATCCAGTGCAATCATCTCACCTATGCGCTGTATGATCTGAACAGCTGTGGCGTGAATTGGCAAGTACTTTGGGTGAGCATAAAATGCTTCTTTTATTGTGAGAGTAGGCTTTTGAAATGGTGTGACCTTGCTCCTGGCCCTGGCTCTAGAGTGGACAAGTGCAGGTGATTTCAACTGTGTGTGTGTGTGGGGGGGGGGGCACCACAAACTGCACATCTGCTGTCTCACCATCTGAACTGGTGTGTGAGGGACTTGGTGTTGTGCCTGTTTGAGCACATGGATAAGGACTGGAAACAAGATTTTGCTGGTCTTCTGTCACTTGCTGTCTGCCTCTGCCACCGTCACCACCACTACCACCACCATCAACAGAATCAGAAACTGGTTTTGCTTTTTTTGAAATGCAGTGTGCAGTGGTGTGAAGAGACAACTCCAGCAGGTAATTTTTCCAAGTTAGACACCTCAGGATGATTTTTCAGAATGTGATTCCAAAGATATGTTGTGCTCATTTTACCAACATTTTTACCATGGCTGAGTCTCTGGCCACAGTGTGAACACTGGTCTCCCTTTATCATCCTCCTGCTCAGTAAAATATGTCTAGATATCACTGAAAATTGAACTTGTACCTGACCTCAACCCTTTTGTAGGCTGCTTGCACCCACAACCAACAGAATCAATTTGTTGCGGCATAGAAGATTGCTGTGAACTGACACCAGATGCAGCATCAGAACCACTAGGACTAACAAAAGTTAGGATGGATTGCTTAGTTGTTTTTAGCAGGATGTTGACATGAAAGATGAGGAGGAACAGGCAGATGTTTTCATCCTGCCTCCAGCAGCTCATTATTAGGGTTGCTTTTGACCCAGGTGCTTTGTAGGGACAATTCTGGCTTACAAGCCAAAGGATTCTGGCAAAGTGTAAAAGTGTGTATCTAACTAGCAATAGACATGCCCTAAGGAGACTGTCTTGAAAGACTGATCTCAAAGCATTCAACAGCCGAACATTTCTGACAGATGTTACACAGGTGCAGTCATGCCTGTATGTTTGGGCTGCATAAGCACATCTATTTTAAACCCCAGTTTGTGCACCTTAATAACTTTGCCCCCGTCCAACTGATTAACATGAAATTTTGAATGCATAGCCTCTGTGTCAGGGTCTCTTGGTCCTGTAACTTTCTTGTAAATTGGTTCAGGGGAAACATGGTTACAGGGGTGCAATAAAACACATAAATCACATTTTTTGAAAATGTTAATACTTTTTTTGCCTTCTCAGGCTCTGAAACCTGAAACTCTCAGATTTTATAGAGGTTGGTCCAAGGTGTGTGCTTTTGTGATGTTTATGTCTCTCACATAAGTAGGTTTGGAAATATTCAATAAAAACCTTCTGTATCTGAGCATTCGTAGTTAAAAAAATGAACGTGCTATTCAAGAATGAATTTTTGCAAAAGTAGCAGTTTGCACTATTGGACACAGCAGTCTTTAAAATACGGCAGCTCTGTGGTATAGTGCAACCCCTGCTGTTTTCACCACTTATAGGTCAGGGAGGCGGTTACTGTCATTATTGCCCCGCCAGCCTGACTGTGTCTCAATGCGTCTCTTGTCTGCACACTGTGGGCCCCAGTCCCCAGTGGCAGTGTATTCATTTGTTTGTTGTTTTTTTTTTTTTATGGACAATTGTGTAGTGTAGTGCAAGTGCTATACGACACAGCTGTCTTTAATAAATGACAACTTGTCATATAGAGCAAGTCCTATACTGCTCTACAGTACTGTAGTACCCTCTGCTTCTATATTTCCCCTCCATACCCACCAGTCCTACTGCGCCTTACTGGTGTATCCATCCCTTTCCTGCAGGTATTTCACCTGCCCCCCAGCCCAACTTCAAGCATCAATCCCCTTTTTAATATCTCCATCTCCTCTAACCCTTCACAACCGTGTTCATCTCTTTTGCCCCCACCAACACAACCCCAAGCATCAATCCCCTTTTCTAACCTTGCACCTCTTCTAACCTCTGCACACCCTTTGTTTACTCTGGCCTTGCTGTATAGACTTCACCAAGGCTATGCAATGTTTTACTAGACCAAACCTTTTGATCATTGTGAAAGTTGTACATCATTGCCTTTCATGTACTTGCCTTGTATAGAACTTGCATATAGTTGCATACTGCCTGTCTCTGCACCTTGCCTGTAAATATGACATCTTTGTTCTCTTTTAATGCTTACTATGATCCTACCATGCCAAGCCTTCTATGATATTTGTAATGTATCATACTCTACCTTGCCAAGCCATGCCATGTTGTCTGCATTTGTATTTATTGTAAGCCAATTGCCAATGTTCTTACGCCCATACCTCTGTTGATTTGTGACTTGTTGTTGATTATTTATACCAGGTCCATCTTGTAAATGAGCCTTGCTCAATGGTGTTCTGCCTGGCTAAATAAAGATATTGATTGATTGATTGATTGACTATGCGACACAACTGTCTTTAATAAATGACAACTGTGTCGTATAATACTTGCACTATATGACATAGCTATCATTCATTAAAGACAGCTGTACCATACAGTTCAGGTGGGTGCTTGCAGGTGGTTGGCACACTAGGTCAGGGATGGGGCTACTGTTATTGTAGCTCCACCAGCCTGACAGTTAGTGAACTATGTTCCGCACACCAGGGGCCCCAACTCCCAGTGGCAGTTTATTTATTTATTTCATTTCTTTTTAATTTTAAATTTAATGTGCCCCCCTCTATTTTAGCCTCTCCTTGCCACTGTCAACATTGGGATGCCCAATCCCTGTGTCAGCTTTTACACACCCCTCCCCAGCAGTGTATTATGGAGCCCAATGTTTTCACTGAAAAAAAAATGTCCAGTGCTATTTCTCTCTTTTTTTTCCTGGAAAAAAGAAAGCACTCCCTCACCATCCCCACCATCCCCCTCCCACATCTCCACCCTCTCGCTGAGCACCCACAACCCCGCACCCCTCCTTACATTATATTTACCACCAGAGGTCTGACGCTGTCATCGTCTGTGGACCGGGATATGTCTGCACTGTTCAAAGCTGAACTGCGAACTGAGGAATACAGGTAAATGCCGTATAATGTATTTCAACGGCATTTTAAATTTATGTTGGTATCTTGGCCATTTTTTGGAATTTTTCTACCAAATTTTCAACATGGGCTTTTTGGGACCCCACCTCATGAGCACTGAAGGTGATTTTGCAGTTACTACATGGAATCACTTTTCAGGGACGGATTAATAACAAAATGACAGTGCCAGTGTTCATGAGGTGGGGTCCCAAAAACCGTTGAAATTTGGTGAAATTCAAAAAAGCTGTGTTATGAGCCTGCATTGCATAGTTTCTACACAGGCACATAACTTTAGAAATTTACAATATTTTGACTCTAGATTTTCAACATGCCCTTTTTTCACACCATCTCGTGAACAATACAGCTGTCATTTCTCATATCCTGCCTGAAATGTGTTTGCGCACCTGTGGCATGGAATGGCACAGTCAATGTGTGGGAATCGCCTTTCAGAGACTGATTAACAAAATGACAGTGCCAGTGTTCATGAGGTGGGGTCCCAGAAAGCCCATGTTGAAAATTTGGTGAAAAAATCCTAAAACATGTTTGTGTTATAAGTGTGCATTGCACGGTTTCTATGCAGGCACATAACTTTGGTAATTTACAATATTTTGACTCCAGATTTTCAACATACCCATTTTTTCAAACCACCTCATGAACAGTACAGCTGTCATTTTTCACGTCCTGTCTGAAACACATTTTTGCACCTGTGGCATGGAATAGTGTTTCAGCACAGATTTGACAGTTTTCACCTATTGAGTTTATGAGGTGGGGTCATAAGAATATGTTGAATGTTTAGGGTCAAAATATTAAAAAAATTAATTAAAAAATTATTATATAACATTGATTGCAGGAATGTCTGTTGCACTTCTGGGGAACGTGTTGCCTTAATGTGCCAGTGTGCTGAATTCATGTGTGAATTCAGTGAGCTGGTTTACTGGTACAAGGCTGTTGTGTAAGGTGCTGCAGCATGTAGCACCAGTCATGGCCTGGGTAGGGGTGGAGCAGTGCTTTGGCACAGACATCACACCCTGTGCTTGGTAAGGGAACCTTACCCACATGGTATTAAGAAGTGTACCATGGTCTGCTTGCCCTATGCACTGCATCATAACTGTCTCCAATATTGTATTTAGCTCATCAAGACCTGTGCAAATAAGGATACAATTCCAGGACTGTCTTCAATGTTGTATTTAGTTCATTTACCTGCACAAATGAGGATACAGGTCCACTATCACAAAAAGAAAGGAAATTAGTTACAAAAACTATGTTAATGCAGAGATTAGGGTTGTAAAAATGCAAAGCATACAAAAATGGGAAATGAAAAGACATTAGGGATTTTGGTCTCTGGAGTATTGGCAAATCAGTGGTGGAGTCTTACTTGGAGTTGGAGTTGTCAACCCTAATGCCCCTCCCCCCACTGTGGCACTACTCCTACCCTGAATCAGAAAAGGTTAAGTGTGATGTCTTCATGCAGGGCCCATATGGCCCTGCATGAAGAAAGCTCTGACAGACTATGTTGGCCATATTGTATCACCATGATGCACTTGGTTGGAGCTGTATCTTGTACTCTGGACAGAAGGACATGGGCTGGAGTGGTGGTCATTAGGGTTGGTAGAAATGGGAGTGATATCTATTTCCTGGGAAACTGGATCAAGGGGATACAAAGTGATATGTCCAAAATGGATATGTGCACCTGCAGGAACAGAGATGAGTATTGCCTTGCTGCATAGAGAAAGCTGAGTAGTAGCACAATGACAATGTTACAAGCTGAATGATTCTGGCAAAATGTAAAAGTGTGTACACCTTAATCTAACTACTGTAGCAATAGATATGCTCTGAGAACCCTGTCTTGAAAGACTTATCTCAAAGTATTTTACAGCCAAACATTTCTGTCAAATATTAATTCATATACATGTGCACACCTCAGTAAAGAGATCACTGGATAACACAGATATTAAAAGGATTTATATCAAAAAATATTCTTCAGGCCTTTCAACTTCAAGAATCTTGCTAAATGCTAACTGAACATACTTGGCTTAAATAAACTGATGAACTTTGTGGAGAGCTGACAAGCCAAGATTAATTTAAAAAAAAGAATTACAACTCAGTATTAATCCTGTCACAGGATGAAAACTACAAGTTTGCAATAACCCCAGACTTTCCAGACAGTCGCCATGCAGCCAGGTTCCTCAAAGACAACCACTACTTCCTGTTACCCGAAGACCATCTGCTACTACAAACCGCAGCACCCTAACCACAATTTACATCACTTCAGAACACTTTATTCACATGCACAATGCTAAGCCTTGAGGTCGTAAATCTATTAATTGCTATCTTGTGTTTAGATTAAAAGTATAATAGACATGAAGATGCTGACTGAGGCCTTGTGGTTGGAGAACCCCAACATGTAGACTTCAGGACCTTCAAATCAGGCAAGGACATCTGACTGGAGCTATGGCTAGGACAGTGAGAGATTGGCAAGTATCTGTTGCTCAACCTAATGGGAGACACCACATTATCTGCAATGGGACAGTTCTACAACAAAAGAAGGTTGTTGAGAGACAAAAAGCTGTATACTGAACTTGTTTCATCTCTGCTATACTCCTTCTTATCTCAAAGAGACATCAGCTATACTTTACTTTCAGACCTCCAAACTGTCATTTCTCTAACTCTGCAAAAGACTGTGGCTGCTGCCAAAAGAGAGAAGAGCATACTAGAAGCTCTAACATTATATTAACTTTGTTCAATTTTACCTTAAGTTTCAGAAAAAGATTTCAGTTCAAGGAATCAAGAAAGACACAACTCATCCAGCCTTCAAGGAAAATCCAATCTCTGGACAAAAGTGAGAGAAGATTAATAGGACTTTGGCTGAGTATATTTAAGGACTTTTAAGGTGTTCCCTTAATGTGTGTCTTTAAGAAACATGCTTATATAGTAAATGCATGAATAAAAAATGCAATAGAGTATTGTTTAATGCTAGCAAAAGTATTAGCACTAAAGAATTATGCACTTGTGTTAATTAAGATTGTTCTTCATAGAACCCTGCTTTTGACCCAGATACAAGGGACAAAAGGCCATATACCTATAAAATAAAGATTGCAAGTGTGTAGGGGTAAAAACTCACAACAGACTGAGTCTACTCAGATGTCCTATGACTGTTTTAAATGCCACCGTCTTTATGCTGTCTGTGATACTAGAAAATAAACTGCTTTTATTGCAATTCATAATTAAATGAAGTCTGACATCTCAGTGATTATCACCACATAAAATTGATGAGTGCAATTTATAGTGTACTTTTCTAACCAACAGCCAAAAGAGATTTCCCCTTTTAAATTTATACAGCGACACAATCAGATACTGGTAACTGTGCCCACAGCTTCCTTGTGGAATAATGTGAGGAATCAGTTGCAGCATGTTCAGATTCACTTAGGCCATTGTTCTCAGAGGATGTGTCATGTAACAAATGTTCAAACCTTTTTAAATCTTCAGGGGTAGGAGCATATTCTGACCCAGAAAACATTGATTTACTGTCCTCATTGTGCCCAGTACCAGATCCCCACTCCTCTCCAACCTTACATGGGGAGAGGGGACAAATCTAGGTCAGTCAATACAATGTAATTGAGATAGATGTTAAAACATGTAAATATAATATGGTTATCTAAAAAGGCCAAAAATGGTTTCAAAAATGACATGCTTTACGTTTTAAAAGACATGAAAAATATTATACTTCAGTTAAAAACTGTTTTTGTATTTCCTGAACCCTATGACACATCTACTAGAGTAGAGAGAGGGACCACCGTATTCTTTTCTGGTTTAAGAGCACTAGAAACAGCTTCTGGATTAGGCATGAACACCATAAATTCTGTTAAAATTCTAAAATAAAAAAACACAGTGAAGGAATTTTGCAAAGATATGGATAACATTAAGATGCAACTTTCTACACAGCAAAAGTTTCTATCAGACATAGGAAGGACTGTAGGAGATACAGTAGTTATGGTTAATCTCCATACAACCTTCTCAATAATACCATGCAAAAACTCCTTAGCCTAGCTAAAACTGTAGGTGAAGATCTTACAATCATTCAGCAAATCAGATCAATTGTAGAAGAATTGCTGAGGGAAGTAAATAGTGGCATAGGAAATTTAATTTCAGGAAAAATTCCATGCTATTTAGTTTCCCCAGAATTGATGACAGACATTTTGAGTGTAGCCACTTCAGAGAAAATAGAACCACTACATGTGAGTATCAGTTACAGTCTTGGAAGCGCTATTTCTGTCCATGTGGACTCAGATGAGATGACCATTGTCTTTATATTAAATGTTCCCCTGGCAGAACAACAACATGTCTACAGGATAAAGACCATTCTTAACGTGGGTACTAGGCAAGGAGATACCTATGTTAAGATTAAAACTCTACCTATAGTGGTGTACCATGAACTTAATCCAGGTTTATACTTAGTCCCAAACTTTCAAATGTGTCAAACTACTAAAGAACAACACTGGCTTTGTCCCAATAAACCTTTCCCAAAAGATATCACAGAGGTTCTCTGTGGCCTTAGTAACACAAATGCCCTAGAAAAATGTAAGGTTGCTTTGACCCATGCAGGTAAAGCTAAAAATACCAAATGCAGAAACTGCAGGAGCTCAATGGTTAGTTAGCATCAATTTTACTGAAGTCACTGTTACTTTTAACAGACATTGTGCTACTACTCAACTTTCTCTACCCAGCAAGGCAATACTCATCTCTGTTCCTGCAGGTGCACATATCCATTTTGGACATATCACTTTGTATCCCTCTGATCCAATTTCCTAGGAAATGGAAAAACTCCCATTTCTGCAGTTTGAGGACATGATTTTTCTTTAGCTGATTACCTTGAGCATCTCTTACATGCCGAGGACCATAATGAAATTGAGATCACTGTCTCTGAGACCGACCTAGTTATCTCTGATAAACAGTTCAGCCCCGGTCATAAGAAACAAATTCACATACCAGTACAATGGCCACTTATTATCATATTCCTTTGTGTCCTACATAGCACCTTGGTTCTTGCTTTCCTGTGGACGTTGTAATCCACCTGTAAGCAAATCTATGTTCACCATGTGAGATATAAGGGTTTATAGAACCATACTGTAGGACTGGAAATGCAACCAATCCCTCTACCTAGGTCTATTAACGACCAACCTAACTCTCCTGTCTTAGCTGTAATAAATGAGGAGGATGAATATGCCATCATGGAACCCCTAAGGGAAATCCTGTAACCCTATAATCAGTATGACTCACATTTAGGTAAGCCAGGGAACACAAAATGTTCCATCAGGAAGATAACTACGGCATACCTTAAGAAACTGCCTAGGCAAGATTTTAAAATGTTAAAAGCTTATTTTGGTATATGTAGTTAAAGTAAAACATGGTGAGCAATGCTTGCATGCACCCCTATAGGCTGTGTTACAGCGTAGGTGTTGTAACACTTACTTGCATTAATGAGTTTGAGATAGTTTGGTAGTAATCTTCCTATATATTGAAATGATTATATGGATTAGATATAGCTTAGTAAATAAATAAATATATATAATACTGTTATATATATATATATATATATATATATATATCAGTATTTTAAGATATTTGCTTAGTAACGATACTTCAGTCTTTAATCTTAGATAGTCTGTTAAAGATGTGTACTTTTATATCTTTACCTTAGACCTTGATTTGGTGACTTTTTACCATAATTTTTAAAAATGTTGGACCCATGATTCTCATAGGCTCACATTACCACATTTTGACAGATCCTTAACCCTTAGGCTGCCAGAAGATTTAGAATGTATAGGTTTTTAGGACATGTATACAAGTCAGCCTCATAGCAAGGGTTAAGTACCACATCCTTTTGTGATACACCAAAATTATGGTGGCACTGCCCCTCAAGGGGGGGGGGTATGTAGGGACCATTCTGGCTTACATGCCAAAGGATTCTGGCAACATGTAAAAGTATGTATACCTTAATCCAACTACTGTAGCAATAGACATACTCTGAAGAGCCTGTCTTGAAAGACTTATCTCAAAGCATTCTACAGCCAAACATTTCTGTCAAATATTATTATTACAACTAAATGTAAATTTCTAGCTTTGAATGCAAGATCTTTAAACCAACTTAAATTAGCAGAACTCGAAGCCAAATGTAAAACTTTAAATATAGGTGTGGTGGGAGTAACTGAAACTTGGTGGGACACATCCTCAATTTGGCCCAGATAAATTCCAGGCTATATGTTATACCATAAAAATAGATTAGATAAGCAAGGTGGTGGAGTTTGCATGTACATACGAAATGACATTCCTTCTTTTGAAGTATGTTCTCCCTTTCCCCTGGAAAGTATATGGGTTAAAATCTTATTGAAGGAGCAGTCCTTTATAACTATTGGTAACATCTATTGACCTCTGTCTGCTAATTCAGATTACACAACTGATATATTTGAAGAAATTACACATTTTTCAGAATCCCAAGATACCGTAATATTTGGTGACTTTAATTTCCCTCTTATCAACTGGGACTCATTCTCAGGACAGTCCTATGCTGAGAAAGGACTAATAGATGTGATAGTTAGTACTGGATTAAACAAGGTGTTACTGAACCCACTCGAGGTCCTAATACTTTGGATTTATTATTTACTAATATAGAGCAACAAATTAGCAATTTACAAATGTGGGATCCACTTGGAACCAGTGATCATTCATCTATTCTTTTTGAAATTCAACAGTTTAAAACCACACAAAGGAAGTTATACTATACTAAAAATTATAATAAAGCAAAATTTTCCAAAGTCAATAAATACTTAAAAGCATAAACTGGGAATCAAATCTCCTTAATTGTACAACACAACAAGCTTGGGACTTTTTTATAAACATCGTACATTATTTGGAACATACTTTTATTCCATCTAAAAGGAAATTAAATAACAAAGGAAAAATTCCCCCTTGGTTTAACAAGACAATTAAAAATCAGACTAAAGCAAAAATTAAACTTTTTAGGAAACTCAAGAATAGTTGTGTTCCATATAAAACTACTCTATTGCATAAATATAGACTATCTGTTAAAAATTAAAAAAAAATATATTAAATTGGCAAAAAATAAGCTGGAATTTAAACTAGCTCATACAAAAGACTGTCATAAATATATTTTTTCTTATGTAAATAGCAAAAAAGGTATATCAAGGACCATTGGTCCCATTATAACCAATGGTTCTCCTTTATCTGATAAAGAAAACTTGAATCTCTTTAACAAATACTTTTGTTCTGTCTTCTCCCAAAAATCATCCATTAGTACACCTAAAGTTCACCACGCAGATTATCATAGGTTTTATCCAACTGACATTTTACAGGCTATTAAAAATTAAAAAAAAAATACTAGTCCAGGCCCAGACGGTATTCATCCATGGTTCATGATCGAAACTTCTATAAATATCTCTATACCACTGTCAATTATCTTTAATAAATCCTTACAAGAAAGCAATTTACCAAATGATTGGCATTCAGCAATAGTTACCTCTATATTTAAAAAAGGTAGTAGAGGTTTTGTGCAAAATTATCATCCAATTAGCTTGACCTCAGTGGCTGGTAAACTAATGGAATGGGTAATGAAGTCTTTGATATATCAAGATTGTGAAAAATTAGGAATTTATAATTCACATCAGCATGGGTTTACTCCCAAGTATTCCTGTACCACCAACCTGATATAATTTTACAATAATATAAGTGCTCTACTAGATGTGGGTATCCCTTCTGATGTAATTCTTTTGGACTTTAGTAGAGCTTTTGATAAAGTCTCACATGAAAAACTCATTACTAAAATGTACAACTTAGGTTTGTCATCTGATATTGTCAACTGGACCTTAAACTGGTTGACAAATCATTCTCAGAGAGTCAGAATCAATGATACCTTGTCTGATCTGGGTAGCGTGACAAGTAGTGTGCCACAGGGGTCGGTCTTGGGACCAACACTGTTTAATCTCTTTATTAGCGATTTACAAACAGAGCCAAAAAATGTCATGGTTAAATTTGCAGACAATACTAAATTGGGGGGCAAGGTTAATAATCAAGAAAACATTTTTGCATTGAAGGAGGATTTGGAAAAATTAACACTCTGGGCAAATGATAATCATATGCAGCTTAATCAAGACAAATGTTTAGTAGTGCATTTCGGTGCAAATAATCCCAAAACTATATATTATATAAACGGACTACCACTTCACTCATCAAATTGTGAAAAAGACTTAGGAATATATGTTAATAATAAACTTACATCAAATGATCACTGTGTTAGAACTGCTTGCATGACCAATAGACTTTTGAGACAAATAAAACATACTTTTATTAACCACATTGAACAATGCCTTATTCCATTGTATAGGGCATACATTAGACCGTATCTAGACTATAGTTCCCCTTTATGGAATCCAAATAAAAAAAAAGATACAGCAATTCTTGAACAGGTTCAAATGAGAGTGACCAGAATGATTCCAAAATTAAAACATTTGGATTATCAGAACAGATTAAAAGCTACTGGTCTCTTCTCTCTTCAAACTAGAAAACTCAGAGGTGATATGCTTATGGTTTTTAATTTAAGGAATTCACCAGATCTAATAGAAAAATGTGGTTTAACATTCTCCAAAAGGAGACATGTTCAAGGACCACACAATAAACAGCTTGAGGTAAAAAATTATAAGACCAGCAAAAGGGGAAACTTTTTTCCAATAAGAGCTTCTATTGTATGGAACACTTAGCCACAGGAATTAGTACAGGCACCTAGTGTCATCATCTTCAAAAACAGATTAGATGTTTGGTTTAGGGATAATAAATAAATAATGTCCCACACAGTGTGGCGAACAGTCTTGATGGGCTTTGGCCTTCTTCTGTTCTTTCATACCAAGTAATACCAAGTAAGTAATTAATTGATATACATGTGCAAACCTCAGTAAAGAGGTCACTGGACAACACATATATTGAAAGGATTTATATTAAAATATTTTTGTCAGGCCATTCAGCTTCAAGAACCTTGCTAAATGTTAACTGAACATACTTGCCTTAAATAAACTGATGAACTTTGTGGAGAGCTGACAAGCCAAGATTTATTTGAAAAAAATCACAACTCAGTATTAATCCTGTCACAGGACCAAAACTACAAGTTTTCAGTAACCCCAGACTCTCCAGACAGTCACCATGCAGCCAGGTTCGTCAAAGACATCCACTACTGCCTGCTACTGAAGACCATCTGCTACTACAAATCGCAACACCCTAACCATAAGTTACATCACTTCAGAACACCTTATTCACAAGCACAGTGCCAAGTCTTGCAGACATAAATCTATTAATTGCCATCTTGTGTTTAGGTTAAAAGTATAATAGACATGAAGATGCTGACTGAGGTCTTATGGTTGAAAAACCCCAACGTGCAGACTTCAGGACCTTCACATCAGGCAAGGACACCTGCCTGGAGATATAGCTAGGCCAGTGAGAGATTGGCAAGCATCTGTTGCTCAACCCAATGGGAGACACCATGTTATCTGCAATGGGACAATTCTACGATAAAAGAAGGATTTTGAGAGACAGAAAGCCATATACCAATCTTGCTTCATCTCTGCTATATTCCTTCATATCTCAAAGAGACATCAGCTATACTTTACTTTCAGTCCTCTAAACTGTAATTTCTCTAACTCTGCAAAAGACTTTGGCTGCTGGCAAAAGAGAGAAGAGCATACTAGAAGCTCTAACATTATAGTAACTTTGTTCAATTTTTCCTTAAGTTTCAGAAGAAGACTGCAATTCAAGGAACCAAGAAAGACACAACTCATCCAGCCTTCAAGGAAAATCCAAGCTCTGGACGAAAGGGAGAGAAGATTAACATGACTTTGGCTGAGTATATTTAATGACTTTTAAGGTGTTCCTTTAATGTGTGTCTTTAAGAAACATGGTTCCATAGTAAATGCATGAATATAAAATGCAATAGCATATTGTGTAAAGCTAGCAAAGTTTATTAGTACTAAAGAATTGTGCATTTGTGTTAATTAAGATTATTCTTGATAGAACCCTGCTTTTGACCCAGAGACAAGGGACAAAATGCCATATACCTATAAAATAAAGATTGCAAGTGTGTAGGGTTAAAAACTCACAACAGACTGAGTCTACTCAGATATCCTAGGATTGTTTTAAATATCACTGTGTTTGTGCTGTCTGTGATACTAGAAAATAAACTGCTTTGATTGCAATTCATATCTAAAAGAAGTCTGACATCTCAATGTTTATCACCACATGAAATTGATGAGAACAATTTACAGTATACTTTTCTAACCAACAGTCAAAAGAGATTTCCCCTTTTAAATTTATTCAGCGACACAGTCAGATACTGGTAACTGTGCCCACAGCTTCCTTGTGGAATAATGTGAAGAATCAGTTGCAGCATCCTCAGATTCACTTAGGCCATTGTTCTCAGAGGATGTGTCATGGAAAACATGTTCAAGCCTTTTTAAATCTTCAGGGGTAGGAGCATATTCTGACACAGAAAACATTGACTTACTGTCCTCACTGTGCTCAGAACCATTTAGATTCAACTGCCAAGGCCACAGCTGAATATTTCTATCATGAATTGTGGTCATGGTGGTACTGCCACAGACATTGCCAGCTATTTCCAGATATTTTGAGAGATTTTTAAAGAGTTTCTCTCTGCTGCCCCTACTGTAGAAATGGAGAAAGCATTAGATATATCTGGAAATATCACAGAAATTTTGGGAAATAGCTGGCAGTGTCTCTGGCTGCTACTGTAATGGTGTCAGCAGCAGCAGTAGCAGTGATGGTGATGGTGGAGGTAGCAATGCTGGAGGTAGTGCTGATGGTGGCACTGTCAGCAGCAGTGGAGGTGGTGCTGATGGCGACAATCAAAATGGCAACAGCATTAGTCAATATAGTGGCTGAGAGCTGCACTGGAACAGTAGTAGTGGCAGTGGTACTAGCAGTGCTAGCACTGACTGAAGTAGCAACTGATCTGTTTGGAGTGAAGGGAACAGCAGGACCACAAATATGTGTCAGATGTCAACTCCTGTCTGAATACTTTTTGAAAGGGCTGGTCCACAGATATTTTCTCACTGTACCTGACTGCTTGTGTGGCATTTTCACTTGTCAGATAAACTGCAAAAACAAACTGGAATAATGTTTTCAAATGTTATTTTTGTGGTGCTATAATTACTTTTTTTAATGCAACTGTGTATGCAACAAAAAAGCAATGTTTATTTTCCAGGAAACAGAAACAGGAAGAATTACTGTCTTGTCTTATGCTTATCCAGCAGTGGCAGTCAGCAAATGTAGCTGATGGCTGAGACAAATTCTGTAGCATCCGAACTCTGGAGACAAGAAAACTTCAACCATTTTTTAATACTATTTGTTTGTAACTTCTTAACGTTTTAATAACAGTCAGAAAGTCAGACAGCTACTGTAGTACTGGGCAGCAAGGATCCCCCCTGTCTCCTGCCTACCCTGGGCACAGACAAAGTCTGTGGCAAGACAAAAGGACTTGAACTATTTGTTTGTATGTAGGTGTTGTAAGAAATGACAGCTCAACTAACTGCAGGTACAGGAACAAGGGTAAGCCTGAAGCTGCAATGCAAAGCAAAGAAGGTGATGCTTCTCCCTCTTGCTTTCAATACACTGACTGCAGTGGTGTCAGGCAGCAAATGCATAAGTGCACTACTAAAACAAGGAGTGCGGCATTAGGAGAAAACAAGTTTTTTTTAAATCAAAATTTAATTAAGCTACAGAAAGGTAATAACCAAGCTGCCCTTGCAAACTGGCAGCAGCCAGCAAACAGTAAACTGAGCACACATTACAGTTTTTGCCTGCCCTTCCACATACTCACAAACACATACAATTATTTACTGCAAAATAAAAATGATATTTTTTCTCAGTCTTATAAAAAATGAAGAAGTCAGAGGAATAGGCCCTTTTTCAGCCAGCCAGCAAGTAAGAACTAGCCTGGCCTACAACTACAGACAGACTCACCTTCTTCCTCTGCCTTAGCCTGAAGATAAGAATGAAGATTATGACACTATTTGTTCTGTTGTGAAAAAATACTTTTAGCAGTCAGTCAGCCATGTAGAGCATCTCAGTCTCTCCACTGAAGAACAAAAAAGAGGAGTAAAAAAAGAAGCCTGTAAACACTTTTTTCAGTCAGCTTCAGAAAATGTTCCACGGAGAGAAACAGCTTTCTCACAGTTTGAATGTCTCTGTGCATTGACAAGGTCACATGGTAAAGCTCTGGTAAGCTCTCTGAGCAGCCTGGGATTTACTGAAGATATGTCAAGGTCTCACTGAATATGTGGCTGTCAAGTACCTTGAATAAATCCCAGTATTCAGGTATTCATCAAATACACCCAGTATTCAAGGTATTCGACAGCTGTTCTAATTTGATGCACACCCTGGCTATTTAATATCAGTGAAGGCTGGCGAAACTATTTCAAGCAGCATCATGGATCCAAGCAGTTATCTGCTGTGGTAGAGCTGTTATCTGCCACTTCTGATTCCCTCTGCTCTTTCTATCAAAAGTTGTGCCATATGATTAAGTAATAATGTATGACAGGGTGTGTGTTGTGTTGTGATAGTCATGCCTCAGGTGGTAGAGCATGAGGTCACAGGCTCAGTGAATCCAACACCCAAAAAGTAATGTTATCCAATAAATTCACAAACCCTGGATTGCATTACTGCTGAACAGAGATGCAACAAAGTTTTAATTCACTGGCGAAGTGAACCCGAAGTGGTCCACTTTGAATTTGATTATCACTACATGAAATTTCCACTTAAAAGTTGATATTTACCTTACTTCGCATTGTTCACTTCGAGTTCACACTGAGTTCCATTTTCATAAGGTGAAATCATTAGAAACAGGTCACTGATCACATGCTTGTCTGTCTCTGCAGTTCTGCAGGTCACATGATTCAGGGAGGCAGTTAAATAGGCAGGAAGTCAGTGTTTTACTTTCACTTTCTCTTGCAGAAAGAACTGGTGTACTGTGCTGTTCAGTTTGCCACGGTTGTTCACTTGCAATTGTGATTTTTCAGTGTTTAAACCTTTTTTTACTTAGTTATTGGAGTAGTGCAGGAAGTTTTAGCTAATTAGAACTTTTTATTTCTGTTAAGAAAGAGTTTATTTGTGGTTACATACTTTTAGTTATTGTATTTATTTGACTAGTACTAGTACTTGTACTAGTATTTTTTTTGTTCTTTGTGTTCTAAGTTGAATTCCCATTATAGATTGTGGTGGGCAAAGTGGTGGCCAGCAGGGGCCATGAATGCGGGGCAGCCTTGTCCACCCAGTTTGATTAAACCAGCCCAGTTTTGGGACCTCCACTGCAGCCACACCCAGTCCTGCAGCACTGGTCCTCCAGCAGCAGCAGGAGAAACAGCAGCAGCAGCCAAAGGAGTCACATCAGCAGAAGCAGCAGCAACCACAGCAGCCAGTTATTGCCCATCTACCACTGGCAACACAGCAGGTGTCTTCTGATGCCCCCCCCCCCAACACCACCTGTGCTGGCCCTGCATGGAGCTCTCCCATTTGGGAATTTTTTAGCTGCCTCCCTAGGGACCCTACTGTGGTAAGCTGCAAAATCTGTGCTGTGCTGGTCCGCCAGGGGCACAAGGGTAGGCACCTCAGCACTGGTGGTCAGAGAACTCACATGGTTGTTCACCACCATGCCGAGTGGGACGCCAAGTTGCAGGAGGTAGCAGACACTCCTGCAGCTGTGGCAGCAGAACACTGTCCACCTGTGCATCATCAGCAGAGAAGGGGAAACAGAATTGCCACTGGTGGCGGGTTCCTATAGTTGCCCACGAGCAAGATCTGTCACAGCAGTCTGTGGCCCAGGCAGACCTGGCTGTGCTGTGAGCTGAGGTAGAGGCTGTGAAAATGGTGGTAGAGGCGGCAGTGCAGAAGCTCAGTCATATCAAGGCAAGGCAAATTTTATTTAAAAGTCGTCTATCCCGGAGGATCTGGGCACTGAACAAGTTAAAATCACACACAAATAATGCCAACAATATAATTATATATACAAAATAACACCAACAATATAATAAAACTAATAAGAAATATGCTACACTGTAACTCATTATTATAAAATTTATAAGTAATTTAATCAGAAATAAATACCAAAACTAAATATATAACCAGGGACAGAAATTAAGGCACAGAAGTAAGGCATCGGATAAAGTTATAAATCAAATTCTGGGAAGGCCTGATTGTACAGGAAGGCCTTGAGGCGGGCTTTGAAAACCTCAACTGAAGGGGCCTCTCTTATAGCTGGAGCTAATGAATGTCACAGGATGGGGCTGGTGACACTAAATGCTGTGCCATTTTTAACCTCGTTCTGGGAATCGCAAGGAGACCCCAACAGGAGGAGCGGAGGGAGCAGACCGAGACAGCAGGTGTAAGAAGGTCCTTCAGGTAACCAAGGCCCAGGCCATGTAAGGCCTTAAAGGTGAGCAAGCCCGCCTTAAAAAGGAGCCTCCACCTGACCGGCAGCCAGTGTAGTTCACTCAGCACCGGGGTGATGTGACAGAACTTAAACTGCCCCATCAGCAACCTGGCAGCTGCATTCTGCACCAACTGCGGCCAGTGGAGAGTACCTAGAGTGACCCCGAGGTAGAGCGAATTACAGTAGTCAAGCCTAGATGTCACAAAGGAGTGAACCAAGGTGGGGAGTCCCAGGAATGGAACTAGGGGCTTTATCCTGGTGATATTCCTCAGATGATAAAAACTGATATGAACAACGGTTGACACCTGAAACTCAAGCGTCAGTTCACTGTCGAGAATAACACCCAGATCATGCACCCTAGAGGAGGCCTTCAATGGTACAGACCCAAGAAAAAGTCCAGTTTCTGCACCAGAGGCCATCTTATCACATGCTCTGTTCGACTCTACCACCAGTACCTTTGCTTTATCGGAGTTCAGTCGCAACCAGCCAAAGGTCATCCAGTCATTGATCTTGGCAAGGCAAGTGTTTAGCATATCCACTGTGCTGGATGTCCCAGGGGCAAATGAAAGATACAGCTGGGTGTCATCAGCATAGCAATGAAAACCCAAGCTGTACTTCCTAATGAGCTCTCCCAGGGGCAGTATGTATATGGCAACAACATCGGTGACAAGACCGAGCACTGGGGTGCTCCACGTGACAGGAGGCTAGGGGAGGAGAATAAATTCCCATCACTACCTTTTGCCTCCTGTTGGTGAAAAAAGACTCAAATGAGCAGATGACAGTGTGAGTCCACAGAATTCCCTCAGGTGGTCAAATAACACACGATGGTCCACCATGTCAAATGCTGAGGAGAGATCAAGGAGAACAAGAGTTGTCCCCTTCCCTGGATCTTTCGCCCTAAGGAGGTCATTATGCACCCAAACTAACACAGTTTCTGTGCTATGCCTCACACAAAACCCAGACTGGAGAGGCTTGTATAAATCATGAGCCATGAGGTGCTCCTCAAGCTGAAGCACCACAACCTTCTCCACAATCTTATCCAAAAATGGAAGATTGGAGATGGGACAATAATTTGCCTTGGCGCCAGAATCCAAAGTTGGTTTCTCCAGAAGGGGTCTCACCAATGTCTCCTTCAAGACATCAGGAAAGACCCCCTCTGACAAGAAGCACCAGACAATCAAGGCAAACACTGAGCCAACGGAGTCAACACATCTCATTAAGAAATGTGCTGGCACTGGATCCAGTTCACAAAAGGTGTGCCGCAGCTTCGAAGCAACCTCAATGACCTCTGCCACCTCCACCTAAACTCACCCCAACTAGGTGAAGTGGTTTCCGGATGCCCACGGCAACAATTGTTGGCCAGAATATGACTCACTGACAGAATTCCCTGCCAGATGGCGGACACCCTGTCAAAGAAAAACTGAACAAACTCTTCACATAAAGCATTCAAAAAGGCTTATTTCCTCTGTAGACAGGAAGGATGGAGAAGCCTGTCCACAGACCGAAAGAGCACAGTTGGTCGGTTCTTCCTGTCAGCAATCTCCCTGGACAGGAATTCTGCCTTCTTATGGTTGACTGCCCCATGGTATTCACCATAGTGTGTATGCAGGGCCAGTTTGTCTGCCTCTAGCCCAGTTTTCTGCCAGTAGCGCTCTATTTTCTGACCCATAATCTTCATCGCCTTGCGCTCCCCATCATACCAAGGGGACCTCAAGTGAGTGGATTTGGGTCATACACAGACCGGTGCAAGGGAGTTGAGCGTACCAGACATCGCCTTATTATAGGCAGCAACTGCCACGCACATCCCGTCTGACATATGCACTATCCACATTAGATAGATCAGCCACTGCCAGAAAACCCTCAGTGGTCAAGCCCCTCAAAGGGCGGTAGCTAACCATCTCAGCAGGGGAAGGGCTGTCGGGGGCCCCCAAACCAGAACTCCACTGTGCAATTATTGTACCAAGCGATCCAATCCGTCCTGAGATTATTTATCTCAAGCCCCAGTAAGAAGACCAGGTCCAACATATGGCCTCCCTGGTGGGTCACGGAAGAAACTTCTTGCATGAGGCCTAGAGATGACATCATCTGGAGGAAGTTATAACCAAGCTGAGAAGATCCATCATCAGCCCAAACACTGAAGTCCCCAGCACTAAACATCTGGGGGCCTCCAATGTTTCACCTTAGGCAAAGTCAGGTACCTCCTTCAGGAATTCTCCCGCTGTACCAGGGGGGCAGTAAATCAGAAGAATCTGACAACCTGCACCTGGATCCCCATGAAAAGCCACACACTCAAAGGAACCTGGTACTCTCACTGGGTGCAGGGTGAAGCCTAGTTCAAATCTAAAACAGATGCCCCCACCGTACTACGCTCTGGGGCAGTGCACTATGGTATACCTGGGGGGGATGGCAGCCTCTAGAACCAGGCAAGCATCGTCACCAATCCAGGTCTCCATGATGCAAGCCAGATTGACTGAAGAAATCAAGTCTGCAATAATTGCGTCTTATTTCTGATCGATCTGCATTACAAAACACTGCCCTCAGGGGATTGGTGGACAGTGCAGCCCGTCTGTCTATCTGACCACTCGGTCTGGTGGGAACCCTGATGATGGATACTAAACATGTCTGACCACTCCCTAAGACCTGTCTAACCCCTGGGTGCCTTCTACACCTGACAAACCCGAACCAGCCCCCTACCGCAGTGCACAGGGCACCTCCGCCCAATCGAACAATGCGGTTCCTCTTTAATTACAGCCTCCCAACAGTGTCTTTGTGTAGTGGAAACTTGGAGGTTGGAAAAAGGCAGCAGATCGAGCAACTGGGAAGCCCTGTATATTATCCTAGTCCACCCCAGGCCCTCACACCTTCCCAGACACATCCTGACTGACTACACAGTCCCAAGCCCACACAATCCTTAACTACACAATTACTCAAAATACCAGCATTCACTAAAAACAAGAAATGCTAAACCATACACTCCACCTACACATAATGAACTAAAACCCTCACCCTCCACCCAAACAACCCCCTACCCACAAACAAAACCAACGGGAAATCCGGTATACAAGTTTTAAGAGTCTTGGAGAGGAGATTTCAGCTCACATAAAAAACTGTTTTTTACTGCCAACCACTTCAAGGCGAGGGCTCTCTCACGGCCCCAGTCTCTTCACAGTCAGATGTTCCAACAGAAAACTGATAAACTGCATGCAACCATACCAGGGAATCCTGCATGTGCCTGAGAGCTGCTCCGACCAGCTACTGGGACTCCAGAACAGCTACCAGTGTGTTAAGATTTTTGTCCCCTTTAATGATAGATCCACAGGGGCAACCTATTCAAGTTCCAGGAAAAGTAACCTCCACCTTACTCTTTAAGCAGCTGCTTTAGACCACGAAGCATCCCAAGAATCCTGAAAACTCCACAGAGATGCTCCAGCAGAACATTTTCATCAGCAAACCCTTGCCCCAGGTACACTAACGTGGAAGTGCCTTCTGTGATCGCATGCCCTGGGAATGCAGTCCCATTGACCTGAGAAAACTGTCTCAAAGTCAATGGCCCTTACATTTATTGTAAAAAGAAGCACCAGCAAGGTGCACAGTTCTTGGTGACAGATGGCCACAATCAAGGAATTTGTAAGGGAGTTCTGCCTCTACCCAAAGGAGCTATGGGTGGGTTTCCTCCAATGTTGGCCCCTCCGATAGTTATGAGAGCACCTTCCACAAGATGCCACATTGGACTTAAATGGCAGCTCAATCAGACAGTAGTGGAATGGAGCCCAGGAAGGATACCAGCACGTGATGCACACAGAAAGGGGAGCTGCAAAACTGACTCCAAAATAAAAAAGCTTACTAACCTGTACTTCCTCGCTTCCCAGCCATGCTTATGCTAGAAGCCCTAACAGACACCCTAACAGAATACAATGGCTAAAAAATTGTTTAGGTTCTCTCGGTCAGTTCGAACCACTTAAGAACACACCCGGCAGAATGAAGAGATCCTAAGCTTGCTGCTCAATATCAGTGGTGGTGTTCAACAACAACCCCCAGAGGTCCCTCTAAACATTTTAATGATTTACAATGCCCCCCCAAGCATCTCCTCAGCTTTTCATTTTTTTCTTAATTAATATTTTTCTTTTGCGCCACACTAAGTATGAAACTTTTTGTTCAGTTAATGTTTTCTTTGTCGTTTTTCATAGTTTTTACTTAATTTACTTTATTCTTTATATTACTGATGGTTGGCAAAATGGTGGATGCTGTGTGCTTTCATTACAGGTGAAACTGTCGTGCCATTATGCATGCTGCAATAAAAGTGTTTTGAAGACAGCATTTTGGCAGCACAATTTCAACTGAAATGAAAGGATGCAGTGTCCGCACAGTTGGCGACCACATGACTTATTACATAAAATAAAGTAATGATGAGTAAAAACCTAAAAATTGGTATTGCAGAAAGCATAATGGTGTGGGGTGGTTGAACATTTTTGGGTTAGGTGGTGAATCAGATTTACCATTATAAGGGTCCAGAAAGACAATATTAACCCCCCCCAAAAAAAAACTTTTCTCTGCTTTTATTTATTTTAAGCCATATTTATTTTTCTTACATACCAAGTATGACATTTATGTTCAGTTAATGTTTTCTTTGTGATGTTAATTTTGTTAATCCTGTATTTCTTGATCCTCATAATGGTAAATCAGATTCCCCATCTCCCCCAAATGTCCCCCCCACACCCTTATGCTTTCAGCAGTAGAATTTTTTTTGTTCTCTCCATTACCTTATTTTATGTAGTAAGTCATGTGGTCATCAACTTTGCCGACACTGTGTGCTTTCATTTAATTAAATACTGTGGCTCCAAAATGCTGTGTTCAAGACACTTTTATAGTAGCTTGCATAGCGGCACAACAGTTTCACCTGTAATGAAAGCATGCAGCATCCCTAATTGTTCCAACAATCAGTGATGTAAAAATTAAAGTAAATTAAGTAACAATTATGAAAATACTTGTTACTTTTTTGAACATTTAGTTAAAGTCACCAGCACAATAATCACAATACCATTACACCACCTACCATGTCCCCCACAAATGTACTATCTTGTGTGTGAATTTTTGTGTGAATGCTGTTTTAATTTCATGAAGAGCCCTGATAAAAAATTAAATTGCCAGAAATGCGTCGCAGTGTGTTAAGTGAGAGCATTGCTTTGTGATGCCACATGCTGCTGCTGCTGTTCTCCTGCTGATGTAATTGATTTGAAAGTCCAGATTTTATTCATTTTTATTAATTTCAATCTAGGATTACAATACCTTTGAGCCAAGGCTCTTTTACAAAGGTTCCAGTTCAGCATGTGCAACAGTCATCATTTTTAGTTTCAAACATATAATCATTGACTTACAGACATGTAATAATCAGTGTAAGACTTGAGCTACTGTATGAGCAAGACAAAGGAAGGGGTGGTGGGGGAAGTGAAGGTAGGAGATCGAGGGGAAGGAGGTGCAGGGCGAAGGGGAGGAGTATGAGAGGTGGTTGGGGGTGGAGGCAGAAGTGGAGATACAGAGGGGAGGTGGTGAGGGTGGGAGACAGTGCAGCCAGGGGGCTTTGTCGAGGGAATATGACAGGTAAGGTGCTAGGGGTGCAAAGACTGATTGTAAGTGCTGGGTGCTGGGGCATGTGCAGCTGAAATGGTGGAAATGTTAAGATGGGCAATCGCAGGATACAAGCAATGAGAGGTGAAGCTTGGACTTGAAGAGGCCGAGTGTTGGAGCAGTCTCTATGTCACTGCCAAGAGAGTTGAGCCAGTTGGATGCCCGATAGGTGAATGATCTTTGTCCTTGGGTTGTGCGACATCGTGGGATATGTAGTAGGTGGGAATTGGATCTCCTTGCAGTGATGTTCTTATGTCTAGGCTTAAGGAGGGCACAGACACCAGGTAGGGCAAACCCCATTATAATTTTCTTGGCCATGATGCAGGTTTGGTATTTTATGTGTTTGTCCAGTTGAAGCCATCCAGATTGGGAATAAAGGTCACATGTGTAGGTACGGAGATGTGAGCCAGTGAAGAGATGACAGGCCTTATTCAGGGAGGTTGTGATACATTTGAGAGCAGTGGTAGTTGCAGACCCATATATGATAAGACCATAGTCTATGATGCTGACGATGGAGCTTTGAACGGCCACTGATAGTGCTTCTGGGGTTAGGTGTTTCCTGTGCCAGAATAATATGCCTAACCTCGCATTGACAGACTTTGCAACACTGCTGATATGGACAGCGTATGAGAGGTGGGGATCAAGGGTGATGCCGAGGTACTTGAATGATTGTGTTTGCCCTAGGATGGCTCCTTGTTTGGTTGCAATGGAAAGGTGGAGTTGTTTGTTTTTGTTGTGGGGGCTGCAGAAGACCATAGACTTGTTTTTTTTTCTGATTGAGAAGCAGTTTATGATTTAGGAACCAGGATTCCATGGAGGAGAAGGCCCGCTGAAGTTTATTTTGTAATTGAATTGTATCAGGGTCCGAGGTGAGGATCACAGCATTGTCGGCATAGAGAATTATTTGTTCCGGGCAGCTCTCCAGTAGTGAGTTTAAGAATAGGCTGAAGAGGAGGGGTCCCAGAATGGAGCCCCGGGTGACTCCCAAGCAGACCGGTCTAGGGTCTGAGAGTGTATCAGCTATTCTCACTGTTTGGGACCATTCTTCAAGGTAGCTCTTAAACTAGCCAATGGAGTCGGTTGTCAGCCCAATGTTCTTAAGCTGGACAAGCAGGAGGCAGTGGTTGACGGTGTTAAAGGCTTTAGTTAAGTCAATGTAAATTGAGCCTAGTAGTTCGCCAGAGTCAAGTGCATTGTGGATTGCGCCGGTGAATTCAAGTAGCGTAGTGGAGGTGCTATGACCTTTGCGGAACCCGTGTTGTTGCTTGCACAGGATGTTGTATGTATCCAGGTATTCTGTGAGCTGGTCCGAGACGATGCGTTCTAGTGCCTTGGCGAGTGGGGGTAGTAGGGAGATAGGTCTGTAGTTATCGTGGGCAGTTTTGTCACCACTTTTATGGATTGAGGTGACAGTGGCAGATTTCCATCTGTCTGGGAACTGGCTAAGGCTGAGAGAGAGGTTAAAAATTCTGGTCAGAGGACTAAGCACTCCATCAAGTGTGAGAGACAGGATTTTGAGATCAAGGGAGTCATTGCTGAATCTTGATTTACCAAGGGATTTGGTAACATATTTGTGTACTTGGTGAGCCTTGACTGCTTTGAAGTAGAAGTGGAGGGAGCTGGTGGGGGTAGTGTTCATTGCGGACAGAGGGGCTTCACCATCTTTGAAGTAGTCCTGGGGTAGACAACGCTGATCCTATCTGACCCAACTAAACCTCCCTTTTTCTATCCATTATATTAACTCAATTTCTTTCTTCCGAATCACCTATTATATTCTCATAAAAACTAGTTAGACCATATAACTTATATTTTAGGACTGCTATACCCTTTGTCCTCTTTTTTCCTACAGGCTAAATGGTTCTATTGTTACTTGTATATATGTAAATTGTTATATATAATCATTCCATGCCATTGTATTACTATTTATTCTATTCTTGTCTATGTAATAATACTTGTATCCTCATTTGTATGACCACTCAGGTCCATCTTGTAAATGAGCTTTGCTCAATGATGTTCGCCTGAATAAATAAAGATTTTGATTGATTGATTGATGTCGGCAAAGGCTTTGTTAAAGGTATCCTCAATGGTTTTTGGGTTGAGGGTTGTGGTTCTGTTGATGTTGAGTATTGATGGGGGGGGGGATTTGGGTGGATTCCTGGTGAGTTCCTTTATGTTCTTCCAGAATTCCCAACCATTGCCCTAGGAGTTTGTGAGGGCATGCTTATAGTAGGTGGACTTCATTAGCCGGATGGTTTTGGTGCAGTCATTGCAGGCACGTTTGTAGTTTTGGATGTTGCTTTGCCTTCCAGAGTTTCTGGCCAGCTCCCATAGGTGGTCACTTGTTTTTAGCATCCTGAGGAGGTCACCTGTGAGCCAAGGGTTACTGAGTGATTTGACTTTGCATTTCTTAATAGGAGCATACGTGTCAGGCCACAGTGAAGATGTTTACAAAGTGGTCAAGCGCAGTGCTTACATTGGTTGCATTGAAGATAGGGGACCAGTCTTGATGGAGGAGGTGGAATTTGAGTCGAGAAAGGTGACCACGTGGTAGAACCCTGCTGGTGATAGTTTTTGGCAGTGGTTTGATGAATTTATTTGACCGGGTGCAGCTAACAGGGGAGTGGTCGATGAGAAAGTCAGGGAGGACATTAGTGTTAGATATCCATGATGGGTGACTGGTAAGGATCCAGTCCAAAAGTGTGTTGGTGCTGGTCCTGTAATTTTTTCTGGTTGCTGAGTCAACCATTTGTGTGAAGTTAGCCGCAGCAATGGTATCCCTGTGTGCACCAGCATCGGCTGCAGGCCAGTTGATGTTGAAGTTGCCTAGAAAGATGGATTTGGTGTCCAGTGGGAGTGACTTTACAAAGTCAAGAACAGCTGTTGGACCTCTTTCCTGTTCTTTGGGAGGGATGTAGATGGTGGCAACAGTGAGGGTTTTGTTTTGGGCTCTGAGGAGGATTCTCACTGGCAGTATCTGAGCAGTTGTGGGTTGGAGTGAGGTAATGATGCGATGCCCCTGTATGGAGTCTTTTAGGTAGAGAGCACAGCCCCCGCCTCTTTTGGAGAGAAGATCCAGCCTAAAGATTTTGTAGCCAGGAAGGCTGATTGCATGGTCTGGTACTGATGGTGTGAGCCAGGTTTCGACAACTGCCAGCATGTCAGGGCAGTATTGGCTGGTGAAGGCCTGTAGGGCATCCATTTTAAGAAGAAGGCTGCAGATGTTGATTAATATGAATGACAGTGCACCTGAAGGCTTGCTCAGATTAGTGGCTATAGAGCAGAATGGGCCAGGGTTTGGGTGCACATTGCCTGACAGCATTAGGAAGAGGAGGACTAGCCTCAAGGAGCTGCGGCATATTTCTTTAAGGGAATGCTTTCGCCTGCTATCATCTCAGGAAATTGCCGAGCATCGATGATAGTGGGTGAGGGAAAGCATAGACAGAGGGGACCAGAGTGGAGGGCTAGGACCAGTGTGGGAGTAGGACAGTTTCATGGCAGTAGGAAGGACCCTAGGCAAGGGGCAGTGACCAGTGTGCAGCGTGCCTATGTGGAGGAAGGATGCAGGAATGAGGAAGCTGTGGGGGAGGGAGGGAAAGCAGGCTTTTGGAGCATGCAGTAGGGGAGGAAGACAGGCAAGGAGAAATAGAATGGGGTAGAGAGTAGTGGAGGTGCATGATTAAGGTAGGATTCATGGTAGGCAGAGGGAGGGGGTTAAGACAGGCTGGCCAGACTAGGAGAAGGGGGTGGAAGAGCAGTAGCTGGATCAGTGGGACATGAGGATATAGACAGGAAGGCCAGGCAGCCAGGAAGTGGGAGGTGGTGACTAAAAGATGGGGGGGAGTCCCAAAACAGGTACCCAATGAAGCACGAGTGGGGGGGGGGAGCTACCAGTGAGCATAGCGGAAGGTCTATAAAGTTAAGGTTGGAGGGAGGTAGTGGGGGTGGCATAAAATTTCAGCCGTTTGCCGTAGAAATGAATGGGCACAGCTGCCCTGAGCAGAGCAAAGTTTTAGCTGTCTCAAGAATGTGGTACAGATACTGTGGGGCCAATGGCACAGCTCTCAGCAGTCCCGGTGGTTCAGGGGAGTCTTACCCAGTTTGAGAGGATCTCAAGGACGGGAAGGAAGGTATATAGCAAGTAAAGCAACTGTGACTTTAAGAGGGTAGACTTTTTTTAAATGAAAGAACAAAAATCCCTCTAGTGGCAGGACTGTATAACCTGCAAATGGAAAACTAGCCCTGTTCAAGGGCAGGCAGCTGGAGAGAAGAAAAAATAGCAGGGTTTAAATAGCATAGAGGTAGGATAGGTTTAGATTGAACAGTTTAGCAAGGCAAAGGAGAGTTAGACTTTTCAGTGCCAAGGCAGAGTGCTTGGATGGGGGGCGTGCAGGAGCAAGGAAACAGAAGAGCTGTAACTTTTTAAAACAGTAGTAGAAATTACAATCCAGCTAATACAGTTGAAAAACTTCTATTAGACACTTGAATTTTGCTTAGTTGCAGCTAAATCTATTTGTAAAAAGCACCAGGTGACAAAAGCAGGGGAAAGTCCTGGCCAATAAGAGCGGGTTTGCTGGAAGTGCTCGTGTTCTAATTGGCTGCACTGTAGCCGTACCTTCCAAGGAGCTGCAGGCGGGCATCCTGGTCTCGTTCGGTGGCTGGCTGGGTGCCAACCGACCGTGGGGGAGCTGAAGCAGCCCCATTCATGGGCAGGCAGCTGGAGAGAAGAAAAAATTAAATCCAGTTAATACAGTTGAAAAACTTCTATTAGACACTTGAGTTTTGCTTAGTTGCAGCTAAATCTGTTTGAAAAAAGCGCCAGGTGGCAAAAACCGTGGGGGAGCTGAAGCAGCCCCGTTCAAGGGCAGGCAGCTTCCAAGGATCTGCAGGCGGGTATCCTGGTCTCGGTCGGTGGCTGGCTGGGTGCCGACCGACCGTGGGGGGAGCTGAAGCAGCCTTGTTCAAGGGCAGGCAGCTTCCAAGGAGCTGCAGGTGGGTGTCCTGGTCTCAGTCACTGGCTGGCTGGGTGCAGACCGACCGTGGGGGAGCTGAAGCAGACTCATTCAAGGGCAGGCAGCTTCCAAGGAGCTGCAGGTGGGCGTCCTGGTCTCGGTCAGTGGCTGGCTGGGTGCTGACCGACCGTGGGGGAGCTGAAGCAGCCCCCATTCAAGGGCAGGCAGCTTCCAATGAGCTGCAGGCGGTCATCCTGGTCTCGGTCGGTGGCTGGCTGGGTGCCGACCGACCGTGGAGGAGCTGAAGAACCCCATTCAAGGGCAGGCAGCTTCCAAGGAGCTGCAGGCAGGCATCTGGGTCTCGGTTGGTGGCTGGCTGGGTGCCGACCGACCGTGGGGGAGCTGAAGCAGGCTCATTCAAGGGCAGGTAGCAGTGGATGTTAAAAATGTCCTAAATGCATCACTGGGTCCCAAGTGAGAGGATTGCCTGTGTTGACGCCCCCTGCATCACCAATACATGCTGCCCTTTGTGTGTGCCCTCATACCACAGTGGTGAGTTATTCTTCGTGCCATTGTAATTTTTTTTTGGCATAGACACAGCCATTTAATTTCTATGTAATCTTGTTCTCTGTTGTAAGCAGTCCATCATGTGTCCTTTTCAGAGAATTGTCACACTTTACCATGGTGGGCATGATAATCAATTCACAGCAACATGCAAGACATATATTATGAGTCTGACACCTAATGTGGTACTATAAAATTAACATTTTCTTTTGGGGGGGGTAGTCCTGTGGTTAACTGAAAGGCAATCATTTATGATTCCTTTTTCTTTCCCTCATGTCATAGGCACAGTGCCAGTGGTCCACAGGTTTCAGATGGCTGCTGACTTTGGCTACATGGAAACCATCAACCCATGAAAGTTAAGTATTTTTTTTTTGGGGGGGGGGCATCATTTGAAAAAAAGGTTCATTAATGTTTTTGTCATCTTTACAAATCTTCAGCATATCATCATAACTGTTGTCCTTCTTCGGACTGGAGGATACCAACCACATCAATGTTACCTGAAAACAGATGAAGAAGAAATTATGAGGAGTTTGTTTTTTCCTACCTCATTCACGTTGCATTGTGGCTGTTCCTCTTTTCTGTTAAATCCTGCTTGAAATAGCAAGCTATTATTAAACACCTTATCCAGCTTTTGAAATATCAGGCTAAAAATAGAGTAATAACCCCTTATCAAGCTGAAAATACCAAGCTATTATAAATGTAGAAACCACGCAAAAAATGTTGCACATTTAGTGAGTGACAGGCACTGCCCCACTGTTTTAAGTTACATTACTGTACATCACATGTTTTCAGGACCAGTATAACACATTTTACAACCACGGTGTAGTGAAGTATGCCTCTCACATCTATGAATAACCAATATATGTTGTGTCCTGTATTCTGTATATTACCCCTGGCCCTGTTGAATGCTTCACACCGGCGCCACAAAAATTAAGATCTAAAATGAAATAGGGAATGACACTGATGCTTACAGTACCTGTCAATGTTATTCCTTAGGCAGTAGAACTACTGTAGTACTCTCAGTTATCACAGTCTGTAACCTGTGAAAACAAAATGAAAATCAGTTGCCTGTATTTGTTGACAGCGGCATCTTTAACCGGGTAGAGGAATGATTGACACCTCAGTTCAAATCATAACCAGAGTACATAACATTGGTAAATACTTACTGCCAATTAGTGATAAGAAGCTATGTGGCTGTGGCTGGCTGAGGGTTCATAGCTTAGGCACAGGTAGAATGTCCCTCTGTCACTTTAAAGAAGCAGGGTGGTGGTGGCTGGTTGAAGGTTCATGTCTTGGGCACAGGTAGAATGTATCTCTCAGTCCCAAGATGCAGGGTGGACTGCAGGTAATAATGACTGCACACATTCTGTGAACTATACCCTCAAAATCAAGAAAGGGAATTACAAATATAACAACATGTAATTTATTGTCAATTGTTGTATGACAGTGAAGGCCACTGTTTGTCTTTTTGTTATTCCAAAAACCAGTAACATTACAGCAATGAGACAGCATTCACCAAAGTAATTTTGACCTTATGCCCTACCACCAACATCCTATGCATCATCATCATCATCATCATCATCAAGGAGGAAGCAGCCCTCACAGTCCTCAAGCCCAGAGTTGTACCTAGTTGGAAATTATTTTTCCATGACTGTACAATCAACATCAGTGGTACAGCATTTCATACTTCCACTAGGATGGTCTGCTTCACCACTATTAACAGCACCACCAGCATCGTGACTGGGCTTCACCTAGTTGGTATGTGACCTTCGTTCATTTTGATAAATGTCAGCATGCTGACATTTGTAGGTGATAAGTTAGTATGATGGTCACACACTATGGGCACCGCAGAACTAAATAACCTCTCCACACTGACACTGGAGGGTGGGTAGTTCAGGTACTTCAGTGCTACTGATGTCAGCGCTGACCATTCATTCACCTTGCCACTCCAGTACACCAAAGGATTGTCCATTATTTTAAGATGCCTGTTTTCTACCAAATAGGCCTCAACTACTCTCTGTGATGCATGCATTCTTGATGAATTGTCCACCTGTTCATAAGATTCATCTAGGTCACAAATTCTGACTTGGGACAAGGCACCCAAAAGTGGATTAATGGACAGCTGTGCAGCAAACATCACCCCTTGCCCTTCAGCCATCATACTGGATGTACTCAGTCCACAGTGACCTTCAACCTTGTTATGCTGTGATTTGTATAACTTTGCACGTGACTTCTGTGCCCCATTAACCAATCAGACCAGTTGTCCAGTCATATTTTGAACCTGATCTTGCCATCCCACAAGTATGGATGCAATGCCACGTTTGTAGTGTGGGTCCAGCATTGTGGCAACTCCTAATTTGGGAGATTGCTGAATACTGGTGATGTGTTGATTGTTGTCTAATATACTAATCATGTGTTTCAATAATGCACATCTTGACCTATATCCAGCAACATCGAAGCTAGGCTGCAGATTCAACAAAGTCTGCCTCAGCACCTGGAGAAGTGGAATGGCTTAATTAACCGATGCAGTGTCATCACTCACTGCCTGTGTGGCATGTTCAAACTGCCTCAAAATTATTATTACTGAGTCCATGAGTCTCCATTGTTTACTTGTCACAGACATTGAGGCCCCTGAACTGCCACAGCTAGTGTGCATAAATAGGTACTCTGAAATTGTTTTGTACTGCTCATACAATCGCTTTGTCATATAAAGTGTCGAGTTCCATCTTGTGACAATTTCAAGCTTCAGGCAGTACAGAGGGAGGCTTCTTTGAATCTGCAGCTGCCTAAGTTGGTCATGGGCCTTTTCAGACAATGCAAAGTGGATACAGATGTGGCATGCAACTGTCAGCATTTGCTTTACTTCTGGGTACTGCAGAATCTCCTGTACCACCAGATTTAAACAGTGAGCCATGCAGAAAACCCACACAAAGCCACCATTGCTGATACATTTCACAACCGTTGATCCATTATCACTAGCTATGAAGCCAGCTTTTAGGGACAGGGGATGCAGACACTCTTCAATTTCTGTCAGTAGCAAGTGTAGCATGTATTCACCGGTATGCGACCCTGATACACTACGCATTGCAAGCATGGCATGCTGTCTAATGCCATGAAGGTTGCTACTACCACAGTCTGACTTATTACACTGCATTCCCATCCCACCATCACAGACAACCCCAGGTAGCTGCACCCAGTGTGCAGTAATATACAAATAGAAACTACCTGCCATTTTGCCACTGTGACATGGAGCTCCTGCCACTTTTGAGGACTGACCTTTTTCTTAAATCTGTTGCAACAGTTCTCTTATTTCTTAGCCTAATCTATTCTTTACAATTTCTAGTCCATAAGGTTGGCCACCTATGGTCACCCCCTCCCCTTTCTTGACTATGCTATAGTGTCCTCTTTAAATTTTCCTTTTCCTCTCAGGACTTCGTACAGGGAGGTTATTGATGTGACATCTGAGCTGATGTGGAATAACAGGCAGTGTTCCTCATTGTTGGATTTATTATGCAATGGCACTTTGTCATAAAACACCTTGATGTATATAACTTATATTTATGAAACCTGTAAATGTTGAAAATACCATGGCACTAGGTGTTTTTGATACAGGTAAAAAGTTACGAGGGAACTGTATGATAAAAATTAATTTAGTTGTGCTATTTAAATGCATATAAATTGTTTCAAACTGAACAAGTCTGAAATGTCATGGTGATTTGCATATATCCCATGATGCTTTGCATTATGGAAGTATGTGTGATGTTGTGTTTCTTTGAAACTTGGCTTATTGTCAATGCTCTTTGGGATAACCCTTGTTTCAGTGCTTCTGCACTGAGGTTCTTTGTCTTTAACTTGTTTTGTGTGTGTGTGTGTGTGTGTGTGTGTGTGTGTGTGCGTGAGTGTGCATTTGTGCCCCCACTACTCAAACAAACAAGGCCTGCATAGGGGAGTCTAAATCTCAACAGCTAAGCTAGATCAGAGATGAGTGAGTCAGTAGGTGCTGGCTAAGTGTAGAGGAAAGACTTGCATAGTCTGTTGCTACAAACTGATGTACTGAAGAAGGAATATGCCATTGCTGAAGATTATCTCTTGCATTTTGAATAAACATCACACAGTGATTGTGTGTTGAACTTGAAGTTCAGTGTCTGGTCCATCTGTTATCCCACAATCCCTCCACAGACTTGGTGTCAGAAGTGATATAACTTGATGGAAGCAGCAGGACTGGCCAAAGAGGGACATTTTCTGGTGGATATCACCCAGATATCCTAGGTGGACTGATGCACCAAGGGTTTCCAGAGGAGAACCCAGAGAAGAAAGTCCGTGGAGTTCTGACCAGAACCATTGCTGACAGATGGAGAGAAGCTGATGCCTGGACTGGACTTGGTAGCTTGGAGGAAGGCCAAGCCTGAAGATGATGACGAGATGCAAAGGGGACAAGGAACTAATGTGGGGTCAAGGCAGACTGGAGGTGCCAGACAACACCCAGGAGGTGGAGACCCTGATGTGGATGATCCACTGGATGAGGGGGCAATGGCTGGAGGCAGACTGACTATGCAGAGAGGCAGAACACTGGTGCCAGGTGCTCGAGAGGTCCCTGCTGGACAGTTTGCATAAAGAATCGGAGGAGGATTTTTCATGGGCTCAGCTGGAGGAGGATCCCCTGACTGAGCAGGATATTCTTTTGTTGCCTGTGTTTCCAGAATGTTACCTGCTGGAGGTCAGAGATGCAAGTATGGAACTTGAATGCAAGACCCCAGGTTAGACTGCACCTGCTGATATTGTGCTGGGGTTGAAGACTCTAAGCAAGCAAGAAGAAGCCTATGAGGCTGAAGGGACTTTTTCTTGAATTGATACAGCTAACTCTATTAGCAGTATTGACTGGGGTAAGTATACTGCAGGCTAAAGATGCTAATGTTGCCAAACTGTTACAGTATGTTAAGCTCAAAAGGGTATGCAGATTAATGGTGATGTGGGGGCAAAACAATGTTAGTGGTATGAACTAAAGAAGGGTGTTCTGTATGACATGCACCCCAACCCCCATACAAAAAGTGTGGATGCCCAGGTAGTGGTACCTGAGGTGTACCAGCAACAAGTGATGGAAGCTGCTCACTTTAGTCCCTGTGGGCATCTGAGCCATGGTGGGGTCTTAGCTCAATTAACCCCGTATTATTGCTGGCCATGAATATTTAAGTGTAACCAGATAGAGGTACCTGCTGGGGACAGCAGAGGAACTAGTAACTGGGGTATGGAAAGAGTGGCCCAAAGGGTAGAGGTCATTAAAGAAAAAAAATGTCACCCTTGGAAAAAGGGAAAACCCTTATACAGGTCACAAGGTACTAGATGGTAACAGATGGCTGAAAATAACACAGTGATTAAAAGGATGTTTATTAAGACACCCCACAGTTAAAAGGTTTAGGAACCTGCTGTTTAACATTGCAGGGTATTCAGCATGGGAGGTTCCTTGGCTTCCTGTAGGTTTCTGTAGAGACCTGCCTGGGGATAAGATGACCAAGGATTTGCAGTCATAGGTTATAAAACATTGAAAAAGGAGAGTAGAAGCTACTATTTCTTCTTCCATATCCCTGCAGACACTTTGTGTAAGACAGAGGGGTCAAGTTGATTGCAGGCACAAGTCCAGATGTGGCTTTGCAGTGGTCCCTTTCTGTAGGCAAAGTGTATCATGCTTGATCAGGGGGTAGGTCCGATGTCCAAGAAAGAGGTACCCAAGGGCAAACAAGGAGTCTGAGGTGATACATGTGTTTTATTTGGTTTTGTTTTTGATGGAAAACCTAAAAAGGAGGAGGTGGGTGAAAAATGGATTGGAACCTTTATTGGGGTAACACCTAGCATGTCTATCTTAAGGTGTCTGTATCAGTAGCAAGCTAAATGAATGAATCAAGAGACATAGTGGGTTTATGTAGAGGGCTGAACCTAAGAATGGGCCCCTGCTTAAAACTGACATGTCTGGTGGGGTTGGAGCAGGTAATTACTCATCCCAGAGTAATTCTTTCTATGGTATGGGACTATACAGCTGTCCACATTTTTGGTCAATGAAATATGACAGCCTTTCCCTAAAAGGAGATGGGAAGGTAGTGTTAGTCTCTATTGAGAAATGTGTTAATGCCACAGAGTAAAGAATGATGACATTCACTGTGTTTATAATGGAATGTTTATCATTAATAGGACCCTGAGATGTAGCTTCTGAAGATGGATGGGTGGGAGCACCATCCCTTCCTGGGACAGGAAGGTGGTAAGCAGTCTGCAATAACTCCTTCCCTCTTAAGGTGGGAGATATGTGACAGGGAGCTCCTGCCTCTCTTGAGGTCTGACCTTTTCTTAAATTTGTTGCAACAGTTCTTCTATTTCTTTGCCTAATCTATTCTTTACAATTTCTAGTCCATAAGGTTGGCCACCTATGGGCACTCCTTCCCCTTTCTTCACTATGCTATAGTGTCCTCTTTAAATTGTCCTTTTCCCTCTCAGGTCTTTGTACGGGGAGGTTATTGTTGTGACTTCCGAGTTGATGTGGAACAACAGGCTGTGTTCCTCATTGTTGGATTTACTATGCAATGGCACTATGTCATAAATACCTTGATGTATATAACTTATGTGTATGAAACCTGTAAATGTTGAAAGTACCATGGCATTAGGTGTTTTTGATAAAGGTAAAAAGTCACTAGGGGACTGTATGATAAAATGTAATTTAGTTGTGCTATTTAAATGCATGTAAATTGCTGTAAACTGAACAAGTCTGAAAATGCATGGTGATTTGCATATATCTCATGATGCTTTGCATTATGGAAGTATATGTAATGTTGTGTTTCTTTGAAACTTGGCTTATTGTCAATGCCCTTTGGAGTAACCCTTGTTTTACTGCTTCTGCACTGAGGTTCTTTGCCTTTAGCTTGCTTTTTTTTGTATTTGAGCCCCCACTACCAAGCAAACAAGGTCCTCATAGGGTAGGCTAAATCTCAACAGAAAAGCTAGATCAGAGATGAGTGAGTCAGTAGGTGCTTGCTAAGTGTAGAGGAAAGACTTGCATAGTCTCTTGCTACAAACTGATGTACTGAAGAAAGGATATGCCATTGCTGAAGGTTATTTCTGCATTCTGAATAAACATTACATAGAGATTGTGTGTTGAACTTAAAGTTCGGTGTCTGGTCCATCTGTTATCCCATAACCCCTCCACAGCCACTTGTTCACATGGCCATGCTTAAATGAATGTAAGGTGATGTGGAATGTTGAAGGGCATGTCTTACAGACTCTGTCATTGTAGGATATAGCTCAGGCACCAACAGAGGTGGAAAAGTATGTCTGGCATGGGACATGACATTTAGGACATACACATGCTGCAAAGTGCCAGAAGACAGCATTCTCCACAAAGGAAAAAGACAAACGGTCAATTGCAATCATTTCTGCTATGGCAGCATTGAGTTCATGTGCAGCTGCATGATTTGATGGGTATTTACTGTTATGCACAAAAAGTCTGTGCAATATGGGCTGCATTGTTCATTGCTTTGCATGTGGTGTGCCAAATGGCTTTACTTTGTTAACTGATGTGGATGAGGTACATTGGACGTGGGATGGTGGGTGCACAGGTGACAAGCCAATACATGTGGTTATTTTCCATGTTTTAAACACAGGGGTTGATGTAGTAGAATTATTACATGGACTCCCACTGCTACTCTGATCACTGCTTGAACATTCCAAATCATCATCCTCCTCATGCCTGTAGTAATCCTCCAGTGTAATTTCATCACTTTTACCGACATGGCTACTTACAAAGAACAAAGCAGATAGCATGCTCACTAACGTGGCTGAGGGTGAACAGCCAACTATGGTATTAGTTCCCCTCAGGTGCCTAGTCCAAAATGCCATTTGTCTGCTCTTCAGATCAGTATGCTGGACCCCAGTGCACAAATGGATTTTTTTTTTACTAAGCTTAGCACACACACGGCAAAGCTGGCAGATTGCCACTGTTTCATCGCTGCCATCTTGTACAAAAAAATCCCAAACCAGAGATTTGTATGCCCTACTTGTTACATGTCACTGTTGGTACTGCATTTGGAACTGCACTTTTGTTGGTGAAGAAATGGGGGTGTACTACATGATTTCTGGTGTTGTGCACTCTTGGACTTTGACTGAACATCAAAATCTATGACTATTACATCAGTCTCAGCAACAGACACAGCTACATCCAAACTTAAAGGAGGGTGGGATTGACTAACAGACTGTTTACAAACAGCCACCTTTACTTTCTTTTTGTCTGTTTCCCAAATAGGGTCACTAGCATCGTCATCATAATCATCATCCATAGATTCAGTTTGGATGATGTCCTCCTGTGGAGATATTCCAACCACAGGCTCAATATTATCATGCACACTTTTTTCATCAACATTGGAATGTTAGGATTCCTAACATCAAGATCAGAAACATGAGACTGTGAGTCATCATCACAATCAGAATCATGTTCGACTAATGTGGGGGGTGGGACATCAACTGCAGTCAAGTCTACAGATCAACCACATTTTCCCCTTCTGATAAGTTTAACAGGGTTGAACTTGTAGCAATACTCATGTTGTTATCAACCATTCCCTCACTAACTTTACTACCAGCAGGGACAACAGCATCTCCAACCAGCATTGAACTGACTGATTTCACTGTGAAAAACAGAGTTTGAGAAATCCCTTTACTTGCACCAACTACTAACTTTCCCTTCTGCTGCATACTACCATGGACATGGCCACAACCACTTTAGCATTGCTAGGCTTGCTATTTATTTATTTTATTTAAATCTTTGGTAACTGGTTAAGGCCCACTAGGCACAAGTGCCTGTTTTCAGGGGCAACCTGGGACCACTGGACGGTTAAGTGACTTGCTCAGAGTCACACAGTATGCAAGTGGAGGTTGTGAGAATCAAACTCAAGTCTGGTCTGCTGGATGTACCAACCTCATTCACACCTCATTCCTCTAACCTCCAGGCTATACTGCTAACCCCTGATGAACCAGCCTTCTCCTCAGAACAACTTCCACTGCTAATAGCCTTCTTGGCAACAGGGACACAACCAGAAACAGATTTACCTACTCATCTTGTCACAGGCATTTTTTTAACATTAGATAGAAAATTAACAGCAACTTTATATTTCTGCACTTTTGGGAGAATGGGAAACAAAACTCTACATCCAGCTGCACAGGCACAGCACAAGACTTGACCTGGAATCCTTAACCAGTCTTCCAAAATCTGACAGTCAAAAAACAATACCTTGTTTTGTTGGGGGGGGGGGCAGCAAATAGCTACCTACACAGAAGCAGGGAAAAATACTACAGAGAGGCTGACAAATTCAGAGTACTGCAATTGTGATGCCACAATAAAATGTGTATCAATTGACAGCATGGACACAGATTAAAAGTCAGGCACAGAAACTTCAACTGTTCAGTAAAGTACAACAGACTTTTAAAATGACTGAAAAAAATGCCCATCAAACAGAAAAAACTTAGAAACTATTAAGTGAAGTTTGTCTATGTGTGCCTCAACACAAAAATAATAAAACACTAGCCAACGAGACTTGGAAAAACTGCCTTTCTCACTAATCTCCCTTCTACACCACAGATCCACCCCTCCCCTGAAGCACACTTCTACAGTGTCTCTCAGAACAGACACTGAATTAACTAAATTAACATTCAATATTCACAAAAACTCAATAAATGCTCGATGATATAACCACATAAGGGTTTACTGCAATTCATCTACTAAATTTTGACTCACAATTTTGTGGCAAAATTAAATTTTTTAAGGTTTTTCAAGGGTTTGAATCTCAAAGCTCTGAGAGTAAACTGTCTCCAGCTTTCCACTACACAGACTACGATGAACTCAGGCTGTGCAAGACAATATAGAGCCCATGTGACTTTACATCCCATTATTCACTACAAAATTTGCCTGAAAGAGCATAAAAAAAGGTGAAGTAACACAAAGTCCATATAGAACATGGGAACTTTGCGTTACTGCGAGATGCGTAGTAATTCACTTCTCAGAGTAGAACATGAAATTCGGGATCTACATGAAATACTACACATAGCAAATTTTAGGTACTTTGCCAACCTCTACTGCTGAACCTAAAAACAGACAAGGCTCAGGACCTGATGGGATACACCCAAGGGTACTGAGGGAACTTGAGGAGGAGCTGGCAGGCCCTTGACCCATTTATTCAATCGGTCACTCCTGATGGGAGATGTGCTGAGGGACTGGTGTAGAGTGGATGTGGTCCCTTTGCAAAAGGGGGAAATACAAAGGAGGTGGGAAACTAAACTCCTGTCAGCCTCACGTCAGTGGTGGAGAAACTTATGGAGACATTAATTAAATAAGATGTAGTAGAATATCTTGAAACAAATGGCCTCCACGTCATCAGGCAGCATGGGTTCATGGCAGGCAGGTCATGCCAGGCAAACCTCATTGTGTTCTTCAATTGGGTGACCAAGGAATTGGATAAGGGACACCAGAAGACCTCCTATATTTTGACTTCAGCAAGGCCTTCGACTCTGTGCACACAACCATCTGTTAAAAAGGTTAGAGGATCTTGGCACTGCCAAGACCATAGTCAAGTGGGTGGGAAATTTTCTCAGAGATAGAAGTAAAAGACTGGTAGTCAACGTGGTGAGGTCAGATGAGGGGGAAGTCACTAGTGGAGTACCACAGGGCTCAGTCTTGGGCCCAGCCCTGTTTACTAGGTTTATCAGCAACATTGGGGTAGTTATTAAGGGCAAGATCAAACTTTTTGTGGACAACACGAAACTTGGTGGTAGAGCTGACAGCAGGGAAGCAGTCAGGGACCTGCAGAAAGACCTACAGAGACTAGAAAGTTGGTCCAATATTTGGCAGCTCAGGTTTAATGCAAAGAAGTACAAGGTGTTGCACCTAGGTAAAGGAAATCCCAGAACAGAATACTGGTTAAATGGGGTCAAACTCTCCACCTCACGGGAAAGAGAGACTTGGGGGTCATCATAAATGACACCCTGAAGCAGCCAAGCCAATGCAATAAAGCTTACAGTAAGGCAAGCAGCATGATGGGGTGCATAGGGAGAGGAATTGACAGTAGGAAAGAGGAGGTCATCCTCCCACTTTGTAGGTCCTTAGTGAGGCCCTACCTGGAATACTGTGTCCAGTTCTGGTGACTACACCTTAGGAAGAACAGGAACAGATTGGCAACCATACAAAGAAAAGCAACGAATCTGGAACAGAACCTCCAAGGATTCTCGTATGAGGAAAGCCTGCAAGCAATAAACATGTAGTCACTGGAGACTAGAAGAGAGAGGGGAGATATGATTGAGATGTTTAAATTCTTGAAGGGTATCAACAAGGTTTCCTGCTCAGAATTATTCAACCGAGTAGACGACTCAACCATTAGGGGGCACGAATGGAAGCTGGGGGGGGTTCAGGAGGGATATTAGGAAATTCTACTTTACAGAGAGAGTTGTGGGCCCTTGAAATAGCCTATCATTCACACTGGTGGGGAAACAGACAGTGGGAGCATTTAAAAAGGGATGGGATAGAGCTAGGGCTCAAATAGTAATGAACTGGGCAGAAATTGGCAAAAGCCGAGTGGGGGGCTAAATCCTGAGATCAGCAGTGGATCTCAAATAACATGGGCAGACTAGATGGATCATCAGTCTGCTTCTTCCATCACCTTCTATGTTTCTATGTTTAATATGTATGCTGCAGAGAATATGGAAATCGGTCAAATGTGTGCCTGGACTTGATATGGTGATGTTTTGCTCAGATAACATCACTGTTACGGGCACACACACACCAATAAGGGAGCAAGAAATGTTCTTGCAATTGCATAATGAGAGATGAGAAACCCCTTCCCCCCAAAGTACATGCACAGTTCTAGTGAGAACATTGCATAATGGAAACTACTGCCAGAAAATACTTTGTCTTCCTCCCTGGGAGAAAGTGCCCCAATACAGAGGTGTACTGTTCTAGGTTGTACCCAATGCAACCAGCACCCATAATTTAAAACTGCTGTTGATAATCAAATCATTTAAAGTAGGTCCAAATGCTTTAAGCATGTTAAACTGAGATTTCTAAAAGAATGGAATAAGCTTGATGAATCTATAACAATATACCATTCTTAGTTCTTTCTGAATACTGACAGCTATACTGATTCTCTGGTTAAAAACTACATGATATTCTGATAATATACTTTAGTAATTGATCACTATTTGGATACACACCACTATTTTAGGAGAGTCATATATTATTACTACATGATTAAAAGCAGACAGAAAGAAAATACAGGATAATTCTGTAACTATGGTAGTACATATTATTTAGTAAGACTGCTTTGAGATTATGCCTCCAAATTAGTATGGTTAGTAGATTACTTTTCAAATAAAATGCCACTACATCTGATGAGCTCACTAGGCCTACATTCTATTTTAAAGGGCTTACCAGGACTTGCCCCAGACAATATTAATATTAAATTGCTCAAATTAGTTATTAGGGAAATCGCCTACCTCCTGCAGTTGATTTTCAATCTGTCCCTTACAACGGGGCATGTCCCTGAACTATGGAAAAAGGCATTTGTAACTCCAATTTTTCAAGGGGGAGATGCAAACCTGCCATCTAACTACTGCCCCATCTCCATTCTGTCCCCCTTACCCAAAACCTCAGAGAGAGTGGTGAATGACCAGCTTGTAGACTACCTGAGCTTCTGGTTAATGAGAAACATGGGCTGAGAAAGAACTTTAGCACAATGGCTACACATCTAGAGTTCATACATGTGGCCCCTTGAGCTCTGGACAGGTGGGAAATGGCAGGGTCCATAGACATAGACCTTACCATGGCCTTTGACCTTGTTAAACATGTCCTTCTCTGCCACAAACTACTTATCTTGGGCTTGTCTGAACTCAGTTTGCTGGTTTGAAGGCTACTTGGCAGGCAGATCACAAACTGTGAAATGTCTCAATTTACAATCTGATGTAAGGTCCATCAGCATAGGTGCACCCCAAGGGTCAATCATAGGACCTCTACTCTTCAGTCTATTTATAAACATCTTACCTGCCATATGCAAATCAGTGAATACACTGCTGCTGCTCCTACTGCTGGAAGGAATGTTAAGACGGCACGGGGGGGGGGCGATGTAGTCATTTGGCTCCATCACAGGTGTGAACCTGTCCTCTGTCCATCACTACTATCACCAAAAAAAAAGTGAGATTGAAAGAGAAAGATAGGAAAATTATAGAAAGAAAGGGCAGAGGGGTGGTTCAATATGGCAGCAGGCGGCTGCTCTATGTAAGTGCAGAGCGAGTCGGTCAGAAATAAATTCAAGTTTAAGTGACTATTGTTGTACTACATGGCTGACAAGTTCAAGGCAAAGGTGTCTTCGTCATCAGATGAGTACATGTCGCCATGTATTTGACCTCTGTAGAAATATTTCATATTAAAAACTAGTTTAAATGGCAAAGGTGCTGGGGAGAGTAGCCCTGACTCTGGTGGAATGCCATTAGCTTGGCCACTACAGCTGTCAGAGGACTCAGTGGAGGTGAATAGAGCTGAACACACTAAAATGCCCTTAACATCCTTGTCTCCCCAGCCAGCAGGTGACAAAAAAAGTGACTCAGTGAAAAAAAAACTATTGTTTATCACACTGACTTACTCGTAAATAAGAAACTGGCATCTCCACTTAGTAAGTCAAGCCCGATTACATTTCTAGTGGAGAAAAGTGGAGTTGAAACATCTTTAATGTTGGACGACATAAGTTATAGACGAGCAGAAGTGTTACCTAAGGATAGAACCAAGGGAACTGAGAATTGGAGCGAGATTTCTTCACTGCAGCAACAGCCAGAGATGGCCACTGGGGGTTGTCATTCATTGGATTCTCTTGGAGATGCTTTGGAAAAGCTATTGAAGTGGACACAGTCATTTGATTTAAAGTTCAATGCTTTACCACAAAAAGTCAATTTGCTGCAAGCTGATGCTAGGCAAAATCGTGAAAAGATAGAAGAAGTCACAAAAGAGGTTACTGATATCAAAAACCAAGTTGAAAAACCTACTAACAAGATTACTGGCGTGGAAGCTACAACAGCAAATCTTTTAAGGGACAACTACACAATGACAAGAAAAATTGAGACTTTGGAGAACCAACAGTGGTACAAAAATCTTCGTTCTCTGGGTTTACTCATGTCCTTTGAAAAAGATTTCCAGTCAACAAGAGATCTAGTGAAAGATATTTTTACAAATGTTTTTGAACTGTCAGAAGAAAATATTCCCTTCATCACCAGAGCATATAGATTACCTGTTAGACACAAAATACAACTGGAAGAGGCTTCAGATGATTCCTCACAAACATCACAATTTTAGTAACCTTCACTTTTGACACTGATAGAGACATAAAAACTAGATTATCTAGCATGAAAGCACCTTTGATCTTTAAGTCCCACAAGATTTCTATTTACTCTGATTATTATTATGCAACACAACAACGCAGATGTCACTTTTTGTCATATAGACAAGAAATATTGGAATTGGGAGCAGAATTTCTGCTTTTAGCCCCAGCTAAATTAAGTCAAATTTTAGGGTAAATAATATTTATTTTTTGATATAGATCAAGTAACATATTTTATTAGGGTGCAATATGCTGAAAAGGATGAAAAGAATGACGAGACTGACTCCCGTAACCTTTCTGATGAAGAAATTATGAATATGTGAAGTTTAAGAGAGTTAAGAAAAGTTTGACCTGAATCATAAATATGTTAAAAGAGTTATGATGTATGGGCAAGGGGGACATTTTTCTTTTTTTTTTTTGATCTTTCACCAGAAAAATTTAAATAACATATAATAGTAAATGAGCAGCTTAGTAATTAATTGAGATGGAAGTAAAACTATTTTTGATAGTATTAAAGTTAGCAGTTATTGTCTGTGAATTAATTTTATTAGTTTAAAATATCCCCCACCCACTTGATTTGGTCTAGACTCACCATATATAAGATATAAGATATCACCAAGCTTTAAGGTTTATCACAGGTCTTCCATACTCCACCCATCACTGTTTCTTGTATACTGCGGTGAGATGGACATACCCTAGCTACAGATGACAGAGAAATGCCATGTTCTGGACTTACAAAGCAATTATAAAAAAACTGCCCCAGTACATCTATGTCTGTCTACAGCTATGCACTCTTGGCAAGTATGCCCTGAGAAGTACCTCCTATATTTCCTTGTATGTATATAAGGCAAAATCACATTTCAGCAGAGCAGCCACAAGTTATGTATTACCCCAGATGTGGAATAAGCTGCAAAAGACCTTGAAATTAACTCATCCTATCACCCTAGCAGCTTTCAAATCTCTATACCTATATCATAATAAGGAGTCTTGCACCTGTTTCCCTTGACTCATGACATTCTCATCACCCTAGTGCACTACGATCTCTTGCTATTACAGATTCATTATGTTTGGTATCAGCTAAATTCTGGTTCCCCCCCTCCCATTCTCCTTCCCCCCTGCTTTTGCTCAACCTTCAATCCTTATCCATCATTCCTCTTTGAATGGAACCAGGAATCAGTATAGATTTGCCAATTTCCAATCCTCCCATCCTTCTCTTCTCCTTCTGGAACCCCCTCAATAGCTGAGCCATTACCCCTAGCTCTTGTGGCTGTCCCACATCCTAACTCCATATGCTTCTCCATCGATCATTCCCCCCAACCTTGATCCTGTCAGTATCTCTAACCTGTCCAAATCCCTACCTTCAAAATACCTTCTAGGAAAGCCTTGTAATCTTCACCCCATCCAGAATCACTACATATACTGTATATTTGCTCTGTTTATATCTGATGTACATATATTTTTTCTTTTTTTTCTTTTTTCTTTTTTTTAGTGACCCATTTCTAATTGTGTATCCCTTGACTTATATCTAAACATGCATTCCTTACTGTCAATGTCTCCTACTGTTATTTATTGTATATATTGTATAAATTCTTGATTTATATATTTTGTATTACATTTTTTCGTGATATTGTTATTCTTGGTAAACCCCAGGTCCACCTCGAAAATGAGTTTTGCTCAAAGGTTATCACCTGGTTAAATAAAGATTTTGATTGATTGATTGACAAAAGTATTCACTTTGTATTTCTGTATGTATGTATGAATGTATATGTATTAAATTTTTTGATCTCTATATATAAAAAGGAAAAAGTTAATAAACAATAAGTGTAAAAAAAAGGCAAAAACTGTCAAAAAATGCACTCTGATTTTGTAAATCTCTATGACATCCCTTGTTTTAGACAGGCTCCTTCTCTTTCTGACTAACAATTTAAAAGTGACAGTAAGGCAGAGTCACTATATAGATATGTATCATGTGACTGCTGAAGCTGAAACATGTGACCTTGAGACAAGTTGTTTACCACTCCAGAAGCCTCATTTTCAAAAACTTCACCTTTGACTGCACAGAAGCGAAGTTAACAGTGAAGTTACCAGGCGAAGTTAACCGCAAATTTTGAAGGTAATGGTAAAACTTTGCAGATAGCTCTGAGGAGATTAAGTAGGTAACATCACCAGAAATTCACCAGCCAATTAAAACTTCAGCACTTCTCTAACTGGCAGCAAGTGCTAACAGTACCATACACAATTTACATGCAGAAGAGGGCTCTGGTAGGGCTGGTCGAAATTAGCAAATTCTGATTTTGCAGACACTTCATGAAATTCTGTTAAATTTCGAGAAATTGTGGAATTTTCTAAAATGTTTTAAATGATTATAACCCAATCATAATTATAGCCAGTGATCTGATTATTGCTTGGAAGAGGCCCTAAAGGAATGACAAGTTTCATGACACTTTCATGAGGAGAGGGAAACTTATAGGGGTTTAAAATTTTTCGTGTGAAAAACTTTGGAAAATATTTCTATACTTACAATTTAGCTACCGCATTTGGAGCTGCATAATTGAAAATGTACATGCATGTTTTCTTGGAAGAGTCATAAACATTCTAAACAGAGAGGCAGTTGGTTATGTAAATTATAAGTTACAGGCATTCAAAATTACTCAATGTATTTGGTAAATTGTGTGAAACTTTTAAAAATATTTGAATGTTTATAGCTCCACTGCTATTGCAGGTATACACTCAATATTTGGCATGCATACTAAAGTAAATATATCCTTGAATCTAATTAAAATGGATAAGTGTGATTTAGTAGATTATAATTCATTACTGATTTAGGAAATTACTAATTGGAAACATTTTCTCAAAAATTCATAGATGCATAATTAATAATGCCAGAAGACTTCCACTTGTGAAATTTAATTTTCACAAAGCACGTAACAAGCCAGCCCAGTGGTGCTGAGGACTGAAGCACTGGACACCATACCTTGTGCTATGCTGGTGATCCGTGTTTGGGAATGAGCATGGGCTGCCGGGGGTTGGCAGGGGTCAGGAAGGACTGAGCATCTGATGGACTGCTCTTTTTCTAGGGGGAGAGGGGTCTTCACTTGTCAGTGCCTGATTGCCCCCTGGCAGAGGCTGGGAGACAAGGTGCCGGAGTAGCAACTGGGGAAGAGTCGGGGCAGATGCCTGGAGGAAGCACGTGTGGATGCATGCACACTCCCCTCCACTGGTATCACTGCATGCCCCTGGCTCCAGGGGACAGAAAAAAAGAAAAATATGGCACCTGTTCACGCAGCTTGATGGCTGTCTGTGCGGTCACTGGGACCATCGCTGCACCTGAAAACTGGATCCATTAGGGTGGGGAGTTGGGGGATCTCTGCCACCCTGCTGTGGAGGGTAAGCCACAGGAGGTCTAGGGTGCTGGCAGGGGTCGCAGTTTAGATGACGGCGGCTGGAATCCCATCACGATCCGGGGACTTGGTAGCTGACCAGGATGCCAGGAGGAGGTAAAAGTAATAGCAAAAATAACAAAAAACAAAGCACTTATTACCACTGAATCACCTTACCTGCAGTAACATCACAGCTCTGCAGTACCCCTCCAACACTCCCACAACATTGATGCCCAGCATCATGTTCCAACATGCCTAAAGATATCCAGGTACTTGAGTTACAATGGCCTAAATCACAAGGAATTGTAAATCTTGGTGTTACTTGGTGCCACTATTTTCAAATAGCAAAAATATGCATTGTAATATACAGGGTTGATAAAGAGTCAGCAGGTGAAATGGTACAGAAACAATGCTGCATGTGCATATACATGTGCATGTGCTTCGACAAGTCATCAAGTCAGTGAGCTCTAGTGGTTATCTGGCATATTGAAAGAATTCAGGGTAGTGCATAGCCATGTCCATGACTATCTGTCATAGTTCATCAATCAAGATAATGACCTGACTTTTGGCACCATTATACTTTTACTGTGAAGCCTTCTATGAATTCTACCTTATAGCCACTTTGTTCAGCCTTTAACTTCCTTTAAAATGCCAACTTAAGTGTATGACGGGCCAAAATGTGTGGACATGGCTTCAACAACGGTATCACAACATTCCACAATTTCACAAAAGCTCATGAAATTTAACTTTAATTGCTGACGTTATTTTGGAATACTTGGCTGCTTGTAACTTTGACAGCCTTTAAGCAAGAAATGTGAAAGCTAACACACAAAGGCTTTCTTTTTTTTTCCTTTCCATATTGGGTTTTCTCCTAGACAGCAGCTCATCTCTCAGGGAAATACCCTGTTTACAGGGATATGCCCTGATCAGACTGAACAAAGACATCATACTGTTGGCTACCAGGTTTTACTCCAACATTATTTTCCCTCCCAACTCACCTGCTGGCTGCTGGGGTGGTGCCTCTGTCTGCCTCACGCAGCCACATCTTTTCCTGTGGCAGGAGAAATCTCCCTGGTCCAGCCACAGGGCTCACTGTGTAGTGGAACCCACTGCCAACCTTCTCCAACTGAAATGCACTGCTAAGTGGCAGCTGTTTCAGTCATGACCTGCCTCAAGGTGTGACTTTCTGAGCTCGCTTCTGAAACTGGGTCATCAGCATGGAAGAGTGATACTCTGCTATTGGGCCATGGAGGTGGCCTCAAAGTCTAATATTTAGGCTCAATGAACATAACAAAATTGGTGATATTCTGTTCTATTGTTTTAAAGTTATAGGGGCTTAACATTCTGCAATTTACATAATTGTAAAATGTAATTTTCAAATTTACAAAGGTTTGGAGGGACTCGGTCACTTTTAAAGACAGAGGTCTGAAACCTGGTAATGCCTGTATGGGCCTTGGTAGCATAACAAATCTGGTGCAGCTTGGACTAACATGTTTTAAATTCTGCAATTCACCTAATTGCAAAATGTAATTTTTAAAATTCCCAAATGTTTGGAAGCTTATAACTCAGTCATCTTTAAAGACAGCTATCTTAAACTTGGCACATGTCTGTATGGGCCCTGGTGCAATTTGGACTAATACTTTTGAAATTAGATGGAAATAAATGAAATCACAATTTTGGCAACACTTGACAAAATGTTTGAGGAAAGTTTGTGAAATTGTATGGAAACAAAATCAGCATTTCACCAGAATTTCTTTGGCAGAAGATACATTTCACCCAGCCCTAGGCCCTGACAATGAATATCAGGCACAGTGACATAGTCAAGGCACATTGCCTCCACAAACCATTTACATTTGATTGTAAATAGAACACCTGCGCAAAACTGGCAGTACCTGTTGCAAATCAGCACAGGGATGTAGAAAACATGTACAGGGAACTAGAAAAGGCAGGCAGGCCTGTGTGAGATACAGTATATCCAGATACATGCCATGCCCCTATGCTGGTTCCTGATAGAGTTCATTTAGCCCAGGTGGATGGAACATGGCATGAGGATAGGCAGCACAGGGGAAGAAACAAAAATAAATAAAGTGCACCTGGTTTGGGGGCTATAGTGTTGATGCCACCCTCCACACCCTCCAGCTGATGGCAGCCCAGGGTGCCAGCCACAAGCTCCTTCACCAGTGTGAGGGTGGTCTTTGTTATTGGGCTAATGACCTTCAGTGCTTGCTGTGCCTCCATCTGCTTCCCTTTGATCTGTCTTCACATGTCACAGAGTCCCTTTTTCATCTCATCCACTAAGTGCCACTGCCACACTTGGCATTGATTGCCTCTGTCACCTCCCTCTTTGATGTTGCCCTGCAGAACTGGGCCTCCCAGGTTATGTATGTCTCTGCCAGCATCTGTTTGGAAATGAAAGTTATGAGTTCATCCCTGACCACGAATGGCATCATCACCACCCACAGCACTGTATGAATGGATGTACCCCACCCCAGTAATCCTGTGCAGTTGCCAGGTGCAGTTGTGGGGCATGGCCCATGGACAGGGCAGATTTTAGCCTGCCTCAGTCACATACACAGGGCTGTAGTCCCACACTGAGCATGCATGGTGTATGGATGCACCACCATAAGTCAGTCAGCATATGGTGGGAAGCTACTGCCATGTCCACCCACATGTTGTAAGTGCTGCACTGTAGCCTGCATGCCTGCTGCAGTGCACAATGTACAAAAACAATAGGGATGAATGAAGTGCACATGGAGGTATAGGGATGTTGTCATGGGCCACGTGTGCACCACCCTTCTGGTGGCTGTGGCACACAGGGAGGTGGTGGCAGAGGCCTGTGGTGGAGACAGCATCCTTCCCTGCACTGCCCATACACCATGGCATATGCCCCCACACTCCCCACCATACATACACCCTGTCTGGGGTCATATGCAGTCTATGGTCAGACAGACATTATTTATCTACTGGTAGAGAGCTCTGTATGTGCTTGGGATGTATGAGTGTGGCCTGCATACAAGTAATCGGTGTAATGTGATCTGGCACTATAGACAAAGGGTTTAAATTACAAAGCTGTGGCTAATGAGTCTGTTACATCCAGCATACCTGGGTTTGTTTGACAAAACATCCACTTGCATACTGTATGACCTGGAGAAAGTTTCATAACCTCCGCGTAGCCCTCATGCATCCCCTGACTGCATATTGCCTATTGAGCTTTACCCATTTACCACAGTCAGAAACACATGGCAGGAGAGGCAGATGCTGCAGTCTTTACAATTCTCTGATGGCTAACCTAAGACCTCTTGTAAATGATCATCAGACAACTGGACCCTGTCCTGGTTAAACAAAGTCATGCACCGACAATAAGAAAGCAATAATGTTGAACACAACTGTCTTGGCTGCATTTGCCACCTACCTGCAGTTCCTAGGGCTAAACATATGTCTGTGTAGCTCCATCACTGCACTTAATGGAAGACAACATTGTGCAAACGATAAGCATAACACAAATTGGAAACTGTACTATGCACAGCACCGGGGGGGAGGTAAAAATACTAGTTGTGTTGTTGCAACTTACCCTTTTCCAGTAGACAGTTGTCTATCAGTGTTGCTGCTGATCCAATCTGCAATGGTATTCATGGTGGATTGTGACCCTTGTGGGAGGTCCACTGTTATAATGAGGCAGCAATGAGTGCATAATGACATGCAAATGACATTTTGCACCTTGAATATTCCATTACGTCCATTTTCATGTTACTTTCCAATATATAGCTGTTTGCAACACTCACTAAGGTAATAGCAATCACTAATGACTATTGTGCCCGATTCTCCACAAACAGGTGCTTTTGCCAGCCTCACACATTGATGACATCAGGGCCATTGATGATGATATTAGGCATTTTCCATAAACATGCACTTTTGCATTCGCTTGCAGCTAGTAGCATGTGCAAACAACACAGAAGGGCCTAATCTAAATACATCAACATTTGTCTCGGGGTAGTCAATGTTCACATAACCACAACTGTGCATTCTGAACATTCTGTGTGCCTCTACCATGTCTGGTGGTGTGCCTGCTGGTACACAGTGTGTGACCTGGGTAAGTTACTGTACAGTGTGACATCTAAGTGTGGCAACATTGCACCATGTCCTCCAGCTGTTGCCCCTGTACTTGTCTGGTGGCCAGCACATTGTGATTCATAGTACACTATGAGATCACTATACTCTGGTAAGTGCATGTCCATATACCACTCATCAAATACCTTCCAACCACGTTGTGCCTCACACATGCCACCTGTGTCACATGTGTCTCACAGCATACTATTGGCACATGCATATACTGTACACTATTGCCACAGTACCCTGTGAGCTCTGGACATGTGTGTTGCCTCAGTGACCTACACATGGAGCAGCTGTCCATGGAATCTCACACAGTGTTGCCCACAGTACTACAACCATGCTTCCAGCCATGTGGGGGACCATGTTCTTACTACACACAGTCATTGCAAGGACCGGCAATGTGCATTCCTTGCCCTTGCCATCTCCATACATGCCACTCTGCACTGCACAGGTGTGTTGTCACTCACATGCATTGTGTGCTGCCTCATAGGATGCTAAATTCACTAGACACATATTGGTTGTACTTTATACCTCACCTGCCACAGGCTGGTTCCTGTGGCATGTGTGAAACGCATACAGATGACATTTCCCTTTTTTGCTCCGGATAATGGTCCATAGTGGCAGGTCCAGGCTGGATATGGGGTGCTCTTTCCCTTGGTGAGATGAACCCTCCACCATGTCCAGGGCATACACACCTGCTAGGGGAGGCAATAGGGACACTGCAGGAGATTGCAGCATGGTTGTAGGTGCAAGCATAGTGTCAGGGGCAGCCACAGCAGCAGCCAAGTGTTGCAATGATGGCCCCAGCCAATAGGCCATTTATATGGACTGGCTAGGTTTTCCTGGCAATTCTGCAGGCCAGCTGTTTTTCATGTTGTGTAGTGTCAGTGTGCCAGTAGGTTTAGTTTTGCATGTTTAAGGGGTGTGTGCCAGTGAATGAAGTTTCTCATATGTCATGGCAGTGTGCTAGTGAGTTATAATTTCCATTTTGTTATGTTTTCTGCTGTGCATTTCTATGCACCAGTAAAGTGCCTTGTTCATACATACCTATGTCTGTGGTCTTCATGGTTCTGTGTGCTTTTCTGAGGCACTGTTGGGATGTTTGTGGTGCATGCCTCTGGTATGCCATTCATGCACTCACTATAGTTATGTGGTGTCCTTTTACGATCACAAGAGGGTGGTTATGGGGCAAATTGTGTATGCTTTTGCAGCTACATTTGCATCCATCATTATTGTCTGCTATATTGGTACACATTTTGTGAACAGTGTGTCAGTTTGGGATCATTCCAGTATACCACCGTTTAACGACTGGCACAGAGTTGTGATCACTAACAGTGGTTTGCATCACAGTTAGAGACAGTTTTGGATATCCTTGCCAATGTGTGTTATGACGCAGCTGCTGAAGTCCACCACAGGTCTGGTGCAATCTGTGTAATGATGTAACTGCTGTGAGGGTGGCCTACAGGGCCAATCACAAACTCCACTACAGATGTGGCACAATCTGTGTGATAATGCTGGGTGCTAAGGATGTTACCAGCAGTCAGTAGGTCAACATCATCCAGCAGGAATAGTTACATACAGACTAAAATATACAAAGGAAAAACAAACTCTAAAGCTAAGTACATACAAACAGTAATCAAAACAAGCTAACATAATGGGTTCACTGGAAACAAAGAGTATGAACATTGTTATGCAGCCTGATCACGGTCAGGTCAATGGGGAGTATGGACCAAAACAAATACAGGGAGTTCTAAGGTGGCTGGTAAGACTGGTTTTGAACCCTTGCAAGCTGGAAGCATTCTGGTTCCTGTACATGCCCACTAAGGGTTTTGAAACAGTCACCAGGGTTAATTAATAATGATAGGTCCACAATCTAATCTAATCTAATCCAATCCATTTCAATCCAATAAGGTGTAATAATAAAAACTTCAGTGTAGCCGGGCACTTTACCACAGAAAATCACAAAGTAAATGTTTTACATTTTCATGCCATTGAAAAAGTAGAGCCTCCACTTAGGGTGGTGACTAGGTATCTCCTATTGACCAAAGAAGAATATTTGATAGAACGATTAGGAGCTCTAAATGAGAGGTGAGGCATGAACAAGGAGTCAGACTTGGGACTCATCCCTGTGAAAACTAATTGTTGATGCGTAGTGTAGAAAGCTGATTAGTCAGAAAATGGATTGTAAATGTTTTATGTTTATAATGTTGTCGGATTATGATTTGTCGCACCTGGTGGGTGGATGTGGGTGGTGGGACTCGAACTGTTAACCACCACTTTTTAAGCTCTGTCCCCTTTCCAGCAGTGCACTGGCTCAGCCTGTATTAATGACTGTTTGATCCTTATTACTTTTGCTTCAACAGTGCACTGATTAAGTCTGTAAACGAATTTATGTTTATGTGATGTTGATGTAATATGTTGGGAGAGAGATCTTTTAAAATGCAACTTGCACTGCAAATGTATTTAACATATGGAATGTTACTATGCTGCTTTTAAGAACAGGTCACTGTCACTATTAACTACAGCTTTTTAGACATGATGGACACTAGGGGGATCATCCTCCTGATGACAAACTCGGACGTTTGAAACCAGCTGAGGCGGTGAACCTGACCTGCAGTGGTTTTGTTTGAATTGCATCAATAATAAAGCTATTTTTCAAGTCTGTACTGAGTTGGTGATGTTGCTTGTTCCTTTGGGCTGTGTTGACTTTGCAACAAGTACACTCATGCGGTCATGAGCTGGATTTGCTGACTACTTGGATTACTAATTGCTTCTTGCTTACTGCAGTCAACGTGTAGCATTTATTTTGAAAACCACAGAAACATAGAAATATAGAATGTGATGGCAGGAAAAGACTGCCAGGCCCACCTGGTCTGCCTAGTATGCTTAGCTAGCTGCTAGGACTTTGCTATAAAACCAGCCTGCATACAGCACATTCCTGAGTTGCAGTCATTTTGCCAGCAGACTAACAACAATTCAGACTTCATGCACCTTCAGACCAGCTCAGAGAGGAATACAGATGTGACAGACAACTTGCTAAAATGGTATGTCTCAAAACACCTTTGTGAATATCATTTTGGGGGATATCGGGATCTATATCTGCCATTGTCTTTCCAGCAGCAGGAGAAGCTGATTTTTTCACAGAACTTCTGGTAAACACAAATGTGACTGCCTCCACTTTGGAGAATGATATGAGTGCAACAGCTCCCAGCTGCAACTAGAAAGGACTATAATAAAGGGCAGACACCATTATTGGAATAGGATTTCATTAGAGGCATACCTGAAATTCAGAAGGTCACCTCATGGATTAAAAGAAACCAATACACCAGAGCATGGAAAAGATAAGGCAGAGTTCATGAAGGATTGGAATGAGGGACTTCAGCTAGGCTTGGATGCCCTAATTAAAGCAATGATTAATGAGTACCTCAGGCAGCAGCCCTTAGTTGCACAAGACATCAAAAATAAAGAAGCAGTTCTTATATATAAATCTGACCCCAGGTTTGATGAACTGGAAAACAAGCTAAAATCAAAGGTCCAGCAGGAAGAAGAAAAAAAAAAAAAGAAACTAAAGAAATATGAAAGGGACCAGCAGGACTATCTGCTGGATTGAGTTTTTACTTGGAACAGAGGTAGAGCCAACTAGAGGGGATGGAATTGCAGTAGGAGCTGGGGACACAACAGAAATTCTCAGACCAGTACCCCTAGACAGCAACAAACTGTTAATCAAACACTTCGGTCTATATTAAGAAACAGAGGTGAATCTCTGTCATACTATACTAGTACAAGTGACTTGGACAATACAGAGGAGATTTTTTTAGAGGAAGAGGAGGAGGAAGTGGCCTCTGAACACCAGAATGAGAGGCAAGTTCGATTTTGGGATCTGATTACAAGTCACCACAACCACCAGAATTACCAGGGTTATCATGACAACCAAAGAGGACACCAGTACGGCCTGTGGCAGACACAAACAGGAAATGTACCCGTACGAGGCGGGGGAAGGGGACAGGAAGCATCAATCCAGATACCAGAAGGGAATGACCAGAGGGAAGAAAACCAGAGGCCAGAGAACATAATAGTGAATATCTTAGATGTTACACTGAGTGAGTGTCATATAAGGGCATTACAAAAGGAATTGACATTCTTACCATCTGTAGACATAAACCGTTTCGAGTTATACATTGATCTTACATGTTTTACCAGGCATTTGAACTTGAAATCCATCTTTGCAAAGAACAGAATGTGCAGACCCACAGAAACCTCACAAGGCAGTGGGGATGTAACTGTCTCCTCACAATTAGTGACTTCAGACATCACTAGATTTCAGCCCCCAACTACTTTTAACCCCCTTTATTCTGACACTGTAAAGGTTTTTGAGAGGGCATGTGAGATAGATTTTGAAAGAATATATTCACAGAGGAATAGACCCACCTTTGTGAATATTACATCTGTAATGACTACTGCCCCTAAGGCTTTAGAAATAAGATACTGGTATGGTGATAAAACCTGCAGATAAGGAGGGTGCAGTTGTCATTATGTCTGCTGATAAGTATGAACAGGAAATAGAGAGACCGCTGGGGGACTCCAATTTGTATAAAAAGTTGTGGGGGAGGACCCCCACAGAGGTCTTTAAGGTGTAAACTGATGATTTCTTGAATAAGGCCTTATTGGAGGGCACCATAACATGAAAAGAATTAGTGTACCTTAGTGTTAAAAAAAAGATTTGGCCCACTATATACAGTACGTACTACTGAAAGATTCATAAAAACTTGGTGAATCCACCTAGGCATCCAATCATGGCAGCAACTGGGTCTATCACTGAGCCCCTCTCACATTATTTGGATGCACACATTAAAGGGTACGTACCAAATCTGTGATTTTATGTCAGGGGCACAACTCATATATTGAATGTGTTGGAAGAGGTACAGTTTGAACCACAATACTGGCAAGTGTCTATGGATATAACTTCACTTTACACTAACATTCCCCATGAGTGGGGATACATGCTTTCATTTATTGGTGAGAATGTGATGAAACCTCAGACATGAGAAAGAGACAGTTTCTTCTTAAAGTCACAGAAACGGTGCTTACAGAAATGCTTTCTTGTTCAAAAAAGATTATTATCTTCAGATTAAAGGGATGGCAATGGGTGCAAGTCTTGCACACAATTATGGCAATCTCTGTTTGGGCTATTGAGAAAGATCAGCAGTCTATGACAAACAGGTCAATCCTTTTAACCATAAGATTGACTCGTGGCATCACTTTTATAGACAACATATTCCTTGTGTGGTGAGGCACTCGAGATTAGAGATTCAGCTAATTTAAATTCCGCCGGCAAAGTGCCCATGAAGTGGGCACTTCGCGTTGTCACTCCACTACATGGAGTGGCCAATGCAAAAGGCTCACTTCGCCTAGTAATTATAACTCTGTGCTGTCATTCCGCCTTAACGTGAAGTAAGGTGAAGTGACAACAATATTTAGCAGCCCTTCACACACACAGTCACTAAAATTAATGTGCATCCCCAAAATGCTCATGTCTTGTGTCCAGAAAACTCCCCAGTGCTGATGCAGTGCAATGAGAGCCCAAGAAATGCAAAGTCTCCCAAAATTAATAGTGCACTCAGATGTCATGCATGCAGTAATCACAAACAGTCACTGGAATTAATGCGCATCCCCAAAATACTACTGTCTTGTGTCCAGAAAATTAATGTAATACTACTGTCTTGTGTCCAGAAAAGTACCCAGTGTTGATGAAGTGAAATGAGATGGTAACAAAAAATGCAAAGTCTTCCAGAATTAATGGTGCACTCTGTCATGTGTGCAGTGGTCACACATAGTCAACAGAATTAATGTGCATCCCAAAAATGCTACTGTCTTGTATCCAGAAAATTCCCCAGTGCTGACGAAGTGAAATGAGAGTGTAACAAGAAATGCAAAGTCTCCAAGAATTAATGGTGTACTACAAACGCAGAGACAGATTAAGATTGCGCTGTGCACTCAAGAGATGCAGGCGCAAAGGCACAACACCTAACCAGTGCACATAAATCACAAATCCTAATCTGGAAAAGAATACCTTTTGCAGGTTGGGGGGTAGTGCACAGCAGGAACAGTCCACTAGTAGTAAAGATCCACAAAGCAGTATAAAAAATTAATGCAGGTGTGGTGGATAGCAGGTTCGCACCGCTGCAGTTACTTTGTGGCACAATAAAAGGTCTCTGATTTAATGGCACACATCACACACACTACAAGTAATGCGTAGCAAATTGAAAACCTTTAGTAATATAACCAAATGTTTTAAACAAACTTAAATTATACACTGCTGCACCACAACAATCAGTAAAAAAATGTCAAGAATTGCTGAAAATATTACTGTGTGTACATTAACACAGTTATACAAGAAAAATATAACCAAAACAGAAAGACTGCCTTTTTCTCCCAATTAATCTACCTACACCACAGATATGCCCCTCCCCCAAAGCACACTTCACAGTACACAGACTGACTGTTCTAAATTAACATTCAAAATCCACACACAAACAATAAACACTTGATAATATGAGCACATGAGGGTTTTCTATACTCGATGTAGCAAATTGTGAGCAGAAAAAAATAGTTCAAAAGGCTTTTTTAACAGTTTTTAGAGGATGTGAATTGCAGAGCTCTGAGAGGAAACTGTCTCCATCTTCCACTACACATACACTACACAGAACTGAGGCTGTGCAGAACAATCTAGAGCCCATGTGACCTGCAATCCCATAAAGCACTGCAAAATTCGCCTTTCGAGCTCAAGAACAAGGCGAAGTGAGGTGAAGTACATAGATTTTAATGTATTTCGCCTTAAAATTGGTGGAGAAGTGGTTTGGGAAAGGTGGAATAATGCAAAGTCATTGTTTCCAATGGACTTCGCAGTCCCCATTAAAATGCAAAGTACTCTGCTTCGCGTTGTGGAGCACTTCATGGATTCTGCATTACTCCGCGAATCACTTCATGGAGCGAATTTCAGTCACTTCACCCACCACTACTCGAGATGAGCTTGGTGAATTTGTCAGTTATTTGCAAGGTAGTAATCCGGATTTAAAATTTTCAGTACAGAGTGACAAAAATAAAGTTACTTTTCTGGATTAGGAAATAACTAGAGATAAGAATAATTGTATACAGGCAGCCTTATTTAGGAAGGATACTGACTGAAATTCGCTATTGCAAGCCTCGAGTTCAGCCCACAGCACATGGTGAGAAACATTCCCAAAGCCCATTTACTGAGTGCAAGACGCAATTGCAGCACAGATACTGATTTTTTGGTGTAAGGAACTGAAATGTGCAACAGGTTTTGTCAAAGGGGGTATTCAGCCCCATTAGTCAGGGAAGCTATGTATACAACAAGAGCAAAATTAATGAACACACAAGAACAGAGAGAAAATGCACATAGAATGAATTTTGTTAGCACATATAATAGGCAATCCAAGGAATTTGAGAATGTCATCAGGAAACGTTGGTAGATTTTACAAACAGACCCACTGTTGAAACCGGCCACAGCTGTGGTACCTAGAATGACATATAAAAGAGGTACAAATTTGAGAGATAGAGTAGTCCACAGTTTACACAAGTATTGGGCACCCAGTATAACACAGGTGTCTAGGAATTGGCTACTCACAAAACCCATGGGGACGCATCCCTGTGGAAGCTGTAAATTTTGTACAGCAATCTGGAGAAGCAGCACATTTACCACTGTAAATGCAGCTAAGGACTTTAAAAGTAACTTGTTCTTCAACTGTGTAACAGAAAATTTTATTTACTTAGCAACCTGTAGGTGTGGCACCTTTTATATAGGCAACACCACATGAGCATTCAAACTGAGAATAGGAGAACACAATAGGAGCATCATGGGGGGTAGGAATAATACATTAGCCATGCACTGCCTTAACAACAGAAACAGAGAGAAGGAGCATAAGATTCAAGAGAAAAAGAAAGCATTCAGGAAGTACAAGGAATCACAGAAGGAGCAGGACAGAGAATTGTATCAGTTAAAGCAAAAGGAAGCTGGGAAGGCAGTCAGAACAGCAAAAGCCCAAACCGAGGAAAAGTTAGCCAACTCAGTTAAGAAGGGGATAAAACCCTTTATAGGTACATCAGGTTGCGTAGGAAGACCAAGGGAGGGATAGTGAGGATTAAAAAGGGAGGGGGTGGCAGAGGGTGACGGTGAAAAGGCAGAGATACTAAACAAATATTTTTCCTCAGTATTTACAAATGAAGAGGGGGAGGTACCCAAACCAAACAATAGAAACACTCTGGATACAGAAGTTGATACCAGCCCATTTACAGAAGAAAGAGTTCTGAAAGAACTCTTAAAACTGAAGGTAGACAAAGTAATGGGGCCTGATGAGATTCATCCCAGAATTCTAAAAGAACTAAGGGCAGAACTAGTGACACCACTGACAACCCTCTTTAATAAATCATGGGAGGATGGGGTGGTATCTGACAACTGGAGGAGGGCAGACGTGATTCCACTTCACAAAAGTGGGAGCAGGGCAGAAGTGGGAAACTACAGACCTGTTAGTTTAACCTCAGTGATAGGGAAAATGATGGAATCACTTCTGAAGGAAAGAATTTTTGAGTACCTAGAGGCCAGAGGGGCACAGGACCCAAGGCAGCATGGATTCACAGCGGAAGGTCACGCCAGATGAATCTAATAGATTTCTTTGACTGGGCGACCAAAGTAGTAGATCAAGGAGGGTTGTGGACATGGCCTACCTAGACTTTAGCAATGCATTTGACACAGATCCACACAAAAGATTAATATACAAGTTAGCCAGCCTGGGAGTGGGTCCCAAGATGATAGCCTGGGTAAAAATTGGCGAAGAACAGGACACAGAGGGTAATAGTAAATGAGTCCTCTGAAGAAAGAGGGTTCTAGTAGGGGTACTACAGTTCAGTATTAAGACGGTCCTCTTCAATGTCTTTATAAGCGACATTGCAGAGGGACTGGAAGGAAAAGTATGTCTCTTTGCAGATGGCACAAAGATCTGCAACAGAGTTGATGCACAAGGTGGGTGGAAAGGATGAGAAGGGACTTGGCAAGGTTAGAGGAATGGTCAAATGTATGGCAGCTTAGATTCAATGCTAAGAAGTGCAAGGTAATGCACCTGGGAAACAAAACCCAGGGAAGAGTGCACAATGGGTGAGATACTAACAACAACAAAATGGAAAGGGACCTGGGGTAGTCATATCAGATGACCTAAAGGTGGGCAAGCAATGTGAAAGGGCAGTAAGGAGGCTGGGGGATACTGTGATGCATAGGGAGAGGCATCACCAGTAGAAAACAGGCAGTTGTTATCCCTCTGTACAGACAGCTGGTGAGACCCCATCTGGAGTACTGTGTGCAGTTCTGGAGACCCAGTCTCCGCAAAGACATAGACAGGATGGAAGCTGTCCAGAGGAGGGCAACTAAAATGGTGCAGAGTCTGCACCGGAAGACATATGAAGAGAGACTTAAGGAGCTTAATTGGTATATCCTTGAGGAAAGGAGGGAGGGGGGGGACATGATAGAAACTTTTAAGTACCTCAAGAGAATCAACAAAGTCCAAGAGGGTAGCATCTTTCAGAAAAAGAGGTGTGCAAGAACAAGGGGGCACAATTTGAAGATGGGGGGCAGCTCAGATGTAATGTAAGGAAGTATTTTTTCACAGAGAGGGTTGTGGATGCATGGAACAACCTTCTGGAGGAGGTTGTGGAGTCAAAAACAGTGGTGGAATTCAAGCATGCATGGGACAGTCATAAGGCAATTCTAGGGGGTGGGGGTAGGAAAAAGTAGGCTACTGGTTAACTAGGATCTGCAGCTTATCCATTAGGTAGGGAAATGGGCAGACTGGGTGGGCCAAGTGGTCCTTATCTGCCATCAAATTCTATGTTTCTATGTTTCTATAAATTGAAGTTCTGTGGAATAGAACAACTCAGATTAGGACTGAGAGGGAGTGATTTGGATGATCTGATACTTGAGAGGGAAGTTTATTGGATCTATATCCTGAGGGGAGTTAAAACCCCCAGATCTGAATGATAAAATAGATCTGATGTCATTGATAAACAGAAGGAAAAAAATATTATCTGTATGTAGCAGTGTTTAGCACCACTTATGGAGTATACAACTGTAAATATAAAGACTGTAGTTTTCTAAAACAGTGAGGTATTTTTTTAGTCCACTGGCAACCTATTAATATCTTCTGTTGTTCTCTTTTAGATGCCAGAAGGATGCTAGAGGTCTTGGTTTTGACTTTCTGGATGTTCTGTGTCAGAAGAACTAAGATTCTAGTATTGATTTACTGGAAGTACAGTGAGAGAGATTTTTTTAAGAATTCATATCAATTATAATTTTCTAATTGTTCAATGGAATGAGGTTGAACATTTTGCTTCTTGTTGATTAAAAGTGATGTTGATGTAAAATGGGAAATAGATCTTTTAAAATTCAGTCTGCACTGTAAATATATTTAATATATGGAATGTTACTATTCTGCTTTTAAGCATAGGTCACTGTCACTTCAAATGACAGCTTTTTAGACATGATGGACACTAGGGGGATCATCCTCATGATGACAAACTAGGAAGTTCGAAACCAGTTGAGGTGGTTAAGCAGAGCTGTGGCAGTTTTGTTTGATTTGCACCAATAATAAAGCTATTTTTCATGTTTTTACTGAGTTGGTGTTGTTGCTTGTTCTTTTGGACTTTGCTGACTTTGCAACAAGCACACTTGTGCAGTCTTGAGCTGGACTTGCTGACTACTTGCTTAAAAATGAACCAGACAAAGTTTCACTCTATTTTCATGCATCATTTTATCTTGTATATACACCGGTTTATTTACCATTTCATTTTTTTTATTTCAAGCTTAAAAAAGAGCTAACTGGAAAGCTGCAATAGATTCAGAGTAAGGCGTCCTCCCAGTACCTACTTGGGCATGGCATACTTTCAGGCATGCTTACTTTTTACATCTGTGCTGCTGGAATGCACCTCCTATACTTGGTGCACTCAGGGCATCAGGTGTTATGATGTCATATGCAGATCTGGCAAGATGATGTCATCATCGGCAGACTAGTGATGGGCTTAAAAGGATGAGCTTCACACACAGCACACAGACTCAACACATTGGTGTGATGACAGGGAGCACAGCTTTGTCTTGGGATGCTGCCAATTGAAAAGCACTTTGGTGAAGGAAATGTTTAATGCAAAAGCTGATTCACTGGTGTTAAATGGATGAAATGTTGATATGAGTACCAAAGGGGCTACAAGAGGATTTCTTTTACTTAACAATATTGTGAGCAGAGTGGGTGGCTCTGTGTGAGCCTGTTACCCTGTATAATAAAATGCTGATTTCTATAATGTTTTTGAACTGCTCCGTTGACAAAGCTTTTACTCTGGAGAGCAAAACGTTGGGTATTTACAGTGATGGTGATAAGTGCAAAGAAACAACAAGCAAAGATAAATAAAACTTTATGCAAGATTTGGACTGATTGTTATGGGTGTCTATCACTTCAATGCCTGTATGATTGGTTTACTGTTTTGCCATCGACCAGGGGAATCTACTCCAAATCTTGGACTACTGCTCCACCATCTATGCTAGGACATCCACAACCCTTATGGCCAAGCTCTCTTCTGCCTACAACAGTGCCTGTCATTTCACCTTGCTGGCTCCTTTCACTACACACCACTGTGTCCCTTATAATTCGCTAGGATGGCTACTGCTGCAAGGCCGCTTTGACCTTGCCTTTTGCTGCATGGTGGATTCTGCCATCTGTACTGGCCAGGAATCTCCCCTTGTAGCTCTCCTCAAGGTCCAGACTTTACACTGTGGCCTCCACTCAAACAGCATTCCTCCTCTGAATATTCCCAGAATTTCCACCAATATGTGCAGTAGTGCCTTGTCAGTGGCAGCCCCTTTGCTGTGGAATAAACTGCCTGCAGAGCTCTGCTCCATTCAAACCAACTGCCAGTTCAAATCTTGCCTCAAAGATTGGCTCCTGGAGACTTCCAGCTGCCACTGCTTTCCTGAGTAGTTCTTCATTTCCCACCTGCACTTACCATATGAGTTTCTTGCCTATGCAACTCCCTTTGTAAATCCTCCAATTCCCCTTCCTCTCACACCCCTTCCCCTCTCTTTCCCTCTACTAGCCCACTTTTATCCTTTTCATGCTACTCCTGAGGGACATTGGTTATCTTCTATGCAACTTGCTGTATATCAATTTCATGTGTGTGTGTATATATATATATATATATATATATATATATATATATATATAGATATATATATTCATGGCAAAAAAATCAATTTAATGCATCAGTTATGGTTGTTCTACAGCAACAAAAGCAAGGAAATTCAGTGTTAGGGTTGAAAGCCCCCCTTGCACCCTCCCGCCGGACCCCCCAACCAGCATCAGGGTGTGCATTGGGGTCGTTGGCCCTAACTCTCATCCCATCTACTCTCACCCCATCACATATGTAAACAAGTTGAGGAATAGTAGAATGGGGTGAGAGTTAGGACCAACAACCCAAACACACACCCCAATACTGGTTGGGGGGTCAGGCTGAAGGGGGTGCAAGGGGGGCTTTCAACCCTAACATCAAATTTCCTCGCTTTTGCAGCTGTGGAACAACCCTAACTGATGCATTAAATAGAGTTTTTTTGCCATGAATTTCCCTTCTTTTTGAGAATGTGGACTATAAATAGAGAATGGAATGTGGTCCCACCACGTCATGTCTTGTGACATAGTAATGGTTACTGCAATGCAAACACAAGTGCTAATGATTACACCCATGGTGATGCAAACATAAATGGTAAAGCAAACGTTAAAAGAAACACAAGCGCAAAGTGATGGCAAAGTGAACAGTGACGCAGAGACACAAATGCGTACAGAAACGCAACTGGTAATGCACATGGTCATGGTACTACTATTGTAAATGCAAATGTTAACTGTTACAGCAACAATAATGCCAAATGAAACAGAAATGGAAAAGCAAATGCAAGAGCATACGGAAACGCAAAACGTAATGCGCATGGTCACAGTACCACATTTGCAAATGCTAATGGTAATGGTAACAGCAAAAAGAATGCCAAAGGAAACAGAAACAGAAAGGCAAATGCAAGCGTGTATGGAAATGCAAACTGTAACACACACGGTCACGGTACCGCTATTGTAAATGCAAATGATAACTGTAACAGCAACAGTAATGGGAAAGGAAACAGAAACGCAAATGCAAACGCAAGTACATATGGAAACGCAAAGCGTAACATGCACAGTAACGGTACCACAATTGTAAATGCAAATGGTAATGCAACAGCAACAATAACGCCAAAGAAAACAGTAATGCAAAAGCAAACGTAAACGCAAAGGGTGACGCACATGGTGGCATACACGGGAACGCTATCGCAAAGTGGCCTGGAAACATAAGTTTAAAGCCTATGTGTAACAGTAAGTGGAGCGCAGACCCTATTTTTCCCCAAAAGCTCCACTGAGAAAGACGGTGAAAATAAAGAATGTATGCATAATAATGGGCCTCGGAGCAGAAAACGAGCAGTTTTAATACTAAAATGCTAATATTTCAGTAACCGTACGTCATAGAATAAAAATTTAAATTTCACATCATTCATGATTTTCCTGGCTAGGTTTTCACTGCATGTGTAGCCCATAGGCCTATGCTTGATTGCGACAAAAATTCTGTATCTCACACCGTTTCGAAGATATGAGCCCCAAAAGGTGCGGCATACACCACCATATTAGTCTATGGGAAAGAATGTCAAATTTGGAGTACCATAGCTTTACATCCATGCAATATTTTTTCACCAAAACACAAAAAGACACATCTGTGAGATGTTGGCTGCCCTCCCTCCAAATTTCAGCTCAAAAGACCAAACCGTTCTTTTGCAGCAGGGTGGCAAAGAACTCCTGTCATTTTGGCCATAGTCTGGAAAAGTAGTGTCATGAGTTGCGAAACCATTCACAAAATTTGCGAAAGTGTAGTGAGTGCGACACTACTTTGCGACACTACATTTTCAAGAAATTTGAAAAACATAATTTTGGGGTGTCAGTGTCAGTGGCTATGTCAGTGTCAGTGGCTCAGTAGGTAGCACACTCACCTCTGAGGCCAGGAGATATGTCAGTGTCAGTGGCTCAGTTGGTAGCACACTCACCTCTGAGGCCGGGAGATCAGAGGGCTGTGGGTTCAGTTCCCACATCTGGCATTTGGGTAAATATCCCAGTACTGACACTGTAGTGCAGCATGAGAGGGGTGCTGTACTTCTGAGGTGCAGTCTTTCGGATGAGACGTTAAACCGAGGTCCCATCTGCCTGGATTGGTGGTAGTTCAGGTGGATGTTAAAGATCCCATGGCACTTATCGAAAAGAGTAGGGGAATTTCCCTGGTGTCCTGGCCAAATTTCTCTCATTCACTAAAAATACCACCAACAGCTTAATCTGGTTCAAGGTCAGTTGGCATTCATCTGTATCCCCCTCCCCCAGCTCGTGCCTGAAAATAGGCAGGATTTTTCTAGTGCACTTACCCGGTCAACAAAAACTAAATAAATAAAATAAAGACATGGCTAGCATCCACAGGGCTCGAATTGGTAAACATAAAAAGAATTATGTCCCTAGATGGTCCCAATTTTAAATGCCAAGCATTTCTGTGATCAGTAACTGGAAAAAAATGGCTGACTTATGACACTACTAGGGCCATTTGCGACACTAAAAAGTGCATTTGTGTAAGTGTCAAACTTTTTGTTAACTTTCCCCATTGACTTATAATGGCAACTTGTTTTTTGAATAACTTTTGAACTGTTTAATATTTTTTCTTAAAATCTCCAAAAGGCACATCAGGGACCTTAGCTACTGTTCCCAGAAGTTTTCGTGATTGATCACACCGACAGTACGACCTGTAGGCACGAGCAAAGAATGCACACGGATGTTGCTTAATAACTCTGCAGCTGTATATCTGACTGGTAGAAAAGTTGGCAGATCCCAAGATCTGTAGTTACACCCTGTGCCTGCCATATTTCAGGTAAATCCATTGAACAGTGGCAAAGTTATTAAGGTGCAAAATTTCACCCTTTAACCTTAAAAGGGCTTCTCAACCCTAACTATGGCAGCACTACTGTGCTACCATAATATATATATACAGTATATATATATATATATATTTCTCTTTAAGTATATGCATATCAGATTTATGTATTTTATCACCTCATATCATGAGTATTTATGTATTTTGCTACCTTATATCTTGTGTACTATTGTAACCTTTTATTATTTGTCAGACTGTCTACTGTTCTATGCATTGTTGTTTGTGTTTTACTCTGTGCCACTGTATGTGGCCCAGGTCGTGCCTGAAAATAGTCTCTGGGATCAGTACACCTACCCGGTTACCAAAGTCATAAATAAATAAAAAAATAAAAATGTCACTTCTAACTTAACTGCTTACCAGTTATTACACTTCTTTACTTTTCCCAGATGCTGAGCCAAATATGTAGTTTAGTAATTAAAATCTATCAAGAGCAAAGAAGAAAATCTAGGTGTTCACCACTTATTGCAACCAAAGCAAGCATGAGTATAGTTTCATTCAAAGTAATCTTCTTTATTCACTGTGCAAAAGTGACTCCAATCACAGGTTTACAGAGATGCCAGTGGGAAAAACAGCCTCAATGTCTAACCCCTATCCAGCACTTTTTCAAGAGTTGTGACTCCCACTGCTGTATCACTTTTACTGTATATAAAACTACATAACATGTCATCCTAATACAAGTAAAGTGCTCAAGAGCAAGTTAAAACCCACAAGGGTACACTTTGTTACATTACAGATACTAATAGTAGCTATAAAAGACCATTGATACAAAGTTGAAAATACTTTCCTTAAAATAGTTCATAAAAGGCAAATGCTTACTATTAAACTAAAGTGAGCTGAAAAGTAAAATAAACTGGTCACTAAAAGTGGGGGAAGGGCAGGGAATAACTTAACAAGGGACTGAAATAAAAAAGGAACACAGAAGACAGACAGACATAGGCTACAGGGAAGCAAGATGGTGGCTAGTTAGACACGCTAGGATGCTCTGTGACCACTCGAGATAGTGAAGAAATGTTTAACCTCTTCAAAAATGTCTCAGAAAATGAAAAAACATGCTGTGAAGGAGTATGACAAGAGGAAAAAGGGTTTCTCTTCCACTGACAGTAGCACGCCAGTCAGGAAAGGTCCAATGGATCAGTATGTTACTGGCTCAACTGGATCTGAGGAGAAACTAATGCCATCAGGCATTACAGGCCTGCCCACAGGTTCAGGAGGCTCGGGGAGTTTTGACCAAGAGGAGAATTTGAATCCTAGATGTCTGAGTCCACGATCACCTGGAGCAGCTGGTTTCAAGGAGAAGAACAATATTTCAGCTCCTGAGTCTGTGTGTTCGTTTGGGCCCATCTTGGATATCAGTGCGAAGGAGAAAAGTATCAGCTGAGCATCAAGATACTGCTGGGGTGAAGGTAGGGGGGATATTGGTTTTTGATGGTGTTATATAGGATTCTCTTTCAGTTCTAGATACTCGATTTCCCCCTAGCCTGCCTGGAAAGTTAACTGAAGCATCATCTTTCTTACCATCTCCTTTACCAACTAAAGTGGCGTTCAAATCCCTAAACAAAGCATTTACTTCCTTCACAAATTTCTTTTCTTTTCTCGCCTTCTTCGATAAAAAGCTTGATCTGCTAATTAACTGGTTGGAAATTTTAGACCATGAAAAAAAAACTATAATATCTGAGATCGAGAAGGTCGGAATAGATCAGAAGAACATACATCAAGAACTTGCAGGTGTACAGCAAAAAAATACTAACGAAGCTCTTACAACAGCAAATTTAAAAGCTATATTAGCACTTCAAATAAAAAATGAGAATATGGAGAATATGCTTCGGTACAAAAATCTGCGACTAGTTGGGACCCCCAGTTCCTATGATAAAGCTTACAATTCTTTAAGGGACCTGCTAAATGACTTATGTATGATGGTCCTAAAGCTTTCTGAGAGTAATTTACCTTTTGTTGCAAAAGCTTTTTGACTCCCTACATGAAGATCTGACAAAAATTCTAACTGTTCAGTAAAGACCACTAATCAAGAAGTCAGTTTCAGCCGGCCTGGTGGCACTGAGGGTTGAGGCGCTGTACGCCACACCTCACACCACGCCGGCAACCTGGGTTCAGAAATGAGCCCAGGGCACTGGGGGTCTGCTGGGGAGGAGAAGAATGAAGTGCCCCATGGCTGCTCTTCTTCTCTGGGGGGGTTCACTGCATGTTACCATCGCAATATCACCATCTAGGGGAACCCGGTTGGTAAGTGTGGTAGCTGGAGCAGCAGCAAGGGCATTGGGCAGATGTCGGCAGGGGGCGGAGCCTTCCAGCTCATTGGCCCCCATTGCCTGCCGACAACTAGGGAGAACAAGGAAAAAATACAGTCTCTCCTAGGCGATGACACCTCCCTGTGCATCTTGGGCTCGTAGTGGCAAACCCCGCTGTAAAGGATCCACGTTTCAGTATGTTGGCTTTGGGGAGGAAAGTTCGGGGGCGTGCCTCCTCACCCCGCCTGGGGGGGTTATCCGGGTACCTTGGCTAGTGGATCCGTAAGATACTGTAGGGGAAGACTGCAGCGAGACCAGAGTGGACAGTTAAGAGGATGTCTGAGAGAGGGGAGAGACGAGATAGTTAGGAGCATAAATACCAAGGTTAAAAAAAAAGAAGTCAGTTTCAATTTGCTTTCACCTGAATCTGCTGCACTTCTTACTTAGGCACAAGCTACTAAAAATACTTTTCAATGTACAGCAGGTCCTAGAAGAATAATAATCTTTCATTGACTTTCAGTGCTGACTGAGACTTTATTTTGAACACTGCAAGGGAAATGGAGCCCTGCAGTTTAAAGAAATATGTTGTCACATTTTCTCTGATATAGCCCAAGAAACTCTTCAAAGGTGCAAACAATTTTTACAATATAAGGATGACCTTACTGACCTTGGAGCAAACTTTAAGATTTGGTACCCAGCTAAATGCATGTTAACTTATGGGGATTAGAAAAGACAATTTTTTGACCCTGAGCAATTAAAAGCTTATATTCTTCAGAAAAAAAATTCAAAAATCTGAACAGAATTCTTCATCAGAACAGGGAATGGGGGAAGAGATGCCCTCTTTAGAAGAGGATGAAAATGGTTAATTCTAAAAGAAAAAAAGGAGAAGGGGAAGAGAAGAAAGGGAAAACATTTTGTTCTTTATATTTGAACTCCACAATAACTATTTGTAATTATACTGACACACAAGGCTACAGTAATTGTAACTGGCTCCAGGTGCTAGAAGACCTGGAAATTGTTATAATTTTTTATGGCATAATTCTTTAAGCTTTTGTCTGCTATTTGCTGGCTATGACCACAGGATTTGTTTGACAGATCTTTTTTTTTTTTTTGATTTATTCCTTTTGGATTGATTCTTGCTCCCTATCAGCTGATAGAGTTAACCTAATTTGGGGGATATCATATTAACGGATATTCTGAGGGGACTTGTGAATTTTGTATTACTTGCAATCCCATATTTGTTATATGTGTTATTGATAACTCCAATTATATGTTATATCTGTTAAAATGAAAAAAAAGAAGACAGACAGACAAAGATGCTCAAAAAGACAATGAATCCAAAAAGGGGGAATACCAAATGGAAAAAAAAAACTGATTTTCCCTTATATAGTATGTATTGCCCTCCTTTTCAAGATTTCCAGATAATGCTACTACCACTCTTGTATAAGCACCAGAAACATTGACATAAAACATAACAAGCATTTGTCAATGCTGAATGTTTGCTTGCTGGCATTGGCAGTGGTAGTGTAGAAGTTACAGAGCTGTGTAATAGGAATGGCAGTGAAGTATTGAACTGAAGCCAACCCCACCACCACCCTGCAGAGAGTGGCAGGTATTGGGGTGTGCCTTTGGGTCGTCAGGCATAACGGCCATGCCATTTCACCACACCCCACCCTGCAGACACTGGCAATTGTCACAGTGTTCCTTGGGGTCTTTGGCCCTTATGCGCACCCCATTCCATTAGGAAATATGGTGAGATGGGTGCGATATAGGAGAATGGGGTGAACTTTGGTGCCAAAGAGTCCAAGGCATACCTCAATGCCTCTCACTGGCTGCAGGGTGTGGAATGGTATGAGCATTACAGGAAAGAATCCCAAGTCACACCCCTGATGCCTGTCATTCTCTACAGGGTTGGGTGTAATGGTTGGAAACCCTAACACCTCAGGCATTCGTTGGTATTTTCACTCCAAATTTTCAACATGGTTTTTTTGTGACCCCACCTCATGAACAGTGGCAATATCAGTTTGTTAGCAGAAAGCTGCTTATGCACAGTGACTATGGCATTTAGCACCACAGGTGTAAAAAAATTCCGAACAGGATGTAAAAATGACAGCTGTACTGTTCATGGGAGGTGTAAAAAATGGCAATGTTGCAAATCTGCAGTAAAAATATTAAAAAAACTGGTGATGTCACGAGCGTACATAGAAAGTGTACAACGCACACCCGTAATATAATTAGGTTGGGGATTTTTTACAGCAGATTGTCAACTCAGGCATTTTGGTGCCTCCGATCATGAACAGTGTCACTGAGATTTTCTTTATCTGTCCTGAACAATGATTTCCCACAGCGACCACGCATCTCTGCGCTGAAAGTGTGAAAACACACTTCGGCCATGTTGTGAAAATGACAGCTGTACTGTCTATAAGGAAGTGTGGAAAATGCCATTGGTGAAAATCTGACTGAAAATATTACAAAGTCATGAACTTACGAGGGTGCGTGGAACTGCGCAATGCTCACTCGTGAACACAGTCATTTATGGACTTTTGTCACCAAATTTTCAGCATAGCCACTTTAAGACCTCTGCTCATGAACAGTGTAACTGTGATTTTCATAATCTGTCCCAAACATTGCTTTCGCACACCGACTGCACCATTGTGTGCTACATGGACGAAAACACATTTTGGGAGAAATTTGAAAAATGGCAGCTGTACTATTCATAAGGAAGTGTAATAAAATGGCAATGTTGAAAATCTGGAGTGAAAATACTGAAAATTCACAAACTTATGAGTGTGCGTAGGAACTGCGCAATGCATGCTCGTAAAACAGTCAGTTTTAGGAATTTTTCCACCAAATTTTCAACATAGCCATTTTAAGACCTCTGCTCATGAACAGTGTCACTGTGATATTCTTAATTTGTCCTGTACATTGATTTTCAAGACACCGACTGCCTATACAGCGCCATATGTGGGGAAACATGTTTTGGGTGAGATGTGAAAAATGACAGCTGTACTACTCATAAGAAGGTGTGGTAAAAATGGCAATGTTGAAAATCTGGAGTAGAAAATGTTGAAAATTTCTTGAACTTTATGAGTGTGTACGTAGGAACTTTCATAGCAGCGCTTGTAAAACAGTCATTTTTGGAATTTTCCACCAAATTTTCAAAATAGGCTTCTTGAGGGCCCACCTTATGAACACTGGCAGTGTCATTTCATTAATTGGTCCTGAAAGGTGATTTCGCACAGTGACCGCGAAATCACTGTTCAGGACCGAATAACGCCATGACAGTGACAGCATTCATGAGAAGAGGTCCCAAAAACCCCATGCTGAAAATTTGGTGCAAAAATTCCAAAAAATGCCTGAGATATGCAACAAAGTTGAAAAAACCCTATCTATCTATCCCATTTTACAGCTTACCGGCATTTCCTCAGTTCGCGGTCAGCTTTGAAGAGTGCAGGCGTGTTAGGGTCCACGAAAGATCGTCGCCAGACTGGAGGTAAGTATGGGGTGAGGGGGATGTGGGGGCAGGTGGAAGAGGGTGGATGCGGTTGGGGGCAGGAGGACTGGGACCATTTTTTTCTTTACAGGTTGTTTTTTTTTTTTAAATGATGATGCGGATGTTTGCTGCACTGGGGTGGGCTCCCAGCATGGCTGAAGATGGCTAGTTGGGGGTGTGGAGCTAGCGGGATTGGGCACCTGTTGATCATAACATCTATTGCCATGCTGGGGTGGGCTCGTTGCACCACTGTACTCTGGGAGGACAGAGGAGCCGATGGGGATTGGGCACCCCATCGGCTATATTGAGCGAGTTGCCACACTGGGGTGGGCACCCAGCGTGGCATGTGGAAGGCTTTGGGGGGGAGCGCAGCACAGCCGATGGGGGATTGGGCACCCCTGTCGGCTATACAGTGTGTGCCTGAGGGGGGCAGCATGCAGTATGCGTGCGTGTGTTTGTGTGTGTGTGTGTAAGGGGAGCTGCGCATGAGCAGGCGATATCTGATCACTGCTCACTGAAGCGTAGCTCCCCCTTTCAACTGTACACCACTGCATTTTGGAGCTGTCATAGACAGCTCCAGCATGCATTGGATGACTGGGGCCACGCCTGCCAACACACTGACTGAATTGGAAGAGGGGGTGACACACCTCCGAAAATTTGGATGATGGCACTATGTTTCTTGCACATGCGTGCAAGCAAACATAAAAATAAGAAAATAAGAACTGCATGGTCACATAACTACACACAGTGTGCCTTTACTTAAGATAACCATTCTACCAGAAAAGAGGGCAGTTTCAGTCTGGTCACTAAGACTGTTTTATATGCCTGCAGTTTAAAAATCCAACAAATTTCTCATCTACATAATAGTAGGTTTCTGGCCCATCCTCTTGTTCCTGTCCTCACATTCTAAATAGCAGTGAACTAAATGTCATGCTCAGCTTGATTTGCAACATCCTTGATGTGCATCACAAGTACAGATGTCACATTTCCATTACTCGGTGTTGTAATGTGATCTCCCAGCCTCTTTCTAAATGTTCTTTCTGTCCCCCTTACATGTTGCCGTATATATAACATATATATTATCACAATTTCTGAATTTCCCAATATGAATGGCTCATGCCATTGATGGGGCTGAGGAGACTACTACAGTAATTTACACAGAGGCAGAACTAACAACATCCACATATTCCGTGTCCCTGTGGTAAGGGTGGGAACCAGTTCCTTGACCCTTCTACTTGCTATGAAGAATACATTAAAGTGTTCTTCAAATTTTTGTGCCTTCTGTATACCATGCAGGGGGATGTTGCACTATTTCCTCGATTTTATTGTCAGAATCTAGTACCTGCCAATCTTTGCATACTATTTCACGTACCCTGTTGGCCTTCACTAAGTAAGTCATAAGAAAATGTATCTGTTTGGGGTTTTCAACTGTGCTTTCTTTTGGTGAAAGTGATATAGCCTTTTCTTTACTGTCACTTGCCACAACTGCACTTTGGGTGCTAAAGTTGCTGTAGCCCCTCTCTTGAAACCTAAAAGTGAGCTCCAGTTTCTTCTTCTTATTTGTTTCTTGATCACTGAAGACTCTATGGGATTCTCAGGAACTGGCACTTAGTGATACTGTTTATGGAGTGTCGGGGGAGGCAACTACTAGCCAAAAGTATCATATTACAATCTGTATATTTTGGATAGATACTGGTTGTGATGTGCCCTACATTAAACTTGATTATCCAAATATCCAGAAATGTATATATTTATTTATTTTTGCTATAACTCAAAGCAAATTTTTGATATGAGTTTGTGGAGAAAATTGAGGAATTAAAGTAGTCCTTTCTCAGACACCCACCACACAAAAAATATATCATCAATATTTTATTTCCAATTACTATCTGCTCCAAGAAGAGGTTACTTTCAGGGCTCCTAACCAGTTTCTCCTCTCAATACCCAAGAAACCAATTTTCATAGTTTGGAGCAAATTTTGCCCCATCACAGTCCCATTCTGTTAGATGTAATACTTGTACATTAAACAGAAAGCATTACTATCCTGCACTAGTCTAGTTATCTTGGTCAGAAAATCAGTACTGGGTCTTACTCTATGCAATGAAATAATGGAAACATTCAGGTTATTAGCTAGTTTGTAGAAACTCTATTTGCAATAACTTTACTTGTCTTCTGTGCGGTTACTTAGTTTGTTCAGTTAATATACAGGGCTTTTTTAACATAGTAATGTTGCATATTTGGTCAACATTAAAAATGTAACTTCATTAACATTATCAATAAAACATCATACACCTTAATTTTTAACTATTTCCATTTGGGCAAGTTGATGAAAAGGGGATACCAAAGTGTGACATGAGGGTCAATTTTTCACATTCACAATAGATTAGTTTTAATAAGCTTGTCAAGACACTGTGACTGAAGAGTCAAAAAGGAGCCAGATTATGAGATAACCCTAGCAGGGATTGGAGAAAAATTACCTTCAGTGTTGCGCATGCAACAGGGACACCAAACATTGCACGTGCAACAGTGGACACAACAGGAGTTTAACTTGGAAAAAAAAATGTTGCTTTCCTTTTTACTATATTTTACTAAGAATTTCAAGACACTATGACCCAAGAGTGAAAAACTGACTATGTTGTGGGATAACTCCATATCAGACATCAGAGAAAAGCACCTTCAGTGTTGCACATGCAATGGGGACACCAAACATTGCACGTGCAACAGTGGACACCACACAACTGTTTAAGATAAAAAAGCATTGCCTGCACCCCTCTCTTACCAATGTCCTGCAGTACTTTTAAGACCCCATCCCAAAAGAAAATCACCCACTCAAAAAAAGCTGGGTGCTTTTGCTGAAAATTTGGGAACATGTAAATAATGCAATTTGCATGGACACCACAGTTGCCAGTGCCACGCAAAACTTTGAGTGAACCAAAAATGTTATATGCATTGAAAAACTAGGGTGAAAATGTTTTCATTAACAAAAGACAACACCTGAGTAGAGATGCAGTGAAATTAAATTCTGCTGGTGAAGTGAATGCGAAGTGGCCACTTCGTGTTGTCACTCCGCTAAATGGAGTGGCTAATAGGAAAGGCTCACTTCGCCTTGTAATTGTTACTTTGCATTGTCATTCCACCTTAACGCGAAGTAAGGCAGAGTGGCAACAATAATGGCAGCCCCCCCAGTGCCCCCCCGCACACACAGTCACCAGAATTAATGTGCATCCCCAAAATGCTACTGTTTTGTGTCCAGAAAACTCCCCAGTGCTGATGAAGTGAAATGACAGCGTAACAAGAAATGCAAAGTCTCATAGAATTAATGGCGTGCTCAGTCATGTGCACAGTGGTCACACATAGTCATCAGAATTCATTTGCATCCCCAAAATGCTACTGTCTTGTGTCCAGAAAATTCCCCAGTGCTGGTGAAGTGAAATGAGAGGGTAACAAAAAATGTTAAGTCTCCCAGAATTAATGGTGCACTCTGTCATGCAAGCACTGGCCACACACAGTCACCAGAATTAATTTGCATCCCCAAAAGGCTGCTGTCTTGTGTCCAGAAAATTCCCCAGTGCTGACGAAGTGAAATGGGAGCATAACAAGAAATGCAAAGTCTCCCAGAATTAATGGTGTACTGCAAATGTACAGACAGATTAAGAGTGTGCTACACACTCAAGAGATGCAGAGTCAGATGCAAAGGCACAACAACACCTAACCAGTGCTCACAAGTCATAAATCCAAATCTGAAAATAATACCTTTTGCCAGTCGGGGAGTGCACGGCAGTAATAGTCCACTATCAGTAAAGATACCACACAAAGCATTTTAAAAAATTCATGCAGGTGCAGTGCATAGCAAGTTCACACTGCTGCAATTACTCTGGCACAATAAAAGTTGTCTGATTTAATGGTATGCTTCGCACATACACTCACACACACACACTACAAGTACTGCATAGCAAATTGAAAACCTTTAGCAATATAACCAAATGTTTTAAACAAACTGAAATTATACACTGCTGCACCACTACAATCAGCCAAAAAATGTCAGGAATTACTGAAAATATTACTGTGTGTACATTAACACAGTTATACAAGAAAAATATAACCAAAACAGAAAGACTGCATTTTTCTCCCAGTTAATCTACCTACACCACAGATACGCCCCACCCCCAGAGCACACTTCACAGTACACAGACTGATTGTTCTAAATTAACATTCAAAATCCACACACAAACAATAAACACTCAATGATATGAGCACAGGAGGGTTTCCTACAATTGATGCACTAAATTTTAAGCAAAAAAAAAAAATGGCTCAAAAAGGCTTTTTTAACAGCTTTTAGAGGATTTGAAACACAGAGCTCTGAGAGAAAACTGTCTCCATCTTCCACTACACACACACACTACACAGAACTGAGGCTGTGCAGAACAATCTAGAGCCCATGTGACCTGTAATCCCATGAAGCACTGCAAATTCGCCTTGGAGCACAATAACAAGGCGAAGTGATGTGAAGTACATTGATTTCAATGTACGTTGCCTTAAAATTGGTGGAGAAGTGGTTTAGGAAAGGAGGAATAACATAAAGTTATTGGTTTCAGTAAACTTTGCATTCCCCATTATGATGTGAAGTACTCCACTTCGCATTGTGGAGCACTTTTTGGATTCTGCGTTACTCCGCGAATCACTCCGCAGAGCAAATTTTGGCCACTTCACCCACCTCTACACCTGAGGCAGTTTTCAACATAAATTTACTGAAGTGCATCTAAAATAAAGCCTTCATGGAAGCAATGGAATGTACTATGGTTTTGCATGCCACATTTTGCTAGGGAAAATCTGTGACATTTTGAAGCTGTTAATGGAATTAAAATAAAATGGGTGCACCTAGATTTCTCAAACTATGAAATGTATCTCTACTTGTGGCTGCCTTTTAAATTTACTTATCATGACTGCAGTGACTGTTGTTAATTTTTTTTAAATCAACATACAAAGTATTGGGCACATCGGTACCTCCATTTCACAAACTTACCCACTTATACAAATATCTCCTTTGAGTTGGAGTGCCAGAAGAAGATAGAAGAGGAAGCACAAGTAAGTGAGAAAATAGTCTGCAGTCCCTGCCTAGGATTTGGCAAATACTGTTGAACTTTAAAACCTTCTTGTGGGGTTCACTCCTCCCCGCTGCAACTTTGCAATGGTTTATTTATAGTGCAAAAGAATTCCCTTCTAGGGGTGAGAGAATACCCCTTGCTTTGGGCAACCACCACGTGTGGCTGTGAATAGGACCCTAGGTGTTTATCTGTTTTTGGTGGGGGAAGTTGCCTGGGTGCAAAACAGCAAAAGGCAATGCATTTCAAATCTTTAAAATCCACAGTAGAAACATAGAAACCTGCAGTTTGTCATAAAAAAAGAACTGCTTGATCCACACAGTCTGCCCAGATGGTCCCTCCCCGGTCTGTCTCTGCAGACCCTAACTGGTTCCTGTGACTCTCCCTGCTCCCTGCCTAATTACTAATATTCTTATATGTCTATCACATGCATACTTGAAGCCCCTTACTGTTTTTACCTCCATCAATGCCATTGGTAGTCTAGTCTAGGCATCTACCACTCTTTCAGTGAAGTAGTACTTCCTCAAATCCACTTAAACATCCCCTGCAGCTTCATCATATGCCCCCTGGTGCTGGTGCTCTTCCTCATTTGAAAGAAACTCTCTTTCTGCACACTGTTCACCCCCATGAGGTACTTGCAGGTCTGTATCATATTCTCTCTTGTTCTCCTCTCTTCCAGGGTGTTCATGTTGAGATCCCTAAGTCTATCCTCTTAGGGTTTTTGGTGATATCCCAGCACCATTTCAGTTGCCCTCTTCTGGACCACTTACACCCTATATGTGTTTATACTGAGATTCACCCTCCAGAACTGGACATAAACCAGGTGGGGTCTCACCACAGAGTGAGACAGTGGCAACACCAGCTCCCTCCCTCCTGTTGGAGATATCACTCCCTATACATTCCAGCATCTCACTAACCCTGCCCACTACTGCTTTGTTTCACTGCCCTGCCACTTTGAGGTAATCAAATATGATAACCCTATGCTCCCTTTCCTGATTAATAACTGTCAGTACCTCCCTCCATCCTATACTCAGCTCCTTGGTTCCTATATCCTAGGTGCATGATTTTGTACTTTTTGGCATTGAACACCCACTGATAAGCACTTGATCACTCATACTAAGGTTCATAGTCATTTAGGGAGTGAGAAGGTCGAGCCCATAATGCTCCCATACTAAACCAATGAAACATAGGTCAGCTTATAGCCAGAATTTATCAATGCATCTAATCGATACTTAAATATATTCTTAGTTTCACTAATAACAACATGAAGTGGTAGTTTATTCCAAGGTCCGACTACTCTAATAGTATAAAAATATTTCCTATTATTGCGATTAAATGGTTTCTGGATCAGTTGCAGTGGATGTCCCCTGATTTCATAAGAGTGATCTTTAAATTCTTTAATAATATCAAACAGAATCAAAAGATCACCTCTAACACGACGAGTAGAAAGCAACATAAGCTTTAGGGAGTCCATCCATTCACAATATGGCACTTTTTTCAAACCCAGATATTATTTTTTGTGAATTTCCTCTGAACACCCTCCAGCAATTGACATTCTGATTTTTTTATATGGATTCCAAAGCTGAGAGGCATATTCCAAGTGTGACCTGACATATGCTCTGAGCAAAGGAAGCAGTACGCCCTGATCTCTAGATCTAATATTTTGAATAATAGACCAAATAACTTTATTAGATCTGTTAATAATTTCATGTACATGTTTATTATATGATAAGTCATCAGAAACCATGATGCCCAAATCCCTTTTATCTGTTGTTTGAACCAGCATAGAACCAGCCAGAAAATATTGATTGTGTAAGTTGGTAGTACCCAAGTGCATAACTTTACATTTTGATGTGTACAGTTTCATCCCCCATTTATTTACCCATTCAGTGATATTGTTTAGATCTTTCTGAATAATTTGTGCATCAACATCCGATGTACAAGTGCCCTCTAATACTTAATATTAATAGATGAGCATTCCTTGGTTACGTCAGAAATAAACAATTGAAAGAGACATGGCCCTAAAATGGATCCCTGTGGTACACGTTTGATATAGAGAAACTATCTGATTTTTTTCCATTTATAATAACTTGTTGAGTCCTGTGGCATATCCAATTTAATATCCAGTTAGTCAGAAAATAATTGATATTCATTTTACAGAGTTTTTGAGATAAGGCCCAATGTGGCATAACTTCAAATGCCTTACTAAAGTCTATAAATCCAACATCACACAGAATCCTTTTATCTATGAGGAAAGTAATATTTTCATAAAAAAACATCAAAATGGTAATGTTGCTCAGGATCGCAAATATTTAGAACTGGTGTAATCATGTCTTTTATTATATGCTCAAGGATTTTACAAACTGAGAATGTGAGGCTTATGGAGTGATAGTTTTCCCACCTATTCTTAGACACTTTTTTATAAATAGGGATGACATAGGCATCTTTCCAATCTTGTGGGACATAACCTACAGCAAGAAAAAGATCAAATAATAATTTTGAGGGTTCTGCCAAAATGTCTGCCAATAAAAATAATAAATGGCCAGGTATGTTATCAGGGCCTTCAGTTTCCCAAGATTGCTATGCATTCTTTCTGCCCATTCTGATTCTCCACTCTATTACAGATATAAATGCCTTCTGCAAAAATACAGACTTTCTCTTCCAGTTCATCTGCAATGTCACGTATAAAGACATTGAAGAGGACCAGTCCCAGTACTGAGTCCTGCTGCACCCCACTAGTCACTGTCCCATCATTAGAGTTAGTTCCATTAACCACCACCCTCTGTCGCCTATCCCTTAATCAGTTTCTAACCCATTTCACCACTTGGATCCCACCCCTAGGCTGCCCAATTTCCTTAACTGTCTGCTGTTCAGTATATCTCTGTAGATCCAAATCAAGGAATATTTCAGAAGTCCAGTTCCAAATCGTTCCATGGATTGTGTAGTCATCTGATCAGATATTAGTAAATTCCCATCCTGATCTTAGCACCAATGCTTCCGGCTGCAAAAGGATTTAGTTTACATCAGCCATTAGCACTTCAGATTCCTTTTTAAGGAAATCTTATTTTAGGGCTGTAAATACAGCCACTGGGATGGCACTCAAATATTTTTCAGTATAGTTATCTGCATTAAATAAAGAAAACATTTTATTACTCAAAAGTTTTCTGCAACAAAGTATTCTTGTAACAAAATAATCTTTACTTAACAAACACATCTTGGCATGAGTGCAGTATTTGTGTTACTGCTATCTCTCCTCTAAATTCTCAGGACTCAGCATTCTGTGGGAAGCAATGTCATGGGATTTTTTTGTATAACAGAGGTTTGCTCCTATGCAAAAGTGTCATTGTTTACAGTTCATTCACTCAAGATAGCCCAGCTGGGATATAATACATACCGTATGTGCTGTACACAGGACATGTGTTTGTGGTTTGTTTCTGTAAATGGAATATGTGCTCTAGTGAACTAACATTGTTATGGAAATTAATTAACAAATAAAATGTGATAAGATTCATAGTAAAACCATGTTACTCATGTAGTTAGCCTCCATTATTTTAACAGAAATAATCTACAGTGCCCATTACCTACACTATTAAGTGGTTACCCATTGAGTCTAGCCTTTAAAATCTTAACAAAGTCTGCTACTGCTGTATAACCTCCTGTGGTAATAGGTCTTGTAGCCCAATCTCCTTGGGTTACACAATGTGTCCTTACATCCCTCTTGACTCTCTCTTTTCTTAGACAAACTCGTGCCCCTTGTTCTGCTATCCTGAATTCTGTGAGACAGTCTGTTCTGCTCTTTTTGTACACCCTTTCATGCATGATTGAATACTTTAACTCATTGACTGCTGATTGTAATCATATTGTATCTCTCCACAATATATTTTTTTCCAGTTAAAAAACCCACTGCTCTCCAGCCTTTCATTACTCAGGATGTCCTTAAGCCTCAAATCATCTTTTAGCTCTGTTTTATTTTATCCAGCTATTTCATATCCTGTTTGTAATTTGGTACCCCAAACTGCATACCATACTACAAATGAGGGGTAGCCAGTGTTTGTTTAGTAGCATTATCTCCTCCTTTGCTCTACTATTTTCCCCTTTAACTGAACCAAGCAATAGCAAAATTATTCTATTGGCCTTGCAGGTCACTGGCTAGCACTGTCTGAATAGTTTCAATGATGAGTCAGTAACAGCGCCCATGTCTCTGTTGTTCTGCCACATCCAGTAATATACCATTTTCTATATCTGATCACTAGGTGCACTACTTTGCACTTCAAAATTTTTAACTGTATCTGCCATCTGTCTAACCAACAACCTATTGTGGGTTATCTAGGTCCTGCTGCAACTTCTCATGCACATTGTCACTGTTGAGCATCCTTGCCAGCTTTGTATCATATGAAAACTTTAGTAAGTTGCATGTAGTCACCTAGTGTCCATCATTAATTAATTAACTGAATATAAGCAGTCCCAGAACTGATCACTATGGAATCACACTAGCAACTGCCATCCAGGCTCACACTTGGCAGACTTACAGGATTGGGTTTATCAGATCTCTTAGCGGGTTCCATTCCTACCTGTTTTGTAGATACCAGTTGATCCAAGTAGGTAATGCCCTCTTCCCAGAGTTAATCATTTCCTCTTGTTACTCCCATGCCCTAGTTCAGTCCTGGACTCAAACATTTTCTTACTCTTCCTTAATGATCTCCTCTCAATACAGTATGTGTCTCCCCACATATTCACATGCATGTGAATGACACTAGTTTTTGTTTCCACGGCCTTAGCCCCAAAGATACTATAGAATATACATTGTGATTTTGATAATGTTCCATGCTCATTCAGCTCAAATCATCTTGTGCTTACTGCTAAATGAACAGTTTATCTGGCCTTTTGCAGCATAATGAACCTCACCATACATGCACCATTGTATCCCAGTCCTCAGGACCCTGGAATTCTTCTCTTTATAGAAGTTACCAACTTAAATCTTGTTGGGTGTAGCTGGGTTAAAGCTACACAACTTTTCCTACCATACTACATTGACACTACTGATGAGAAGCTTCTTTACAAATGTGTTGCACTGTAGTGCAGCAAATTAACCACCTGCTCCCCATCCACTGAATGACTGCCCATAAGATGACCTTCCCAGTGTTTGACTATGTAGATCTGATGAACAGTGGTACCCTAATACCTATCTTGGTCAGTCCTGATCCTCTCTCCCATTCTTTTTTCTGCTTTACCCTTCAGTTGTCCTCCCTATGCTCACCATGTTTTTTTTTTTTCAAACTTAAACTTTTGATTTTTTTCATGTAGTTCTTCTGGACAACATTATGGCAGTAATACGTATGCAGAGTCAAATACAGATCATTAATCTTATATAAATTAAGCATTGGTACAATAACATTTGGAGTTTCCTGTGTTGGTATGTATGGGGGAGTCCTGCTGTTCATGTCCCAAAATTGGTACAGTGTGCCAGGAGAAAGGGAGGAAGGGTAGAGCTGGGAATGTGAGAAGACGGAGGAGGGTCAGCCAAAAAAAAAAACACTCTAGGTAGTTATCAACCTGTGACATCTTGGAAGGATTTAAGCCATCCAGCCACCTTATTTGATTGGGTTTACTAACTGCTCAGCCCTATCATGGACCTGCTCCAGGGAAGCTGTAATGGGGAGGGTCTATGAGATGATATCCTGTCATTTGTGCATTATGTGTAACAGCCAGTTATTCTGACTATTTTGTATTGCTGTGATGGTATTTTTTAGTAGGACTGTGAGTTTTTCATCTGGTATATATATATATATCATATTGTATCTTCCCATTAAATTAGTTTGGGGGGACTGGGCTAAAGCAAGAGTCTTGTGATTGTTTTCTTTGGTGCTGTTAAAAGGATCCCTAGTAGGTATATTTTGGACTTATCCTTAATGTATGAAGGGATGTGAGGGAGTACAGCTGTTTCTTGCGTTAGCTTAGGGTAGGATGGAATCATCTTAGTTATTTCTTATATGACTGTTTCCCAATATGTGGTCAAGATTGGGTATGACCAAGGTATTTGTGTATGGGTGTCTACTTCTGTTGCACACCCTCTCAAGCAGGAGGAGTCTCCGGTTCTATGTAATTTAGCTGTGATCTGTGGGATTTGAAAGTGTATGATGGCTATTTGCTACTCATATTCTCTCCATTGATATGAATTGGTGAGTTTATGTTGCTTACACTGTATTTAGGAGCAATTACCTGCTGTTAGGTTGATCGTCACATCTGCTCCCCAAGAGCCAGTGGTATGGTTTATGGTCATTGTGCTATCAGCTATTGTGGACAGGTAGCAGGCCAAGATAAAGTGTTCTGGCCATACACCTTCCAGTACGCTGCAAATAAAATTAATTAATGCTGGGAATTCTGCTTCTGTCATGTGGTTTGCCAGGGTGGATTGGAGATAATGTCTCATTTGCACGACTGTATAATGATCCTTTTGATCAAGTTTAAATTCTATGTAGAGTGTTTGGAAGGCCAGCCCAGAGGCAGTGAGCCTCACCTGCCACTACGCCAGTGAGCCGGGGTTGGGAGCAACCTCAGGGTATGGGGGGTCAGCCGGGGAGTGGAGGAGGATGAAAAATCTGGAGAACAGCTTACCTTCTCTGGGAAGGGGGTGCACTGACACTGGCATTTGTGTGATCACTAGTAGTGGCTGTGGGTACAGGCAGCTGGGACTGCAACACTGGGAATAAAGGAGCATCAGCTACCGATGTCCTATGCATGGGAGTATGCATGGACACTTCTGGATGGCATTGCATGTCCATTCCTCAATGGGAGGAAATTAGGAGGAAAAAGATCCGGCAGTGGGCAGGATGAAATTGATCCCTCACAGGCTCAGCACCTAGGATATGGGGCTTTCTCCTGGAAATCAGATCCTTGTCATTGGCAGGTAAGAGTCGCTGACCCCTGCCACAGGGGGAAAGCCATGGGGCAGACTTGGATTGAAGGTAAGTCCTTGAGATGCCAGGCGACAGGGCTGGGGGTTTCAGGAAGGAGCAGCCTGCTGCCACAGGGGGAAGAAACTGAATAAGAAAAAAAAAGAGTTGTTTGGAGGTTTTCAGGGTGCTCCTTGCATGGTAAGTAAAGGTATGGCTCAGTTCTCTGCACATCCAAGCGTCAAAGGCTGGATCTATGGTTGTTGGTAGGAAGCTTGGGACTAGAGCTGGTATCAGCAACCATAGCATCCCTCTACCATATTGGAATATTGCTAGAAAAGTATTCCATTCCTGTATTAAATCCAGCGTGACACACCCTATCCTTTCCTGAGGTTGTGGAGTACTGTATATCTGTTTCCAAACAGGTAATGTATCCCCAGTAATGTAAATGTACCTAGTTCTATGTCAAGCCATCTAGCATGTGGGGATGTATCGGTCCACAATAGGAGCTGTTCGAGGATGGCTGACTGGAGGTACACATATAAGTCTGGGAGAGCTAAGTCCCCTTTCCCTTTTGGCAATTGTAGTTTTTTGTATGCTGTTCTGCAGCAGCTACTTCCCCACAGGTAATGAGAGATACTGATTCCTCTCTGGAATTCTTTTTGCTGAGGGATTAATGCCAGAGACTGAAATAGTACATAGAGAAATCATGGGAGAATGTTCATGCATATTGCATTTACCCTGGTGAGGAGGGACATTGGAAGGAGGGTCCACCTTTGAAAGTCATCCCTGATTCTCCATTCTAGACCCATGTAATTGTCTTTATATAAGTTCACCAGGGTTGCTCCAATGTGTGCCCCTAAGTATTTTATATGTGGTCTGTCCCATTTAAATGCATAGCCAGATCATAAAGTGGCCTCAGGATGAAAGTGGATTTCTAAGACTGCTGTTGTGTTTTCGTTGATATTTATATCTGGTGAGACCCTCCAAAAGTTGCAAGCATGTTAAGAGATGAGGCAGGGGAGCATTTTAGGTTGGTGACATACAGTTGCAGGCTGTCTGCATATTATGCCACCTTGTGTACATGCCTATTTACCACTAAGCCTGCAATTACTCCCTGTTGCCTCAATAACTGTCCCAGGTGCTCTACATATAATGCCAAAAGATATGGGGATAAGAGCACCCTTGGTGATTGCCTCTAGAAGATGGGACTCTGGAAGACAGTGATCAGTTTGCCTTTACTGAGGCTTGAGGGGATGAATAGATACCCTGCAAGAGGTGCCTATATTGGAGGGGGAAATGGAACCTTCTAAGTGTATATTGAAGAAAACCCCATGGCTTGCTATCAAATGCTTTTTGCAGATCTAGACTCATTATTGGGGGGGGGGGATTGAGTGTCTAATGGCGTGTTCTATTAGTACTAGAGTGCATTTGATTTTGTCAGCTGTTTGGTAAGTTTGGATAAAGCTGGACTGATCTGGGTCAACCAGTCCCACAAAATGTTTTCCTTTCTATGGGCCAATATACTCATAAATATCTTATCGTCTGTGTTGAGTACGGATATGGAACAATAAGAGTCACAACTGGTTGGTTATTTGGCAAGTCATAGAATGCTTGATACAGTGGCATATCTCCAGCTACCTGGACAGTTGGAGGTAGTTAGATTATCACTGAATGTGTTTAAAATAATTTTGTGGAGTATTTCTGCCAGTACTTTATGATCTTTTGCCCCATATCGATCTGGTCTTTGGCTTTTCCCATTTTAAAAAGTCTGAAATGCCACCATATGTTCCTTGGAGATAATCAGACAGGGCAGTGTTTCCTGTTACTCGTCTGTTAGGTTATGGAAAAGGGTTGCAAAAAATTCTGTGAAGGAGCGTTCCACTTGTGGCGTGTCAGCCCTGTATAATGTAGCATAGAAATGTGGAAGGGCCCTCAGAATCTCTGTTGTTTTGTAGTACATGTGTCCAGTGTGTCTCATTTAAGCTTTATTAGTGTCTGTTCTTTTCTGTCTTGCCTAAGGCTGTGCGCCAGGAGTTTTGTCGCACTGGCGTCTCCCTTGTACAAATATTGGTGGAGCCAGAGCAAGTTCTGATCAGTTTGTTATGCCAGGATGTTTTGTATTTGTGATTGCATCAATTTTATCAAATCTCCTTGCATATGCTCTGTTTGGAGAAAGTGCAATTTTTCATGTTGCTTTTTGCCCTGTAGCACCATCTTCACTGTGTCCCACAGTACTCTTAGAAGAGTTTCTGGACTCAAATTTTTCTGCAGAATATGATAGACTGAGACTTGTAGTTGTGTTTTAAACTCAGGATCTTGCAGTAATGAAGGACTGAATCTCTAAAGTGTGTGTCAAAGCTCTGATGGGGCCAAAAGCATTAGTATTATTGAAGCGTGGTCTGACAACGCTGTTGGGACAATTTGTAATTCTGCTATCCATTCAACATGCTCTGTTTAGATAAAGAAATAATCCAATCTGGAGAAACTATGGTTGAGTTAGAGTAAAAGGTGCAGTGTCTTTTCCTTGGGTGCAGGAATTGACTGCATCCTTAAGTAATCTTCTGAGATGTTTCTTCCCTGAAGTGTAGGGTGGTGTCATATGATTACCAGAATCTAATGAAGGATTCATGAGAAAGTTAAACTCTCCACTGAGGAATAGTGTCCTCTTCTGGTAGATGAGCATGTGGTTTAATAGGTTTGGATGGACGAGATGTTACTACCCGTGGGTGTGTAGAGGCTGCCTATGGCAATGGGTTTGTTGTAGAGAGTGCCTGTTGCTAAGGCTAATATACCTTCTCTGTTTCTATATGGGGTGGTAACTTGGATTCACAAGCCCCCAGAGATTAAGATCACCATCCCCATTTTTCGCTGTTGTGGTAGGCCAATTCTATTATCTGTTCAAAGCCAAATTTCAACAGTTTTTGATGTTCTGCACTATTGTGATGGATTTCCTGAAGCGGGATTAGGTAAGGTATCGAGATTGAGAGCACTGAGGATCTTTAATCACCTTATAGAGCTGGATATGTCATTAATATTTTGAGTATTGATACTGAATGTAGTCATTATTTTAATTTGGCTTAGTTTTCTTCACTACTGCAGCCTCTACCCCCCTGAACCCCCCCCCACTGTGCCAGTTGATACATGCATTGTACAAGTATAAATAATCATGTTCTTCAAAGATCTGTTCCTTACCATTCTCTGTTACTGCCTGGAGGACTGCCTGGAGGAGCTGTACAGTAATTGTGATATTTTAAGCTGCAGGAGACCTGGCAGCTGCATCAGTGGCAGGAGCTGAAGGAGGCATTCAGTGCCTCAGGCAGAGAGCTAGAGGTTGCAACGGTGGAACCATCAGGACCCTTAGCTGCATCAGTGGCAGGGAAGTGGTGACTCCTTTGCAGGGAGCCAATCGGAATCAAGGGCTCAGAAATTGAACTCGGTGGCTGGGCTTAAAAGCTGAGAGCCCAGCTGCACTGCTGAAACTGACTGAAGGAGCTGTAATTGCAGCATTTTTTTCTCCATCCCCACCCACCCTGCACCACCTCCATTATTAAATAGGCACACTGGGCACCACCCACAGAAGACTGCATCTATCAGAAGGAGCCAGGGGAACAAAGCTAATCTGATCAAGGGGAGTGGCTACTGGATAAGAGTAACCAAGGGCTGCACTAGGTTGACTACCCACAGTTAGGGGACATTTAAAGGGGCATCAAACCTGGGACTTGTATAATTTGGAACTGGTTTATGTTTAATCTGTGGTTTAAGGGGCGTTTCACTGCCAGTGAACTGGGGGGGGGCTATTCTTGGTGACTGAACCTTGCATAAAAATTACGGACTCTGCATATATCTATAACATAATATAGCTGCTTTACATTATCTGATCTGTTTGTACTATCAGTTTATACTGTAGATACACGATTGGCACTGGGGGATGGGAGGCAGCTGAGACTGTGGGAGGATGGGTGGCAGAGGGAGAGGAAGAGACAAGACAGAGGAGCAATTGGGGGTGGAGCAGTCGCATTGTTAAATGGATCCAATTATACAGTTTATACAGGTTCCTGGTTGGTAATTCTCAGTAATTCAATAAAGCCAACACACTATTTCTTTGCCAAATTAGTGGTACTTTATTATGATAGTATTAATAAGATTAGCCAGAAAAGTCCTATTGTAAACAATAAAAACACACCCTGACAGGATGAATAGTTGTAATACACAAAAAGAGTGCATGCACTCTGGCATAATTTGTAGCAATTAACTGTTATTTACCCAATACAAAAAAAGAAACCAGAACAATCCTATTTTAACAATAAGAATGCATCCTGTCATGATTAATGATCCTAGTTTACAGAAGGAAATACATGCTAACATTATTTTTAAACATCAGGTAGCCCACCACTACCTGGGTGGTCCTGTTACAACTTAATTCTAAAACAGCCAAAGGGGCAATCCCAATGGGGTGTTTCTAACATGCAATCTAGACAGCTAGTAATATTTGCATTACAGAGCTACATATTTTGACAGAGAAAAATGAAATTATACTCAGCTCTCTCTGGGTTTCCGAGCACTATGGCCAGTTAGGTATCACCAACTTCTGTCCTCTCGAAGACATTAGACCTGACAATTAGGTCTCATTTATACCCAACCTGTTTTCATTAAAAGTCAGAACTGGAATTTCCCAAAAACCCTCAGCAGATTTAAACACAGACAATATGTAATTTGACAAGTCATAAGACTCGGGTTCAAAAATACATTGGCCATAAGATACCTAGGTCATAAGATACTTTTGACACTCGGCCAAGACATACGGTCATTCTTAAATGGAAAAACAAGCAATCAGGGAATTTTTATTTATCAAAAATACCTACTTTAGGATACAGAAAACATGCGAGAGGATGTGGCTGTTCCAAAAATAATTGGCTTACAGATAAAACTCAGACAGTGGCCAAGATGGGGAACTTCAGTCATCAAGGCCAGCCACGGTTACTAGCAGCTGCGTTCTTATCTTGGCCGTAACCTTTTAAAAAGACATGTTTTGGTGCACAATATTTTCTGCTGAATAGGGCAATTCCAAGTTAGACCTTGGCATTGTGCTTAGATTTATTTTATTTTCTTCATTTTAACAATTAACCTCTTAAAGTCTTACACATACATGCATATTAACTGACATGGTGGTATCATTCATTTACTTAGCCACATGCAGCCATTGACTAGCTAGCCATATTAACTTATATGTTGGCCTCATTCAGTCATCCATTGGCTATTTGTATTTTCTGCAAGCCTTTTACACCTTGCCATGGTCCACTGTATATATACAGGTGGCTATCAGCAATTTTATATAACTGAACTTGTATATACCTAGGCCCTGGGGCCCCTGGACACCTTGCCATGGTCCACTGTATATATACAGGTGGCCATCAGCAATTTTATATAACTGAACTTGTATATACCTAGGCCCTGGGGTCCCTGGACAAATTCAACAGCATAGATAGTGTGAGGGGGGAGGGATGGGAGGCAGAACTAGTAGGTTGTTGGAATGGAGTGACAGGCTAGGGAGAGGAGCCATGGTACATGGGTGGAGGGGGCAGAATAGTGGGGTGCAACAGATGTGGGGAAGCTATGTTCATGAACTCACTGTGGAGGTTGGGATGCTGCCTGATGTGTCAGACTACAAAAATTAGAAGCGGAGGTGAGCATTCTAAGGAATGAATTGGCATGGTGGTGAAAGGACAAGGGTTCAAGGGAAGGAAGTTACACCTACATTGGCAGCAGGGTGAGGAGGGAATTGGCTAGAGGCTGTGGGAGGGAAAACCAGGACAGAGGGAGTCAAAGGACTGAATGCCCTAGTTGGGAAGTGAGGAGAAAACTGTCTGGCAGACACTGGGAGTTACTGGTAAGGGGACTCCACAGACAAGAGAATGGAAGGGCACCTCACCTGCTGAGGGAAGTGGAGTGCATATTGTGGGGGCCCTTTATGATTTCCAATAGGTACTCACCACTAGTGGGCATCACGGGGATGATAGAGGGCATTCTCAAAATGGCTGAAAAAGGGGAGATACTGTTGATGGGGGACCTGAATATGCCAGGTGTTAACTGGGCAACATGGACTGCAGCCACATCCAAGAGCAGGGTCATTCTCGATGCCCTACAGGGAGCATGCCTTAGACAGCTAGTGGTGGAACCCACTCGGGAGGGAGCAATATTAGACCTGGTACTCTCAAATGGTGAAAGGATCACAAACTTAGAAGTCAGTAGACACCTGGGAACAAGCGACCACTGCACAGTGTGCTTCACAATAAACACAACCATGGAGACAAGCCATACAAATACAAGGATACTGGACTTTAGAAGGGCTGACTTTGGCAAAATGGGTGAATACCTGAGGAATGCATCAGCAAATGCCCAGAAAGGAGGGGTGGAAGAACAATGGAGAAAAATCAAAACTGCCATCATGGAAGCAACAAGCCTTTGTGTGAAACAAATAAAGAAAACAAAGCGGAATAAAACCACTATGGCTCTCAAAAGAAGTGTCAGGAAGGTTAAGGAGAAAAAGGCTGCATTCAAAAAGTATAAGGAATCACAGACAGAGCATGACAGGGAACTGTATCAATTAAAGCAGAAAGAAGTGGGGAAGGCAGTCAGAAAAGCAAAGGCCCAAACCGAGGAAAGGATAGCCAACTCAGTTAAGAAAGGGGATAAAACCTTTTATAGGTACATTAGGGAACATAGAAAGGTTAAGGGAGGGATAGGGAAGATTAATAAAGGAGAGGGGAGGTGGGCAGAGGGAGACAGTGAAAAGGCAGAGATAATGAATGAATACTTTTGCTCAGTATTCACAAAAGAAGAAAAGGAGGAGTTACCTAAATCAAACAGTAGAAGCACTCTGGATAGTGGGGTTGATACCAGTCCATTTAAAGAAGAAAGAGTACTGAAAGAACTTCTAAAACTCAAGGTGGACAAAGCAATGGGGCCTGACAGGATTCACCCTGGAAACCTAAAAGAGCTAAGGAAGGACCTAGTGACACCACTAACCACACTTTTTAACAAATCATGGGAAGATGGGGTGGTACCTGAGGACTGGAGGAGGGCAGATGTGATTCCCCTTCACAAAAGTGGGAGCAAGGCAGAAGCAGGAAACTACAGACCTGTTAGTTTGACCTCAGTGGTGGGGAAAATGATGGAATCACTTCTGAAAGAAAGAATTGTTGAGTACCTAGAGGCCAGCGGGCACTGGACCCAAAGCAGCATGGATTCACAGCAGGAAGGTCATGTCAGACAAATCTAATCGATTTTTTGACTGGGTGACCAAAGTAATAGACCAGGGAGGGCTGTGGATAGGCCTACCTAGACTTTAGCAAGGCATTTGACACAGTCTCGCACAAAAGATTAATAATCAGTTAGCCAGCCTGGGAGTGGGTCCCAGGGTGGTAGCCTGTAGAAAACTGGCTGCACAACAGGACACAGAGGGTAATAGTGAATGGAACACATTCTGAAGAAAGGGGGTTACTAGTGGAGTACCTCAGGGCTCAGTATGGGTCCAGTCCTCTTTAACGCCTTTATAGGTGACATTGCAGAGGGTCTGAAGAAAAGGTATGCCTCTTTATGGATGACACAAAGATCTGTAACAGAGTTGATGCACAAGGGGGATAGAAAGGATGAGAAGGGACTTGGCAAGGTTGGAGGAATGGTCAGACATATGGCAACTTAGATTCAATGCAAAGAAGTGCAAAGTAATGCACCTGGGAAATAAAAATCCAGGAGAAGAGTACACAATAGCAGGGGAGGTATTAACAACAACAATAATGGAAAGGAATCTGGGTGTAGTCATATCAGATGACCTAAAGGTGGGTATGCAATGTGAGAAGTCAGTAGGGAAAGCCAGGGGGATACTGGGATGCATAGGGAGGGGCATCACAAGTAGAAAAAGGGAAGTGGTTATCCTCTATACAGGCAGTTGTTGAGACCCCATCTGGAGTACTGCGCAGTTTTGGAGACCTCATCTACGCAAGGACATAGACAGGATGGAAGCAGTCCAGAGGAGGGCAACTAAAATGGTGCAGGGTCTACATCAGAAACCATATGAAGAGAGACTGAGAGAGCTTAATATGTATACCTTGATGAAAGGAGGGACAGGGGGGACATGATATAAACTTTTAAGTACCTCAAGGGAATCAACAAAGTCCAGGAGGGTAGCATCTTTCAGAAAAAGAGATGTGTAAGAACAAGGGGGCACAATTTAAAGTTAGAGGGGGGACGGCTCAGGGGTAATGTGAGGAAATTCTTTTTCACGGAGAGAGTGGTGGATGCATGGAAACGCCTTCCTGGAGAGGTTGTGGGGTCTAAAACAGTGGAGGAATTCAAACATGCATGGGACAGACATAAGGCAATTATAGTGGGGGGTTGCAGGAAATAGGCTGTTGGTTAACTAGAATCTGCAGCTTATCCAGTAGGTAGGGAAATGGGCAGACTGGGTGGGCCAAGTGGTCCTTATCTGCCGTCAAAGTCTATGTTTCTATGTTTCTATGTAAGGGTCCTGGAAGAAGCAAGGGGTGCAGGATGTAATGGTCTGAAGGAGGCCTTGGATGGCAGGGAGGAGTGGGAAAGTGTAGGGGTACCAAAACTGGCATTGGCAAGTGAGGTAATAGAGGAAGTGCAGTAGACAAAACAATGAGGAACACAGGAGGAGGGAAAGAATGGGAGATGAAAAATCAGGTGACCAAGTAAAAGCTGAGGGGTAGGAAAGGGGAGCTGAAGAAGAAGGAGGGAACAGAGGGAAGAGAGAGAGGCTGCAGGGAGGAATGCAGGAGATTCAAGGTAGCACTGGCCTTGGGGAACATATCAAAACAGAGACAAATGAGACTATGCGTCTACTGAGGGCATCTGATGACAGGCAGGTGATTGCAAAGGGGAAAAATGTGGAGAAAAAGATAAAGTGGGGAAGGCATTGGAGAGGGTAAAGCACTAGCAAATAGGATGAGTGAGTGAGGAGCAGTAAAGGAAACTGAGCTCAGAGGACACGGAGAAGGGACAGATAGGGTGGAAGAGGGCGGTCAGGATGTGAAAATGAGACCAGTAACTCAGAGATGAGGGTCTGTAATGCAGACCAATCAGGGTGGAGATGGGGGTAGAGTCCTGATTATAGGGGACTCTATCAATAAAGGTATCAAGTGGGGGGGGGGATAGAGCAGTCTAGGTGGAATGTTTGCCGGGTATGACAGCATCAGAGGTGATACACCACATCCCCTCATGGGATCAGTAACAGGACTGAAAATCACACTTGCTTTTTCCACCTGGGTACAAACAATTTGGCAGGAAGCAGTCTGATGGAAGTACAGACAAGATTTAAGGCTCTTGCAAGAGTTTGCAGCAGCCTGTACCTTTGATCCATAGCCTTCTCGGAGGTGTTACCAGTGCCGAGAGCTAGCACAGAAAGGAAGCTAAGGATTAAAGAATTTAATGAATGGTTATCCAGAAGGTGTGGACAGATGGAGCATGGGCTAGTAGGGGGCTGGGGGGGCCATGTGGGAGGATGAGAGCATCTTCACCCAGACAGACTGCACCTAAACAGGGAAGGTGTAGCTGTACTGAAGTGTAGATTTGGGGAGTACATAGAAAAAAACATATAATTTAATCTAAACAGGCGAGGGTAGGATTAAAGCCACTCCAGGCAGCAGAAGAAATGGGGCCTTTAGGCCTCCCCCAGGATAAGGATAATATTTTGAGACCTGACATACCCCTGGGTAAGTGGGGGCAGGGGGGACTTTGGAGGCGGGGTCAGGTAGCGAATGCTAGAAGCCTAGTGAATAAGATGGTGGACTAAGAGCTATCATACAGGACAAGGGATTGGACTTAGTTGCAGTCACTGAGATTTGGTGGATGGAATATCACACATGGGAGACAACAATCCCTGGATACAGACTATTCAGAAAGAACAGGGGTGACAGGAAAGGGGGGGGTGGCTCTATACATGAGAGCTGATATCAAGGCTTTGGAGGGGCAAGAGAGGGTAGGGGTGACTGAACTCCTACGGGACACTTTGAGTAAAGGGACAGGGGAATCCCCAAGGCTAGGGGTAGCATACAGACTACCTTCACATGGGGAAGAAGAGGACAGGTAAATGGTGCCAGCAATCAAAAGGATAGCTCTCAAAGGAGAAAGATTTTTGGTGGAGGACCTAAACCTCCCAGACGTGGATTAATCCATCCCAGAGGCCACCTCAGCGAGGAGCAGGGGATTTCTGGAGATGCTACAAGGGGCATTCCTGAAGCAATTGGTCAAGGAGTCAATGAGGGGCAACAATCTGCTGGATGTGGTTTTAGCAAATGGGGAGAGTGTGGAGGAGGTGGAGGTGGGAGAGGCACTGGGCAACAGTGACCACAAGATGGTTAGATTCAGGGTTAGAGAGGGAAGGGAGGTAAGATGCACAACAACAACAGTTTTGGATTTCAAGAGTGTGGACTTTGACAGGATGAAATGGCTATTGAGGGAAGAAATGATAGGTATGGAGGGTATAGATGACATGGAGGAACTCTGGGGCTTTATAAAGAAAACGGGTGCAGAAAGTGACATAAATATGCGTAAGCCGAGTAAGGAAGGGCACAAAAAGGAGGAGGCCACTCTGGTTCACAAGAGAGGTGGCAAGGGTGGTAGGGGACAGGAGGAGAGCCTTCAGGAAATATAAGTGAACGCAGAAAGAAGAGGACAGGGAAGCCTACAGGGAGAGGAGGAGGATAGTAGGGAAGGAAATAAGGAGGGCCAAGGCTGAGGCAGAGGAGAGAATAGCAAAACATGCCAAAAGAGCAGACAAAACATTTTTCAGACATGTAGGAGACAGGAGGAAGACTAAGCAGGGAACTGCAAGGCTGAAGGGAGAGTGGGACACAATTTGTAGAAGACACTAAAAAAGCAGAAGAGCTAATCAAGCACTTTTGCTCAGTTTTCACAGTGAAGGGGGAGGGCAGTGGGCTTGAGCTTAGGGAGAGGGGGAAGTGGGACAGAGGAGTTGACCCAAGTCCTTTCAGTGTTGATAGAGTTAGGGAGGAATTAGGCAGGTTGTGGGTGGATAAGGTCATGGGGCTGGACAGTCTGCACCCAAGGGTGATCCAGGAGTTGGGGGAAGGGCTGGCAGCCTTGTTGATGAGGCTGTTCAACCTGTCATTGGATTCAGGAAGGGTGCCAGAGGACTGGAGGAGGGCGAACCTGGTGCCGTTGCACAACGGGGGCAGCAGGGAGTTCAAAGAGAACTACTGCCCAGTCAGCCTCACCTCAGTGGTGGGGAAGGTGATGGAGGCACTCATTAAGGAGAGGGTGACAGACTACCTGGAGGATAATGGGCTTCTAGAAGATAGACAACATGGGTATACGAAGGGGAGGTCATGCCAGACAAACCTAATTGAATTATTTGACTGGGTGACACAGGTAAATGACCAAGTGGGGTGCAGTGGACATGGCCTACCTGGATTTCAGCAAGGCCTTCGACACCATTCACCCACAGAAGGCTAGTGAACAAGCTGGAAAGTATTGGGGTGGGTGAAAAAATGACCATGTGGGTAGAAAACTGGTTGGCGGGCAGAAGCCAGAGTGTGGTGGTTAAAGGGGTTTACTCGGGGATGGGGCTGTTTATGAGCAGGGTACCCCAGGAGTCAGTACTGGGTCTCCTCCTTTTCAACATCTACATTAAGGACAAAGCATAGAGACTGAGAGGATGGGTGGGCCTTTTTGCAGATGATACAAAGATCTGCAATCGGGTGGACTCTGCGGGGGGGGTGTGTGGAGGACATGAGACAAGACTTAAGGATTTTAGAAGGATGGGCTAAGATTTGGCAGCTAAAATTCAATGTCAAAAAGTGTGCAGTGATGCACCTGGGGCACAACAACCCAAAAGCAGGATACACGCTAGGGGGAGAGGATATTAGAGTTACAGAGCAGGAGAAGGATTTAGGAGTAATTGTATCTAACACCCTCAAGGCAGGCAACCAATGCAGCAGGGCAGTGTGAAAGGTAAATGGGATGCTGTCATGTCTTGGCAGGGGCATCACTAGCAGATGAAGCGAGGTACTGATGCCCCTCTACAAAGACATGGTGAGGCCACATTTGGAGTATGGAGTCCTGTTCTGGAAGTTGCAACTGTGTAAGGATATAAACAAGTTGGAGGGGGTTCAGAGGATGGAGACTGGGATGGCGCAGGGTATGCGGGGTAAACTGTACGAACAGAGATGCAGGGAACTGGGGCTATACTCCTTGGAAACAAGAAGGTAAAGAGGAGACATGACTGAAACATTCAAATATGTCAAGAGGATCAACAAGGTAAAGGCAGGGAGTTTATTCCATAGGAAGAATGGTGTAGTAACTAGCGGGCATAGTTTGAGACTACAGGGGGGAGATTCAGGGGCAATGTGATGGGACAGTTCTTCATGGAGAGGGTGGTGGAAGCAAGGAACAGGCTTCCGGAGGCTGTGGTGGGGGCCAGAACAGTGTCAGAGTTCAAGATTGGATGGGATAGACATAAGGGTCTTTGTGGGAATGGGAAGGGGGTGGAATAAATAAAGGAGTGGAAAGGGTAGACTGGATGGGCCTGAGAGTCTTTTTCTGCCATCAAGATTCTATGATTCTGTACAGCATTCATGTCAATCAGGTTATTTATTGTCTGTGTATATAAACCACTGCAACACAATGTCAACTGTAAACCATGATAACATTGGTTGTGGGGGTCCAAACCTTGACCATCTGGGCCTTAACTGGGAGAGAAGTGGACGGGGTATTGCACTTCTACAACTGCAATGTACTCTACAAACAAAAAAACTGGGTGAATTCAAACTTGTAGTTTCCAAGGCTGAGGTGGTATGCTATCCACCCCTAATAGTAGTATCCACTGAGCACTACATGGGCAATGCCACAAGCCAGTAGGCTCTAGGCACCGGTGAGATGCTGTTGATCTCTTCACAGAGGGAGTGGGAAATGAAAATAAAAGGGGGAATGCAACTAAAAATTAGGAAGACGAGGATAGAAATTAGCATCACTCTCTGTGAGTGTGCTAACCAGTCGAGCATCTCTTCCCAGAGTGACTTACTGCTCTGGTTACTCAGCTGGGGATATAGTCCCATCTATTTTCCATTTTGTAGGGGGCATAGTCATTGTCCAGGTAGGTTTGTGTGTTGGACCGTAGAAAACAGTTTTTTGTTTCCATGCCAGTTGAAGCACTAATTCATTAGTGCTGTATTTGTTAACGTGCGCTAGGATCCAGCAAAGACATGCAGTTGGAGGCTATAGCTTCAGGACTAAGACCCCAAATGTGTGGTGTATTTTGAGAAGGCAATCTGCTGGGAGTGAAAGGGCAGTGTGAAGGATGGCATCCGTGAAGCCTGCTGTGTCCTGGCCCTCGGAGTCCTCCAGCATCCCGCACACATGTTCCTACACCATGCCCTGTTCTCTGAATCTTCCCACCTGGCAACTATCTTTGCTTGTGTCTCAGCTAGCTGCAGAGTGATGGTTTCAGTATCTGTGCAATAAGATGAAGCAGTTTCAGTCCAATGCTTCATGTTGGTCACTCTAATTTCCAGTGTGTCTTGTTCCATTCTCATGGAGGTAAGCACATTTTCAAGTTCCACTCTGAAAGCACAGGCTTCAGAGAGAACTGCATTCAATTTTTTTGCCCTTTGATTTTTTTTTTTTTTTTGCTGTTGAGGGGAGGCTTTGTTTTAGTAGAATGAGCCATGGTTGATTGACTACAGTGAGCCAAGTCAGATTGCTCACCTGCATATATGTCGCCATCTGCTGGAAGCATTTCATAAAAATTTCTTGAGGGCTTCATCCACTGATATTGTATCTCTCATTTAGGTTTGGAAGTAGTTTTTGAGTGGTAAAAGCTAGTTTTAACAAGATTTGTTAATCAATAGGAAGGAGTGCTCCATCAGGCTGCCATTCAGGGAGGTGATATCATCAAATGTTCATGCTCACCACGGTTCATAAAAATTCAACCCATGTGATTATTTCACAATAATTATAAGGGAGTGCAACTTCCTAGCCAATGAGGAAAAAACAAACTCTCGTTTTAAGCACCCCCCCCCCAAGCTCTGTTGCTAATGTGTTATTTTTCTTTTAAAAGCCATTTTACTGCACAAATTCAATAAGACATTGCAAGTACATGTAATTAATTATGGTCAAAAATCATACCTCTTAGATGTGTTTAAAGGCCTTCCACTATTCCTCACTCCGACCAATGCATCTGAGATGTGTGACTATTGTCCATAATTTTATTGCTTACATAGAAAATAATAAGATGTGATTTTAACCAATTATTAGGAACTGTCGATTACTGTTATTAACAGGTATGACATCACAGATCTCACTATACACAACTGTAATAGGATACTCATGTACTGTATAAAGAGATTGTAATATATGTATGATCCCTTTTTCCCATACAGGAAGAGTAAAACTGATATCCCATAATGCCATTAATATATCAAACATTTATAGTGCAGCAACATTAGTATCGTCATTTTGACACCCGATCGATGGTGTCATGAAATAGAATGTTCAACAGGTCCTGCAGCAAAACCTTCAACTAGGCCCCAAAATTAAAACTGCCTTAAATTAAAAAATAATACTTAAATGTTATTTACCCTCATATTCCTCCTCATACACATATGCACATACAGTACATTATAAAATGAAGTACTACAGTTCTTAGGTTTTATTTTCTAGTGCTTCATTGCCTGACCATGAAAAATCCCCTCCTATTTTTCCCTGAACAAAATGAGTTTCACTTAGCAGCAATCCAGCATCCCCCGGGAGAGGGTGGCACTTAGGGAAGCTGCGCATGGCAGTGATTTACCTTGAGTCATCTATGGCAGCAACTCAGCCTATCCTCATGGGAGGGGGACAACTGTTTAGGAGCCCACACCACATTTGCCTTAAATAAAAAAAAACATGCAATGAAACACCCCATCATTGATCAATGCTTGTTTTCCCTGTCTATACCTTTCTATTTTTCCTAAGTAATTTGCTTGCTAAAGTCCAGCATGGTTTCTTGTGGGGGGGGGAGCTATAGTTCTTAGATGGCCTTGATCAGGTTTATGAGCAACCTGTATGAGAATATGGATGAAGGAATATATACGGGTGTAGTGTTTGTGGACCTGACCAAGGCCTTCGATCTAGTGGATCATCCCCTGTTGGAAAGAAAGCTTGTAGATATGGGCTTTGGGGCCCCCATGATCATGTGGTTCTACAGTTACTTGTCAAATAGAGAACAACAAGTTAATGTAAATGGGGTATTTTCTAAACTCTTGACCATAAACCATGGGGTTTCCTCAGGGCTCTATACTGGGCCAGTACTTTTTATACTCTATATAAATGAATTGCCACATATATGCACTAAGTCTCATCTGATACTTATGTAGATGATGCAGTGGCTGTTAGGGATGTAAAAACAGTACAACATAACCTGGAGTTGGATTTTGGTAGCTTAATTAGGTGGTTAGTGGAAAACGGATTAATAAAAAAAAAAGTGGATGCTTTTTTGCATCAATCAGAAAATGAGAAATTTGACAGAACCTTTTGAAATAAAAGATGATGAGCGAGAAAAGATAGAAGTAATGCATACTTTCAAGTATTTAGGGATTACTTTGGATAGTTATTTGAATTGTCAAGAACATTTAGATCATATTGCCAAACAAGTACATATGAAATTGGGAGCTTGTTATTTAGTTAAAGATTATTTAACAGACAAAACTAGAAAGGTGATTGCTCAAACAAGTTTGACTCCAATATGAGACTATGGAAGTTTAGTTTGAGGCAATGGATCTGAAAGAATAAGACATTGTAGGATATGTTTATATAATGCTATTTGTAGATTCGCTTTGCATGCAAAAATAAGGGAACACCACTGTGAATTTTATAAAAGACTTGGATGACTCCCAATCAAAACAAGAGATACCCTACATTCCCTAGATTTTGTATTTAATGCGTTGCACTGCCCAGACCATACTCCCATGCAAGATTTTTTTATGAAAAGGTGTAACACTCGTGCTCTTAGATCAAATAATGCAATTGTATTAAGGATCCTCATATGTGTGTTATCTAAGGCTCAACATTCCTTCAAATATAATGCCATTCATGTATGGAATGGACTGTCTAGTGAACTGCATAATATGAAACAATCTTTAAATGAAATCTTAAAAAGGTCCTAAATAAAAATCTAATTTGTCTATGTGTAATTTGATTATTAATTTTAATCAATGTGTTGCTGTTTTTCATGTCTGATTGTATGAATTGACTTTTATGGCCTTCTTGTAATCTTTTCTGTATAATGTACGTGAATATATTTTGTATATATTTTGTTGTATTTACTGGGGTATTCCCCCCAGGTCAAGCCTGTAAAAGGGCCATTTAGCTGAGAGCTTTGTTTACCAGGTTAACAAATAAATGATTTGAATTGAACTGAATGTAAAAATCAATGCATATCATGACACAACTGTAAATCATTCACTGTTGACCATTAAGTTTGTTGGGCAGATGAAATTAAACATTTTATAACTTTTTGGGCTGCTGAAAAATAATCAGTCTGCTCTCATGTTGAAATATCCTGTTGAGTATTAAACTTCTGCAACCCTACATTGTATCTTATAATAATGATGTTGTTATTGTCTTCATTTTTTGGTATCACATCAAGCCATCCAAAAGAATAGGGCAAAGATAGGAAACAGCGTGGAGAAACCCATAGAAGTCAAAACCACACCTGTTAGTTACAGATGTTGTGAAACTTTATTTTGCCAGTGAAACTGACACAAAATCAGCAATTTTGCCATGTGAAATATGTAGCAAACGTGCAAAATTTTGCCCACAATTTTACCCTCATCCGCATATGAGTGATAAGCCCATCCCAGGTGTCTAGTGTCCCCACCACCCCGGCTGATCACTGGCCAAGTTTAAATCAAGAGAACCCTCCCCCCAGTCAATCTGCACCCCAGACCCCAATCTTTAAAAAAAAAAAACAATCCCCTCCCATGTCCCTGGTATCTAGTGGTCCACCCCCCCCGGCCAATCACCGCCAAATTCAAATCAAGAACTCTCCCCAGTTACATTGAGCCTGGTCCCAATCTTTATAAAAAAAAAAAATCCCTGTCCTGGTGTCTAGCCCCCCACCCTCCACCCAATCTTAAGTGAGAGCCCACCCCACTTCCCCAGTACTCCGAACAGGCCACCGGCACAGCCCTGCACTCACCTCCATGGCTGGCAGCCCAACTGAGCACTCAATGAATGAGCATAAGCATGCCCGTGCTCATTCCTTGAGCACTCAGATGTGCCAATATGAAAACAGTGAAGACTGTGTGTTAATCGTATTGAGGGGCTTGAGCTCTGACTTTGACAGAGTGGGGTGGTTCGGGATCCACTAGACACCTTGGACAGGGAGGGGATTGTTTTTTTTTTTTTATAAGGATTGGGGCCGTTATCAGGGTGACTCGGGGAGGAGGGAGGGAGGGTTCTTGATTTGAATTTGGCCGGTGATTGGCTGGAGGGAGGGACCACTAGACACCAGGGACATGTGAGGGGATTTTTTTTTTAAAGATTTGTGTCTGGAGCCCAGAGTGATGGAGGGGGTTCTTAATTTGAATATGGACAGTGATCACCTGGGGGGGACCACTGGACACTGGGGACAGGGAAGGGATTGGGTTTAATTTTGAAGGATTTCAGGCTGGTGGTGAAATTTTGCCCATGATCAGGAAATTTCGCCAGTTTGAGGGTGAAATTTCACCTGTCCAATGGGCTAAATTTCATATTCTGCCCAGCGAAATATTTCACAAACTATGCAAATTCCCCAAAATATTTTGCCCGGTGAAATTTTCCAGTTTTGCACAACACTACTATCAATAATACGAATGAAAGAAACACAGTGCACTGGAGTTGTGGCCCACAGCGGAATGGTGTTTTAATGCTAAATCTTCACTCAAGCTAAACATTTGCTGGAGTGGTGATCCATGGCAGTGTGGTGTTTTAATAGTAAATCTATATTCACTGTGTGTTTTTTCTTCCATGTGCAGGTGCAGTTGTGACTCTCTGGTTTTTGCCATGCTGTTTCCTACCATGTCATATTGTTTTTGTGGACTTGATGTGGAACCATCATTTTTTGGAGCAATCTGATCAGACATTCTATGCTGCTTCTCCCATCAACTCAGAAGTTCTGTGATGGTTATGTACAATGAAAGTAATTCATTCTGGTTCACTTCTGAAAAAGGGAGGTTTGGTCTCAGTGAGCCTACCCAGTTAACAAAATCCAGTAAATAAATAAATAAATACATACATACAGTAATCTTTTCTTTTTTGTCAACAGTTGTTCAAGGTGAGACCATTGGCACAGAGAGAGTAGGAGCAGGAGGAGGAGTAGAAGGGTCAAATCTGGAGCCCAGTCTGGGAATGCTGGCAGTGTGTCACCTGAAGGTGAGAAAGAATCCACTGTGGAAATCATTACACAGTGATCAGGAAGTTGTACAGCATGAGATTAATTTTCAATACAGCAATTGAACTTTAATGTTACATATAAATTGTTCTATACAGTGCAGTTGAAAAGTCTCTTGACAATTTATTTTCTATTGCTCGGGTAATATTTTACCCTCTGGGTGTGACTAAGATTCTTAGAAACATAGAAACATAGAAATTGTTGGCAGATAAGGACCGCCAGGCCCATCCAGTCTGCCCATAGGCCCTATAAATTGTATGTGGCCACTGACACTATGTGATTAATGGCTTTTCATCACTCTTTCTCCTCTCAAGGTTCCCTTGTGCCTTTCCCAGGCATGCTTAAACCCCTCCACTGTGCTTGCCCCACTACCTCCTGTGGCAGACTATTCCAAGCGTCAACTACCCTTTCTGTATAGAAAAACCTCCTCACATTACATCTTAATGTACCCCTTCCAATTTAATATTGTGCCCCCTTGTTCTAGTACTTTTTCTAAATTGGAAAAGGTCTCTTGTGCTGACTGGGCAAGAGGATTGCAAAGTAAAGCTTACCAGTTCTGTCTGGCCAACTAGTGTGGCAGACACTTCTTTCACTGTAAGAGATATACACTATTACACCCATATATGTATGTATTACATTTATGTATTATATGGCAGTGGAATGCCAATAATATGTACATTAAATGTTTTTATAAGCATATTTCTTGTTTTCTTTTTTTTGTCCCCAGTGTCTTGTTGGTATCCTCTGACACCCTGTACTGTTGATGTTCAAGGCCTGCTAATGACCATGTGGGTTCGGTGCAGTGGGGCACAGGCCATAGGATCCATTGGTTTGATGCAGTGGTGCAGAGACTGCAGGCTGCTCAGAAAAGAAAAAAAATAAATTGCTTTATATATTTTTTGAGTCAAAACATGATTCAGAGGATTTTGAATATCTGACTTATGGCCAAGTGGATTTCTACAATTTTAGCATGGTAGTTTCGAGGCTGTAGGTTATCTTAAAATGCAAGTTCAAACACAGTGTGCAGAACAAAACTGATTTTATTTTGAAGGCTGTGTTCCTGTAAAGAAATGCCGTTTTAATGACAGAAACAGAAGAGAACTAGGACAGCGCAAATTGTTCTCTTCAAAAGTGAAGGCAAGTGGCTTTCACTGTTACACAGACTATTAAATCTGGAGCAAGTACATCAAATATACAAGCTCAAGGACAAAGTATTGCACAGAATAAGAGGGACAGTTGTTCTTGCTGACTGGTGGATCTACTAACCCCATCATTACAAGCCACACTGCCCCTTCACTCAGGCAGACAACCACCCAGCATCGATACCATCATTTCTCCCATGCACTTACTCCTGTCTCTTGGCTTGCTCACCTCCACCCACAGTGGTGTTTCAAGACAGCTTCCCCTCCTTGTAATATCCTTGATGCAGAGAAGAGCCAGTGCTGTGAAGCATGGGAGTGGCCAGATTAATACTGCGTTTGGTGTAGGGTTACCACCTTTTAAGAAGCCCAAAGTGGGATATTTCTTATTGAAACATGATTTTTCGCAGGACACTATGTGATCTCAACCAATGCAACAAACTTGTTTTCTCTAAATAATCAGAATTAAGACTAAGTGTTGTAGTATTTTAGCTGTTTCTAGTGTTTCTTACCATTTTAGGGTATTTCAGTTAAGGTATTATATAGTTTTGCAGCATTTAGAGGAAAGTGAGAAAATATTTTTGTCTCCTATAATGTCAGGACATGTAGCATTTTTCATATTTTTTTACAGGACACAGCTGCCCAAATCAGGACTGTCCTGCGAAAATAGGGACAGGTGGTAACTCTAGTTTGGTGGTGGTGGGGGAGCTTGCCTATTATTCTGCATTTCTGCTGCTAAACATCTGACAAAAGGGCATTAGTACAACCAGATATCCTGTGCTGCAGCAAACCTGTCATGCATGTTGTAGCACTGGGCCTTATGCTGTATTACATCAGTGGTCAACCAAGTGATGTTATTGAACTGGTAGTAAGCATTCACCCTCTCATGGAATGGAAGGAATCCTTTAGGATACTTGAGTGTCCTTCTTTCACCGTCTGTCCCTCTGCTGCATTCAGTTATGAACACTAAACCTGGTCACCTGTGATTTGAGGCTTACTTCATAATCCATAAAAACCCAATTTGGAGGGTAATGTTGGCACCAGGGGTACAGACAGAGTGATGTTTACAGTCAAATCCAAGAAAGGTTTTGGTGGGCAGCAATACTTGGATTACTAGGAATGTTCAAGACACAAGGGAGCCTAGTGGCCCATAATATATGTCTCCCACATATGTGGGTAAATCATACCAACCTCTGATAATTATAATAGATTTCATCAATAATATTTCTGAAAGTTAATTGAGTGGTACAGTCTACCACAGACTGTGGTAGTCTGTTCCAGACCATTGGGGCTCTGATTGTAAAAAAGTGATCCCTCTTAATTGTCTCAGTATGTTGTTTTCAATTTTTTTACTATGAGAGCGCAGGTTTTTTTCTTGAGTTACTATACTATAATTTAATTTCATTCATAACATCGGTATGCTGAATTAACTTATAAAGTAGTAACAGGTCTGCCCTTTGCCTGTGGGCCTCTAATGAATGTAGCCCGGACTTAAGTAATTGTGTTGGATAATCAAAGGGTTGTAATCTAGGAACATGTCCGGTAATTGTTCTCTGAACCCCTTCCAGGATCCTAATATCATTAAGCAAGTATGGTGCCCAGAATTGTGATCCATAGTCCAGTATGGGCCACATGTAAGCAGTATAAAGGGGTAAAATAAGTTGTTCAGTTTTGCTCACGAATGTACGTCTGATCTTGACTACTAGAGACTGAGCTGTTTTGGACACTCTTAAACAATGATTAGTAGAGGAAAGGGAATCATTAACAGTTATACCCAAATCCGTACATATGAAACTGATTTCAATATGGTCTGTTCCATTATGTACGAGTAATTTGGGTTGTTTCTACCTATATGAAGCACAACACATTTATCTATATTGAACTTTATCCCATTTTCCTTTGCCCACATTTCAGTTTTAGCCAGATCAGAAACCAGGGTTAAATGCTTATGAGTGATATCAACCTCTCCACCCAGTTTAGTGTCATCAGCAAACTTACTACTAAAATTCTCAATATCAGTGTCCATGTCTTGAACATAGACACTAAATAAGAATAGGTCCAAGAATGGAACCCTGGGGAATGCCTCTGCCCACTAACTCTTCTTTTGATGTAATACCACTAATACCCATTTTTTGTTTCCTGTCCAATAACCAGTTAATGATCCACCTAATGATGTTACTCTTAAGCTTTAAATTGATACATTTTTTGATACATTTTTCATGAACCACTCCATCAAATGCCTTTGAGAAGTCAAGTAGTAATACATCAGAAGAATAACCCTTGTCTAAGCTTTTACTGATGTTATCATAAAACATTATCAAATTAGTGGTACAAGACCTACCCTTAGTGAAACCATATTGTTTTTTGTCTATTCTCCCTGTGGTTTCTAGATGTAGTTCTAATCTAGTTTCAATAAGATGCTCCATTAGTTTGCAACAGTATTAAGTCCGGTTAATGGGCCTATAATTATCTACTCTTCCTTTACTTCCTGTTTTGTGAAGTGGTACCACTAATACCCTCTTCCAATCATCTGGAGCAAGGCCTTCTCTTATTGTATAATTGAAAATAATAGAGAGGAAGAAAGCTAAATCTGTACTGGCTTTTTTAGTAGGATGGTATTTATATTATCTGGTCCTGGGCTAGAGGTACAGTCTAGTTTAACTACTAAGTCTTTAATTTCTCACTCTGTAAACAAGGTATCCTGAATAACATTTGGTAATTTTGGCAATGGGGATAGTGATGGAGGAGAAAAAACTGAGCAAAAGTAATTATTACACTTGTTTGCAATGACCTTATCATCATGAGTTTCCTGTTTGTTGTCTATAATTGGTCCTACACATCAGACTTTATTATGACAACTGGTGTTCATATATGAATATAACAGCTTCCTATTTTTAGAATGGGCTATTTTAAATACCAGTTATGATTTAGCCTGTCTAATTGTTTTTTTAAGTGTTTTTTTGTGCTTGAAGATATCTATTTTTATTTTCTTCTTTTGGTGTTTTTTTTTTATACTCATTATATGTTTTCTGTTTATATTTAATTAGTTTATTGATTTAGGAATTTAACCAGGCTGGGATCTTATCTTTATTATTATATTTATCCCTAAATGGTACATATTGATTTTCAATTTCAGTTAAAATCTCCTTAAATCTATCCCAGGCATATTGTGTTGACCCAGGGCCAAGTGTAGTATTCCAGTCTATATCAGAGAAGATCTGACAGATTATATCAAAGTCCACTTTATCATAATCTCTTATTAAAGTTTTAGATATATTCTCTTGTCACCCCTTAACCAAATGACAGGTAATTATTTGATGGTCACTGTTACCTAGTGCTACTCTGATCTCACTGTTTGTGACTTCATTTTCCATGTTTGTTAGGATTAAATCCAAGACATTTCCATTTCTGGTAGGGTTATCAACTAATTTATCCGCACCACTGTTTATACATAATTCAGTGAAATCTCTCTCTATGGGATCAGAGCCAGAGAGATTTATCCAGTGGATTCCTGGGTAATTATAGTCACCCATGATAATAGTATCTCCCAGTGAGGACATTTTAGAGATTGCAATACTGCCACCTTGGTGCCCATGAGTGGAAGTGAAGCTGAGGGAGATGTAGGGGGTATGAACGCAGGTCAGAGGTTTGGTGCAGCAGCATGCTTGCATGCACGTGCACTTTGACCCTCCCTTGTGTATCTGCATCTGTAGGGGATTGAGAGAAACACAGGAAAAAAACACACTATCTGCTGGATGATGGACCCCGATGAATCAAAAGGGACCAGACCTGTACTCCCTAACTGCCAAAACCTGAAGAATCCACAGGGAGTTGGGAGTCACCCTCTTTCACACCTGGGTGAAATCTACAACAGCATGAAAGGATGGGCAGTCATAGAGGTCAGGTCCAAGCAAAGCCAAGGCACCTTGGGGGTCCCTGAGGAAGAGTAAGACAGTGGCATAAAAGGGGGCATAAACAGAACACTAAAACACAAAAAACAAAAAGAAATTCAACAAAAAAATGTAATTCCTGTAAAAGCATGGCAAAACCATTGGGTTGCAGCAAAACAATCATCTTGATGGCCTAAAGACCCTGAAGAGGCAGCTGAGGGAAATGAAAAAAAAAACTGCAAACATTTGCAACACTACCAGAAGTCACCTCAACATTATTTTTTTTAAGTGTCTACCTTTCCATTTGCAAATTATACTGCAAAGCTACTAGAGTGCAATAACTCTTGGAGGTTGCATTCCTCTTACCACTGCTCTCCCCTAAGCACTTCTTGTCCTGGGTCCTTCTTCCCTAAAGCAAATTTCTACACCCTAACAAACCATAGTCAGTCACCCTATCTCTGTGCCATAGAGACCACCACAATTATGGGTATCAGAGTGCACCCTTATACCGACACTGGGTGACTTCCCCTTTATCGCCACTTGCTGGGCACTAATTGTCACACTGACCATCCAGGCTCCTATTGGTCACTCTTACTATCCTACTTCTCTGACCCCTTAGACCTCCACTCAAGGGTTTCCTTTCCACACCTCCCACTCACACAAACCATCACCGACTGCCACCCACACTGCCACTACCTCTCATGCATCCTTGATCTCCCCCTACATATCTCCCTGCAGTCATGTGCCACCATCAACCTCCATGCTGGATCACATTCCTATCTTTTCCAACCCTTATCACCCTGGTCATCCCTTGTACTACCCACACTATAACTGGGTGGCAGCTGTTCTTGACAATCAGGCAACAGTCTTTTGCTCTTCTCAGAGTCTTTGCCATAGTCCTACTAATTTGGGGAAATGTTCATCCTAACCCAGCCCCCATCTTGCCCAGCCCTAGCCTATCACACCACAGGCTTAGAATAGCAGCAATGAACATTTGCAGCTTAACCAAAAGGACAGCAGGCCTCCATTGCTAGATACTGCAAAATAATCCAGATGTGCTAGCACTGAAAGAAATCTGGATTTCCAAAAAACACCTGACTTTTTGGTTGCCCTCCCTGGCTTCACCCTTCATAGAGCCAACAGAATGGGCAAACGTGGTAGGGTGTGTGCTGTATACGTCCGTGACTCCATGATACGCCATGCCCTTCCAATACCTCCATTAGACCATGGTGCCAAAGCCTTATCATTAAAACTTACTCCAGATCCCTCCAGGGCCCTTGTAATTCTTACTGTCGCATGTGCCCCCCCCAAGAAACCAAGCTCCTGCTATACAGTCACTTGCTAACTATATCTCCGGCTTCCCCCCCAAAACGGAACACATCATAGTTGGAGACTTTAATGTTAACTGGCTTGCCAGTTCAGCTTCCCACACCAAGGACACCTTCACTGCACTGGACCTGACCCAGCTGATCAGCCATCCTACCAGGGTGAACCCCACTAATGGCTCTAGCACCCTGGTTGACCTTCTCCTCACCAACCGTCCCCACAGAATCTCTGACCTGATGGTCCTTCCAGACTCCCTAAGTGATCACTCACCCATCCTCTTTTCCTGGTCATGTCTTCAGCAGAAACCCAAACCAAAATATATTGCCCGGCATCATCTCCGACCTGGAGGCCTCACAAAACTAAGAAAATATTTATCTCAATGGGACTGGTCCCCCATCTCTCAGGCCCCTACTATAGATGAAGCCCTTTATTATTTCACCTGTTCTTTTAATAAGGCATGTGACGTCTATGCCCCACTAGCAAAAGTGCAGTCCAAGAAACATAATGCCCCTTGGGTCACACCGACACTGCTCCAACAGCTAAAGCACAGAGATGATCTCTGGCATAAAGCAGTCACATCTGGCACACAGGCAGATAGGCAAGGACAGTCCAGAAGGACAGTTTTACAGGATTTAGGACACTGTCCTACATGCTGGGCCATTGAAGATCTTAGGGCTCAGCTCCAGACAGCATGGGCAGAGACTGCACACCTCAAATTTCATATTCAAGAGGAAATATATTATAAGAACCACCCGCCATTTCCCCAATATCCAACAGAAGCACCTCGATCACAGATGGTAGTTGGTCCAGGAGGTTGACAGGTGGTTAGGAGGGAAAAATTGTGTGCCCAATTACTCGGTGCTCTCCAACATATTACCTCCACAAACCATATAAAAACTACAAACAGGTATCTGCCTCTATCTCCGAAATCAAACAAAGGGGCAGAGGGCACTGCAGAGCAGGACACTGCAGCACAGGATCTAGCACAACAAAACTCCCCCAAAACAGGAACCAAAATGAAAAAAGCAAAAAGGAAATACAAAAAACTTCTGATCATAGGAGATTCCATAATTTGGGGAGTTGATACCTATCTCCAGGGGTAATGGTCAGATGTCTCCCAGGTACATCAGCATGGAGAGACACTGGTCACATTGCTAAAATTGTTCAGGAAGCAGGAGAAACCATTGACATCCTGGTACACATAGGGACTAATGATCTTTCCAGCCAGTCAGTTGTGGAGACCAAGAAACACCTGACCAGGCTGGGTGACAAGCTATCATCCATTTCATCTGGCATCTCCTTCTCTGACATCCTGCCAGTCTGGGAGAGGAGTGGAAGATGGTCGGAAGGTCAAAGAAGGGGAGATAGGGGTGCTAAACATGTGGCTCAAGGGTTGGTGCCAGGAAAAGGACACAAATTTGTAGGGAACTGGCAACAGTTTTGAGAGCGAAAGTTCTTTATATTGGATGGACTGCATCTGGCTAAGAAGGGAGTCAGTGCATTGGGGCAGAAGTTTGATGTCTTTGCAGAATATTTAAACTAGCAAATGAGGAGAGGGGTGCAGTACCCCATACGTCAAATGGGAAGAACACCCCTCAGCTAGTGGTCAAATAGACGTTCAGCATGTTTGCAGTTCATTTGCATCAAAAGGTAAGGAAAAAGGTCCAGCTCCCTATACAATGCACAGGAAAAACACCAGACCTCACGCAACAACTAACACACCGAAATCTGTCCCATGGAAAATCATGTACACAAATGCTCTCAGTCTGGGAAACAAGATTTCAGACCTGCAGGCAATAATGACAGAGGCTAAACTGGACATAGTAGAAATTAGTGAGATGTGGTTTACCAGTAATCACACTTGGGAGACTTCAGTACCTGGCTATGTACTATTCAGAAGAGACCGAGGTGCAAAAGGGGGGGTGGAGTGGCCTTGTATGTCAATGAAAATATCAAAGCTACAGAAATTCAGAATACACATAAGGAGCCAGAAGAACTGTGGGTTACCTGGAAACAGGAAATGGGACAGCCATAAGAACTGGGGCTGTCTACAGGCCCCAGACTAAGGGGAGGCCATAGACCATTACTGTTGGAAGATATACAAAACATGACAGCTAAAGGGGAGGTTCCGATAATGGGAGACTTCAACATGCCAGATACAGATTGATCAATACCAGCAGTAACATCTGTCAGAACTAGACACATGGTGGATTCTCTGCAGGGGGAGGGCCTCAAACAACTGGTACAACAACTCACAAGAGACAGGGCTATCCTAGATCTAGTACTGACTATCTAGTACTGACTAACAGGGAAAGGATCACAGATCTCCAGGTAGAAGGTCACCTGGGATCCAGTGACCATCAAATGGTATGGTTCAATTTGGCCAGTACAACTAAATCATCCCATTCCAAGGCAAAAATATGGAACTTCAGAGGAGCTGACTTTGATAAGATGGCCAACGGAGTTAAGCTAGCCCTGGCAAAAAGAAATACAGGTGAGGGGGTACAGGCAAAGTGGGCAAGCATTAAGGATGCAATACTTGAAGCAACATCCCATTGTGTTAGAGAGAAAAGGAAGTGCAACAGAAGAAGGAAACCACTTTGGTTCTCAAAAACAGTAGCAGAAAAGGTCAGAGCCAAAAGGCTGACCTTCAGGAAATATAAAGGAACACAACGGGATGAAGATAGGGAGGCATACCAATCTTCCCTAAGGGAAGCAGGGAAGGCAGTAAGGCAGGCAAAGGCCCAAATCGAGGAAACACTAGCACAAACAGTAAACGAAGGTGACAAGACTTTCTATAGATACCTTAGTGAAAGGAGAAAGTCCAGAGGGGGTATTGCTAAGATCAAAGGAGATAAGGGGTGTGTGAGGAGGAGGAGGACCCTGTAAAAGCATCTATCCTAAATAGATACTTCTGCTCAGTATTTACTGAAGAGAAGGTAGGGCAGGGCCCACTGCTCAGCACCATGGACACAGGGGGGAGGGAGGTGAGCACTAGTCCCTTCACAAAAGAAAGGGTCCTAAAAAAGCTCGATAAGCTCAGGGTGGACAAGGCAATGGGACCTGATGGCATACATCCCTGGGTACTAAAGGAGCTAAGGGTGGAACTAGCAGAGCCATTATCAGAACTGTTTAGTCAGTCTCTGAGCACAGGAGAGGTTTCAGAAGACTGAAGAAGGGCTCATGTGATCCGGTTCCACAAGAGTGGTAGCAGGGAGGAGGCAGGGAACTACAAACCAATCAGTCTTAACTCAGTAGTGGGCAAGATTATGGAGGTTCTCCTTAAGGAAAGGATAGTACAACACCTGGAATCCATAGGAGCACAGGATCCAAGACAGCATGGTTTTACAAAAGGAAGGTCCTGTCAAACTAAAAAGGAAGGTCCTGTCAAACTAATCTCATAGATTTCTTTGACTGGGTAACCAGAGTGGTGGACCAAGTGGGAGCAGTTGATGTCTCCTACCTTTATTTCAGCAAAGCTTGCGATACTGTTCCACATAGAAGATTGATTAATAAGCTGGGTAGGCTTGGGGTAGGTCAGAAATTGGTCAACTGGGAGGCAAACTGGTTGATGGACAGAAAACCGGGAGTGGTGGTAAACGGTATACAGTCAGAAGAGATGCAAGTCACAAGTGGGGTACCTCAGGGATCAGTCCTGGGGCCAGTCCTCTTCAATATCTTCATCAGTGACATTGCAGATGGACTGGAGGGTAAGGTTTGTCTGTTTGCAGATGACACCAAGATCTGCAACAGAATAGATGATCCAGATGGGGTGGACATAATGAGAAGAGATCTGGATAAACTAGCAAAATGGTCTGAACAGCGGCAACTGGGGTTTAATGCAAAGAAGTACAAGATCATGCACATAGGGAAGGGAAAACCTGAAGCCACCTATAGGCTGGGAGGGGAGTTGCTGGCAGTCAAAAGGGAAGAAAGGGACTTGGGCATCATCATTACAGATGACCTGAAATTATCCAAGCAGACCACTAAAGCAGTAGGTAAGGTTAGGGGGATGTTAGGGTGTATTAGTAGGGGTATCACAAGTCGGAAGAAGGAGGTAATAATCCCTCTTTACATGACACTGGTTAGGCACCATCTGGAGTACTGTGTGCAGTACTGGAGGCCATACCTTCACAAGGACATTAACCAAATTGAGGCAGTCCAGAGAAGGGCAACCAAAATGGTGCAAGGACTGCATCAGAAAACATATGAGGACAAATTCACGGAGCTCAATATGTATACCCTACAGCAAAGAAGGGAGAAAGAGGTGATATGATTGAAACATTCAAACACCTTAAGGGCATTAACAAGGTGAAAGAGTCTAACATGTTTCAATATAAGAAAAATAGCAGGACAAGAGGACACAACATAAGATTAGAGGGAGGCCAATTAAGGGGTAATGCTAGGAAGTTATTTTTCACAGAAAGGGTGATGGATGCATGGAATGGCCAACCTCAGGAAGTGGTGGATATGAATACAATGCAGGGCTTCAAACAAGCATGGGATAGGCATAAGGAAGCAATACAGATGAGTATGAATAGATAGGCCATTGACAGAGCAAAGGCCGATGGCACATTTATAAGGTAGAAAAAGAAATGAGTAGACTGGATGGGCCTTGCAGTCCTTATTGTCACATACCCACTCAGCAGGTCAGGCCCTCTGCTCCCACAGTGCCAACCTCTGAGTGCAGTCTTGTGAACAGTTAACAGAACAGGGTAACCCTCCTGTCTGTTTTGTGGGTTTGAATCAAACTTTGGTCTCAAGTTCGGGAGGGACCTTTTGTCGTTGTACCCAATGTACATGCTCAGATAATTCTGCTCTTCGGGGGGGGCAGATATCTTTCACCTATGAGAACCTAACCAAGCATACAAAATGAACCCTTAAAACTCTATTAAAGACCTCAGAATAAACTCTTACCTTTTCCCAGTTTGGTAAAATCAGTAAGCTTTGTACAGTGTCAACTTTAACCATGCATGCTTCACTTGCCAAGAAAAAGAATTTCAAAGGCACACCAAGTAGTCTCTAAGGTAGAGATTTACTTAAAAATAGATAAAAAAATGTAACATGTAAATACAGATCCATATAGCACAAAAACATACAATCATTTAAAAGAACAAGGGTTAAAAAAAGTGCAAAATTCCTACCACCAGACAATTAGACTTATATATCTATTGTATCTCTTCTAATAGTGTTCTGATAGACAGATGTCAAGAGAATCCAAACATATGTGTCTTTACAGGTCACTCACAGCATAATTAAAACACTGTCTTGAGCCTGCCTTTTCCATGATGTCACCCAGCTCCGCCTCTGTTTATTAAAAGTTATACAATCAGGATGTCATCACTCAGAAGATAAATTAAATAAGGTTAATTTCTAAGTCCTTCTTTCATCCATGAGCAACATCCTGCTTTTACAGACATTAGAGGAACATTTATGACTTTGCACCAGTGTGACATAACCTGGTTTTCCTCCTCTAAACATCACAAAATGGATATTTTCTATCCTGTCAGCTGGCAAGCTACAATTAAGCTAGATAAACAGGAGATGCTTAATTTAGGCCTCTTCTAGCCTGTAATTATCTCCTGGTCTTCCAGGTAACACCTTGTAGCTAAAACCTGGGAGGGAGGGTGTCATTCCACAGGTTGTTTCAGCATATCTCACGAGAGACACTCAATAACACATTTTTATATTACAAAATTCATAGATTAATCAGAACCAGCTGTATGAGTGTCACACTTATCTGCCGTCAACTTCTATGTTTCTATGTTTCTATAAAGCAGCTCATGACAGATGCACTTGGGTGATTAAACAGGCCAAATCGGGCTACTAAAAAATGACCCTTGTCTCCTCCTGGGGAATGCTCAGTTGTTCTGGTACAATATCAAGGAACTCAATGGCAAATCCCGGCTCCCCCCCCCCACTAACTGTCAAAAATGTCCCTACCACCAATGGATAGCACCTTCCCCAATAACTACCATCCCATATCCATTCTCCCACCACTCTTGAAAGCTCTCAAAAAAATTATAGCCACCCAACTCACTGAGTGCCTGCTTGCTCATAACCTACTTTGCAGGGAGCAGCATGGCTTCAGATATGGGCACAGTACAACTATGGCGCTCACTGAGTTCTCTAATTTTATTCACTCTGCCCTGGATAGAAAACACCTAGCTGGAGCTGTCTTCATCGACCTGTCAAAGGCCTTTGATACAGTCTCCCATCCCTTACTCTTAAGCACACTACACCATATAGGTCTGTCCCAAGGACACGTTTCCTGGTTTACCAGTTACCTCACAGCTAGATCACAATGTGTCAAAATAAACAGCACCCTCTCAACTACCCTGTCAGTCCATTCTTGGGTTCCCCAGGGCTCCATCCTTGGCCCTCTATTATTCAGCATCTACCTAAACACTTTGCCCAATTCCTGCTCTGGCAACCTACTACTCTATGTGGATGATGCAGTTCTTTTTGCCTCGCACCCAGATCCCACAGTATTGAAGTCCTTCCTCCACTACGCATTTAACCAGATTGAAAACTGGTTCATGGACCAAAGACTTGTGGTCAATGTAAAAAAGACAAAGACCATGCTCTTTGCCCACTGACAGAATAAGGCCAAGAATGCACAGCTAACAATCCTCTCCCACTTTCTCCTTCCTCTAGGACAGGTCCATACATATAAATACTTGTGCCTTACATTTGATTCCAGCCTATCCTTCCATTCACACATTGACACTCTATCATCAGCCATAAATGTCCGTATAGGCCTATTGTATCAGCACAAGGATTGCCTACCTCCGGAAGCCCTTAATCTGGCTGTCACCTCCTCAGTCCTCTCCCTAGTCGATTATGGGCTCACTATCTACTGACCACACAGCCCTTAACAAAATCCACCTTGCCATAAACAAAGCATGCAGACTCATCTCTGGAGCAGACAAGCGTACCCATACCTGTACCCTATATGCCCTGAGAGATTTCATTATTAAGAGCCTTGTTATATTCATTTGTAGCTGCTGGAGGTCTGTAGCAGTTGCCAAACATAACAGTTTTCCTTCCTAAAAATACTTATTTAACCAATATTGTTTCTAAGTTGACACTTGAGTCCAGAAGGGGGTCAATACTGTGTAATGTTTTTGTTTTTGATTTGTTTATTTAGATCAAAACATCAGGTGAGAAGAGGGCACTGAGCAGCCATGCAGCAAAGTGACTGAAACACATCATGAACGGCCAAACCACATGAGGAGGAGAGAAAACAAAACAGCTTGGAATGCCAACTGTAGCCCATGCCATTGCCCTACCCTCTTGCCCAGTCAATTAAAAGATAGCGCTACCACTCATAATGCCAGTGATCCAATTGTGGGACTGTGCTTGGGCTGTCAGGGGCCAGCCCGGGGGAGAAGGACTGAGCATCCTATGGGACTCTGTCCTCCTATATGCCCTGACAAATCTCTTCACCCTGGATGAAAGGCCATTTTATCAAACATAGATATATAGATACATAGACAGTGTCGGCAGATAAGGACCTATGGTCCACCCAGTCTGCCCATTTGAGCTTGTAAGTTCAGTTTGTTTTCCTAGAAGTCTGTTGCCCCTTACCCCTGACCTCTAGAATTCCTTTATGTCTATCCCATGCATTCTTAAATCTCGTGATTGTTTCAGCCCCCACCACTTCCTCTGGCAGGGTGTTCTACTTGTCCACCACCCATTCTGTGAAGAAATTCTTTCTCATGTTTCCTCTGAATCGTCCTCCTCCAACTTCATCCCATGCCTCTAGTCCTGGAACATCTTTTTCGCTTAAAATAGTGTTTTCCTGCACCCTGTTCCTCCCTGTAAGATACTTGTATGTCTCATCATATCCCTCTCCCTCCTCTCCTCCAGGGAGTACATGTTCAGTTCCTTCAACCTGTCTTCATAGGACTTGTGATGCAATCCATGCACCATCTTTGTTGCCCTCCTCTGAACCTTCTCTACCCTGTCTATGTCCTTACGTAGGTATGGTCTCCAGAACTGTACACTGTACTCCAGGTGGGCTTCACTAGTGTCTTGTATAGCGGAATTATGACTCCTCCTTTTCCTGCTGGTGATGTCCCTGCCTATACATCCCAGCATCCTATTTGCTTTACCTGCTGCCTTGTCACACTGTTTCCTTACTTTGAGGTCATACAGAGATGACAACCCCAAGATCCCTTTCCTGCTTGGTGCATGCTATATCCTCACCCCCAACTGATATATTGTGCCAGGGTTTTTGTGCCCCATATGCATTATCTTGCACTTCTTTGCATTGAATTTCAACTGCCAAACCCCTGACCATTCTTCAAGTTTCTGCAGGTCGCTTCTCATTCTGTCTACACCCTCTAGTGTGTCTACTCTGTTACAGAGCTTTGTGTCATCAGCGAACAGTGAAATTCTGCCTTCTAGATCCTGCGCAATGTCACTGATGAAGATGTTGAATAGGACCGGTCCCAGCACTGATCCCTGTGGTACCCCACTGGTCACTCTTCCCTCTGTGGAGTGACAGCCATTTACCACCACCCTCTGTGTCCTGCCACCCAGCCAGTTACCTATCCACCACACTACTGTCCTGCCCACAACCATATTCCCCAGTTTGTGTAATAGTCTTCTATGTGGCACAGTGTCAAAGGCCTTGCTGAAGTCCAGATAGGCCATGTCCACTGCCCTCCCCTGATCCACCTCCCTATGTATCTATGTATTTATGTATCATTCCCACACAGAGTCCCAGCCTGGTACAATGAACTCCCCTCCAACATCTCCTCCATCTCCAAATTAGGACCTTTCAAGTCAGCCCTCAAAGAGCACATTCATGCTTCACGACCCTGCCAATGTACCAGCTAATGCTGGATCATCTATCTATCATCTCATGGGACCACCCCGCCACTGAGCTCCTAGGGCTACCAAACATTACCTATTAACAATGCCTCCTTTGGCTACATTCACAAGATATCTGTCTAATTCTCTACTTCGCTGTAAATATCAAACCTGTTACTCCCTCCATCTATCAGCAAACTTATTGTTTTCTTGAAAACTGTAAAATGCAGCTCTCGGTAACACGTTCTATGCAATGTATAGCTGATCTTGATTCTGCAATATTGTATAACTAAAAAAACTGTAACCTTTAGCTGTCATTCTATGTCTTTATGTATTGTTTATGTTTGTTTTTTCTGATGTGGAGCCTTTGTAAATGAGTCCTTGACTCAAAGGTTGCAATCCTAAAGTCTGTTAAATAAATAAATGAATACATAAATAAATGAATGAATGAATTAATAAATAAATAAATAAGTCACAACCTGATCAGACACAGTAGTGGTGATGTGGTACTGCTTATGTAAACATTTTCAATGGACCTGCCAGACTCAAACATGTAAATAGTTATTTTTGCAAATAGTTTCTTGTTATGATATTGTTTATATTGCATATTTTTCCTTTTCCTTGGCTTGCCACTTTTGTTCAGAAAAATTTGTTTTGAAAAACAAATGTATTTCTTGTGCTGACTGACTCTGTGAATTGAAAGCAGGTGGTTGTGAGATGCCAGACACTTCATGTGCCAAATGACAGAGTAAAGAGATTCACTAATGAATAATGAAACAGTTAGCATCTGAATCACTGAAGGCTGTGTAACAGATACATCAGATGACCCAGGGGCACCCCTTCCTTTCCCTGCAAGTTTTAACTGCATATTGCCACTCTTTTGACAATGTCCATGTCCTCGACTGCTCTTCTTCCTTGTCTCCTTATATACACTAACAAGCAACACTGGAGAAAATAACGTCCTTTGTTGCAGCAGTGAGTGCACACAACAGATATTTTTCACACTCACGAGACTGAAAATAATTAAATGTAACCCCCACACACACACATAGGGTATACAAGTAGTGTTTCTTTAAGAGGGCATGTGCTCTCTAGAATGGTACCAACCTCTGTGCCCTTGAAGGGTTGGGACAGCTATGTTGCTGTGCCATTCCAAAGGGGAAGAGTAAGAGTTCTATTTTTGAAAGAAGAGTGAGTTCTAAGTCAGTTGGTGGAGACTAGTGTGAGGCACACAATACCAGCTCTCACTGAGTGAAAACTGTTTTCTCTTGAGACTGGCATTGTAAAACTCCAAATTCTTGGACATGGACCCTTCATGGGGGTTACCCCTCTCCTATAAGAGGAAAACCTGCCTAGAGACTTCATAGTTTCTTCATGTGAAGGGCTGCCTGTCAATAAGTAAACAGGGACACTGTGAAGTGGCATTTCAAATTTCTGTTTTAAACATGAAGTCTGTGGTATTTAGAAGTACCTCAGCTGAGGTGAAAATGAATCATGATGCTAATTTTCCTGTCAGAAAATGGGAAAGTTGCAGATATATGTGATATGGGCTGTGCAGCATGAAACTGCATGGATGTGCCCTGTTGGTACTGCACTCTTGCCCAAGTGGGTGCTAAGTCTGTGATTGTTAGTCACAGTGAAGAAAGAAAAAAGTTAATGTGTATTGGAGGATGTGCTCTGTGACAAAACTGAGTGGATCTTGACATTTCCTGTGAGAAATAACGTGACACCACACTGATGCCATGTAAGAGACTGTGATACTAGCCGGGAGGCTAGTGACCATTTGAATGTCCAGATGTCCCCATGAATTTGCCTGCTATTAATTTGGAAATGTGGGATTCTCTCCTCACAAGAGTCAATTCTTGAGGGAGAGTGGGGATGGATATCTGTGGCATGTCAGACCCCCAGGGGATGCTCTGCTTTCCTTTCCCCTAAATTAAATCCCTTTGGGATGTTCCTTAAATTTGTTGTTATTTATTAGGAATAACCATTGAACTTGCACTCATTCACAATGGCAAACTAGCTCATACATTAAAATCATACAAATGACAATACTTACATCAACAAAGTCATACAGTATTCAATATACAAAATAACAACCAGTTCAAACATTAAATCATACAGATACAATACATACATCAACAAAATCATACAATATTCAATGTGCAATATATCAACATTTAGCTAAAGCAGTTGCAAATTTGAATATTACAGAACAGGAATTTCTTAAGTGTGGAAACAGATGGGGGTTTTGAGTGAGTCTCCCTAAAGTAGAGTTGGAGTTTATTCCAAAACCTCTGACCCGGTGGCTAAAATATTGTAACAACCTTTTTGTAGGGATCTTGGAGACAATTGGCTGGGAAAATTGTGAATTTCTTAAAGATGGATCAGTGTACTGAAAAGCTAGCCTATCACTCAAATATTTAGGTATAATTTGGACTTGGACTCTCTCCTCACGAGGGTCAGTTCTTGATGGAGAGTGGGTGGTGCCATCCGTGGCACCTTGGATCCCCAGAGGATGGTAACCTCTCCTTTGCCATACTAATGATTGTTGTACATGCAGAGTTTAAAGTGGTATCCCTATGGGGCTGCTGCGTCCGAGATGGAAAAGGCTGTAGCAAAGTTTTACGTACCCCAGTTGGGCAGGAAACATATGGAGAGTGAAATAAAATGCCTGGTACAGCAATGTATTATGCTCAGTGGTGTGCAATCTGAATGTGCCAGTGCCTTCTAGAGACTGAGACAATGGAAATGAGTACCTGAAAGAGACTGTGTGGATTTGAGCAGAAACAATGCAGCCATTGTCTCTCTGTAATAATATGTTCATGAGCTGTAACATTAGGTAAAAGAGCCTTGTTTTAGGCTTTGATACGTGTCTGGACCTTTGTTTATGTTTTGACACTATTTGGTTGCTACCCCCTTTGTTTGCAGCTCTGACTGGCTCCAGTTAGTATCTGGGTGCTCCAGAGGTCAAACCCAACCTGGGAGGTCAAGTAAGTGCATTGGTTATGTTTTCTACACTCCCCTTTCCTTTTTACCATCATTGTACTCCTAGACATGGGGAGGGAGTTACGTGAATGGTAATAACTTCAGAGCCTCAACTAGCTTATGCTTACCTGTCTCATGCTGGATATTGCAGGGAATCTGCACAAATACAGAAGCTAGCAGGGACACAAAATATCAACTACCAACAGTAATGAGCAAGAAATAAATTGCACTAAAGTCCTTTTACAGACAGAAAATTGTGGCTTTCTCTAGCTATTAGCTGACTCTGGACTGTGTAGGTCCCTGCAGAGTCTTCACTTTCTCCCACACTATTGTACTTCAACTAAACCTGCTCCTGTAGGTCTCAGTAAAAAACATAGAATGTAGCAAGAAACCACACTCAGGAGTTTGCTGGCACTTTAACTACTGTACAAGCTTGTTGAAAAAATATGGCAGAATGACCAAGATTAGAGCAAGATTTGGGGTTAGATTTCTACAATAGGATTCAGCAGGCTCAGAGATCATTATCTACTAAATGTCCCATGAATTTATGAGTTCCACAAGACTGCAAGGAACCTGGGGAGTTGCATGATGTTGAGATTATATCTTATTGACACTTAAACAGTGTTACTATCTGTGGAGTTTTTTTCTCACAAAAAGACCTGTTCAATACTAAGCAGACTGTATCAAGCAATCCAGAAAACAAAACCACATTGCAGAAAATGTCAGAATATAGTTCTTTGGTTTACATTGCAGACAAAGAAAATAGTGGAATTTGTGCCCAGCTTCAGAACAGAAAGTGGGCTGTCAAGGCATCGAAATAGACCCCCCCCCCCGGATAGGTGTGCTCCACTAGGAAGTATTTAGAAAATGGGCTTGAAAAATACAGTATACTGATTAGCTGACAGCCCTATCCATGCATGTATTTATTTTTAAACAATGCCCACCAAAACTAAGTGCCAACTTGCAGTGTCCACTTACCAAAACATGTCACTGAGCCCATCTTCAATCTAAAAATAAACTGATAACCATTTATTTCTGCTCCATTATGGACAGAGCCCCCCCATGATTGATTCTCTATACTGAGCTCTTCCACAACACACACACACACACACACACACTACAGAGGCAACCTATACACTGTCTCCCAGCTTCATATTTCTCTCACCTTTTTGTTTAAAAAAAGGCTTTCATACTTCAGCGTAATTGCACTAGCACATTGTGTGGTCAGTACAACTCTGAGATAGCCTGGCTCACCTTGACTCCACCCACACTCCAAAGAGAAGGCAGCATGGATTTACAGGGGGAAGGTCATATGAAACAAATCTAATAGATTTCTTTGACTGGGTGACCAAAGTAGTAGATCATGGATGGGCTGTGGACTTAGCCTACCTAGACTTTAGCAAGGCATTTGACACAGTCCCACACAAAAGATTAATAAACAAGTTAGCCAGCCTAAAAGTGGGTCCCAGGGTGGTAGCCTGGATAAAAAATTGACTGGACAACAGGATGCAGAGGATAATAGTAAACAGAGTCCACTCTGAAGAAAGGGGGGTTACTAGTGGGGCACCGCAGGGTTTAGTATTGGGGCCAGTCCTCTTTAATGTCTTTATAAGTGATATTGCAGAGGGACTGAAAGGAAAAGTATGTCTCTTTGCTGATGACACAAATATCTGCAACAGGGTTAATATAACTGGGTAAACTGTGGGGATGAAAGATCATTTATAAGGGATGGGTTGCATCTAAACAAAATGGGGTCTAGGCAACTAGCAAAGAGTATAGATGAGCAATTACTCATCTGTTTCAACTAACAGCTGGGGGGTAGCATTAAATAAACACAAACTAAGTACTAACATTAATGACGTGGGCTGGAACTGCTTGGTGTGCTCACTCAATGTCGACTCCCCCAGCGTGTACACCAGAACAGTGACAGGTTTCGCCTGTCTGCGGGGAGTCACAGTGCTGGTACAAAAAAGACACCTGTCTTGTGCCCATCCCCCGGTCCAACTCCAACTCAGAGTTGGATATTTAGAGACCAGAGGTTGTGGGGGGCAGAGCCCCACTGATGGAAATGTACTGATATCCATTACAGTACAATGCTGACGCTTGGCATTGTGTCTGTCACTGTGGGGGATGTTGGTGCAAGCACTGTCACAGTGCTAAAGTAAAACCGAAATGCTTACCCATAAATGCAAGCAGCATGACCAAAAAAATGTATGAACTGAGCTACATCATGGAGACAGAGCAAACTTCAGTTTACGCTGTAACTGAAACCTGAAGGTACTCCAAATATACTTGGGACCAGCAGATAAATGGATACCATCTATTCAAGAAGTCCAGGAAATACAGCAAGGGGTGGGGTAGTGGCTATATATATTAAGGAGAATGTACAGGTAGAGCAGTTTGAAGTCCATGATGACAACCTTGAACAGTTATGGATCAAAATTACACCTGTTGGCTCATTGAAAATAGTGATGGACACAGTGTACAGAACCCCCTCTATCTTAGAAGAGGTGGATTATTTCCTACAACAACACATTCAGAACTTAAACCCAGCAGATAGTTTAATAATGGTAGGGGACTTCAGCTTGCCTGGAATAAACTGGGATTCCATCACAGGCACAGAAAAGGTGGAAAAAACATATCTGGATATATTTAAGCAGGTAGGCCTGGAACAGCTGGTGCAACTTAACACAAGGGAACCTAATATATTAGATTTGGTATTGATCAACATGAAGGCACATATACTAACTTTTAATACCAGGGCTCCTTTGGGAGACAGCCACCATAACATGATCCATTTCAGCATACTAGAAAAATAAAATATTATAGAAGGTGACACTGAAGTCCTAGTATGGAGCAAAGCTGACTTTATAGCTATCTGCAGTAAGCTGCTACAGTGGGACTGGAAGAAGCATTAAAAGGTAACAATTTGGACAAAATGTGGGACACCTCGAAAAACTAAATTAATGAATCAAATCAAAGCAACTCAAATCATTCTTTATTTATAAAAAGGCGCCTTTCTTAAACCAAGGCACCTGTACAATAACTAATGAAAACACATCAATAAATACACAAGACAAAGGACTAAAACTAATAAATATAGCAGCTGCATTAAAAATCAGGAATTTGCTAGGCTAAAAAGATAAGTTTTATGGGCAGCTTTAAAACTTTTGATGGTCAGGCAATCTCGTACCTGACGATGTCGAGAATTCCACAGGTTCGGGGCCATAAAACTAAATGACCTTGCCCTAGATGTCTGCAAACAGACCCTGGGAATCTCTAGCAATCCCTTGTCAGTGGATCAGAGAGGGTGGGGAAGGGGGGACAGTAGGGATGAAGAAGATCTTGCAGGTAACCTGGTCCCTGGTCATGTAGGGCCTTGTAGGTCAGCAAACTGACCTTGAAGATAATCTGCCACTGAACTGGCAGCCAGTGCAGTCCATGGAGCATATGCATTATATGACTGATCCTAGAGGTACCATTCAATAGCCTGGCTGCCACATTCTGCACCAGCTACAGGCAGCGGATATCAACCCCCGGTAGCCCAAGGTAAAGGGCATTGCAGTAGTCAAGGTAGGAAGTAACGATTCATGGACCAAAGTTGAAAGATCGTGAGGGGGAACCAGTGATTTACCCAGGTGATATTCCTCAGATGGTAGAAAGAGGTTTTGACAACTGCCGGTACCAGTGATTAAAAGGTCAAGCAGTCATCAAACATAATGCCCAGATTCCACACCCAGTCTGAGGTAGTTAGCAGGACACCTCCAAGCCAAAGGCCCAAAGGTGAACCCACCACCAAATCCACCTCCCGACGACCTGGGTCCACAACCAACACCTCAGTTTTTTCTAGGTTTAATCACAGCCAGTTCACATTTATCCAGTCCTAGATCTCGGCTAGACAGCTGTTAAAGACTGAAACAGGATCATCCTAGCCAGGCACAAAGGATGTGTACAGCTGAGTATCATCTGCATAGCAGTGAAAACTCAAGCCATACCACCTAAAATTCGCTCTTAACAGCAGTACGTACACCACAAACAACATGGCGCCAAGATGGAGCCGTGCAGCATCCAGCAGGATAGGGAGAATGGAGCCGAGGAAAATTCCCCAGACACCACCCTCTGAGTTCTACCCTCAAGGAAAGATCAAAACCATCTGAGGACCATCCCAGAAAGTCCACAGATGAACCACAGGCACTCAATAGCACACCACGGTCTACGGTGTGAAATGCCGGGTCTTTCGATCTCTCGCTATTAGGAGGTCATTTAGTACCTGGACAAGGGCTGTCTCAGTACTATGTCTCTTTCTAAATACAGACTGGAGAGAATCATAGACATTGTGGCTGGTCAAATGGTCATCCAGCTGCGATGCAACCACCTTCTCAATAACCTTACCCACAAAGTGCAGGTTAGAGACAGGTCTGTAGTTAGCCAGACAGTCCAGGTCCAAGGAGGGCTTTTTGAAGGAGGGGTTGAACCATGGCCTCCTTCAGGGGATCTGGAAAGATCCCCCTCTCCAAGGGCAGCCAGATTATCTCAGCAAGGACTGGGCTGATTTTATCCACACAACCTACTAAAAGGTGCGTGGGGCCCGGATCCAAACTACAGTTTGTCGGATACAATGACTGGATGACCATCACAATATCATTGATTGTGGGCCAGCTGAAGTCACACTTCACAAACTGGGTGTCCAACATCTCCTGTTGACAACCGCAACTCCCATTAGAGGGGGTCAGATGGACCTCGGATCTCATTGTGGCAACTTTATCAGCGAAGAATCAAGCAATCTCCTCACACCGTTCTTGTGGAAAAAACAGTTCCAGGCTGAAGACAGATTGGATTGCACAATCTTTCCACAGTCTGGAAAAGCTGGACTGGTTGATTCTGTGCAGCAGCAATTTCCCTGTACAGGAATTCTGCCTTCTTACAGGTAATTGCTGATTTATAAACCACAAAGTGGTCCATCAAAATAAGTCTGTCACCCTCCAGGCACGATTTCCACCAGCACCTCTCTAGCCTTCATCCCACTCTCCTCAACTCCCTCAGAGCCTCATCAAACCAAGGAGATCTGGGGCATCGAGTGAGGGGGCAAACTCAGACAGGAGAAATAGAATCCAAGGCCCGTGTCACCGCCTTATTTTAGGCAAGCGCCAGGCCCCCTGAATCAAAGCATTTACTCAGCAGACCCGATAGGTCCAGCACCGCCATCAGGCCATCAGGGGAAACACTGCTCAAAGGATGGTACCGGACCATCTCTGTAGGGGCAGACCTACTGGGGGGGGAGCCAGGAAACTGAACTCAGTGATGTGATGGTCAGACCACCCGACTGGTCCCACCACCAAGTCGGATATCTCCATTCCCAGGAGAAACACCAAGTCCAATGAATGAATATGGGTCGAGGAGGAAATAACTTGTGTGAAGCCCAGTAAAATCATTAACTGGAGGAAGTCCTGATCAAATTGAGAGAGTTCATCATTGACCCATTCATTGAAGTTCCCCAGGATCAACCATCTGTGGATTCCAATGTCAGGTCAGCAGTGAAGTCCGCAACTTCCCACAGGAAAACAGTCCTGTCTCCTGGTGGATGGAACACGAAAAGGATGCTGCACCCCACACCCTCTCCCAGGATACATTTAAAGGAGTTGGTGGTCCCCACTGGTACCTCCATCAGGTTCAGTTCTGATCTAAAACAGATGGCAACACCCCTGCCCATATGATCTATCCTCAGGCGCTGTATCACTGAGTACCCAGCAGGAATTGCTGATGCCAAAACAGGACCAGCATTCTCATCCAGACAGGTCTCAGTGATGCAAGCAAGGTCAGATGATCCAACAAGATCCACTGTTATAGCAGTCTTGTTCTTAATAAACTTGGCATTGCACAACATGAGCCCAAGTAGGATGAGTCACCGAGGAAGACCCTGTTACCTGCCTTCTATAAGCAGAGCCCTTGGGTATGGGAACCAGACAGGGATAACCCCTTTCCTGGACCCATTTCACCCCAGGACATCTCCTTGTCCCCACTATTCTAATCTGCCACTCCTTTCCATTCCCCCCACCAGGCCAGGCCCCCACCCTTGTCCTCCTAACAATTCTCAGAGCCCGGCACCATCTGTATACCTCCGGGGATAGTGAGGGACAAGAAAAAGGGTGGGAGTCCTTAAGCCTGGAGGGGGAATAATGCCTGACCATTATTATGCCACCCCAACACATCTTAACCACACACTGCAGCACCTAAACACACGACACTCAAATCAGACTCTCAAACTTTCACACCACTACACCACTCCTACACATACAACAATCAATAAAAACCAAAACCTCCAACCCCACAATGTAAACAGTATACAGTAGTATTCTACCACAGAGTAAGGAGGTGACTTCAGAAATGAAAAGAGAAGCTGCACAAACTCTCCAAATGAATAACCATTAACTTCTGAGGAGCTCTCACCTCCCCAGAGAGAGAGAAAATAATTGTCTCCTGACCCTATCTCACACCTAGACTGGGAGAACAGTCAACAGCAAGTTTCAGTTAATCAGTTTAAACAGGGCACTCTCACTGCCCGCCAGTTTTAAAACAGTAGAAAAGAAAAGAGTCTAACCATCCCTCAAGTGCAGCAGAATGTCTGTATATCTTGACAGGAAAAACTTCCCTCAACATTGCTGTAACTCCCGGGATCCTAGGAAAACTCCCCTCAGTCCAAGCTGTTTAATCACCCAGTCATCTCCCAAGAAGTCACCACCGGAGGCTGTCAGCCACAAGTGGGTTTCCAGGTAGAGCCAGCTCTTCAGCCCGCCTTTCCCCCGGAGATCACAGTGCTACCGGGTGCTACAGTGCATGCTCTCCAGCGGCCACAGACCCGGGCTCCAAATGGTCAATTACCCCAGTGATTCCTCCCTTGGGTTCAGGCCAGTGCCACCATTTATCTTACCACACAAGCGGTGGGCCAAAATCTGGAAAGAACTTCCAGTACCCTCATTCATCAAACAAGAAGTGCCGACGTGATAATTCCAGTCCCAGTCCTGGTAACACCACTGAACCTTAGCCCCCACAGTAATTTTGCAACAGTCACCAAACAAACCAGACAACTCAATCAAAGGCTCCAAACTCAAACTCCTTAGGGCAAATCCGCACTCAGGGATGGAAAAACGACCCCCCTCAATCTCCATCCTTGATCCTGGCACCAGGTAGGAAAAAAATGTAACGTTCTCCACCAAACTTGAGAATGAAATATCCCATGACCAAGTGTTAGCTGCTCAAAAGAAAGCAGATCATAATGTAATATAAGTATTGTGTGGCTCTATAAAATCAATTTGTTTTTTACTTAACCTAATCTGATACGCTCTACAATAACTAAATCACTCCTTCACCCCTGACTAACTGCACTAAAATAACTAAAACAGGTAAAGTAAAATAAACATAATAACATGCAAAATGTATAAGAACTAAGTAATATAATCAAATGCCAAAACCTACATATAAACACTGCATCTTGTGGCTAGCCCAGCGTGGCCACCATCTTCCGAGGAATGTATACCAACCAGGAAGAAATACAGGAGAGGTGTAAAATCACCAGAATGGATGAATTTTAAATTAAAAACATTGATAAAACACAAACAAAAACTATTTAGATCCCTGAAACACAATAAAACAGGGGAACAATGCTTAAAACTTAAACGCCTACAAGAGACAGTTAAATGGGAGGTTAGGAAAACCAAAGCATCATATGAAACCAGATTAGCAAACAAAACAAAAGAAAATGTCAAAGTCTTTTATGCATACATTAATGACAAAAAATGTGTAGGTCAGACTAAAGGACCCTTAAAAACAGCAGATGGACAAATGGCTATTACTAATAAAGAAATGGCAGATACTCAAAATACTTATTTTGCATCAGTTTTTAATAAGAATGACAGCTAACAAATAATGGGCACACTGAGCCAGGTCCTCCCAAGTCCTATAAATACTGAAATCACGAGGTCAGGAACAGGTTATTACAACTAAATACAAATAAATCGGCAGGTCCTGATAACCTAAATCCCAGATTTTTAGAAGAGGTGGCAAACAAGTTAGCACCACTGATCAGCTACTTATTCCAGTAATCTTTAAATAAGGGAGAAGTGCTCTCTGCTTGAAGAGAAGAGATTGTCATCCCATTATTTAAAAAAGGAGACAGGAAATGCCCATCTAATTACAGGCAAGTAAGCCTAACTAGTGTAGTATGCAACATTTTAGAAGGCATAATATAGGACAACAGCTCCACTTTTCTCAAACAAAACGGATTGGAAGATGACACACAACATTGGTTCAGAAAAGGGAGATCATGTCAAACCAACATGCTTGAGTTTTATAATGAAACAAGCAAGCACTTGGATGAAGGAAAATCAGTGGATGTGGTCTTCCTAGACTTTATGAACATGTTTGATAAACTGCCACACAAACAACTGATAGCTAGACTACAGACAATAGTAATCCCAAAAAGTATTGTGGCTTGGGTAACATCATAGCTTATGCAAAGAAAACAGAGTTAGCATAAGAAGGGCCCTGTCAAATTGGATGGAGTTGCCCAGTGGCGTACCACAGGAGTCAGTATTGTTTGTTTTTGTTGAATTTTGTTGACCTGGTAAGCCCACTGGGCCTAGAAGTCCCTTTTTTCAGGGGCAACTGGGGGAGGAGGGGGGATACAGATGATAAGCAACTGAAATTGAACCAGATTAAGCTGTTGGTAGTATTTTTAGTGAATAAGGGAAATTTGTCCAGGACACTAGGTGAAACTCCCTTACTCCTTCTGTGGGGGCGTTGTTGGGCAGCAGAAGGATGGAGGTCCCCATTTCAGTTGAGACTGCTGATGAAGGAGGTTCTGTACCTGGAGCTCTGGAGTTCTTGGAAGAGATGCCTATAGCATATGAGGAAAATGTGCTGATTTTGGACCAAGATATTGCTCCAGAGTTAGAGGACCATTGTTTGATTCTTGAACATGACTGCTGCTGAGATGGAAGAAGAAGAAGATATTTTGCAGAAAGAATTAGACTTAAAAAAAACTCTACTTTTGGAACTTATTTCTGAGGCCGAACGTGACCTTGGTTTATGCCAGAAAAGATTGGAGGAAGAAAAAAAAAGGAAAAGGTCTTTGGTGAGTCCCTTATCAACAGGGAATAAAAGATTGCCTTCTGGTTCATTGTCTGAATTAACATCTGCTGATTCTCCTACATCGGTGCAGCAAGAGAACCAACAGGTAATGTATCCTGTGTCTGTAGAACCTGATGTAGATGGTGTGGCATGGATTGTGGGAAATGTGTTAAAAAGAGTGGGTTGGATCTTAATAAAATGCTGTTTGGATACCTGATCCAGCGATTCTGCTTCCAGGTTCCCAAGATGGTCTTTTTTTACAACAGACAGTTAATACTGTGGAGTCTGAGGATTTGTCCTGTTCTGTTTCTTCAAAGACTCACTTCGCCCTTACTGCAGATGCACAAGATGAGGGAGAGGCAGATGGATATGTTACTGTGACAAACGCCGTCCTTGTTGTCGAAGCAACTATGGAACAGGGTGTGGAGCATTCAGTGGTGAGTGCAGGCCCGATACAAAATGGAACTGGAGAACAGACAAGGCAGCATACATCAAAGGCTGCTTTTTTCATGGGATACTCCTGAAAGGCAACAGGCTGAAGAGGGGAATGATGATCCTCAGAGTGGGACCTCTGGTAAGAAGACTTATGTGGGACTTTCAAAAAAAAAATGGCAGAGGTGGCAAAGCGCCAATATTTAGTCCGATTACAATACAAGGGTAAAGTTCCTGTGGTCTCTGACAGACTATGGGTGGGGAAAACTCTATTAATAGATATTTTGGATTTTTCACTATCAGATATTTATGCCTTTATTCATTCCCCTGGAAATCATAATTATGACATAAGTTTTTGTACTATGATTTCATTAGACAAATTTTAGAAACTCTCTTATGAGGTTAAGGATTCAGAGATGTGGCTAGACTTTTTGACAATGACAAAACCTACAATTCAGACAGTAACAGTTTTATTCTGAAATGAAGGAGTTAATGTTGCAAATATGACATATTGGTTGGAACAACGATGTACCTTTTTTGATCATCCTAAACCTATAATGGATGACAATGGGTTTTGGACTGGGGGATGGACCTTTCGAGTACAGTGCAACCATACGGATTCTGGTATCCAGCATTTAACAAGCTCTTTTTTTAGGTCGAGACAGAGGCATTATTTTCTATGCTGGACAGCCTAAAAGCTGTTCCAAATGTGGTTCTCTTACGCAATAAAATAGTGATTGTGACAGGGTAAAATGTTTTTTGTGTGGGGTCCTGGGTCACACGGCTGCTAATTGTGAAGCTCCACATGTTTGTAACTTATGTGGTGATACAGAACATTCTTATGGAGAGTGTCCATGGGCAACCCATGATGGCGATGAGGCTTCTGATCTGGAATTTTTTTTGAGTGAGGCCAGACTTCCCTTTGTTGCACGTTCTAGTTTTGAGGCAGATAATCGGTTACAAGGATGACATAGTGGTAGAGGTAAAATGGGAGTTCTGGGTGGTAGAACTCAAGTTCCCTCAGCCTGCTCTGTTCCATCTTCTGTCCAACCAGTAGTTCCCTCGTTGAAAAAAGGTGGGGTAATGATTCAGCTCCCAGTAGTGGGTTTTGAGGGAAAAGATACCCCTTCTGTTACACCATAGGGTTCCCCCTTGAGGGCTCAGAGTGTCTTATCCTGTGGTTTACCATGTAGTTTACACCTTGAAGACACAGATTTCTGAACCTTCGGAGACAGTTCCTGAGGAGGGTGCCTTTTCTTTAGTTTCTAAGAAGCATGGGATTCAGGGAGTAGATACAAGTCTTCCTCTTTCTCCTTTGCCACTCACAAATAGATTTGCCCATTTCATGTCTTAGGGGAAACAGGTAAATCAAGAACACCCCATGGAAGTAGAGGGTATTGGTGACATTCAGGTGTCTACAGTGGGAACCAGGGAGGAGGTTTTGCCAGTTTGAAAGACCCATCTCCCTGTAATTCAAAAACGGGTAACTAGATCAAGCGGGAAGTCTGTAAAACCACCTCCATGAGTCACTGGTTGTAAAAATATCGAGTTTGAATGTGAATAGTATAAAAGCAGTGAAAAGACGTTTAACTGCTTTTGGTATTTTACATTCCCTGATGTATGACGTATTATTTTTACAAGATACTAGACTGCATACAATCGGGGAAATGACACAAGCTTCCAGAAACTGGAGATGGGGGCATCTTTTTGGTCTCTGGGAATTGATCCATGCAGTGGAGCGAATTTTTGGTTTTTCCACTATTAATGTTATAATACACCGAATGGTGGATATTGAACCTGGAAGGGCTGTTTTACTTTATATAGTGATACGAGGTTTGCAGTGTAGATTGTTGAATGTTTATAATCCACAGACAAAATCCTTGAGAATTGAGTTGCTTAAGAAAATTCAACCTTATTTGTATACAAATCGGCAGAATTTTTTTTGGGGGGGGGACTTTTATATAAATTTTTTGGAGAAAAAGCTTACAGGGAAGCAATACTGTGATAACATTTTTCTTAAACAGCTTTTTATTCAAGTGGGGCTACAGGATGCACATTTTAGTAGGCCACAAGCATCTAAGCCAACTTTTTTTAAAAGGGTGTTATCTTCCCAGATTGATTTTGTTTTTATAAAATGGTCCTTGCATGTGGAATCTCAGTGTGCAGTGCCAATAGAAACATTGGACCATTTTCTTATTGGTATTCAGTTTGAGTCCTCCCCAAATGTGTAGCTGGGAGGGGGGTTTTGGTGGTTGAATGCTTCTCTGTTGGAAGACAGTTCTGTTCTCATGGATTTACAAACCATTGTTCAAGATAAATTAACAACATTAATTTTGTATGATGATATAGGTCTTTGGTGGGTGGATTTTAAATGTTGTTTAACTGTTTTTTTTCAGACATTGGGTAAAACATGTGCATGTACCCAAAGAGACAAATATCTGGAATTTAGCCCCCACTTGCATACTGTGTGACCCTACGCAAGTCATTTAACTTCCCTGTGCTCCCAGGTTGCACCAGTAAACAAGCTTTCAGCTTAGTGTGTCTCACCTGTTTAAACAATTGGAAAAAAAAAAGGAAGGAGCTGGGTATATTATTGACGAGACAAGTTACTGAGGGAATAAATTTGAGTGAACGCATTACTTAAGTTAGGCAGGATATGGGAAAGTATCAATATAACAGAATTGTTTCACTGCAGAAAGAACAAACATTTGGGACACAGGGTAGATCTGAACAAATAAATCCCTTTTTAGCTAGTCAACACAGAAGAGAGAAACGAGTGTTTACTAATCTTTAGATTCAGAGTGGGTGGAGCAGGGGATAATTTGGGTATTATGAATGTCTTGGAAGACTACGTGTCAACTACTTTTGGTTCATCTGTAGATGCTTCACATCATACGGAGAATATTTTGCAGATGTCTGAGCTTCCCCAGATATTAGATTCCCAAAGTGATTCTATGTTGAGACCCTTTACTGATTTTGAGTTAGATGTGGTGATAAATTCCCAGCATACTACTGTTTCTCCTGGTTCAGATGGTTTACCTAGTGAATTGTATAAAGTTTTATGGATGATTATGCCGTCAGTATTGGTTTAATTGTATAATTTTTTTTTAACAGACTGTTTTTTACCTACGCAAATGTATGAAGGGTTGTTGGCGTTTCTATTTAAATCCAGGAATAGTGCAGATGTAAAGAACAGGAGGCCTTTGACTTTGCTTAATACTGATTTCAAAATGTTTGTAAAATTATTAGGTAATAGACTGTCTAAGGTGATGGATTTTTTTTTTTAGTCCGATGTAATTTTGTGCTGTCCCTGGACGTTGGATATCTGATGCTCTGAAATTATGGGGTGGACTAGTTTGGCCACTAGGGCACTGGAGGTAGAGTGATATTCAGTTAGCCTGGATCAGGCTAAAGCATTTGATACAGTGTCTCACTCCTTTTTATGGTCTTGTTTGGCAGCCTTTGGTAATCCTACTGATTTTGTTATGTGGATACAACTTTGATATTCTTTGGCTCATGTGGTTCCTTATGAGAACGGTTGGCATGGTGTTCCTCATAAGATTTTCAGAAGAGTGCAGCAGGGGTGCCCATTGAGCCCCCTACTATATGTTTTTGTTTTGAACCCTTTATTAAGGATTCTACAATGTTCTTCTTTGATTAGTGGCATGTATCAGTGTTTAGGGCAATATTGTAAGGTAATTGCATATGCAGATGATATGTGTCTTATTTTAAAAGATGGTTCTTCTTTACGGATTGCATGTGATTTAATCAGTGATATTGGGGAAATTACAGGTGCTAAATTAAATATGCAAAACTAAAATTCTCAGATCGAATGTTTTTCCTCCTACACAAGCATTTATTTTTATTTATTCATTCATTTAGTTTTTTGTTGACCGGGTAAGTGCACTAGACAAATCCTGCCTATTTTCAGGCACAACCCGGGGGAGAGGGATACAGATGAATGCCAATTGACCTTGAACCAGAGTAAGCTGTTGGTGGTATTTTTAGTGAATGAGAGAAATTTGGCCAGGACACCAGGGAAATTCCCCTACTTTGAGGCGTTGCTGTGTCTTGGTCAGTAGGGGAGCTGCCTACCTAGGGGATGGCTGTGCGGTCAGATACAGTGTGGAGTGTGGAAGCTCCGTCTGGAGAAATGGAGACTGGGAGAATGGAATCCGAGGAGGAGATGCAGGTACAGGAGGTTGAGCTACAGTGTTTTTCGGAGGATACACAGGCGAGGCCTGTATTGGAGCTTACCTCAGTAAAGACTGTGATGGACGTGAGGGCTCAGGGAAGCCCATCGGGAGACAGCCCGAAAACAGCAACAGCAGGATCACCCATGGAGGAGGAGAGTGGGATGGTGAATCGTCCAGAGGAAGAGGTGCTTTCCGGTGAGGATCAGAGTGGAGGCGCCATGGATCAGCGTAAGCCCAGCGGTAAGGAGGAAGTTCCGGGTATCGCGAGGGCGGCTATTCGCATGGAGGAAGGAACTGCGTTGGCTGTGTTTGAGTGTGGGACTGGAGGTACGGACCTGAAATGGGTCCAAGTACTAGCTGGTCGGCAGAAACGCCTGTCTCAAGCAGGATGGATTCGGCAGGCGGATGGCAGATGGGTGCCGGACTCGGAGTGGATGTCTTTTTCTTCAGGAGTGACGGAGGCATCTCAAGGACCTATGGAGGCTGGTGAGTCGTTGGCCCCAGTTGGACAATTTAAACAGGACCAGGCTTTAGGCCAGGTGGGGATACTAGATAAGCAGGGGGAAGGGGGGGATTTCACCAGCTGAAAGTATGCATGAACTGGGGCCAGAAGAGCATGAAGCAAGGAGGGGCCCACATTTTTCAGACCTTTTTAAAAGAAATAAGGTGGAGCAAGCCCCAAGAAGAAATGCAGTGCGGTTAAGGTATAGAGGAGGCCTCCCTGAGCACCCTGACCGGGTCTATGTAGCAAGAAAATTATTGATGGACTCTATGAACTTTTTACCTTCTGACATTTATGCTTTAATTAATATTCGTGGGGAGGATACTTTTGATGTAAGCTTTAAACAAATGGCTAGTCTGGAAAAATTTTGGCATAAATATGACAGCTGTAAGTTATTGCCTTTATGGATACCTTTTTTAGCCATTCCAATCACAAAACGGTTTTAAAACAGTTAATGTGATGTTCGGAATGAGGAGTATGATGGGTGACATTGTCTTTTGGTTAAAACAAAAATGTGAGGTTCTAGGCCCACCGGAGCCTATTTTGGACTCAGAGAATATTTGGACTGGGGCATGGAAATTTAAAGTGAAACTGTTTATGGTGAATAATGAAGTACAACATGTCCCAAACAGCTTCTTTTTGGGGAGAGATCGCGGGGTTTGCTTTTACCCAGGTCAGCCAAAAGCGTGTTATAAATGTGGTAGTCGTAGGCATCTGAGTAGTGCATGTGATAAAGTGAAATGTGCCTTATGCGGTGAATTAGACCATGACAGCGAGGTGTGTAGGAATGAATTCAAATGTAATTTATGTGATGACTTAGGTCATGCCTATCACCAGTGTCCATGGGCGGAGCAGAATAGACAAGGGGGATTAAATAAGGAGGACCTGATTTCTCAGGCCCAGTGTAGGGGGGAGCCTACCCAATCCCGTTTAAGTAAAGGAAACATGGTGAGAATGGAAACTGAAAGAGTGACACCTCCAGAGGTATCAGATGCTTCTCTTAGTGAGAAAAGAACCACTGGGTCAATTCCACAACAGAATGTAGTTCCTCCCCCCCCCCATTTCTATGGCAGATTCCTTGACTAAAAGTACGGATGACCCTGCCAGGGAGCCTGAGATGGAAATTCCCTTTCAGACCCCTCGGAGGGTTACTAGAGCAAGTAGTCGTATGGGAGGGATGTGTTTGACTCAGAATTCCTTTGCAGCCCTAGCAGACTTAGAGGGGAAGGGGGTTTCTGATTTGTTAAAATCAGATGAGAGCCTGAATATGGAAATTGAAGAAGAAGGTGGGCTAGAAGTTTTAGAAGGAAAAAGAAAAGGGAGAAAAGGAAACAAGATAAATCATGAGTAGATGACCAATGATTAATATGGCCTGTTTAAAGATTATATCCCTCAATTGCTGTAGCCTAAAGAGCTACAAGAGGCGGCTCATTGCTTTACAGCATTGTAGAGAATTGAAAGCGGATGTGATTTTTTTACAGGAGACTCATTTTTCTTCTTTGTCAGAGGTGTCTCAGGTAAAAAAATTATGGTGGGAGGGCCCGTCCTTCTGGTCATTTGGGGAAGATGTGGCAGATGGGGTAGGGATATTGTTCTCTAACTCTGTAGTTCAGGTGACAAGGCTGGTTGATGTCCTGCCAGGTAGAGTATTGATCTTAGATTGTTTGTTGAATGGTTTGTGTTTTAGATTAATTAATACTTATGCCCCACAAGTTAAAACAGAAAGGATAGCTTTGTTTAATCTGGTAAAGCCATACCTGTTTACATCTAAGAATATAGTTTGGGGAGGGGACATGAATTGTAGTTTAGATGTTCGGTTAAAAGACGGAGTCCAGCAAAAAACTTATTGTGACTCGCATGCCCTTTCGCAAACCATAGAGGTAACAAAGTTAAAGGATGCTTTTAGAGAACTGCATGCAAAGGGGGTTATACTTATAAGAGAGCTACTTTTCAGACAAGAATAGATTATTTTTTTCTGTCTAATTATTTAATCCCGGTGGAGTGTTCAGTGATTCCATATGATTTTTCTGATCACAATGTGTTATGCAGCGTTGTAGGCTTACAGCAGATTCCAGCCTCTTTTCCGGCTTTTCAGGGCAGATAGATGTTAAATGCATGGCTACTGTCAGAAGCAGGGTTTTTGGCTCAATTAAAAAACTTTAGGGTTTTCCGTAAATCAGTGGCAGTTTTCTTTTCAGATTGGATTTCTTGGCGGTCAAATACCAAGTTGGCTTTAAAGGATTTTTTTTAGCTTATGGGAAACAGAAAGGTTCAGGGGAATATTTACAATACTTAGAATTTCGAAATCAATATTATAAATTACAGTCACACTCCAGAAGCAAGGATGCAGAGATTCAGTCCCAGATTAAATGGGTAAAAGAACATGTTAAATTATCAATTTCAGAGGGCGCAACCATTCATGCCAGTTTAAAATTTGGTACACAACAACAACCTTTTCAAGATCCGTATAAGGCATGTAAAAATAAGATTGAGAAGAGAGTGATGTCAGGGGCTACATAAATTCTGTTGAGATTTAAAAACGTCTGTGGCAGAAATGTTAGACATAGCGGAGGAGAAGGTTGCTTCTCAATTTGGAGACAGTTTTGTTTCCTCCTCGGTGTGGGAAGATGTTTTTCATTTTTCAATTCCGTCCATTTCTCAGGTAGAAGTAGAGCTGCTGCAAGGGCCTATAGCTTTGCAGGAGGTACAGCGGGCAATAGGTGCTTTAAGGGTAGGGGTATCACCTGGGATAGATGGGTTGACCAATGAATTCTACAAAACTTTTTCGGATGACCTGAGCGGCATTCTGACAGAAGTTTTTAATGATATTCTACAATATGGGTTTGGTGATACGAAATTTAATTTAGCTATTTTAACATTTATTTTTAAGACAGGGGACATTACAGATTTGGGTAATTGGAGACCAATCAGTCTTTTGAATACAGACTACAAAATACTTTCCTCTATTCTGTGTAAAAAGACTGCAGGAAGTGGCTAAGGGGGTGCTTCACCCGGCACAAACATGTGCTATTCCCCATAGATCAATTCAGCAGAATTTAAAATTGTTAAGGGACATATGTGAATTTGGATGCCAAGGAAAACTGTCAGGGTTTATTATGGCATTAGACCAGGCGAGAGCCTTTGATTCTGTGTCCCATGAGTTTATTTTCCAGGTGTTAGTGAGGTATGGGTTTCCGAAAATATTTGTTCAGTATATTTACACTTTATATTGCAATGCAATTTCTTGTGTATGCATTAATAAGGCGGTAGGCTCCGAGATTCAGATGAATTGTGGAGTCAGACAAGGTTGTCCGATTAGCCCGTTGTTATATGCTTTTGTATTGGACCCACTGCTGAGAGAAATTGAGCACAATAGGTCAATACAGGGGTTATCGCCCTCTTGTATTTTACCAGCCCCAGAAAATCTCTGCATATGCAGATGACATGTGTTTGTTGGTAGCAGATGTTCATTCAGGGGTTCAGGCTATTAAAGTGATTAAAGGATTAGCTGACCTGAATGGTACTAGACTAAATTTAGAGAAATGTAACTGTCTGGTGGTTGGGGATATTACGGTTTGTCAGAGTATTGGGGGCATCATGGTTAAGGAGTATATTTCTGTTTTAGGTCTTAATTTTGGTAAAGGAGACTTAGCATCCTTAAACTGGGAAAAAGCTTTGGTCATTGCGGAAAAAAAGGTACAGCAATGGAAATCCTGGGTTTTTTCCAAGAAAAAGCGGTTTTGATTATTAAAAGTTTCTATTACCTATTTTTTACACGTGTCTCGCCATTTTTCCGGTTCCGTTGCTTTAGAAACTAGATTGTATAGTGTATTTTTCAAATGGTGTGGGGCAGTCGGTTGAATCCGATTAAAAGAGCATTTACTTATTTAAAGCTGAATCAAGGGGTTTAGGGATGATAAACCGGTGGTATTTTTCATTCTTTTTCATGATTGCTGCTTTTCAATCAAGGGTTAAACCTCAGGATCATCCATGGTCGGCTTGGACACAATTGCTTTTTCTCCTTTATGTCATGCTGGGAAGGAGGGGTGTTCCCATGAGAGGTAAGATGGCTTTGGCCCCATCCTATGCGGATTCCTCAGTAAGAAAATTACGGGAATGGAAATTAGGAAAGGCTCAATTGCAGGATATTCCTAGGAAGGATTTTTATGCAGAAATTATGTTTAATTTTTTTTAAGTCCAAGTGAATTTTCCCTTGTGTACCCCGACAAAATTGTCTCAAGCCTTGCGGCTTTTGATGGACCATAGGATACCCCCTAGTATGTGGGATGTGTTGTGGCTCTGTTGTCATGGGAGATTAGGAGTCAGGGGTAATTTAAAACACAAACAGATCTTGGATCGAATGTGCATTAGACCTGGGTGCTCAGATCAAATTGAAACCTTGGAACATTTTTTTACTGCTTTGCCCATATGTTAAGTCTTTTTGGTATGAGTTGGCAAAGCAGTGGGAATGGGGATTTTTGACACATATAACTTATCAGAGTCTTGTTCTGGGGGATTATTCAGTTTTTTTGCGAAGATACCACCCAAGTACCCTAAATCTGATATTTGCATGTATTAAGTATCATCTATGGCAAGCAAGGTGTCAGTTTTCTTTACAACATACCCTTCTTCCCTACAATGTTCTTTTTAGTCGAATTGAATTAGCAGTTGGTAAACAGAAAATGTATGAGCAGCGCACACTGGATAAAAATATCTTTCAGGATTTTTGGAAACACATTGTATGGTTAAGGTGAAATGGGGGATAACTGGCTATGGTGTATAGGGGTTCAGGGTGATTTTTGTATATTGTTTTTCAAATATTGTATTGGATTGTCTGTGGGGAAGTTATAGAAGGGTGTCTTTAGTCTTTTTCTTTTGTATAAAGCTTGTAAATAGGTGTGTTTGACAAATTTTAAAACAGATTGTGTCATTGTTATTGTTTTGTTTTTCTCAATAAAAAATTCCCCTACTCTGACAGAGGGGAGTACTCTGTCCAAGATGGCGGAACCTCCTCTGCCTGCTGCGGAGGTGGCTGGAGAGACAGGAGACTTGGTCTCGACTCCTGACTCTGGCTGTTTGGAGACCACGATGAAAACTGTTAAGCCTGTGCAGGATTTTGTTGTATCTGACACTACCCTTCAGGCAGCACCTACTGCTGAGACTACATCTCTTTTTGACCTCTCTACCATGGATTGCTCTATCTCCCCGGATGCTTCTAAAGCGGATGGACAGTTTCTAAACCTTGATGCAGCAGCAATGAGGGAACGCGATATTGGGAAGCGCTTGGCCGAAGCAGAACGTTGTTTCTCACTAACCAAGCTTGCATTACATAAAAAATTGATGACAGTTCGAAAAGCCATGAATGGTGGAGCCTGCTCCTTTACTTCTCCTACCGGAACTATGGATCTGTCTGAGCTGCCTCCTGTCACACAGTCTGAACCGGCGAGTGCGCTTTCATTGCCTACGGCTATTGGAGTTCAACCTTCCTCGTTATTGCCGACTGAAGCTTGCATCACTGCACATACTTTGATTCCTGAGCCACCCCCTGATGAACGATCCTTCCCACCATTACCTCTACAACATGAAACTCCTCATGTGGAGCCTACCTGGTCGGTGGAAACGGCATTGCGTGGTGCTGGCTGGATTCAGGAACCCGGGCAGGGACAGTGGATTTCCGGTCCATCCCCTATTCGGTCCCCCTGTCCCGAGGACTTCCTGGATGCACAGCAGAGTCTGCCTGATACACAGGGCTCTTCTGACCCATTGAGTATACCGATGGACTTGGCTCTTACTCATAACCCTGTGTTAGCCCTCCCACAAGAATCTACATCAAGAACCTCTCCTCTTCCTAGTTGTACAGAAGTGACAGTTCCTGATTCTGCTGTTATGGGTAAGCCACCCCCTAAACAGGTGGGACAAACTCGTTCCTTTTCTTCTCTATTTTACTCTCCGGTCCTAGCTGCAAAAAGACATAATGCTGTAAGACTATTTTATAGGGGGTATTACCTGACCCTCCTGACCGCGTGTTCATGGCCAGGACTCTGCTGAAAGACTCTTTAAAATTTTTTGCCCATGAGATATATGCTCTTATTCATGTATCAGGAGAATCCACGTTTGATGTAAGTTTTCAGATGTCTCATGGATTAGATCATTTTTGGAATAGATACCATGCATTGAAAAGTACTGCATTATGGACTTCCTTTCAGGCCATTCCCCTCTCAAAACCTGCCTTTAAGACCATTACGGTGATGTTCCAGAATTAGGGTGTGGATGTGTCGGATATTGTTTATTGGTTGGGACAACGTTGTAAGGTACAGGGCCAACCTGAAGTTATCCTGGACACAGAAAATATCTGAACAGGGTAATGGAATTTTAAGGTTCTGTTACGTACTAATGACTCTGGCCCAATCCACTTACCTAACTCTTTTTTCTTGGGTCATGATAGGGGGGTACTGTTTTACCCGGGACAGCCTAAGGCCTGTTACAGGTGTGGGGACCCCTCACACCTGAGTAATGTCTGTGATAAATTGAGATGTAACAATTGCAGGGTGCTGGGACATGTGGGGATTCACTGCCAGAATAATAGCAAATGTAATCTTTGTGAAGAGATTGGTCATATGTTCCAAACTTGTCCCTGGTCTGCTCACACCCAGGCGAATCATGATGGTGGGGTTGATCAATGATTTGTGATCACGCAAGCACAAAAGGCGCGGCTTCATACCACTGCTGCCATTCCATTTACAGCCGCGATGGACCCTGCTCTGACTGACCCTGTACCTGTGTCTCCCCAGGTTACTACCCCCTCCACAGTTGTTGCTGTTGAACCCCTGTTAGTTGTAGAACCCCCTACGCTACCACATGTTCTGACTACTGCATCAAACTTGGATCACATCCCTGGCCCAAGTACCATGCCACCTCTCAGTGAGCCTATTACTGCTATGTGTCGAAGGTCAATGAGGAATGGTCCTCGTACCTCGCCACCTCCTATAACGCCCTTAGTACCCCAACCCATAGCCCTGTCTAATACCTATGAGATTCTTCAGCTGACTTCTGAAGACACAGGTGGTGAGTCTGACTCTTCTTCTGTTGCATCCTCTCTCCCTGATGGCACCACTGATTCAGAACTCCAACTGGGTTCAGGTCTCTCACAAAAATGTAAGGACAAAGTTAGGCTTAAAGGAAAGAATGTAGCTGGGAAGAGAAAGTCTTGATGTTATTTCACACTGTATAACTGGTATCATGGCGCCCTTTGTTTGCCACACTATTAATGTCAATAGTATGAAACGAATGGAGAAACGGAGATTAGTGTTCTCCTTTTTACGATTCTTGCCATTAGGTATCTTTTTATTGCAGGATACCAGGCTCCACACAGTGCAGGAAATTAGACAAGCAAAGCATGACTGGTTTTTGGGCCCATTATTTTGGTCCATAGGCCAGGACCCCTGTTTGGGTCTGGGCATATTATTCAATGTTCCGGGCTTCCGTTTACTAAAATTGTTTGATTTGGCTCCTGGTAGAGCCCTAGTTTTGGATTTTGTTTTAGGAAACTGCCCATACTGAGTCATAAACATTTATGCCCCCCAAGTTAAGATGGCTTGCATAGCCTTGCTTTCTTTGATTCGCCCTTACTTGCAATCTTCCTTCCAAGTGGTATTTTCTGGTGATTTTAATTGTGGCCTCAGCCTACTAGATAAAAGTTCGTTTGCCACCACTAAAAAAATTTTTTGTGATTCACATGAATTGGATAACCTGATTTGTACTGCACATTTGACTGATGCTTACTTTTCTAACTTTCTAACTTTCTTTCACGAAGTTACATACTCCCACTTTTCAAAAAGGAAAACTGGCAACACAAATTGATTTTGTTTTTTTATCCCGTACGTTACCGATTGGCTCAGCTCAGGTACAGGCAGTAGCCTTTTCAGATCACAAATTACTGTCGATTGGTATAGGTCCAGCTGCCCCTTTTAGCAAAGGGCCGGGACTTTGGAAATTTAACACATCTTTGTTGCAAGATGTGATGTTTCAGAGATTTCTCCTATCTTTCATTTCTGCTCGTAAATCTGTATTTATTTTTTATGATGACCCCATACATTGGTGGATGGATACGAAACATACTTTAATCATTTATTTGAAAAATTACAGTCGACACAAAAGCAGGAAGGATTATTTGGATTATTTACAGAAAAGGGCTCACCTACAGACATTGCTTTCCATAGCATATGTGACGGGACAGAATCTATTCCCCCAGATCCAATCAACACGGAAAGACATGTTGTGTTTTCAGTCCAGACAATCACAACAATTGTACTACCAACACAAATTCCATATGTCTGGACCACGGGACGTAGTGTGCCCTTTTGAGTCAAATTCATGACAAGTTTCCCAGAAAACTGTGCTGTGTCTTGTCAATTCTGAGGGAACGCTATGTGATACACGTTCTGATATCCAGCAGATTATGACAGACCACACTACTGCTCTATTCTCCCCCCTCTCTGCTGTAATGGAAGACCCTACACTTCTGTACAGGGATTTGGATATTCCACTCCCTTCGACACAAAGTGTTAAAATGGACTGTGCTGTCTTGACAGAGGAAGAGCTGTCTTTGGCGATTTCTTCACTGCCTTTGCGTAACACTCCTGGTCCGGATGGTCTCCCGGCTGCTTTGTATTATGTGCTGAATGACCATTTAACCACTGAACTGACCATTGTATTTAATACCCTGCTCAGTAGCAAGACTATCCCTTTAAACTTTACCAAGGGTACTTTAAGATACAGTATATCTACAAACAAAAAGGCGACATTCACCTTCTGGAGAATTGGCACCCTCTCTGCATGTTAAATACTGATTTTAAGTTATTAATGAAAATTCTTGCAAGACGTTTGTCAGGAATTGCAGAATCGGTTCTGCATCCAGCCCAGCCCTGCTCAATACCTACCAGACGAATATCAGATCATCTGATTCTCCTTCGGGAACTGTTTTTCCATGGATTTGCAGGCAAGGCCTCTGGCATTATTGTTTCAGTGGATCAGAAGGCGGCATTTGATTTGGTTAACCACGATTTTTTGCGGAATGCATTACGTTTTTTACATATACCAGAAACCATGATCCGATGGCTACAAAAGTTCTACAGAACGGCCATGGTAGTTCCGGTTGTAAATGGTTGGGTAGGGCCTATGATCCCTGTTAAAAGAGGTGTCCACCAGGGTTGCCCTGCGAGTCCTCTGTTATATGTCCTATTTTTAGATGTTCTGCTCTGACGTCTGAATGTTCACCCTCAGATACATGCCATTTCTTGTTCTGCTATGCTTGCGCCGTATAATGCCATTGCATATGCTGATGATATTTACCTTCTAGTGGCTGATACGTCCTCAGTAGAGGCTTCCGTACAAGAATGTTCTTTATTTGGAAATTTTTCAGGAGTCTGTTTAAATTTTGAAAAGAGTATGGGTATCCGGTTGGGATCCATTATGGCCCCGATGCAACATATTGGCCCACTGCGTCTGGTAGAGGGGCCCATTCATATCCTAGGAGTCTATTTTGGAAGTAGTGACTCTGATGTTTGTAATTGGGAGATTAAACTACGACAGGGTAAACTGAAAGTTGCCTCTTGGAATAGAGGATCAATTGGGAAGAAAAAGAGGGTATATTTGATTAAGACCTTTTTAATACCTCTATTTCTTTATTTAAGTTATGTATTCCCCATACCAAAACAAATGGAAACGGTGGTTTTCAGCTTGTTTTTTCAGGCGTTGTGGGGAAGCAGGCTGAACCCGATAAAACGGAACATTACTTATCTGCCCATTACAGAGGGTGGTGTAGGTATGATTAATCCTTTGTTGTTTTATTCTAGTGTTTTCCTCATAGCCAATTTACAGCCACTTCTGATTAACACTCAGAAGGGACGGGAAATGTGGTTTTACGATTCCTGTGGGGTTTGGTTCCACCAGTGGGAACACAACTCCTTGCGTGTGCTTCGTCTTTCAGGTAGCATGCCCTTGTATGTGAAACATATGTTTTTACATTTAAAACAATGGCAAGTGTCACCTCAGCTGCTCATTGCTCACTCGCATAAGACTCTTCATAAGCTGCTTCTTTCCTCTGTGTGTATGACACAGTCCCCTTCACTCAGTGTCCGGTTCAACATCTTTCCTCCCTTTCATCCTTGTTACGGTGCAAAAGAATTCCTGCACATATGTGGGACTTTCATTGGCTGTCGTGCCATGAATGAATTAATGTTAAAGCCAACCACAAACATAAACAGCTTCAGGATAAATTGTGTTCTAGACCATTATGTAATGCAGTACTGGAAACGATACCTCATTTGTTTTTTGAATGTACATTTATTCGGCAATGGTGGGTTTTTTTGGCACAAAGGTAGGCTTCTCCGATATTCCAGACTGTTTCCTTTCAGACGATTATGTATGGTGTTTTCTCCTCTCAATGGTCCTTATGGCATACGGACACTCTAAATCTTATTCTAGTTGTGATTAAGTGGAATATTTGGATGGCTAGATGTCAGTTTACCCTACAGCAAAAAGACTGCACCTTTTTGGAACTTGAACAGAAAGTTGTGAAGGACTTACAAGCCATATCTGCAAATGAACAAACACTGCACTCGGCATCAAGATTGCTCGCCTTATGGACTGCACTTCCCTGGATTACTGATTCGGACTCGGCCGTGACTTGAAGGTCCTTTCTTTATTGCATTTTTTGTATTGCTTTTCTTTTCAGGTGTGACATTTGTTATGAGGTGTTTTACCTTTGTGTTGTTTTTCTTTCCTGTTGTAGGTTATTTTACATTCTGTTATATTGTATGTCACATGATTCCTTGTTCTAATAAAACTTTCCCCTACTCTTCAGAGGGGGAACCTCTGTCCAAGATGGTGGACACACCCTTGCTTGCTGAGGAGGTGGCGATGGAGGGGGGAGACCTGGTCTTAACTCCTGCCTCTATGTGTGTAGAGACCATGTCTGCAACTACTGAAGCAAAGCTGGTTTCTGTGTCTACTGCAGATCTACACTACAGGTTACAACTTTAGAACCTCTGCTGGGTCACCCTGACATGGACTCTCAAACATCTTTTCCCCTTGCTGTCCCAATAAAGGATTTTTCCACTTTTGACTCTGCTACTGTCTGTTTGGCTGAAAAGGAGCTTCAGAACCGTTTGGGTGATGCAGAACGTCGATTTGAGATTACAAAGAAGAATTTGAACAGAGAACTGCAATGGATTCGTGAAGTCAGATTGGGAGGATGTATGTCTCCTGCAGCCCACAATAATACTTTGCAACAGCCTACATTGCCTTTTCAAGCGGCTGAGGTGCCACCCTGTGCAGCCCATCCTGGTGAGTTCTCAGCTGGAATACTCCTACCTGCTTCTCAGCTGCCCCTGCAGACTACAGTGACATCATTGCATACAGTGCCTAGTGTGCCTATTGTGACACACTCTCCCTCTCAATTGCTATCTCTTGATACCAATCCTGCTACAACACCTTCCTGGTCTATAGAAACAGCATTGCAAGGAGCTGGCTGGGTGCAGGAACCTACAGAGGGGAAATGGGTTTCTGGTCCATCCCCTATTTGGTCCCCCTGTCTCAATGATTTTCCTGAGCTGCAGCATTCACCAAACAGAAGTCTGCCTATGTCTGACCCCTTGTGTCTCCCCAAGGAATTGGAACTTACCCAGCACCCAGTCTTGGAACCTTTGCAGGGTTCTCTTATTTGTGCTGCTTCTCCCACTAACATTACAGAGAATACAGCTCCTGCAGTAGTGGAGCACCCCTCAAAGAAAATAGAGCCAAATCGTTCTTTTTCCTCATTGTTTAAATTTCCAATTCTGACTGCAAAGCGGCATAATGCGGTACGATTGGCTTATATGGGCGGTTTACCTGAGCCACCAGACTGAGTGTATATAGCTCGGACACTACTCAAGGACTCTCTGAAATTCTTTTTTCACGAAATATATGCACTAATTCATATTTCTGGTGAAACTACGTTTGATGTCAGCTTCCAAACGCCTTGTGGCTTGGAGCGTTTTTGGTCACGATATCATGACTTAAGAAATACTGTCCTGTGGACCCCGTTTAAGGCCATTCCCCTTTCCAAACCAGCCTTTAAGAATATTACTGTCCTGTTATGGAACAAAGGTGTTGACGTCACTGATGTTGTCTATTGGCCAAAACAATGTTGTACTGTTCAGGGTCAGCCTGAGGCAATATTGGACACGGAGAATATTTGGACTGGAGGCTAGAAGGTTAAGGTTTTATTACACTGTAATGATTCTGGTCCAGTGCACCTACCTAATTCTTTTTTTATAGGTCGTGATAGGGGGGTCTTGTTTTACCCTGGACAACCAAAAGCTTGTTACTGGTGTGGAGACCCCTCTCACCTTAGTAATGTCTGTGATAAGCTGAAATGTAATACCTGTGGAGAATTGGGTCATGTGGGGATTCACTGTCTAAATGAGTGTAAATGTAATCTTTGTGATGAGCTGGATCATAAGTTTTAAAATTGTCCGTGGGCTGCTCATAATCAGACCACACATGATGATGGTGCTGATCAATGTTTTGTAATCACGCAAGCCCAGAAGGCTCATCTTAGGACCACCTTAGTAGAGCCGACTTCAGTAGTCACTCAACCTCTATTGCAGGTCCCTGAGCCTGTTGTAGATCAGGTTGTGGTACCCCCGGTGGCCTCTTGTGTGGTACCGCTTACTGAGATGACCCCTCCTACCCCTGACCCTGTCCAATCTGTCCAGCTTGTCCTGGACCCTGTTCCAGGACCGAGTACTATGCCACCCCCCCGAGTACCCACTAGTGTTATGCGTCGGAGGTCTATGAGAAATTACCCCCAGGCATTACCATCACCTCCTTTGCTTTTGGAACCCCCTCCTGTGGTTTTGTCTAATGCCTTTGAGCTACTCCAAACTGTTTCTGATGATGCTGGAGGTGAGTCTGACTCTTCCTCTGTTGCATCTTCCCTCCTGGATGGTATTACTGATTCTGAGATTCAACTGGGTACTGGTCTTTCTCAGAAGCAGGAGGCCAGGGTTAAGCTAAAAGGGAAAAAGGTGATAGGGAAAAGGAAATAATAAGGTGTCCCTGTTCTCCTTGTGTTATGTCTCACTTTGTTTGTCATACTATTAATGTGAATAGTATTAAGCGTCTGCCAAAAAGAAGATTGATTTTTCCTGTTTACGGCTTTTACCTATGGGGATCTTTCTGTTGCAGGATACACGACTCCATACCACCCACGAGATTCGACAGGCACAACAGGACTGGCTTTTAAGTCCTTCTTTTTGGTCCATTGGCCTGGACTCCTGTTCCAGACTTGGGATCTTATTCAATATCCCAGATTTTCGTTTGCTAAAATTTATTGACGTAGCCCCTGGCAGAGTGTTAGTCTTAGATTTTTTTATTGGGCCCTGTCCTTATCGGGTTATTAATATTTATGCTCCCCAAATTAAGTCTGCAAGTACAGCTTTATTTTCTTTACTCCGCCCTTATTTGCATACCTCCTTTCAGTTTATATTTTCTGGTGACTTTAACTGTGGCTTAAGTCTTCTTGACAAAAGCTTTTTTGCTACTACCCAGAAATTGTTTTGTGTCACCCATGAATTAGGGAAGTTGGTTCGTACTGATCATCTCACGGATGCCTATTACTCTTTTACTAAAAAACATACTCCTACATTTCAAAAGGGTAAGCTGGCTACCAGAATTGATTTTGTGTTGTTGTCCCGCACACTCCCAATTACCTCTGCTACTGTACAAGCTGTGGAATTTTCTGATCATAAACTGATTTCCGTAGGCCTTGGTTCTGATGTCACTGTTCGCAAAGGACCAGGACTCTGGAAATTCAACATATCTCTGTTGCAAATTCCGACTTTCATGCAGTCCCTTTTATCCTTTATTCAGGCCTGGAAATCCATTTTTATTTGTTACGCAGACCCTATTGCATGGTGGACGGACACTAAACATGATTTGGTGCTCTTTTTGAAAAGATATAGTCATCAAAAATGTCAGAAAGAATATTTGGAATATTTACAGAAAAGGGTACATTTTCAGTCCTTGTTGACAATAGCTTATACAACAGGACAAGATCTTTCTCAACAATTGCACTTAATTCAGAATGATATGTTGAAATTCCAATCTAGACAATCACAGCAACTTTATCATCAACACAAATTTAATGTGGTAGGCATGAGGGCTGTTGTTTGCCCCTTTGAATCAAATTCTCAACAAATTACACAAAAGAATATGTTGTGTCTTGCTGATTCTGATGGCACCTTAAGCACGTCTCAGTTGGACATCTGTCGGATAGTGACATGTTACACGACTGCCCTCTTTTCTTCCTTTCCAGCTGCAGATGTTGATCCTGCAGTGTTGTATAGGGACCTTGACATCCCTATCCCTTCACAGCCATGTTCTGACTCAGCCTGTATACCTGTTACTGAGTTAGAATTGAAGTCGGTTATTTCTTCCTTACCCTTACGGAGGACTCCTGGTCCAGATGGACTCCCCACTGCCTTATATAAGGTACTGGGTGACCACCTGATCCCTGAATTAACTTCAGTATTTACCTTCCTGTTAGCTAGTGAGTTTATCCCTTTAGATTTTACTAAGGGTACTTTGATTTATATCTATAAACAGAAAGGAGATATACATTCTCTTGAGAATTGGCGCCCCTTATGTATGCTAAACACTGACTTTAAGTTATTAATGAAAATCATTGTACAATGTCTTATGAGGATAGCTGAAGTGGTTTTGCACCCTGCTCAGTCCTGCTCTGTACCGAACAGGAGAATCTCTGACCATTTGATTCTCCTTCGAAAATTATTTTCTCATGGCTACGCAGACCCTGTTTCAGGTTTTATTGTATCGGTAGATCAGAAGACGGCTTTTGATTCAGTTAGCCATGACTTTTTATGGAAGGCACTACATTTTATGCATATGCCTGGTGAAATGATTCACTGGATTAAGACTTTTTATAGGACTGCCACTGTTGTGCCTGTTGTGAATGGTTGGGTTGGACCTATGATCCCCATAAAAAGAGGGGTTCACCAAGGGTGTCCTTTGAGCCCTCTGTTATATGTATTTTTTCTAGATGTTTTGCTTCGCCATCTGAATACTCATCCTCAGATTCATGCCCTTTCTAGTTCTACTTTAATCTCACCATATACGGCAATTGCATATGCAAACGATGTCTGCATTATTGTGGCTAATGCAGCCTCTGTGGTTACTGCCCTCCAGGAATGTTCTTCCTTTGGTAATTTTTCTGGTGCGAGTTTAAATTTTACCAAAAGTTTTGGTATTCTGTTAGGATCGAAAATAACCCCTTTTTCACATATTGGTCCTTTACAACTTATTGAGGGGCCTCAACGCATTTTGGGAGTTTATTTTGGGACTGTAGATTCTGACCTTTTTAATTGGTCTGCTAAATTACAGCAAGGCAAACTTAAGGTTGCCTCATGGAATAATGGGCAGATTGGGAAGAAGAAGCGCGTTTTCCTAATCAAGACTTATTTGATACCGACTTTTCTTTATTTAAGCTATGTATTCCCAATCCCTAAACAATTAGAAACTGCAGTTCTTGGTCTCTTCTTTCAAGCTCTTTGGGGAAGCCGGCTTAATCCGGTAAAACTGAATGTTACTTACTTACCTATTTCTGAGGGGGGTGTTAACATGATTAATCCTCTGTTATTTTTTTCATGTATTTTTTTGACTGCAAATCTTCGTCATCTATTGACAAATTCTCAGAGAGGGTGGGAACTTTGGTTCTATGATTCTTGCAGATTATGGTTTCATTTATGGGAATGTGAATCATTAACTGTGATACGACAAACTTTGGGTATACCGGTATATATTAAACACATGTTTTTACATTTGAAACAGTGGAGGATATCTACCCAGATGTTGTTAACGAATTCTCATAAAGTATTATATAATAATCTGCTCCTGACCGTTTGTGCAATACAGTTACCCTTTGAAAAGTGCCCTAGCCAACATCTTCCTTCCCTATTGGTTTTGTTACAGTGTAAAAGGGTGCCTGTTCACATGTGGGACTTTCATTGGCTGTCGTGTCATGAAAGAATTAACGTCAAAGATAATCATAAACACAAGCAGTCTCAAGACCGACAATGTTCTAGACTATTGTGTATTTCTAAATTGGAAAATATATCGCACTTATTTTGTGAGTGTTCTTTTATTTGGTACTGGTGTTTTTTTTTGGCAAGAGTCTGGGCCACTCCATTATTTCAAACGGTTTCTTACCAGAATATTATGTGTGGTGTTTTTTCTCCCCAGTGGTCCCTCTGGACTCTGGACACGTTAAATCTAGTTTTTGTAGTAATTAAATGGAATATTTGGATGGCTCGATGTCTGTTTACTCTACAGCAAAAAACCTGTTCTTATTCAGAGCTTGAGAAGAAAATCGTAACAGACCTAACTAACATTTATGAACATGAACCTACATTATTTTCCAAGGAGACATTACTTGAACTTTGGAAAGCTCTTCCTTGGATCACGGACTCTGGTTTTGCAGTGACCTGATGGATTGTCTCTTGATATGCATAGTTCTGTTCTGTTTTTTTTGTTTACTTCTGTTTTGAGTCCACATGAGTTTTTGCAAATTGCTTTTGTTTTGGTACTGTACGATTTCTTTTGTTTCAATAAAACTTTCCCCTACTCTTTTCGATAAGTGCCATGGGATCTTTAACATCCACCTGAACTACCACCAATCCAGGCAGATGGGACCTCGGCTTAACATTTCATCCAAAAGACAGCACCTCAGAAGTGCAGCACCCCTCTCATGCTGCACTACAATGTCAGTAATGGGATATTAACCCAAGTGCCAGATGTGGGAACTGAACCCACAGCCCTCTGATCTCCCAGCCTCAGAGGTGAGTGTGCTACCTACTGAGCCACTGACACTGTGTGACCCACTTTATGGGTGGCTTTCCTGTGGCATTGGTTCCTTGACACATTTTGGGAATTTTTTTGGGTGGTGATGACATGGCCCTTTATAACTGGGAGCAGGCTTTGGCAAAAGCTGTAGCTAAAGTAGCTGTATGGACTAGATGGAAGGTTGCCATGAAAAAGAGGGTCTTCTATCTTAAAAATATTTTGGTCCCTGTTTTTTTATGCATAAGTGTAATCTTTCCTTTACTGAAATCATTGGAAACAAAATTGTTGGGGGTCTTTTTGGGATGTTTTTGGGGTAGTAGATTGAACCCCATTAAGAGAAACATCTTACATTATAGCATTAAAGATGGGGAGGGGGTTAGATATGTTAAATCCATTTTTATTTTTTTTCACTATTTTTTTATATCATAATTTAGTACCTTTGATGAGAAATAGGTTACAGATGTAGACTTATTGGGGATTACCTGTCTTGAGAGGGGTCCTGGGAGAATGGAAAGGGAATGCCTTTCTACATAAAAATAAAAGGAGTCCTAAGTTGGTTAAAAATTGGGAAGGGGTATTTGGTAAAATTATTTTGTGGAAAACTGGATATGATCAAGTTCTGATGACATCACAGAAGAGTTTATATGCAGAGGTATTACGTTCCTATTTCAAAGAGAGTCCATTTTCTGCTTTTACAGTGCTTCATCAAAATCAGATTTCAGATTATATAAGGGATGTTAGAATTCCTGAACATATGTGGGATATAGTATGGTTAGGAATTCATGGTAGAATTAATGTAAAAGGTAATTAAAAACACAGAGCTCTACAGGATCATTATTGTCCTAGGGAGGACTGTATATCAACATTTGAAACACTGAATCATTTATATTTTCATTGTCCATATGCTGTTCAGTTTTGGGATGTGCTGAAAAACAGATGGAAAGGTTGGTTTATAACCCCTCCAATGCCTGAATTATTATATTATGGTAGTTATTCACTGGGGAGAGGGATGGGCAGTTTAAGTACTACACTACAGATTGTGCATTTACACTGGTTGTATTGGCTTTGGATCAACAACATCTGGTTCTTCAACAACAGGTAATTTTTGAATTGGACCTTGTTCATATTTTGTCAACAGATCTGAGGAATTTGAAAAGGGTGGAGCATAAGTTATATAATGCATCTGAATAGGGTGTTTTTGGGGGACAGTATGAGTTTATTTGAGGGTTTTTGGGGCTTCTTTTGTGCAATTGTACCCACTGTTCTTGGGTTGGGAGGCAAGAAGGTATAATTGAATATATTATTTTGAGTTGTTATGAATAATAAATTAAATTTGTGTACATTAACACCTTTGATTTGTGCTCTACATGATAGGACACTTTATGGATGTTTTCTTGTTTTTTAATTTTTTCCCTTTTTAGAAAAATATGTATGATGTGTAACTGTCAAGGTAAAGCATTTAATATATATATATTGGATTATAGGTTTTCCAATCAAATGTAAGATGCACTATTGCTTTGTACTTATTTGTGTTTTTTTGGTTTTACTATATATAAAAAAAAAACTGCTTTTATAGTGGGGGGGTTATGATTTGGGGATTGTATGATAGGAATACTTGTTTCACTTTTTGAATTTCCTTTGAGTAATATGTTGTGATATTGTTTTGTGTGTATTGTTACTTTTGGTTTAAATAAAAAAATTCCCCTACTCTTTTCGATAAGTGCCATGGGATCTTTAACATCCACCTGAACTACCACCATCCAGGAAGATGGGACCTTGGTTTAACATCCCATCTGAAAGACAGCACCTCAGAAGTGCAGCACCCCTCTCATGCTGTACTATAGTGTCAGTACTGAGATATTAACCCAAGTGCCAGATGTGGGAACTGAACCTACAGCCCTTTGATCTCCCAGCCTCAGATGCGAGTGTGCTACCTACTGAGCCACTGACACTAGGTATTGGTGCCATGTTTATTTAATATATATGTCTCCATACTGCAATTTAGGCATGAGAAGGTCTGCCTGACCAAATTTGCCGATGACTGTTTGGGTGTTGAATTAACAGAAAAAGATGATTACATGTTACTACAAAAAGCATTGGATCACATAAGCAATTGGTTCAGCATGTATCAATTATATTTAAATCCTGAGAAATGCACTGTTATGCACCTTGGACACAAAAACCTAAAAGCTAACTGTCACCAAGGTAATATTAGCATAAAAAGTACAACTGAGGAAAGGGACCTAGGAATCACCATTTCTAATGACCTTAAATTTGGACCCCATTTCAATAAAATCAGTAAAAAGGCAAATGGGGTACTAAACTATATTCTAAGGCACATTGCTAGCAGGGAGAAATAGATCATGGTTACACTCTACAGCTCACTGGTGAGACCTCTATTGGAGTATGGCACTAAAGTCTGAGCCCCATATCAAAAGACAGACATAGCCAATTAGAGAGCGCGCAAAAAAAAGGCCACTAGATTTATAAAAGGGATGCAGACAAAAGATTATTCCACCAGGCTCAGTGACGTAAACATGTTCACACTGGAGTATAGAAGAATAAGAGGCGATATTTGTTTACTGTATTAATCCTTAATGGATCACGAGCTGAGGGAGAAGCTGGGGTTAACATTCATGTGTAAAAATTACAATACAATGACTCATTCGTTCCAGCTCGCAGAACACTGCAGAACATGGAGGAGAAAGATGTAGTTTAATCAGAGAGTGATCACTACTTGAAATGGGATACCAGGCTCAGTAATAGAAAGTCCTTTTAAGGATGTGTTCAAACATCGCTTGGATGAATTTTTTCACTAGGACTGGTTATTAGGTGAGCACTATGGATGAAAGTCTTTCAGCTCAGAATAGACCTATGATACCTATAAGGGGAGGTGAAAAGGATGAGAAGGGACTTGGCAAGGTTGGAGGAATGGTTAAAAGTCTGGCAGGTTAGATTCAATACAAAGATGTGCAAAGTAATGAACCTGGGAAACAAAAACACAGTGGAAGAGTACACAATGGGGGGGTACTAACAACAACAAAAATGGAAAGGGACCTGGTGGTAGTCATATCAGATGACCTAAAGGTAGGCAGGCAATGTGAGAAGGCAGTAGGGAGGGCTGGGGAGGATACTGGTATGCATAATGCGATGCATCACCAGCAGAAAACAGGAAGTTGTCATCCCTCTGTACAATCAGTTGGTGAGACCCATCTGAAGTACTGCATGCAGTTCTGGAGACCCCATCTCTGCAAGGACATAGACAGAATGGAGGCAGTCCAGAGGAGGTCAACTAAAATGGTGCTGGGTCTGCACCAGAAATCATATGAAGAGAGACTAAAAAAGCTTAATATGTATACCCTCGTGGAAAGGAGGAAGGGGGGGACTTTCAAGTACCCCAAGGGAATCAACAAAGTCCAACAGGGTAGCATCTTTCAGAAAAGAGATGTGCAAGAATAAGGGGGCACAGTTTGAAGATAGAGAGGGGATGGCTCAGGGGCAACGTGAGGAAGTATTTTTTTCACAGAGAGGGTGGTGGACACATAGAATGGCCTTCCTGAGGAGGTTGTGGGGTCAAACACAGTGGGGGATTCAGGAATGCATGGGACAGACATAAGGCAATTATAGTGGAGGGTAGGGGTTAGGAGGAAGTAGGCTGTTGGTTCACTAGGATCTGCAGCTTATCCAATAGGTAGAGAAATGAGCAGACTGAGTGGGTCAAGCAGTCCTTGTCTGGCATCAAAGTCTATGTTTCTATGTTTCTAAGAAAGCACCATGTCTTTTTTGTTTGTTTGTTTGCTTATGAAAAAGTACTCATCTTTTACATCCCTCACTTGATCATGAGCGAAATCCCTCAGCCACAATCCCACATCCACTCATGCTCCATCTGTCCCTGTTCAATAACAGACTTACAGACCACAGACTCCGAAAAAAAGAGCACTTAGTTTAAAAGTAAAATAGATCTTTTACAAGCAGCATAAGAAACAGTAAACCTTATTCATGGCACAGCTTCCACGCGGCAACTCCTTCGCCCAGCATGCCATTGCATTACAGTTGTTGAGCTGCCATTCTGACTGCACTGCACTAAAAGTCATTCCTGTTCCACATAAAAGGTGTGTGTGGGGGGGGGAAGGATGTATGTGTGTTGGGATGTATGTGTGTTTGGTGGAGAAGAAGGGTTTACAACGGTCAACTAAACAAAGCACTGAAGGGGCAGTGGCAAAAGTTAAACAGCCCTACAGGAAGAGAAGTTTCTAGAGTGAAGCAACTGTGAAGGACTGCAGTGCCCTCCACTGGCAAATATACCAGTGGAGGGACTACTTTTCCAAACAAAACCTTTACAATAATTTTTACTCTTTTTTTTTGTACTTTGAAAATTTTGAATTGTCACATAAATGGGTTGGCTGTATTGCCTAGAGGTTAGAGGAATGAGGTATGAACGAACTTGGTACATCCAGCAGACTAGACCTGAGTTTGATTCTCACAACCTGCACTTGCATACTGTGTGACTCTGAGCAAGTCATTTAACCACCCAGTGCTTCCAGGTTGCCCCTGAAAACAGGCACTTGTGCCTAGTAGGCCTTAACCAGTTACTAAAGACTAAAATAAAAATAAAATAAAATGCCACGTGTAGCCCATTGTCTAGGTGCAATATTAACCTCCATGGTGGGTAGTATTGGGATATACCAGACTTTTCAGGTGCTATAAGGCCCTCTGCCTGCAACATTAGGCCTCATTACATCCTTGGGCGGTCCAGAATATCCCAATACCACCCACCCTATTGGGTATCATTGCTGATGTGCATTTCTGATGAAATTCACACACTTGCTTCAGTGGAATTTGTATAGTATATCCTGACTGTCAAACGTTTTCCGTAGAAAAACCTTTGGAATTGTGTAATGCCATATCATGACATAATTCCAACTTTCATTTCTAACAGAAGTCTGTGGAATTGGTATTTTTCAAAATTCATACGATTTCTGGTCCTATCTACTTCCTAGCTATTCTTTCCATTTTAAATAACTTTTATAGTCATACTCTTTAGCCTTAGTTCACAGATTCAGCTCTCTTTTTGTTATGACAGTCCAAAGTACACTCCTATAACCTATAAAGAGTTTACAATGTATTAATGGTATGTTACAACTATATTCTGATGTAACCTTTATGTAGGCTTATATACTGCTATACAGTGCATTCAGGGTTGTTAAACTTGGGGTTGCCATACTGGGAGACAGAATCTGCTTAAAAAGTGCTGCAGCAGCTGTTTTAAATTTTGTGCACTTGAGTTTTTTCTAACCGGTAGTGTGAGGTGTTACTGTGAGGCGTTTTTAGGTTGTGCATTCAGGGTTGTTACACTGGAGGGGTTGTCATACTGGGTGGGTGAATTTGTTTAAAAAAGCCGTCAGAAGGTGTTTTGTGTATTTGAGAGCTGAGGGTCCATCGTATGGATCTGCTTGTTTTATTTGAATTTATATTGCTAGGAAATGTTAGGGGCACTGTGAATTGTGTGGGGATTGTGAGGGTTCATGGGCATCAGGAGGGGGGTGGACACTGAGAGAGGGAGGCTGAGAGAGGGACTAACAATTGGGCCTAGGATACCACGTTGATGTTAGTTAGGTTGGTATAGGCCACATACAAAAATGTGGGGAGCTAGAAATTGTTACAGACAGCAGAACTGATGAGAATGGGAGAAGTGGAGGGAATCAGGAAGGCAAAATAGACAGGTCAGAAGAGGAAGGATTGTGAGATGTAATGTATGTAGGGCCTCAGTCTTCATGGAGATATTGTGGAAATTGGGGGGGGGTGTCTGGTGTGCAGGAACCTAGAGCAATTAAGTAGAGTGGTACAATGACTTAGCTGGTAGTTGGAATGCAGGAGAGGGGGAATCAGAGAGGATCAGCAGGGGCTGATAGGGCAGGTAGTAGCTACGTCTGGGCACAGTGATAGCTGGCATAGAACAGAAAATAAAGGAGTTACTCAGAGGCCGGGGGCATGCCATTATCAGGGAATATACAGACCCTGCAGAACCAAAAAGGCGGAGGAATGGCAAGTGGTAAGGAAATGGGGGGTGAGAGGATCTACTCTAAGAAGGACAAAAGGAACAGAGGATAGTTCTCCAGTTGAGATACCTACCTATAATAGATATACAGTATTGGCAGATATTGGGGAACAAGGGACTACGAGAGACAAAAGGGCCAAGGAACCAGAGGGACATTGGGTGGAGGTGGGGGGGGTGGAGACAGGAGTATCTCAGAAGGTCAAATAAGGAACAGAAGCTGGGGGGGAGGAGAGGTAGGGGAGCAATTCAAGAGGGCAAAGGGGGCTGAGCCAGATGGGAGAGGAAAACAATGAGGGAGGTAGAGTTACAGAAGGGAATGAAGAAGTCATAATGGAAGCAAGGATGCAGAACCAGGGAGAGAGAGGATCAAATGGGAGAAAGTAAGCAAGAAGGGGGGGCAGTTGCTGGTACACATGGGATGGCTCCAGCAAAGGAAAAGGAAGGACTGGGGGGGGCTATAGTTTATGAGGAGATGAGGGTGGGGTGGGGTACAGACACACAAGCAGCAGAAAGGTTGTGGTCTTCATGGATTCAATCATTAAGGGTATACAGTGGAGAAGAAAGGGGGACTCACAGAATAACATGCTGGTAGCTTGCATGCCAGAAATGAAGGCAGGGAGAGCAACATTTAAGATCAAGGAGGTGGTAAGGGAGACAGGAGGGAAGCCTGAGTTGATTATACACCTTGGAACCAACAATCTAGCAGGTGAGGAGCAGAGGGCTGTATAGAACAGATTCAAGGAAATAGCAAGATCATGTAGGGAGTCTGTGAACTCACTGACCTTTTTGGAATTAATCTCAGTCCTTAGGGCCAGCACCGCTAGGAAAAGGAGAATAACGGAATTCAATGAGTGACTGGGTGTTTTGTGTAAAGAGAAGGGGTATAGTCTTATAGGGGGTGGGGGATACGTGGTCAAATAAGGGGCTTTATGGCCCAGACAGACTGCACCTTAGTTGGGAGGGGAGGAAAATACTAAAGGACAGGCTGGGGGAATATATGGGAAAGGAACATGGTTCAAAATGCTAAGGAGGGGAGGAGGGAACTAGAAGACCCACACAATTTGAAAAGAGGAGGTTAGTAGACCCCCCCCACAGAGGCAGTAACAACAAGGAGAGGGGGAGATTTGGCAGCTAAGGAGTGGGAGAGATAAGGAGGGAAGGAGGGCAAGTCATGACAAAGTTATTGAACAAAAGAGCAAAGGTATTACAAAGACAAAGAGAAGGGTGGTTTTGTTGAATGCTGACAGACTCAGGAACAAGATGACAGAAATGCATTCCCTCTTAACGGAGGGTGAGGTGGATATAGTAGCAGTTACCAAGACCTGGGCTACGGCACACCATGACTGGGATCTCTCAATCCCAGGGTACAGTCTATACAGAAGGGGCAGAGAGGTAGGCTGAGGAGGGGGGTGGTGGCAGCATACATCAGTGACAGAATAATTTGCATGAGGGAGGAGGAAAAGGGGAACTTAGAAACATTTGGGCTCCAGCTGCAGGCTAGCAGAGGAAAGAAGATCAGAATGGGGGTGGCATACAGACCACCCAACCAGGGTGAGGACAAGGACAGAGAGCTGTGTTCCCAGTTGAGGATTGCAGCTGGAAAAGGGGAGTTGGTAGTGGTAGGGGAGGATTTTAGCCTGCCTAATATGGACTGGGCTACTACCACCACATCCTGTGTCAGAAGTCAGGAAATCCTAAATTCTATCCAGGATGGCTTCATGACTCAGTGTATGACTGATGCCACCAAGGAGGGGACAATCCTGGATGTAGTGTTCATAAAGGAACATGTACAGGAGATCAAACTTAGGGAACCCCTGGGTGGAAGTGGCCACAGTATTGTCTGGTTCAGTGTGGACATGGGCAAGGATGACATCCCCACCAAGACAAGAACATTGGATTTCAGGAGGGCAAATTTTAAAAAGATGAGAGAAGTGCTAAGGGAAAACCTGAAGAGCATGAAGGAGGGCATAGGGGTGGACCAATTAGGGGGGCCATTCAGAAGGCCACAAGCAGTTGTATTTAAATGAGAGGGAAGAAATTGAAAGCCAGATTACCAAGCTGGGTTAATGGAAAGGTGGCCAGTGTGGTAAGGGAAAAGTGGGCAGTCTATTCAAAATTCAAAAGAACAGCAAAGGAAGAGGATGAGGAAAAATGCTGGAGGCTAGCTAAGGTGGCAAGAAGGAAGGTGCAGCAGCCAAAGGCACAGAAACAGCTCCAAATAGCAGAAGGAATAAAGAATGGGGAGGTCTTCTTTCACTACATAAGCTAAAGGAGGGTCAAGAAGGACGGCATTGTTAAGCCGAGGAATGGGGTTGGCTGGGTTGATGAATACAGGAGCAAAGCAGAGATATTTAAGGAATGCTTCTGCTCCACCTTTACAAAGGAAATGGATGGGCTGGTGCTACAGGTAGGGAGAAGGAGGGAGGAAGGGAATGGGAATGGAGCCATAGAGGTAATCAGGATTGAATGAGTGAGAGATGGGCTGATGGCTCTGAGGTTGGACAAATCCTCGGGGCCAGACAAAATACACCCCAGGGTACTAAAAGAGTTAGCAGATGATCTGGTGGGGAAACTGGCTGTTCTCTTCAATAGATCTCTGGAGTCAGGAGTGGTGCCACTGGAGTGCAGAACAACACATGTGGTGGCACTCCACAAGAGTGGACCCAAGGATGACCCAGGTAACTATAGGCCAGTCAGCCTGACCTTGATAATATATCCACTCATGGAGACCATACTAAGGGAAAGTCTGGCGAGGTACAGAGAGGAAAATGGTCTACAGGACAAAAAGACAGCACAGGTTTGTGGCAGGCAGATCATGTCAAACAAACCTGATCAAGATCTTCGATTGGGTCCTGAGGGCAGTGGACAAAGACCAGGTGGTGGACATCATATACCTGGACATTAGCGACGTCTTCGATTCTGTACCACACAAAAGGTTGATAATGAAACTGAGGGATCTAGGGTTGAGAGAAAATATTTTTCCTTCCCCCCATGCTTTTATACCAACTTCTCCTTTCTCTCTTTCTCCCCTCCCTACCCCTCCCCACCTCTATTCTTCTATGTGCATTGGCCTTGTTAATGGCACTTACAGTATACTGTTTCATAATCATAATGACTAGTGCCAATTTTTCTGTACTTATGTTGCACTTGTTTATTTCTGAATATCCCAGTACCTATTCATATTATTTATTTGTATAACCCTGTATTTCACTGTTCTTATAAAATGTTTGGTTTTTCCTACCGCTTATCATTGTATGTCCTATTCTATGTGCTGCGTCACATTGTTGTTGTTCATGTATTTGATGAGTATCGTCCTAGGTCGTGCCTGAAAATAGGCATCTCTATGCCTAGTGCACTCACCCGGTTACCAAAAGCAAATAAATAAAATATGGTAAGATGGGTTGAAAACTGGTTGAGTGGTAGAACACAAAGAGTAGTGGTTGGGGGTGAGTTCTCCAGCACCAAGAGATCACCAGTGAGGTCCCGCAGGTATCAGTGCTGGGGCCAGTGTTGTTCAATGTCTTCATAAGTAACATCAGAGAAGGTATTAAAGGCAAAATGTGCCTTTTTGTGGATGACACCAAATTCTGTGGGAGAGTGAACACCAAGGAGGGGATACAGTACCTGAGACAGGATCTCACCAGACTAGAGAGAGGGTCAGGAATCTGGCAACTTGGTTTCAATGCCAAAAAGTGAAAAGTGATGCACATAGATACAAAGAACTATAGGGCAGAGTATTACATAGCAGGGGTTCAGGTAACTGCTTCTGAAGAGGAAAAGGATATAGGGATAGTGAGTACGAGTGACCTGAAACACATCTCTCAGTGTAAAATGGCAGTGGTGAAGGCTAACAAGATGCTGGGGTGTATTGAGAGGGGATTCAGTAATAGCAGAAGCAAAGTTATTTTGAAAACATAGAAACATAGAAGTTGACAGCAGAAGGAGACCACCAGGTCCATGTAGTCTGCCCATTGTCTTTTAGCCTAGCCTTTTAACTTCCCTTGGGTTTGAGGGCTCCCTTGTATCTATGCCAAGCACTCTTGAAACCTGCCATTGTGCTTGCCCCCACCACCACTACAGACAGGCTGTTCCAGCATCCACCACTCTTTCCTTTCTGTGAAGAAAAACATCCTGGTGTTGGTGGAGAACTGCCCTCCTTGCAGTCTTAGATCATGTCACCTGGTTCTGCTGCCCTTCTTAAATTGGAAGACATCATCTATCTGCAACTGGTTTAATCTTTTTATGTACTTGAATGTTTTGATCATATCACCCCCTCTCTTCTTTGTTCCAGGGAATACATGTTCAATTCTTTCAGACTATCCCCTTAGGACATCTTGTGTAGTCCCTGAATAATTTTTGTTGCTCTTCTCTGCACCGTCTCCACTCAGTCAATGTCCTTTTTGAGGTGGGGCCTCCATAACTGGATGCTGCACTCCAGGCGAGGCCTAACCAGTGATCTGTACAGCAGCAGGATCACTTCCTTCTTCCTGCTTGTGATTCCCCTCCCAATACATCCCAGCATACTGCTGGCCTTTAATGCTGCCTTCTTGCACTGTTTATCTACCTTCAAGTTGTCTGAGATAATGATTCCCAAATCGTGCTCTTGGGTGGAGGCAGCTAGCCTTTTCCCTCCAAGGTAATATGCCTTATTTGGATTTCTTTTTCCTATGTGCACGACATTGCAGTTTTTGATGTTGAATCTCAGCTGCCATGCTCCAGACCATTCTTCCAGTTCCTTGAGGTCAGCTTCTATCTTGTCCACTCCCTCTTGAGTGTCAACCCTGTTGCATATTTTGGTGTCATCTGCGAACAGGCGCACCTTTTCCTGTAGTCCATTAGCTATGTTCGTTATAAAAATATTGAAGAGCAGGGACCCCAGTACTGAACCCTGGGGCACACCGCTGGTTACTGTACCTTCTGATGACAGTGCTCCATTTATCTGCGTTTTCTGGGTTCTGCCCTGTAACCAGTTTTTAACCCTTCTAACTACTTCTGATCCAGCCCCTGTGTGATCTAGCATCTTTACCAGGCTTCTGTGTGGAACTGAGTTGTAGGCCTTGCTAAAGTCTAAGTAGACCACATCTGCCACCCTGCCTTAATCTATAACTTTTGTAACACAGTCAAAAAACTCAATCAGATTTGTCTGGCATGACCTACCCACTGTGAAACCATGCTGCTTGGGGTCCTGATGGCCGCTAGCCTCCAGGAATGCCATGACCCTCTGTTTGAGTAGTGTCTCCATTAAGTTCCCCAATATGGATGTGAGGCATACGAGCCTGTAATTTCCAGAGTCCACCTTGCTGCCTGATTTGTGGAGCGGGACCACAATTGCTCTTTTCCAATCTTTGGGTTCATCCTCAGTTTTTAGGGATTTGGTAAATAGTTTAGCCAGTGAGGCAGCCAGCTCTAATCTCAGTTCTTTTAAGATCCTGGGGTGCATTTCATCTGGCCCCATGGCCTTGTCAACTTGCAGTTTATTTAGTGCCTCCAGTACTTTGGTTTCTGTGAAGGGGCTAGTATCAACCCCCTGTCCAGGGGTGTTGCTTTTTTCCATTTCTGAGCCATCCCCTGGGTCCTCCTCAGTAAATACTGAACAGAAGTACTTGTTCAGGATTTCTGATTTTTCTGCGTCTTCTTCTGTTGTTTTCCTTTCCTGAGTTGTAATCTTGATTAAAACCCCTTTTGCCTTCCTTCTTTCCCTGATGTATCTAAAGAAGGATTTGTTTCCTCTCGTTGCCCTCTCTGCTATACTTGCTTCTGTCTGCGCTTTTGCATGCCTTATTTTTTTGCTGGCTTCTTTCATTTTCTCCTAGTATGACACCCAGTTTTCTTCCTTGTTTGTTCCATGGTATAGCTTCCATGCCTTCTGTTTTTCTCTCACTATTTTAGCCACTTCCTTTGAAAGCCATAAGGGGTTTCATTTTCTTTTTGCTTTGGTAACCCTTCTGGCGTATTGGTTGGTGACTGTCTGGATTCCTTTCTTAAGTTTCCCCCACATGACATTGACCTTGTCCACTTGCAGATCAAATAAGTCATTTCTTATGTTGGTCTTCATTTGGTTGAAGTCCGCCTTTTTAAAATCTAGTATTTTTATTTTTGAGTGGCACGAATCCTCAGCTATGATCACCTTGAAGATAACCATGCAGTGGTCACTGTTACCCATATGGCATCCCACGCTGAGTTCCTTGTCCCTCTCAGTGTTTGTGAGGACCACGTCAAGTATGGCATCTCTTCTTGTTGGTATTTTGATCAGTTGACTTAGTTCTGCTCCCTGTAGTGCCAATAAGAAATCCCTGCTTTTTCTTGTTGCCACCGTTAGTGTACTCCAGTTTATATCTGGAAGGCTGAAGTCCCCCACCAGTATCTGCTCTCCTCTCTAAGTCACTTTGTAGTTTTTGAAGGATATGCTGGAGTTACAGTCAGACTCCCCTAAAATTCAGAACATTATCTGCCCAGCATTAGTGTATGCTGATGATATTGTTCTTTTTTTCATTGTCCAGTAGTGGTCTCCAAAAGAAAATGGACTTCCTTAGCAAGCACTCAGAAAAACTGAGCCTCAAAATCAGTCTAAATAAAACCAAAATAATGGTATTTGGCAGTAGGAAACAAAAAGGATCTTGGATGTTGGGCAATCAAAAGGTGGAGGTTACTTCTGCATATATTTACTTGGGAATAAGGGTGACAACTAATTGTTTATGGAAAGTACATACCAATATGATTAGGGAAAAACTTATTAAAACAATAGGGGGACTGACAAGATTTAATTGCAAATATGGATGAAACTCTGTTAGAGGTGTTATAGCAGCATTAAAATCTAAATGTGATTCTCAACTACTGTATGGTACTGAGGTATGGGAACCTAATAACATTAACACCTTAATGAGCCCTCTTTTTAAAATGTTAAGGAACATTTTAAAACGTGTCCATTCCTGCCCGACTGCCAATATTAGAGCAGAAACTGGACTAACATATCTGCTCTAATTGAGGCTCGCAAAGTTAATTTTTGGTTGGGTTTAACAAACTTGTTGGACTTGTCTCTTGCATAGTCCTGTCTGAAGGAAAAAGAATCTTGGTTTAACCTTGGTTTTAAATCCAAATTTTGGTTTACAGCATTCAATACATTATGGCCCATATTTTCAAAAGGGTTGTGCATGGCACAACAGTGTTGATCCATGCGCAATCCACTGATGTGCCCTGGCACGATATTCAGATGGGAATTGCACCTGGCACAAATCCCTATGTGCTGGAGCGCATCAGTAATGTATGCAGGTGCAGGTAGGGGGGGCGTGCCCATGCATACTCTTCACATCCCGATATTCAGTCCGGGATGTGCTAAGCCATGCATGTGCAACCTCTACTTGCGCTGCACCAAGATGCTCCAAAAAAAAAGGAGCAATGGTCAGCCACCCACAGGTGAGCTGCCGTATTGCAGGGCGCAACATGGCAGCTGCCACCTGTGGGTGGCCACCTGAGCTCCGGCTGCATCTCCGTGGTGGCATCCCCCCCATGCCCGATCATGGGAATCTGTTAAAAGGAATAAGGTCCAATATCCCTGGTGGTCCAGTGGACCACTGTCAGCCCAATCACGGGCATTAGTAAAATAAAAAAGAGACCAATATCCCTGGTGGTCCAATGGACTGCTGTCTGCCCGATCGCAAGCTTAAGTAAAGAAATAAAAGATTCCTATATCCCTGGTGGTCCAGTGGACCGTGTCAGCCCGATCACGGGCATTGGTAAAATAAAATAAGACTCCTATATCCCTGGTGGTCCAGTGGACCTCTGTCAGCCCGATCGTGGGCATTAGTAAAATAAAAAAGAGTTCAATATCCCTGGTGGTCCAGTGGACTGCTGTCTGCCCGATCACAGGCTTAAGTAGAGAAATAAAAGATTCCATTATCCCTGGTGGTCCAGTAGACCACTGTCTGCCCAATCGCGGGCTTAAGTACCAGTGTCAGTGGCTCAATAGGTAGCACACTTGCCTCTGAGGCCGGGATATCAGAGGGCTGTGGGTTCAGTTCCCACATCTGGCACTTGGGTTAATATCCTAGTACTGACACTGTAGTGCAGCATGAGAGGGGTGCTGCACTTCTGAGGTGCCGTCTTTCGGATGAGATGTTAAACCGAGGTTCCATCTGCCTGGATTTGTGGTAGCTCAGGTGGATGTTAAAGATCCCATGGCACTTATCGAAAAAGAGTAGGGGTAAATTGCTTCTTTATTGAAATAAAGCATGGAAAAAACACATCAAGAAAAACAGCAAAAAGCACAAAACATATACAAATCAACAAAGGAACTGAACAAAAGCAATTGATACACAGTTATCTTTTAACAAAAAGCATAAAAGAAAAGAAAGTAATCCATCATTTAAATTTTATCATATGCTGAAACCCCTTCCACCAGATTTGAACTTTCCTATTCCCATGAATCTGAGCATCTTTTAGATATACTTTATTTAATTCACAAATAACATAATGGCTGAAGCCTAAAAAAGTTGGCTTTTTTTGATACAAAACCCACTGGCATCTAACGTGCCATAAACAAAATCTAAGACATGCTAAGAAAATTTGTACAGTCAAGTATGAAATTTAGCAAGACATGGGGTAAAGATCCCAATACTAACAACTCATAAGAAATATGTTTCAACCATGGAAGTGCCAGATAGTTGCCAAATACACTCATAGTTTAGAGGCAAAAGAACAATGAATAAAAATGTTCCATGGTTTCTCTTGTGCCCATACACTCTAAATAAGGACAAAACTTTCTTCTTTCATTTTATACTTAGCTGTCCCTCTAACTTGTAACCGACCATACATTATCAGCCATTAGCTCCCACATGGCAAGCAAAGGTTATTTAATTGTGCTAACACCAGATGGGTCATATTACCTGGGCAGTTTTAAAAAGCAGGGGAAAGAGGATAGATTTGAGAAATAATAGTGGAATATAGTTTTTTTGAGAATTAATAATTTGTGATTTGACAATTGCCACATATATAATTTCCAACAATCAGTTTAAAGAAAAGGGAGTAGAAAAGGAAATATTAGGTTTTGAGCCAATCCAATCCATTTCGATAAACACTTGGATAGTAAGAATCTCAACCAGCTAAATTCTGGAATATTGGGGGTTAGAGTACAGTTCCAAAAAGAAAAAGCAAGAAAAAGGGAAGAACAGAAAACCACAGGATCTACCATCCCGACCCCTCCCTTGGCTTTATCCAGGTAAGTATAATACCTTTTAATGGGATTTAACCTATTTCCCCAAAAAACTGAAAACTAATAGAAACATAGAAACATAGAAGTTGACGGCAGATAAGGACCGCAAGGCCCATCCAGTCTGCCCATTTCTTTTTCTACCTTATAAATGTGCCACCGGCCTTTGCTCTGTCAGTGACCTATCTATTCGTAGTCATTTGTATTGCTCCCTTATGCCTATCCCATGCCTGTTTGAAGCCCTGCACTGTATTCATAGCCACCACTTCTTGTGGTAAGCCATTCCATGCATCTACCACCCTTTCTGTGAAAAGAATTTCCACATTCCCCTTAATCGGCCTCCTCTAATCTCATGCTGTGTCCTCTTGTCCTGCTATTTTTTTATTTAAACATGTTAGACTCTTTCACCATGTTTATGCCCTTAAGGTGTTTAAATGTCTCGATCATATCACCTCTCTCCTCCTTTGCTCAAGGGTATACATATTGAGCTCCGTTAATCTGTCCTCATATGTCTTCTGATGCAGTCCCTGCACCATTTTGTTGCCCTTCTCTGGACTGCCTCAATTTGGTTAATGTCCTTGTGAAGGTGTGGCTCCAATACTGCACAGTACTCCAGATGGGGCCTAACAATGTCTTGTACAGAGGGATTATTACCTCCCTCTTACGACTTGTGATACCTCTACTAATACACCCTAACACCCCCTAGCCTTACCTACTGCTTTAGAGGTCTGTTTGATGATTTTAGGTCATCAGTGATGATGATGCCCAAGTCTCTTTCTTCCTTTGTGACTGCTAGCAACTCCTCCCAGCCTATAAGTGGCTTCAGGGTTTTCTTCCTATGTGCATGATTTTGCACTTCTTTGCATTAAATCCCAGTTGCCACTCTTCTGACCATTCTGCTAGTTTATCCAGATCTCTTCTCATTCTGCCCACCCCATCTGGATCATCTACTCTGTTGCAGATCTTGGTGTCATCTGCAAACAGACAAGCCTTACCCTCTAGTCCATCTCGGGGTCACTAATGAAGATGTTGAATAGGACTGGCCCAGGACTGATCCCTGAGGTACTCCACTTGTGACTTGCATCTCTTCTGACTGTATACCATTTACCACCACTCTCTGTTTTCTGCCAGTCAACCAGTTTGCCACCCAGTTGACCAACTTCTGACCCACCCGAGCCTACCTAGCTTATTTATCAATCTTCTATGTGGAACAGTGTCAAAGCTTTGCTGAAGTCAAGGTAGGCGACATCAACTGCTCCCCTTGGTCCACCACTCTGGTTACCCAGTCAAAGAAATCTATGAGATTAGTTTGACAGGACCTTCCTTTGTAAACCCATGCTGTCTTGGATCCTGTGCCCCTATGGATTCCAGGTGTTGCACTATCCTTTCCTTAAGGAGTGCCTCCATAATCTGCCCACTACTGAGGTAAGACTGACCGGTCTGTAGTTCCCGCCTCCTCCCTGCTACCACTCTTGTGGGTGGGATCACATGAGCCCTTCTCCAGTCTTCTGGGACCTCTCCTGTGCTCAGAGACTCACTAAACAATTCTGCTAATGGCTCTGCTAGTTCCTCCTTTAGCTCCTAGTACCCTGGATGTATGCCATCAGGTCCCATTGCCTTATCCACCCTGAGCTTAGCAAGCTCTTGTAGGACCCTTTCTTTGTGAAGGGATTAGTGCTCACCTCCGTCCCCTGTGTCCATGATGCTGAGCTGTGGGCCCTGCCCTACCTTCTCTTCAGTAAATACTGAGCAAAAGTATCTATTTAGGATAGATGCCTTTACAGGGTCCTCCTCCTCACATGCTCTCTTTCTCCATTAAGCTTAGCAATCCCTCTGGACTTTCTCCTTTCACTAATGTATCTATAGAAAGTCTTGTCACCTTTTTTACTGTTCGTGCTAGTGTTTCCTCAGTTTGGGACTTTGCCTGCCTTACTGCCTTACCTGCTTCCCTTAGGCAGTTTGGTATGCCTCCCTATCTTCATCCCGCTGTGTTCCCTTATATTTTCTGAAGGCCAGCCTTTTGGCTCTGACCTTTTCTGCTACTGTATTTGAGAACCAAAGTGGTTTCCTTCTTCTTTACACTTCCTTTTCTGTCTAACACAATGGGATGTTGCTTCAAGTATTGTGTCCTTAATGCTTGCCCACTTTGCCTGTACCTCCTCACCTGTGTTTCTTTTGCCAGGCTAGCTTAACTCTGTTGGCCATCTTATCAAAGTCAGCCCTCTGAAGTCCCATATTTTTACCTTGGAATGGGATGATTTAGATGTAGTAGCCAAATTGAACCATACCATGTGATGGTCACTGGCCCCAGGTGACCTTCTACCTGGAGATCTGTGATCCCTTCTTTGTTAGTCAGTACTAGATCTAGGATAGCCCTGTCTCTTGTGGGTTGCTGTACCAGTTGTTTGAGGCCCTCCCCTGCAGGGAATCCACTATGTGTCTAGTTCTGGCCGATGTTCCTGCTGGTATTGACCAATCTGTATCTGGCATGTTGAAGTCTCCCATTATCAGAACCTCCCTTTAGCTGTCATGTTTTGTATATCTTCTAACAGTAATGTGTCTATGTCCTCCTCTGGTCTGGGGCCTGTAGACAACCCCAGTTCTTATGGCTGTCCCATTTCCTGTTTCCAGGGTGACCCACAGTTCTTCTGGCTCCTTATGTGTATTCTGAATTTCTGTAGCTTTGATATTTTCATTGTCGTACAGGGCCACTCCTCCCCCCCTTTTTGCACCTCGGTCTCTTCTGAACAATACATAGCCAGGTACTGAAGTCTCCCAAGTGTTTACTGGTAAACCACGTCTCACTAATTGCTACTATGTCCAGTTTAGCCTCTGACATTATTGCCTGCAGGTCTGGGATCTTATTTCCCAGGCTGTGAGCATTTGTGTACATGATTTTCCATAGGCCAGATTTTGGTGTGTTAGTTGTTGGTGAAGTTTGGCATTACCCTGTGCATCGTATGGGGAGACAAACCTTTTTCTTACCTGGTGATGCAAATGAACGCAAACACGCTGAATTCCTGTTTGACCACTAGCTGAGGGGAGGGGTGTTCTTCCATTCGACGTATGGGGTGCTGCACCCTCTCCCATTTGCTAGTTTAAATATTCTGCAAAGACGCCAAACTTCTGCCCAATGCACTGACTCCTCTTTAGTCAGATGCAGTCCATCAAATTTAAAGAACTTTGCTCCCAGAACTGTTGCCAGTTCCCTACAAATCTGTGTCCTTTTTCTGGCACCAGTCCTTGAGCCCGTGTTTAGCTCCCTATCTCCCTTCTCTGACCTTCCGTCCATCTGCCCTTCTCCCAGACTGGCAGGATCTCAGAGAAGGAGATGCCGGACTAAATAGATGATAGTTTGTCACCCAGCCTAGTCAGATGTTCCTTGGTCTCCACAACTGACCGGCTGGCGAGATCATTAGTCCCTATGTGTACTAGGACATCAATGTTTTCTCCTGCTTTGTGAACAATTTTTAGTAATGCGTCAGTGTCTCTCCATGCTGATGTACCTGGGAGACATCTGACCATCACCCCTGGCTGGAGATGGGTATCAACTCCCCGAATCATGGAGTCTCCTATGATCAGAAGTTTTTTGGATTTCCTTTGTGCTTGTTTAGTTTTGGTTCCTGATTTGGGTGAGTATTGTTGTGCCAGCTCCTGTGCCGCAGTGTCCTGTACTGTAATACTGTACAGTTCACTTCCAGGTTAGTTGGGACAGGGTACAGAAATGCCAAATATTGTAGACAAGGTAACAGGAATTGTTTAAAAATCTGAACTCTCTTCAGTTTCGAGAAGTTATAATGTTTCCACCTCTGAACTTTATTATCCATTTTATTTAAAACTGCAAGCCAGTTCTGCTCAGGTAAATTTTGGGAACCGAACAGAACCCTAAAATGGAAATAAGTGTTGTAGTGAATGAAATAGTTCTGTGCACAAAGGGTTAATGTATTCGCTCTATTAACAACCCTTTAGATTTTTGAAAATTAATTTTGGTGCTTGATAAGGTCACATACCTGTGAAATAACTTAAAGAAAACTTCCAGCTGGCCTTGTTGTTTAAAAAATAAACAGATGTCATCCGAGAAAACTTGTATATTTCTAAAGGAGTTAGAAAAGGAATGTTTGGACCCTCCTAACCAGAAACCGACTGTAAATGTCTAATAAGGGGTTCTAAGGAGCAAATATATAATAAAGGGCTCAGCGGACAGCCCTGCGACACCAGCTTTAGCGTCCAACCTTTCCAATTTTCCTCAATAACTGGACAGATTATTGAATTAGAATATAAATTTTGTAAAATTGTAAGAATCTCAGGGGGCATTCCTAAAAAGGCCAAGGTTTGGAAAAGGAAGGAATGACTAACCCTATCAAAGGCTTTTTCTAAGTCTAATGATAGTAGAATACCAGTTTGTTTGCTGTGATGCAATATTTCAATAAAATCTCTAATATAACAAGTACCGAATGTATTCATTTTTGAGAAACACCACAGAACTGAACTGGAGAAATCACTAGATTAGCCCAAGATTGAAGTCTGTTATTAAGCAGCATCGCAAAGATTTTATAGTCAGAATTTAACAATGTGATAGGTCTCCAGTTCTTGATCTCACTTCTATCTCCTGTTTTTTAAAGATATAAACTTGTAACCCTTTGTGAATGCAGGATAGATCTGTCCTCCAGAAAGAAAGGAATTAAAACACCAACTAAACAGGGGACCAGCTCATTTGCAAAAGTTTTATAAAGGCATTAGATAACCCATCTACCCCAGGAGACACATTAGCTTAAGCTTGAAATAACATCCACAATTTCTTGTAAAGAAAAGGGTTCAGAAGAACAGCTGCCATTGAGGCATCAATGACAGGGCCTGTTACACCTTTCAGAAAATCCTGAAAGACTTCAGTTTGTAAGTCTATGAGGACCTAAATTTGGAAATGTCGGAATATAATATGGTTATATCCGAAGGGTCAGTATAATACTGTGAATTACTAAATAAACATTCTAGTGTAGAATTATCTCGTATGGATTTACACAAACTATAGGGTCCCCTATCACTGTTTTGGCGTGTAGTTGTTAATTAAGGCTTGCAGGGATCTGGCTCTATCATATTGAAACTTCCTCATCTGTAATTTAACATGCTTAATTAAAGGAGATAAATCTTCTGAAGAAGTATTAGCTCTAGTTAATAGAGACTGTAATTTTGAACGTAATGTGAGGTAATTAAGAAAATTATCATTCTGCGTTTTTTGTCCATAAGTTCTAAACCAATCCATACAGTCTAGTTTAGTTTCTTCCCACCAGATCCCTAAGTCTGAATATAAACATTGCACCGATAAGCGGGCAGTTAGAATTTTAACTATAGAATGTTTGACAAAGTCATTTTGTAAAGATGAGGTATTTAGTCGCCATCTACTTTTGTATGGCTTATAATTCACTGGGATTTCTATTACAATTTTAAGTAGGAGATGGTCTGAAAATTCAAAAGGCTGTCTAGAAAACTGTGAAGTAGATATATTTTTGGAGGTGAAAAGTTAATCAATACAGGTACCGATCTTCCCTTTATAAAATGTATTTTTTGGGGGGTTGGATTCTAAAGTATTGCAGACTCTGAGGTCTGGCTCTCTAATAACAGATTGTAAAAATTAGCATCACAATACATTTTTTTCCACTAGATCTCATGTCAGTAAGAGAACAGTTGAAATCCCCACCCCACAGCACTGGCCTTGTAGTGAGCAGAAAAGGTTGTATAGTTTTCATACACGTTATTCTGGCTGTTTTTACCTGTGGATTATAAATATTAATAAATCTATATAGGACAGATTCAAGAAAACAGTCCACAATCAAAACCCTCCCTGGAATGCAATCTATTAATTTATGGAGTTTAAAATGGAAGGTGGAAAAAAGAATACCAATGCCGTCTGCTTTATCCTGACCAAATGACCAATATGAAGGGCCCCAAGGCCAATCCTTTTTAAAGGCAGTAACATGTTCTTTAGAGAACATCCAAGTTTCCTGTAAAAAGCAAACAGAAATTCTAGAGTTATGTAACATGTGAAAAATAGCCTTTCGTTTAGCTCCATTTAAAATGCTATGAACATTCAAAGAAGCCCACAGAAAACCCTTATGAGTACCAAAAAAAGAAGGAATTTATTTTATTTTTTTCTTCTTTTCTGTTTCTTTTCCTTATAAGAACCTTGGGAGGGTTCCATGGGGTCTTGGGTAGAAATCTGAGAATCCGAATCCACAACATCCATTGCTGTATCCCCCCAGGAAGAAAGAAGGGAGAAAGGAGTAGAAGTTTCCACTGAATCTGTAACTGCCTCAGGTACTGATTTCACATTCCTCATGGACCTTCTAGGAGGCAGAGAGAGAGGGGTCAATTTGGGGGGGGTACTATGTTCTGATCTGAAGTCTTAGCAATACCACCCGATTTCACACTTGGGACAAGCGGAGGGTCCTGCAAAGCAGAACTATTAGGTTGTACAGGCCTTGACAATGATGAAGAGGAAGGGGGGAGAACTAAATTCATTGTCACAGGAGTTACAGGTTTTCTTACATCAAGAGGGGGTTCCCTAGGAAAAATGGGAGACGAATGAGAGAGTAGGTCTTCCTATGCTTTCTGTAAAAACTGTTCAATACAATTCCCTGATACTTTGTTTTTTGCAGCCCATGGACATGTGTTGAATGTGTGAGAACTACCCTCGCATAAATCGCATTTTGTTGGGTTAGAACATTGAATTAGTGAATGCCCAATTTCGCCACAATTGTCACATCTAGGACTATCACAAACACTAGACAAATGCATCCGTGAGCCACCTTTATAGCAGGCCCTTGGCTGACCACTATAAAAACAAACACCTCTATCACGGCCTAGCAAGAAGGAGTTTGGGATATGCACAAAACCATGTTCATTTTGCCGTAATTTGACCTTATATTTCCATCCGCCTGTCCAAAAGCCCTCTGAGTCTAAAATAGGCTCTGGATCTCCCTGTACATCACATTTATTGGACAACCAGTATGTAATATCATCCACTGATACCCCTTCATTTCGGAACATTACTGTAACAAACTTGATAGCTGGTTGAGAGAGGGGAATAATCAAAAACGGGGTCCAAAGGGGAGAGAACTTTACCTGGGAATACCTAATCCAAAATAATTCTAACAAGGCAGCTGATCTAAAACTGACATCGTAATTATCCTCTCCTGAAATATTTATGATGGCAAACACATCTCTAGGAGAAAAATGCAAGGATTCCTTAATTAAATGTCTCCCAACATAGTTTCTATCAGGCCTTTCAGCCATGCCCTTTATATCTAATACAAGACCAAGATTCCATGAATGGATTCATGTTTGTTTTTGCAAATAAGTCAGATAGTAAAGGTCTTTTATCAGATACAGCATTATGAGACTCTACAGAAACAGGACTAACAGTATCATTAGAGACATTAAGAACCAAATCCCTAGAGTCTGAGCCCCTTTTTCAGCAGATTGAACAGGCTTTTCTGGGTTCCACTTAGGGAATAAGAGTTTATGTCAAATGAAGAATCCCAGGCTAAGTCAGCAGCCCATTCTCCCGAAGGAGTTTGTTTCCACCCTGCTGCCATTAAAGCTGAAGCAGGAGTCCAGTCACTCTCATGTGTAGAAGAGGAAGTCAAAATATCAGAGTTAGGCATAACGGGCTGAGGAACAGAACTTTTAACCTGCTGCAAAGATGTAGAAGCATTCCCCATATTTCGGTCACCAAAGGAAAAAACAGTTGCTTCATCCTGCTCATTTGGCTGTTTTTGATAAATAATCTGAGCAGTGGAAGAAGAAAAAACAAACCCTGCTTGTTTAGCCAGCGTTGGAGCAGTTCCCACCACATAATTTTCCCTGGTTTCAGTTTCATTGTGTATCTTGCTGCAGTCCGTCTTCCCCACTCCCACTGAATCCCCCAAAATATTTGAAACAAGTAGCGCTTCAGTGCTAGGCAGGGAGACCCCCAACTGACCTGTTTTTTGTGCTGTAGTGGAAATTTTTCGATCTTTGGTACTGCCATTGCTCCTGTAAACAGCAGAAACACCATTCTCAAGCTGAATCCCTTCCTTGTTCAGTAGCGTGATGTCATCCACAGGCAGTGCAGGTCTTAAAGGGGCAACACCATCTATAGGCTTTGTACAAGAAAGTAGCGGAACAGACTTTAAAGACAGCGTTTTTACTGTTTCAGGCTCTGTAAGACTCACAGGAACTTGTGATTCCTCAGAAGAAGATAAGGCATCCAGAAATAACTCTGCATCTTCTAACTCTGCTGAAGGAAAATTAACCTTGTAGAATCCTTGTTCTATGGTCTCCTTCACATCTGCAGACTGAACCTGCTGTAGCTTCTCTACAGCGTCCATCTTGGAAAGCTTACCAGCACTCCTGCTGGCGGCCATGCACCATCGGAGTAGGGGAATTTCCCCGGTGTCCTGGCCAAATTTCCCTCATTCACTAAAAATACCACCAACAGCTTAATCTGGTTCAAGGTCAGTTGGCATTCATCTGTATCCCCCTCCCCCGGGTCGTGTCTGAAAATAGGCAGGATTTGTCTAGTGCGCTTACCCGGTCAACAAAAATGAATAAAGTAAAGAAATAAAAGATTCCTATATCCCTGGTGGTCCAGTGGACCCCCTCCCCACCCGCCTACTGATCCCCACCACCCTGCTCCCCCCGGTCAGCGGTGGGTGGCAGCACCCCACCCGCCTACTGCCCCCGCTGCCTGCTGACTGACACCATCTGTAGTGCTGTACTCCCATTGGTCCTCAGCATGAGCCAATGGGCATGCAGCCCATACTATACTATACATTCCAGACATGTAAATGTATCCATTCACATATCTGGAATGTGTAGTATTGTACAGGCTGCACACCCATTGGCTCACGCTGTGGACTAATGGGTGTACAGCCCTACCAATGGTGTCAGTTGGTGGGTGGCGGGGCAGCAGATGGTTGGGGTGCAGCCACCTGCCACTGACCGGGGGGGGGAGCGGGACGTCAGGGATCAGTGGGTGGGTGGGGAGGAGGGTCTGCTGGACCACCAGGGATATAAGAGTCTTTTATTTCTTCACTTAAGCCCATGATTGGGCAGACAGCAGTCCACTGGACCACCAGGGATATTGGACTCTTTTTTTATTTTACTAATGCCCGTGATCAGGCTGGCAGCGGTCCACTGGACCACCAGGGATATAGGATTGTTATTTTATTTTACCAGTGCCCGCGATTGGTCTGACAGTGGTCCACTGGACCACTAGGGATATAGGAGTCTTTTATTTCTTCACTTATGCCCGTGATTGGGCTGACAGTGGTCCACTGGACCACCAGGGATATTGGACTCTTTTTTTATTTTACTAATGCCCGCGATCGGGCTGACAGCAGTCCACTGAACCACCAGGGATATAGGATTCTTATTTTATTTTACCAATGCCCGCGATGGAGCTGACAGTGGTCCACTGGACCACCAGGGATATTGGAATCTTTTATATTTAACTAATGCCCGCGATCAGGCTGTGGGGCACATTGCCGCGCTGCAGGGGGCATCGATCCCCGACAACTGCTGCCTGGCAGGGCGCCAGGTGCAAGTCGTTGGGGATTGGCATCTGCATGCAAATGGGGCTTAATGACATGCAAATGGCCCCATTTGCACCTTGCACACATTATGGCCCCATTTGCATGTGCACTTTTGAATATCATGGTTGTTGCGTCTAGCGCAATGGAACTTGCGCTAGCGCACCCCCTGCTTCACTCTGGCCACTTGCACTGGCGCAGTGCCACTGAGCCATGTGCACTGTGGGTGGCCAGGGTGCGATATTCAACGATGCTGAGCCATGGACAGCTCCGTTGAATATCGCACGGTCAACGCCCCTGCGCAGCTAAGTTGAGCTGTGCCCAGGCTTGCTCCACAGCCTGTCGCAGTTTGAATATCTGGCCCTAATGGTAAAACATAAATTGACACCCTTAAAAAGAGCTTTGGAAAAAAATATTAAGTTAAATAAACAATATAGGATGTACTGTATATCTCAAAGAAAATAACTTCTGGAATAATTCTGATTTAGAAACCATTAAAAAATCACACTACTCAAGTTGGTATGCTGAAAATAACCAAGACTTTAGATTTAAACAGTACTTAGAAATCCTAAAGAGTCCGACACTGTGTAATAGTTTTATAACCCATAAATTTGAACGTTTTGCAAATAACGTTCTGCTAGCATGGCATAATAAAGATCAAGATCTCTCATATAGATGCGATCGCTATGTAAATGAAAAGGAGAATTTGATCCCTGTTCTCTGAGTTTGTCCATGGTATGCCAAAGAAAGGAAATATTGGCCGAGTCCCTTAATTAACACTGGTTATGACATAGAGGTAGCTAGTTTAACATCAATACTTATGCATACAGAGGACCAGTCGTCTTTGGAAAGACTTGCAAAGTATTTCCTATCTTGAAGGCTACGCCAGGATATAGACTGCAATAAAGTAGATAAGACTCACTAGGGAGGATATAAATATAAATTGCACTTTATGAGAATTATATAGTGTGTGTATATATATGTATATATAAGCACTTTAAGAATTCTGTATGGTACCTACTGTTTTTAATATATTTATGATTTAACATTGTAATGGGTATATAGCTGAGTCATTTTGTGAATTTCTTCTATCAGGTCTTTGTCCTCTTTCTGTCCTTGATTTGGAGGTCTGTATATGATGTTGATCCTGAAGGTTTTTCTGTTTCCTGTATCTATAGTAAGCAACAGAGACTCAATATCCCTGGGGTGACTCTGCACCTCTGTGACTTTTATATCTTCTCAAATGTAAAAGGCTACTCTTCCCCCTATTTGCCCCAGCCTATACTTTCTGAACAGATTGTATCCAGGTATAGCTGTGTCCCATCTGTGGTTTTCCATGAACAACGTTTCTGTCACCAATGATCATTGTACAGATCATTGATGAGATCACATTTAGAATATGGGGTGAGTACTGACACCCTTACCTTAAGAAGGACATCAGCATGCTGGAGGGGGTCTAGAGGAGCACAGCCAAGATGATCAAGGGTCTACAAGATAGGTCCCATGAGGAGATGCTGGGAGACCTGGTGATGTACTCCCTGGAAAACAGGAAGCAGAGGGATGATATGATAGAGACTTCCAAGTACATGAAGGGAAGTAACAGAGTGAAAATAGATGGTCTCTTTAAAATTAGTGACAACAGCACCACTAGGGTGCAAAACCTAAAACTGATGTGAGGGAGATTCAGAAGGGATGTAATGAAGTATTTCTATATGAAGAAAGTGGTGTCCGCCTAGGATGACATACCAGAGGAGATGGTATGAGCAAGGACAGTGGGAGTATTCGAGACAAGCACAAAGGGAACCCTTGGGACCCAGGAAGGGGAGAAGCAGGGTGAGAGAGGGACAGTTGGGGGGGCAGGCTCATTGGCATAAATTGTAAAGTCAGACCCTGCTTCACTTACCAAACAGACTTAGTGGTCTTCTTCTGCCGGTTCATTTTATGTGTACATAATTTGAAACCTCTGCAGAGTGTTGGTTTTGATTTTGTGATCACATTTCTTACAGTGGCCAACAGTGCATTCTGATATGCAAATTAGTAATGCAAATTGATTCTGTTTTGGTTCATCACAGTCCCCTAAGGGTTTAGCAATGTCATGAACTTTGTGTTGGTGAGCATATCATAACCTAGGTTCATGAACTTCGCTGTACAACATTTGAAAAACTTTGTAGGATGTTCATAGACACTTTCTGAATGTCCCACAAAGTTCCAGAGTGGGCCTTCAAGTTTCCTGGGTGAGCAACAAGAACTTTATGTCCATCTTTAGATTCTGGTGACATCACAAAGCACTTGAGCTCTGATGTTATGGCTTACAATGTCATCAGAATTCCTTGATAGAGTTAAATCCCTATTATGTAAGCAATAACACACATGACAGGGTGTGCGGTTATTGAGTAATTACTGCACCCCCACACTTTGTGAGTTGAAGGCACAAGGCATTAGCTTAGTGCCCTTCAACCACAGAGTGGGGGGAGATGTGTTAATTACCCAATAACCTGAAGCCTGAAGTGTGTTATTGCAGTTATAAAATGGCAACAAGATAAGAAAAGACAAGACTTAAGAAATCTTTAAGAATAAACAAATCTTCTTAATTGGGAAATCAATTCTCACACCAAACAGCTGGGTTTGCCCTAACATAGAAACATAAACTTTGACGGCAGATAAGGACCGCTTGGCCCACCTAGTCTGCCCATTTCCCTACCTACAGAATAAGCTGCAGATCCTAGTTAACCAACAGCCTATTTCTTCCTACCCTCCACAAGAAATACCGTATGTCTGTCCTATGCATTCTTGAATTCTCCCACAGTTTTAGACCCCACAGCCTCCTCAGAAAGGCCATTCCATGCATCCACCACCCTTTCTGTGAAAAAATACTTCCTTACATTGCCCTTGAGCCTTCCCCACTCTATCTTCAAATTGTGACCCCTTGTTCTTGCACATCTCTTTTTCTGAAAGATGCTACCCTCTTGGACTTTGTTGATTCCACTGAGGTACTTAAAAGTTTCTATCATGTCCCCCCTCTCCCTCCTTTCCTCAAGGGTATACATATTAAGCTCCTTTAGTCTCTCCTCTCCTCATGTGGCTTCTCTTGCAGACCCTGCATCATTTTAGTTGCCCTCCTCTGGACTGCTTCCAGCCTGCCTATGTCCTTGCAGAGATGGGGTCTCCAGAACTGGACGCAGAACTCCAGATGGCGTCTCACCAACTGTCTGTACAGAGGAATAACAACTTCCTGTTTTCAGCTGGTGATGCCTCTCCCTATACATCCCAGTATCCCCCCAGCCCTCCCTACTGCCTTCTCACATTGCTTGCAAACTTTAAGGTCATCTGATATGATTACCCCCAGGTCCCTTTCCATTTTTGTTGTTGTGACTTCCTCCCCCCCACTGTGTACTCTTCCCCTGGGTTTTTGTTTCCCAGGTGCATTATTTTGCACTACTTTACATTGAATCCAAGCTGCCATGTTAAAGATGTCAGATTGGCTGGCAAGTAATTCACTCTTGTTGTTAGTTGAGCTTTTTTTTTTACCAGTTGTCACCTGTCACAGTTACTGAGAGTTCTGAAGTAGACCAGTTCCAAGACTTTCACAGCACTTTCCTGACCTGTGCCATTATTGGTAAATTATCGTACAGGTCTTCTGAAGCAGTGTAGTTCAAAGACTTGCAAGCTACTTTCCAGACCTGTGCAGTTATTGGCCAATTACCACAAAGGCCTGGACAGCTAATGACCAATCAGATCACTGGATTTTTCTTGCCTTTTTATAATAATGATTTCTTATCTATTATTCAGTTTGATAGAATTTAAAAAAAGTGTCTGGAGAGTCACGTGATGAGCTCACACTGAATGGTAGCTTCTCTCCGAGCTCCCCGTTCACATTTACAAACACAACTTTTAAACAGTTATACCTAGCTGCAGACTACTTAAAAACAGGGAATTCATTAGTGGAACAAACTGGACAATGAAATCCACAAAACCCAGAACATGGACCCAATGGATCAGCTACAAATGGACACTACAACGAGCCCCACCCTACACCAAGCGGGCCAGCTGACTAAATGACAGAAGCATGACTCTCCTCTGGAATCATCTCCACCCACCACTCTAAACAAGCTCCTTTCAGACAAACTGGAAAAGCTAGACAAACTCAACCAGCTTGATTAATTCTTCTCTGAACTGGCTGCTGTCAAACTTACACTCTGTGATCTAGTGACGGACCTGAAAGCAGTCAAACCAGCCATTGTCACAATCAGTACCAGAGTCTTAGATGTTGAAACATGCATCAGCTCAACAGAAGACCAACAAACCAGGGACCACAAGGAAATGCTGGACATGAGGTAAAAAATCAACAAATTGGAGGAGAAGTTGGAAGAGAAGGAAAGTTGCTCTTGGAGAAACAACCTGATAGCGGGTATTCCCAAGCAGGCAGAGGGGGTGAGCCTCATGGCTTTGTTCACCAACTCCTGATGGAGGTTGCAGAACCACCATGCCAGGGCATGAGCAACTTACCTGACTATGCTCACAGATCACTGCAAACTCCACCACAACAGAACAACAGACCAAAGGTCATCACTGCCCGCTGCCAGTCTCTTCTCATAAAACAACTCATCCAGACACAAGACTGCTTAAAAGGACCTCTGGCCTGGCGGGGCAGATAATCCACATGTACAGTGACATGACACCTGCAGTATGGGAAAACCAAAAAGCCTACCAGGACATTAGGAAAACCCTACATAAAGTGTAGATTCCCTTCTGTATACTCTACCCCACCCAGGTAATCATGACAACACCGAAGGGATCCCATAAATTCCCCAATGCTGAATTAGCTTGCAAGGAACTACCAAACCATCTCCCGACAGTTTTCGCCTCATCCCTGAAGCTGCCAAAAGGAAAACTCAACAAAAAGGATTAGTGGTCTCAGCACAGACATCAACAACGCTATCCAAAGTTGAACAGTAAGTGCCTTCTACTCCCTACCTACTCTTAAGGCCAGCATGCTTCTGGTTCCCATCTCCCTCACCATCAATACCTCCATTACTAATGACCTTCTTCCACAAAGGAGGGGGAGAGTGAAAACTGCTATGTGCCTACAAAATACGGACTGTGAAGTGAGTCCCACAACAAATGCTAAGGGCACAGGAGCATCTCCATGAGTGAACATTGTGTAACTGGCTCTAATGTCAGTGGACATAATTATATTACCCCTATCAAAACTCTCATCACAGACTTGCCTTTCTTATTCTGGAGAAGCAGCAATAAATTTCCAGAGACATCCATGCTGCAAAAACATCTCAAGGAATTCTGAGCACGCACAGTGGTAACTCTCCTCTCCACACCTGTTTGTGCAATGTACACCCTGACAGAGGGTGCACCCACTACCTCCACCACCGCAACCAGGTTGAATGATACACCCACATTCCCTGGATGACATCCAGCACTGCAACAACACCCCCCCATCCTCCTTCCTCCTCACAAACCTCCTCAATCACCTAGGTCATCTCAAAGCACAGCTAGCACAACTATGGGAGAAAACCAGAAAGAGCCAAATTCAAGCCCACACCAGCCAAAGATCACCCCTGGACCCTTAGCTGCACCAGCCAAAGACTGCTCAACATCCCAGACTTCATCTTCTGCAAGAGGAACACCTGACACCACAACGGTCTGTCAACACAGAAAGGACTACAGACTGCCCAGCTGAACAAAATCAATGCACCTGACTGCCTGAAACTCAATGACTCTGAAACGCTTGTGCTGTACCACCAGGGACTCTAAACTAAAGGACTGAATGTATGCATATCAGGCACCAATTTTTTTTTCCTTTTATTTATTTATTTATGTATTTCTTATGTATTCAGAATACACCTTGGAGCTAAGTGCTTCATTTAAAAGGTTCCGCATCAGATAACAAACTCAATGATGTAGGGGGAATTACAAATGAAGTTGTGGGGAAGGGAACAAATGCAGCAGGGGTAGCTTTACTGGCAGGTGATTTAAAAAGTAATATCCTTTTTTTTATTTTTATTTTATTCTATTCTTTGTTAGCTGGGTGGGGTCCACTAGGCACACGCGACTGTTTACTGGGGCGACCAGGGAGTACAGGGTGGTTGGTTGACTTGCTCAGAGTCACATAGTATACTGCACATGTGGATGTTGTGGGAATCAAACCCATGTCTGCTGGATGTGCTAGGCTTATTCACAGCTTGTTACTCTGACCTCTAGGCTATACTGCCAATCCAGCAGTATAACAAGGGTAGCCATGAGATGGTATGGCCGGAATGTTTCACCACAGCAAATATCAGTACCCTTGTCAGATCTCAGCTTATAGAGACCCACAATCCCAGAATAGACAAGCATCTGGAGTTCTGATGCTCTTACAAATACCTGCCCCTCCCCAGTACCCTGCCACCCTTTTTTCTTCCTCATCTGCTGAGCTAGTGCTGGGTTCCCCACATAGGCCGCCTCAGGAGGAGCCATGCTGCACAATACCCACACCCTAACAAAAGCCCACAACCAGGTCAGCCACATTTCTACTCCTAACATTCCCCTTAGTGGGACAGAATCCGCCCACAACCATAAGCAGCTCTTTCAATGCCCATGAAGGACCACCAAGGAGCTTCCTGCAGTTGGGGCTGGGACACTCTCCCCTCAAAATCCCAAAAGCAAGAAGGCTTGAACCCCTGATTTTGCCTCACCCCCACAACAACAGCATCTACAGCCCTAGTGCATGTCAGGGATATGACTAAGCTTGACAATCACTATTAGGAGGCTAGCCAGGGAAGAGAGTGCAGTCCACACCTCCAACAAAAACTGAGCCCTGGCTACAGGCATGAATGTTGGGGAACAGTAATATTGCAGACTGAGACATTCAACCCCCCCACCCTCACTGAATGCTGTGGTTCAGGCAACTGGGGAGCAGGAAGGGTAACTCAGCACCCAAGAAGGTGCACAATGGATTACACTCACTCAAACCCCCACCATGGAGCTGGCAGGGAATTCCAGTGGACCCACCACCTAGCCAGACTATTGCCATGACAGGCAGCCACCCACAGGGAGTCCAGTGCAAACCTACAGAATTAGCAAACACTATAAGTGGCAAGGAACACTAAGACAAACAAGGCCACTGTGCTTGGGGGAACATGGGATGGGAAATCAACAGCCGATCTGCCCACCCTGGAGCTATGTGTGACCTGAATTCCAAGGAGCATATGGGAAACCCCATGACCTGCTCCGCATGGTCTAGGCAAGAGCACTGGCTGGTGAGAAGCAGGCAATACCCTCCTCAGCACACACATGGGGTGGGCACAACTAGTGAACCAAACGTCCTTTACCATACACGGAGGCTCAAGTGCAGTTTCAAATGGGACAGAAACAGTCGAGGGAGGAAATATCAATATGACAACAATGCATCCGCCATTATATCAGGACCCTAACTAGTAGTGTGGGCATTAATAACCTCCATGGCTGAATACAAAGCAATAACTGTCATACTACAAAATGTGAACTGTGGACAGAGGAAGTGGACCTCATGGGATCATATTGTGGACCAAGTTAATGGAAATCTCACCACCCCCACACCATGCCCAGTCCATCTCTCTATGGGCAGTGGGCACTGGCAGGGTCCCCCCATCCTACAGCACCTTAATTAGTTCTTAGTATATTTTTATGTATAATTCTTAGAAGTAGTCTTATGTTTATTCTCGTGTTTTATTTATATATTGATGTTACACCAGATATGATGCAGACTGTGCTAGCTGCTCAGTCCTCCACCCAGCAAACCCACCAACCCCCTACTCTAACTGGCAAACCTGGGAACCCCAGAGCCATCACAGTAGCTCTGACACAGCACCTACAAGCCCACCCCACTCCACTGGGTGACATAACAGCTCCCAACACCTGCCCCAGTACCCCAGTAATGTCCTACCCATACATATGCACCACATGGAACATCAAAGGGGCCAAAACAAAGGAGAAAGGATATCAGGTCCTTAAGCACCTTAAATCCCTTAAGGCTAAAATTGCCTTTCTCAAAGAAACACACACCCTTGAAAATCAGGAACTACTCTGGAGGAGAGAGTGGGTAGGCCAAGTCTTCACGGAGGGAAATAACAACAAGAAGGCAGGTATGACCATACTCATACACAAGAACTTACAGTTCATCCCTACAGTGAAGCACCTTGACCCAGAAGGCAGGTTCGTGGTGATAAGAGGGTAACTCAACCTCCAAGAAGTCACATTAGTGACACATTATGGTCCTAACACAGATGACCCGCAGTTCTTTACTTCACTACTCTGAACCTTAGTCGCCATGCCACCCTCACCACTCATAATAGCTGAGGACTGGAACTTAGTATTAGACAACAGTCAAGACAAGTCCAAACCCAGGCAGGTAGGCTTATCACCTGCTCAATGCTCCCTCAAGGAAATGGTGTCTTTGCAAGGCCTGGCAGATATATGGAGTGTTCTGCACCCCATAGCCTGTGAGTACACCTTTAGTTCTGCATGACTCCCTATCCAGGTTAGACTATTTTATGGTAACATGGACCATTGTTGAAGAGACCACAGCCTGTGAATTCTGCCCCAAAGTTATATCAGATCTTGCCAGGTCACACTAGCTATTCTCTCTCTAGACCAGATCACCCAAGAAAAACATTGGTAAGTTAATAACACTCTCTTAAAAGACCCACAGCACATGCAAAAAAGAAAGGACACAGTCAAACTCTATTTCAAATCTAAGACAGGCTCAGTCCCCACACAAAGCTTCCTCTGTGGAGCCTTTAAGTGCACCCTGAGAGGAGAATTCATTCAGCTAGCCTTCACCAAAAGGAAAAAGAGAAAGGAAGAGTGTAATCATCTCTCCTCGACACAATTAAGGACATCAAAAGGAAAGTTGCTGGCCACCCCTCTTCCCCTACCCAGCTTCAACTTAACACAGCCATAGCTAACTATGGGGAACTTCTGAGTGAGCAAGCAGAGTTAGCCATATTTAGAGTCAAAACCAGATATGTGGACCAAGGAGAGAAGGCAGGTAAGTTACTAACTCTCAGACTTAACAGGAGCAGCAAAAGTCTATCCAAGTGATCAGGGACACATGTGGACCTCCTCACACACCCCAAAGAGATAGCATTAGCATCTGAAGCTTTTGCAAATTCCTTTATACCCCAGAGGGCCAAGAACCACTAGAGGAAATTAAACACTTCCTCCATAAGGTAAATCTACCCAAAATCACAACAGAAGTCCAACATGCCTTAGAAGCCAAATTGACAAAAGAAGAGGTGCTCCAAGCCATCTCCTCTCTGCCAGTAGACAGAGCACCTGGACCAGATGGCATCTCATCCAACCTTTATAAAGCCCTAACACAGGAGATCTCAAGACCCCTGATCCACCTCTTCAATGAATCATACAATACTAACCACCTTGACCCACTCCTATCAGAAGCCAATATCACACTACTCCAAAAGTCGAACAAAGATCTGACTCAGTCAGGCCACTACAGGCCCACATCTCTCCTTAACACAGGCCTGAAGATACTTGCCAAAATTCTAGCAGTGAGACAGGACAGGGTAATGGGAGACCTGATAGGTCCCCAACAGTTGGACTACATGAAAGGGAGACTTGCATCAGACCACCCAAGAAAACTAGTCCACATCGTGGTGGCCTCTAGAGTCTCAACAACCCCTGTGGCCATACTCTCACTCAAAACAGAAAATGCCTTTGACAGAGTCTCTGAACATTCTTCTTCGAGACCCTGCCTGAATTTGGATTACCCACAGCCTTCATAATATGGCTGCAACTACTGTACTCACACCCAACTGCCATAATCCACTGCAATGGAACATTTTCACCCCCCATTCAAACTACAGGCAGGTACAAGACAAGGCTGCCTCCCTCCATGTACTTGTCCAACCTCTACATAGAACTGCTGATGAGAAGACTTCTGTTAGAAGGAAACATCAAGGGATTTAAAGTCAGTGAGCAGCAGTACAATACCTCTACATACGCAGATGACATTGTCCTCCACCTAGAAGACCCAGCCCACTCTGTCCCCATGGCACTAAACCTTGTGTGAGATTTTGGCAGACTCTTAGGGTACAAACTTTACATCTCTGAATCCAGCATCATGCCACTCAACAGTCACACCTTCAAATCCCAAATGCCATGCTGGGAGGGATTCTGGAGCCCAAATGCCATGAAATACCTGGGTATAGTAGTATCACACAATCCTAAGCTAACACAAACCAAAAATCTGGGTGAACTTAGGTCCACAATCAACCAGGACCTGACACATTGGTCCTCACTCCACCTGACTCTGTGGGCATGCATCAATGTGACCAAGATGAACATCCTTCCCAGGCCGCTGTATCCAATAAGTATGTCAGCATGCATCCTCATGACAGCATGGTTTACACAGCTACAGTCCATCTTCACCAAGTTCTTATGGAATAGCAAGCCACCCAGAAGAGCTTAGGGAAAGCTCATATTCACCAGGGTTGAGGGGGGACTCAAACTCTCAGACTTCCAGCTACCCTACCTCACTGCTCATGCCTCCCACATTTTATGGTAGAGATGACATGATAGCCCACCAAGAGCAGACAGATACTTCCCCAAATGGAAGCAGATGGAGATCGAGATATGTAAATGAACAGGCCTTAACCCTATAGCCCTCACAAGCACACTCCTCTGACACCTCCTGACAAAGCTGAGGAACTCCCCCTGGTGACCTCTCTCAAGGTCTGCAGAAAACTCCATAGTCTTCTATACATGACCCCATGCCTTGATCCACAACAATCCCTATCAGGCAACCCCAACTTCCAAATCAGCAAAAAGAACATCCCAACACAAATCCTAGCACAAATAGGAATCAGCAGCCTCCACCACTTCATTGATGGGAACACCCTGATCTCCTTCAAGAAACTATAGCTGAGGAAGGTATCAATGAAAATCTTCATCTTCCTGTTCCTCCAGACACAACACATGCTAGTGAAAACATTAGACACTAAGCCTTAGGACTTCAAACCTTTCTTTAAATGGGATGTATTATGCAACATTACCACACAATGACACATGCTGTCACTGATCAAAAACAAGCTACTGGCCATATCCACCAACTGAGACTCAACACAGTGCACTTATTGCCAATCTGCATTCCCTGACATCACCTCCCTGGACAGCAATGCGGCACTCTGACTACTGAAATTTGATGGATTAAAACTTAAGCAATTTAAAATTAATCATAACCTTTTCTACACCATCTCTAAACTCCACAGAATGGGCAAACTAGGAACCAACCTCTGTACCCAATGCAAAGGTGGCAGAGACAATCTCAAACACATCCTATGGGACTGCCCCAAGGCCAAACCCTTATGGGAATTGATTCAAAGACACCTAGACCCAATGTTGGGACTAGAACAGTCCTTTGTGCCAAAATCTTGCCTATTGGGACTAGATTTGAACCACATCCTTGGAGTCAGCAAATACCACCTCACCCTGATCTCAGCCATGGTAAAAAAAAACTAATCCTAAAACACTGGATGGATGATAATGTTCCTTCTTATGAAGAATGGCATAATGCAATACTAGAAGCATTGTGTATGGAAAAATGATGAATCCCATGCACTGCACACAAGATCTGTGCAAAAAAGGTGGAGCACCCTAGATACCCTCCTTCTCAGCCACCAACCCAGCTCAGACTGAGCAGCTATACCACTTGGCACCTAGACTAGGCCACCCCCAGAACTGTAAGGCCAACAAAACATACTTGGATATTCCTTAGTATTAGTGCATCAGTTCCTTTTTGGATGTCCTCACTGCACATTGTGGTGAGTCAGATGGCCTTGATTACATCTGTAACATCAATTCTTACCATATGCATTGTGTCTCAGTAGGTTTTGTAGAATATATTGCTTGAAAATATCTCATGAAAGCATATTATTTTAAAAAAAGTGTCTGATTGGTTCTGTGGCACTGAGAGATAGGGGATCGCTCAGCATGCTGCTGACCCAGGTTCAAGCCCTTGCCCAGGATGGCAGGAGCAGAGGCTGGCAGGGAGGGCTAGGAGCATCTGTCAGATGCTGTCCTTGCTGGGTGGGAGGAAGTGAGTCTGCACTGCTTCGAGAATCTCTCTTGGTGGCCCATAGTGGTGGTGCATTTGCGGCATGGGTGACCACGTGCTGCGGTGCATCTCCCCAGGACACCATGTGTGTGCAGCTGCAGAATGGGAGGTGGGTAAGTTGGAGGGCAAAAATGGGAAAAACCCACCTGCTGGGTCAACTGGATGAAAGCCATCAGGTCCTCTCCCGCCATGCAGCCCTGGCAAGTGCCTTTTGAGCTGATCCCCTGCCATGTGCTTGGTCTTGATTGAATGCGAATTCTCCACTTCTGTGGGCCCTGGGAGGGAGGCCTCCTTGTAAAGGGATACATCAGGCTGCCCAGTGAACAGCATAATGGGGGATGATAACGATGGAATATGGGGGATGTCTTGATGGTGGACAAGGCGGTCAAAAGGCAGCTTGAAGGAGTGGCTGGTCGAGGGAGTGGGGAGGGAGCATGAAGAAGTAACACACACACAAAAGTGTCTGCTGTAATATTTTAAAATGTTCTTACTTCAGTCACTGTTTCCCGTTATGAATTGTCTATGAACCTCTACCAAATCCCATCACCCTGCTTTCCTCCCAGACCCTTTGTCATCTATATATATATGATTTTGTAACAGTTTTATGCCTTTTTCGTTGTTTGCTTCTTTGTCTGTTTTTAAACACTGAAAACCTAGCAAATATACAACTTAAAATATTAAGCACCATTTAAACTCTTTTTTACGTGCTACAGGTATTTTAAATAACCTTATTATGGATCCTCCCAACAAATTTCTCTGTATTTTTGGGGCTCAGCTTTATTCACCATTTTATCCTCATCCAGTGCAGTTGATCCAGTAAATACGTACATCACATCGATATCTTTCAGAATCATCAGCCAATGATAAAATGTAATGCATTTGTATGTCATGATTCTGTCCCATTGCTCCAATATAGATGTTCTTTGGTGCTGTCTGTTACAACAACTGTCAAATTATTCTGTATTTAATGTTGAGAGTAATTCTATCCCCTAAGCTGAGCCTTATGAGGTCTACAATGCTTTTTCTAAGCTGAAGAAAGATTTCATCTTTTTGGATGAGAGAAAACTTATTTAAAACATAAAAAAATGAAAACTTGAACTGCTTAAATTATTGTCCAACAGGAAAAAGCTACTAGTTAAAAACAACAGAAGAATATGTCTGAAACCATTTACAGTTAAGAAAAGTTAGGTTTAAGATTGTTTCTGGAGTTCCCCATACTGTATCTTAAATATACACTTAGAAATACATTATCTGTACCACAACAAGATTCAAGATTCCACTGAACAACTTGGAAAAATTACATGTAATTATGTTATTATATAGAAGCTGTACCACTATAAAGAAACAATAAATGTGTCTACTCAGATATCTTGGCTGTCTGGTGGGTCTCAATACAATAAGCATATTTTGTAAGCATTTGGAGTCAATGCTTCTTTTAGCAACTCTGAAACAAACAATGTATCCGATAGAGTTTCTTTACTCCTCTGAGGAAAAGTCATATATCACATAATGGCATCAGTGTTTTATAGTCTGCTGTGCATTGATGTATCTTGTATCATGTTTTGGTGACAGTAACAATGAGTGTGCCACGCATGAATTGCAAAACTTAAATTTAGATCATTAGTGATTCTTGTTCAAACTAGTTGGTGCTACAGTACCTGGATGTTATTTGAGATTGTCAGATTTTGGCAGTCTTTCATCAAAGATGACACATAACAGATTGATTAGCCACTCAGCCTAGTATTACTGATAACACAAGACCATTCATTCACACATATCTCACAGCCCTCCTTGGTGCTCTGCTGCTGACAGATAACAGACTGACATATGGCAGCACAAACAACATGCATTCTGCAACTTAGGGGAGAGGGGACCAGCTAAGTTAACTTGGGATTGGACTAGGATTTGCCTCCCACAAAAGGTATGGCACTGCTTGTACCACACTTTGAGTACTGCTTCCAGTTCTGGTTACTACAGTACAAAACATTAATTTAAAAGTATTATAGGGTTCAGCACGGGACCAACAGCATGATTGGCAGCCTAGAAAGCAAGAGCTACTGTATGAAAGAATGCACATTTCAATTACATAGCCTTGAGAAAAGAAAGTTATGACCTCAGTGTCCTGATTATTACAGGACATAGACATGTAAATATGAACACAGCTGGTGTATGAAAGCAGAGGACATGTACCCAAAGTCAGGGGCAAGGGATGGTAAAAGGAAAGATAGAAATGAGATACTGTAGCTCCATTCAGGCTTTCAAATCATCAGGAGTAGACACACACACACACACATGCACACACACACGCACACACACACACACAAACACACACACACGCACAATACACACATGACTATCTTTAGAGAGGATCTTAGAACATAAGTAATTAACAATTTATAGGCCTCCTGCTGTCACATTCAATCCACAGAGAGAAGCCTACTTCTCTTATCTGGTTTATAAGCACATAGGTTTCAAAGGTTGTTTTTGGCCTCTGTACATAACCAGTTATTTACTTCCACATCACCGAAATTGTCACACCCATGTGTAAACTGCTAACATTGGGATCAAGTGATGACAGCTGAAGTCACTAACTATATAACTTCCTCTAACTACAATCATGACTCAAATCGTGCTCCTCTGTTTCATTCTCATTACCTAAGAACAAACTACACTCAGGATTCTCTGGTATCCTACCTACCATTGGCAGTGACTTTAAGTTGGCAATTGCCTAACTTTGGCTGGTCAAAGAAACACAAAAGTAAGCTCCAAGTCACCTTCACCTTCACATCAAGGAAAGTAATATTTTTTCCTATTACTTTTGTCTGGGAATGTGCACCCTAGCCCTGGCCCTAGGGCTGACACCAGCACTAAAGTGTCAAAGGCAAATTGCCTTACAATTGCAGCTATAAATATTTGTAGAATGCTCCCTAAGATAGAACAGCTTCAGGCCTGGGCTGCCCTGCATACCCCTGACATAATTTGCCTCACTGAGACATGGCTAACCCTTAGGACAAGAATAGTGTAATTGCTCTGCCAGGCTATCAGTCCTTCAGAATCAATAAGAATAGCGAGGGGGGTGCCTTATATATATCAGGGATATCTTGCAAGGGGTGGTACTCCTTCTAACTGCCATGACTAAGGACCATGAGCTACTAATGGTAAAGCTCCTATTTGGTCCCCAGAACAAATCTCTAGTCATCATGTGTGTCTATCTCCCACCCAAAAAGACTGCTGAGGAAAGTCCTGGGATCCATAGATGGCATCTCAAACAGCTGTGAACTGATTCTCACAGGGGACTTGAATATAAATTGGCTCAGTCCCAGCTCAGTGAAACTGAGACACATAGTGGATTGCTCCTATCTCTCGCAATTAATAGCCAGACACACAAAGTTAAATTACAAATCTGGAAAACACACTCTCCTTGACTGGCTTCTCACAAGCTCACTGGATAGACTCACTGACATTTCAGTGCTCTCAGACACCCTGCGTGATCACTCTCAAATTATTTGCAGATGGACCAATAAATATAAAAAATCCACACCTGAACTTGTAGAATGCAGAGTGTTGCGTAAAGGGCATCTTACCCCCTTGAAAGAAGCGTTATCCCAGATAGACTGGTCACTCTTAGACTTTCTGCAAGACCTGGACCAAGCATTACAATACCTCATTGACAAGTTCAATCAGGTATACAACAGGTATGCCCCACTCAAAAAAAGAAGGTCCAAGATTATAACAATGGGTGGATTACCAGTGAGTTATTGAAACTAATGAGAAAATGGGATAACCTATGGACCAGGGCCAAGGTCATGGGGGGATCAACAGCATTCAGAACTAAAGGGCCACTAGGAACAGATGCACCCACCTAATATGAAGTGCTTAGGTGGGATATTATAAGAATCAACCTGAATGCAACTGGGGGGGATGGGAAGCATTTCTGGGATGATCTTAAGGAGCTCCTAGGAAAGGGAGCCAAGCAACAACCTTTACTACTCAGTATTAATGGCTCCAATTCTGTGGACCCACTCACCATAGCAGAAGAGATTAACTCTGCATTCACAGACCTAAGCTCCATCCTCCCTGGTGAATACTTGAAGCCTGCAGATGTGGATCTTGAAAACATACCCATGAGTGCACAGCACCCACAATTCTGTTTTAGATGGGTTACAGTCAAGGAATCCAAGGGCTACATCAAAAAGGTCTAAGGAAAGACTAGGATCAGCAGTCAAAGTCAAAGTCAAAGTCAAATTTATTTAAAAAGATGCCCAATCCCAAAGGCTCTGGGCGCCGCACAGAAACTGTACAGTATGTCATACTGTATACATTACATTAAAATATAATACACACAAAAACTTAATCCCCAAAAGCTTGCATAAATAAGAAGGTCTTTAGACGACACTTAAAGGCCTCTATAGTGGGGGCCGCTCTCACTTCAAACGGCAACGAGTTCCAGAAAGCGGGAGCAGCAACTCCAAATGCTCGATCCCCTGCTGATTTTAATCTTGCTCTCGGAACTTTAAGGAGGCCACCACTAGAGGAGAGGGAGATGGACGGTACCAGAAGATCAGATAGGTAACCAGGGCCCTGCCCATGTAGGGTCTTATAGGTGAGAAAACCCTCCTTGAACAGTACTCTCCACCTGACAGGCAGCCAGTGCAATTCGCGCAATACTGGAGTGATGTGACAGAATTTACTTTGTCCGGACAAAAGCCGGGCAGCAGCGTTTTGCACTAGCTGCAGTCTGCAAAGAGAACTTCCAGAGACCCCGAGATAGAGGGCACTACAGTAGTCAAGTCTAGAGGTGACTAAGGTGTGTATCAGAGTAGGGAGGTCCAGAGCCAGAACAAGGGGCTTAATCCTGGCGATATTTCTAAGATGGAAAAAACAGGAACGAACCACAGAGGATATTTGAGCCTCCATGGACAGGTTCCTGTCAAAGATCACACCAAGATTTCGCACCCATGGGGAGGTCATCAATGACACAGCTCCTGGCACAAGGCCAGTTGCAGAATCAGAGGCCATCCCATCATGAGCTCTGTTCGACTCCACTACCAGTACCTCAGTCTTGTTAGGGTTCAGTCACAGCCAGCTGGAGGACATCCAGTCATTTATCTCAGCCAGACAGATATTCAGCACATCCACTGCATTTGATGTTCCTGGGGAAAAGGATAGATATAGTTGAGTATCATCAGCATAACAATGAAAGCTCAAACCATACCTCCTAATGATCCCCCCCAGGGGCAGCATATATACTTCGAACAACATTGGGGCCAATACCGAACCCTGAGGACTCTGATACAAAGGAGGCAGGGTACGGATGAGAAATTACCCATCACAACCCGCTGCCTCCTGTTAGTAAGAAATGACTCAAACCATTTGATGACAATACCAGTGAGTCCGCATAACTCCCTCAGTCGGAAAAGCAACACACAATGGTCCACAGTATCAAATGCTGAAGAGAGATCAAGGAGAACAAGAATTGTCTTGCCCCCCCAATCTTTAGCCCTGAGGAGGTCATTTTGCACCCGAACTAACGCAGTTTCAGTGCTATGTCTGGCCCAAAAAGCTGACTGGAAGGGATAATACAACTCATGGGTCATGAGATGTTTCCCCAGCTGAAGTGATACCACCTTCTCAACAACCTTTCCCAAAAATGGAAGATTGGAGATAGGATGGTAATTTGTCCTAATCTCCGGGTCCAGAGAAGCTTTTTTTAGAAGGGGTCTCACCAGAGCCTCCTTCAAGGCATCTGGAAAGACACCCTGACTCAAGGAGCACCAGACAATCAGGGCAAACACCGGGCCAACAGTGTCAACTCACCTCATTAAGAAGCGTGTTGGCACGGGATCCAGTTCACAGAAGGTATACTTCAAGTTGGCTGCTATCTCAATAACCTCATGAACCTCCACTGGCCTAAACTCTCCCCAACCAGAAAGAGTGCTCTTAGAACACAACTGATGACTACTGACAGCAATGATATTACTGGCTGAGGAGACTTCCCGCCGGATCACAGACACCCTGTCCGAGAAAAACCGAGCAATTCTCTACAATCCTCATTCGAGGAAGCTCTTCCGGTCAAGACAGGATGGATGAAGAAGTCATCGACAGTCCGGAAGAGTGAGGCTGGTTGGCTTCTCCCGGCAGCAATCTCCCGAGACAGAAATACTGCCTTCTTTTGGTTGATTGCCTCCTGATATGCGCAATAATGCGCACACAGGACCAGTTTGTCAGCCCCCAGATGGGATTTCCTCCAGTGATGCTCTAATCTCCGACCCAGCTTCTTCATTTCCCTGAGATCACCGTCATACCAGGGCGACCTCAGGTATGAAGTTCTGGGTCATACACGGATAGGTGTGAGGGAGTCGATGGCACCAGACAGCACCTTATTATAGGTGTCAACCCCGGCGTCAACAGCTCCAATGCATGCATCACCCACCCTTGATAAGTCAACTGCTGCCATAAAACCCTCGGGGGTAAGATCTTTTAAAGGGTGGCAGTGAAACATCTCAGAAGGGGAAGAATTTATGATGGGAGCACTGAACATGAACTTCACCGTGCAATGATCAGACCAAGCTACCTGATCAATTTCAAGATCAAAGATCTCAAGTCCCAGTGAGAACACCAGGTCCAATGTGTGGCCATCCTGGTGAGTAGGCGCGCCGACAGACTGCACCAGCCCCAAAAGGGACATACTCTGCAATAACTCATCGGCGCACTTTTGACTTTTATCCTCGGCCCAAACATTGAAGTCCCCAAGAAAAATTCATCTTGGGGAATCCAATGTTTCGCCGGCAGCAAACTCGACGAATTCCTGCAGGAACCCCCCCATCGGACCAGGAGGGCGATAGATGAGGAGGATCCTGCAACCCACGCCAAGTCCTCTACGAATGGCCACACATTCAAATGAACTGGGGTTCGCACTGGGTGCACGGTGAAGTCCAGGCTCGACTTAAAACAAATAGCTACACCGCCTCACCTACGATTTTCTCTGGGGCAGTGCACCACAGTATATCCTGGGGGGACTGCAGCCTCAAAAACAGGGCCAGCATCATCTCCCACCCAGGTCTCTGTAATGCAAGCCAGGTCGACCAATGAAACCAGAGCGGCAATAATAGCCGTCTTGTTTCTGATCGACCTGGCATTGCATAGCACCGCCGTCAGAGGTATTGAGGGTGACGCAGCCCTATAGGTCACCTGGCCACTTGGCCTGGTGGCCCCCCTGGAAATAGGCACCAACCACGACTGGCTTCTCCTAGATGCTCTATTTATTCCAGGGCATCTCCTGGACTTAACCACCTCTATCCTTTGATCAACCCGCTCCTGGTCATCCCACAGCGCATACACAGAGCAATCCCCCACAATCCCCACTTCCCTATAACGCCTGATAGTAATATCAGATACAGGGAGGGGGATAAAAGGACTCAATGCATGCAGCTGCGAGTTCCCATAAACAATCCTAGGCCCCAAAACTCGTCTAACAGAACTCCTACACATATCTAATTAAATAAGCCAAATAGCACATATAACTCATGCAAGCAACACACATTAAAACTCTACTTTTACAATAAAATCTAATTGACATACATAAACTGTTATAGTATAATCTAATTCTCCTCTCACCCAGAACAAGGCGAATTTCAACTCCGAGTGGCCTGCTACTCATATAACAGCCACGCCACGCCAAGGCTTGCAGCGGCACTCACCTTTATACAGCCCCCACTCCCACACACCAACAGCCGGCAGCCCCCCACTCACAGCTCCGGCTCCAGCTGGCAACGATTAATAATGTGACAGTCTCTCACACTGTGTTTGGTGAGGTAGGGCTAGTGGGCAGGCAGTCCAGAATAGAAATACAGTCCAGATAGAAGTAAACAGTTCTCAGCCGCAACGAGCGGCGCTCTCAGCAAGTATGAAAAGGAAACACAGAAATGCCGCTTTCGAGCGGCACCTACCTTTATACAGCGCCTCCCCACTCCCACATACCAACAGCCCCCCACTCACAGCTCCAGCTCCAGCTGGCAACGATTAATAATGTTGACACACAGCCTCTCACACTGTGTTTGCCGAGGTAGGGCTAGTGGACAGGCAGTCCAGAATAGAAATACAGTCCAGATAGAAGTAAACAGTTCTCAGCCGCAACAAGCAGCGCTCTCAGCAGGTATGAAAAGGAAACACAGAAATGCCACTTGTGAGAGGCGCCTACCTTTATACAGCGCCTCCCCACTCCCACACAGCAACAGCCAGTGACAGTATCAGCATGAAACTGGTGGTTCAGACAGTGGATGTGCTTATTGTCCCCATCACTAAAATCTTCAATAAGTCCCTAACCCTGGCTAAGTTCCCCTCCCTCTGGAAACAAGCACTGGTCAGCCCAGTTCACAAGAGTGGGGATAGGACATGCAGAGCTAATTATAGGCCCATCTCTATCTTCTCCCCCCATCCAAACCACAAGAGAGGATCATAGCAGACCAAATCACAGAATATATCCAGAAATACCAGTTGCAGTGTTCCCAGCAGCATGTTTTCAGAAAAAAACACAGCACCGCCACAGCCCTGGTTGATTTCATGGATTACACTCACAAGGCTATGGATGAGGGTAAACTGGTTGGATCCATCTTTATTGTCCTAAAGAAGAATTTCAACATGGTCTGCCACCCCTTCCTTCTCAAGGTACTATGGACCTTTGGGCTGGTCTCCAATGCCAACCAGTGGTTTCAAGATTACCTATCCAGAAGGTCTCAAAAGGTCAAAATTGGACTAACAGTTTCCACTTCTCGGGACATACTGCTGGGAGTTCCACAAGGGTCAACACTGGGTCCATTGCCATTCAGCCTCTTTTTAAACACACTCCTGGAGGCATGCACCAGCAAAATTATCTTCTACGCAGATGATGCAGTGGTACTCAACAGAAGTGCCCACATTGAGACCCTGCAGGCTGAGCTGTAGTCCACCTTCCAACAACTGGAGGTCAGATTCAGCTCTCAAAGGCTGTTACTCAATTACGAAAAAACAAAAAACAAATCCATGCTCCTCTCTAGCCCTCAGCTAAAGAGGAGGTACCTCGTACTAACAGTTACTGACAACAGGTCGACCATTCTAAAACAGGTTCATTCCTTTAAATACCTAGGAGCAATAATAGATGATATTCTCTCATATGGCCAATATATTGATCAGGTTGTGAAGGCAGTAAATACTAAACTCTGGGTACTTTATCAGCACAGCAAAAGCCTCACTACCAATGCTCTTAGGCTCTTCATAAATCGTTCTATTCTCTCTGTGGTTGACTATGACCTGGTGGCCTACAGAGCAGCAACTGATACCACTCTCAAGAGGGTAGGCAAGGCTCTAAACAAGGCCTGCAGGCTGTTACTAGATGCTGACCGGCTCATGCACACCTGTGTACTCGATGAGCAAGTAAACATATTAAGCCTTAAGAACAGAATCTCATAACAGACGTGCCTCCTAGGTAGGAAAGCCATGCTAGGCCTAATTCCTCCCTGTATCACCGACCTGATTACCTTAACCAACTCCATGCACAGGACCAGGAATAAAGACCTACACCTGTTCTGTGTCCCATTCCAAAGGACAGCTCTTGATCAAAGATGCTTCTCCTACCATGCCCCACTGTAGCTTAATGAGATCCTGGCTAACACTTTCAATGCTGCTAACCCTAGAACCTTCAAAGCTGAACTTAAGCAGTTTCTATTGCAAAAGAATGTCTGTGAGTGCTAAACGATTCAGAGTGGGTCTCCAGGGCCTACCAACAACTACTCATGGGCTCACTCAGACGGTCCACCCCTCCTCACTTCCTGCCCCTTCTCCCCAGACTCTGGGATCTCATGCTCTGTAGCTCTTATTCCATTAGTAGTTGCTCTCTCTTGTTGTCTCATGCCTTATCACCCCCCGCTCACTCTCCCACCCTTCCCCTTCCCTCAGCCCCAACCCCCCTTTTCTCCATCAGTCTCCACTCTCATGATACCATCCCTCTCCTGCTTGGTCTCTTCCTTCTTCTCCTCTCTCCCACCTCCCTCTCTCTTCCCTTCCCTGTCTCTCATTCTGTCCCTAACCACCTTATTCCACCTTATCACACATTCGCACATGCATCATCCCCAGCTCCTCCGCTCCAAAGCTGTAATGCAATGTGACAATGATCCTTCTGAGCTTCTCTGTCCCCATGCTGCATTCACTAACCACTGTCTCCCTATCCTACAGTTTTGTCTCTCTCATATACTTCCTTATGCCATACAGCACTTAATATTAAACCCTTAAAGAAACTCACAAGAAACTCTTAGCTGTTTTCTGTTTTTTGTTACTTCCTGTACTGATAATTCAACCATGTCTGTATTTGTACTGTGAATTCAATTATGTCTGAATTTGTACTGTTTAACGGACATGGACCCTTTGTAAAGGAGTCCTTACTCATAGGTTGTTTCTGAAATTCCAATAAAACTTTATTTAGCAATTTTACCAAATGTATATAAGTTTTTTTTGTGTTTTTTTAAGATTTTGCCATTGCATGATGAAGGGCTCTGTGAAAGCTAATTCACAAAGGTCCACGCAAGCTGAGCTAAAGGCAGCCTGTACCAATCGCTGGTGCACCAGGGACCATGTGCCTGATTCACTGTCGGGTGGGGTTCCAGTGGCAAAGTCCCACAGCTTGTAGCAAAGGTGGCCATGTGTCAAACAGCCAGTACATCTGCAGGTTTGCTGCAAGCTGCAGGCAGTCAGGCAACAGCAGCACCTATGGAAAGTGATGAGCACAACCCAATACCCAAGCACAAATCACTACCCTCCCTGGTGATCTAGCAACCCCCCCCTCAGCTCCCTTGTTATGAAAAGTAATGATATTCCTGATGGTCTAGCTGACCCCCTCCCCATCCTTGATCTGCCTGAAAAATATGGCATCTACATTGCCTGGCGGACTAGTGGACCCCCACCCAGAAAAGCAGTTCTGCACCACCCTGCTTACCCCCATCCCAAAGCCGATGACTGGCACAGACCTCTTCTCTCCACCACAGCCAGACACCAACTGAGCTGTAAAGGTTTGCATACCATATACAGCACATGCTCCTTGGCAGCTCAGTTGGCAGTTGGCCATGGTGGAGAGAGGAGGGCTGTGCTGATCACTGATTCAGATATAAAAGGAGCAGGTGGTGGGGCACTGCTTGTTGGGGGTCCACTATACCACCAGGCAATGTAGATGTTATATTATTCAGGCAGATGGGTGATGGGAAGGGGGGCCACTAGATCAACAGGGACATCATTAATTTTATTAACAAGGGGATTGAGCTGGGGGGGTCTGTTAGACCACCATAGAGACCATAAATTTTATTAACACAGGGATCAGGGTGAGGAGGTCCACTAGGCCACCTTGGACATCACTAATTTTATTAACACAGGGATCATGGCTGGAGGGGTCTGCTAGACCACCAGAGACAGCATTTACATTACAAACAAGGAGATCATGGTTGGGGGTGGTCTGCTAGCCCACCAAGGATGTGATTGTTGTATGACATAATGGGATCAGGGCTGGTGAGGGAGGACTATTGCACATTGACGCAAGTTCTCTACCCTCACAGAGGACACATGTCAAAGGGTACTTAGAAATTTGCCCTTGGTGAGGGTTTTGAGAATCCTGAATTAGGGAATATGGCAGCCTGCAACTGCCACATGCACCCTAGCACCATGTAGCCCATTATACAACAAGGATGGTGCAAGCCCACTTTGACATATGCAGGGAGCATTTGTTAATTGCTCCAGACTCATCTTTTGGCACAAGCCTCTTGTGCATTCAGGGAGGTTTTGTGAATTAGGCCCCTTGTGTTTTGTAAATCTCTTGTTGGTCCAATTAAAGGTATCAAATCACCCACTTTGTTCATCTTTTTGTACAAGGACCAATACAACTCCAAACAATTCTCTACCTCAGTAAAAACAGGTTACTGTGCTATAGTGGTAGCTATAGGAACATTCACTGGTATTGCTGTATAATGTGGTGTTTGCAGTTGGAAATTGTGTGTTTTTTTTTTGCAGCCTCAGCATATACATGTTACTAAAGAGCAAATGCAATACTGCACCATGTTTGTGGTTGTAAATACTGCGTGTTATGCTTCAGTATTGGTGAGCTTTTGTATAACTACCACTGTAAATAAGCAAACCCATTACAGGATTACAGTAAATCAAAAATGTTTGATATTTATCTCAGATGTATATGATGTACAGAAAACTAAAGGAAATGCAACACCAATAGGGAATTGAACGTATAACAATTTCAAAAAGGAGAACAAAGTGGACACTTTGATGCCTGTTATAGGACCAAGAAGAGATTTACGGAAATAAGCTTCTGAACTACACATAGCTCCTCATTAGAAAATTGTGGCTTTACAAAGAACCCAGTTTAGGCACATAGTGTTGAATTGGTAAAAAAAACACACACATGGATGTGACAGTTCTGTTAATACAGAAGAAAGATAATTGGATATTATTGAGAGACCAACAACAGTCTTTGAAATCCTAGTTAGCTATTAGTCATATCCTCAGTATAGATAGAATGTGACAGCAAAAGACCTATAAATTATTATTTATTTATTTATTAAATTTTGTTGACCTGGTAAGCCCACTGGGCCTAGAAGTCCCTTTTTCAGGGGCGACTGGGAGATACAGATGGTAAGCAACTGAAATTGAACCAGATTAGCTGTTGGTGGTATTTTTAGTGAATGAAGTTGGACCCAGGACACTGGGGAAATTCCCCTATTCTTTTTCGATAAGTGCCATGGGATCTTTAGCATCCACCTGAACTACCACCAATCCAGACAGATGGGACCTCGGTTTAACATCTCATCCGAAAAAATTATAATTCTGTAAATGTTTTGTTGGTCCAGAAAAAAGTATCAGATCACTCACTTTGCTCATCTTGTTGTGTAAGGACCAATATGGCAACAACAAATTATTTACATCATGGAAGATCCGTAATCCACTGTCTTATATGGCAGCTTCATAACATCAGGAACAAAGAAGCTCAGTTGTATATTGACATCTGTTTCCCACCCCAATGCAAAAAAACTAAATATTGCCCCTAAGGGCCTTACTATCTCCAATTTCTAGCCAGTGATGATAGCGATTATAAATGAGTGACTGTAGAAATAGCAACTCATTTATAGCACTATCATCATTAGCTACGCTGCAAGGGTAGTGCTGAAAGATACTGGAAGGGGAGGGATAGGGAGGTGCAGGGGAGGGATAGGAGGGATGGTTTAGGTAGAGGGGAGAGGCTGCTGCAACCAATCCAGCCCAGTGGTGTGGTGGTGAGGGTGACTGGCTACGGTGCAGCAGGCACTAGGTTTGGGACTTGCCTAGGGGTAATTGTTTTGCTGCTGCTTCGGCTATCTATAGTTTTTTTGCTGCTGCTGTGTTTTGCCCTCTCCTTGACATGCAGCCCCCCTGGAGTTAAGAATCCTTATTTAGGGGGGAAGGGGTGCACCCCCCACCCTGCAGAAAACACTTTCAGTTGCCGGAAGTCAGGTTGCAGAGAAATGTATATCGCCAAACTGCTTTTCGGTGATATACATTCGCTATGACAGCAATCGCTGTTTTTCGATTGCTATCATAACATGAAACCTTTACAATCCAATAAGAACCACTTATAATTCAAAATATGCTGAATGGTTCTGCCAGAAGACTTCTGAGAAACTGAGAAATTACCTCATTCAGTGTGTACTCTAAGAAAGCTCCTTTGAAGAAAGAACTTGAAAAGATTTCTGATACACTATAGAGAAGAACTGTTAGGTGAAAACCAGAAATCCAGAAAGAGGTCCATCTGAACTACCAGAAAACATTAAAGAGAACCATGTTCCACAAGAACAAGAAGCTGAATATGCTTCAATTAGCCAGACGTTACAGCAGCAGAAAAAAGGAAGACAATAACAACACAGAACAGTAAGGTAATGCAGCTGAATATCTCTCTGTTGTTAATTTGTCCAATCACATACTGACCACTGGAGAATTATCTACATTCTCTATGGGATTTTCATTCTGCCCAACAAAGGAGCTGGACATAATACAGGTCTGTGGTGAAGTAGAAGAATACTTCTGTCAACTGAGGCTGAAGGAATTTTTTCACAGCAAAAAAGAAGAAACCCCAGTCATCAGCATTCCACAGGAAAAGAAAAAGAAGACATCTGATTTTATCCCCTGAGTGGACGTAGCACCAGACTGGACACTTATATTCAAACTTTTCATCACAGAGTCAATTGTCAGCTCCTTAACAAACAAAAAACAAATCAGCAATAACCTCTCCACATTAGAAAGGAGAGCAATACAATCACTGAAATCTAACTATATCAGTGTTATAAAGAAAGCTGACAAAGACTCTGTAGTTGTGATCTTACACCATGACGATTATGTTAATGAAGCAACCAGGCAATAAGCAGATCACATCTACTACAGGGAACTGGCCAGTGATCCAACTGCACAATACACCAAAGAACTACAGTGTGAGACATTTTCAAATAATTTCCTAAGCATGTCCAAGATGTAACAACTGATCTCACCCCTTGTGGACCTAAACCAGATACATTCTACATGCTTCCCAAGATCCATATACCTGGGAATCAAGGGAGACCTATAATATTTGGGAATGGTACCCTGACAGAGAGGATCTTTGGTTTATATAAACCATTTTTAAACCACTTGTTATAGAAAGAGACAGCTATATTTTGGACACTACACACTTCTTGTGTAAACTTTCTTCTGTTAGGGATTTACTGCCCTATACCATCTTAGGCACAATGGATGTGAATTCCCTCTACACTAATATCCCACATACTGATGGAATTTCAGCCTGTCTTAAACACCTGCACAAAAAAAAGACAACATAATGACTTCTTTTCTAAATTTGTTGCAAAACTTATTGAATTTATTCTGACCCTCAATAACTTCAGTTTCAGCAGTAAACATTATGTTCAAACTATGGGAACAATAATGGGTACCAGGATGGTTCCACAGTATGCCAACCTTTTCATGGCAAAATTGGAGGACGATTTCCTGAAACAAAGTACACACAAGCCACTTGCATATTTCTGCTATATTGATGACTTATGTATAATTTGAACAGCAGGTACTCATTAAATAAAACTCATCAGGCATGTAACATTCTTCACCCATCCATTAAACTTTCCATGAAGTACTTCAACATTAGTGTCAATTTCCTGTACACCACAGTTACCATAAAAGATGAAACCTTGTATACCTGAATCTACAGGAAATCAACAGACAGAAAGAGACACCTACACAAAAAACACCAATCACCCTAAGCATACTACACAATCTGTAATGTACAGTCAAGTACTTCAGTACTACCGAATCTGTTTGACTGAGGAGGACAGAGATAAACAACTGGTCACACTGAAAAAAAAAGTACTGAACAGGGGCATTCCTCTAGAGAAATTGACAGAGCTGTGGAACAAGCCATGAGTATGCTAAGAGAACAACTACTACAATATGAAGAAGAGACCATCACCAACCAGATATCCTTGGTTGTTACATACAGCCCTGATCTGGAGCCCCCACATAAAATCATTAAGGACTTAAAACCAATATTCAGTGAGGATGACACCTTGAAATATATCATCCAAAACTACCTTTAATATCTTTCAAACAACCACCTATTCTATCCAACCTGATTGTCAGGATCAAACTTATACATGACCTGATTAACAGAACACTTGGAGGCACTAAACCCTGTAATATTTCTAAATGTAAGACATGTGAGCACATTTTTACTTCAGATTTTATCAAGTGCCCCCAAAACAAACAATTCAAGGTACATGGGAATCGTACAGTACATGTATATCGCAGAATGCTGTTTATTACATCCCGTGCAAGAAGTGTCCACAAATAGTCTATGTGGGGAACCGGGCAACCCCATAAAACCTGAATGAGCTCACACAGGCATGGCACCATGATGAAAAGTGTGTAAAACCAGTGGGACAACAGACCTGATCACGCCATCTCTGACCTCTATCCAGGTTCTCAAAGCACATATCAGAAATACACAAGAAAGGCAGACTTACGTGGTCATACCTAATTTTTTTCTCAAAGCATTTAATGGTTGAATGATTATAGATCTTCATTTCATGATCCATTACAGAATTTAAACTGACAACTGATTTTTTCTTGCCTTTGGTATAGTACTTTGGAATTTCTTGTGCATATTATTATTTTTCTGTACATATTATGCCTTATATTTGAGATCTGTATATATATATATATATATATATATATATATATATATATTCATGGCAAAAAATCTCTGTTTAATGCATCAGTTAGGGTTGTCCCATGGTGACAAAAGCAAGGAAATTCATTGTTAGAGTTGCCACCCCTTGCAACCCATGCTGACCCCACCCCCACCAACAGGCATTGGGGTGTACATTGGAGTCATCAGGCCTAACTCTCACCCCATTCCATGTGTAAATAAGGTGAGGTGGTGCAGTATAGGAGAATGGGGTAAGAATTAGGACCAAAAACCCCAACGCACACCCCAATGCCTGTTAGTGAGGGTGGGGTGGGCATGGGGTGCAAGGGTTGGAAACCCTAACATTGCATTTCCTCACTTTTGTCACTGTGAAACAATCCTAACTGATGCATTAAACAGATTTTTCTGCCATGAATTTCCCTTCTTTTTGAGAATGTGCACTATAAATTGTGAATGGTATGTTGTGTAATAACCCTAACAGTAACGGTAATACTAACAGTAAAGGTAATGATAACAATAAAGGTAATCCTAATGGGAACATTAACGCTAACCGTAATGCCAACGCTAATGGTAACAGTAACAGTAATGGTAACACAACTGCAAATGGTAATGGCAACGGTGAAGTAAAAGAAAATAGTAACGGTAGTGCAAACACAAGCACAAATGGTAATGCACATGGTGATGTAAATGGAAATGATAACGCAAATGGTAAGACAAATGCAAGTGCAAACATAAATGAAAACACAAATGGTAATGCAAACAGTAACAGAAATGCAAACAGTGACAGTAATGCAAATGGAAATACAAACACAAATGCAAATGGTAATGACAAGAGCAATGCAGAAGAAAACAGTAAGCTACGCAACAACGTAAATGCAACCGCAAGCGCTAACAGCAATGGAAATGCAAACGCAAATGGTAATGAAAATGGTAATCAAGACACAAACGGTAATGCAAACACAAGCAGAAATGGAAACAGCAATGGCAATGGTGGTGCAGAAGAAAACAGTGATGCAATCAACAATGGAAACGTAAACGTCAACACTAATGGAAATGCAAACGCAAATGTTAACAAAAATGCAAAGGGTAACGGTAACGCAATTAGAAATGCAAACAGTAATGGTAACACCAACGATGACACCAAAGGAAAAAGTAACAGAAATGGAAAAGCAAAAGGAAGCACAAATGCCAAAGCAAATGCTAATACACATGGTGATGTAACAGTAAATGCTAACAGAAACAGTAACGGAAATGCAAATGGTAACAGTAATGCAAATGGAAACAACCGGTGATGCAAAAGGAAACAGTAATGCAAACAGTAATGCAAATGCAAGCTGAAACACAAACGCAAAGGGTAATGCACATGGTGATGTAAACGGAAACACAAATGATAACGAAAATGCAAGCGAAACACTAATGGTAACAGTAAAGCAAACGCACACACTTTTTTCCCAAAAAAGGTGCATTCAGAAGCACAGTGAATACAAAGAATGTGTGCATAATAAAGGCCCTCGGAGCAGAAAATGAGCACTTGGAATACTAAATTGCTTATATCTCAGGAACCGTACGACGTATACAAAAAATGTAATCTCATATTATTAAAGATTTTCCACACTTTGCACTTAAACCAGGTTCTTTGTATAGCTTGCCATTTTCTGAAGAATAGCTATGCTTAGTTTGAAAGCTTAATTACTTAAATATCTTGCTGGTCTAATAAAAGGTATCAAACCACTCACTTTGTTCATCTTTTTTCTACATTGACTAATACATCAAACAATTCTTTACAGTTTAAAAAAGAAAAACTACAGGTAGAAAAATCTCACTATTGCTCCCCTAAATCTGTGTTTCACATTCAGTGGGTCTTCTTAGAAAAGGTGGCACTGCTGGCCACCCAGATGAAGATTTAAGAAGTAAGTAAGGTTTAAGAAGTACAGTAAGACTCAAAAAATGAGATTTAAGAAATTAGGAAGTGGTAGAGGCAACAAACATAAATGAGTTCAAAGATGGTTAGGACGGAGCCAGGGGACTAATAGACCCAAGGGCGGATCCGGAAGAGAACAGATGCAGATGGTGGAGGAGGGCACAGGAGGAATAACCAACCATTATATTAGGTTAGTGAACATGGTACTCATAAATATGGACAGACTTGATTGACCACAGTTCTTCTTCTGTTGTCAGGTTCTATATTTCTCTGTTTCTAACATGTGAAAGATCAACCATTCCCCTTTTTGGCTTGGTAGAAATCTGGTATTATGCCTGGCTCCAAATCTGCCTGCTGGAGCAAGGACCCATGTGGCTATACCACTCAGAACTGGCCCATCTTTTTATTTATTTATTGAAATTTGTTAACTGGGAAAGCACACTTAGACATGGTATCCTTTCTCAGGGGTGATCCAGAGTTAATTACATTCATAATGAAACAGCATTTGCATTCAGTGACAGGATAACGAATACACCTAAGCATTATACAGATGCATGTTAAGTTACAAGACTTAGCATTATAGAAATTCAACACATAAAGTCAGGTACAGACATTAACTTTCATATATGTGATGAAGTTAATTTGAGAAGGCAAGAACATGGAGGACAGGTTGCTGGGGCAAGTTTAGGTGAGGTACAGGGAGAAGAACAGCTGCTAAATTTTGAGACACATGGGAGAAACCCCCTTTATAGATTGCCATCTCATGTGAAATGAGTGCTGGAATTAGGTGGATTTTAGTTAGTATGGTATGGTTAAGTGCCCTAGAGTTGAAGGCCCAAAAAATATTGGAGTAGGTCAAGTGGTCATGCTGACATTCTGTGGTATATGTCTGCAGCATTAGTTGTAGTTGCATACACTGGACACTAAGAGGTCTGGTTTAAGAGCAGTTTTAAAGGTATTCAATGTGACGCAGTTTGCCACATTGTATGATAGGCTATTCCAGAGGACCGGGGCAGAGATAGCAAAGGACTTGTCCCCTGCATATGATCGAGACCTTGGAACTTCAAGAATAGTCTTTGTGGGTGACCAAAGCTCCCATTTGTGGATTTTGTGCTGGAGTAACCTACTAAGGCTGGGGAAGGCCACGGGTTTAAGCATTTTAAAGCAAAGCAGAGAGTAGGGTAGGCTAGCCTTGCCTCAAATCCTGGCCAGTTTAGAGAAGCGAGTACACTACAGTGGTGGTTTCCGGGGAGAGCAGCAGTGCAAAGCGAGTGACCTTGTGGTAGACGACTCTGAGTTTGGCAAGTTTGGTGCATCACAGATGTTATAGGAGGGGGCTCCATAGAGTAGGATGGGCAAATGGGTTCCTGTGGCAACTGTCAACCAAGCTTCATTGGTTAGATATCTGCCTAGTCTATATAGAAGTCAAATGTTTGGTGGAGAGAGACTTAGTTAATGCCTCTATATGCATTTTTAGGGTTAACTTCTGGTCGAGATGTACTCCCAAATACTTCACAGATGAGCAGACCTCTAGCCTGGTACCACTGGTGGAGGATATATGAAGTAGATTGTTCCTGTCAGCACCCAGATATATGGGGCTGAACAGCATGGCCTTAGACTGTTTGAGGTTTAAGACCAGTTTATTATCTACAAGCCATTTTTTCAGGATTTCAAAGTCAGCACTGAGGTCCAGGTTTAGTTGATTGATGTCCTTAGAGGTCCAGTAAATGATTGCATTGTCTGCATAGAGTTGGATCTTAGCCTCCCCACAGTGTTTGGGCATGTTGTTAATGAAAATAGAAAACAGCAGCAATCTCAGAATGGATTCTTGGTTAGCTCCTTTGTTAACTGGTTGTAGGTGGGATGTAGTGCCTTTCTGTTTAACCAATTACTTCCTTTCCCATAGGTAATGCTGGAACCACATGCAGATGTGCGAGTCCAGTCCAAAGTGACACAAAGTTGTTGATAAGGAGGTTGTGATCCACCAAATTGAATGCTTTTGTAAGGTCTAGGAACAGTGCTCCTGTTACTAGACCTTGGTCCATTGTGCCAAGTGCATCCGTTGTAAACCTATGAGGGCAGTGTTGGCTCCTTGGTTTTTCCTGAAGCCATGCTGAGCATCCAACAGCAGATGATAGAGTTCCATATGGTCCTGGATGTGGCTGTAAACCAGCTTCTCCAAAGTTTTTGCAAGTGTGCTAAGTATGGATATAGGTCTATAGATTTCCATCTCATCCTTTGCACCTTCTTTATGGATGAGGACCACCCTCGCCATTTTCCATTTTGTGGGGAACTGACCCAGGAGAAGGGATTTGTTAAATAGGTTCCTGAGTGGGGTCACTATAACTGGTGCAGTTAGTTTCAGGAATATGGGCTCCAGTTTGTCAAAGCCTGGGGAGCCATCTGGTTTGAGGAATCTCAGTAGATTGAGAACTTCTTTCAAAGAAATTAGGCGGAATTGAAACTGAGGATTGTGGAGAGAGTCAGAGTGTGAGGAGTTAGGGTTTTCCTGTTTGGGGTCTTTGTATTTGTCGAGATCAGTACAAAAGTTGTTAAATGCATTGGTTAGGGCATCCAGTTCAGAGACCAGTTAACCATTGACTTGTGTGCTCTGGGTGACATCAGTTGAGCGCCCTTTAAGAAGCTAATTTATTTGTTTCCAGAAACTCTTGGGGTCAGATAGGTTTTTGGTTTGGAAGGACCTAATATATAGACATTTGGCATTTCTGAACTCTTTTTTACAGTTGTTCCTCAGGGCTGTGTAGTTCTGCCAGTCAGTGTGTTCCCCTGAGGTTTTGAATTTATCCCATGCCTTATCTCTGAACTTCATCCATTTCCTTTGTTTATGGTCCACCCAGTGTGAACATTTGCCCCTAACTCTGTGCTCTTTCAAGGGGGTGTGGTTATTGAGTGCACTTAGGAAGTTGTGGATGAAGAACTCCAGTGCTAGGTCCATATTAGAGAGGTTGTTGAAGTCATTCCAGTGTATTCCCCTTAGGTTGTTGAGAAAGGCAGCTTGATCAAACATGGAGAGGTTACTGGCAATCAAGATCTTGGGGGAGCATTTGGGGAGTTGTTCCTCCAGATGCAGAAGGTAGGAGAATGGTTGCTGAGAGCATCAGGGAATACACTTGCAGCTATAATTCTGTCCAGTTGGCTAACTAACATCCAATCCAGGAGAGTGTGGTTTCCAGACTTGAAGTTTAGCCTCATTGGTCCGCTAATTATTTGGGTAATAGTCACATCCATAATGGCTGACTTGTTTACCCCATTGTTCAATCAATTAAGGTTAAAATCACCTATTAGTATTATCTCAGCCACTGGGTTATTTACCACATAATTGGTGATATGGTCCAATTCACATTTTACCACCTTGGGTGGGTTATAGGCACACCCTATAATTAGTTATGTGGTCCCTCCCAACAGTAGTTTAACTAGGTGGCACTCAGAAGACCTATTGTCAATCACAGGGGGACTTTTATCGGTTGGGTTTAAGGAACTCTTTTCATATAACACCACCCCTCCACATTTCTTGGTGGACCTGTCCTTCTGGAAGACGTTAAATCCTGAGGTGTTGATTTCACAGTTGCGTATAGAAAGTTTTAGCCGGGTTTCTGTGATACCGACAATGTCTGGGGAGTAGAAATCAATCCAAGCTTCAAGTGCATGCATTTTTGGTCTAAAGCTGCAAATATTCATCTGAACAATTTTCAGCACCTTGGTGAACTTCCAGATTGTGTCCAAGGGGGAGAAGATCCTGCTGTTCAATGGCCTTGGGTTAGTCTTAATGACTCCTGAGAGGAGGTGTAAAAGTATTTTTAGGTAGGTGGCCAGGTCTGAGGTCTCTGGTCAAGTACTCCCTTGAAGGTGCATTAGTTAGTATGTGAGTTTATAACAGCTCCCTTTTGATTTTGGCCCATAGAGGGTCAGCAGAACTGGGGAGTAGGCTGTAGCTGGGTGATAGGATGTGAGTGGAGATCAGTGCTCATACAAATTGCTATAGTCGGGTACTGGACATAATGAGAGACTTTGATCAAGTACAGCTAAGGCCATAAGGATAATGACAGGTGTGCCATAACCATTGGGGAGTATGATAGCAAATAAGTGAGTCAGGGGTGAGTTACTAAAGAGGGTATAGGACTGGTAGGGTATCCCCTCTGGGACATAGCTGACTTAAACCAAGCAGTGAGACTACCACCTTACAGATCAAGGAAAGTAGGTTATGGCAATGCTTGGGGTGTGGAAAATATAGGCAGACTAGTAATACATGTCCTAAACTCATTATTCACAGTAATATGAAATGCTTAAGATACAGTAGTTGTTAACACTACTGTAAAAAAACAATGGACTGACATTCACAGGACAAAGTCATGAATTTTCCTAAAGAGAAGCATTGCTGAGTAGAGGAATGTGGCAGATACTGATTAGCAATTACCCATGAAGATGTTATTTTTACCCCATCTAGCCCGATTATGGCCTTAGCCCACCCCCATAACATGTAACTTGAGATGTTCAGCCCACTGTCTTCTAGAGGCTTCTACAGAGAAGCCCATAACTGTTTTATAAGATTCTTACCAGTCTGGGCCAGCTTGATTCTGCAGCTATCCATGTTAATTAGGGACTTTGCTTTTAACAAATCATGCATTACTTTAACTACCTGAAATTGTGGAGCTAGCTACATTTAAAATGGTGGGTCCACCGTGAACTGGCTTTCTCACAGATGGGTAGGCTGCATTTCATTTATATTTTAAGTGAAAGCTCCCAGAGTCAGTAACCAATGCTGAACATATCAGTCCTGATCTCCATCCCAGATGATTTTCAAAAGGCACACAGGAAAGTAATACAAACTTTTTGTCTTATAGTCAATATACTAACAGTTACATATATCTATTGTAACCCATATGTCCCTTCAGTGGTGGATCTATCCATCCTGCATGACCCTTCTTGGCCTGCCACAGAAAAACATTTTACATGCACTGCTGCAGTAGTTTAACTGCTCTCACATAAAAAAGAGCCACTTTTTAAACTCACTTTGTATTGACTTTAATTCAGGCGTGAAAGAGTTAAATTGAACAAAAAAAAATTTAGCCTGCTTGCACAATTAATCAGTAGGGAGCATGCAGTGTAACACTGGGGGCTGATATCCACTTGGATTTACAACCAACCTTGACATGAGTCTGTAGCTGCTTACAAGAGCCTGCAATTCCTCTAAAGTTTTTGCATTCTTACTCCCTTTTATGTTTGCTTGCACACATGTGCAAGAAACATAGTGCCACCATACGAGAATTCGTATGTGTGCCTCCCCCACTTCCGATGCCCTCCTGCCTTTTGCAGGTGTGGCCGTACCACGCCAATAAATGTAGGCGCTGTCTATGACAGCCATCCAGATGCAATGGCGTACAGTTGAAAGCAAAAAACCTCTGCAATCAGCAGCAGTAACATGTAGACAATTTGCATACGCAAAGTGCCTTCACATCGGCACTGCACTGAAACAGCTGTCATAGACAGCTCCATCCCCCGCAACAAGTAGCATGCTGGGAGCCCACCTCAGCGTGCTCATGCACCCCCCACACACACACACTGTATGGCCAACTGGGGTGCCCAATCCCCCTTCGGCTCCGCTGCACTCCCCCCCAACAGAGTTCCAGGTGCCACACTGGGAGCCTACCCCAGCATGGCAACAGTTAGTAAAGCCAACTGGGGTGCCCAGTCCCCATCTGCTCCACTGTATCCCCCTCAACAGACTTCCAGGTGCCATGCTGGGAGCCCACCCCAGCATGGCAACAGTCTGCATGGTTGACAGGGGTGCCCAATCCCACATCCGCTCCACTGCCCCCCCCAAACAGCCTTCCAGCTGCCATGCTGGGAACCCACTCCAGCGTGGCAAAAGTCCCACATCATCTTTAAAAAAAATGCCCTGGAAGAAAAAACGGTCCCTCACTGACTGTCTTGACCCCCCTACCCCCACCCGCGTCCACCATCTGCACACCCTGCCTCCCCACACCCCCACCTCACCTCATACTTACCTCCAGAGTCCGGTGCGATGATCTTCAGTGGACCGGGAATAAGTCTGCACTCTTCAAAGCTGACCACAAACTGAGGAAATGCCGGTAAGCTGTATAATAGAATAAATAGGGTTTTTCCAACATTGACGCATATCTCAGGCATTTTTGAGAATCTTTTCACCATTTTTTCTTGGGAACCCACCTCATGAATTCTGGCACTGTCATTTTGTTATTCGGTCCCGAAAGGTGATTTTGTGGTCACTGCGCAGAACCACCTTTCAGGACCAGTTTATGAAATGACAGTGTCAGAGTTCATGAGCTAGGCCTCCAAAAATTCTATGTTGAAAATTTGAAGAAATTCCCAAATATGACTGTTTTACAAGCGTGCATTTCACAGTTCCTATGCACGCTTGTAAATTCACAAATTTTTAATATTTTCACTCCAGATTTTCAACATTGCCATTTTACCACACCTCCTTATGAGCAGTACAGCTGTCATTTTTCACATCTCACCCAAAATGTGTTTCTGTGCATGTAGTGCACAATGGCGCAGTCGGTGAATGAAATCAATGTTTGGGACAGATTAAGAAAATCACAGTGACACTGTTCATGAGCAGAGGTGTTAAAATGGCTATGTTAAAATTTGGTGACAAAAGTCCATAAAATGAGTGTGTTACGAGTGAGCATTGCGCAGTTTCCATGCACCCTCATAAGTTCATGAATTTGTAATATTTTCAGTCCAGATTTTCACCACTGGCATTTTTCCACACTTTCTTATGAACAGTACAGCTGTCATTTTTCACACCATGGCTGGAATGTGTTTTTTCACACTTCCAGCACAGAAATGCGTGGTCACTGAGGGAAATCACTGTTCGGGACAGATTAAGAAAATCACAGTGACACTGTTCATGAGCGGAGGTCCGAAAATGCCTGTGTTGACAATCTGCTGTAAAAAATCCCCAAACTAATTACCTTATGGGTGTGCATTGCACAGTTTCTATGCACGCTTGTGACTTCACCAGTTTTTTTAATATTTTCACTGCAGATTTTCAACATTGCCATTTTGTACACCTTCCCATGAACAGTACAGCTGTCATTTTTCACATCCTGTTCAAAATGTGTTTTCTCACCTATGGTGCCAAATGGCATAGTCACTGTGCAAAATCAGCTTTCGGCTAACAAACTGATATTGTCACTGTTCATAAGGTGGGGGGTCACAAAAAGCCCATGTTGAAAATTTGGAGTGAAAATACCAATGAACACCTGAGGCATTAGGGTTTCCGACCATAACGCCCCACCCTGTAGAGACTGACAGGCATCAGGGGTGTGACTTGGGATTGTTGCCTGAAATGCTCATACCATTCCACCCCCACCCACACCCTGCAGCTAGTGAGAGGCATCGAGGTGTGTCTTGGACTCTTCGGCCCCAAAGTTCACCCTATTCTCCTATACTGCACCCATCTCACCATATTTCCTGATGGAATGGGGTGAGCATAAGAGCCAAAGACCCCAAGGCACACCATGACACTTGTCGGTGTCTGCAGGGTAGGGTGTGGTGAAATGGCATGGCCATTATGCCTGATGACCCAAAGGCACACCCCAATACCTGTCGGTTTTTGCAGGGTGGTGGCGGAGTTGGCTTCAGTTCAATACTTCACTGCCATTCCTATTATGCAGCTCTCTAACTCCTACACTACCAATGACAATGTCAACAAGCAAACATTCGCATTGACAAATGGTTGTTTCAGATTTCTAATTGGGTTTTTCGATATCAGATGTCAGCTGAGATGTTAAAGGGGATGCAGCTCAGCTGTATAATTTAGGCAATTATATGTTATAGAGCTATGCTGCTGTATAGTGCATTTTGCTCCATTTGTAAATTAATTTTCTTAGTTTTATCTTGGTATAATTTATCATGCCAAATGTTGCTGACCACCACCTTCCAGTCATGGCTCTCCCTTGCCTAGCGTTTGCATGGTGTACTCATCCCCCCCATTCACCATCACCAATTTACAGTATTGTTCCTACTCTGTACTTGTATTGCTTTGTACATTTGCAAATTTATTTACCTTTATGTATCTTATTGTATTATATTTCTCTGCATCTGGTATATGCTTTTTGCACAATTAATTTGTATTTATTGCACCTTGCTATACTTTACTGTTCTCCCTACCTCTCTGCCCCAAATAAATACATGAGTAAGAAAGTGTGAATTGTTGCATTTTTTTCCCTTGCTTTGAACCCTCTTGTTTCCCCTCTCATGGATGACACCTAGAAATTAGTTTTAGCTCAGTGTGCCTTTCCCAGTTACCAGTAGTTTACAAATAAATTGCATACCATGCTCAAATATGCAGTTTTTAGAAAATGCATTAAATACAATGTAACAAAAGGCTCTGCATTGCATGCTTAGGTATGTTTAGTTTTACTAAGAAACAATGGGATGCACAAACCAATAAGTACTGTTCAATGCAGTATGCCTTCCATCCGAGCCATTGACGTACATTATACACTGATTTAAAACAGCTGCAGATGGTTCCTCATCAGAATTTTTAAGGGATCTCCTAGCTCTGAAAGTATAATTGCAACACTGGTTTCAGCTGATGCTTGAAGGAGCCTGCAGTGGTGGCATGCTGGAAGGATGAGGAGAGCTGGTTCCAGGGAGATGGGAGACAGTAAGAGAAGGCAGATTGGCAGGTAGAGGAGCGAGGGTGAGGAGTGGATTAAGTTCACTGATCCATGGATTGGAGCGAGCATGGTGCAGGCATGACTGAAGAGAAAAGTGATGAGAAGTTGGAGGGAAGGGAACCAAACCTGTATTTGGAAATTTGGAGCTTAGGAACACAACTCATAAGTACTTTTGGGTGGGGAGAAACTGCAGGTTTTGGGAGGGGAAAAGGATCTTGGGGTGGTTGTGGATACCAAAATGAATAGCTCTGAGCAGTGTAGGAGGGCTGCGGCTAAAGCAAATAAAATGCTCGAGTGCATCATCAGGGGGATAACCTCAAGGAGACAGGAGGGGATATTCCCTCTGTATAACTGCCTATTTAGACCACACCTAGAGTACTGCATGCAGTTTTGGTGCCCATACTTGAAAAAGGACATTGTACTTCTCGAGAGTGCCCAGAGGGGGGCGACCAGGATGATACAGGGTCTGGAGGTAAGATCCTATGAGGAGAGACTTGAGGAGCTCAACTTGTACTCCCTGGAGAAGAGGAGGGACAAAGGGGATATGACCAAGCTCCTAAAATATCTGAAGGGAATAAATAGGATCAGCCTAAATAGGGTGTTCCAGCTAAGGAAAGAGGGGGCCACCAGGGGGCACTCCATGAGGCTGGTTGACGAGAGGCTCAGGGGACAGACTAGGAGAAGCTACTTCACTGATAGGGTGGTGGACCCCTAGAATGCACTGCCTGCAGAACTGGTGGCTATTAATACAGTGGAGGGATTCAAGAGGGGATGGGACAGGTATAAGAGGAAGGTAAAACTGAGCAATGCCAGACCTGGAGGTGTAACTCCAATGGGGGATGGGGTCAGGAGGATTTACGGGGGAGGCAGAAAGGGCAGCAATGGTGTCCTGACTGGGTGACTACTCTGCTGGCATCTTAATATGTTACTATGAGAAACAGTGTAACTCATGATGATGTGCTGGGGGAAGTAGAAAGGGAGGAGTAAAGGGAACAATGGTGTGTACAAAGAGATGAGTTTGTCAAACCTAAAAGATATTGCAGAGGATGAGAATGCCCAGTCTGGCAAGGAAAGTGGAGGGGGCTGAACCAAAGACCATATCTGTGTAGCTGAAAACCAGTAGCACAATTTTGATAAGCTCATAGTGGGCCAGCAGGGGGAGGTAGTGTCTATTGCTGCAGATCTTCACAACATTTCCAGTGTCTACCATTGGTGGATAAGAGGTTTCTGAAGAGCAGCATTCAATCATCTATGACAGAAAACAGATTGACAGGCATTGCTTTATATTCAGTGAGAATTCACAGAAGACATAGAGAAAACTATTGATATACTGATTACTCATTGTGCCTTATAGCCACACAGAAGAAACTGATTTTGTGATTTTTATTTGATTGTGTTGTGGTCGTGCAAGGAAGTGGTGTGCAAGAATAAGGTAATTGTAAAAAGTGGTGGCAATGTTTATATGTATTTGACTGTTCCTTATGTTTTTAAATCTTTTCACAATTGAAATGTTTTAAAAATATGTTGCCTATAAGAAAATAAACTGGATAACATTCTTTAGTGTTTCTGCTGGTATCGTGTACATACTAAATATATTTGGATGTACTGAAAACAAAATAAGGTGCTGAGGTATTTTGGTTGCAGATAATCCCAGTGACTGCTAAATTGTATTTGGGATACACTGGCATGCGAAAAAAAAAAGTTTTGTCAGATCATCTGGGCAGACCCCTATTTTGTTCTATGTTTATCCATGCTGAATCCAGAGCAATATTAACCACATAAAATCTATGGTTGTATGAAGGTGTATTATGTAACCAAACAAAAATATTTTGTTAATAAACCACTGAATAAAGTGTCCATGTGAATGTTACTGTAACTTCATTTTCATTAAGTACAAAAAAGGTGAGTATTAAAGAATCATTCATTTGATGTTACGCTAAGCAGCATTAGTGTTTTAATATGTTTAAAATAACTAAAATTAACTTCCTTGTGGCCCACTACAGCCATTGCATTGCGTACACAGTAATGAATCCATAAGCATTATTTTTTCTAATAGCCATGTCCCTTTGGCTCTTCCCTTATACTGTATTTGACACCAACCTTTTATTCCTGCTACAAGACCCTTCTTAAAATCCAGGATCTACTCCTGTGTCTCTTTCCTTTTTTTCAGTTGTATGCTACAACTGTAAGTTCTGAATAGAATCAAGAATAACCGTTTTTTAATAATTTGCCTAGAATAAGTTCAAAAACCTTTTCTAAATAGTAACAAACAGTAGTAGAAATTCTATGATAACTGAATGTTGGAAGGTACTCTAAGTCCAGTGGGTCCCCTCTCCATCTCTATAAGCAGTGCTGAATCAATTTGCTGCAAAACAGGTATCAATATGTAAAGATTCTGGTCCCTCTCTATTAACAAGCACTGAGGGTGATCCAGTGCCAAAGTGCAGTTCAGTGGACCATTGGAAATGGGCACTTTTGACTCTGAAAAGGTTCTAAACTTTTTGGCTTCCTTTTGCCACTTTGTTATTTTAACATCATAATAAGGCCTTTTTGCTTTTTGGGGGGAATCACTCTTTATACTCATGCAATACAAATGACCTGCAGCAGTCAGTCTGGGATGCTAAAGATCAGAATCTCTTCAGGTTGTGCATGCTCCTATGCCATGTATAGCGTTTTCTTGGTGGAGAAGGGTATGGTTAATGAGACACAGTCTTCAGTATTGAAAAAGAATAATCTGTGATTAAATAACACTTAGAATCTACTTAAAATCATGTGTTGTTATGTTTAACTAGTTAGCAGCATACGAACATATGAAATTTGCCAGCAGATAAAGGCCTAGAGGTCTATCAAGTCTGCTCGAATGTGCAGCTAGCACCTCTTATTCTGCAGCTGCCCCTCCCTTCCACTCTTCCCCTTCATTAACCCTCCCCCTTGTCCTGTCCCATCCTCATTTGAAGCAGTCCACTGTTCTACTGCATACCACTTCAGCAGGTAACGCATTCCACCCAGCCACCACCCTCTCTGTAAAAAAGTGTCTCCTCATCTCCCTCCTGAACCTTCCTCGCTCCAGTCTCATATCATGGCCCCTGGTGGCCCTCCCCTCCCTTACTTTGAACAGCCCCTCTGTACCTGTCTTGTTTATTCCTTTCATGTATTTAAAGGTTTCAATCATGTCACCCCTGTCTCTCCTCTCCTCCAGTGAGTACATGTTCAACTCCTTCAATCTCCTCTCGTATGATAAGTCCCCCAGCCCCTTGATCATCTTTGTCACTCTGCACTGCACCCCCTCCAGTAACTTAATGTCCCTCTTCAGATACGGACGCCAGTACTGCACGCAGTACTCCAGGTGTGGTCTAACTAATGACCTATACAGTGGCAGAATCACCACCTCCCTCCTCGAGGATATACCCCTTGCAATACAACCCAGCATTTTGTTGGCCTTTGCAGCTGCCTTCCTACACTGTGCCGAGTTGTTCATTGACCCTGTGATGAGCACACCCAGATCCTTCTCCCCTCTGTCTGGGCTAGCTGCACTTCCCTAGCTGGTAACTCCTCCTTGGGTTCTTCATCCCAAAATGCAGCACCTTGCACTTTTTGGCATTAAAGCCCAGTTCCCAGGTGTCTGACCAGGTTTCAGGCTTTGCCAGATCATCCTGCAACCCCTGCCATCCCCATAGGTCATCCACCACCGCGCCTACCTTGGTATCATCAGCAAACAGCCTGATCTTGCTCTTGATGTCCCATGATATGTCTGCAATGAATATCCCAAACAACACTGGTCCCAACACTGAGCCCTGTGGAACACCACTCATCACTGCCCTTGGGTGTGAGAGTTCCCCACCCACCACTACCCTCTGTTGCCTTCCCTGCAGCCAGTTTCCTACCCATCTCACCAGCTTTGCACCCGCCCCTGTGCCTACTAACTTCCTTCCCAGCCTTCCATGTGGCACTGAGTCGAATGCCTTACTGAAGTCCAGATACAGGACATCCACTGCATGGCCCCTGTCCAGTTGCCTAGTTACCCAGTCATAGAACTTGACCAGGTTGGTTTGGCATATAATTAAACTCAGTGTAGTTTTAGTGCAGAACAGGCCAATTCATTATATGATGCTGTAAAGAAGATCACAGAGTGCAGTCAATGCTTGTTGCAATTGTACCTCTATGGCAGGTCAAGTATTTTGGGTGTGAGACACAGCACAATAGGGGTCAGGACATGGCAAGGGTGTTTTTTGAAAGTTTTATTTTACAGTTAATTTTTATTTTAGTGACTACTGATGTAGTGTGACATGGTAAAAAAATCCATCTTTCCAGCTGTTCCCTATGTGTGACCCAGCTGAACAGTCATTGAAGTGAACCATAACTGAAAGTGAAGAAGGCTTAAGACTTAGGCATGTAGGAGTTCAGAGTAAAGGTGAGCGAATATGAAAATTGACAGCTTTAGTGCAGCTTTGTTTCAGAACCCATGGCTTTGGTTCATTTTTGACAACAGCTAATTACACTTCTGATCCTTGGTGGTGGTGGTGGTGCGAGAGGAGGGGTTAGCAGGCTAAAAATGGAGTAAGAGACACACCCCCAACCACTCCAGTCACCTCCAACCTCTTCCACCCTCCCTCCTTCCTCCAGTCAGATAAAAGGAAACTCAGCCTCTAGCATAGTGCCAGAGTTGGAATTTTTGTTTTCCTAAAGAAAACAATGTCCAGGTAGTAGGAGAAGGGTACACATTTTCTGGGATGGGAAAATGGTAGCTATAGGGCTAGCTCTGGTTACCTGGGTATGGCTTTATTGTTTTTATTCTAAATATTTGACCAAAGGTCAAAATAATTGAAAATGGCCCAAAAGTTTAATTGGGCTGCATTGAAGGTAACAGAGTTGCATTTTGGCACCTTTTACAAATACAGATTTGGAACTGGCTCATCCTTAGTTCAGTTTATGTTACATGAGGTCTCACAGTGTCTCTCAGTGGGTGACAGAGTAATGGTCTTTAAGTGGTGGGGTGGGTGAGGCTGAGGTGTGTCTCACTCTCATTTGTTATCTTGCTTTCAGAATGTTAGCTTATGAGTCATGTGTCACGTGGGTGCTTAATCTTGATAACAACTATTGTACTGAGCCACCATAGTTTGCATCTGGGGGTTGTCTCATTATATAAAATGGGCAAAAAATCCCTGTGTTGTGATTAGGTGAGCCTTGGTTCTAGCCATTGCAGTAAGAGAGCGCCACCACTGGACAAAACAAGTCCCTACCAACCAGGGCAACTCATAGAATTCATAAGCCACCTATTTACTAGTTTCCATCACAAACATGGCTGCAGCCTTTACTCATGTATAAAAAACTTTGAATAGGCCATAAAAATCAAAGTCCATTAAATGAAATAAAGTAAGTAAATAATTGAATGTTTTTTACACTCATGAGCCCCCCTTACACACATACACAAATTTAAAAAATCAAGTACTATTCAGAGTTTCCATTGCTGGTGTTTCTTTGATGACCATGAAAAATTTCCTCCCATCCCTACCATTTTGTCCCAGAACTCCCTGCTCCTTACCTGGCAACAGATAAAATTGAGGTTCTGGCTCCAGTTCAGGCATGTGTGTGTGTCTTTGTTTGCATGCCAGTTGAGCTCTGGAGAATATTAAAGTAATGTATTCCATGTTACCATTCTGTGTATATGTGTGTGTGTGTGTGTGTGTGTGTGTGAGTGTGTGTGTGGAGGGAAGGGCATTCTACTGCTGGAATAATGCAGAGCTTTGGATTCTTCTATTCCATGATAAACTATCACACAATGTATTCAGCATGAAGAAAGACAGATGACTGACAGGTGAAAAAACATCTGTTGAAGGACTATTTTACATTATTTAGCAACATTTTAGTGTATCTTTTGTGACATTGAACACTTTTAGAATGTTCTTTTTCAAAGTTGCCTATGGGTGCATTTTATATAAGCAGTAAGACATGGCTGGGGGTTGGCAGTACTGAGATACCCACATACCCAGCGGCTGAAGGTACTCGACCTGCAGTCTTGTGCCTAAGTACACCTCTGGGTGTGTGGATATCTCAGTACTACCAACCCACAGCCACGTCTTATTGCTTACATAGTATTTTTTTGACATATTACAATATGTAGAAAATATGATGAAAAGAACAGAAGAAGAAAGAGATGCAGGGGATGGAAATATGCAGATAAAGTGTTCACCATTACAATTCTAGGTACAACTTATGCAACAATTGGTGTGAAGGCAGTCATCATGATGAACCTGAGAATCTGACTGTGTGTTCTATTGACTAGTGTTGAGTGATGGATAGTGTGAAGAAGAAATCTTGTTTCATTAGTCCACAGAAGTCAGTTGATTACACTGCAACTTCAAACCACCTTTCCTGGTCATCCACAGCATCTGTTAGTGACAATCCACAGAAAGGATGAGCCAATGCAAAATTTGTATTCACTGGATGTGCAGATATTCAGTGATTTTACCTTCCATTTGGCCCAGTCTAACATCTATATGCTGTGTCATGTGTTACAACCTCTGTTACCTTCCATTCTTTTGCTGATTTATTCATAAGTTTCTCCTGGCTGTTTAAATATGGCTTTAATTGTGTACTATAGTTAAGAATGGTGTATCCCTAGTTGAAGATTCCTTTAACAAAATACATTTTCTTGAATTCCTAAATTTAAGTTTAGATAAACTAGCCATTTGCAAACTTTTCTCCTTTATTGGTTTGCAGCCAGACCTTGTCTCCTGCTTAGAGTGAATAGGACTAATGGTGTTTAAAATAAATAACTGATTTAAGACATGACATTTGAAATTAATATGAAATTACTGTAGCAAAACCAATTCTATTCAATATTTTCGATTGGTACAGGTTAATTTATGTGTCACTGTGATGTCATGTTTTCTTGAGTTCATAAATTGTGAAGTTTGTCCATGTATGGTTAACACCCCCTTGAAGGCTAGTAACCAAGGCACTTGGAGCTCACACTGTGGTGGAAAATAAATTACAAAAGTTGGTTGAAACTGTGGCTATTGTGGTTCATTGGAGCTCTTCTGTTTGGACTTGTGCATTTCTGGGCTGGCCGCCCTGTCTAAGCACACTGCCTTGACCTTGAGTGCAGGATCACCAACATTTTTAACATTTATGAGATCACTTTGTCCTTTAATGAACAAAAAACACTATTGCCTTTCCCAGGTGCTCAAGGCTTATCCTGTTAGTACTCTTTTACCCACCCCAGTAATTTCCACCCCCTCCCTTCTCAGATATTATATTTTACAAATAAAATGGCTTTTGGCACTGTGCCAGGTTGTGACTGAGTTTAAAAACTGTCTGAATGGAGGACAAGGGAGGGCAGAATAAGTTCAAATTAACTGGGGTGGATGAGGCATAGTGGAGGGTGAGGGTGATTCTTATACCTATTTGCAGCCTGCTAAACCCCAATAGCAAGGGCCTAACATGTCTATGGCTGGTATCTTGAAGCCACACTAAAAACAGAAGGGCCAAATCAAAGTCAAATTGAAGTTGCCAATTTACACATTTACTCATCATTACTTCATACTTACCACCCTGAGCAATCCAGAAGCAAACTGGTTTCCTACTACTATTCTTTCAAGTGATGCTATCTCCAATTCCAGTTCCCTTGCTTTAGAGGGAAATGGTCCATCCATACAGTGTCTGTAAAGCCAGTCACTTCCCCTGTTGGCCTCATATGAGCAAAATTGCAACAGATGCAAAATTCACCTCCCCAGTGTGTGGGCATCAAAAGTTGCCAGCCTGCCTTGAACCACTATACTGTATGATCCCACCAAAATCATACACCAGCACAAAACAGCACAGTGTTGCTCAGCCATCTAGTATGTGTGAGGAAGGTAACACTGAGTCTGGTCCTGCAGCACAGCATAAGCCCATTGTACTGTAACACCTACTGTTACACAGTGCTAAAAACAAATCTTCCCACAGTCACTGTCTGATTGCTCCTGAAGCATCCCCCATATAACTGACACTATAAAGACAAAAGGATCCTCTGCTTAGTTGGAGTAGTTTATGGATGACACAACAAATCCATTGACAGTAAGTTGCAATCAGGGTAGTACAAATAGCAGCCTGGTCAATTTACTCAAACTTGTTGAGATGATGGCCCTTGGTCTTCAGTCATTATTGATATTGGAAGATACTGGGCTTTAAAGACTCTTAAAGAAAATCAAGCCCAAATACAGCATTTGACAATTATATATATTTTTTTTACCATATAACTAATAAACACTAAATAATATTTGTTTGTCAGTTTACTTGTGTTTACTAGGTAAAGGTACTGGATACATGCTCATTTAAGAGACATGACATGGGCCAGAAACCAGAGTAACGCAGAATGTCCAATGACAAAAATGTATAATGTGTATACATACATTAGAGGTACATATACTAACATGCACAAGTTCAAGTAGAGAAGTCAAGGTAATAATTCTGAGTTAACATTTTAAACTGATGGTGATGTGGCAGACCACAGTTTGTTGGAAAAGCAATCCCTCAAATTACTGGAGGAGCAGCAGAGGAGAAGGCTGTATGACCCATACAGTACTTATGCTTAAAAGAGGAACTGAAAAGAGAGTTTAGTTGAAATACATAAGGCATAGAAGATAACACTTAGGTACTAGAAACTACACCAGGAGAGAGGAGTCCGATTTTCTATTTTTATTTCTTATTTTTTGACTGGTAGGCAGATGGGAAAAAATGCCTTTTTTAACAGTGATCAGTACACATAAAATATGCATTAATAAAATAATACCTGAGACAAAGATGATAAATGAAACAGTAGGTTTCAGATCATTCAGTTAACACTTTCAAAATATTAGATTTGATTATGAACTATTTTTTACAAGAATTTGGAGCTCTGGGTAGTTCATTTTAGAAACTGACTGCTTTAAATTTAAATGACCTTTGTCCAAAAGTAATGATAAAATTGGGAATTGAAAACACATATTTATCTTGGGTCCTGCTGGGAAAAATTATTACTGAGTCTTCAAAAACTATTGATAATGAGCTGAGGCATCATTCCTAGACAGATTTTATGCACAACAATTAAGTAGCAAACAATGAATATCTTCCTGAGGGACAAACAACTCTTTTCATGATATAGGCATGATGGTGAGTTGATTTGAGCATACAAGCAAAAATTCTTCAAGCACTATTGAATATTGCATGTAACCTATCAAAATGTCTATCATTTATAGGAAAATAAACTATCATAATCAACTATGGATATCAAAAGACTACTGCCAAACAATTTATGTGATTCCTTATAAAAAAATGCTTGCTGTGATAAAACAAGCTTAGTATTTTATGAACTGCCTTAATCAACTGGGTTACATGTGTTTTAACAGAAAAATAACTATCCAAATAAACAATGTAACAAGAATTATTGTATTACTCTCTCAAGTAAGATGCCCATTAAATCAAAAATGTGAAAACCTGGGTGTGTGGACTTACAAAAGCCTGAAACAACCATATATTTAGTTTTATTAGAGATCAGTAGCAGTTTATGGTACATACACCAGTTATTTAAGTGTCTGAAATCAGACTGGATTGTTTTTTGCTAAGTCAGAATATCCTTACCTGAATGAAAAATAACAGCATTATCAGCATAAAGAATAACACTAGATGAAATGAAAACTGAAGGAATTGTATTAAGAAAATAATAAAATTATATAGGACCCTGGATCGACCTCTGTGCTAAACAACAGTTACAGTCAATCACATTTTTCCAGAATATACTGTATATATCATCAATAACTGTACAAGGCATTCTTTCAACTAAGTAACCCTTGAACCAAGAAACAACACCATCTGAAAAATAAAGCCTATACAAAAAGAAAAGGGGAAAAACTCATGATCCACAAGGTTGAAGGTCTTGGTGATGTCCACAAAGACTATTAGTACAGTACATGGAGCTCTTTATCAGTGAATCCAGGTACATAACTGGTGAACCCCACCAAGGCTGTCTCCGTGTTGTGTTTAGTTCTAAAACCATATTGTGTCCCTGTCAGGTGGTTATAGTTGGAAAGATGTCCATTTGTCTAATTTATAAAGAGGGGTAATACAAACAGGCATATAATTAGATACTAAATAAACAGAACCAGATTTGTGTATACTGTAAGCTTAATAATGGTAGATATAAAAACCTTAGTGACAACTCCAAAACAAAATGAATAGTTCATAGTGCAGGCCAATGGATATGACAACATATGACAAGCCCTTTTAACCAATCAACAATCAATTACATGTTTGTTTATTTTTATTTGAAAATTGGTGACTGGGAGAGGCACACTGTGCCAAGGCTCATTTTCCAGGTGCAACATGGGGGGGAGGTAGGGGAGAGTACAGTTGCAAAGAAATACGAACCAGGCTGATATGAAACTACAAGATCAATAACATATAAAGTGCACATGTTGAGTGCAGTACAGGCTGTTATGCCAATTATCACAACTGGGTGCCATATAAATAGTGTACAAGCATAAAAACAAAAGTGCCAAATAAGGCAGAATTCCAAATATGCAGGGACCCAGAACATCGTCTGCTGAAACCAGTACTGAGAGGTGGGTTTGGATGAGGTAAAGAAGAGTTCAGGAAAAGGGTTGGCAGGAACAAAAGAAGGTGGGAGAAGTTTTATTTGGCATCTGATTGAGGGACAGGAGGGAGAGAGATGGATGGAGGAGGGAACCTGATTCCAGAGGGAAGGGAGCCTGTATGAGGAAGCAGATTTCCCAGCTGAGGATTCCAGGTGAGAAAGGGAGAACTTATGTAGCTCCGTGGAGTGCAAGAAGTGTAGGAGGAGATGGGATACATAGGAGGGGAGAGACCTAAATCAGTATTTAGAGATGAGGTAAGTATAGTTGAACAGGTGACATATGGGGAGTGGAATGATGGATATGGAGGAGTAAGGGGAGTAGTGGTGTGTGCGAGAAGGTGAGTTTGATGTAAAGTAGCAGAAGGTGATGCAGAGGGTGCCCAGCCCGGCCAGGGAAGTGGACGGAGAGACGATAGACCACATTCACATAGAGAAAGACTGGAAAAAACATTCTGATGACTAACTCCTGGTAGACCAGTGGAGAGAAGCATTCCTTGTTGCAGAAAAAGTCACTGAGTTTGGAGTACAGCCTGGCATAGATGACATTGATGTGAGCTAAAAAGTCAAATCTGCTATCTAACCACACCCCAAGGTACTTGAAGGTTAGAATAACCTCAGGTAGGGAGCTATCTAGCATAGTAAAATGGGTAGGGTGGTGATCTGTACCAATACAGGGTTAAGGACTCATTTTAGAAATATATTTTGAAAACAAATTGGGGACAAAATTATAAAATTAAAAGTGGGTCTACAATCATTAAGCAGATCAAAATCTTTTCATCATAGCAATCTTAAAAAATGTGCCTGATAGGAATACAAATTCCCCCAAAATCATTAAATAAACTTGAGACCTCAACAGGGGAATTAACTCACTATTTTGGAAAATCATTATCTTAGACAATGCTTTCTTTCTACCTTCCAATTAATTTTAATGTTTGTCAAGTTTTTTTGAGGTACCTAAAGCACAAAGTTGTTTATTTTTGTTAAAATTAATCTTAGCATTAGCAGTTTAAAAACTTATCTTTTTAGCCTAGCATATAATGATTTTTGAATGCTGTTGTCAAGTATATTTTAATATTGTCTTAATTATTTATTGTTTTATCATGCAATGTACAGGCGCCTTGGTTTTGGAAAGGCACCTTTTACAAATAAAGATTGATTTGATTTGATTTGATTCAAATAGTTGATATACATTTATTCCTCATACATTTATATTCAACTAGCAGTTTACAGTCACTATTTTTTTAGTAATCTTTCCTGAGTTTGTTTCTATACCTAAGCAAATTTACTAATCTCAAATAACACTGTTGTCTGATACCCTTTGCCATCAGTTTTCTGTCCGGTCAAAAAATTATTACAAATTCTCAAAATAATTGTACAAAAATAAGAATAAGTTTTGTCCATGAAAATTATTATTATTTAGAAATAACCAGTATGTGCTCAGTATCTATTCATTAAAATGTCAGAAAGCTCTTTTCAAATTTTTGTAGTAATAATATACTGTAAGGTGGGATTCCAAAATGGCCACTGACTAGGATGTATGGAGTTGAGGGAGCTCTTCAGTCTGCAAAATAAAACCCTTCATTAATTTGGTTCTGGAAATAGACAAACTGGACACTATGAGAATTAAGGGCTTAAGAAAGCAGCAGACAGGGAAAATGGAGTCTGCAGACATCCTACCATACTGTGTGAAGTTAGCAAAGATGCCCCAGAAACAACAACAGGTGCAGAGCATCAAGCAGGGACAGAACTATTACAACACTGCTGACAAAAGATCAATCAGTAGGTTGCTGCAGCCACACCCAAGAGCAGGCTAATTCTTGATGCTTTACAGAGGGGCATGCCTCAGACAGCTAGTGTTGGAACTCACTTGGGAGGGAGCAATCTTAGACCTGGTACTCTCAAATGGGGATGGAGAGAGGATCTTGGATCTAGATGTGGGTAGTCATCTGTAAACAAGTGACCACCAAACAGTGTGGTTCACAATAAACACAGCTGTACTAGGCAATCAAATATACTAGACCTTGTTTTATGTAATATGGGGGAACATATACAGCAATGTAGGGTCACTACCCCACTAGGCTCCAGTGACCATGCCAGGGTAGAATTCACCATAAGAGAACAAACTATCAGGGCACCAGGTGAAACTCTAGTTAGAAACTACTATGTAGCTGACAATTATAGGATAAGAGAGGACTTTAGTAGATGGGAATAGAAGGTCAACCTACAACATAAACCTGTTTCTTTGATGTGGGATGCTCTAGCAGGGAAATTAAACTAGATTGCTGACAAACACATACCAGCCAAAATGAAATATAATAGATCTGGGAAGATTCCTGTCTGGATGACTGGTAGAATTAAAAATCTGATTAAGAAAAAAAAAGGGCTTATGCCAAGGCAAAGAGAAATGGCCATGAGAAAAATTGGAGCCATTACAAATATCTGCTAAAAAAGACAAAACAAATTATTTTAATAGCCAAGAGGGATTATGAATTTAAACTAGCAAACAAAGTCAAAGATAACTATAAAACCTTGTATAACTATATTGGCTGTGTAAAAGGGGTGCCACAAGGGATAGGCCCACTTAAATATACTGATGGAAGCTTGATACAGGGTAATGCACTTATGGCTGAAAGGTATAATGGATATTTTTCTTCAGTATATAACTTAAAGACCAGAGTTACCAAACAGCATTTTGAATCAAATAGTATGTTTAAAATAAAGTAGATATCAAAAAAAGGTTGTCCAGTTTAAATCCTAGTAAATCCATGGGACCAGACGGAATCCATCCTAAAGTAATCAAATAATTGGCAGAATTATTGGCTGAACCCCTAATCTACCTATTTCAGACTTCCTTGGATCAGGGAGAAGTAGCAGATGCATGGAAAGAGGCAAATGTTATCCCCATTTTTAAGAAGGGCTCCAGACGGGATGTTGGCAATTATCGTCCAATAAGCCTGACCTCAATGCTTGGGAAGGTATTAGAAGGGGTCATAAAGGAGCACATAGAACTGGATATGCAGAAGAGGGGGGATATTAATGTGATGCAGCATGGTTTAAAGCATGGTATATCTTGTCAGACCAACCTCCTGGGATTCTATGAGAATGTTAGTAAGGCCTAGGATGAGGGGCATCCAGTGGATGGTATTTTACTGGACTTCTCCAAGGCCTTTGATAAAGTACCTCACAGAGAACTGGTGGACTCCCTAATAAAGCATGGCATCCATGGAAATATAACTCAATGAATTAGCTCTTGGCTGTCTGATAGAAAGCAGAGAATGACAATTAGGTGATGTAACTTGGGATGGTTGGCAGTGATGAGTGGGGTCCCACAGGGGATTGATTTGGGCCCTTTCCTCTTTAATGTATATATATATATATATATATATATATATATATATATATATGTACATTCTATGACAGCTGGAGGGGATGTATGGGAAGCAAAGTTTGCTGATGATACTAGGATAGGCTTCACGGTAAACCGCAACCTGGAAATTGACAGATTTACAGGAAACTTTGGTCAAACTGCAGAACTGGGCACAAGATTCAAGACTAACCTTTAATGTGGATAAGTGCACGCTCATGCACTTTGGCAGAAACAATGCAGGGGCCACTTATTGGTTAAATGGTCGAGTTCTAAGGGAGGTACATGATAAAAGGGATCTGGGAGTAAGAGTCTCAAATGTCTTAAAATTTAATCAGCATTGTAGCTTTGTAGTGAAGAAAGCAGGAAATATATTGAGCTGTATATATAGGCACATTAAGAGCAGGAGAAGTGAGGTTTCGTTGCCCCTGTATGGGTCACTAGTACAACCGTATATGGAATACTGCACACAGTTTTGGTCTCCAGGCTACAAAAAGGAGATTGTGGCTTTGGAGAGGATTCAGAGAAGAGCTACATGGATGATCGATGGAGTGCAAGGGTGTGACTATCAGGAACCATTGAGTAAACTTGGGATGTTTACCTTGGATTATCGGAGGCTGTGGGGGGATATGTGCATGGTCTATTAGGCATTTACTCATACCAAATTAAGCAAACAGCTGGGGCTAAAGTTAAGAGAACAGCGATATCAGACCAGAGCACATCCATTGCAACTAACAATAGAAAAGTATAGGACTACAAAAAGAAAGCACTGGTTTAGTATAAGGGCTGTGCCAATTTGAGACAGACTGCCACTGGAGGTGGTATCTAGTAGTACCATGCAGGCCTTTAAAACCAATCTAGACAGATACCTGATAGAAAATAATATTTTGGGATATCAGTAATTTCTACTGGTGAGCTGTATGGACTGCAAAGTCTTCTGAGCTCTGGACAAACCTATGATACCTATGATAGAGTCAAGCCATACAAAAGTGAGGATACTGGACTTTAGAAGTGCTGACTTTGTCAAAATGGAAGCGTGCTTCAGAAAAGCACTAGCAAACAGGCAAGAAGGAGGGATGGAGGAACAATGAAGAAACATAAAAACTGCCATCACAGAGGCAACAAGCCTTTGTGTGAAGCAAATAAACAAATCAAATCAAAGGAAAAAATAATGATTCTGAAAACAGGTGGCATGGAAGGTTAGGGAGAAAAAGATATCATTCAGGAAGTATAAGGAAACACAGAAGGAGCAGGACAGAGAACTATACCAGTTAAAGCAGAAGGAAACAGGGAAGACAGTCAGAATAGCAAAGGCCCAAACCAAGGAAAAGATAGCCAACTCATTTAAGAAGGAGGATAACACCTTTTATAGATTCATTAGGGAGTAAGAAAGACCAATGGAGGGATAGTTAGGCTTACTAAAGGGGAGAGTGGGTGGGCGGAGAGACACAATGAAAAAGCAGGGATACTGAATAAATACTTCTGCTCAGTATTCACAAAAGTAGAGGAGGGGGAGGTACCTAATCCAATCAATAGAAGCACTCTGAGTAGGGGGATTGATACCAGTCCTTTCACAGAAGAACTCCTACAACTGAAAGTGGACAAAGTAATGGGGCCTGACGGGATTCACCCCAGAATTCTAAAAGAACTAAGGGGAGAACTAGTGACACCACTAACTACCCTTTCTAACAAATCATGGGAGGATGGATTGGTACCTAAGGACTGAAGGAGGGCAGATGTGATTCCTTCACAAAAGTGAGAGCAAAGCAGAGGCAGGAAACTATAGACCTGTTAGCTTGATCTCAGTGGTAGGAAAAATGATGGCATCACTTCTGAAAGAAAGAATTGTTGAGTACCTAGAGGCCAGCAGGGCACAGGACCAAAGGCAGCATGGATTCACAATGGGAAGGTCATGTCAGATGAATCTAATAGACTGGGTGATGAACAAAGTAGACAATGAAGGGGCTGTGGACATGGCTACCTAGACTTTAGCAAGGCATTTGACACAGTCCAACACAAAAGATTAATAATTAAATTAGCCAGCCTGGGAGTGTGTGCCACGGTGGTAGCCTGGGTAAAAAATTGGCTGCACAACAGGAAACAGAGGGTAATAGTAAATGGAGTCCACTCCGAAGAAAGGGTGGTTATAAGTGGGGCACCGTAAGGTGGGTTCGGTCCTTTTAAATGTCTTTATAAGTGACATTGCAGAGGGACTGGAAGAAAATGTATGCCTCTTTGCAGGTGAAGCAAAGATCTGCAACAGGATTGATACACAAAGGGGGTGGAAAGGATGGGAAGGGACTTGGCAAGGTTGGAGGAATGGTCAAAAGTATGGCAGGTTAGATTCAATGCAAAGAACTGCAAAGTAATGCACCTGGGAAATAAAAACCCAGGGGAATAGTACACAGTGGGGGGGGGGTTGTAACAACAGCACAAATGGAAAGGAGCCTGGGGTCAGTCATATCAGATGTCCTAAAGTTAAGCAAGCAAGTGAGACGGCAGTAAGGATAGCTGGGGGGATACTGGGGTGTATAGGGAGAGGCATCACCAGTAGAAAACAAGAAGTTGTTATCTCTCTGAACAGACAGTTGGTGAGACCCCATCTGGAGTTCTGTGTGCAGTTCGGGAGACCCCATCTCTGCAAGGACATAGACAGGATGGAGGCAGTCCAGAGGAGGGAAGTAAAATGGTGCAGGGTCTGCAACAGAAACCATACGAAGAGAGAGACTAAAGGAGCTTAATATGTATACTCTCGAAGATAGGAAGGAGAGGAGGGACATGATGGAAACTTTCAAGTACCTCAAGGGAAACAACAAAGTCCAAGAGGGTAGCATCTTTCAGAAAAAGAGATGTGCAAGAACAAGGGAACACAATTTGAAGATAGAGTGGGGATGCCTCAGGGGCAATGTGAGGAAGTATTGTTTCACAGAGAGGGTGTGGGCACATGGAATGGTTTTTCTGAGGAGGTTGTGGGGTCAAAAACAGTGGGGGAGTTCATGAATGCATGGGACAGACATAAAGCAATTCTGGTGGGGGGTAGGAAGAAGTAGGTTGTTGGTTGCCAAGGATCTGCAGGTTATCCAATAGATAGGGAAATGGGCATACTAGGTGGGCCAAGCAGTCCTTATCTGCCACCAAAGTCTATGTATCTATATTTCTAAAAGAGTGGCAGCTAACAGGCTGGACCACACAGGGCACTCGGACCTCTTAATAATGGAATAGCGACAAGGTTTTGCAACATTAAGTGAAAAACTAAACTCAATACGACCAACATCACACAAATCAACTCTAAAATATCTAATCTAGACAAGTGCATCACCCAAGTATATAGAAGAGTGGGTGTAAATGAGGACAGCTTGGTACCAGTGGAGCTCCTCATAACAAACCATGAGAAAACTACTGTATAACCCTCCTCCAACAAAAGATTGGTTGGAAAACCAAAGCAGGAAGGACAGTTATCATCTTTTCTCACTAGTGATGGCTACAAGGGTCACATGGAGATTGACTGGGCTCACAGAGCTCTGCGGGGGTGGTTGGCACCACATGAAAAACCAAGCTTTCTTCTTTATGAAGTTCCACCATTACAGTGATAAAAAGTTTGTGAAAAGCCCAGAAAAAAGGGAGAGTGATATACAAATATAAAATACTGCAAACATAACTGGATGTCAGTTCTGAGTTGTTTGCACTTAGAAGACAATCTGCAGAGGGCAAGAAACTGCTAAAAATCTAGAAATATTCCATTCGAGCTTCTAATGCCAGCCAAACAGAGAATCACAGATAATGCAGGAAAATCTCAGCCTCCCCTTACAAACAGGGTACTAAATGAGAAAAAGACCAAGGTAGATAGGTCAGTGGGGGATGCTGCTACAGAAGGTAAAGCCATCAAAAAATGGAGAGCAATGAGTACCAATGCCCATAGTCTGGGTAACAAGCTTCCTGAATTAGTGGCCTTGATGGAGGAGGAACATCTGGATATTGTGGCAGTCACAGAAACATGGTACACACAGAACCATGACTGGGACGTAAATATACCAGGATACACTATCTACAGGAGGGACAGGGAGGGTAAAAGAGGAGGAGGAGTAGCTCTCTACATAAGGGAAGGAATCAAAGCAACAGAACAAAAGGGTAAACGGGGAGGAGAAGAAGCACTGTGGGTCAATTTGGAGACAGGCAATGGCACCACAATCCGCACAGGGGTTGTATACAGACCCCTCTCTCAGGGTGAGGACATGGACAAGGAAATGATGGAAAGTATACTTAGAATGGCAGAAAAAGGGGAGATATTGCTGGTGGGTGATCTGACTATGCCAGATGTTAACTGGGGTGCAGTTGCAGCAGCCACTTCTAAGAGTGGGGTTATTCTAGATGCCCTACAGGGGGTATGCCTTAGACAACTAGTATTGGAACCTATTTGAGAGGGAGCAATCTTAGACCTGGTTCTCTCAAATGGAGATGGAGAGAGGATCACAGATGTAGAAGTGGGTAGCCATCTGGGAACTAGCGACCATCGAACAGTGTGGTTCACAATAAACACGGCAATAGAGTCAAGTCATACAAAGGCAAAAGTACTGGACTTCAGGAGGGCTGACTTTGCCAAAATGGGTGAGTGTCTAAGGCATGCACTAGCAGATGGGCAGGAAGGAGGGGTGGAAGAACAATGGGGAATAATAAAAAGTGCCATCACAGAGGTAACAAGCCTTTGTGTGAAGCAAATAAACAAACCTAGACGATGCAAGAAACTACTATGGTTCTCAAAGGAGGTGGCAGTGAAGGTTCAAGAGAAAAAGAAAGCATTCAGGAAGTACAAGGAATCACAGAAGGAGCAGGACAGAGAATTGATCAGTTAAAGCAAAAGGAAGCTGGGAAGGCAGTCAGAACAGCAAAGGCCCAAACGAGGAAAGATAGCCAACCCAGTTAAGAAGGGGATAAAACCTTTATAGGTACATCAGGAGCGAAGGAAGACCAAGGGAGGGATAGTGAGGCATAATAAAGGGGAGGGGGGTGGGTTTGAAGTTTGAAGTTTGAAGTTTATTGTTCTTGGAATTAATACCTTTGAGCCAAGGCTCTTTTACAAAGGTTCCACGTCATTAAGTACAAAAACATAGTAGACAGTGTTACAAACAATCAGTAAGCCATTTAAGAAGGCCACAACTTAAACAGTAACATTTATGTACAGAAAAGAAAAATGAACTCAGAGGCAGTGTCAAGGGCAAGGAACAAGGATTGGAGAGCTTGAGAGGGAAGAGAGGGAGAAATAAAAGTTTAGGAGCAGACAGAACCAGGTTAGTGGTACTCAGGTTGTCTTTGTCAAAGAGGAGACCATGGTGGTTGAGTGAAACAAATGTAAGTGCACTCAGTGGGATGAGACTTTAGTCAAAGCAGTCACAGGAGCTGGAGGCTGTGAGGTGAGTGTAAAGTATGGATTTGAAAGCTCCCAATGTCGTGGAGGATAGGGAGGGCAGGTTAAGGGCATTGTACCAGGTTGGGGCACGGTATGTAAAAGATCTTTGTCCCTGAGCATAGAGGATAGAGGATGACTGTGAAAAGGTGGAGATACTAAACAAATATTTTTGCTCAGTATTTACAAATGAAGAGGGGGAGGTACCTAAAACAAACAATAGAAACACTCTGGATACAGAAGTTGATACCAGCCCATTTACAGAAGAAAGGGTTCTGAAAGAACTCTTAAAACTGAAGGTGGATAAAGCAATGGGGCCTGATGGGATTCATCACAGAAATCTAAAAGAACTAGGGTTAGAACTAGTGACACCACTGACTACTCCCTTTAACAAATCATAGGAGGATTGGGTGGTACCTGAGGACTGGAGGAGGGCAGATGTGATTCCCCTTCACAAAAGTGGGAGCAGGGCAGAAGCAAGAAACTACAGACCTGTTAGTTTAACCTCAGTGATAGGGAAAATGATGGAATCACTTCAGAAGGAAAGAATTGTCAAGTACCTAGAAGCCAGAGGGGCACAGGGCCCAAGGCAGCATGGATTCACAGCGGGAAGGTGATGCCAGACGAATCTAATAGATTTCTTTGACTGGCTGACCAAAGTAGTAGATCAGGGAGGTGCTGTGGACATGGCCTATCTAGACTTTAGCAAGGCATTTGACACAGTCCCACATGAAAGATTAATATACAAGTTAGCCAGCCTGGGAGTGGGTCCCAAGATGATAGCCTGGGTAAAGAATTGGCTGGAGAATAGGACACAGAGGGTAATAGTAAATGGAGTCCACTCTGAAGAAAGAGGGGTTACTAGTGGGATACCGCAGGGTTCAGTATTAGGACCGGTCCTCTTCAATGTCTTTATGAGCGACATTGCAGAGGGACTGGAAGGAAAAGTATGTCTCTTTGCAGATGACACAAAGATCTACAACAGAGTTGATGCACAAGGTGGGGTGGAAAGGATGAGAAGGGACTTGGCAAGGTTAGAGGAATGGTCAAATGTATGGCAGCTTAGATTCAATGCTAAGAAGTGCAAGGTACTGCACCTGGGAAACAAAAACCCAAGGGAAGAGTATACAATGGGGGGTGAGATACTAACAACAACAAAAATGGAAAGGGACCTGGGGGTAGTCATATCAGATGACTTAAAGGTGGGCAAGCAATGCGAGAGGGCAGTAAGGAGGGCTGGGGGATACTGGGATGCATAGGGAGAAGCATCACCAGTAGAAATCAGGAAGTTGTTATCCCTCTGTACAGACAGCTGGTGAGACCCCATCTGGAGTACTATGTGCAGTTCTGGAGACCCAATCTCCGCAAGGACATAGATAGGATGAAAGCTGTCCAGAGAGACGCTAAAATGGTGCAGGGTCTGCACTGGAAGACATATGAAGAGAGACTAAAGGAGCTTAATATGTAGAGCCTCGAGGAAAGGAGGGAGGGGACATGATAGAAACTTTCAAGTACCTCAAGGAATCAACAAAGTCCAAGAGGTGTAGCATCTTTCAAAAAAAGAGGTGTGCAAGAACAAGGGGCACAATTTGAAGATGGGGGCAGCTCAGAGGTAATGTAAGGAAGTATTTTTTCACAGAAAGGGTTGTGGATGCATGGAACGGCCTTCCGGAGGTGGTTGTGGAGTCAAAAACAGTGGTTGAATTCAAGCATGCATGGGACAGTCATAAGGCAATTCTAGGGGGTGGGGGTAGAAAGAAGTAGGCTGCTGGTTAACTAGGATCTGCAGCTTATCCATTAGGTAGGGAAATTGGCAGAATGGGTGGGCCAAGCGGTCCTTATCTGCCATCAAATTCTATGTTTCTATGTTTCTTTTTTTTTAACTTTGTTTATTTTCAAGTTTTTTACTTTTCATTTCAACTTACAACCTACATACATGCATAGGAGTTAATTCTTGTTTTCACCAGGTTGTTACATTCATTTCTGTGGAATATTTCATTCATTTATGATCTTTTAGTCTGCACATGCTCTCTCCTGTATAATGTTCTCCTAAACATACTCATATCAAAGTCAGTCTTCCTGACATGTCTTTTTACAATTTCAGGGCATAAAGTCTTTTCTCATTGGGGTAATATATAATATCCACCTTCTCCATATTATCTCAAATTGAGCATATCTCTTATTTGTCAATGCTGTCAGCCTTTCCATTTGATATATATATCTATCACTATATTTTGCCATTGTATTAATTGGAGTGGGTTTGGAGACATCCAGTTTTTTGTTATGTTTTTTTTTTAATAGCTAAAATCAATATTAGCTGGAGTTTCTTTGTCCTGATATCCTTACTTCCCTCTGGAAAATCCAGTAAGAAGTATAAAGGTACATTCAATATTATAGAAGGTGAGATTATACTCTTAATCGCCTCTTGTACCTCATCAAGGAAAGGTTGTATTATTGGACACCTCCAAAAAATGTGCCCATGTGTTGCCTGATTTTCACCACATCTTATCCAGCATGCCATTCCCTTCCCCTTATTAAAGTGCATCTGGATTGCTGGTGTTCTGAAAAACCTGACAGCATTTTTCCATGTGAATTCTCTCCAACATGGTGATGATGTACTTTTATGTATATGTGATAAGTAATTTCTCCATGTATCTCCTGTTATTATGACATTTAAGTCTTTTTTCCCCAAGCTCTCTTAATGGAATCAGCTGAATCCCCTTCCATTTCTCTTATTGCCACATATAAGTAAGATATTATGTGAGTTAACTCTGTCTTACCATCTAAACTTTTCTGTATTATATCTATAATCTTGGGTATAGAATATAGTGACCAACATTCTTTCCTGATACTTTTTAAATAATCCCTAATCTGAAAGAATCGAAATCTATCTCTCTGTGTTATCTCATATTTACTTTCCATATCTGAGAAGCTCATTACATTTCCCTCTTTCAAGAACTGGTACACTATGTGTAATCCTTTCTTTTCCCATCTCCTATACCCCAGGTCCATTATTGCTGGTAAAAAGTTCTCTATATGCGTCAGTGAATGGAACATGGGCCTCCATTCCAGCATATTCTTGGTATTCAGCATTTGTCTCCAAACTTGTAAAGTTGACGTTGTGTAGGGGTTATCAATATCTACCCCTTCCTTATCTCCCTTGTCTGTAAGCAGAGCCCCATGTGGTCTTCTTAGATCTTCTTCTGTTAATTCTTTCTTTCCACTTTGCATCATATTTAAGGTGCTGCCAATATGTCACCGTACGGATCTGGGAGGCTATGTAATAATATTTAAAATTTGCTAGAGAGAGACCCCCTTCATCTTTTGAGAGTTGTAATATTGATTGCCTTATTCTTGGTCTCTGGTTCCCCCATATGTATTGTGTTATTTTCTTGTTTAATTTTTTATAAAATGTCTCTGGAATTGCAATAGGAATGGTTTGTGCCAAATATAGAAAATGTGGCACCAACACCATTCTAACTGCTTCTATTTTCTGTATGAATGGTATAAGGCTCAATGTCTACTTATCTATGTCTTTCTGCATTTGTATTAGGAGCTTTTTATAATTAAGATCGTATAACTTTGTATACTCTGGGCTCAGTCAAATACCTAGGTATTTAAGTGTAGGGGTATTCCATTTAAACTTATAATGGGATTCCACCCGATCTGATGGTTTATAATTCACTCCCAGTACCTCCATCTTAGTAACATTAATCTTATAGCCTGCTAATTCTCCAAAGTCTGTTAATGTTGACCAAAGTGGCCCCAATGATCTCTCTCTGGATTCGTTAGGTATATCAGCAGGTCGTCTGCATATAGAGCAAATTTATGATGTCCTCCCCCTAATTGTATCCCCTTTATCTCTCTATGTTGCCTTATAGCCTGTGCCAGGGGCTCCAGGTATATCGCTAACAGAAGGGGTGACGGGGGCATCCCTGTCTGGTTCCTCTTTTAAGATTATTGGTGATGAAATTGAGCCATTTATTTTAATATATGCCATAGGGTTGTCATATAAAGAGTCTACTTTCTCTCTGAACTCTATTGGAAATTCCATTTTCTCCATTGTAAATCTCAGAAAAGGCCATGCCACCCTGTCGAAAGCCTGCTCTGCATCCAAACTTAGGAGCAGGAAGGGTGTTTCGGACAGGGAGGCATAGTACAGTACATGCAATGTTCTCTTAATGGTGTCTTGTGTTTGCCTACTTGTCACAAACCCTGTCTGATCCTGATCAATCAGGTTGGGTAATAATCCCTGTATCCTTCTAGCCATAATAGATGTAAATAATTTATAATCTATGTTCAATACTGAGACCGGTCTATATGAACTACAGTTTGTACTATCCTTTCCTGGTTTCAACAGACTGGTGATGGTGGCATATCTCCATGTATCTGGACAACTCTTATTCTGTTGTGTTTCTTTAAATGTCTCCTTGAGGATAGTCATCAATTTCCCTCGAAAGCACTTATAGAACTCCCCTGTATATCCATTGGGATCAGGGCTTTTATGGGTCTTAAGACTCGTAATGGCATTATTTAATTCTTTCTCTGTAATTGGAGATATTAGTCCCTGTTGTTGTTCATATGTAAGATTAGGTAATTTTAGTCCTCTCAAAAAATTCTTGGTCTTATTAATGTCTGTTTCCTTTTCTGGAGTGTATAAATTCTGGTAGTATTTCTTAAAAGCTTTCTCAATCAACTGTGGTAGTCTCACTAGCTGCCCCCCCTCTGGATCTCTAATATGTGTAATTGCTGTTTTAATTATTCTTCTATGGAGTCTATGTGCCAACAATCGAGTGGCTCTTGGTCCCCCTTCATAATATTTTTGTTTTAAGTATTGTAAAGCTTGTTCTGTTTTAACATCTAGTATATGCTGTAATTTACCTTTAATTTCTTGTATTATACTCTCACAGCTCGTCTCTCCCACTGCATGTCTCACGTGTGCCTCCCTCAGTTGTTTTTCTAAGTTTTCTTGCTGTTGACCCAGTCAATTGTTCCACTCCACAATCCATACACCATTCTGGGGGAGCATAGCTCCCCTATGGATGCACCCGCAGAGAAGACTGATGACAACTGTCACAAGGGAGGCCCACAGGAAGGAGGCAGAGGACACCACAGGGAAAGGAAGCAGCTCCTGGTGGGGGACTCAATTATTAGGGGTATAAAACTGGGGGGAGCTGGGAAAACTGAAGTAAGGTGCCTGCCTGGTGCCATGGCTTGGAGGGACAGGAAGTGCATCCTCAGGATCATGAGAACAGCTGCAAGGGATTCTGAGCTGGACGTAATTGTCCACCTAGGGACAAATGACTTGGCTCATCATGAGATTAGAGCAGTGCAGGAGGACATTGCAGAGTTGGGGAGGGACCTAAGACAAGTAGCACACACAGTATCCTTCTCAGAGGTGCTGCCTGTCAAAGGCATGGGAGGCGAGGTTAATTGGCACCATGCAGTTTAATGAATGGTTGAAAAATGGTGTGGAGCACAGGGTTTGCTTCATTGGGGACTGGGGTTCCACAGAGAGAACACCAGCCTATACTAGCAGGATGGTCTGCATCTGTCCAGGAAGGAACAAGTCTTTGAGCAATCAGTTTAAATGCTTCATTTGCAAGCTTTTAAACTAGTCAAAGGGAGGCACTGACAAGCAGCAGGAAAATCCCAGCCTCTCCTACAAAACAGGGTACTAAATGAGAAAAGACCAAGGTAGAATGGTCAGTGGGGATGCTGCAACAGAAGGTAAAGCCATCAAAAATGGAGAGCAATGAGTACCAATGCCCGTAGTCTGGTAACAAGCTTCCTGAATTAGTGGCCTTGATAGGGAGGAACATCTGGACATCGTGGCAGTCACAGAAACATGGTACACACAAAACCATGACTGGGACATAAACATACCAGGATACACTGTCTACAGGAGGACAGGGAGGTAAAGAGGAGGAGGAGTAGTTCTTTACATAAGGAAGGAATAAAAGCAACAGAACAAAAGGGTAAACAGGGAGGAGAAGAAGCACTGTGGGTCAATTTGGAGACAGACAATGGCACCACAATACGCACAGGGGTTGTATACAGACACCCTTCTCAGGGGGAGGAAATGGACAGGGAAATGAAAGAAAGTATACTTAGAATGGCAGAAAAAGGGGAGATATTGCTGATGGGTGATCTGAATATGCCAGATGTTAACTGGAGTGCAGTTTCAGCCGCCACTTCGAAGAGTGCAGTTATTCTAGATGCCCTACAGGGGGCATGCTTTAGACAACTAGTACTGGAGTCCACTCGAGAGGGAGCAATATTAGACTTGATTCTCTCAAATGGAGATGGAGAGAGGATCACAGATGTAGAAGTGGGTAGCCATCTGGGAACTAGCGACCATCGAACAGTATGGTTCACAATAAACACAGCAATAGAGTCAAGTCATACAAAGACAAAAGTACTGAACTTTAGGAGGGCTGACTTTGCCAAAATGGGTGAGTGCCTAAGGAATGCACTAGCAAATGGGCAGGAAGAAGGGGTGGAAGAACAATGGGGAATAATAAAAACTGCCATCACAGAGGTAACAAGCCTTTGTGTGACGCAAATAAACAAAACAAGACGATGTAAGAAACCACTATGGTTCTCAAAGGAAGTGGCAGTGAAGGTTCAAGAGAAAAAGAAAGCATTCAGGAAGTACAAGGAATCACAGAAGGAGCAGGACAGAGAACTGTATCAGTTAAAGCAAAAGGAGGCTGGAAAGGCAGTCAGAACAGCAAAGGCCCAAACCGAGGAAAAGATAGCCAACTCAGTTAAGAAGGGATAAAACCTTTTATAGGTACACATGCGGAGCAAAGGAAGACCAAGGGAGAGATAGTGAGGCTTAATAAAGGGAGGAGGGTGGGCAGAGGAGACTGTGAAAAGGCAGAGATACTAAACAAATATTTTTGCTCAGTATTTACAAATGAAGAGGAGGTACATAAAACAAACAGTAGTAACACTCTGGATACAGAAGTTGATACCAGCCCATTTACAGAAGAAAGGGTTCTGAAAGAACTCTTAAAACTGAAGGTGGACAAAGCAATGGGGCCTGATGGGATTCATCCCAGAATTCTAAAGAGCTAAGGGTAGAACTAGTGACACCACTGACTACCCTTTTTAACAAATCATGGGAGGATGGGGTGGTATCCGAGGACTGGAGGAGGGCAGATGTGATTCCCCTTCACAAAAGTGGGAGCAAGGCAGAAGCAGGAAACTACAGACCTGTTAGTTAAACCTCAGTGATAGGGAAAATGATGGAATCACTTCTGAAGGAAAGAATTGTTGAGTATCTAGAGGCCAGAGGGGCACAGGACCCTAGACAGCATGGATTCACAGCGGGAAGGTCATGCCAGACAAATCTGATAGATTTCTTTGACTGGGTGACCAAAGTAGTAGATCAGGGAGGGGCTGTGGACATGGCCTATCTAGACTTTAGCAATGCATTTGACACAGTCCCCCCAAAAGATTAATATACAAGTTAGCCAGCCTGGGAGTGGGTCCCAAGATGACAGCCTGGGTAAAGAATTGGCTGGAGAATAGGACACAGAGAGTAATAGTAAATGGAGTCCACTCAGAAGAAAGGAGGTTACTAGTGGGGTACACTGAGAGTTTCAGTATTAGGACGGTCTTCTTCAATGTCTTTTTAAGCGACATTGCGGAAGGACTGGAAGGAAAAGTATGTCTCTTTGCAGATGACACTAAGATCTGCAACAGAGTTGATGCACAGGGTGGGGTGGAAAGGAAGAGAAGGGACTTGGCAAAGTTAGAGGAATGGTCAAATGTATGGCAGCTTAGATTCAATGCTAAGAAGTGCAAGGTAATGCACCTGGGAAACAAAAACCCAAGGGAAGAGTACACAATGGGGGGTGAGATACTAACAACAAAAATGGAAAGGGACCTAGGGGTAGTCATATCAGATGACCTAAAGGTGGGCAAGCAATGTGAGAGGGCAGCAAGGAGGGCTGGGGGGATACTGGGATGCATAGGGAGAGGCATCACCAGTAGAAAACAGGAAGTTATTATCCCTCTGTACAGACAGCTGGTGAGACCCCATCTGGAGTACTGTGTGCAGTTCTGGAGATCCTATCTCCGCAAAGACATAGACAGGATGGAAGCTGTCCAGAGGAGGGCAACTAAAATGGTGCAGGGTCTGCACCAGAAGACATATGAAGAGAGACTTAAGGAGCTTAATATGTATAGCCTCGTTGAAAGGAGGGAGAGGGGGGACATGATAGAAACTTTTAAGTACCTCAAGGGAATCAACAAAGTCCAAGAGGGTAGCATCTTTCAAAAAGAGAGGTGTGTAAGAACAAGAGGGCACAATTTGAAGATAGATGGGGGGCGGCTCAGAGGTATTTTAAGAAGTATTTTTCACAGAGAGGGTTGTGGATGCATGGAGCGGCCTTCGGAGGTTGTGGAGTCAAAATCAGTGGTGGAATTCAAGCATGCATGGGACAGTCATAAGGCAATTCTGGGGGGTGGGGGTAAGAAGAAGTAGGCTGCTGGTTAACTAGGATCTGCAGCTTATCCTGTAGGTAGGGAAATGGGCAGACTGGGTGGGCCAAGCGGTCCTTATCTGCCATCAAATTCTATGTTTCTATGTTGATTTTGTTGTTTTTTATAATATGAGGTATATTTAATTATATCCCCTCTCATTACCAATTTTATCGTGTCCCATAACGTTACCTTTTTTGATCTGGGGTTTCATTTTCTTTGATAATTTGGGAAATCCTCTGTTCTATCATTTCTTTAAATTTCTCATGATTCAGGAAGAAATTATTAAACCTCCACAAAGTCCTTCGTTTTTCACTCGGCCGTTCTAATTTAAGGGTTAACATTGAATGGTCTGAAATGGGGATCGGAATAATCTGGCATTCTTGTACCATGTATAAGGAATCCCTGGAAATATAGTAGTAATCTATTTGTGTATATATTTTATGTGGGGCTGAATAATGAGTGTATGCCCTTATATTAGGGTGTTTATATCGCCATACATCTACCCACTGTAAGTCTTGAAAATATTTGATGGCCATCCTCTGTGGTGCCTTTCTCTTGGGAGGTTGTTTTGTAGATGTATCTAAAGAATTATATATCATATTATGATCTCCTCCGAGGATTAGGGTTCTCTTCTGTTTCTCTGTTATTATCTGACATAACTTCCTCACTTCTTTTGTTTCTGTTCCTGGTGGTATATATATATATATATTGATGCTACTGTAATCATGCGTCCTGCTAAATTATCCACTACCAATGCCAGTCGTCCCTCTTTATCCATATATACATCTGTCTGCTGAAACTGAGTATTATGTGGAATTAATACTGCTGTCCCTCTTCATTTCCCCCCTCTATATGATGAGGCTACTACTATTTTAAACCCAAACTTCGCTAACTTGTTGTGTTCTTCCTTGCTTAAGTGTGTCTCCTGCAATAGTAGGAAGTTCGGTTTCTGTCTCTTCATTTGGGCTAATATCTTATATCTCTTCACAGGATTGTTGATTCTATTAACATTGAGAGAGCATACATTTACTTGTTTCTGACTATACATTTTCTAACATGACACATTCTGTTTTTTTTTACTCTGCATTCTATATGTTCCATTTCCCTATTCTTGCATTCCTTGTTCCTTCTGTAATCTTCTCATTCTTATGCTCATTCGTCTCCTATGCACCATTATATATCTAACAACATCTAAAACACACATAACAATGCTAAACGTTTCAACTCTGCAACTATCTACAAAATCACTTCCAAGGTTGGAGAAAGTATAATTACTTCCTCTGTTACTCCTAAAGGGAGTTCCCTGTTGGGAGATCCCCTTAGTGGGAGGGTCGTAGGAGTCCACATGAATCCCTCCTCCCTTGGTCCCTCTTTCTTTGAGATCTTGTTTTATTTTATTAGTCCTCATCTCCATCTTCTCCTCTCCCCTTTCCCTTCTGTATTCCCTAGAAATTCTCCTTGCCCTATTTCTTCTGGTACTGATTCCTTCCCTTTCCCTTTTAGTTTTACCCCCTTCGGTAATTATTACCCTTCTCTCTGTCCCTTGATTCCCTCTCTATAGTTCATAGTCTACCTTCTATCCTTTCTTTGTGCTCTCATTTACCCCTTACTGCTGTTCCACTTCTTCCTCTGTTTCCATGCCCTTCTTCTATTATATTATTTCTTGGCCCCTTTTCACATTTACTCCCCCCCCCCCCATATCCGCTATTCAGATCTCTTCTTTGTCTTTTCCCTTCCCATCAGTGTTACTTCCATGGCTTAGGGTCCTTATTTCTTTCCCTATCTTGCTTAAGACTGCCCTCTATGAGTGGGATGCCTCCCCCACATCCTACAAATTGTCCCCCATTCTTTATCTCTCAGATTTCCTAATGGCCTCATATGACCTCCAGATTGTTTCTTTAAATATTAATAAAAGAGTGCAGTATCTTTCTTTCTTCAGAGCTCCCCCCTTTTTTGATCCAGTATAATTATTTTGCCCCTCTCTGCCCTTTCCCCATTTCCCTTTTATTTTCCCCCCTTTCCTGTTATTTCTTCCCTTATTTGTCCAGTCTCTCATAGTTCATTCGAGTCTTGTCTCTCTTGTTAAATCAGTCCAGGTGACCGAACTGCAATATTGGCTCTGCCTAAAATCCATGATTTCCCAAGTTCTTACTCTCCTTGTAGCACAACGCTACTCTGACATTTATTTCAATCCTGGCTATTTTCTTCTACCTTTCAGGTGTCTCCACTCTGCATTTGCCTCTCTTCCTCCTCCATTGTTCTGTCTAGCAGTTTTTGTACGTCTCGGAGTGACTGCAGCACTGTTTGATGCGTTTTTCAACCTTGTCTGTTCCTCGCCATCTTCTTCCACTGTGCCTTTTCCAGTTTTGGGTGTTGCGCTTCCTCTCCTTCCGACTGTGCAACCCATCCTCTTTGCTGCAGTTCCCTCAATGCTGTTTCTGGGTTCTCATACACTGCCGTGCCTGTCTCCCACATAATTTTCAATCTCAATGGGAATGGTGTCTGGAATTTCACTTTATGCTTCCTCAGTATTTTGAGAATTGGTGAATATGCAGCTCTTTTCTTAGCTATTTCCACTGGATAGTCATGATCAAACAATAATCTGGCAGAATTATATTTCACAAGTCTTTTTTGCCATGCAGTATGGAGTATATGTTCCTTGTCCCTATAGCTTGATAATTTCAGCACTACTGAGTGTGGTCTTGCTCGAGGGTCCATTGGCTTGTTTGTTAACGATCTATGGGCTTTCTGTATTTTAAATTCAAAGGTAGCAGGCAGTTTTAATACATCTTTTAATAAGTCGGACATAAAATCCTCCATACAGCCCACCTTTGCATCCTCTGGGAGGCCATAGATTCGGATGTTATCCCTATGGGATCATGCTTCCAAGTCTAACAGCTTCTCTTGCAATTTTTCTTGCACATTTACAAGGTAGTCTGCCACAGTATGCACTTCCCTTATCTCCTCTTCTGCTTCTGTTATTTGTTGTTCCGATCTTTCTGTCCTTCTTTCCATCTCTTGCATTTTCAAATTTAATACCTGAAATTCCAATTTAGTTTCTGCTCTAAAGGCTCTCAGTTCTGCCATAATTGTTTCAAATCTCGATCTCGAGAGGTGCTCCATCTCCTGGTCTGTATCTAGGTCGTATGCCATGCTGCTAGCCGGGGATGCGCTCCTGCTGGTATCTCTTTCTGGTGGCAATCCTCCTCCATCCTTTATATTTGTTCCCTTTTTTCCATGGGATCTGCCTGGTTTATGTCCCCCAGACATTTCTTTCATTATTTTAGTAGTTTTTAAGCATTCTGTCTGCTGATTTGAGGGTTTTTATTAGTTGGGGAGATCAGAGCTCTCTTCCAAGGCTGCCATCAGTGTGATGACATCACCGGAAGTCTTTTCTTTGTTTCTAATGGCAAGCAGATATTTTTCATGGAGCCACAGAATGCCTAGGATTACAACACATCAATAAAAAGAAGACCCTCCATGTCAAAAGAAAAAAAAAAACTATGGAAAGCTGATAATGAAGTAAGCCACTGTTTTTCTAGTTGGTTAATTCAACTTGGGACTATCAGAGTTGGGGGAGATGTGTCATACTGTACATATAATCCTTTCTTTGTTCCCTTGAATGGATCAGGTTGATTGTATAGAGACCACTGGGTGGGTATCTGTGGGAATCGTGCTTCTCCACCTTCTCATATTGACTTGAGCACCTTAAACCATCGGGAAAAAGAGTGAGGGGTGCTACTACTACTCTTAATAATGGCCACACACCCACACAGGATGAGGCTGCACTAAAGCATGACATGAGCAGTAGCAGAGAAATGTGTGCATGATACCTGTTAAATCACCATGAGCTTTGAAATCCTTGGGTTCCTTGTGGGGGTGGCATGCATAAGAAGCTAGTTGAGCTAAGACAAGACAGGACAGTGAGGGGTCTGGGAGTGGTCTGTACAATGGGAAGGCTCTTGGTCAGTCCAGGGTGGCAGAAGATTTTGTTGGAGGGTCAGTGGAGAATATGTTTCACAACATGGAATGTTCCCATGGGGAGGGACCAGCTTCAGACCCCTGTGATTGTACTACAAGCCTGACACCTCTGCAGTGCAGTACTGAGTGCAGCACATCAGGCTGTGGGGGGAAGCCATTGGCTAGACTGTGGCATTAGTGTTCTCTGATGCCAGTGGAATGAGCACTATGATAACAGGGGGACTTTGAAACAGACTGCCAGCCACCACATACTAAGGATGTAGCCATTGATATGCCAAGTACACCATGGCATACTTGCTCCACATCCAGGGGCAGGAGCAACAAAAGAACAAACAAGCAAAGCTGGCAAGCATGTCTGCATGGCATCTTCCATTTGAGCTTCAATTATAACTATGGTCTGCGTCCTTTGTTACATAACATAGTTGACTGAGCGTTGGGGCAGAAGAGAGGGTGGGGAGTTGCATCATGCAATTCCAACAGGATGTCACTGGTCTGAAGATTCACTCCTTGTTGTTCAGGTATGGGTGCAGGGAATATCACCAGAACTGGAGCAGCCAAAAAACACTGACACATGTATCTTTAAATAGTACATTGTTAGCGCAAAAATATGAGTAGGACTTGAGTACACTTGCATGAGTTGGACTTGAGTTCACTTGCAGATGTCTTCCTAAATATATAATTATGGATCTTTCTGAGTTAGATAAGTAAAACTGGCTTAAAATATTGTTTTAGTGATAAAGTGGGAGCAATAAAGTCAGCCTGTCTGGTGTTTGCCAGCTCAGACAAGGTCTAAGTATAGCAGTAGCATTTTCATTCAGAACTCTAGAATAAATCAGGGCTGCAGATGCTGATGCAGCTGAATCTGCATCTCTGTCTAGTACTCACAGCTGCAGGGAAGTATTGCAACAGACTACAGTATCTTGCCTGAAATCTCCATTATTATCATTCATGTTCTCACCCCAGATTCCAAAGATCCCCTTTCTACAGTGTGAAAGTTTGGTCAGTAGGCAACTCACAGGTTAGGTAGGCAATGCACGTATCCTGCCTCATATAATTCATTTCCATTTAAACAAACTAAGGATGTTGCAAGGAATGATCAAAGAGCACCAGCAGAATTTGAAAAATAGTTTGCAAAGAAATGTTTTTTTCTGCCATTGTTGTTTGCTGGATATAAACCAGCTGAACTCCTTTTGTTTCTGAAAGCTTGCCCACCTTGCCTCTTTAGCACTACCCTAATCAGAAAAATGTCCTAGGAAAATCCACCATGTCTCTTCACTGGTACCCTCATAAGGTGGATGACCTAGGAAATCCACCGTGGCTCTTCAGCCATGCTGTCAGGTGACTGTCTTAGGAAAATCCACCATGGCTGCGCCCTTATCAGGTAAATGAGCTAGGAAATCAACTATGGTTCTTCAGCAGTGTCTTGGTCAGGTCAATGTCTGAAGACATAAACAGGAATCTTTAATCATGCCCCTTCAGGTGATTCTCTCAGCAAATCAACTGTGGGTCTCTAGCCATACCCTTATCAGGTGCATATTCTAGAAATTCCACCATAAGGGCCCTCATGCCCATGGACACAGTCGGGGGGGGGCACATGCCTTGCATCTCCCCAAAATATTTTCATCAAAGTTGTGCTTTTTGGGCTGATGAAGGCTATAAATGTGTAATTTAGGATTCCACTTAACTTCCTTGTCCCCGTGGCTCTTTAGCCAGGTCCTCATCAAGTGAATGACCTAGTGAAACCACAATGGCTATTTAACCATCCCTTCATTAGGTGAATAACCATAGGAAACCCACCATGGATTGTAAGCTGTGCCCTCAGTGAGTAAATGTATTTATTTATTTAGTTTAGTATTTATGGTGTTAGAAAGCATTTCCATAAAACAAAAAAAAATGTGTACTTTTGGTAATTTGGGTTTAGAATTCAGTTGTATAAATGTGGTTTTGGCCAGATACAGTATATGGAATACAGATCATGTTTGCTTGCACCTTCACCTGGAGTTTGCTAATTTGCTTGATGTTTATTTTGATATGTATATATTTTTTTTAAATTCACATAACCTGCATCTGCCTCTCTTGGTCTGTTGAAGATGCACTGCTCAAACCAGTATCCCATGATAAGGGTGAAGCAAATTGAGTCACTCAAAATGAGTGACTCAATTTGCATGCCTGAACAAAGAGTGACCATGATACAATAGTGAGGGGGAAGGAAGAGCGAGTGTGAGGGACAGAATAGCAAATACAGTTCATGAATGGATAGGGTAAATGAAGTGACTGAGCAAGCAGTCTCCAAGCTGGCTGCCTGGTGTGCTGGTTAGGGTCACTGCTCATGAAGTGTATGGTGCCAGATTCGGGACTGCATATAGATGATTTGTTTTTTGTATTTTAGTTGTTGTACTTTGTTTTATTTAATTTTTGTATGCCCTCCTGTTTCCCAGAGTTTCTTTCCTCCACCCGTGGATTTCCCCCCCTCAGCTGGTGTTCCCAGAGTAGCCCCATCCAGTGTTTTCCTCTGTACCCCAGTGTCTTCCCCCTCCTGGAATTGATTATATTTATTTGGTGGTGCGGGGGGGGGGATGCAACCCTCCACATAAATAATAGGCTAGATTGCCTCCTCCATATAGATGGTATGGTGTGGTCACGGTTTTTGCTGCTCAGTGTAGTGCCAATCATTGATTGTGTTTTTGGTGATTAGTACTCACTGTTATGTCACTTGCTAACTCATAGTCTCCTAGCTGATGCCTGTAGGTGACAGTAAAATATACTGGTATGTCCTGAGGACGTCTACAGAAGTAAGCTACTGACTTCCTGTGTGCCCTGGCAATGTCTGAAGAAATCACTTATATATTTTAATATATAATGTAACAGAATATAATATATATTTGACTGCATAGCACCATTGGAAAGGTAATTTTGTGCTGAACAACTTTGCCACTGACATTCTGTGTGTATCATGTATACTTTAGGAGTTATTCGTATTTGTTTATGGTATGGTGTGTATGGCTTATGTTGCCTGTTTTAGTGAAAAAAAAATGTTTTTGCTGTTTCAACCAACATAGAAAAAAAATTAATTACATATTATTCTTTGCATACCGCCACTGGAAAGGTAATTTTGTGCTGAATATCTTTGCCACTCATACTTTGTGTCTAGCACTTATGGTTCTTGAGCTATTAGGATTTGTTTGCTGCATGCTGACTATAGCTTGATTTTGCTTAGAAAGGCCCAGTATTTACTATTAACAGTATACAGGAGACAACTGGTGCAACTTCAGAGAGCTCCTGTGGAGGCAATGAGTTAAACTTTACTGTTATCACATGGAACCTCTGAAATGTATTTTCTCACATTTACCTAGTTGGCAATTTTACTGTTTATGCTCCTGTCATTACTCCAGCACAATCCATCCCTAAGGAGCTTCCAAGGCAAGTTTCCAACCCCCAACACACCTTGTAGGCTTGTGATTGTGCCCTCCACTGAGCTGTGGCTTACTCCCCAGGTGAGACAGGAGTAGGGGGGGATTTATCCATTGGTTCTTTGTATCTTCAGGAGATGGCACTGGTGGTCTGTTGGACCCAGGTGTACTGAAGTTCATTGTTCAATGTGCTGGGGCCCATTTCCCTGGTTTCTACTTCCTACTCTATGGATGATGGCATGCAAGGGGGTTCAAATGGAAGTGCACATGGCAGCGTTCCTTATCAAACATAAGAGATTCAGGCTTTGAACTGCCTATATGTGACCATGGGGACTACAGGTTGGAAAGTGGATATACAAACTCCAAATTCCTAGCTACCCCCTGCCACATAGAGACTGCACATCAGCAAAATGAACATGCTATTTGAGAGAGTAGAAATGAGTGATGGGAATGAGCATGGCTGTAACATGATGGATCAAGAGGCTCTAGCAAGAACACACTCTTCTGCGCAGTGTGATCCAGCTTTCCACTGACCTACTGCAGATGCCCATCAGTGGCTTTGGACTGAGTGATGCTATATGGTGTTCCTAGACAAACAAAGACTATAACCCAAGTCACAAATTGTGCAAACAGAGAGAAACACAAGGATATGCTTGGTGTACTCCGCAGATGTGAGAGCAACTGTGGTATCTGATGGGGGCAATGAGACCTTCTATGAGACAAGAAGCATTATCAGTGCTGTACTATGGCTGTGTGTAGGGGGCTGAGGCACAGTCTGGAGGGAGCATAGATTAATCCAGTTTCCAAAGTGGTAGCGCTGGTCCAGGTATTAGGAGCCACAGGCATAGAGAAGCATTGCAATTTTCAAAAGAAGCCAGGCTCACTAAATAAGACAAACTCTTAGGCTTGGAGTAAAGTTAAAACAATTTATTAAAACATACAGCAGAGGTAACCTACTGCTGCCACAAACAATTCACACTAGCAAATAATGCTTTGTCAAGGTGTACTGCAGCACATGATTACACCCCTTATTTGAATTCAAACATTAAAGAGATAAGCTTTAATTTCATTGGTTATTAAATATGATGTCACCAGGATGCCCAACAATATAGCCCAAAAAGGAGAAAGTGGAGGAGATGAACAAGGGGGAGGGGAAGGAAAGGGAAACAAATACAGTAAAAACTACTATTACATAGAGATAAGTAAAAATTAATTACAGCATATAATACGTGTCCCAAAAAAACATTTATTTGTTTAAAAATGTTAAAATGGTCCCATTTGAAAACTTTCATTCAATCCAAAACCAGTCCAAGCCCTAAATTTAAACTGCCAAAAGGCTTCTCTTTACAGTAGGAGATTGTCCAACTCTCCACCCCTTGGACCCAAAAATCACTTTTTCCATCCCATGAAAACTAAATTTATGATTCCCTGTACTGTTGGACATATGAACAGCTAGAGCATTTTCCTGATCCACAATGGGGGCTGCATTTACCCCCAGTTATGTTACTTTCTATCTTGGAATGTGGGAGCAAGAAGTGATTTTTGACAGAAAATAAAACATTTTTTAAATATGTTAAATTGTTCAACAGATTCATTCATGACTTGTTCTTAATATCAATTTTTACAGTATCTAAAGAATAGTAATAGTAATTTAAAATGTGCTGCTTGTTGTGATAAAAACACTATTTTTTTTAGATTTAAACATTTGTAAGAATGGTCAGAGTGGTACTGTATTTCCATGAAACCTTTTTGAAAGAGTATAGAAAAAAAATTCCCTGTTACACTGTGTAAGCCATCACCCACTACACATAGTGAAGAACATCCCTAAAGATCACTTTATACAGTGCATCTCAAAAGGAATTGCACTAATGTATCCCATTACAAGTAGGGGGTTAATACACTGATGGAACATTTTATGAATCGGGATTAAAATGAGAACTGCATTGATCAGGCAGCCTATTCAGTAACAAGAATGGATAGAACAGAATTGCTACAACTGAAACACAGAATTTTTGACACCAAAGTTGTAAATGACAAGATCATCACTTTTGTATCAGGTTGCAGTACACAAGCACATCTTTTTAAAATAATTATATATGACAATTGGCACATTCTAAATATAAAAGCATGTTTACAGGTGATTGAACTCAAGCCAAAAATGTTTTTTGATAAGGACAGACAGTAGGTGATAGGGTAACTCACAATTTCTTTAGAGAATCAAAAATAGAGGATAATGTATGGTCATCGATGGTTAACCAGTTTGTTAACAAAGCTTGAGAGGTTTACGTCGCCATGGCAACCTCAAAATGGGTTACAAAACTGGGCAATAATCGATGTACCATACATTATGTTTTAAAGTGTATGGTACCATTTATGTTTTTTAAAAGAGAAAGCAATTTCTTACTGCACTTTTTTAATGTCACCACCACTCTGCTCTCACCGCCACGGTCATTTCAAAGCCGTCCGATCCAGTTTCTCGCATGTCCAGACTGTTCCCGGTTGTTAACCTGTCAATGTGATGTACCATTGATGGGTTAACAACATTGTGACATTGCATCAATGGCAAAACATTGTTATAAAAAGGTAGATTTCTACCTATAACAAAGTTCCACCATACACTATAGTGTAATAAATAATCCATTGCCAAATGCCACTTTTAAATGAATGAACAGTAAGTTCTGTGAAGTTTTGAGCTTGGGTGATGAATTTTTCTGTAGCAAACATTAATAGAGTTTTTAAAGCTATAAATCTTGTGGATTGCAGCACCTCAGTAGTAGTATATCTACAATAGCCACTTGCACATGTAAAAAGTTTTATGTGGGAAAAACACATCATAAGTTTAAACAAAGAACTGGTAAACACTGAAACAGTACAAATAATAATGATCAGGAAAATGCTCTAGCTGCTCATGTGTCCAACTGTATGGAGAATCATGAATTTAGTTTTTATGGGATGGAAACAGTGATTTGGGATCCAACAGGTGGAGACTTGTACAAACTTACAGTTGGACACATGAACAGCTAGAGCATTTTGCTGGTTATATTACATTATTTGTACTTCTACAATGTTCTCCTGTTCTTTGTTTATACTTACAATTTGCTTTCCCCACATAAAACTTTTTATATGTACAAGTGGCTACAGTGGTAATTGTTTTCATACTGTACTGTATTTTCATTCTCACACTATTGTATTTACTGTACCTAATTCTTGTCTGCCTGTAGTACTTGTTCTAATAGCAATTATGTTATGTATTATATACCTGCACCTTACCAATGTGCCATCTTCATGGTCCAGGTCAAGTCTGAAAATGGCCTATTGGATCAGTGCACCTACCTGGTAAGAAAATGCATAAACAAATAACTAAATAAATAGATAAATCTCATATTGCAAAGAGAAGCCTTTTGGCAATATAAATTTAGGGCTTGGACTGGTTTTGGATTGCATGAAAGTATTCAATTGGGACCATTTTTAAACAAATTCCTTTTTTGGGTCACATTGTAAATAACGTATATAGGCTGTACTTAGTTTTTTACTTGCTATCTCTATATAATTGTAGTTTTTATTGTTTTTATTTCCCTCCCCCCATTCATCTCCTCCCCTTTCTTGTTTTTGGGATATATTGTCTGGCATCCTAGTGACATCATATTCAATAACAGATGAAATTAAAGCTTGTCTCTTTAATTAATGAGTTTAAATAAAGATGTAACCTTGTACTGCAGTATGCCTTGACAAAGCACTATCTGTTTGTGTGAAACATTGGTGGCAGCAGAAGGTCATCTCTGCTGTATGTTTTAATTAACTGTTTTAACTTTACTACAAGCTTTAGAGTTTGCATTAGTTAGTGAGCCTGGCTTCTTTTGAAAATTATAGGGTGCATAGACTTCCATGGTTGGTGGTGGGGGGGCAGACGCAGCAGTCTGGCTAGTGGTGCCCCCCAAAGTGGGTCTGCATGGAGCATTTGAGGGGCCAATTAATGTGTCACTGCAACCCTCCTGGCCTCTGAGCAACTATGGACATACGAAATTTAACTTAAACTGAATAAATCAGCAGTACATTGATATATTCAAACTGAACTGAATTACAATATATAACCCCACACTGCAGTAAGCCAAACTCACCATAATCAGCATAATTAAGATTGGGGCAAGTGGAGGGGTGGTGGCATTAGTGTGTTCCTCATCCCAACCCTCTGAGGTCACAGTGTAAGAACAGCAGTCCAAGGCAAACTGGCCCAGACAACGGACCACCTCACAATGGAATAGTGATGGTACCCCTTCTCAGAGAACAACTGGGAGAGGGCTTGGTATCTCACTGAAAAGTGGCTGGGGGCTGGTGCAAGGCATCTTGGAGGTGGTTTGAATGACCCCCCATCATATAACCATACTGACTTGCTGTGCATTAGGAGATGCACCATGGGGAAGGAGATAGGTCCTTGGCCAGACATAGGTCCCACCCCCGGAGCACCTCCCTGTCCCCCCATGGGGCTACACAAGCACAAATGCCCTTGGAATGGGCCAGTACAGATTCAGTTACATGCAGGGATAAACAAGAACTGAGCAGCCTGAGCTGACAACAGTTGAGCACCTTCCTCTTAACTGTGTGTTTCGTCTGAGAACCTACACTGTACCTATTTTAACTTTCCTTAGCCTCAAGACAAAGAACTGAGGCTAATTCAAACAAGTTCTTATCAGAGCTGATATGGCTGCTGAAAGCTTTTAAGAGTAGCAATAGTGTTGAAAAGAATATGCAGTGCTCTTGCTGCAAAAGGAGTCAGCCATAAGTACATGGTGGTACTGACATAACTATGTATGCACAATAGTCATTTATGTGCAATTTAAGTCAGCACCGCCATGTTGCACACAGCACAGCAGCCATCACTTCTGCAATCGCAGAAAGGAAAAGTAGTGTGCTGAGAAGTGGGCATGTTTATGTGGCCCATAGACAAGAAGGGCTGCATTTATTTAATTTTTGTTTACCGTATAGGTGAGCTAGCCATGAAATGACTATTTTCAGTCATGACCTGGGAGGTTATAACATAGATAGATCAACAGGTACAGCATACAAAAACATAGCATACAAAGCATAGTAATGCAGTGTAAGCATTTCACAGATAGGAACAGGTATAAACATAGACATGGGTTCAACATATGAAAGCATGTAGCAAAGGATAAGTAAGATAAGTATTTCTGTCTAACTAACTGGGAGTGAAATCAAGGCAGCAGGTAACATTACAAAAAATCAGTTTGTTCAGGGCTTGCATACAGTTTATAACACAGAGAACAAGTAACACAAAATTAAGAGAAACCAGGGACTGCCATGAACAGAGGTACAGGCAACTGGAAGTGCGAAGGAGTAGTGTCAGATATAATGCCAGATAAGGCCTTATATAGTTTGGGGTAGGCACCTAAAATAATGTTGGGGACAAAGTGAGTCTCAAACAGAAAAATAAGAGAGGGGAGGGAATAAGGACTAGGAGAAGGTGCAAGTGCAGCAGGAGAGAGGGATGGTAATAGGCCTAAGATCATGGAGGTTGAACACATGAGCAGGCATGGGAGTCAGTTAGGAAAGTGTGAAGTGCTTTTTTAAAAAGGGCATGGGAAGGCGCCTGCTGCGTTAATAAAGGCAGTGAGTTCCAGTGCTGAGGAGCATACTGTGAGAAAGCTTGGGAACCTTTAGAGGTTTTACACATCTGGACTTGCAATAAGAATTTGTCGGCTGACTGTAAGCCATAGGGGATGTTTGAGGGGTCAACAGTACTGCTAGACTTGTAGGAGTTTGTGTCCCAATTACATTATCCACAGGGGATCCAGCAGAAAGGTGTCTCAGTGAGGAGGATGATAACCAATTTAAGTCAGACTACAGTAGACAGTGGTGTTTGAGTTGAGGGGATGAGGAAGCATAGTGGCAAATGTTGTTATAAGTGGTGTCCCAGCTGCAACGTGTGATTTTAGGTACAGATGCATACGTGATACCGTAGGTTAAGGCTGGGATTAACATACCAAGGGCAGTAGTCAATCTAGCAGAAGGAGTTGGTGTGTAGCTGGTCCGGTAAGCAATGCCTAGCTTAGAGTTTACCAATTTGCAAGTCGACTGTATGTGGAGGTTGAAGTTGAGTGAGTGATCAAGGATTACCCCAAGATATTTAAATGAGGTAGCCATACTAATCAGGGAGGACCCAGGGCCGGTGACCTGGATGTCCTGTTTGCAGGATTTGAGTTTGGCCATAGCCCCAAATAACATTGCCTGGGTTTTAGTTACATTGAGGACTAGTTTATGGTTTGAGAGCCAGGTTTGGGTTTCATAAAAGGCAGAGGAGATGTGGGAGTTTATTTCAGATATGTTTTTGGAGCTAGTGTATAATATTATATCGTCAGCATATAGGAAGGATGAGCAGGAGATCAGACCAGAGGTGATGCTATTAATGAAGATTGAGAAAAGGAGGGGTCCCAAGATAGAGCCCTGAGGGACCCCATTGTTTCTTGTAGCCTGGTTCGATAGAGTGGAGTTATACTTCACAATCTGAATCCAGTTTGATAGGTAGCTACTAAACCAAGCAACAACAGGTGTTGAAAAGCCCAATGATTTCAGTATTGAGAGAAGGATAGTACGATCAACAAGATCAAAAGCTTTAGTCATGTCAATGAAAACCTCACTGGTGAGAAGGCCATTGTCCATGGCAGTAAGAGTGTCAGTGGTAAGTTTGAGCAGGTCAGTGGAGGTACTATGGCTCTTTTGAAACCATGTTGGGCTGGAGAGAGAAGGTTATGTTTGAGCAGGAAATCAATGGTTTTTACTTAGTACTGATAAGATTGCAATGGGTCTCTAGCTTGAGGGGTCTCTGGTGTTGCCTTTTTTGAACACTGATGTGACTCGGGCAATTTTCAAGATGTGTGGTACACGGCTCTGGCAAAGGGATACATTAAAAAATTGGTGCCAGAGGAGAAACTATTAGAGGGGCAGCAATCTTCAGTAGTCTAGGCTCGATACCATCAGAGCCAGTACTAGTGGTACCTGAGCTAGAGTTTAAAAGCTTTAGCAACTCTACCTTTGTGATCTCCTTGAAATGGAAAGGGGTTATGGGTATCTCAGGGTGGGGTAGGTATGCAGACCTGTTTTTGGCATAGTGGAGAAGGTAGAAGTATATTTGGTCAGGTCTGAAAATTGGAGGTTGAAAAAATTTGCTATAGTCTGAGGATTGTTACAGTGGACTCCATCAAGTACAATGTCATTAGGAGTAGGGGACTGCGAAGACCTCAGGGAAAGTTTTTACATGCATCCAGAACTTTCTAGGGTCCCTTGCAGCATTTGTAAGGAGGTCTTTGCAATATACACTTTTGGAGAGTCTTATTTCCTTTTTACACTCTTTACATTAGGCCCTATAGATGTCATTGTTGGCTGTGAGACCAGAGGATTTAAAGCATCTACAGCTCTTAGCCCTCACATGGAGTTTGGCAAAGAGGTCCTTTTAACCATCTGGTTTGTTTTTCCTTCACTCAGCACATTGAGTGTGGAGTATGGATGTCCTGAAGTGATGAGAATTCTTGAAGAAAAAAGTTTAGGGCAGACTGGGCATCCCTAGCTAGGTAATGGTTAGTCAAATTAATTTAAGTGACATCCAGGAGAAAAACATCTGGATCAAAGTTTGCATAGTTTCTGAAATTTATGTACCTCAGTGGTGGGGAGGGGTAGATACAGGGGACCAGATAGAGAAAACAGGAAAGAGATCAGTGAGTGCATCAGCAAGTACACCTGCAACAGGAGTATGTACAGGCCGGTTTGTTAATACCCAGTCAATTACAATGCTTGAGTGTGTGTGAGGAGCAGTCCTGGTGGGCTCGGTAATTAGCTGGTGAAACTTGTGGCTTTGGATCCAGGATAGGAAGTAGTCTTGACTGCGAGAGGGCACAGAACTCTAGAGACTTTTTTTCTAAGTCTGTTGCAACAGCATAAAAATTCTCTTTTCTTTATTCTTTGTCTACCTTTAATTTTTTTCCCCCATCAACAGAAAGGCCACCTGTCTGATGTTCTTGCTGCTTCCTGAACTTTATTTTCTTTCTTTCTTGTCTCTATGAGTGCTGTGAACCCCCCCAATTTAATATCTTCTGCACGATTGTATGCATAATCCCCTTCTCGACTGTGCGCATACTCGCCTTTGCGAACTTGCGAACTGTTCGTTACCAAGTAAAACGAGTGATTAAACAATAAAAGTTACAAGTGCCAAAAAGCAAGAAGTTAAAGATGCTACACTAGACAGAACTTAGTACGATGTAATTAGGTGTTTCTTTATCTTATTATTTGAGTATTGAGACTGTTCAGTCTCTGTGCACTGAGCAGCTGGGTTTGTGTGAGTAAAACCGGGGAAGAAACGCAAAAGTTGTTTTGGGAATTTCCTCTTTCTTTCATTTTTTCATTACATCCCTGTAGTATTGGAGCTTTCTATATTAATAGAAAACAAGCTTCTTGGGTCTAAGCTGAAATATTAAATGAAGTAAAAATTATGTTAAAGCGCAGGGCGGCGTTGATTTCAGAACTGCTTAGCGCTACAGTCCTGAACCACCCCTCACTCTGGCATAAAATTTCATGCGATATAAAAGAAAGAAAAAGCCTTAGAGAGATAATACACTACAAAATGGATATGATAAAGTTTGTTAGGTAGACTATTTTGAAGCTGTTCTTTAGTTTTAGGACTTACCTAAATACATTTTCTCCATTTGTTTCCTGTTACTAAGGATCAGTCTCAAGCTCTGCTTCTCAGCCAGGATTCTCACAAATCCTTGCCCTAATCCTATAGTGCCGGCCAGCCCAATCTCTGCTTCTCATATAGGACAGGGCTTATATGAGGAGCCTGTTAGCTGAGATAATGCTCAGATTTCTTTTTTATGCTGAAATGCATTGTTTAAAATTTACTTTAATATCATGGAGTGTTTTGTTTTGTTATAGGAAATGTAATATTGTACTAAACAATTATTTTAAATCCTAAATTGTGCAATTTTATATTCATTCTAATAGTGGGTGGAGCTTAGTCCCACCAGCTGACTGTTCAGTATATAAGTAGCTTTTAGTTGTAAGTTAGTTGATTCGCTGTAGGGTTTAGCAGGGAGCTGACCCTAACCAGACTCTATTGCATTCTACTGGTGGAATTGGGAATCTCTGTGAAGATCAAGTGTTATTTTTGTTATTTTCCTCTTTTATTTCTTTGCCAAAAAAGTTTGTTTTTGTTGTTTGATTTTGTCATGAAGAATGCTGAATAAAAGCTGAATTTCTTTGGATTACAACATTGGTGTCCTTGTCTGAATCCCACTAATCTCTTACACTGGTGTCAGAAGTGGGATTCCTTTGAGACGCTGTCTTGAGGGCAGAATACCAGACCTGGTATTCACAGTACACTATGTTGGTGCCATCAGCTGTCAGCCAGCCAGTTACCAGTCAACCTAGTCCGGATGGGATCCAGACCCACAGGATGACAGAGATGTCTCAAAAAGCTTTACTGACTGGGCTACCAGATGTACAACATAAGGAGACAAAGAGACAGAGGAAAAAGAGACTGGAGGAGGTGCCACTGCTCCTGAAACTGAGGAACCTGAGGATAGACCCCCTGAGGAGGCACACGACCTGTTAAGGTGGTTGTGTGTACGCCAGATGGACCTAGAGAGACAACGGGAGGTGGATCACCTGCAGAATGAGGCCTGTTGGACAGTTACACTATGAGCCATCAAAACATTGGGTGCATCAAGACTACCCGCACCTAGAGAACAAGAGGGGCCAAAAGACATTAAATTGTCAAGGTTGACTGATTCAGATGATACTGAGGCATGTATAATGACATTCAAATGAGTGGCAGAAGCTTGCCGTTGGCCTAAAGAACAGTGGGTGGTGCGTTTAGTGCCTTATTTATCAGGAAAGGCACAACTAGCTTACAGCCACCTGGACAGTGCCCATGTTAACGATTATGACTATGTTCACCAAGTTATTCTAAAAAGATATGATATTAGTGTTGAGACCTACAGACAAAGGTTTAGAACCTTTAGATATCACACCGCTGCTTCCCCCCAAGAAGCATATACCCAATTACGAGACTTAAGTTATAAGTGGCTACAACCCACCTCCAGGACTATGGATCAAGTGATGGAAGATATCATACTGGAACAATTCATAAAGATCCTGCCACAGGATGTACAGATGTGGGTGAGGGAGCACCGCCCGGAGTCTGCACAAAAAGCCATTGACCTATCGGAGGACTACATAACGGCTAGACCTTCAAGAGCAAGAGGACACTCCGGGGCTCATGAACCCTGACCCACGGTAAGAACTGCTCCTATTCCTAATATTAATCATTCTGGGGTCTCGCCTGTTGCTGGGGGAGCTAATGATGGGACACCTCTGAGAGCTACTAGGGTGGGTAGAGGACACAATCCTGACATTATATGTCATGAATGTCAAGGAAAAGGACATATCGCCAGATATTGCCCACGTAAAAAGAAGGAGTACTCTCATCTTGCCCTTGCCAATTGGGGTCAATATATGACTATGATACAATTAAATGGGAAAGAGGTTCCTGCACTTTTGGACTCTGGTAGCAAACAGACCCTAGTACAAGCATCTCTGTTACCTGAAAGAAACAGTAAGGTCACAACCAGGGTACATGTATACATGGGGATGTCCATGCCTATCCTGTGCAACATACTACCCTGACTGTTCAAGGGCAAGTTCACAAAATGGAAGTTGGAGTGGTTCCTAACCTGCCTGTGCCAGTGGTAATTGGACATGACTACCCTGCATTTGATACACTAATGGGTATGGACTCTAAAGTAACTGCTGTTACCACCAGGGCACAAAGCAGGCAGACACCAACATTTCCCCAGATGTTCCCTTTTGATGAGGACATATATAACACCCCTGGAAAGGACAGGAAGTCAAAGTCGAACAGAAGAAGGGCAAGGTTGTTATGGAACTGTAAAAAGTACACTCCAATTGCTAAGGACAATTATGATGTAAATGGAATGTTTAAGACTGAGCAAACTACTGATGCTACTTTGACTCATTGTTTTTCACTCATTGTAGGAGCAGATAACAAGACAGAGCATCCCAGATATGTGATACATAACCAACTGTTGTATAGGGAATATAAGAATCCCAAAACAAGGTGTGTACTAGAAAAACTGGTGGTGCCTATGCAATATAGACAGCAATTAATAACCTTAGCCCACGACATCCCTATGGCAGGTCATTTAGGGAGAGACAAAACCCTGAGTCAATTATTATATCGTTACTTTTGGCCAGGAATCCATGAACAGGTAGCCTCTTACTGTCAGAGTTGTCAGGAATGTCAGAAAGTGGCTACAGTAGCCAAATCAAAGTGCCCCTACAACCTCTTCCTTTGGTAGATACCCCTTTTGACCATATAGCAATGGATATTGTGGGTCCCCTGCCAAAGATTGGCAAAGGCAATCATTTCATTCTTGTGGTGTGTGGCTATGCTACATGTTATTCTGAAGTGATTCCCTTGAGAACAGTCACAGCCCCCAGAATTGCAGAGGGACTCTTAAAAATATTCAGTAGAGTTGGAGTACCCAGAGAGATCCTTACTGACAGAGGCAGTAATTTTTGATCATGTCTACTAGCACGCCTCTATCAGTCTTTGGGTATTGGGGTTTTGTACACTTCACCATATCATCCCCAAACTGATGGGCTGGTAGAGAGATTCAACAAAACTTTAAAGAAAATGCTCATGAAGTATGTGCAGGATGAAGGGAAATCTTGGGACATTAATCTGCCATATTTAATGTTTGTATATAGGGAGGTTCTACAAGCATCCACTGGGTTTTCCCCATTCGAATTACTATATGGAAAGAATCCAAGGGGACCTCTGGATATTATGAAGGAGAAATGGGAGGGCAAAAAGGGTCTTGAAGGTACCCTACCCTTGAATACATTACCCAACTAAGACAAAGACTTAGTAAATACATTACACTAACCCATCAGTATAACTTAGGAAAACAAATAGATCAAAAGAAATATTATGACCAAGGAGTAGGACATAAAAGTCTACAACCAGGGGAAAAGGTGTTGCTACTATTACCATCCACAGAAAGCAAACTGACTATGAAGTGGCAGGGATCGTATATTGTACAAAGACAAGTTGGTCCTGTCAATTATGAGGTAGTCATCCCTGAAAGGAGAAAGAGGTTACAAATATATCATGTTAACCTGTTAAAGAAATGGCATGAAAGAGAGCCTGTCCCTACCCTATTTATACATCCTGAACAACCTAACTTTGAGTTAGAACAGGCTTACCAGAGACTGGACTGTGTAGGAGGAATTGAAATGTTAACTATTAATCCTGACCTTGAGAGAGAGCAAAAGCTAGAACTAGGCAAGATGCTCAATTCCTTTACAAGATTGTTTTCATGCCAACCAGGGAAGGCAAAAGGAGTGGAGCATCAGATACATTTAAAACAGGATACAGTCATTAGGCAAAAACCCTATAGGCTACCTGAGAAAATGAGAGAGTATGTTATTAGGGAAATAGAGAAGATGCAGGCATTAGGGGTAATAGAACCACCTACCAGTTAATGGGGTTCCCCTATGGTAGTTGTGGATAAGAAAGAAGGTGGCATTAGGATATGCTTAGATTTCCATTGCCTGAATGCTATTTCAAAATTTGATGCATATCCTATGCCCTGAATTGATGATATTGTAGACCGACTTGGGAAAGCCAAATACATCAGTACCCTTGATTTGACAAAGGGGTACTGGCAGATTCCCCTGAATAGACAGGCTAAAGATAAAACTGCTTTCAGCACTCCCTTGGGCCATTTTCAATTTACCACTATACCTTTTGGGCTTCATGGAGCACTAGCCACTTTTCAAAGATTTATGGACAGTATTCTCAGAACACACATATGAACTATAGTGCTGCCTACTTAGACGATGTCGTGGTGTTCAGCCAAAATTGGGAAGACCACTTACAACATTTGTCTCAAGTTCCAAAAACCATTTTACAGGCTGGGTAAACAGTAAATCCTGGGAATTGTGCTCTGGCTATGAGGGAGGTGAAGTACCTAGGCTTTCGGACTGGAGAAGGCCAAATAAAACCTGACAATGGGAAGGTGCACGCAGTGGCAAATAGTCCCCGCCCATTTACAAAACATCACGTAAGAGCCTTTTTAGGGCTTGCTGGCTATTACAGGTGCTTTGTACCCGACTTTGAAACCATAGCCAGTCCTTTAACAGATTTAACTAAGAAAAATCACCCCACCACGTAAAATGGACACCAGAATGTGAAAGCATTCTGTGCTATAAAAGGCTATCCGTGTGCAACACCTGTTCTAAAGAGTCCCGACTTTGATCTGCCTTTTATTGTACAGACAGACGCTTCCAATACAGGTATAGGAGCTATACTAACTCAGATAGTGAAGGGAGAAGAACATCCAATTATTTACATTAGTAGGAAGTTACATTCTAGGGAAAACAAGTATTCAACTACTGAAAAGGAATGCTTGGCCCTAAAATGGGCCATAGAAGCCTTAAAATTTTACCTCTGGGGGTAGATTTTGAAGTTTGGACAGACCACAGCCCTTTGTGTTGGCTTCAGGCTATGAAGGAAAAAAATCCACGTATTATGCGATGGTATTTGGCTTTACAGTCTTACAAGTTTACTATTAGACATAGATCAGGACCTGCTAACAAAAATGCTGATTATATGTCCCAGTCTGGGGCAGGAGTAAATTATTCAGATAATTTGGTAACATCAGACCTCGGGGTAATGAATGTATATGCATCAGGGGATAGCCTCTGATACTGAACTATTATTTTTTTTTGATTTATTAAAGGGACCCCGAGGTGGAGCTTTGGAGAGTGGGAGGGCTGAAGCTCCATCTCTCCATTGAGAGATCTGATGTACCACTAACTGCTTAATGAATTTAATCCAAGGTGAATGTAAACCCTTTGGGTTTCCACTTAAGTGGGAAGGAGTATGTGTGAGGGCATATAACTCTAGAGACTTTTTCCTAAGAAGTTGCAACAGCATAAAACTTCTCTTTACTTTATTCTTTGTCTACCTTTAATTTTTTTTTTCCCCATCAACAGGAAGGCCACCTGTCTGATGTTCTTGCTGCTTCCTGAACTTTATTTTCTTTCTTTCTTGTCTCTATGAGTGCTGTGAACCCCGCCGTTTAATAGCTCCTGCACGATTGTGCGCATAATCCCCTTCTCGACTGTGCGCACGCTCGCCTTTGCGAACGTGCAAACTGTTCTTTACCAAGTAAAACGAGTGATTAAACAATAAAAGTTACAAGTGCCAAAAAGCAAGAAGTTAAAGATGCTACACTAGACAGAACGTAGTACGATGTAATTAGGTGTTTCTTTATCTTATTATTTGAGTATTGAGTATTGAAACTGTTCGGTCTCTGTGCACTGAACAGCTGGGTTTGTGTGAGTAAAACTGGGGAAGAAACGCAAAAGTTGTTTTGGGAATTTCCTCTTTCCTTCATTTTTTTATTACATCCCTGTAGTATTGAAGCTTTCTATATTAATAGAAAACAAGCTTCTTGGGTCTAAGCTGAAATATTTAATGAAGTAGAAATTATGTTAAAGCGCAGGGCGGCATTGATTTCAGAACTGCTTAGCGCTACAGTCCTGAACCACCCCTCGCTCTGGCATAACATTTCATGCTATATAAAAGAAAGAAAAAGCCTTAGAGAGATAATACACTACATAATGGATATGATAAAGTTTGTTAGGTAGAATATTTAGAAGCTGTTCTTTAGTTTTAGGACTTACCTAAATATATTATCTCCATTAGTTTCCTGTTACTAAGGATCAGTCTCAGGCTCTGCTTCTCAGCCAGGATTCTCACAAGTCCCTGTCCTAATCCTATAGTGCCGGCCAGCCCAATCTCTGCTTCTCATATAGGACAGGACTTGTAGGAGGAGCCTGTTAGCTGAGATAATGCTCAGATTTCTTTCTTATGCTGAAATGCATTGTTTAAAATTTACTTTAATACCATGGAGTGTTTTGTTTTGTTATAGGAAATGTAATATTGTACTACACAATTATTTTAAAGCCTAAATTGTGCAATTTTATATTCATCCTAACAGTGGGTGGAGCTTAGTCCCACCACCTGACTGTTTGTTCAGTATATAAGTAGCTTTTAGTTGTATGTTAGTTCGCTGTAGAGCTCAGCAGGGAGCTGACCCTAACCAGACCCTATTGCATCCTAGTGGTGGAATTGGGAATCTCTGTGATGATCAAGTGTTATTTTTGTTATTTTCCTCTTTTAGTTCTTTGTCGAAAAAGTTTTTTTTTTTTTTATTTTGTCATGAAGAATGCTGAATAATAGCTGAATTCCTTTGGATTACAACATTGGTGTCCTTGTCTGAATCCCACTAATCTCTTACATTGACACTTACCTAACCAGTTTAAGTTTATGTTCCCCATAATGATCACTTCATTTTGACCTACTGACTGGGACGTTTGTTCAAGTAATTCAGCAAGACCATTAAGGCCACTATTTAGGGGTTGTAGGCACATACAATATACAATTTTTTTAGCACCTAGAGCAAATAGCACATGGAAAGACTCACAGTGAGAGAGGAGGGAGGGAGGGCATTGAGATGGTGGAGAGACTTAAATGCTCTTTGTAGTATATGGCAACCCCATCCCCCCTTTTGGAGGAGAGTCCATCATTACATATATGGTTATACATTTTCTTTTTCAATTGTTTAACCAGGAGTGGCACACTAAGCTGAAAGCTTGTTTACAGGTGCCTCCTGGGAGCACAGGAAAGGTAAGGGACTTGCTCAGGGTCACACAGTATGCAAGTGGGGGCTGTGGGATTCAAACCCAGGTCTCCAGATTTGTAGCTCAGAACCTTAAACCACTGTGCTATACTGCCTCCTAACATAGCTAGTGAACAGGAAGTGTCAGGGACAGTAGCTTTTAGCCAGGTCTCCGATAGGCAGAGTATGTCTGGCTTGCAGAGGGTAACAAATGCCTCAAGATCAGCTAGATTATGAACTAGGCTTCTGATATTGTGATGTGCTATGAAGAGACCTTTCAAATTATGTGCGGAGAAATCAACATGGGAGTAGAGATGCAGCGAAATTAAATTCCGCCTGTGAAGTGAGTCATGTTGTTTTAGCGCTACATGAAGTGACCATTGCAAAGTGCTTACTTCTCTATGTTATTTTGACTTTGCATTGTCATTCCACCTTAACATGAAGTAAGGCAAAGTGACAAGAATATAGGCAGCCCCACACACATCACATGGCTTACAGTACTGTAAATCACATGCTTTAGCCAGGCAGGAAGGAAGTGAGTCACACAAGCAGATATTTTCACTTTCTCCTTTGCAGAGGTAGAGAGAGGAAGCATTTTGTGTAGGAGAGGAGAGTTCTTGTTCAGAAAGTTTCTTGATCAAATTCAAAACCCAAAAGCTTTTTTAAAAGCCAATTGTTTAGTTGTTTTTTTGGTACAGTTTTGTCAGTTTATTTTTTCATTTTGATGAGTGATTTTGTTGTTTTATAAGTTTTGGTGTGTGTGTGTGTATATGTGTATGTGACTGTGTGTGTGCCTGTGTGTGTGAAATCATCGCAGAGGGAAGGCGTGTTTTTTTTGCAATGGTTCAGGGACAGTATATGGCCCAGGCAGGAGAGGAGCAGTGCACACATGTGAGGGCAGCATAGCCGGGTGGTGTTAGATCAATCCAGAGTCTTTGGTCCTCCCCCCCCGGAAGCAGCAGCAGCAGCAGTGCCACATCCACCAAGTCTGCCACCACCACCAGTGGCAGCTGCAGGAGCTCCAGCAGCACTGCCTCCACAGCAGCAGGTGGAGCCCCAGGTCTGTGACCATGCTGCCAGCATTGCATCTGTCCCTCCCGTGCTTGCCCCCCCAGCTCTGCAGTTTGGCAGTTTTTCAACTGTGTCAGCGGGGACAGCAGCCTTGTGGTATGTCTGCTTTGTGGTGTGCAGGTGCGCCGTGGCCCCCGGTGGACACATCTGGGAACTGGGGGCCAGTGAACCCATATATTGAACCACCACAAGGTGGAGTGGCAGGCTGCCACAGAACAGGCCATGCCTCCACCTGCTGGCCCTTCTGTGGCAGTGGCAGAGGGTGCTGCTGTTGTGTGTCATCACAGCTGGAGGAGGGCCACAGCAGTAGTTGCTCCGGTACCGCCACCAGCACCATTCTCACCACCAGATCTACCTGGTCTACCCCCGCCAGTGGACCCCACAATGCCTGCAACTCAGGCAGACGTAGGACTTTTGTGGACTGCAGTGAAAGAAAACAATGAGAGGGTGGGTGCTGTCCAGCTAGATAGAGATAGATAGAGCAACACCAGTTACAGATTGTGTTGATGCTTCATCTGCTGCTGGACCATCAAGGGATCCCCCATTTGCGTTTTTCTTCAGCACACACCCCCACCGCTCTAGTGTTTTGTCTTTTGTTTATGTTTAATAACAAACAGAGGGAAGGTCACAGTAGTAGTTTAAAAGGATGCAGTCAGCAACAGGAGCTCCACCCCTGCAAGGCATACCCTCGGTTAAGCCTTTTAAGTATGTTGTGTTGTTTTCTTGTGCAACAACATACTTTATTTTAATAAAGAAAAGTCCATGACCTGGAACTATGACAGATGCTATGGGGGCTCCATTATGTGTAAAGGTGTGACAATACACCATGTGCTTCAGTACAAAAGTATTGAAGCACATGGTGCATTGCCTCACCTTTACACATAATGGAGCCCCCATAGCATCCGCCATACTTCTGGGTCATGGACTTGTCTTTACTAAAATAAAGTATGTTGCGGTGCAAGAAAAATGCTGCAACGTACTTAAAAGGTTTAACCAGAGGGTAAGCCTTGCAAGAGGGACTGAAGCTCCTGTTACTCACTGCTAACTGTGATCGCAAATTCTGTCACTGTAAGTATTACCTGAGCAACCGCTCCCGTCGTCACAGGGCAAAAACCACACCACTGGGTTTTGTCTTAACGTCGCTTTATTTGATCAAATCTTTCACATGCATGCGGGAGTTCTGCAAAGGAGAAAGCTCCCTGATTACAATTTACAGCAGCTTTTTATAAGCTAGATTCTGCACTTCTTATCTTGAAAAATACCAACATTTCAGTATAAGCCAATCATATAACAGAATAACAAGTTGATACCAATGTAACAGAAAAACAAGTTGATACCAATGTATGGGGTACTTTTCCACTGCTTATTCCATTTCTTTCCCAATACTTCTTGATACATATGCCTGGGTCAATCTGACCTGAGTGAAACAATGAGTTTCACTCACACCATAGCAACGTACAGCTTGCCTTCAATGCCTCAATGTGCTGTTATCTTATATTTTGCCCAAGCATGTTGTCATCTTATACTTTGTCCGAGCCTGTTATTCAGGCTGGTACAACCAGTTCTGCCCAGTTTTATCTTGCTTTCTGTTTGTACAAATGTACCTCAAGTAACTTCAACAACATTCTATAACCCTGTAGAAAACAGCATGAACTCAGAAATTTCTACTACATTCATTATGACTTTGTTACAGCATGGCTTACAAAGCAAGCATAGCTTCAAGGCATATAATAGCAAATATAGCTTTAGGATATATAAAAATTCCCTCACACTCTCCCCCCTTTTGATACTTTGTATCAACTTGTGAACTATTACATCTTAGTCACGTCTGGTACATCATAGAACGGGAACACCCTGGCTAGTTCGCTAGGGTCTTGGTCCTTGGGGTGTAATAAGGGGTGCAGCTGGGTGATGGCATGTGGCGACAAGGTGCTACACAGCCGTCGCAAGAGAAATTTGAGCAACACAGTTAGGAGCCATAGTGCCAGTATCACCACCACTATTACTGCCACCCAGTGGAGGAGGGTAGTGCCCCAGTCACCAAATATGCTTGAGAACCATGACCAGGGGTCCCAGCCCTGTGATATAGGTGCATGCTCATTAAGAACATGCTGCTGTAGCGTTTTTATTCCCTCAATCACTTGCTCTAGTTCCTGGGAGTTATCAGGTATATAGGTGCAGCATTCTTCCCCTATAATGGCGCACACCCCCCTTGCGAGGCTAATACATAATCAAGTGCGGCTCTATTCTGCAAAGCTATGATTCTAAGGGCTTTAATTTCAGCTGTCAGCAAAGCAGTTGATTTCAAGGTATCATTAATTAACGTTTCCAACTCATAGCTTAACTGGTCAATGTAATGCATGTTCTGAACAACACCCTACCATGGGAAGATTCCTGCCCAAAATTTTTCTCCCACTGGGACACATTTATTGGCGTCCAGCACCTCCCTTTTTTGAACTTGATTTATATAGCTTACACGCTGATGTATAGCAGATGCATTGTACTTATATACATGGGCCGCAAGGTGGAGTGTGGCTAGATAGCAGCAGCCCGTCCACCCCATAGGTAGAAAAAGATAAGCCCTATCTCCGCATACCCAGTATAGACCTGACAGACTGCCCACAGCAGTGAAATCAGGATGTACTGTGTGGGCATCTGCTTGAAGCAGTTGGTTATAGTGGACTCGGACTTGTGTGGTGCTGTTATAGTCCTACAATATTGTACGCGTGGACCATCCCAGTGGCACTAAACTCTCACGGTTAATTACTTATTACACAGGCAGAGCCTGGCTGATATATTCTGCTGTCTAACGTCTAGATACAACGGGTTGACACATTTGTATCATTTGGTGGGCTGTACCATGCAGTAAAATCGTGCCCCGAAACACAGTTAGGTTTTATTTTGTTTGTAGCATAATCTGGGGCATTAGTGATGTTTCTTCCCCTGATGGCACCGAGAATCTCGCTGGCCTCAGTGCTATTTACAGGCCTGGGTTTTAGGTGGAGCCCTATGGCTGCAGAGAAAGGAGAGCTAGTGCATACATAGCAATCAGAGACATTAGCATTATTAGCATGTAAGTTCATTAAAGTCCACCAAGTGATCGTAATGTGCAATAGCTCTGTGCTGCGGCGGGAGCAGTTGCCCCCCTCGTATCCAGAGCCCCATAGCAAAAATAGCAGCGATAGTCCGAACGAAAACAGAACGATAACAATTTTCATGGTTGCTCAGTTCACTGTGCAAAGGTATAGACTGTAGAGGCTGTCACCAAGCGACAATGAGATACGTGAATCCACGTTTCTCTCTCACCGCGATCTTTATGGCAGTGGCGGTAGTCAGGAGCACTTGAAACGGTCCTCGCCACCTTGGGGCACACCACTTCTTTCTTCGGAAGTCCTTGATAACCAGGAAGTCTCCTGGCTGTATCCTATGCAGGGGTCCCTCCAAGGGAACTGAAGTACAGCTTTTACCCTAGGATAGAAAGATCTTAAAACAGCATTAAGAGATAAACAGTAGGCAATCATTTCATTATCTAAACCGTGCAATGTTATTCGGTTTTGTGGGAAGGGGACATTTGTCATTCTGAGGGGCCTTCCCATCAAAATTTCATGAGGTGATAAACCCATGAGGCCAGCTCTTCCCCTCATACTCATTAGGGCTATTGGTAGTGCCTTTACCCAACTAAGGCCAGTATCTGCCATAATTTTGGTCAATTTCAGCTTTAATGTCTGATTTGCCAGTTCTACTGCCCCTCCCGATTGTGGGTGGCATGCACAGTGCGTTCGTAAATCCACTTGCAGTGCCTCACACAAGGTTCTGATGACTTCATTTGCAAAATGCAAGCCATTATCACTGGAGAGCTGGGTGGGAATCCCCCACCTTGGTATGATTTCTCTAATCAGGGCCTTTGCTACTGTACATGCCGTGGTTTTCCGTACTGGGAACGCCTCTACCCACTTTGAAAACATATCTATAATCACTAAGCAATATTTATACCCTTCACACGGGTTTAGCTCAATAAAATCCATCATTAAATGTTCAAAAGGTCCTGTAGGAAAAGGATGCGCAGAGGGGGTTACTTGGAGTCCTCTGCCAACATTATTTTGCATACATATTACACACTTTTTACAAAAATCTTCAGCATATACGGTAAACCCAACAACATACCAATGTTTATTTACAAGATCGACTACTCCACTTTTTGAAACATGATCGGCCCCATGGGCCAATTTTGCCAAAAAGGGAAATACTGCTGAGGGCAGGCAGAGCCTGCCATCGGGATTTGTCCACACCTTAGTGCTAGCATCAAATTTACAGTTTGTTTGCCAGTTACGTTTCTCTTTTGCACTGGCCGACTGTTGTAAAGTTGCAACATCCTTTACTGAGAATAAATCAAGTTGGTTAGTTACAGTCAAAGACATTTGAAATTTCAGAACACTCCCAGAAAGAGCTGCTTCCTTTGCAGCTGCGTCAGCCCCCTCGCATTTCCTGCAGAAACAAAATCTTGGTTAGAAGTATGGGCTTGACATTTTACAATTGCTAACTTTTCTGGCTTCTGGATTGCTAACAAAAGATTTTTTACCAAATTCGCATGTGCAATAGGTTTTCCAGCTGCTGTTAAAAACCCTCTGTGTTTCCATAGGGTGCCAAAATCATGAGCTACCCCAAATGCATATCGACTATCTGTGTATATGTTAACTGTTTTACCCTCGGCTATTATACAAGCTCTTGTCAGAACTATGAGTTCAGCAGCTTGGGCTGATGTTCGTGGGGGTAACTTTGCTCCTTCCATGACATAGTTTTGAGTATACACTGCATAACCTACCAAGGGGGATCCTTTTTCGTCTCTTTGTGCCGAGCAGTCAACAAATAATTCTAAGTCTGCGTTTTGTATGGGTACGTCAGTGATATCCAGTCGAGGCTTACAGTCTAAATCAATCACTTGCCCACAGTCGTGCTCCTCCCCCTCCTCCGAGGTGGGGAGCAACGTCGCTGGGTTTAAAGTGGTGCACCTTTTCAAAGTTATGTTAGACATGGTTAGTAACACATTTTGATACTGAAGCAATCGTGCAGGTGTTAAATGAGCTGTGCGAGCTTGTAGCAGAATAGAATGCACAGAATGAGGCACATGCACCGTCAAAGAACAGAATCCTACCAGATCCACGCATGCCAACACCGCTTCAGTAGCCGCTGCCACCGACTGCAAGCAAGACACCATCCCACATACCACTGAGTCCAAACACTTCGAGTAATATGCTATGGGCCTCTGTCCCTCTCCATGTTCCTGTGTCAATACAGCTGACATGTAACCTCCTTTACCATTCACAAACAGATTAAAACCCTTCTCATAATTTGGTAGTCTCAAACAAGGACTTGTAACCAATACATTTTTAAGTTTCGCAAAACAGATCTCTAGATCAGGTGTCCACCTGATCTCCTCAGTCATCTGCATTTTCTTGCCAAACATGGCTTCATGGAGGGGTTGTGCCAACATAGCATAATCCACGATCCAGGCTCTACAATAGCCCACCATACCCAAAAGACATAATTTGCTGCTTGGTAACTGGGCGTGGCCATGTTGTTATGTTCTTAATTCTCTCAGGGTCTAGCCTACCACTGCCAGACAACACATGACCCAAATATTTTACTTGCTTTCACACAATTGCAATTTTCTCGAGACACTTTATGCCCATTCTCAGCCAAGAAAAGTAATAAAGCTTTGTATCCTGTTCATTTGCTTCCTTACTGGGGCTAGCAAGCAATAGATCATCCACATACTGTATTAGGGTACTGCCCGATGGGGCCACAAAAGCGTATAGATTCTCTCTCATTTGACCTGAGAATACTGCTGGAGACTCAGCATAGCCTTGGGGCATGCGAGTCCAGGTCCACTTTTCCCTTTTGTAGGTGAATGCAAACCATTCCTGGCTACTGAGTTCTACGGGGATACTATAAAACGCATTTGCTAAATCAATGACCGTGAAATAACAGCTGCTATGTGGAATGGATGACAATACAGTAATCGGGTTTGGTACTACCGGGTACGATATGTACTGCTCATTTACCGGCCTCAGGTCCTGCACAAAGCTGTAACTCTCCATTTGGCTTTCTTTAGTAAAACTGGTGTATTTACTGCTGCATATGGGCAGGAACAATTACTCCCTTTCCACTAATGCTGCATGCACTGGGTCTATTGCCTCCTCCGCCTTTACCCAGCGGATATTGATGCCTATTTGGTCTGTAAGAGACTTTGGCTTGACCATAAGGGGTTGTGCATTCTTCAGTAATCCCACATCATACTTTGATTCTGCCCATAGCTTTGCTGGTAACTCATTTATCCAACTTACACTCTCCTGCATGCCTATTTCTTCACAAACCTTCGCACATTACTTTCTTCATCCACTCGTACCTTAACCTTTCTGTTAATTATGTATTTTTCACAGTTCCCAGCCCTTGATATTATCTTGCTTCCTACACGCTCCCCAATCACACAACTGTACCAATTTTTCTACCTATGGCCCCAATTCTTCCACTCAAGGGGGGTTTCTTGCCATGGAAATGTGCGGAGTATGACCCTGGCTCTGGAATACTTTTTAATTGCTTCTGCATTCAGCCTCACTGAGGCTGCACAACGACCCTTTTGCTACATATATCTCTGACACTCCAGATGGCTCTGTTCTACTGGCTGTTTTCCCACTCTTGCACTCATAAGTTAGGTCCCACCACTGCATAATGTGTTGTACAATGCAAATCTGTCTGTAACTGCAACTGGCCATGTGTTACTACTTCTGCCCATTCTTGTAGCCAACCCACCTGCTTTGGTTATGTTAATTCCCAACTATACAGCCAATCCTGTTCTTTCTGCCAAACATGGATACAAACCTACCCCGGGCGCTTCTATATTAACCCTCTGGGGTACAAGTACGTGTGCATTTACCTTGACAGGAGATCCCTTCCCAATAAATTCACAGGACAGGTCATGCTACTGAGGAAAGTATGTTGTAATTCCATTTTCCACACCAACCGGTATGAGATTGTTAACTGCTCTCTTTCTGTACTCCTGATGCCCCTATTGTTGTCACCATTTGACTGGATAAGGTGCATTTAACACTTCTTTGAATTACTGACATGAGGCACCTGTGTCTATCAGAAAGTCAACTTTGTGTTCATGATTATTAAGTCTATTACTGGACTACCTTCTGGCATTGTTGAAGCACATAGCATTTGTGAAAAGGGGAAGGGGGAGTGTTCCTCTAACCTTCAGCTGTCATTGGCAAAGCCAACATTATTAGTTCAGAACTGAGGATCCCAAGGATTTCCACCCCATCCTTGCTGCTGATTTGGCTGCCACTGTTGTGGAGCAGGAGGGGGTGGTGTCGGAGGCAAGAGGGCATTGGAATCTTGATTACGCTGCCACTGATTTGCCTTTACACAATTTCTTGCTATGTGTCCCTGTTCTCCAAGCAAAGCAGATGATACCACCTCCGGTCCGGGTCTTTGTCCTGTCGATCCTTCCGATGGTTGCCCTTTCCCCCTCCTCCTGTGGATAACCTCCATTATTTCGTCCTCTCTGTCTTCTTCTGTTGCCATTTCCACCTCCGGTTGGGGCTTACTGTCTCTCTCAAAGTACATTAGCTGAGCCTTTTCAGCTTTTCTTTCTTTTCCTTTTGTTCTCCTTCTGCTGTCTCTCAGTATGTTCAGCATACGGCACTAGTCAGCCATTTTCTTTGTCTCCCATCCAATGCACACTGTGGTAACTCCCAATCTAATTGGCTCACTCAGTCCGGTGCAAAAAGCCATACCCAACTGATGCTGGTATGCGGGGTTATCCGGCCCAATACCAGAAAATTGCCTAAAGACCCCCTCCAATCGTTCCTTGTAATCGCATACTGATTCCTCATCTTTTTGTCTCATATCCCGGATGCGAGACCAGTCTGTCACATCTCTGTATTTTTCCCGTAGTTTTATGCACACCGCATTAAATTGTGGCATAATTTGGTCCCTTGACTTCTCTGGGTCCCAGGCCTCTTTTACTTTCTCCCACCTGCCCTTTAATGTCCGTCTAAGACACTCTCCAACCTCAGTCGTAGACAGTTCATACATTTTTATTAAGTTTGTTAACTTCTTTATATATTCTTCTAAGTTATCTTGAGGCTTTGGTACATCTTTCAGGGCCTCTCTCAACTCCTCAGGATTCCATGGGCTGTCCACTTCAATGTATTTAGGGACTGCAGGCTGGTCGTCAGTAGCCAGTCTTCCTGCCTCGGGGTGTGGGTCGGGATAACGTATCAAAGGCAACTGCTGTGTTAGTTTCTTTCTTCCCCCTGCCTGTTTTGGGCCCTTAGTCCTTGCATCAGTTTGCCTAAATACCCAAGGCTTCCCATCTCCCTTGCCCTGTACCTTCCCTTCCAGTGACATAGATTCCACTGCTTCAACCAGGTCCTCTTCCCCCCTCTTCACTCCCTACCTCCTCATCCGACTGTACTGCTTGGCCCGGTTGGACTATTAGTGCTTGTTGAGCAGGTAGGGCAGCAGGCACAGCTGGGGCAACCTGTTCTGGTGGCGCATCTGGCACCACCCCTCCCTGTGAGACTGGCGGAACAGTTGGGGGAGGGGGCCGATATGGTGGAGGGTATTGTGATGATTAGAAACACCTCCTACGGTGTTCAGTATCTTCCCTTCTTGTTTTACCATTAACCTCTCACTTGATTTTCATGTTGCCTTTCTGCCTGTCTTCCCATATTCTAAACCTTGACCAGTCTACCTTGCACCTTTTGTTTGATCTTTCTTTTCTTCCAATGCTATCCTTGCTTCCTTTAGTACATCTATACTAAAAGTACCTATAAGGGGAAATATTCCCCTGGTCAACTTATGCCATTGTCCTATCTCAGAGACCGAATCCTGGCCAAACTTATCAACCATACATTTTGCTGGTCCAGATAATACTAACTCTGGACCTAGGTTATCTTTTGTTCCCTTGTTTCCCATTCTATCTAGGCCTGTTCTTTATAGTGCACACTCACTCCAAGGTATACTTGTACTTACAGTGATGATGAGTGTCGCCGGCCCCTAGGCGTCACGTCCTGATGGGGTTCCACAAAAATGTCCTTCTTTTTGTCCAAGGGAAGCAACCAATCATGAGGTGACACGGACCGAAGAACTCATCCTGCCGACTACGCCAAAACTGTGATCGCAAATTCTCTCACTGTAAGTATTACCTGAGCAACCGCTCCCGTCATCACGGGGCAAAAACCACACCACTGGGTTTTGTCTTAACGTCGCTTTATTTGATCAAATCTTTCACATGCATGCGGGAGTTCTGCAAAGGAGAAAGCTCCCTGATTACAATTTACAGCAGCTTTTTATAAGCTAGATTCTGCACTTCTTATCTTGAAAAATACCAACATTTCAGTATAAGCCAATCATATAACAGAATAACAAGTTGATACCAATGTAACAGAAAAACAAGTTGATACCAATGTATGGGGTACTTTTCCACTGCTTATTCCATTTCTTTCCCAATACTTCTTGATACATATGCCTGGGTCAATCTGACCTGAGTGAAACAATGAGTTTCACTCACACCATAGCAACGTACAGCTTGCCTTCAATGCCTCAACGTGCTGTTATCTTATATTTTGCCCAAGCATGTTGTTATCTTATACTTTGTCCGAGCCTGTTATTCAGGCTGGTACAACCAGTTCTGCCCAGTTTTATCTTGCTTTCTGTTTCTACAAATGTACCTCAAGTAACTTCAATAACATTCAATAACCCTGTAGAAAACAGCATGAACTCAGAAATTTCTACTACATTCATTATGACTTTGTTACAGCATGGCTTACAAAGCAAGCATAGCTTCAAGGCATATAATAGCAAATATAGCTTTAGGATATATAAAAATTCCCTCCCCCCCAGAAGCAGCAGCAGTGCCACATCCACCAAGTCTGCCACCACCACCAGTGGCAGCTGCAGGAGCTCCAGCAGCACTGCCTCCACAGCAGCAGGTGGAGCCCCAGGTCTGTGACCATGCTGCCAGCATTGCATCTGCCTCTCCCGTGCCTGCCCCCCCAGCTCTGCAGTTTGGCAGTTTTTCAACTTTGTCAGCGGGGACAGCAGCCTTGTGGTATGTCTGCTTTGTGGTGTGCAGGTGCGCCGTGGCCCCCGGTGGACACATCTGGGAACGGGGGGCCAGTGAACCCATATATTGAACCACCACAAGGTGGAGTGGCAGGCTGCCACAGAACAGGCCATGCCTCCACCTGCTGGCCCTTCTGTAGCAGTGGCAGAGGGTGCTGCTGTTGTGCATCATCACAGCAGGAGGAGGGCCACAGCAGTAGTTGCTCTGGTACCACCACCAGCACTATTCTCACCACCAGATCTACCTGGTCTACCCCCGCCAGTGGACCCCACAATGCCTGCAACTCAGGCAGACGTAGGACTTTTGTGGACTGCAGTGAAAGAAAACAATGAGAGGGTGGGTGCTGTCCAGCTAGATAGAGATAGATAGAGCAACACCAGTTACAGATTGTGTTGATGCTTCATCTGCTGCTGGACCATCAAGGGATCCCCCATTTGTGTTTTTCTTCAGCACACACACCCACCGCTCTAGTGTTTTGTCTTTTGTTTATGTTTAATAACAAACAGAGGAAAGTCACAGTAGTAGTTTAAAAGGATGCAGTCAGCAACAGGAGCTCCCACCCCCTGCAAGGCATACCCTCCGGTTAAGCCTTTTAAGTATGTTGTGTTGTTTTTCTTGTGCAACAACATACTTTATTTTAATAAAGAAAAATCCATGACCTGGAACTATGACAGATGCTATGGGGGCTCCATTATGTGTAAAGGTGTGACAATACACCATGTGCTTCAGTACAAAAGTATTGAAGCACATGGTGCATTGCCTCACCTTTACACATAATGGAGCCCCCATAGCATCCGCCATACTTCTGGGTCATGGACTTGTCTTTACTAAAATAAAGTATGTTGCGGTGCAAGAAAAATGCTGCAACGTACTTAAAAGGTTTAACCAGAGGGTAAGCCTTGCAAGGGGGACTGAAGCTCCTGTTACTCACTGCTTCCCTTTAATGATATACATATACATACATACATGCATACATACATACATGCTGCTTGTTGCCCTGTTATTATAATCAGGTACCTCAGTAATATTTACTTTCTGTTGTGGAATGGTTGTGGAAAAGCAGGGCTGAGCAGTGCAAGTATAATGTGCTAAATTGCATGTGTGCAGTCAGTGTTGTTTCCTGTGTGTGTGTGATGTCAGACATTGTAAAGCTTCTTGCATACATAAATATGCTGACTTGTTGCAATGTTTATGGTATAAAGAATAGAGATAAGAATATATAACATATACTTTAGTGTCACCATCATCATCAGCGTCCTAAGTGATATGTTATATTTTCAGAGGTGTCTGGCCAGAGTGCACTTTAGTCACATACTGCACACATGACTTTGAGGAGTGCATGTGTATTTTGTGCTATAATCTCCGCAAAGTCATGTGTACACTGTGAGTGACTGAGGTCCACAGTGACCCAAGACCTCTGAAAAAATATCATATCACTTACTCTGCCGGTGCTGATGGTAGAAATAAAATATACATCATATATTTTTTATTATCTTTATTCTTTACATACCGCAACAAGTCACACCATATATATGTTTACACAAAGCTGGACAATGTCTGCACACACCGGAAAGAACACTGATGGCACACTTGCAGTTTAGTACAACATACTTGCACTGCTCAGTCCTGCTTTTTGACAAACACTCCATGAGTCCCGACACAAAGTAAACATTATTGAGGCTCCCGAAATATTTATGTTCAGAAATAGACATCAATGCAACAGTGCAACAATCTGGTGAACATTTTGACTTCTACTTTTTTATGCTATTTTATATTGCCACTTGACTTACATCCTGACTTGTATGATACCATTCTTTCCAGTATTTGAGTCTGCTTTAGTACTTTTTTTCATGTCTGAAATAATAAAATGAGTGCTCCTTTAAATACAGTGTGGACCAGGTCTTCATCAGTATTTCCTGATTTTTGTCCATCAGTTGTTTATATATCACTTTGTTTGTGAATACAACTAACACTTATGCAACAGGCAGTGTTTTCTGACCTCACAGAAAAATATTTGTTCAAAAACAGCTGCAAATATTGATGAAAACCTGGTCCGAGCCATATTAAAAGGAGTTCTCCTTTTATTTTTTCTTACATGAGAAAAAGTACTAAAGTAGACACAAATTGTGAAAAGAAGGGTATCATACAAGTCAGGACTGGAGGTAAGTGGCTGGCAATCTAAAATAGCATAAAAAAGTATAGGTCAAATTTTTCACCAGATTGTTGCACTGCTGCTTTAATTTATAATTTAATTATGACATTATGTGCTCACAACACACAAAATGCAACTGTCTTGTGTCCATAAAATTCCCAAGTGCTGACGAAGTGAAATGGGAGTGTTACACCACATGCAAAGTCCCCCAGAATTTATTGCGCATTCACTAATGCACGTAGTGGTCACACAGAGTCCCCAGAAATTTTCTGCATCTCAGAATGCAACTGTCTTGTGTCCAAAAAATTCCCACATGTTCATGAAAGTGAAGTGGGAGCATTACACCACATGCAAAGTCCCCCAGAATTTATTGTACAGTCACTCATGGATGCAGTGGTCACACGGAGTCCCCAGAATCTTTCTACATCCCCAAAATGTAACAGTCTTGTGTCTTGTGTCCATAAAATTCCCAAGAACTGATGAAGTGAAATGGGAGTGTTACACCACATGCAAAGTCCCACAGAATTTATTGCACAGTCACTCATGTGCGCAGTGGTCACACAGAGTCCCCATTTTCTGCATCCCCAATAATACAACTGTCTTGTGTCCAGAAAATTCCCAAGTGCTGATGTAAGTGAAGTGGGAGCATTACGCCACATGCAAAGTTCCCCAGAATTTATTGCACAGTCACTCATGCACGCAGTGGTCACACAGAGTCCCCAGAATTTTCTGCATCCTGAAAATGCAACTGTCTTGTGTCTGGAAAATGTACATAATCTGTGATGATGATGTCATGATGCACAGTGTCTTGTCAAACCATGTGAAGGAGGGATAACATGACATGAATCCATTCAGTGTTCTATCAGAAATGATGACCATGAGAGAACTGTGGCTTGTCTAAAGTGTGCTGCAATTCCTAGAAATGTGATGCGATCACCTCAACTGGATGGAAGGGTGCCCTTTGTGTGTATACTAATAGTAGCATTGGTAAGTTGAGATATATATATATATATATATATATATATATATATATATATATAAGATAGATAGATATAGGTATATACACATACAGTAGAAGCCACAGACACTGCCAGATATTTCCCGAAATTTCTGTGATATTTCAAGAAATATCTCCTGCTTTCTGCATTTCCACAGTAGGGGCAGCAGAGAGAAACTCTTCAGAAATTTCACAAACTATCTGGAAATAGCTGGCAATGTCTCTGGCTACTATATATATATATATATATTTATAAAATGGGTAGGGAAATTGTTGTTCTTTCATTGGATGATGAGCATCACATGACTGTGCGTATATCAGAGCGTGACCGCACACCTGCACTTTTACCCCCCTCCAAAACAATTTTGACATTTTATAAGATAGATAAACCACTCTGAGGTGTGCAGTCGTGCTCTGATATATGCACGCCTTGGGCGGTTGACACACTCGGCCTGTGGCCTCGTGCGTACAACGCACACCAAAGTGTGCGTATATCAGAGCATGACCGCACACCTCAGAGTGGTATATCTATTACATATATATATGCATTTTCTAGGTGGGGGTTGAAATACTGTATATATGCATGCACTCATTGTATTGTTTTGTATCACAGATCACATACTGTTGGTGTGCAGATTCCAGTGCTTGATGATACATTTTGGCATTGAAATTGGAAATAGAATACTCTAAAGCCAAAGAAGATAAGCATTTTTTTGGGGGGAAAATATTTACAAGTAGGTCTCATTAATGCTTTGTTATTTTGTTACTTCTTCATAGATTCCATCTGCATTCTTCTTCAGTCTGGTAATAATGGTCACGGTCATCGATTGAAATAGACTTCTGCTTGTTGCATGTCTGCCCCAGCAGGGGGGGCATGATGTTGAAGAAGTTCTTTGGATAAGGCAACTATGACACAACAAAGCATCCGGAAGTTTCCTAAAAAAATGAAATGAAAGACTTATTACAACTTGATTGCAGCAGTAAGCCATTATATTTCAGTAGTGGCTGTTCCACCATGGGTATCTGGATTAACACAGATAGCAAGCTGTCCCACTGCAATCACCAGATCACAATTTAATTTAGTGCCAGGCTGTGTAACAAATACATTGTGTCAGTGTTCCTTCATCTCAACTCAAGTTATATTTAAAAATCACATCTTGTCAAGTAACATGACCTGGGTCCAACTTTTTCAGCACTGTCATGGATAGTGCACAGCTTAAAATTTGGAATACAGTGCATGAAATGTTGCAGAAATATTTTTTGTGATGTACATGTCACCTAATTTATGAATCATCAGTCAGATTTGTTGCACTTTTATGAAAAAAAAGGAACAGATGAAATAAAATTGATATACTTACCAGTATGGATTGGAAATGGATATCCCATAGGTTTCTGTAGACAGTACTCCTGCTGAACCATTGATACAGACCTTCAGCAAAGGAGAGTCATTTGTTAACCTGTAAAAACACAAAATAAGTTGACCGTATGTGTTTGACCACTGCAGCTCAGAAAAGCAACAAAAAAGAAAACACACAGCTAAAGGAAGTTGAATAACATGGAAAACATTAGTACACATACTTACTTTATAGTTTTAATAGTAAGTAGCCTTGTGCCTGTGGCTGATGGATGTAATCTCCTGTTCAACTCCCTCTGCCTTGGCATGGTCAAGACATGTAATGGAAAACATTGTCACAGTGGTGGTGGTAGTGGGTGGTGGTCTTAGCTGAGGTGCATGATGACATTCCTTCTTACATCTTCCTGCATCTGGTGGTAGTAGCAGTGGTGAACAGTGGCCTTATGATGGTGGTAGTCCAGGGGGACACACAATCACATTCCCTATGGTGGCAGTGGTGAACAGTGGTCTTATGGTGGTGATAGTCCAGGGGGACACATGGTCACATTCCCTACGGTGGCAGTGGCAAACAACGGCCTTATGGTGGTGGCAGTCCAAGGAGACAAACAGTCACATTCCCTATGGTGGCAGTGGCAAACAGCGGTCTTATGGTGCTGGTAGTCAAGGGGAACACACAGTCACATTCCCTATGGTGGCAGTGGTGAACAAGTAACAGCAGTCTTATGATGGTGGTAGTCCAGGGGCCAGGATATACTGTGTTCTGTTTTATAAATGTGACGTGACATATGGAATTTGAGTCACTATGAGTGAGACACTGATTTAACTTTATGAAAAAGAAAACATGTATCATACAAGAAATGTGACAGCCTTTTAACCACTTAAGTTAAAACCTGCAAACATTAACGCCATCATCATTCATCATCATTCTCATAAAGAAAGCTGCCCTCGCAGTCTTCAATGTCTGAATTCTGACCACTGGGAAATTCTTTCTCCATTGTATTATCATCTACATCAGTGGTAGGCCATGTCATGCTGCCATTGCCACCAGGATGGTCCCTTTCTACAACATCAGCAAAACCATGAGTATGCCAGGGTATGAATACCGAGGTTGTAGTCTGAGCTGGTTTGTGCCTCTCATTCATTTTTATGAATGTCGGCAAACTGACATTTGCAAGAGAGAGGTTTGTAGGATGATCCCAAGCTATTGCACCTGCTGAGCTGAATACCCTCTCGACACTTAAACTGAAGAGTGGGCATGTCAGGTACTTCAGTGCCACAGTGGTCAGATCTGGCCATTCACTGACCTTTCCACTCCAGTATAAAAGGGGGATCATCAGTGATTGACAGATGCCTGTTTTCAGACACATATGACTCAACCATTCGCTGTGCTGCTTTAAGTCCAGCGGTTGATTCATTATCCGCTTCTCCAGAATCACTTATGTCACAAATCCCCACTTGGGACAAAGCCTCCTAAAGTGGGTTAACACCAACCGCTTTTGATGACAAACCACCTGGAACTGCAGTCCCCTTCCCCTTACAGGATCTGCTTGATATTACTCCTCCAGGTTCACCTTCAGCCTGATTATGCTGCTGAGGTTTGCTAACCTTGGCACGTGACATCTGTGCCCCATGAACCAAGCACACCAGTTGCTCACTGACAATTTTTACCTGTTCAGGCACAGCCTCCAGTACTGAGGCAATTCCACGTGTATACTGTGGGTCCAGCATTGTTGCTATTGCAAAGTTGTCACTACACTGAATGCTCAAGATGTGATAATTCTGGTTGAATACTGTCAGCATGTGTTTAAGTAACACACTGCTATCACTGTCTCTGGCAACATCAAAGCTATGATGTACGTTCACTAGTGTCTGCCTCAGCACCCACAGCAGTGGAATTGATTGGCTAACGGAGGCAGACTTGCCACTCACTGCCTATGTGGCATGTTCAAAAGGCCTCAAGATTGTTATTACAGAGACCATGAGGTGCTACTGTTAAGTTATCATAGACATGGAGGCCACGTAACTGTCACAGCTAGTGTGCATGACAAGATATTCTGAGATGGCTTTGTACTGTTCATACAACTTCTCTGCCATGCATAAAGTGGAATTCTACCGGGTGACAACTTCCAGCTTCAAGCGGTGCTGCAGGAGGCTATTTCAGATCTGCAACTGCTGAAGTTGGTCACTGGCCTTTGCAGAGTATGAAAAGTGAGAACAGATATGGTGTGCAGCTGTCAACATTTCCTTTTTATCAGGGTGCTGCAGAAACTTCTTCACCACAAGATTTAAACAGTGGGCCATGCATGGAACCTGAACAAAACCACCATTCATGATGCATTTCATCATATTTGATACATTGTCACTTGCTATGGACCCAGCTCTCAGGGACAGGGGGTTTAGCCACTTGCCAGTTTCAATCAGTACCAGGTCCAACATGTTTTCATCAGTGTGTGAACAGGTCACATTGTGAATATCAATCATTGCATGCTGTTGAATTCCTGGAAGATTGCTACCATGACACTTCACCTTACTACACTGATTATTCTCACTACCAACAGCACAAACAACCCCCGGCACCTGCGCCCAGTGTGCAGTTATACAAAAATATAAACTCCCTGCTGTTTTGCAACTTGTCCACATATCCATACTTAAATGAATGAATGGAGAGGAAGAATGCTAAAGGGCATGTCTTACTGAGTCAGTCACAGTATACTACAATTCGGGGACAGCATGGGTTGAAAAGTGTGTCCTGGATGGGACTTTCCATTTTGGACAGACACATGCAGCAAACCGCAAGAACCCAGAATTCTCCACAAAGGAGAAGGGCAAAAGATCAATTTGCCAGCATTTCAGCTACAGCAGCATTAGGTTCACGAGACACTGTATGATTGGTTGGGTACTTCAGCTTATGCTCAAAAACACTCTGTAACATGGACTGACAAACATTTTACACAAGATGTGTAGTAAAATATAATATATAAATGTTATGAAGAAGGAAAACAGTAAGAAAGTGTATAATATGCTGCTCAAAGCATGTTTGGGCAAGCATTAACCACATAGCTATGCTAGTGGGATTGTAAGCAAATTATAATGTATAAAGCTCCTAAGGTAGGACATGTGGGGGAGAATCAGTAAACTCATGTGTCTTTAAACTATCTCAAAGCATGTAAAGGCAAGCCTTAACCACATAGCTGTGCCAGTGTAACTGTAATGTTGCTAAGGTGTAAGTGAAACTTATTTTTCTGCCTAGTTTCTGTCAACCTACTAGCAAACATATAAAAGCAAGTGTGAAAGATAAAATCTTTGACTATATTCCTTAAGCATGCATGCAGACTGTAACCGTGAATAAAATACCAAACAAGTAAAGAGAGCAAAGGTTTCAAGTGATTTTTGTTGCTTTACAAGGTGTGATGACAAATGGTTCTGCTCTTCGAATCACAGGGGGTGGAGTGTGGACATGTGAGGAAAATGGTTGCACAGGTGATGACAAACCCAGCAATGTAGTTATTTTCCCAGATTTACCAACAGGGGTTGATGTACCACTTGCACTAGACATACTGCATTGACCATCACCATCACTAAAACTGCTACTCTCACCACCACTGGACTAGATTTCCAAATCATTTTTCTCCTCCTCATCATCATGCCTGTAGTAATCCTTTGCTGTTATTTCATCACTACTGCACACATTTAATTTTCTACTTGATGTTACAGTCATGGAAGGGGATAACATGCTCGTTATGGTTGATGACGAGGGTAAATGTCCCACTGTGGTACAGGTCTTAGCTACCATCTTGTGCTGGGTTCACAGTGCCATGTGCCTATTCTTAAGATCTGTATGCTATCCCCCTGTGCCCAGATGGTTCCCCTTTTTACCTTGCCTCACACGCACATGGCAAACCTGGCAGATTGCAATTGACTCATCATTTGCATCTTGCACAAAAAAATCCCAAACAAGGGATTATGATGCTCTAATTTTAACATGTCCCTGATGCTGATTATTGGACTCCATTTTTTTTAAGCCATGAAGTGGGGGGGGGGTGTACTACTGGATTTTTCAGGCAGGACACACTTGGACTGCAACTGACCACCACACCTAAGCATCATTATTACTGGGTCATCATCATCAACTGAAACTGGTAAATCACAACTTTTTATGGGGGGGGGAGGGGAATGCAAACAGACCCAGTCACAGCCACCTTGAATTTCTTTTTCTCCAGTTCCCAACAGGGGTCACTGACATCATCATCATATTCATCAACATCATCCACATCTTCTGCTTGGATGCTAGCATATGGACTGCATGTTGCAACCACAGCAACATTATCATCATTAGCACCACCATCACACAAACTTTTTTCACCACACTGTGAATCACTGAATGGCAAATGCATGACCTGAACTGCAGTGGAAGAAATCTCACATTGTGTGCTATCGTTCACATGATGATCAGAATTCTCATTTTCAGTTACTGGGATGTTACTGGGGTGTATGACATCATCTACACCATCACTCACTGGCACTGTTTCACACTCCACTATATTTCTGGACACGGTAAACTGGTCAGAAGTGGAACTTCAGGCAGCAATACTCATACCACCACAAGCAACTGCACTAACACCACCAGCTGGGACAACATCATCTCCTCCAACTATGAGTGAAGCTACTGATTGCGCTGTAAAGAACACTGAAGGAGAAATACCTTTCCTCACATCAGCAATGCAGTTCTGTGACTGCGTACTACCATGCCCACAGACAATCTTACCACTGGCAGCAGTGCCATGGTGAGAAACAGCTTTGCTTACAGGCATTTTTGAGGATCAACAAGAATATTCTAAACAAATTTAGATTTTGGAACATTCACTCTGGGTAGGGGCCGGGGGGGGCACTGGAAGTGAAGCCAAAAAAACAACTGTGGCTTCAACAACAGATACAGACGCAAAGTCACAACAAGTTCAACAACACCTTAACTAACCAGTGGTACTCTAAAGTCACAAACAATCCAATCTGGAAAAGAATACCTTTTTCTGTTGGGGGAAGCACTAACTGCAGATTACAGCAGTGCAAAACCAAGAAAAGATAAAACAATGGCAGCACAAAATCACGCAGGTGCAGTGGATAGCAGGTTCACACTGCTGTGCCTGCAATTACACTGTGGCACAATAAAAGGTGTATTATTTGATGTCACACACCACACACACACACACACACACACACAGTTTGTCTACAAGGAATGCATAGCAAATTGAAAACTTCAGTAATATACAATCTATTTTAAACAACCTGAAATTATGCACTGCTGCACCAGGTCCAGACCACAACACACACAATCAGCAAAAAAATGTTAACAATTACTGAAAATATTACTGTGTGTATATTAACACAGTTAGTTATACAAGAAAAATATAACCAAAAAACAAAACACTCCCTATTTCTCCTACTTAAGTCTACGTACACCACAGATATGTCCCTCCCCCAAAGAACACTTCCACTGTCTCTCAGTACACAGACTGAATGTTGTACATTAACATTCAAAATCCACACACAAACAATAAACACTCAATGATATGAGCACAGGAGGGTTTCCTACAATCGATGAACTAAAGTTTCAGCAAAACAAAATTACTCAAAAAGGCTTTTTTAACAGGTTTTACAAGGTTTGAATCGCAAAGAGCTCTCAGAGCAGACTGTCTCCAATAGCTTCCTACACACACTACCCCAAACTGAAGCTGTACAGAACAATCTAGAGCCCATGTGACCTGAAATCCCAAGAATCACCGCAAAATTTGCCTTTGGAGCTTAGAACAAAGTGAAGTGAAGTACATTGTTTTCAATGTACTTCATCGTACATTTTGTGGAGCAGTGGTTTGGGGAAGGCAGAGTAATGAAAAGTCATTGTTTTCAATGGAGTTTGTGTTGCCTCTTATAACATGAAGTACTTTGCACTGTGGAGCACTTCACAAACCTGCCTACACTCCGCGAATCGCTCCGCGAAGTGAATTGAGCCCACTTCACCCACCACTACATGGGAGTAGTGGGAACTAAGCCCTGGGTTCAACTCAACATCCCCAGAAAGTAGTAGAGCAATTAAGAGAAGATACCATAGCTTGCAGTGGAGAAATGGAGTAGGATACAGTGAACTGCAAGAGTGTTTCCAAGACTCACTTATTACAATGTAGATGAAACCCCTAGGAATTAGATGAGAGGTGAGATCATGCTGCTTAACCCACAGTACAAGGATGTTTGAGAAACAGAACTCACTATGCGAGTGAGGAGGGACGTCCGCATGTACGCATGGTGTAATTGAGATCACAGAGAGAACAAGGATTAGCATGGATGAGGTCAGCGGTGCAAGTGAGTTTGTGGAGACCATGATTTAGCCACTAAAATGTCAGTGAAACTTGGCTAGTACTAGAAAGAAGGTAAATGTCAAGGGGGTTGAGGAGGAAGAAGGTATTATAGCAACCCTGAGGCTTATGGACAACAGTAGACCAAAGTCTGTGCTGGAAGCAAGTAAAACTGTATATCAAAGCAGTGGCAGGGTTGAAAATATTGGCTGACACTAGCACAAGTGGAAAACACTAACAGGCAACACTATGTTGCAGTTGAAAGAACAGCAATTTACTGATTGGAGCCCCTTGTGATTGAGAAGTATAGCAGACCAATGGTAAACTAGATATTTAGTAAATTGCACAGCCAGAGAAGGTATAAAACTAAGAGATCAGCAAGGGCAGGAAAAGTCCTGTTCTGTAGAATCTGCAAAAAAATGTCTGCCTTGAGACAAGTGCAGAAACCTGGCAGAGTTTTAATCACTGCTCAGTCCACAATTCATTTTCTCCGGCAGGCTCTCGGTGTAGCAGGAACTTGAACTGTGAGGAGCTGTACCACAGTGTTTAGGTACCAAATTCAAAAAGGGAATGCCAAAGAACCTCTGTACCTAATCTGTGAGGAGACCATGTGGGCAGCTCTGCCGCTACTGGAGGGGTTAGTGCGAGGCAGGCATCCTGAACCGCATTGGCAGTCCCTCAGGAGGATCATGTGCCCCTACGGGCTGTGGAATCCCCTAATCTGTGTGGGGAGCTGGTGGGCAATGGAGGGAGAGAAGTGATATGATTGAAACATTCAAACACCTTAAGGGCACTAAAAAGGTGAAAGACTCTAACATGTTGCAATATAAGAAAAATAGCAGGACAAAAGGACACAGCATGAAATTAGAGGGAGGCCTATTAAGGGGTAATGTGAGGAAGTTCTTTTTCACAGAAAGGGTAGTGGATGCATGGAATTGCCTACCTGAGGAAGTGGTGGATATGAATACATTGCAGGGTTTCAAACAGGCATGGGATAGGCATAAGGGAGCAATACAGGTGAGTATGACTAGATAGGCCATTGACAGAATAAAGGCCTCTGGCACATTCATAAGGTAGAAAAAGAAATGGGCAGACTAGATGGACCTTGCGGTCCTTATCTGCCATCAACTTCTATGTTTCTATGTTTCAATGTTTAAGAGTTTTCAGATCTGTCACCCTACCAGAAGCAGCTCTGTTGGATGAGGAAGTAGCAAAACCCCTTCAGGAAAAGGCAGTAGAGCCTGTTCCCTTGGCCCAAAGGGGAAAAGGACTCTACTCAAGATACTTTTTCACCCTAAAGAAAACAGGGGAGTGGTGCCCCATACTGGATCTCAGACATTTAAACAGGCATTTGACAAAGCCAAAGTTCAAAATAGTCACTGTGGCTCCCTACACTAAGGAAAGGGGATTGGCTGGCATTTCTGGACTTAAAAGATGCTTACTTCCACATTCCTATCAGGCAATGTCACAGAAAGTACCTCAGGTTCAGATTGCCATCAGGCCATTACCAGTTCAGAGCACACCTAAGGAGGCAAAGGTTTCAGTTTTCCCATACTTGGATGACTGGCTAGTGATAGGCCAGTCCCCTCAGCAAGTCAAAGAAGCACAAACCATCACTGAGGATACCCTGTGTACACTGGGCTTCCTGGTAAAACAGAAAAAGGCAGTGCTAACACCAGTTCAGCTCTTGGGGCAGAGCTAGACACTCTAAGAGGAAGAGCCTTCCTCCCTCAGGGAAGGGTGGACAGCCTGTTGCAGCTGGCAAACTCTTTCCAACTGCATACCCCCAGACCAGCAAGGCACTTTCTTCAACTGTTAGGACACATGGCTGCATCAACAGCAACAGTGTCAGGTTCCAGATTCCAGATGGGGGACATCCAGTTCCACCTCAGATCTCAATAGTCTCAGAAAAGAGATTCCCTGTCAAAAATGGTACCAGTCACAGGAACCCTTCTCCAAGCACTACAATGGTGGCAGGAAAAGCATAACCTCAGGGAAGGTGTGTCTTTCCTCCAGCTGCCACAATCAGCAATGAATGCCTCCCTCCTAGGTTGGGGTGCCGACCAAGTGGAGCACACTGCATATGGTGCCTGGCTCCAGCAGAAGTCTCTGCTTCACATAAATCTGCTGGAACTCAGGGCAGTTTATCTGGGCATTCAGTCCTTTCCTTCAGTGCTGCAGGGCAAGGTGGTTCAAGTCAGAACAGACAATACAACCACAATTTACTACATAAACAAGCAAGGGGGCACAAGGTCCTCCCCCCTGTGTACAGAGGCCATGAAGTAGTGGAGTCTAGCTTACTCCCTGGGGATCTTCCTCTCAGCAGTTCACCTCCCAGGGAAGAACAACATCCTCACAGAAGCCCTCAGCAGGATCAATCAGAACCACCATGAGTGGTCACTGAACAGGCAGATCCTGCAAGTGGTGTTTAGAAGGTAGGGCAACCCAGAGGTGGACCTCTTCACACCCCCAGACAATCACCAGCTGCCACAATTCTGTTTCAGGCTCCCTGCAGTGAGCACAGTCCCTCTGAATGCACTGCTGTTGGACTGGACAGGGAAGTTACTGTACACCTTTCCTCCATTTCTCCTGTTGCTCAGAGTACTGAACAAGCTCAGGGCTCAACCAGCGAGAATGATCCTCATTGTTCCAGATTGGGCCAGGCAGCCCTTATATTCCCTGCTACTGATCCTGTCAATATCCAAACCAACCTCCCTACCCAGGAGGCACAACCTATTGATCTCCTCTCAGGGCAGGGTACTTTACCCCACCCTCCTGTCCCTCAGACTCAGAGCTTGGCTCTTGAGAACTTAGATTATGTGACCTGCACCTCTCTAAAGGGGTGCTAGCGGTACTTAAGGTGTCTAGAAAATGCTCTACCAGAAAGACTTATGACTCTAAATGGAAGAGGTTCTCCATTTGGTGCCAACAGAAACAGACATACTATTGTCAGGCTGCTTTACCAGTAGTTTTGGACTATCTGGCACACATGCATTCTTTTGGGCTTAGGCCTTCTACCCTTAAGGTACACCTAGCAGCTGTCTCTGCTTACCTCTCAGTTGGTAAAGGCTCATCCCTGGCTGCTAACCAGGTAGTCAGAAAGTTCTTCAAGGGCCTATTTCAGTTGCATACCCCTCACAGGGAACTTACTCCTTCATGGGACCTCAGTGTATGCATTGGCCAGCTAATGCAACCACTATTTGAACCCATGTCCTCAGCAGAGCTTATGTATGTTAACATGGAAAACAGTGTTCCTGGTAGCATCACCTCAGCCAGGAGAATCAGTGAGCTACAGTCCTTGTCCACAGAACCAGATTACATAACAGTTCATAGGGATAAGGTGGTCCTTAGGACTACCAGGAAGTTTCTCCCTAAGGTGGTCTTGGACTTTCACCTGAATCAGTCCATCACTTTGTCAGTCTTTTCACTGACCACTCCAATTCAGGGGAATGTAGACAGCATAGCCTTGATGTCAAGAGACTTATAAGCTACTAATTGGATCACACAAAGGGCCACAGGCAGAATAGAATCCAACTCTTCCTAACCTATGGAGAAGTGGGGAAGGGCAAACCTGCCTCAAAGAAGTCTATTACCCACTGGATTGTTGCCTGTATTCAATTTTGCTACAGCAAAGTGGGTAAAGTCTCAGGGACCATTCTACAAGGGGTACAGCTGTCTCAATAGGAGCTACAAGAGATATCCCTTTGTTGGAAATTTGTAAAGCAGTTACCTGGAAAACAGTTCACACCTTTAGAAAACACTACAGTCTGGATACCCAAGCCAGGAGTGATGCCAGGGTTGGCACAGCAGTACTGCATATCCTGTTTCATAAATAGATTCTCTACCCTCCTCCAAAGGTACTGCTTGGGTAGTCTGCATATGTCAGAATACAGTAAGATTTCCTGGGGTTTGAAGAAAAAATTACTTACCATAGTAATCTTGTTTCTTCCAATGGAAACTTATTGTATTCTGAGCTCCTACCCTACCTCCCCTACTAGAACCTATGGGTACTGCAACACAGTTGTCCATGCTGTTTGACACCTATGAGTGTTTCTTTATTGGGCTTAATCACTTGAGTCTTAGTGTTGCCCACACTTTTAAATAAAGTGGATTGTCTGTCGTTGGGTGTTGTTAATTAGTTATTTATTTATTAGTAGAGTTTAGATAGCTTGTTATTATGCATGATCTATAAGAATCTGATGGTTGCAGGATATATTCCAGGGACAGTGGTTTGAAAACCGAGCTCGAGCCTAGTATGCCATCATTAGCATAGGTTCCATTAACCATTTCAGCTCTGTGGCAGTTTTATGGTGAGACCATATTGCATATGTCAGAATACAGTAAGATTCCCTGGAATAAACAAAATTACTATGGTAAGTAATTTTTGCATTCACTTGCACAAGGAATGTCTTGTGCTAGTAGCACATTTCAGAGATGTGTCTGTGTTGTTGAATGTAGGGCATGCTTTAGTAGGTGTGTCCTTCATTCACCAATTAGCCAGCATGCTAGCTCTGACACACACATTATGTAAAGCAAACACAACTTGTAAGAAAAGTGCTGCTGCAATCAGAGACAAGCTCATCATGCAGTGGCACAATGGCATGCCTCGCGACGTGCCTTTCCTTGTGAAATATTTCAATAAAAACATGGCAGTGAAACTGTCGCCACAAAATCCCAAATGAAGCTGACAGTGTCGGCATGTCGGGCCCACCAACCCCACATTGTGTGGCACACTGGGAGCCCACCCCAGTGTGCTGCCACTGACAGTAAGCCGACCGACCGTGTCAGCATGTTTCTGTCCCAGTCCCGACCCAGATCCCATTATGTAGCACACTGGGAGACAACCCCAGTGTTGCCAACATCAACCTCAGGCCCATCTCTGAAAGTCATGGGGCACACTGGCAGCCCACACCAGTGTGCCCAACATTTGTTATAATTCACCTGTAATAAAGAAAATGTTCCCACAAGGTTGGTGTTTTTTTCCTTTTTTTTTTACCTGAAACAAGAAAACTGTCCCTCGTTGTCCATGGCTCCCCCCTCCACCAACCAGCACCCACCCTCTGCGCAGCCCACCTACCATCTTCGGTGGAGCGGGAACATGTCCACACTCTTCAAAGTCGACTGCAAATTGAAGAAATGCCGGTAAGCTGTATGATGGCATAAATGGGGGGGGGGGTTCAACTTAGGTGACTATCTCAGCCGTTTTTTTGAATTTTGCTTCAAAATTTTTAGCATGGGTTACCTGAGAACCCACCTCATGAATACATGCACAGTCACCTCGTTACTCAGTTCCGAAAGGTCACTTCACAGTCACAGAGCGGAATCATCTTTTGGGACTGATTAACAAACTGACAGTACCACTGCTAATGAGATGAGGTCCCAAAAAGCCTAGCTTGTGAAACTGGTGGCAAAATTCAAAAAAATGACTGTGTTATGAGCGTGCATTGTGCAGTTTCAAAGCACGCTCTTAACTTCAACAATTTTTAATATTTTCACTACAGATTTTCAACATTGCCATCTTTTCACACCTACTTATGAACAGTACAGCTGTCATTTTTCATATCCTGCCCGAGATGTGCTTTTGCGCATGTGGTGTACAATGATGCAGTCGCTGTGTGAAATCAATGTTCAGGACACATTAACAAAATCACAGTGACACTGTTCATGAGTGGAGGTTCCAAAATGCCTATGTTGAAAATTTAGTTAAACAAATTCCCAAAATAATTGCGTTACGGGTGTGCGTTGCACAGTATCTATGCACACTCGTGACTTCAGCAAGTTTTCATATTTTCACTCCAGATTTTCAACATTGCCACTTTTGTACACCTACTTATGAACAGTACAGTTGTCATTTTTCACATCCTGTCCGAAATGTGTTTTTGCACATGTGGCACACAATGGCGCGGTCGCTGTGGGAAATCAATGCTCGGGAAAGATTAACAAAATCACAGTGGTACTATTCATGACCGGCATTCCCAAAATGCCTATGTTGAAAATTTGGTTAAAAAAAATCCCCCAAATAATTGTGTTATGGACGTATGTTGCACAGTTTCTATGCATGCTTGTGATCTCACCAATTTTTCATAATTTCACTCCAGATTTTCAGCAATGCCATTTTTACACCTCCTCATCAACAGTGCAGCAATCATTTTTCACATCCTGCCTGAAATGTGTTTTCACACCTGTGGTGCCAAATGGCACAGTTGCTGTGCAAAATCACCTTTTGGCTAACAAACTCATAGTGCCACTGTTCGTGACATGGAGTCCCAAACAGCCCATGTTGAAAATTTGGAATGAAAACACCAACACATGCCCGGGGCATTATGCTTTCCAACTGTAACACCCAACCCTGTACAGACTGACTGGCATCAGGGGTGTGACTTGGCATTGTGGGCTGTAATGCTCATGTCATTCCACCCCAACCCCCACCCAGCAGCCAGTGACAGGCATTGAGGTATGCTTGGATTCTTTGGACCCAAAGTTTACCCCATTCTCTTACACTGCATCCATCTCAGTGTATTTCCTTATAGAATAGGGTGAGCATAAGGCCCGAAGACCCCAAGGCACACTGCAACACTTCCCAGTGTCTGCTGGGTAAGATGAGGTGAAAATGAATGAGTATTATGGCCAATGACCAAAAGGCACACCCCAATGCCCATCACACTCTGCAGGGTGGGGCTGGGGTCAGCGTCAGTTCAGTACTTCACTACCATTCCTATTATGCATCTCTCTAACTCCTGCCCTACCAATACTAATGCCAGCAAGTCAATATTCAGCATTGACAAATGCTTGTTTGCTAAGCGAGACAGAGGGGGCAAAGACGGAGAGAAGAGGTGGAGAAGAGAGAGAGAGAGAGAGACTATGGGAGAATTTAAGAATGTATAGGACAGACATAAGGCAATTCTAGTTGGGGTAGGAGGAAGTTGGCTGTTGGTTAACTGGGATCTGCAGCTTATCCATTAGGTAGGGAAATGGGCAGACTAGGTGGGCCAAGGGGTCCTTATCTGCTATCAAATTCTATGTTTCTATGTTTCTATGTTGGGGAGAGAAGAGAGAGAGAGACAGAGGGGGTTAAGAGAGACATAGGGGAAGAAAGAGAGAGAGGCAGAGGGAGAGAAAAACAGAGAATAGGGAGTGAGAGAGAGAGAGAGAGAGAAAGAGAGAGATAATGGGGGGAAGAGAGAGAAAATGGAAAGAGGGACCATACCTCTCAGCATTCCCTGATTTTCAGGGATGTTCCTGATTTTGCCTCACAATGTTCTTGTCCCTCCTAAAATTTGTGTTTCTGTGATTGAACACTGGGTATACTGTATACTCACAATATTGTCAAACAGAGTTGCAGACTTGCTGTTCTGCCAACAAAGTATTTTTCACCAATACTCTTATGCTGCCTGCTTCAGGGGATAGAACCAATTGTTAAACTGTGTCCCTCATTTTATTTCTTTGTCACTGATGTTTTAAGCCATGTCCAAGTACCAAATAGAGATGCAGTGAATTTAAATTGTGCCGGGCACTTAGCAGTGCGGATTGGGCCATACAAAATGCTAACTTCTCCTTGTCATTACCACTTCGTGTTAAGGCAGAATGCTAGCACGAATAAAGGCAAAGTCATTGTTTTAAATGGACTTCGCATTCCTCATTATGATTCTAAGTGATCAACTTCACGTTCCAGATTTGGCAGCCCCCCACACATCACATGGCTTACAGTACTGTAAGTCACATGCTCTTTAGTCAGGCAAGAAGGAAGTGCCTTGCCAAGGAGAAAGTTTCACTTTCTCCTGTGCAGACAGAAAGAGAGGAGTGTGTTGTGAGACAGCCTGTGAGACTTGGAGATCAGAGTAAGGAGGAGATCTAAACTTTGAATTAGACCCAACAGCTTTTTTAAAAGCTACATTTCTTTGTCTTTTCTGTACTCTTTTTTTGCTTAATTTGTTCTTTCTGTAAATTTATTTTTTCTTACCTTTATAAGTAGTTGTTTGTCTATGTCTGCATGACTGTGTGAGTGTTTTCTGTCAAGTTAAGTAGTCGTTGCTCAGACTGAGGGAGCACAGTAGGGAAGATGGACCAGGGTGAGGGAATGTCGGGGGTGGGATCAGCTCTGGGAGGGCATGGTAGGTGTTGCACCGTGCACAAGCTTGGAGGGCATGGTAGCCGGTTTCTGTTAGACTGATCACAAATGTTATTTGTCCTCCCCAGAAGCAGGATCAGCACCTCTTCCTGAGGCAGTTGAACCACCACCACCATGTCCAGCACCAGCTCCAGCACCAGGTCCTCTGGAGCAGGATGTGTCTCTGCCCCCAGGGCCAGGGGTGGATCCCATTTTCACTGAGCACTGTGACCAGCCTGCTGCCAGTGCATCTGGCCCTCCCCTGCCTGTGCCTGGTCCTCCCCGCACCTCTGTTGTTTGTGAGTTTTTTTGACTGTGTCGGGGGGACAGCAGCATGGTCAAGTGCCACCTATGTCAGGTGGAGGTGCGCCATGGCCCCTGGGGACTCATCTAGGGACTGTGGGCCAGTGCACCCATATGCTGAACTACCACCAGTTGGAGTGGCAGGCTGCCACAGAACAGGCCAGGCCTGCACCTGCTGGCCCTTGTGTGGCAGAGGGTGCAGCTGTGCATGGTGGTGGCCCTAAGAAGAGGAGGGCCAGAGCAGCACCTGCTGCTCCACCAGCATGCCCCACCACCACCAGCATCTGATCCTGTAGAAAGTGTGGACCCCAGAGAACTGCCTGTAATGCAGGCTGACCTGGCAGTTCTCTGGAGTGCTGTCAAGGAGAACTATGAGAGGGTGAGTACTGTCCAGCAGTGGTTGGATCACATAAAAGGACATCAGTTACAGATTATGTCCATGCTGGAACTGCTGCTGGACCACCAGGGGATCCCACATTAGTTTTTTTTCCTCACACCATGTGCCTCCCACACCTTCCCTGCTGTGTTATAACATGTATTCCTCCACCATCCCCAACCTCTGTATGTAATTATGCCATTTTTTGTTGCCTTCTGTATGTGTGACACTTTGTATTCTGCCCCCCCTTCCTTCTGTTAAGTGTGTGTGTGTGTGTGTGTGTGTGTGTGTGCACTGTTTTGGGACCTCATTAATGCTTATTTTCTGTTGCGGAGTGTTTGTGGAAAAGCAGGACTGAACAGTGCAAGTATACTGTGCTAAACTGCATGTGTGCAGTCAGTCTTGTGTGTGTATGTACTGCAGACACTGTTTAGCGTCTTGCAAACATATATATGCTGATTGCTGTCTGACTTGTTGCTGTGTTTATGGAATAAAGAATAAAGATAAGAATATATAACGTATATTTTATTTGTTAGGAGATCATAGCAACAAAAAAATCATGCTTTTCAACAAACTGTATCCAACAGACATGAAGTATTGCAGATGCACCCAAAATATTTCATGGTGTACAGACATTATAAAGTCAGAAAATATATAAGGTCCAGTTCACTGCCACCACACTGTACTACCACATTCTTTTTCTCGTTATTTTTTCTGGAACATGTCTTTCTAGTTTACACTGGCAGTGTTAGTTTTGCAGTAAGTTGATGTACACCATAACATGACACAGTGCCAGTGGTAGCACAATGTGGTGGTAGTGGACTGCAGGACCTGTTATATATTCCGACTTGAAAATGTATGTACACCATACAATATTTTGGGTGCCTCAGCAATATTTCATGTCTGCTGGATACGGTTTATTTAAAAGCATGATTTTGTTTGTGCTATATCTCTGCAAAGTCATGTGTGCACTGTGTGAGTGATTGAGATGAACACTGGCCCTAGACCTCTAAAACACATCATATCACTTTGTCTGCTGCTGTTGATGGTACAAATAAAATACACAATATATATTCTTATCTTTATTCTTCATATCATAAACACTGCAACAATCCAACACATATATATGTATGTTTGCAAGAAGCCAGACAGTGTCTTCACAAACAGGAAAGAAGAAGGACTGCACACATGTAGTTTAGCACAGTATAATTGCACTGCTCAGTCCTGCTTTCTGACAAACACTTTATGATAAAACGACAGAAAGTAAACATTACTGAGGCTCCAAAAATATTTACCAGACTCACCAGAATTCCCAATCCTAAAATGCAACTGTCTTGTGTCCAGAAAATTCCCCAGTGCTGACAAAGTGAAACTGTAGTGTAACAAGAATTGCAAAGTCTCCCAGAATTAATGGTGTACTCAGTCATGCGTGCAGTACTCACACAGAGTCCCTAGAATTTTTATGCATCCCCAAAATGCAATTGTCTTGTGTTCAGAAAATTCCCCAGTGCTGACAAAGTGAAATTGTAGCATAACAAGAATTGCAAAGAGTCCCAGAATGAATGGCACACTCAGTGATCCGTGCAGTACTCACACAGAGTCCTCAGAATTTTTCTGCATCCCCAAATTGCAACTGTCTTGTGTCCAGAAAATTCCCCAGTGCTGACAAAGTGAAATTGTAGTGTAACAAGAATTGCAAAGTCTCACAGAATTAATGACACACTCAGTCATGCTGTCAGTACTCACACTGAGGCCCCAGAATTGTTCTGCATCCCCAAAATGCAACTGTCTTGTGTCCAGAAAATTCCCCAGTGCTGCCAAAGTGAAATTGTAGCCTAACAAGAACTGCAAAGTCTCCCAGAATTAATGGCACACTCAGTCATGCATGCAGTACGCACATGGTCCCCATACTTTTTCTGTAGCCCCAAAATGCAACTGTCTTGTGTCCAGAAAATTCACAAGTGCTGCTGCTGCTGTTGCACTTACATGTAATGCTGCTGTGTGTATTGACCTTACTGATTATGATGTCATGATGCACAGTGTCTTGCCAAACCTTGTGAATGAGGGATAACATGGCATGAATGAACATTCAGTGTTCTGTCACAAATGATGACACTGAGAGAACTGTTGCTTGTCCAAAGTGTGCTGCAATGTGATCACCTCAATCAGATGGAAGGGTGTCCTTTGTGTGTACACTAATAGTAGCCTTGGTGAGTTTATATACAGATATATATATATTGGATAAAAAGGAGTGGTTCAAATCCAAACTTCTGATTGTATAAAACACATCACATGGCCGTGCGTATATCAGAGCGTGACCATACACCTGCACTTTAACCCCCCTCCAAAAGAATTTTTACATTTTATAAGATAGATAAATCACTCTGAGGCATGTGTATATCAAAGCGTGACCTCACACCTCAGAGTGGTTTATCTACTATGTATTTGCTAGGTGGAGGGTTGACATATATATACATGTACTCATTGTATTGTTTTGCATCACAGGCCACATGCTGTTGATGTGCACATTCCCGTGCTTGATGAGAAAGTTTGGTGTTGGAATTGGAAATAGAATACACTCAAGCCACTGAAGGTAAGTATTTTTTTTTAGGGGGGCAGCATCTTTGCAAGTAGGTCTCATTAATGGTTTATTATTTGGTTACTTCTCAGATTTTATCTGCATCCTTCTCCAGTCCAGTAATGATGGCCATGGTCATCATCGATTCAAATGACTTCTGCTTTTTGCATGTCTACCCCAGCCTGGGGGGGGGGGCATGATGTTGAAGAAGTTCTTTGGATAAGGCAACTATGACACCACAAAACATCTGGAAGTTTCCTAAAATAAGAATTGAAGGACTTATTACAAGTTGATTGCAGCAATAAGACATTATGTTTAAGCCATTGCTGTTCCATCACAGGTATCTAGATTAACACAGACAGCAAACTGTCCCACTGCAATCATCAGATCACAATTTAAGTACCAGGCTATAACAAATACACTGTGCCAGTGTCCCTTCATCTCAACTCAAATTACATTTTAAAACCACATCTTGTCAAGTATCATGACCTGGGTCAGACTTTTTTCAACACTGTCATTACTGCAGCTGCAAATCTGGAATACAGTGCATGATATGTTGCAGAAATATTTTTTGTGATGTACATGTCACCTAGTTTATGAATCTCATCAATCAGATTTTTGCACTCTTATGAAAACAAAATGAACAGCTGAAATAAAACTGAGACTTACCAGTATGGATTGGAAATGGATATCCCATAGATTCCTGTTGACAGTACTGCTGCTGTACCATTGATACAGACATTCAGCAAACAGCAGTCCTTTGTTATTAACCTGCTAAAAAACAAAATAAGTTGACTGTATGTGTCTGACCATTGCAGCTTTGAAAAGCTACAGAAAACAAAACACACAGCTAAAGGAAGTTGAATAGCATGAAAACAATTAGTACACATATTCACTTTATAGTATTCATAGTAGTTCAAGTTCAAGTTCAAGTTTATTGCAGGAAAACTCCATTGAGCAAGCTCATTCACAAGGAGGTCCGGTGACATGTACACTGATAATGAACATACATAAATAAGAAAAATAATATTCATAGTAAGAAGCCTTGTGCCTGTGACTGATTGATGTGGTCTCCTCTTTGACTCCCTCTGCTTTGGCATGGTCAAGACATGTAATGGAAAACATTGTCACAATGGTGGTGGTGGGTGGTGGTGGTCATAGCTGAGGCAGATGATGACATTCCCTCTCACATCTTCCTGCATCTGGTGGTGGTGGCAGTGGCTAACAGCAGTCTTATGGTGGTGGTCCAAGGGGGCAAACAAAGTCATTCCCCCTGGTGGCAGTAGCTAACAGCAGTTTCATGGTGGTGGTCAAGGGGGGCATACAGTGACATTCTCTATGGTGGTGGCAGTGGCTAACAACAGTCTTATGGTGGTGGTCTAGGGGGACACACAGTCATTCCCCCTAGTGGCAGTGGCTAACAACAGTATCTTGGTGGTGGTCTGGGGGATCACATGGTGACATTCTTAATGGTGGTGGCAGTGGCTAACAGCAGTCTTATGGTGGTGGTCTAGGGGGGCACACAGTCATTCCTCCTGGTGGCAGTAGGTAATAGCGGTTTCATGGTGGTGGTCCAGGGGGGTACACAATGACATTCCCTATAGTGGCACTGGCTAACAGCAGTCTTATGGTGGTGGTACAGGGGCCAGGATATATTGTGCTCTGTGTTACAAATCTGATGTGACATATGGAATTTGAGTTACTCTGAGTGGGACACTGATTTAACTTTATGAAAAAGAAAATATGTATCATACAACAAATGTGACAACCTTTTAACCACATACCAGATGAGGTAGGCACTGGGGTGGTGGTGCAGCTTAAAGATTCAGTAGCTATTTGTCCATTAATAATTTTGCACCTCACCCCTTCCGAAATGAACACTCGAGCTACAGTTTTTTGTTTAATTCATAAGTTTTTTATTGCAGCCTCAGCCCCATGCTGTTAAGAACTGCCAAAAGAATATCTTACATTTCACACCCTCTGGTGTTTCATCAGGGATACCAATTAGTACAACAGTTACAAATTTATGCATGTAACACAATTCAAAAAATGTGAACAACCAATGATATTACTTTTCCTTAATTAAAGAACCATGTGATAAAATGTGGCACTTCATTCATAGAAACTGCCTCACATAGAACAAAATGTATACATTGTAGTGATCACCATCTAGTGGCTATTATTAACAATTATACCACTACCAAAACTGTTGTAAACAAAACAATACATACATAAATAAGAAGCAAAAATCATAATAAATTCATTTAAATATTTTTGATAGCTTCTTTCTTTAGAACTTCTTCACATAGTGTATGTGATCACTGCTCCTTTTTATACTGTAGACACTCTTAGAATCTAGAAGATGATATACAGTATATACACATACTGATAGGTCATATTAATAGTGCAAAAAGTATATACATACACACAAATAGCAGCTAAATACATTGAAACTGAATGAGGGGGACAAAAGGACAATATTTACTCACTGTAATTCAAATCACTTATTAAATGTCATTACCTTCTGTTAAACAGAAATGATGTTTTATTTGAGTGTTATTCGATCTTTATTTCTAAAAATAAATAATGCTGCTGAAAATGAGGTGGGGGGTTGAAAGGGGGGTGGAATTTGTTCTTTCGTTATGTCTTATAAAACTTGCTTGCCGCCATCACCTTCTGCTTAACAGAAATGGTTTCAATTCAAATTTTTCATTTAGGCCAGGTGAACTAAGTGCACCCAGCTTGTATATCCCGTTTTTGCTCTCTACAGTTTAGAGCATTCTGTAGGTCTCCACCCCTGATGCTAACAGGTATTCTATCAATACCCATAACTTTCAATATATGTTCAGCTTTATTACTTTGTGAATTGATGTGTACTGTCATTGTGTAATTAATATTACCATTCCTAATGGCCAATATGTGTTCATTAATTCTAAGGCGCAATTGCCTTTTCTTTCGCCCCACATAGAATTTGCCACACAAACAGGTTAGCACATAAATTACTGTCTTTGTATTGCAAGTTATTTCTCCTCTTATTTTTTCTGCTATCCGTGTTCTGTTGTTGGCAAATTCTTTAATTCTGACCATTACACTACAGGTATTACACCGGCCACATGGTTTGCACACCCATTTTTCTAGATCCTGAGTGACAGAATCTTTTCTAGGTAGGTAACTGGACCAATTGGTCCCTTACGTTAACTCCTCTTCTGTAGGAAATTCTGAGTGATTTGTCAAACAATATCTGTAACTGTGGTGTCCCTCTAAGTATGGGTAAATTATTTCTGACAATATCTGCCACTTGTTTTGATCCCACCCCAAAAGTAGTAACACAATTCATTGCTTTTTCTCCTTTGTTCTCTACTTTTGATTTCAATAGTGTTTCCCTGGGTGTCCCATCAATTTCAAGTCTTGTTTTGGATACATTTTCATTACTGTAACCCCTTTCTATAAGTTTTTCTCCCAGTTCTTCCACTGTTTTAGAGTACAAAGTGTTATTACCACAATTCTTTCATGCTCTAATGAATTGCCCCTTTGGTAGATTCAGTATAGTGTGGCCTGGGTGGCGACTCTGAGCATGTAATAAGCTGTTCCCATCCATGGGTTTCTTATACAAATCTGCTAGAATAGTGCCATCATCCATTTTTTCAATTATGAAATCTAAGAAGTTTGTTTTATGTTCGTCAACATGTACTTTAAACTTCAAATTAGAGTTTATTTTTTTCCAAGAATTTCACAAATTCATGTAGCTCAGATTCATTACTTTTCCAAACCAGAAATATGTCATCGATAAAGTGTTTATGAACATCTCTCTTGTCCCTATATGGATTATTCTCAAAATCAAAGACATATTTCTCCTCCCATTCTCCTAAATACAGGTTAGCTAGGCTGGGGGCTAATGTTGCCCCATAGCCGTTCCTTTCAGCTTTTGATAGTTTTTACCCTAAACATAAATACATTGTTTTTTAGAACAATCTGTCAGGTCTAACAAAAAATGCATTTTTGTTTGTGGAAGATTTGTCCCATTAATTAGGTAATGTTCAATAGTTGACAGGCCTCCTTTGTGAGGGATATTTGTGTAGAGAGAATCAATATCCAAACTTACAAGTAGCAATTCTTCTTCTAACTGCATTTCATTCAAGATGGTTAAAAGATGCACTGTATCCCTCAGATGATTTCTTAATTTAGGGACTAATGGACAATTGTAGCTATCTACATATTTGGAAATTGGATCTGTGAGCCAGCCAATCTCTGAAATGATGGGACGTCCGGGGGATCTCTTGGGTGTTTATGAATCTTTGGCAATGTATATAGTGCAGGTTTTTTGGGACAATCAAAATATAAGAAAAGTAGTTTACCCTGTGTAATCAAATAATTAAAAAATCATCTAAGAGATAAGCCTCAATGTTTTTCTGTATCTTGGAAGTAGGGTCAAAAGTCAAGTGTTTGTAACAAAACATTATCTGACAGTTGCTTATTTATTTCTAGTACATATTTCTCTCTATCCTGTATAACTATAAAACCCCCTTATCTGCTGGTTTTATCACACTTTATTGATCTTGTATTAGAGCATTTAAAGCTTCGCTTTCTTGTTTAGTAGGATTATTAAATGGCATATTATGCAGTATTGTATACAGTTCTGTCAGATCTTTTATACAACATTCCAGATAAGTATTTATACTTGCACATAGGGGAGGGCAAAAGATAGAGGGGAGTCTAAAAGAGCTTCTGTGAACCCTACTGGTTATATTCTCATCACTTTGTACATCCTGACTCTCAATAACATTTTCTACTATCCCCTTATCAGCAAAAAATACTTTTAAATTCAGTTTTCTAACAGATTTGTTGATATCTACAAAAGCATTAAACTCACTTAGTCTGTAAGTAGGAATGCATGAGAGTCCTTTGGACAATACTTTTACCTCATTTTCTGTGAGGTTTTTGCTATGGATGTTAATAACCGCTAATATCTGTTCATTATTCCTGGAAGTGGATGCCACACTCCTCATTCTCTTATTGCTCCTCTTACCCCTCCTCGACTTCCACATCCTCTTCTTAATTCTCTTCTTCTTCTGATGGAAATTGGAAATCTCATACGACGTGTGCTCCTCCTGGGTGTTGTCCCAGGAGGAGTCACCCCAAAAAAAGGCCCCTCGTTTTCACTGTCATCAAATTCGGAAGTGCTTTCCCTAGTACTGTAATGCACTTGTTCTGTACATTTCAAAATAGAGCGTATGGCAGTCTCATTTATAATGGTAACTGTAGCGTCGGTTACATTTGGGCCTGAAGTGGTTCTAGGTGGAGCAGTTCATTCAATAGCAGGGAATTTTTTCCAGTTAAATATCATATTATTTTTTAAGTCATTATAATCCCTTAAACACTTTTTCTTTTTTTGTGCCTGAATTTTTAGATCATAATTCTTAAGGTAGTCCTTGAATTTAATTTCACAACGGCTGATATCAGCAAGTTCTTTAAAGCCAGCCAAAATAGCTTCCTGAGCCTTCAGACCCTGTTTCACCTCCTCATGCATTTCTGCACTCACTCTACAGATCAAATCCATGAGTTTGTTACACGCTTCTAACATTATTGTGTCCCATTCCTTTATAAAATTCAACCTGTCTTCTCGAAAGGTAGGTCGCTTAATTATTCTAAGCCCTCTTGGAACATGTTTAGCCATTAAATATGCTGCCATTGTTTTTTCCTGCCAATGTAGATGCCTTGCTCTTGTGGCTAGTTTTTCTAGGGTAAAAAAAGTATTCTGAATACTGTTATCATTTTCAGCACCATTATTTGTTTTTAGAAATAAAGACTGAATAACACAAAACAAAACATCATTTCTGTTTAACAGAAGGTAATGGAGTTTAATAAGTGATTTGAATTACAGTGAATAAATGTTGTCCTTTTGCCCCCCTCATTCAGTTTCAGTGTATTTAGCTGCTATTTGTGTGTGTGTATATATATATATATATATATATATATATACATATAATATATATATGTATATATATATTGCACTATTGATATGACCTATCTGTATGTGTATACATATATTATCTTCTAGATTCTATGAGTGTCTACAGTATAAAAAGGAGCCATGATCATATACACTATGTGAAGAAGTTCTAACAAAAGAAGCCTTTTAACCACTTTAAGTTAAAACCTGCCAACATTAACCTCATCATCATCATCCTCGTACAGAAACCTGCTGCCCTCACAGTCCTCTATGTCTGAATTCTGACCACTGGGAAATTCTTTTTCCATTGTGTCATCATCTATGTCAATGGTAGGCCATTTCATGCTGCCACTGCCACCAGGATGGTCCCTTTCTACAACATCAGCAAAACCATGACTATGCTGGGGTACGAATACTAAGGTTGTGGGCTGAGCAGGTATGTGCCTCTCATTCACTTTTATGAATGTCAGCAAACTGACATTTGCACAAGACAGGTTTGTATGATGATCCTGAACTACTGCACCTGCTGAGCTGAATACCCTCTCGACACTCACACTGGAGGGTGGGCATGTCAGGAACTTCAGTGCCACAGTGGTCAGCTCTGGCCATTCACTGACCTTTCCACTCCAGTATAAAAGGGGATCATCACTGATTGACAGATGCCTGTTTTCAGACAAATATGACTCAACCATTCACTGTGCTGCACTAAGTCCATTGGCTGATGCATCATCCTGTTCTCCAGAATCATTTATGTCACAAATCCCCACTTGTGACAAAGCCTCCAAAAGTGGGATAACACCAACCGCTTTCGATGACAGATCACCTGGAACTGCAGTCCCCTTCCCCTTACAGGATCTGCTTGATACTACTCCTCCAGGTTCACCTTCAGCCTGATTATGCTGCTGAGGTTTGCTGACCTTGGCACATGACTTCTGTGCCCCATGAACCAAGCACACCAGTTGGCCACTGACATTTTTTACCTATTCAGGCCCACCCTCCAGTACTGAGGCAATTCCATGTTTGTATTGTGGGTCCGGCATTGTTGCTATTGCAAAGTTGTCACAACCCTGAATGCTCAAGATGTGATGATACTGGTCAAATATTGTCAGCATGTGTTTCAGCAACACACTGCTAGCACTGTCTCCAGCAACATCAAGGCTATGTTGCACATTCACTAATGTCTGCCTCAGCACCTGCAGTAGTGGAATTGATTGGCTAATGGAGGCAGACTCACCACTCACTGCCTGTGTGGCATGTTCAAAAGGCCTCAAAATTGTTATTACAGAGTCCATGAGGCGCCACTGTTCAGTCGTCATAGACATGGAGGCCCCGGAACTGTCACGGCTAGTGTGCATGACAAGATATTCTGAGATGGCTTTGTACTGTTCATACAACCTCTCTGCCATGTATAAAGTGGAGTTCCACTGGGTGACAGCTTCCAGCTTCAAGCGGTTCTGAGGGAGGTTGTTTTGGATCTGCAACTGCCGAAGCTGGTCACAGGCCTTTGCAGATTGTGAAAAGTGAGAACAGATATGGTGTTCAACTGTCAGCATTTCCTTTATATCAGGGTGCTGCTGAAACTTCTGCACCACAAGATTTAAACAGTGGGCCATTCATGGAACCCGAACAAAGCCACCATTTGTGATGCATTTCATCACATTTGACCCATTGTCACTTGCTATGATCCCAGCTCTGAGGGACAGGGGGTTCAGACACTTGTCAATTTCAGTCAGTACCAAGTCCAACATGGTTTTGCCAGTGTGTGAACAGGTCACATTGTGCATAGCAATCGTTGCATGTTGTTGAATTCCTGGAAGACTGCTGCCATGACACTCCACCTTATTACACTGATTAGACACACTACCAACAGCACAAACAATACCCGGCACTTGCACTCAATGTGCAGTTATTCACAAATATGAACTCCCCACTGTTTTGCCACTTGTCCACATGTCCATACTTAAATGGATGAATGGAGAGGAGGAATGTTGAACGGCATATCTTACAGAGTTGGACACAGTATGGTACAACTTGGGAACAGCACAGGTCGAAAAGTATGTCCTGGATGGGACTTTCCATTTTGGACAGGTACATGCAGCAAACCCCCAGAACCCAGAATTCTCCACAAAGGAGAAGGGCAAAAGATCAATTGCCAGCATTTTAGCTACAGCAGCATTAAATTCGCATGACACTGTATGAATGGGTTGGTACTTCAGCTTATGCACAAAAACACTCTGTAATGTGGGCCAATTTAAATGTTTTATGTGGGGTGTGATGACAAATGATTCTGCTCTGCGAATGGCAGGGGGTGGAGAGTGGACATGTGATAAAGACTGCGGCACAGGTGAAGATAACAAACCCACAAATACAGTTATTTTCCCAGATTTACCAACCAAGGTTGATGTACCACTTGCACTAGACATACTGCATTCACCACCACCACCACCAAAACTGCTACTCTCACCACCACTGGACAACATTTCAAAATCATTATGCTCCTCTACCTCATCATGCCTGGAGTAATCCTCTGCTCTTATTTCATCACTACTGCACACATTTAATTTCTTATTTGATTTTACAGTCATGGAAGGGATTAACATACTCGTTATGGTTGACGACGAGGGTGAACGCCCCACTGTGGTATCATTAGCTGCCATCTCGTACTGGGTCCACAGTGCCATGTGCCTGTTCTTAAGATGTGTATGTTGTCCCCCTGTGCCCAGATGGCTCCCCTTTTTACCTCGCCTCACACGTGCATGGCAAACCTAGCAGATTGCAACTGACTCATCATTTGCATCTTGCACAAAAAAATCCCAAACAAGGGATTAGGATGCTCTAGTTTTAATATGTTCCTGATGTTGCTTATTGGACTCCATTTTTTTAAGCCATGAAGTGGGAGGTGTGCTACATGATTTTTCAGGCAGGACACACTTGGACGGCAACTGACCACCACGACTACCTACCATTATTACTGGGTCATCATCGTCACCATCACCATCAACTGAAACTGGTAAATCACAAGTTTTTACGGGGGGAGGGGTTAATGCAAACAGACCCAGACACAGCCACCTTGAATTTATTTTTGGCCGGTTCCCAACTGAGGTAAATTACATCATCATCATATTCATCAATATCACCCACATCCACATCTTCTGCTTGAATGCTGGCATGTGGACTGCATGTTGCAACCACATCAATATCATCATCATCAGATTTATCATCATCAACACTAGCATTACCTGATATTTTTCCACCACACTGTGAAGCACTGCATGGCAAATGCATGACCTGAACTACGGTGGAAGAAATATGACATTGTGTGCTATTGTTGACACGATGATCAGAATTCTCATGTTCAGTTACTGGGATGTTACTGAGGAGTATGACATCATATGCACTGTCACTCACTTGCACTGCTTCACATTCCACTATATTTTTGGACATGGTAAACTGGTCAGAAGTGGAACTTGAGGCAGCAATACTCATACCACCACCAGCAACTGAACTAACACCACCAGCTGGGACAACATCATCTCCTCCAAGTATGAGTGAAGCTACTGATTGCACTGTAAGAAACTTTGAAGGAGAAATACCTTTCCTCACATCAGCAATGCACTTCTGCATAATACCATGCCCACAGACAATCTTACCACTGGGAGCAATGCCATGGTGAAAAACAGAGTGGCTTGCACATCTCTTTGTGGGCATTTTGGGGGATCAACAGGAATATTCTAAACAAATTTAGATTTTGGAACATTCACTCTGGCTGGGGGCTGGGGCCTGGGGGGACGCTGGATGTGAAGCCAAAAAAAACAACTGTGGCTTCAACAAAAGATACAGATGCAAAGTTATAGTAAGTCCAACAACACCTTAACTAACCAGTGGTGCTCAAGTTGCAAACAATTCAATCTGTAAAATAATACCTTTTGCCAGTGGGTGGGGGTGGGAGCAATGACTGCAGATTATGGCAGTAGAAAATCAAGAAAAGGTACCACAATTTATTTATTTATTTATTTATGAGTTTTCGGAAGACCTTTGAGTGTGAGCTCTTTTACAAAGGTTCCACGTCAGGATGGACAAATAATACAAAACACCAATACAGTAGTTACAGATTTCGGAACAAATTCAGTTACAAAGGTTCCACGTCAGGGTGGACAAATGATACCAAACACCAGTACAGTAATTACAGATTTCAGAGCAAATACAGTTGTTACAGGATTTAGCACAAATACAGTGGTTACAGACTACAGAACAAATACAGTTATTACAGGGTTCAGCACATTAGGCAGTTTAAGAGTAGTATGAGATTTATTGGCTAGTAGTGGAAAACAAATCTAACGTGAGAGGAATTTGGTTATGTCTTGGAAGATTCTAGGGGTGGCTCAGCCTTAGAATCCTCGAGAGGTCTATTGATAGAATATGGTTAAAAAAGGTGGTGGGGGGTGTTGGGGGCTGTATGCAGAGCCCGAAGGAGGATTAGTAGCTTACAATGGCAGTACAAAATCATGCAGGTGCAGTGGATAGCAGGTTCACACTGCTGCACCTGCAATTATACTATGGCACAATAAAAGGTGTATTATTTGATGTCATGCACAGCACACACACTCACACATACATACACAATTTGTCTACAAGTAATGCGTAGCAAATTGAAAACTTCAGTAATATACCACATATTTTAAACAACCTGAAATTATGCACTGCTGCACCAGGTCCACACACACAATCAGCAAAAAAATGCTAACAATTACTGAAAATATTACTGTGTGTACATTAACACAGTCAGTTGTACAAGAAAAATATAACCAAAATACAAAGAAATCCCTATTTCTCCAACTTAAATCTACCTACATCACAAATATGCCCCTCCCCCAAAGCACACTTTCACTGTCTCTCAGTACACAGACTCAGTGTTTACATTAACATTCAAAATCCCCACAGAAACAATAAACGCTCAATGATATGAGCACAGGACGGTTTCCTACAATCGATGAACCAAAGTCTGAGCAAAAAAAAAGGTACTCAAAAAGACTTTTTTATCAGCTTTTAGAAGGCTTGAATCACAGGGAGCTCTCAGAGCAGACTGTCTCCTACAGCTTCCTACACACACTACCCCGAACTGAGGCTGTGCAGAACAATCTAGAACCCATGTGACCTGAAATCCCATGAATCACTACAAAATTCATCTTTGAAGCTTAAAAACAAGGTGAAGTGAGGAAAAGTACATTGTTTTCAATGTACTTTGCCTTAAAATTGGTGGAGTAGTGGTTTGGGAAGGCGGAGTAATGCAAAGTCATTGTTTTCAAAGGACTTTGCGTTACCCATTATAACGTGAAGTACTTCGCTTCGCATTGCGGAGTACTTCGTGAATTCACCTTCACTCCACAAATCACTTTCACGTAGCAAATTGAGGACACTTCACCCACCACTAGTGCCAAACACCACTGCAGATACCTGTAAGCAAATGTTCGGCATTGACAAATGCTTGTTTCATATTGTATTCAAACACTTCATGTTAATAATAAATGTACTTTGGTTTGTTTACTTTAGTACACAGGTTAAAAACCAATAGAAAGTACCATAAAATAATGTCCAGTATTGGAAATACCACTATTAATGTGCTCAAACTCTTCATATATGCACTTTAGATATACTTTATATGTGCTGTATTCACTTTAACTCAAAATTTTGAAAATAAATTGAAAAATAAATAAATTGCCAAAAGTCAGTTCCGATATCTTTATATGTTTTACCTTGTAAGGTATTGATGTTTATTTTGAGACTCAAATGTACCCACAAGGAAACATATCCAAAATGTGTCCAAGATATCCACAGTCACAAGGGACTCCGAGTAAGTTCCACTTGGGTCACCTTTCAGTATGGAGGTGTCCAAAGTCTGCTACTTCTAGCAAGAGACATACATTTAATATATTTATTTTTAAGTCCCATAGATTTAACCTTGTTAGCTTACAAATCCATGTTTTTAAATTTAAAAAGTCGATTAAATAGTTTGAGATCTTTACCTTCAGATTTTCAAATCCCCAATTTCAGGATTAATTCTGTTAATTCCCAAGAGGTTCATTCCTTTAATATATGCTAAAAAGTGACTTTCCTAATGGCTTAAGCACTTTAGAGTCTGTCTTCCTTTCCAGATGCTGGTGTTCTGCTTATTAGAATTTTAAAATGGAGATAGCTTTAGCAGACGCCAGCACATGCACACTAGAGATGGTGAATCCTTTGTGCTATGCATTAATTGGGAATCAGCTTATTATGCCAGTTTAAACTGAAAATTATTAACCTCTTTGGGAAAATGAGAATATTCTATATCTTATTTATTCATTCCCAAGGCAGCTAATTATGAAAGTCAAGTGTTCCAAGGCAACCCAGAAACACCAGGGCACCTGAATTACATGAACCCCCGAGATCTTGGCCAGACACAAACAGAAGAAAACCAAAATCCACCCTAAAGCATTCAAGATAACCAGGCAATCAAGGTAATCAATTATGAGGCTTCCAGAAACTTGTACGATCTTATGGCAAATTATAGGATACAGTATAGCGCAGTGGGTTAAGGCTCTGAGCTGCAGATCTGGAGACCTGGGTTTGAATCCCACAGCCACCTAAGTGCATACTGTGTGATCCTGAGCAAGTCATTTAACTTTCTTGTGCTCCCAGGTCACATCTGGTTATGAGCTATGGCTTAGTGTGCTACTCCTGGTTAAACAATGTTCCCCAAATTATAGCAATTATAAAACTTACTCAGGTTCTCAATTCTGACCCTTAGTGTGAAGCACCAAGCACTTTAGCACCACTTTACCACTTTAGCACCAGTTTAGCAACAAAACATACAGGCATAGGCACTTTACTTTTTCAAGCACTTATGCACTTATGCACTTAAGCACGTTACGTCTCTCAAGCACTTAGGCACTTTATCATCTAATAAATAAATTCCATGGGCTTACAAGCCCTATGCCCTTATCTAGTGTGTGCAATTAGGAACTTTTTAGTACTACTGTGTTTTATATTCATATGTATTTATATTTGTATGGTATCTGTATCTGTATGAGTTTAAGCACATGAGCACTTTAAATTTAAGCACTTTAGGATGTTATTTACAAGTATACTACACTGTATGTTTCAAAACTCAGACTCTTAGTGGGAAGTACTGTATGTAAATAATAGTTTTAAAATGTTATATATCCATTTTATATCAAAAAATAAGAGAAGTATCACAGCCAGAAATGCAGGTCCAGATATCTTCAAATATCTCCAGCTATATCTTTGAATATATGCTCTGCTCTCTGCCTCTACAAATTGAAGCTTAAAGCAATAAAATGAGTCTTTGCCAGGTGGTCACAAACTAGCTCCCACTCCACTCCAGTTCCACACCATTTGGCTTCAGGAGCCCTGAGCAAATACGTCTCAGTGTAAGTAACCAGTTTGACATGGCAGCGCAGGCTTTAATTTTTAACCATCAAAGTATATTCAACAAAACCGAACACTGATTTAATTTATCACCATCATTATTAATGGCAGATTTTTCTAGCATATATACCTGTTGTACCAAAAGGTTTTTAAGCTATCTTTCAGTAAATGACCTTTTACAGTAATGGGTCAGTTGTTTGCAGGTCATCTGTGTGATTTCTCCTTTCTGGTTTTGGTTTTGTTTATCATTTCCTCTGCTAGGGAAGTTTCTCACTGGACTATGTTGTCATGGCTGGGGCTTCACCTCTGGCAGGTCAAAAAAATTATGACCATGCACTGGCCAATAGACGAGATGGAGGATTACCAACTTCTGAAGAATCTGTGAGCACTATAAAGGTTGCTGGAATAATCAACTTTGTTTAGTTAGCTTTTCTTGACTGGGTTAGGTACACTAAGCATACATTTGCCTATTTTCAGGAATGACCCGCAAGAGTACAGTACAACAATTTAGACAGATTTACAAGCAACAAGCAACATAACAAGAGTAATACAGCTTTACATACAATATATCATATGGTATCCAAAGAGCAGGTGAAGAGGTAGACATTATCAGTGAGTGAATCTACAGGACAAAAATTTGAACAGATTTACAGGCAACAGGTGACATAACAAGAGGAATATAGTTTTACATATTTCATTTACCAGATGAATAAATACCATTGTATCTTCATTGAAAAACCTTGTGGTTTGACAGTTCTCTCTCCAGCAGGACACAATGTGTCAGGATTAATGGCATACTGTCTGAACCCAAGGATGTGAGCCTAGGAGTCCCACAAGGGTCCATTCTAGGCCTGCTCATTTTCAGCCTCTTTATAAATTCTCTTCCTTCAGCCTGCTAGGCACATATAGTGCTTTACACCGATGATGCTGTCATCTTGGCAGCTGGCAGAGAGCAATCCTCCATCACCACTGAGCTACAAGAAAGCTTCCATATGCTTGAAACTTGGTTCACTCAGAACAAGCTGATGCTCAACCATAACAAAACAATAAGTACAGCTCCCTGCTGATTCAGAGCCATCAGGAAGACCTTTTGGATCAAGTATGCATGTTTAAATACTACTCATATTGACCATGTGATCAAAACAGCGAATATAAAGCTGGGTGTTCTCTACCATCAGAAATACTCAATGACAGAGGCAGCCCTGAAACTAGCCACTAGCAGCTCAGTCTTATCCTCAATAGGCTCTGACACTACCTTAAAAAGAGTAAGAACCCTCCTAAATAAGGCCTGCCGACTGACCCTAGGAGTTGACCACCTGACTCATACCTGTACCCTATACAATGAGACAGGGTGGCTGCCACTCCACCTCAGGGTACAATAGGTTGTTTGGGCGTGAGGATATAGCATGCACCAAGCAGGAAAGGATCTTGGGGTTATCATCTCTGATGACCTCATGGTAGGGAAACAATGCAACAAGACAGCAGGTAAAGCAAATAGGATACTGGGATGCATAGGCAGGGGCATTACCATCAGGAAAAGGGAGGTCATAAGTCCACTGTACAAGACACTAGTGAGGCCCCACCTGGAATTCTGGAGATCTTACCTATGTAAGGACATAGACAGGGTAGAGAAGGTTCACAGGAGGGCAACAAGGATGGTACATGGATTGCATCACAAGTCCTATGAGGACAGGTTGAAGGACTTGAATATGTACTCCCTGGAGGAGAGGGGGAGAGAAGGAATATGATAGAGACATACAAGTATCTTACTAGGAGGAAGAGGGTGCAGTAATACTCTATTTTTAAGTGAAAAAGATGTTCCAGGACTAGAGGGCATGGGATGAAGTTGGAGGGAGAATGATTCAGAGGAAACAGAAGGAAGAATTTCTTCACAGAATGGGTGGTGGACAAGTGGAACACCCTCCCAGAGGAAGTGGTGGGGGCTGAAACAATCATGGGATTTAAGAATACATGGGGTAGACATAAAGGAATTCTGGAGGTCAGGAGTAAAGGGCAAAAGACTTCTAGGAAAACATAATGTGAACTTACAAGCTCAAATGGGCATACTGGGTGGGCTGTAGGCCCTTATCTGGTGACACTGTCTATGTATCTATGTAATACCAAACCTACCTACTAGTAAAAAAAGCAGCACTGGAACTTATGCCTGATTCGACCTGCAGACTATTCAAAGCTGCACAACCCATTCAGCAAACCAGAAGAGTGACCCAAGGTAGACTCCTAGTGCCTCTCAAGCGCACAAAGCTTACCCAGAAATCCCTCTCCTACCAGGGACCCAGGTTGTTCATTGAACTACCTACTACCCTCATAAAGTGTACCAAGGCCAAACAATTTAAAACTGGGCTATCGTCCCATCTAGGGTGTGAAAAGGTCTGTTGATGCTCCAACTAATAACCCCCCATGCTTTCACTACCACAACACCCTCCAGAACTCCCCCAAAACCCTCATTGTATTGGACCTCACTCATGTCCCTTCCCTGAATCCTCACTCTCTCTTTCACTTCTATCCTGATTCCCTTTTCCCCACCCCTCTGCCCCTCTCCTTGCCCCCCCATAGCACTTATCTGTGGTATCACATGTTCTCTTCAACAAAGCCTACTCTGGCTGCACTACTTCTGTGTTCTTACCCATGTCTAAGCCCTAGCTGTATACTAACCCTCCCACTACAGGGACTCCTCCCAACCTGTTGGTCTCCCTGCACCCTTGTAATGACTTTTAATCCACACCTACAGTATGCTGACCTAATGTACCCTGACACCCTATTGCTTGCTGCAGGATTTCTGCTTGTCTTTATTTTTAGACAAGCATTTAAACTAGCCAATGGGGGAGGCACTGGAAAGGAGCAGGGAAATCCTAGCCCCTCCCAAAAAATCAGGGTACTAAGTGAGGTAGACACCAACATACAGATGTCAATAGGGAGACATGCAGGGGTAAATGGAGAAAATGACAAATGCAATAAGGACAGGGATGGGGCAAAAAGAGGTAAGGCCATCAAGAAATGGAGGGTAATGAGTACCAACGCCCATAGTCTGGGCAACAAGCTCTCTGAACTGGTGGCCTTGATGGAAGAGGGATGCCTGGATATCGTAGCAGTCACAGAAACATGGTACACAGATAACCATGACTGGGATGTTAATATACCAGGTACACAACCTACAGGAGAGACAGGGAGGGCAGAAGGGGAGTAGCTCTATGTAAGGAAGGATAACAGCAACTGAACAAAAGAGTAAACAGGGAGAAGAGGAGGCACTGTGGGTTACCTTAGAGACTGGAAATGGCACCACAATCCGCACAGGGGTTGTATACAGACCTCCATGTCAGGGGGAGGGAATGGACAAGGATATGATAGAAGGCATACTTAGGATGGCAGAGAAAGGGGAGATACTGTTGATGGGGGACCTTAATATGCCAGATGTTAACTGGAGCACCTTTGCTGCAGCCACATCCAAAGGCAGGGCCATTATTGATGCCCTTCAGGTGGCATGCCTCAGACAGCTAGTTTTGGAACCTACTCATGAGGGAGCAATCTTAGACCTCATACTCTCAAATGGGGGCAGTGAGAGGATCTTAGATCTAGAAGTGGGTAGCCATTTGGGAACAAGTAACCACCAAACAGTGTGGTTCATGATAAACTTAGCTACAGAGTCAAGCCATACAAAAGTGAAGGTTCTGGACTTCAGAAGGGCTGACTTTGGCAAGATGGGAGAGTGCCTTAGAACAGCACTAGCAAACAGACTAGAAGGAGAGGTAGAGCAACAATGGGGAAATATCAAAACTGCCATCACAGAGGCAACAAGCCTTTGTGTGAAGCAAATAAACAAATCAAAGCATAAGAAAAAGCCACTATGGTTCTCAAAAGAGGTGGCGGTGAAAGTTAGGGAGAAAAAGATAGCATTTAGAAAGTATAAGAAAACCCAGAAGGATCAGGACAGAGAACTGTACCAGTTAAGGCAGAAGGAAGCAGGGAGGGTAGTCAGAATAGCAAAAGCCCAAACTGAAGAAAAGACAGCCAACTTGGTTAAGAAGAGGGATAACACCTTTTATAGTTATATCAGGGAGCATAGAAAGATTAAGGGAGGGATAGTGAGGCTGAATAGAATGGATGGTGGGTGGGCAGAGGGTGACAGTGAACAAGCAGGGATACTGAATGAATACTTCTGTTCAGTATTCATGAAAGAGGAAGTGGGGGAGGTGCCTAATCCAATTAACAGAACCACTCTGAACAGGGGGGTCGATCCCAGTCCTTTCACAGAAGAAAGGGTTCTGAAAGAACTCCTAAAATTGAAGGTGGACAAAGCAATGGGGCCAGATGGAATTCACCCCAGAATTCTAAAAGAATTAAACAGAGAACTAATGACACCACTGACTACCCTTTTTAACAAATCATGGGAAGATGGTGTGGTACTTGAGGACTGGAAGAAGGCAGATGTGATTCCCCTTCACAAAAGTGCGACCAAGACAGACGCAGGAAACTACAGACCTGTCAGTTTGACCTCTGTGGTAGGGAAAGTGATGGAATCACTTCTGAAGGAAAGAATTGTTGAGTACCTAGAGGTCAGTGGGACACAAAACCCAAGGCAGCATGGCTTCACAGCAGGAAGGTCATGTCAGATGAATCTAATTGATTTCTTTGACTGGGTGACCAAAGTAGTAGACCAAGGAGGGGCTGTGGACATGGCCTACCTAGACTTTAGCAAGGCATTTGACACAGTCCCACACAAAAGATTAGTAGTCAAATTAACCAGCCTGGGAGTGGGTCCCAAGGCGGTAGCCTGGGTAAAACATTGGCTGAGCAACAGGACACAGAAGGTAATTGTAAATGGAGTCCACTCTGAAGAAAGAGGGGTTACTAGTGGGGTACCCCAGGGTTCAGTACTGGGTCCAGTCTTTTTTAATGTCTTTATAAGGGACATTGCAGAGGGACTGGAAGGAAAAGTATGCCTCTTTGCAGATGACACAAAGCTCTGCCACAGGGTTGATAAACAAGGAGGCATGGAAAGGATGAGAAGGGACTTGGCAAGGTTGGAGAAATGGTCAGAATTATGGCAGCTTGGATTCAATGCAAAGAAGTGCAAAGTAATGCACCTGGGAAACAAAAACCCAGGGGAAGATTACACAATGGGGGGGGAGGTAGTAATAACAACAAAAATGGAAAGGGACCTGGGGGTAATTATATCAGATGACCTTAAGGTTGGCAAGCAATGTGAGGAGGCAGTAGGGAGGGCTGGGGGAATACTGGGATGTATAGGGAGAGGCATCACCAGCAGAAAACAGGAAGTTGTTATCCCCTCTACAGACAGTTGGTGAGACCCCATCTGCAGTACTGTGTCCAGTTCTGGAGACCCCATCTCTGCAAGGACATAGACAGGATGGAGGCAGTTCAGAAGAGGGCAACTAAAATGGTGCAGGGTGTGCAAGAGAAGCCATCTGAAGAGAGACTAAAGGAGCTTAATATGTATACCCTTGAGGAAAGGAGGGAGAGGGGACATGATAGAAATGTTTAAGTACCTCAGTGGAATCAACAAAGCCCAAGAGGTAGCATCTTTCAGAAAAGATGTGCAAGAACAAGGGGACACAATTTGAAGACAGAGAGGACGGCTCCAGGGCAATGTGAGGAAGTATTTTTTCACAGAGAGGATGGTGGACGCATAGAAAAACAGCATTCCTGAGGAGGTTGTGGGGTCTAAATCTGTGGGAGAATTCAAGAATGCATGGAACAGACATAAGGCAATTTTTGTGGGGGGTAGAAAGAAATAGGCTGTTGGTTAAATAGGATCTGCTGCTTATCCTCTAGGTAGGGAAATGGTCAGACTAGGTGGGCCAAGCGGTCCTTATCTGCCGTCAAAGTCTATGTTTCTATGTTTCTATGTTCTATGTTGTGGCATTAACTGTAATCATCTGTGACAACTATGTGATTCTATCTGTATTGATTTTGCCCTTTACTGTATTTTACTGCATTTGACTGCCTTGCAACCTTTGTAAAAGAGTCTCAGACTCAAAGGTATAATCCAAAACTAAAATAAATAAATAAATAGGTTTAGAAAAGGAATAAGGGCATTAACAGTCAAAGGTCTAACATCATATTTAAGGATGATGTTTGACCTAGTGGTTAGAGAACTCAGCCGTGAGCAATACAACCCAGTTTTGAACCCCATAATGGCTTGTTATTCATATGTTATCCTGACAAGTCACATTACTGCACCATGCTTAATTACTCAGTAATCTCTTTTTAACATACCTCTGTGCTGTTTGAATCTCCTGGTGGCTAATGGGAGTAGCATTCTCTTCCCTCCATCTCCTGGATTGTAAAACATGTTGAGACACAGTTTGTGTGAATGATGTTACACTATATGCTAAAACATTTCCATTCTTTTTTTGTTATTTCTTTACAAAAAGGTTGTAGGTTATATTAAAATGTGAGAAGACAAGATAATAAATTATGAGTGTCAATGTCACAAGTGACTTGACAAAAATCCTGCCACCTCACAAGTAGAGATAAACCACATATTTTCATTAAAGCAATTGTGTATTCATTTTACATAACATCATTTACAGGCAGACTGGGTGGGCCAGGAAGTCCTTATCTGCTGACAGTATCTATGAATCAGTTCAATTTTAAACTACTTCTTTATGTGAAGATATAACTGTTTCTATCCATTTGGAGACACTGGGACCCAGGCAGGTAATCATGGAGTCTAAATGAACCAGTGCAAGCAGAGGTAATAGTAAGATTCCTGCAGTTATCCAGTGCAAAACTGTAATTTTATTTCATACAGCACAAGCACTGCAAATGATATGACAGTGCGAGTCAAACCAGGTGGTCAGAACATGTTTACGTTTCAGTGGGATAAATCCCAGCTTCTTCAGAGTGCAGCCTGTCCCCTTAAAGTGTCTCTTGAAATAGACTGTGTGAGAGAGCTGTCATCATGTGTTCTGTACAAAGCATTTTTTTTAAATGCCAATACAGCTGACCCAGTGGTGTGCAGGGCTGAAGGGGTGGATGTCTCACCTCCTGCCAAACCAGCGCCCAGGGTATAGAAATGGATGTGGCTCACTTGGGGGCCATTCTAGCAGGGAGGGCTGAGCATCCAGAGGATTGTGCTCCTCCCTCGGGGGGAGGGGGGGACAGGATGTCTTGCTCAGCATCTGACACCTAGTGTTTCCCAGTGGCAGCACAGTGTGGTGTCAGGGAAGGTGATCCACCCATCGATGCTGGGGTCCACATCCATGGAGGCAGAGTGTGAACAACACCTCACTGCACTTGATGTGGTCCCAGGGGAGAAAACCAAGGCAGAAAATCCCCAACCTGGCAGGATGATGGACTGGTGCATCACGGTCTACACACAATTGACTTGGCTCTCCCAACATCCTCTGCCTGAGGACTCTGGGGCAACAGCAGCAGGTAATCCCCAGGGAAGCTGGGTGATGGGGCTGGGGTGACTGATCCCGAATGGGGCAGGTCAGCAGTGAAAGGAGATAAACTACAATCCCCAACCGGGCAGGATGGTGGACCAGTGCATCACAAGCTACACACCATTGACTGGGCTCTCCCAGCATCCTCTGCCTGAAGACACTGGAGCAACAGCAGCAGGTAAACCCCAGGGAAGCTGGGTGATGGGGCTGGGGGGATCAATCCCGAATGGAGCAGGTCAGCAGTGAAAGGAGATAAACTACTGTACTAACAAAAAAATAAAATAAAATAAAAGACAATACATACAAGAACTGACACCAATGTACATAAACCCTTTGCACTCAACTTATCAATTACAGTCTATAGGGCTGTCTTGCTTTTTAAACTTGGACCAAGAAGTTAACCAAAGGGGAATATTGTTTGCTATATTTTCAGTGCTGTTCTTTCATAAATCTTATTATTTCAAAAATCTTATGTCTTCCACACCTTGACTAACTTCTTGTATAAATCACTCTTTCCAGCAAACAAATTGAGCACCTAATTTCTCTGAGGTCTCAGTCATTGGCCCAGATAATTACATTCATTTGCTTCTTAATAGCTCACGCCCTATACAGACTGAAAAAGGAATTCACAAAAGCCTTCAATACTAAGACATTTACCAGTGACATTTAATTTCCATGACAAAGTGCTTATACAATAAATATTAAAAAATACATATCTAATATTATATAATGTGAAATCATCACAAATGGAAACCCATACACCAGGGCCAGGATTCACCAAAAAGTGCTAAGTGTTGCACAAATGTTTGTGCTGCACTCCACAGTTGCGCTGGTGGGCAATCCTGCTATTCATAGTCGGACAGGTGGGGGCAGCACTAACCCAAGAAAACCACCAGTAACCTCAGTAGTACTGCCCCCCTAATCCAGCCAGGAGAATGGGTAGGCAACAGTAGTGTACATGCGCTAAGGTCCTATTCACAAAAGTGGCAATGCAAATGAGTCCATTGGGCACGCCAGGTGCAGTAGGCCATTATCTTGCCCATTATGGCCAATTTACATGGCCCATGTCTGGCATAGCATAGTCCCCCCCCCCCACCAGCCCATGCCCCACACAGCCACAGTGTCCTAGTGTACTGTCCCCCATCCTCCAACTGCCGACCTCATAATAAGTAAAAACCCATTTCATACTGTAGTGGTCCCTCCCCCCTTCCCTGTCCCGGATCTCTTACCTGGTATGTGTAAATAACTTTTCCTTAATGTAGTGTCCCTCCCTGGTCCCCAATCTACCACTCGAGATGTGAAAATGTAATTTCCTTAATGTAGTGTCCCTCCCTGGTCCATGATCTCCCACCCGATATTGATAAATCCCCCCCGGTCACTGATTGCCATCCCCAAATAGACAAAAACCTGGTCCCTAGTATTCTAGTGATCCCCCCAACCCCTCACCCTCTTAAGCAATCACTCACCACCCTGCTCCCCCCGCAGCACGGCTGCCAGTTAATGAGCAGGACAGCCCTCCTCTCACCTCCACAGTTGCCCAACTGAGCTGTGAATGAGTATGCTCATTCATAGCTGAGTCGGTGGGCAGCGGTGGAGGTGAGAGGAGGGTTGTGCTGCTCGCTGACTGGCAGTCATGCTGGGGGGAGGGAGTGAGGTGGTGGGTGATTTCCTGAGAGGGTGGTAGGGTTGGGAGGACAAGTAGACTACCAGGGACTGCATTTTTGGCATTCAGTGACCAGGAGGGGGCACTACATCATGGAAAAAGGATTTATCAATATCGGGTTGGAGATCAGGGACCGGGGAGGGACACTACATCACACAAAATTTATTTAAATGTTTTGGGTGGAAGATTGGGGACTGGGGAGGGACATTACATTACGGTAAATTCATTTAATCATAGCTTGTGAGAGATCTAGGACCGGGGAAGGACCACTATACTACTAAAGCAGTATTTTCACATATCAGGTGTGTGATTGGGACGGGAGAGGGACCACTACATTGTGGAAAAATATTTTACTATATTGGGTAGGTGATCATATACTGGGTAGGAGGGTGGGGGGGATGCAGTACCTCAGCCAACCACCAGGATTGCACGGATTACCAACAGGTTTTTGTCTGCAGTATTTACTCCATAATAAGGCCTTCACAAAGGCCCTTGCATGGAGCAAAACCTTCGTGAATGGGATTGCTAGAATATGCAGGTCCCCTCCTCCTCATCTGCATTGTGGCCCCCCCTCACTACTTTGCCCAAGCACAAACCCAGATGCCCTATGCACATCACCAGGTCATACAGAAAGAAAAATCCATTTAGGGGAGTCAGCCAGGTAAGCAAGTAGACTCAAATCTGGAACTGGAGTAGCACAGACACCAGTATTGAAGACATAGGCTCAGCAGCAGATCAAGCAGGATGGCAGAAAAGTATGACAGTGACTAGAAAAAGAAAATAAAAGAGTATTTAGAAAAAACATTATTGACTAAAAAAAGCATGCTGAGCTGGAGAATTACTAATTTCCAGATCTATCCTGCACAGGTCAGGAGTTTTTATTCCCCAAAGATTCAAACAATCTATTATTTAAGTCCAATAATCATGTCTAAGCAACCTTCAGAGCTGGCTGCCAAACTGTAAGCAGAAACATAGAAACATAGACATTGATGGAAGATAAGGACAGCTTGGCCCACCTAGTCTGCCCATTTCCCTACCTACTGGATAACCTGCAGATCCTAGTTAACCAACAGCCTATTTCTTCCTACCCCCTCCACAAGAATTGGAAATGGTTTTCAACCAATGTGTAGCTAAACAGCTTCTGAAGGCACATGGTTATCAAGTTGCTGTAATTAGGAGCATTACAGAGAAAAACGATTTCTCCATTGCCAACTCTAACAATGCACCAAACACAATAATGCATGACAGAACCCTTTTTTAACTAAGAGAACTTTATTAAAATGTTTATATAAAAAAAAAGTAAGCTCAAGCAACAAGAAACATTAAGGAGCTCCTAGCCTCAATAAGCATACAAATAAAAAAAGGTAGACAATCACATTCCAACAAACAACAAAGGATACAACCACCAATAAGATAAACAAAGGATAATCAGTAAAAAATACTACTCGAAGAATAAAATAGCACAAAAAATTCTTAAGTACACTTATCACAACCATCGTAAAAGATAATACAAAAGAAGGAGAACAAAAACAAAGAGAGTATGTAGAATGGGCAGCAAATCGTAGGCAAGTAAATAGCAAGAACACTGTTCCAGGTAGAATGGAGTGATCTGGGCAAAAACACAGACACAAGAACTAGAAAAAAAGAAACCAATACCAGTACAAAGAAATCAAAAAATTGTAAAGGAAGGCAAATGGAAGCAGACAGCTAGTGGAAGTGAAACAAGCACAGCAAAGTACAGTATGGAGGGCTTCCCCATGCTTATAATATGTTCAGGCCACATGTCTTATACTGGCTATCACGCATTCTATTCTCAATATTTCAAGGACAGTGTTTAGCCACTCCCTGTAGGTTGGAATATGTTCATCCAACCAATTCCTTGCTATTACCTTTCTTGTAACCGCAGCAACTACAGCCATGTGATATCTCTGTTGACCAATTCATTTTTACAGCCTGAGGCCTGTAAGGCATAGAAGAGGCTAAAAGCATCTTCTAAGCCTAACAAGGGGTCTAACCTCTCTTCAATGTCTTGCCAGAATGGTTGAATTTTACCACAGTCCCAAAACATATGCTGCAAAGTTCTCCTCCCTATTTTACATTTAACACAAATATCTATGTCCAAATAATTACATTCATTTGCTTCTGAATAGCTCATGCCTATACATTTTAGTTAGTCTGACAGGAGTATAATATATGTGAAATAACAGCTTATACTGAGCAGCTTTATACAGTCAAACTTCAAATATTTATGTAAATTGCACCAAACCTTATCAATATTGGTCTTATCTTTAAATTCTGGAGACTCAGTGCTCCAATAGCCTAATTGTAGATTCAGTCTAGCGGTAGCATAGTTTCTTAAGTGTGTGTACAAACAAGATATAACATGCCTCTGCACTGCATCCTGAACTAAAAGACATGGGGCCCAATTCCAGAATGGTTATGCATGTCGCAAAGTGACTTGCACAAAAAAAATGGTGCAAGTAGCAATTTGCACCATGAGTTCCAACATTCGGTATTCCAAAAGGCTGCCTGCATAGAAGTGACCTTAAGCCCCCATGTACGCCATAACCCCCTGTGACATGGTGCAAAGGGGTTTAGGGCAGCATTGTGCCTTAATCCAGGAGGGTGGTTGCTGGAAAAGCACAGTTGCTATTCCAGAAGACACTCTGGAGGGCATTGGTCCAATTACAGCTAGACCAACTATTAGCTGGTCTAACTGTACTCTGCATCCACCAGGGGTGCACCACTGTGCAATGTGCACCCAATGGCCACCCCCCCACAAGCCATCATATGTCCCACCCATTGGGGATGGCACATACCTGCCCTGTGCAGTCTGCTGGCACCCCAAGCCCTGATCCCCAATGTGGTACCCTGCAGGGTATGGTCCATGTCTTTCCCATTCACCTGAGAAGCCCTGTGGGGCAGATCATATCTCCCCATACCACCCCACAGGGCTGATCATGCCCCCAGTCCCTAAGCCTGATCTTCAAATGCCGACACCAGAAATTATGAAATTTTAGCATTCCAGTAGCCCTGGTAGTCTAGTGGCCCCACTCCCCACCCGGCAGTGCTAGTCCACCCCACCCCACCCCATTCCCAGTTGATGACTGGCACATTACATCTCACACCTCCGTGGCCAGCTGCTGACTGAGGCTCCTCTGGAGTGCATACTGCTGTATGCAGTACACGCTCAATGAATATCATTAATTGAGTGCATACTGTTCAAAGTAGTACGTGCTCTAGGAAACTTAATCTTCACCTGGCCATGGAAGTGTGAGGTGAGATGTGCCAGTTGCTGACTAGTAACAGGTGTGGGGTGACTGACACTGCCTAAGTGGGGGGGTCACTAGACTACCAGGCTACCGGCTGCTAAGATTTAAAATTACCAGTGAGCCAGCATTTGAGGATCAGGGCTTGGGGACCGGGGGGGGGGACATGATCAGCCCTGCAGGGCACTACTCAGGTATGAGGGGGGAAGACATGATCTACCCTCCAGGGCACTACTTGGGTATGGGAGGAGACACAATCTGCCCTGTGGGCACTACTCAGTCATGGGGGAGACATGATCTTCCCTGAGGGGCACTACTTGGGTACAGGGGTAGACATGATCTGCCCTCCGGGGCAATTCTTGAGGATCGGGGCCTGGGGGGGTGGTTCCAATAGCCCTGCGAGCCATCATGGTGGCTTTTGTGGGGATTGGGGAGCTTGTGCCCTGTCAGTGGGTAATTACTGTGGCTAGCAGCACACTATTCAGGTGAGCCCTCCCTTTGGCGCAATGCTTGGGGTGCTGCAAGTCACTGACCTAGCTGGCGGGGGACCCTGGTTGTTATGGAATTGGGACAGGGTCCCTGGCACATCAGCATTTGGTGCAAGTCACAGTTGTTGGTGACTTGTGTCATGCCTTCTGGAATTGGGCAAACAAAGTTTTGGAAGTAGATGTAGGCCAGCGGTGGGGACCTAAAGCAGCACAAACTGCATGCTGCAATGGCCTGACCTGAAAGGCAGCCATGTTGCTAACGGCATGAAGAGTTTCAAATGTAGAAAAAGAAAGTAAAGCTTCCTCCAGATAAAGAGGCAATGTTACCTAGATCTCTACTGGGGAGAAAAGAATTTCCAGTATTCTTCTGACCAATGCGAAAATTAGGATTGAGTCCCACAGACTGGGACATATCATGGATTGGAGAAGTACCCCAAAACTGGTGTTATTGTCTACAAACTTTTACTGAGGTACCAACAGGATAATCTCGGAGCAGAACTGGAAGTTGACTAAGCGTGCAACTAGGTAGGGAGCTAAGAGCCACGTTATGCTGCTTAGCTAAAGCTAATTCAATAGGTTGATATGCTGGCAAATTCCTGTTAGGTCCATCCAAGGAAAGCTCTGCCTTCCACCATAAAAATTGGGCTGCATGTCTTGCCAGATAATAAAGAAAGTGTGGGAGAATAAGTCCTTCATGGATCTTGGCCAGTGTTAATTTAGTATAGTACTGCTGGAAACGTTTCTGTCCCCCCCCCATAAAAAATGGGAAAGTAATGAGTGAAGAGAAGGAAACCATCACTTGGAGAGAAAGACACTCATCATAGTTAAAGGATACAGAATCTGGGGAAGGGCATTCATTTTTATGATATTAATATGGGTCAAAGTGTTAATGGTAACTTTAACCAAGGGTCTAAATCTGATCTAATAGCGTGTAAAAATTTTGAAAGTTTATTCTTAATGGGCCCGGATCACTTAAGGGCAGGTAATACATGCTTGAGGCATGTATCCTGCCCACATACCTATGATGCCCTAGACAGGCACAGGGTAAGCAGTATGCACTACTGCAAGCACCTGTGGGGCGCCTGTCTGTGGCCATGCCCCCAAGGCACGCATGATTGCCTGGGTGATCAGGATGGAGCCACAGAGCTGCAGACCAGGGTGGGCATCCAATCTGATGCATGTCCTGAGTCCCTGAGTGGATCCCTTGCACCCTTGCGGAGGGAGAATGCAGTAGGGGACAAGTCGCATATAGTGGCTTCATAGACACACCATCAGGCAGTCACCCGAACCACTGCCCTAGCCCTCCCCTACAGCCTAGTGAGCTGGGGAAGCACAGAGGTCAGGTTCCCATTACTGCCATGCCCAGTGGCTATCTTTCATTGAGGTGCAAAATGGGATACACCAAGTCTGGGCGGGTGCACCTGACACCCCCTCTGCCTGGCATGTCATGGCTTACTGAATGCTGCATAGTGAAGTCACTTCCATGCCATGCCCCCAGCAGGGACATCCCTGAGGGGCTTAGGAGGTGGGAACATAGATGCATTTTGCTGCACTTATGCTCCCTTGGTGAATGCCGCTGGGGGTCTGTGGGATCCCCGCCGTGCGGCATTCACCCATGATGTTGCCTATGCACCTCAGATACGTCGTTTATAGGTAACAATTTTGTTAGTGGTTAGGGCCTATTAAGAGCCTCGTTACTTCTACTAACTGAAATGCCCAAATAGTTGAGTGCATCCTGAGTTCAGGTGCCGCCCTATTTCATGACATCATATTTATATGTGTAAGAATTAAGTGGCATAACAACTGTCTTGTCTATGTTCAGTTTATAGCCTGAAAGGTGGCCAAAACTATGTAATAAATCAAAAGCTGTGGGTACTATAATGAGGAAGTAAGATGCTACAAGTGAAGTAAAATGTCATCTGCATATGTAGATATGGGGTAGGCCTGCCCTGCAATAGAGATTTCCTGGATACGAGGATCCTGTAAAATAGAATGAGTAAGGGGCTCTATATATAAATTAAAGAGGAATGCAGAAGTGGCCAAACTTGATGAGTACCTTTATGCAAAGAAAATGGGAAAGAAAAAAAATATTATAATAAACATGAGCCGTAGGATGGAATACAATAATTTAATCCAAGATATGAATTCTAGGGGGTACCCAAATATATCTAAAGTCTCAAATGAAAAAGGCCACAGAACCCTATCAAAAGCTTTTTCTGTGTCAATGGACACCAAGACAGAAGGTATCTTGGAGTCTCTTGACTCAGACATAAGTAGAGCTAGTTTCCATAGATGGTCTCTAGAGTGACTACCTGACATAATCCAGTATGTTTGGGACCAATCAGCTCTCCCCAAACCTGCATAAGGTGGTTAGCCAATACTTTGGCCAAAAGCTTGAGGTGCATATTAAGTAATGAGATAGGCCTGTATTTAGTAACAACCACATTATCCTTGATAGGCTTGGGGAGTACTGTTTTAAGAACTTCTTAAAAAGGGGGAGATAATGACTCCAGAGCAAAAATTTCATTAAAAAAAGAGTAAGTTGGGGGGCTAATTTATCATTTAAAGCCTTGTAAAAATTAGGCCTGGAAATCTGTCATTTGGAAGGGAGCCAATCGCTTGTACCACCTCTTCTATAGCAATAGTTCTATGAAGTAGCTCCTTGTGGTTCTATCGAAGCTAAGGCAGCTGCAACTTTATCATAAAGGTTCTAATCTGATCTCTAGAAGCCAAGGGCTCAGTGGTATAAAGGTCTGCATAATAAGCACCAAAGAAGTTGCACATGTCCTTAGGATGTATATGTATATGTGTGTGTGTGGGGGGGGGCAGAGTACCTTCGAATGCACATTATAAATCTCGCTGCTTCTTTTTGTTTGAGACACTGGGCTAAAAGTCTACAGGCTTTCTCCTCCTGATCTACATATGACAACTTAGCTTTGAAAATAGCATGTTCTACATTCTCCCTAAAGAGATCAGAATACTGTTCTCAAGCTATAAGAGCCTGCGACTCTTTCTCCAAAGAGGAGGTGGAAATGCCATGTTCTAGTTGCTGTATTTTATTCAAGAGTTGGGAACTAGATTGCAATCATTTGCACTTATGCATGGTTCTTAGTATTATAAGTTCCTCATGTACAGCGGCTTTATAAGCCCCCCACAAAACCGAATATGTACTAACCAAGCCTGTATTATTCTGGAAGAAAAAATCTGCATAATCTTGAATATAACAAAGACATTCAGGATCTTTTAACAAGTGCTTATTAAGTCTTCAAGTTTCATCCAGAACAAGAGGGAGTTAGGGGTAACCAGTTATACCACTGGGGCATGGTCCAAAACAACTCATGCTTCCACTTTACAACTACCAATCCCATCTAGAAAGTGTTGAGAAAACAAAAAAAAATCCAACCTAGAGTGGGAATCATGGACCAAGCAGGGAAAGGTAAAGCACTTGTGTGAGGGATGCAACACCCTCCATGGGTCCATGACACCCAGGGAATCTTTCAGATCTGCTAAGGCCCGATGGGCAGGGGAGAGATTAATTATCTGGGCTGGGGCCCTCTCTAAAAAGAATTTTGCACTAAGTTCCAGTCTCCCCTAAGAATCAACAAGGAGTCCTTGTATGGAATAAGAAGAGATAACAAATTAATAAAAAAATGCAGGACTATGAAAATCTGTGCCTTATACTCACCCAATTACCACCCCTTGATGTCCAAGAGTATCCTTCACAATAAGGTATCTACCATCTGGATCACATATATCAAAGGCAACCTGGAAAGGGAGAGACCTAGCTACTAAGATTGCCAACCCTGCCCTTCTGTTACTGTTCCTGGCTGCAAAGGCTTGACCCATGCAGCTCCTATGCCATAGATTCCCATCATGTTGTTTAGTGTGGGTCTTTTGAAGGAGTGCCATCTACACCTTCAAGAATTTCAAGTGGCTGAAGACCACATGACACTTTTCTGGTGTCTGAGCACCTTTAATGTTCCAAGTAACTATTTTATAATTAAAAGTTGTAATGTGGGAAGAAACAGGAGGAAAAAAAGCTTAAATATCAAAACTCTACTGTAATAAAAAGAAAGTAAACTGCCAGGCCCAAGACAATCAAAATAATGACAAAAGCCAACAAAAAGCATACCACTGGCCTTGTCCACCCAAGGATATGAATGATATGGTGTGCCGACACAAGGTCAACACCCATACAGTAAATGCCAGCACAGTGACAAATTTCACCTGTCTGCGGCGAGTCGCTGTGCTGGTGCGAGGAAGACACCGGCAGTGCACCTCCCAGTGTTGTGCCCCCCCCAGTCCAACTCCTACTCAGAGTTAGATATTTAGAGACTGGAGGATGTGGTGGGGCACAGCCCCCATATGAGGGGTTCAGGGGCAGAGCCCCCCTGATAGAAAAGCACCGAAATCTCTGATGGTACAATGCTGACACTCTACATTGTGGCTGTCGCTGTGGGGATGTGGCGTGAGCACTGTCGCAGCGCTATAATAAAACTGACTGGTACAAATAAATAACAAGAATCCTTGTGCAAAAAAACACCACAAAGTTTAAAGTACTGCTGTACAGTTACAAGAGGAGAAAAATCAATATAAAAGAAGAAAAATGCTGCCCAACAGGAGAACTATTAACAATAAAGTCAGTAACAGACCAAAGAGAATATAACAACAGTGAACTATATATATATATATATAAAACCAAGCAATATTCAAAAAGGGTCACTTTGAAGAGGCCCCAATAAAGATGAATTGTAAAACTGACCATAATGAAAAAACAAAAATTATCTCCCAGTTTGACCCCCACACCCCACTAAAGATGGGGTACTGGCCTGGGACAAGCCAACAATGGCAATCACATGCCATAAAAATCACACTAGTTTGTGAAACATACAACCAGCGTACCTGTGGATCGGGCTAGCAAATTGAGATAATAAAATATTGCCACTGACTTTAATGTGGAAACTAAAAGGAAAAGGAGAACGAAAGTACTGCCCCCCCCCAATGAAATGTGTGCCAACAACAGTTTAAACAAGCATTTGTCAATGCCGAATGTTTGCTTGCTGGCATTGGCAGTGGTAGTGTAGAAGTGACAGAGCTGCGTAATAGGAATGGCAGTGAAGTATTGAACTGACGCCAACCCCACCACCACCCTGCAGAGAGTGACAGGCATTGGGGTGTGCCTTTGGGTCATCAGGCATAACGGCCATGCCATTTCACCACACCCCACCCTGCAGACACTGACAAGTGTCACGGTGTGCTGTGGGTCTTTGGCCCTTGCCACCCCATTCCATCAGGAAATACGGTGAGATGGGTGCAGTATAGAAGAATGGGGTGAACTTTGGGGCCAAAGGTCCAAAACATACCTCAATGCCTCTCACACTGGCTGCAGGGTGTGGAATGGTATGAGCATTACAGGCAACAATCCCAAGTCACACCCCTGATGCCTGTCATTCTCTACAGGGTTGGGGGTTATGGTTGGAAACCCTAATATCTCAGGCATTCATTAGTATTTTCACTCCAAATTTTCAACATGGTTTTTTTGTGACCCCACCTCATGAACAGTGGCAATATCAGTTTGTTAGCCGAAAGCTGCTTATGCACAGCGACTACGGCATTTAGCACCACAGGTGCAAAACATTCAACAGGATGTAAAAATGACAGCTGTACTGTTCATGGGGAGGTGTAAAAATGGCAATGTTGCAAATCTGCAGTAAAATATAAAAAACTGGTGAAGTCACGGCGTGCATAGAAACTGTGCAACGACACCCATAATGTAATTAGTTTGGGGATTTTTTACAGCAATTGTCAACACAGGCATTTTGGGACCTCCGATCATGAACAGTGTCACTGTGATTTTCTTTATCTGTCCCGAACAATGATTTCCCACAGCGATCACGCATCTCTGCGCTGAAAGTGTGAAAACACATTTCGGCCATGTTGTGAAAAATGACAGCTGTACTGTTCATAAGGAAGTGTGGAAAAATGCCACTGGTGAAAATCTGGACTGAAAATATTACAAAGTCATGAACTTACAAGGGTGCATGGAAACTGCGCAATGCTCACTTGTAACACAGTCATTTTATGGACTTTTGTCACCAAATTTTCAACATAGCCATTTTAAGACCTCTGCTCATGAACAGTGTAAATGTGATTTTCTTAATCTGTCCCAAACATTGCTTTCGCACACCGACTGCACCATTGTGCGCTACATGTGCGAAAACACATTTTGGATGACGTGAAAAATGGCAGCTGTACTGTTCATAAGGAAGTGTAATAAAATGGCAATGTTGAAAATCTGGAGTGAAAATATTGAAAATTCGCAAACTTGCTAGCGTGCGTAGGAACTGTTGCATGCGCTTCAGTAAACAGTCGTTTTAGAATTTTTCACAAATCTTCAACATAGCCATTTTAAGACCTCTGCTCATGAACAGTGTCACTGTGATTTTCTTAATGTGTCCCATACATTGATTTCGCATACCGACTGCGCCATTGTGTGCTACATGGGCGGAAACATGTTTTGGGCCAGACGTGACAAATGACAGCTGTACTGCTCATAAGGAAGTGTAATAAAATGGCAATGTTGAAAATCTGGAGTGAAAATATTGAAAATTCATGAACTTACGAGCCTGTGTAGGAACTGCGCAATGCACGCTCGTAAAACAGCCATTTTTGGGAATTTTTCCACCAAATGTTCAAAATAAGCTTCTTGAGAGCCCACCTTATGAACACTGGCAGTATTGTTTCATTAATCGGTCCCAAAAGGTGATTTCATGCAGTGACTACAAAATCATCCTTCGGGCCTGAATAACGCCATGACAGTGACAGCATTCATGAGAAGGGGTCCCGAAAACCCCATGTTGAAAATTTGGTTCAAAAATTCCAAAAAATGCCTGAGATATGCAGCAAAGTTGAAAAAACCCTATCTATCCCATTATACAGCTTACGGCATTTCCTCAGTTAAAGTGACTTTGAAGAGTGCAGGCGTGTTCCTGGTCCACGAAGATCATTGCGCCAGACTCCGGAGGTAAGTATGGGGTGAGGGGAGGGTGTGGGGAGGCAGGGTGCGCAGTGGGTGGGTGTGGGTTGTGGGAGTGGGGCAGGGAGAAGAGCTGAGGGACAGTTTTTTATTTGTAGTTTTTTTTTTTTTAAATGACGACATGGGATGTTTGCCACGCTGGGGTGGGGTCCCACCGTGGCACAAGGATGGCTGGTTGGGGGGGCGTGGAGCCGACAGGGGATTGGGCACCCCTGTCAGCCATAGCATCTGTTGCCATGCTGGGGTGGGCTCCCAGTGTGGCACCCTGTACTCTCGGTGGGGGAGGACAGTGGAGTCGATGGGGCATTGGGCACCCCCGTCAGCTATACAATGAGTTGCCACACTGGGGTGGGCACCCAGCGTGGCATATGGAAGGCTTTTTGGGGGGGCACAGCACAGCCGACGGGGATTGGGCAACCCTGCCATACAGTGTGTGCGTGGGGGGGGCAGGCAAAAAGGCGTATGCAAGTGTGTGTGTGTGTGTGTGTAGGGGAGCCAGATGAGCAGGCGATATCTTATTGCTGCTTACTGAAGCGTAGCTCCTTCTTTCAACTGTACTCCACTGCATTTTGAAGCTGTCATAGACAGCTCCAGCAGGCATTGGAGAACTGTGGCCGTGCCTGCAAACACACTGCCTGAATTGGAAGAAGGCTGCCACACCTCCAAAAACTCGGATGATGGCACTATGTTTCTTGCACATGCATGCAAGCAAACATAAAAATGAAGCTATGGCCAACTCACACCGACCCCTCAAAAAACAATTTTCCAAAAGTGTCCAGTGGTCACTGACAGCTATCCATACCTTCTGACACTATCATAATTACTTGCCACTTGTGAAAATGGGCAGTCATGCTCATCAATTTATCAAGTATAACACATAAAAATGAAAAATGAAATGAAATAATAGGACAAGCAGTATATAAAAACAAAACCACAAAAGAAAACCAGCTTAAAACACAACAGAAAAGAGTCACAATGACCTCCAAAGCTTACAGAGCCGATAGACTGATCATAAAGAAAACAGTAGTGCCACCTCAATGGTTCACATTGCTCTAGCAGTCCATTTTACACAGTCCAGCTCCACACCACAGAAAAGAAGCAACTGAGCAGATAATAGTTGATCAAAGGGAGTGATGCCATTATACAAAAAATTGTCAACCACTATCACCAAAAAGCGGTAAAACAAGAAAGGACATAAACGCTGCATGTAGGGCGAGTGCATAAGGAGACTCCATACATACTTTTGTGCAGGAACATGGAGCAAGCCAGCAAAGCCACTATGTCCACTGTCCCAGAGGAGTCAAGCATAAGGCAATAAAAAATAAAAATGGAGCCCAACACTGAAAAGAATTGTGATATGCCGGGATCATTCTTCAGCAGCTGGAAAAGTTCCAACAAAATCTATAGCAAGCCGCAAACAGCTAAAAGAGATTTAAGTAGCTGGAACAGTAGAATGACCTGCAGGCTGGAAAGAGGAGCAGTAAAACCCTAGAAACAGTTGTGGGAGTCTTTGTTTAGCAGCTTTCGACTAAACAAAATTCCATTGTCCCTTGCAGAGTGGTCTCAACAAGCTGTGCTAGGTAGAGCATCCTAAGTTTATGTTAGCAGCATACAGAGCTTTTTTAATATCATTATATGCAGCCTGCCAGCTCTGAACTAATGGGATAACATCACTGAAGATGAAATAAAGGTGGCCATTCATGAATAAGACTATTTTTTTTCCATGCCTTCCCTTGAATATATACCTTCTGCTGGTAGTCAAGGCACTGAATAATTATAGCCTGTGACTTACTATTCAGAGGGGATACAGGCTTCAAAGAGCAGTCAGCCCACTCAATAGCAGTCAGCCCACTCAATATAGTAGCAATCAGTGTGGGATGGAGGGATGGTGAAATCAGTAAGGAGAGTCTGCATAAACTGAAGCACATTGGAGATCTGCATGTTTTCTGGAATCTCCCACAAAAATCAGATTATTTCTCCTATTCTGGTTCTCCTGGTCTTTAATTTGCTCTCCATTTTCTTCCCTTTTTTTATGGCGTTCATGTAGCTCCTTGTACGTCCTTTGCTGGGTGTCCTTTAAAGAACTAATGCCAACTTCAGCATCCCCCATGCAACTGGCAAACTGTTCAAGATAGGGCATTTAAAGTTTCATATCATTCCCCACCATATAAAGAGCTAACTTGATGGTAGCCAGCTCAGTAAAAACATGTATCTAGCCTCTTATGGACTCTTTCCAACTCCAGGGATTCTGGAAAATCGGGAAGCAGCCAGTGTTTCATTGGTGGAGGCCATGGTGGTGAATGGGTGACCTCCATAGCTTCTAGAATGTCCATATCTGATGCTGCTGGATTAACAGGATTTTCAGAAATAATTAACTACATTAAGAATGAAAAAACGGTCTTGGCATGGTATGAAGCTAACAGAGTACTAGTGCAGCAGAAAACAGTAGCAGTCCATGGTATAGAAAATATAAGTTTATTAAAGCATCCGATCAGAGCCAATCAAGACATGTCCTATCAGGGAGTAAGCATCATGTGACCCCATGGCAGAACCATTATATGCAAAAGTGTGTACTTAAAGATGATAAAAGTATCATGTTTGTTTGGTAATAACTGTGATACAGTTGGTTGATTTTATGGGTTTGGAAATTTCCTGCTTCATGATTAGATCACAAGTTTCAAGATCCATATATTTGTTCCCCAGAAATGCACAAGTTGGAACAAGTTCAGGCTGTAGGATTTCAAATGTGGGTCAATCACATACATAATCCATTAGCCATTTCATTCATACCCAACACAAACATGGCTGCTGCCCTTACTCACTAAAAGCCTTCAGCAAGTCCATAAAAAGTAAAAGACCCTTAAATTTTAAAAAAAGGTAAATAAATGAATAAACATTATTTCCTCTCATGATCCCCTCCATATACACATAAGCAAATTTAAACAAATTCTGGTCAAATCCACAACAGCTGCTACAGCAATAGTATTGAAGTAATTTGGATTAACATGATCATAAGCTTCCCCCCCATTCCACTTATTAGTGTACTGTCATCTTAATTTCCCTGATGTACTCCAGTGTTTGGCCCATGTTGGACTCCCTTGCACTCATATGAAGTTTGCAGTTATACTAACTCCTTGGAGGAGTTCTCAATTAACATACGTTATCCTAAATGTAATGCCTTTATTGTGCAATGTTTAATTTTGCTTTAGCATCATATACTCTTAAGAAATTCTACTTCAGATTCTGAGTTTACAGCACCTTTCCAATGTAGAAAAAATGTGGAACAGTCTAGAGCTCTTGTTCTGTGGGATAACATGAGGGACATCACTGTTAATGAGGGATTGTTTAGAGGTATGCTTCTGGCAGCCTTTTTTGATGTTATAAGCTCTTCAATTATTGTGAGGACTACATCTTCCAGGAATCTGATCAACCAGCTGCAGTGCCGTGTATTTTGGGAAATGCAGTTTAATTGAGACTGAGACCTCAACCTCAGAGTGAGAGTGTGTAAGAGAGAGACAGAGAGAGAGAGAGAGAGAGAGAGAGAGAAAGAGAGAGATATGCACTATGATTACTGTGATGCCTGTTCCTCGCTGGCTGAGAGTAAGTGTTGCTCTGTGTGTGTCTGGCTGAATGATGCTATAGGAGCTGAGGCCGAGACATGCTGTTGTTCAGTGTCTTTCTGTTGGCTGGAGGATCTCAGGCCACAAGCTAGCAGAGGACAGACAGCAATATTAATGGCAAGTAACTAAGAGGGACACAAACAATGTTATTGAAGAGGAGACTCAGGAGAAATTGGAGTGGCATCCACAGAGCAGCAACTGCTGAGTGGATACTAGAGGGAGAAAAGAGATCTTAGCAAATGAAAAGTCCTGTGCCACCGGTAGTGAGTCTCTGGGTATGGTAAAGTGATTACCAGCAAAAAAGTATGGTAGGGGGAGACACAGGAAGGCAGTGCACTATACTGAAAGGAGAGGACATGGAGGGATCTGCTTTCAATACCCAGTCAGGTACTGTACTTCCCGAGCCCCTTTTTCTATGTAATAGCACTACATCAGCAGAGCCCTTGTAATGCAGCCCTAAAGATGTAAGAAGGAAGAAGGCTGCATCCTATGCCTGTAAAATGAATGAAGTGCTACTGAGCAAAACTTTGTGCTTCATGTTGAAGACAAGTTCTCCAGTTAGGAATAATTTTAACCTTTGTCCCGCTCTTGAAGTTTCTTACTCTTGATAATGCATTTTGCAAAGGGAAACCAAGTAATGTTTTACCTAAACTGAAGGAAAGCACTAAACTTCTTATAGTTCTGCTTGTATAAAATTGCCCTTAAACATAATGGAAACAAAGTACCAAGTATGTGATTGCTCAGTGTAAACCTTAAAGGGATACAGATACCTCAGGGGAGTCTTCAAAACTGTATTTATTTTATTTGAACTTCACATTTTATTGGGAGTTTCAGTTTACATAATACAACTTTTTTAACATAGAAATGAATTATACAGAGAGCTAGATACAAGGCACTTTTTGAGAGAAGTGTGATATCCATATTTCATGAAGTCTTTAAAAGAGTCCAATTATGTATGTCCTTGATTAAAGTGTGTACTTACATTTTTCTTCTTTTCCTTCTTTTTCTAGGAATTCCTTCTTTCTCTGGGTTCCAGGTCTGCTTTATTCCTTGAGTACACTTTGTGTGCCAGGTCTTCCTGCCGTTTCCTATATTGATAGTTTCCAGACATATGCAGAAACCAAGACTCTCTGAACTAAGTTACTACGTTTTTTCAGAATTAAAATAGGTACAACTTTATATCAAGACTACAAATCCATTATCCCTAAACATGTGATATATAACTTGTAACTATAATAATATTATAAAAAGAGAAAGAAAAAACCCACAAGAGCTGTTATTCATTATATAAAATCCCTTATTAGTGATTGTATTTCTTTGGTCTTTTTAAGAACAGTAAAGTGAGTAAATAAATAAATAAAACTTAGTAAAATGAAACCATCTCAAACTATTGATGTCTCCTGTCATTGTTTAGTTAAACTAGTTGTGATTGGTTTAGCCTTTGCCTTTATCTCTTTCAATCTAGCAGCACCTGATCTAGGTATGGATCTCCTTCCACCCTCTCCCAATAAGAATAATATGCCTGACCAACAACTGTTGAATTTCTCCACTGTTAATTGAAGTCTGGCAGCGATTGCCTCCCTGGCCTTAATTTCTTTGAGGTTTACCCACCATCTTTCCACTGTCGGGGGGAGCTGCACTCACCCATGACTGTGAAATACCCTTGGCCCCTGCAACTGTCAGTATTCTATATAGGTATCTTTATGCCTTTAGCTGCTCTTATCCTGTTGTTGCTTAGCCACACTGTTAGTAATCATTTTTATTGTTGCTATTGTAAAAGTGAACCACTGACCTGGCCTGCTATCCAACTGTGTAATCCTGTCTAATCTTGTACTTACTCATGATTTGTCTAATCTTGTTTGCTCTGTATCTTGCTCTTCCTGTATTATCTAATGGCATTCCCTACCTACCAATTGTATTTCTCCTGGGGTCGTGCCTGAAAATCGTCAAGTCTTGGCAATGGTACTCACCCAGTAACAAAAACTAAATAATTAAATAAATATTTGGGTTTCTCCCCTTATTTCTCTGGGTGGGAGACCCAAAATAATTTCCTTAAAACCTAAGGGGCGATCCAGGGTCAAAATGTCTGTTATGATTTTGTTAAGTCTATGCCAGTAATCCTTAATATGTAGACAAGCTGAAACGATGTGTAAGTAGGGGCCTTGTCCTCCACAGTCCCTCCAACACTGGTCTGACAGATGAGAGCCCAAGTGTTTGGAGATTACAGGTGTTATAAAGTATCTACCTATGACTTTCCATTTATATTCTCTCCATATGCTTGAGGATGTTGTAGAGTGTATCCTACTCCACACAATCTCCAACTCTGCTTCTCCAATTGCCACAGAATTTCCCAACTCCCTTACCCATCTGTCCTGGACCGCCTGTTTGGCTAAACTGCCAGCCTCTTCCTGCATACTACCATACAGCAATGTAATTAACTTTTTGGTGTTCCCTTGTATGGCCCTACCATATATCAGCCGTAATGGTGCTACCAACTCTGCTGAAACTGTTTCTCTTCCCACTACAGTATCTATATAGTGTCTGCATTGCAGATATCTTTAGAAATTCTTATGTAGGATATTATATTTTTCCTGTAAAGTTTTACAGTCTACCGATGTTCCCTGTTGCATAAACTGGGTAGGGTATTTAAACCATCTCTCCTTCCACCCCTTAAAACATGGTTCCTCTGGTGTCCCTGGAAAATGAGGGAGATGGTTCAAGGTGATATAATGCCATACTTGTGTTGGTAACTCCCAGCAAGTTCTAAGTTTAAACCAGACTGACAATGTATGCAGAGTCCAGCAGTTTTTAATCATTTTTATATCTTTCTGAAGGAAGACCCATGGCATCAGATGCAAGGGGGTGCCAATATTGATATCCCTTTCCATGGCTTCCCAGGTGCCTGGGGAAGGATGAGCTAAGATCTTTATTACAGCTACTGTCTATGCTGCTGTATAATATGTTTGTAAGTTGGGCAGTCCCCAACCTTCCTTATCGTTCTTAGCCATTAAAAGGGTTTTTTGTATCCTTGGTTTTTTTACCTGCACAGATAAACTGGCTTATTTTTTTATTAACCAGTTTCCAGTCTGATTTAGGGATTGGGATTGGAAGGGTAGAAAATAGAAACATCATCCAGGGAAGAATATTCATTTTCACCATATCAATATAGTTACTAAAGGACAGTGGCAGGAGGTTCCATCTATTCATATCCTCTATTATCTGTGGTATCAGATTACCATAGTTTACCTTGTATAGTTGAGACATCTGGGTGGGGATCCATATCCACAGATATCTGACCTTGGTCTTTACCCATCAAAATGGAAGAGATTGTTTGATCTCTTGTGTCACCCTTCCTCCTATTCTCATGACCTCTGATTTGTCTATGTTACTTTTAAAACCAGATATGTTTCCATATTGTTGTAATAACTGTAACAGGTTTGGTATTGATCAAGTGGGATTATCTACATAAAGTAGCATGTCGTCTACATACAATGATGTTTTGAAGGTTTGAGTTCCAACCTGGAGTCCAGACATTCCCTGATGCTGTCTAATGGCAGCTTCTAGAGGTTCCAGACTGATGGCGAATAGCAAGGGAGACAAAGGGCACCCCTGCCTTGTGCCCCTCTCCACTTGTATTGCTTTAGATAAAGTGCCATTAACTCTAATCCTGGTGGTGGGCCCACCATAGCATAGTCCTATCCATTTCTTGAACCTACCTCCCAACCCCATAAACTCCATGGTAGTAAAAAGATAGTCCCAGTTAAGTTTATGAAACACTTTTTCTACATCTAAAAAAATTGCCAACTGAGCTGTGTCCATGGGGGTTTTGTATTTTAAGACATTTAGTAGCTTCCTAATATTGTCAGATAAATGTCTGTTTGGGATGAAGCCTGTTTGGTCTGGATGGATTAGCATTTCTGTTTTTTTTGTAGGCACACCGCCAGGATCTTTGTCAGGATTTTTAGGTCTTGGTTAAGTAGGGAGATGGGGCAGCAGGCCTCACACATATCTAGTGGTTTCCCAGATTTGGGGATCACCGATATCAAGGTCTATCTCCAGGATTCTGGGACTCTTTTCTACATCAGACAGGAATTAAAAACCTTCGCTAGGATGGGGTTAAGGAGGTTGCAAATGTTTTATAAAATGAAGTGCAGAAACCATCTGGGCCAGATGATTTCCCTACTTGTAGGGATTGAGTCGCTTGCATCACCTCATCCTCGGAGATCAATGCACTCATTTCTTCCTGACACTGCTGGGAAAGTTTATTTAGCTTTACTTTTTGTAAAAAGTATTTAGTTTTTCCTATCTTTTCCCCCTTCTTCTTTCTGGAATAATTGAGCATAAAAGTCTTGGAATTGTTTTGCAATCTCTTCTGGGGTGATCCAAGGTTTATTGGGGTCTTTTTTATTTTTTATTTTTTTCACTAATCTTTCTGACTGTATCTTTTTAAGTCTATAGGCCAAGAGTTTAGAGGCTGTGCCCCCATTCTCATGGTATCTCTGTTTGAGAAATCACAAGCTATCTTTAGTTTACTTATTCTTCTACTGGTTTAGAGCGTCCCTAATCTCCCCTAATTTTTTATATATTTTTCTTTGTTCCAAGGGTCAGTTTTGTGTTGAGTTTCCAGCTCCTCCTGTTCCTGCTTTAGTCTTCTAAAGGTGACGAGTCCTAATTTCTTTTTAGTTGCTGAAAAATCTATTATTTCTCCTCTCACCACTAATTTTAATGCCTGCCATGTTGAAATTTGTGAGCACCCTTGGGAGATGTTGATATCATAAATCTCCTCAATTTTTGTTTTTAATTGGGTAACAAAATGTTTGTCTTTTAGTAGGGACACATTCGGGCACCATAAAGAGTGTTTGGATGTTGTGCTGATCCTTACCTGCAGCGATATAAGGGCATGCTCCGAAAGTGTTATATTATGGATTTTCTATTTAGTGATTGTGTACATAAATGACTGCTGTGTATGAAATAAATCGATCCTAGAATAGGATGCATGGGGTGTTAATAGAAGGTATAATTTCTTTCTCTACTATGTTGCTCCCTCCAAATGTCCCTGAGTCCTAGTTCCCTAACCAGGCCATTGAGTACTTTCCCTGCTTTGGTTAGTGGGGTGGTACTGACTGCAGACCCGTCTACTGCCGGGATTGGGGCCATATTAAAGTCCCCCCCAAAAAATTATCTGTCCTGTAGGTAGCAGTGCTATTCTTTGAAAAATTCTCTGCAAGAACTCAGCCGTATTTGTTACCAGTGCATATATACTTACCAAATGCAAGGTTTTCCCCTGATAGGCTGCTGTAACTCAAAGGTATTGGTCATTCTCATCCCTATCGGTGCATATTAGCTGGAGTGCACTTCCCCGTCTGAATAAGATTGCAACCCCCACTTTTTTGCTATTTTTGGAAGTGGAGGCTTCCACATGTCCCACCCATCCTCTTTGCAGTTTCACCAGCTCTTCTTGTTTAAGATATGTTTCTTGCAAATATGCAACCTCACACCCCAGCTTTTTTAATTCTGCCAATAGCCTCATACATTTATCAGGAGAATGTATCCCCTTTACATTATAGGATACCAGGTGCGGGTCAGCCATTACCCCAGAGTGTTAAGTTGTCATTTTTTTGATCGTCTGAACTAAAGATCTGTAAACTCAGTATCAATATACCTTCTTGTTCTGCTAGGAGATCAGATGAGAGTGTTAACAGTGAAATATGAGTCACAATCTCTATAACTGTGAGGCCGTAGTTCAATATCTCCATCATAACTGTTCAACTGCTCTTCTTTAACAATAAGAAGAGTGAAAGCAAAGCCAGCAAAAATAAAAAAATGATTACACAGGTAAACTTTTAACCAGTAGATTATCAAAAAAACCTTTAAGGTGAATAAAAAGTTACAACTCTTGTCTTCCTAGGTGTGATCTCTACTTTGCTTGTGGAGGAGGGCACAGTTCAAAACTGCATTTAGACATGATTCTGTTTACATTTTGTATTATTTCTACATTTCTTTCCCCAATTTGTTTTCATTTGCATGAAATCATGATTGTTGCCTCTTAGAATCAAATTGTTTTGAATGCTTGTCTGCACCTTAAGTATTTTTGTGAAAGCAAAGTCAAATAACATGAATTTGAACTTCACATAAAGCAGTGGTATGCTAAATTTAGAAGTGTGGGGTCTCCACAAACCTTGCCCCCCAACCCCCCACAGGCTGGGGTTCTGGGAACTGCCTAGGTCCCTATAAGCTATCAGGTTTCAGATGCATTCTGGTGCATTTTGAGGGTCAGTTTATTTTGGCACTATTTGGCTGCTTTTAAACCCTTCCTTGACTTGTTACAAACAGTTCAGTTCAGTTTTTATTGATAGATATTAATAGACAATTTGTTTGTCATTACATATACATAATAAATGCAGGATAAACATCAGACAATACATATCACAATTTCCTCTTGATTGTATGACATGAAATATTGCACAATTCTGAAGCTGATACTATATAAAAATAGCATATATAAAAATATATATTTATCACAGATCCCTTTCTATTGCATTTATCTCAGTTTGGCACCAAAAATGCCCTACTAATACATATGGCATTATTATTGACTATTTACATGAAGTCGTATACTATTTATAACTTTACAAAAGGAGATTCCATTGTGTTGGACCTGAGGAGTGCTTGATTTTAGTAAACAAGCAGCTTGGTATTTTGGTTCCATTCCCAGTGATACTAACACTTTCTCCAGAAAATGATTCCTTTGTTTGCTGTACAGGGGGCACAAAATCAGCAGATGGATAATGTCACCCTCCCTAGATTACATTTACAACTATTTACCATTTTCTTTCCATAAAAAGCTCTGATTCATTGACTATCATAATATTTGAATCTGAACATGGGTAATAGTTTTCTTCTTCTATGATCTTTAATTAAGTTCCAATAGGGTTCAAAGCCAAATTGTCTACTAACCACCCTGCTGATCCTGTACCTCCTTCACAGCCCCAGCTCATTTTGAGTGTGGAACACTCTTATTCTTTCTTTTATTAACCCTTCCACGTCTAGAGGGGGCCTCAAAAAGATCACTGACAAACAATGTAGTAATCCATATGGTTTTATTGTTTCTTTTCAATAACCGCTAAACTTGGGAAGAATTTCTGATGGCTCATATATGTAATGGTTTCTTTGATACAAATGTGGGGGGATATATTTTCATTCATGCCACATACTTTTAGTCAGTATTTTGCTAATCTTTCTTCTGTATTACACTGTATTGACAATTGCCTCAACTCCAATCTAACTAATGTTGAGGGTGTTCCTTTGGGAAGTCCCAATAGTTTTTTATAATATATGTTCATTAATGAATTCACTTTCTCATTATTATCTAACCTCCCAAATTTCAGCACCATAGAATAACTGGCTTTTTATGTCTGTGTTTAATACTTTCAAACAGCATTTTACTAAATTTTCACTGTATTTTGATGGTCATTTTGACACAGTTTGGCTGCTTTTAAAGCCCTTTTTGCTTGTTACAAACAACCAATATCACTATCAAAATAAATACTGTAGCTTTTTATTTTCTTTAAAAAAATTGTCAAAATTAAAGCAAAAAATCCCACTCAAGCCACAATTCAAACACCCGACTATATATCACTTCTCTTGAGTACAGCCAGCTATCACTGCAGCAGGCATTATACTTATTACCTTGCAACTTAAATGGAAAACTCTGCCCCCCCCAAACACTCAGGGATATACCCAAGGCTGGGACTGTGCCCTGTGTCTGACTAATGCTGCACTAATTAAAGTATCACATCAGCACCCTCAGGGAGAATACTAGGAGGACTTATGACCAAGATACATTTAGAAATATAAGAAACACAACATATCCTGTTTTCAGTTGTAACCAAGATGAAGACACATTCATAAATACAAGAACCACACTGTAGTTTTAGCATACATCTTACAACAACTTCAATCAGGGAAAAAAACATTAAGTACAGGTTTATCAAATACAGTTGCATGCACGAACATTTATCAGATGGTGTTTTTAGTTCTGCTATAAAAGTGCATGGTGTTCCATATTTTCAGTATTAAGGGATTGCATTCCAGAGTTTGGTTGCATAGAAGATGATTTCTGTATGCTCCATATTGTTAGAAACTCTCAGTTCTTTAAGTAGATGCTTGCCATCATAAGTTTTTCTTTCTTTATTTTTTGTTCTTTGGTAACCTGGTAAGGCCCACTAGGCATATGTGCCTGTTTTAAGGGATGCCCCAGGAGCACTGGGGAGGTTAAGTGACTTGTTCAGAGCCACACAGTATGCAAGTGGAGGTTGTGGAAATTGATTCTAGAAATAGTACCCATTGTAGATAGCATTCATGACCTGCTTATTACAATGAACTAACCTGGTTATGTTTTTCAATTGTAGGTGTGGGCTCCAGGGTTCCTGTTTCCTGTGTATTATTTCCTTAGTTAGGTGCTTTTAAATCTTGAATTTTGTTAAGAGACAGTCTCTGGGCACTACTTTAAATGTTATCCTGGATATACATGCAGAGTAACATAGACTGCATTTTCCAATAAACAGTACAACAAGAAATAAACAATCATCAATAAAACATCTTAAACAACCTACATACTGTGTGTGATGTTTCTGTCTCTTTGGATTTTCTGCTCATAGTTTTGTCCTCTGAATATAGTAAGACATCACATACATGACTGAGACAGCAAGGGTAGGGGACGGGGATATGATTAATTTAGGACAAGCAAGTTAACTAATTGTACCCTGTGTAGCCCTTTTGTATCAGTTTAAGCAATGGATGGTTCAGACTTCAAGACAGCTATTAAGTATAATGGGTTAAGTGTCAAATTGTTCAGAGGTGAATGATAGACTGGAAGCTTACCAGACAGCTGGGAAGAAAAGAAACAGAACTGTGTTTTAATTCTAGCCAGAACAGCACAGCCTGGTACAGCTACTACTGTATCAGACTGGAAGAGTGGGAGCCTTTCTCCCTCTCAAAATGAAGAAAAAGGTTGTCACTCCTTTGCAACCCTGCAGGACTACACCCCTGACATAAAGTCATAATCATGTGTTTGTGCCATCATTGTTTCTCGCATTGGAAGTAATTATGATATCAGCAGCAGATGACTATGACTCTGGGCATAGATGAAAAGTCTGAACAAATGAGTTTGAAATAGCAAAGGACCTGTTTTCATATAAATGCCACTAGTAAGAAAAAGAAAATTGCATATAAATTGAAATTGATATAGGAAATATAAGCTGAACTGGACATTAATATTATCATTTTTAAAGTGTTCCCTGAAGCATCAATAGATCCTTAAATGAGCAGCAGCTCAGATAGAACAATGAAAATATTGAGTCTGACAAGTTTAGCTTTGCAAAGGTTCAGCTGCTTTAAAGCAGCAGTGGAACTCAAACGGAATTTTTTTAAACAAATCCAATAGCCAGCTAAAATTATTAACATAATAATAAACATATTAACACATTCCAGTACATTAGCTCTTCCAGATGATTCTAATGCTGTGTTTCTTTTTTTTTTTATTTGTGACTTAGGTAAAATCAGACCTCTCTCATCTGACCAGTTCTAACTTAGGAACCTCTGCATGACAATAATAAAGCAGGTCCATGTAACTCATCCGCTTGGATGTTTTCCCAGATATGAATGGTCACAGCACAGGGAAAACTTCAAATAAAACAAATAATAAAGAAATATTGCTTCAGACACTCAGCTGTCAGGAGTTCTCATCATCCTCCCCCTTATAATGAAGGTTCAAGTTCTTCTTTCCTCAGGGTAAGATCCAGTCCCCTCAGCAACCTTTCATACCTTCACAGTATAACAGCTGAGTGCTGGCTGCACTCACCTATGGGGTTTATATTCAGCAGCCCTTCTGGTATGCCACCTCTGCAGCCAGTTCCATCCATCCCCACCGCCCCACTGCTTCTACAATAGCAGGTATCAGGCACTGACTGACCATGGTGCAACCATCACATTCCCCACTTACACCCTCACTATGAAGAATGTCACAAGTCACAAAGGTTCCTAGGAATTGTAGTGTATGTGGCAGCACATTGTTACAGATTTCATAAAATACAATGCCATCGTGTGACCATCAAACAAGTTAATAGAGAACAGAGAATTCTTCGAAACTGATGTTTTTTAATGTAAAGGCAGGAAATTAAAATAAGCATGCCGTTGTGGCAAGAAAGATATCTTAGAAGAGAAAATGTTCTGTGCCACTGACAGACAGTCCGCAGGTACAGGAAGGCAGCATCAGCAAAATAGTGCCACAGGAGGGAAGGAAGCAGACGCACTCTACTGAATGGAGATGATGCAGAGAGATGAACTTCAACTCCACTCAGTGGAAGGAGATCAGCTCTGCTGTGTTTTCAGTCATGTGCTACCAGGGCCCCCTTTTCAATGTAATTGCACTGCATCATGCATAGCTCTCACTATGCTACTGTAAAACAGACGTACTATTCAGTTTTAATTCCTGTTGTTTCTTTGGTGGCCAAGAGAAATCCCCCTGCTATTATTACCAGCTTGCCAGGGCAATCTCTGCTACTTACTCTGCCACAGATAAAACTGAGACCTTGTCTCCAAATAAAAACTTCTGCAGTGTGCAAGCTGTGCACATTCTTACAAGGAATTCTGCATATGTTTGAGTTGTTGTATTCCATAATACACAAACATTCTGTCTGTTGAATGTGTGGGAAGACAGATGACTGACAGGTCAAGGGGGATTACTTTTTACTAGTTACTTTTAACACAAGAAAATACCACTCTTTAATAAAGGCAAGCTGGCATTGTTTTGCTTTTTATTAAATTGTTTCACAATATATTGACTTTATAAACTCAATAAGACACTCAAAGGAGTTGGTTGTCTTGAGTTGATGCACTTCCAGATGCTAAAGGCACTCGGGACAAACATCTCATGCCTCATTTTTCACCTGAACATTCATGTAACCTGGACAGCCATCCCACTGTTGCATCTTATTACTTACTAATTCTCCAGCCTTATGCAAAAACAATCTTCTAACGACTATTCAAAAAGATGCTGTCCCATTCAAAAACTGTTAAAAAAATCTGTTTTAAAAATGGTACACTTGTTGGCACCTGATTCTGTTTCCAAAATGTTTGACCTTGTACATTACTATTTACTTGGGGTATCTGCGGATATTGTGAGCAACATACTGTTTGTTGGAAAATCTTTGAGAACAGGAACAAGTCTGAGGTCAAAGAATCAAACCTTAGAAGTTGAAACCTAGGCTTAAATTGATGTTATGTGCATATCTAGAAAATGACATCACAGATCAGAGTTATGAATCTTTGAGCCACATTTCAATTTTTATTGAGTTTAATGGGACTGTTCTTAACTCAAACTTTCAGAGGGATGCTCAGCTTTAATATTTGTAATAAACCAGCTGTTTCCAAGACTTGTGAATTTCCCAAACAGTCTTGTAAAATCAGAAAACATGGTTTTAAAAATGTTCTTGTTTTTTGCACCAAGGTCCTTGCCTGCTAAACCTTCATACTGTTCAACTGGAGCTTACAAGAAGGAGAAATCCTAGCGATATGGAAAGAGGCCAAAGTAATCCCTATTTTCAAGGGGGGGGATAACAAACCCATCCAACTGTAGACCCATTGCCCTACTACCAGTAGTATCAAAAGTCCTGGAGCAATTGGTGAATGGCCAACTCTATGAATACTTGGAAAAGTAGGAGTTGCTGACTGACCACCAATCAGGGTTTAGAAGGGGACACTCCAAGGGCACTGCACTCATGGATCTCGTTGATTCTGTAGCAACATCCTTAGACTGTGGAGAGTCTGTGGGTGTGGTGCTCTTGGACTTGTCAAAAGCTTTTGATACAGTAAACCACCTGATTTTGCTACATAGACTGAGGGGCATAAGGGTCTTGAAAGAAACATGCCATATTTAACCCAAAGGAAACAAATATGAATAGTGGGAGGAACAGCTTCAAATCAGCTTGAGGTTAATCAAGGCATACCACAGGGATCAATACTGGGTCCCTTGTTATTCTTAATTTATACTAATCAAGTACCCACTGTTGTCAGAAAATCCATTCTTAGGTTATGCACAGATGACAGAGTATTTCTCACTATCAGAACAGACTTAAAGGAAATCAATACAGACAAAACAAATGATTTCTTGGCCATTCAGGAATGGTTCCAGAAATCAAACCTAGTCCTGAATGGCAAAAAAATCAAAAGTAATGCTGTTCTCAAACCAGCATAAGGGTAAAATCTCTCCCCCAGCACTAGTTGTAAAAACCACAGCAGGAGAACTTTTACAAAAGATCACTGAAAACAAATATTTGGGCCTTTGGATAGATAGTAACTTAAAATTTAATTACCACATTGATGTATTAGTAAAAACAGTTACAGACTAGTTGTATTAAAACAGACCAAACATTACATGGACCGTACTATGAGACAGACAATAGTAAACCAAATGTTAATTCCAATAATTGATTATGGAAACCATATTTAGGGGCATGCTACAAGTACACAAATTAAAAAAGTGGAAGTGTTATATAACAAACTGTCTCGATTCATATTGTCAACGGACTGAAGATCTCGTCACTGTGACATATTGATTGAGGTAAATTGGATTACAATTAGGAATAAAATAAAAAGATCCTCAGTAAATCAACTGAGAAATACTATGGGAACAGAAAAAGATGCCCATTTGTCCAAAAGAATACAAAGGATAAATTATGCACATAACCTTAGGGCAAGGGGACATATGAGGGATCTATATATTAGGACCCCATGAACATTTTTATATGCATCTATAAAATATTGAAATTAATTAACTTTGCAAACTAGAAATTTACATGAAAACAGAAATCAATGCAATACATCCTTGAGGCAAGAACTGACCACTAGATGTTGTTAATAAAAAGAACAGGCGGCTACAAAAGCAATGGAATGGAGCCAAAAGAGCAAATTACTCACATGCACCAGGTGGCAGCTCGGCTACGCATCACACTGGTGGAAATACAGCATGTTGCAGTCAGGTTAAAAGCAAAAAGTATAAACTTTTATTGCACCAGACACCAGTACACAGCTGAAAGTTGTACCCTTCCCCAAAAACAGCTGAACATTTTCTCACAAATCTCATGCTTTATCAAGGCTGAAGCAACAATGGTGAAGATTTATACAAAGAGATTTAAAGTGACAGTGCAAGTCATCAAATATTAAAACACCAAAGTGCCCACACACATGATTGGACTTCCTAAAATACATACCATCATAAATTCTCATAAGGAGAACACATCTAAAATACATACAATAAAAGAATAACTTTCTGAAATACTGAAAGAAATGTCATATATACCAATATACTCATAAATATGGAGATAACTGAAAAAATCATTTAGCCCTGGTGTCATGTATGACTTTGTTTTAAATTGCCAAAAAGATTCCCTTTGCCTCAATGTTTTGTTAAAATCTCCACAAATATGTTCTTTCAATAATTCAAGCATCTGAAAAGTGAACTGATGTTTCTTCCCCTTAGGTTTGACATGCTAGGCTAAAGCATTTATATCATCCTGATTTACAATGCTTCTAATATGTTGACCAATTCTTAATTAAAATTTCTGTGTAGTTTTGCCAATATAGAAACCAGTGCAACTGTCACATACAGCTGCATAAACAATATTTTTAGTATTGCAATCACAAAAACCTTCTATCTGGTATGTGAAACCAGAAACAGAATGTCTAAAAAATTCACCTAACCTAATATGTTTGCAGAAAGAGCAATTTTTATACTGAAAAGTGTCATTCGGTAAAGCCAGTTCTTTTTTCTTGTGGGGTTCCCAGTAGGTACTATGTACCAAGACATCTCTTAAATTTGACACTCTTCTGTAGATGAATTGTGGATATTCACAAGTGACATGATTAAATTTTCGCTCTGTTGTCAAAATGTGCCAATTATGTGTTATGATCTTTCTAACAAAATGTGCCTGTGGGCTAAAGGTAGTAATGAACTTTAGTTTATCCTTATTGTTTGCATTAAAAGCATCTTTCTTCTTATGTACCAATAAATCTGATCTATTCCTTTTATCAGAGATGTTTATACTAGTGGTTCTGACTCTAACAATAGTGTTTCCCCCTTTTTGTTGGCATAACAGGGGGAAACTCCATCAAATCAGGAGACCTTAAAAAATCAAAAGAGACAGAGAGGATCTGTACAAATAATGACTCAATCTCCCATGTGTCCTCACCACATATGTACTCAGAAACAACATCAGAGCGAACAGTTGGAAACCTGTGTGGGTCGCTCCCACCCCTACCCCCCTCAGGCCATGACTGTGCCACTCGATGCGAGGACAATGCATGGCAAGGGCATTCATTTGCCAGAATACATTCCCAGGTGGAGTCCAAGAATAGCATGCTTTTAAATGGACATACAAGGAGGGGAACAAGAGGAAGGGGGAGAAAGAATGGTGGGACGAGGGAGAGGCAACAGTTTTTACAGACGATTGCGTGGCCATTACCGGCAATGGAGGAGGGGTTGCAGGTATTAATTCCATAGAGTTTTGAATCAACAGAGGAACAGAATAATATAGTTTACAACTTATCTGACTATGTACTAATGGAAGCAGAACTTTCTGTTTTGGAAAAGGGCCTTTCGTTTGTCCCTACTCGGAACTTGAATGAGTTAGACATGGCAGTGGACATTTATAAATTTACTCGTAAGCTTAATTTGAAGGCATTCTTTTATAAAGAAGATGAAAATGTACTAGATTGTGACATTTTAAATACACGTGGTACTCAGTTACCCATTGCAACATCTAACTATGAACAAAATCAGTTTAAATTGAATTCCACTTTTATCCTCCCACAGAATATTGCTGTTTCAATTTTTGAAAAAGCTTGTTTAAGAGATCTTGAAAAACTGAGTGTGCCATGAGCAAAATATTATCATTGCACTATTCTTTTTTTTTTGCTTACTGTTTATCCTCCTACGGCCCCCAGACCCTCCTTTCTCTCAGATCCCCAAGTCTGCCACCCTCCAATCTGCCGAGGAGTCTGTCTCTAGAGTGCATGCCTGCCTCTAGTTACTTTCAACCCCCCGGTTAATCCTCCGGGCAAGGCAAGGAAGTCCCCCCTTACCTCTTCTTGGACATCAGGGAAGCATGCATACACAGTGGAGTCTGCCCCTCTGCATCTTGGAAGCAGAGCGGGGATCATAGCCTAGGACCATCTGGGGGATTTTTCCTCCATTTCTTAATTCTCCTCAATGTCGGCATGCAATGAGGAGCAATGAGCCTGACACACATTGAGACATGCATCTGCTCCTGTCCTCCACCAGCGTCAACCCCTGTGTTGTCCCCAACCAAGCCGGCACCACCCGAGATCCCCAGGTGGTGATGGTAAGTGGCGAGACTAACTCCCCATCCCTCCCCATAGAAGGAGAGCAGGCCATTGGGCATTCAATCCTTCTCTTCCCGGCCAACCCCCAGTGGCCCGAGTCTGTTCCCGAACCCAGGTCACCATCTTGAAGCGAATTGCACTATTCTTGAAAGGGAAGCTATTGATAATTTAAAGAGAAATTATCATATTATTATTAAGTCAGCTGATGGGGGTGTGGTTGTGTGCAACAAATTGGATTATGAAACCGAAATGAGACAGCTTGTTGATAAGGATTTTTATATGTGTTTAAACAGTGATCCCACTGACAAATATAAGAAAGCCATTGATGTCATTCTATATGAGGCTTTTGTGCAGAATCTTATTAATCAAGATACGTTTGATTTTTTGTCAGTTAAATACCCAATTAGACCTGTTTTTTACTGGCTACCTAAAATTCATAAAAGTTTGAATAATCATCCATCGAGACAAATAGTAGCTGGAATTGGGTCTTTAACAGATAACTTAGCTAAATTTGTGGATTATTACATTAAACCACTGGAAATGAATACTAGGTCTTTTTTGAGTGACACCACAAATGTACTAAACTTTTTGGATGATATTGACATCTCGCCTTCCTCTTTATTTGTTAATATGGATGTTTGTTCACTGTATACTAATATTCCTAACCATGAAGGTTTAGAATGTCTTTGTGATGCTTTGTCTTTTGAAACATCCCACTCACAGCCTTTTGTGGAATTTATTGTGGCCTTAGCAGAAAAGGTTTTGAAGTGTAATACTTTTCTTTTTAAAGAACATATGTATTTTCAGTTAAGGGGTACAGCTATGGGGGCTGTTATGGCCTCAATATGCCATTTTATATATGGCTGATTGGGAAAAGAAAGTAAGTTACAGTGATGATAATCCTTTTTTGTGCTATATTGATTTTTATAAACGTTACATCGATGATTCATTTTTTATATGGAAAGGGACAGAGGATGACTTAGCTCTTTTTACAGCATATTTAGAGCAAAGTAATCAGAATTTACATTTTGAAGTCCATTCTGATATGCAGGAGATCACTTTTTTGGATCTGTGCATCTTTAAAAAAACTGATGGTAGTGGCATGGGGACAAAATTGTATAGGAAGAGTATTGACAAAAATTCTGTTTTGTTATACAATAGTTGTCACCCTCAGCACATTACTAAAAATATCCCCACTGGACAATATTTAAGAGCAAAATTAAATTGTTCAGATTTGGCTGATTATAAACAAAGTGCTATAGATCTTATTAAATACTTTCAAACAAGGGGATATGACAATGATGTATTACAGGAAGCACAGACAAAGGTTGTTAAAAGGAATAGATCAGATTTATTGGTACATAAGAAGAAAGATGCTTATAATAGAAACAATGGGGATAAACTAAAGTTCATTTCTACCTTTAGCCCACAGGCACATTTTGTTAGAAAGATCATAACACATAATTGGCACATTTTGACAACAGAGCGAAAATTTAATCATGTCACTCGTGAATATCCACAGTTCATCTACAGAAGAGTGTCAAATTTAAGAGATGCCTTGGTACATAGTACCTATTGGGAACCCCAAAAGAAAAAATGAGCTGACTTTACCTAATGGCACTTTTCAGTGTAAAAATTGCTCTTTCTGCAAACATATTAGGATAGGTGAATTTTTTAGACATCCTGTTTCTGGTTTCACATACCAGATAGAAGGTTTTTGTGATTGCAATACTAAAAATAATAATATAATAATAATATACTTTATTTATATTGTGCCTTTCTGAAACCAAGGCGCATTAACAATAGACTTCTTAATACAATAAATAAGACACAGATACATTAGTACTAATTCATAAAATATGTTAAAACATCATCATTTAGAAAACTCTGACAACCACAAATGGGTCTTTAGGGCACGTTTAAATTTCTCCACAGATGTGCACTCCCGATGCGGACAGGGTAGAGAATTCCAGAGGGTTGGAGCCACATACATAAAAGCATGGGCCCCCGAAGATTTCAAAGAAACCCTCAGAACCTCTAGCAACCCCTTGTCCACCAAGGCTTAGGGCAGTAGGGTACCAGGAGCTCTTCCAAGCAGACTGGGCCCAGTCCGTGTAGGGCTTTATAAGTCAAAAGACTGACTTTAAAGGTGATCCGCCACTGTATTGGCAGCCAGTGCAGTCCCCGCAGCACCAGAGAAATATGACAGGTGCGAGGAGTACCCATCAATAACCGGGCCACAGCGTTCTGCACGAGCTGCAAGTGGAGGATATGAACCCCAGGTAACCCTAGATAAAAGGAGTTGCAATAGTCAAGGCACAAGGTCACAAAGGCGTGGACCAATGTAGGCAGGTCACTGGATGGAACTAGATGCTTAATCCTGGAGATGTTCCTCATATGGTAAAAGGATGATTTGACAACTGCTGACACCTGTGATCATAACATCAGCCCTTCAGCAAAAATCACCCCCAGGTTCCGCACCTGTTCAGAGGTTGGGGGCCGGGAGCCACCCAGAAATAATCCTGAGGGCAAACCAGCTCTCACAGCCTCTATCCTATGACCCAGGTCCACAACCATCACCTCCATCTTCTCTGAGTTCAACCTCAACCAGCTCGAATTCATCCAGTTCTAGATTTCAGTGAGGCAGTTGTTAAATACCAAGAGAGCTCTATCCTGGTCAGGCACAAAAGATAGGTAGAGCTGGGTATCATCAGCATAGCAGTGAAACCTCAGCCCATATCTTCTTACAATGTCTCCAAGAGGCAGCATGTACATTGCGAACAACATGGGAGAAAACACCGAACCCTGAGTAACCCCACATGACAGCGAGACAGGGCCAGAGGAATTTATCCCTGACAACACCCTCTGAGTTCTGCCAGTGAGGAATGATCTAAACCACCTGAGGACTGTACTAGACAGTCTGCAGATGAACCTCAGGCATTTGAGAAATATCCCATGGTCTACAGTATCAAAACTGAAGAGAGATCGAGAAGAACCAAGATAGAATGGCTCTTTACCTCTCTTGCCATCAAGAGATCATTGAGCACTTGAACCAGTGCAGTCTTGGCACTATGCCTCTTTCAAAAACCAGACTGAAGTGATTCAGAGATGTCATGGATGGTCAAGTGTTTCTCAAATTGTACAGCCACTACTTTCTCAATCATCTTCCCAACAAAGGGAAGATTGGAGATTGGTCTGTAGTTAGCATGGCAGTCTGGGTCCAAAGAAGCTTTCTTCAGGAAGGGTGTTACCATCGCCTCCTTCAGGGAGCTAGGAAACTCACCTGTCTCCAAGGAACACCAGACTATCCGTGCTAGGACCGGGCTGATAACACCACAACAACCCTTTATCAGGGAAGTTGGGCAAGGATCCAAACTACAGCATGTAGCAGACTCAGGGAATTACATCCTTTTGACTGTACCCATTAACATCTAACACCTATTTTAGGTGCCGTGCTTTGGGGATAGTTAGAAGGAGTATAAGAAAGGGGAGAACTGGGCATGGTGGGGGAGAGGAAAGGGGAGGGTGGATAGGAGTTGTGGGGTCCAAGAGGCACTCTGGGGTGAAATGAAGTCAGGACAGAGGTCCTCCCTCTCTTGTCCCCATACCCAAGGGCTCCAATGTTAGCGGGCAGGTCCCGAGGTCTTTCCCGACAACTCATCCTACTTGGGCGGTGTTGTGCAATGCCAGATCTATTATGAACAAGACAGCTATTATAGCTGATCTTGTTGAAACCACCAATCTGGCTTGCATCACCAAGACCTGGTTGAATGAAAATGCAGGCCCTGTTTTGGCTTCTGCAGTTCCGGCCGGGTTCTCAGTGATACACCGCCCAAGGTTGGATCGTAGGGGCAGGGGTGTGGTCATTATATTTAAATCTGAACTGGGCCTTGTGGATGTGCCATTGGGAAGTACCAGATCCTTCGACTATATCCTGGGTGAGGGTGTAGGCTGAGGGATACTCCTCATCTACTGTCCACCAGGAGATGGTGGAGCATTCCTGCAGGAGATAGCGGATTTCATCATCAACATGGTGTTGAGGTCCCCCAGATGGATAATTCTGGGGGACTTCAATGCCTGGGTTGATGATGAACTCTCGCACTTTGGTCAGAATCTCCTCCAGGTTATGATGTCACTTGGCTTTACACAGGTAGTTACCTTCTCAACCCATGTAGGGGGTCACTCGTTGGATCTGATCTTTCTTTTGGGTATGGAGATAGCTGATCTGGGGGTGGAACCAGTAAGGTGGTCTGACCATCACACCATAAGGTTCAGCTTCAGGGTCCCTTCTAATAGGTCTGCCCCTATGGAGATGGTCCAGTACTGCCCTTTGAGGGGAGTTACTCCTGATGACATATCGGCAGTACTGGACCTATCGGGTTTGTGGGGTGAATGCATGAGTCCAGGTGATCTCATATTAGCCTATAATAAGGCTATGGGAGATGCCCTGGACAAGATTGCTCCTGTTCATGTTCGACCCCTCACCCTTCACTCAAGGAACCCTTGGTTTGATGGTACTTTGAAGAAATTGAGGCGAGTTGGTCGAAGGTTGGAGAGAGCTTGGCAAAAGTTTGGCCTTGATGCTGACAGGCTTAAGCTGATGGCACATTATGATGGCTATCAGCTAGAAATCACCCGTAAGAAGGCAGAGTTCCTGTCCAGGGAGATTTCTGCCACACAGAATCAACCAGCTCAACTTTTCCGGACCGTCAACAGATTTTGCAATCCAATCTGTCTTCAGCCTAGAGCAGCTTTTTCTCAGCTGAAATGTGAGGACTTTGCTTGATTCTTCGCAGATAAGGTTGCCAGCATCAGGTCTAGCACTGACATAGCCTCTCCTACAAGAAGTTGTGGTGATCGGCGGGATGTGGTGTGCACTCAGTCCCTCTGGTCAGATTTCTGCCAGCCAGAATTCACAGGTATTGTGATGATCATCCAGACTATGTGCCCAACTAGTTGTAGTTTGGATCCGGGCCCGACACCCCTCTTATTGGGATGTGTTGATGTTATCTGCCCGATCCTTGCTGAAATTTTCTGGAGGTCCTTGGACATAGAGGTCTTTCCAGAACCCCTAAAGGAGGCGGTCATTTGACCACTCCTTAAGAAACCCTCCTTTGACCTGGACTGTCCGGCTAACTATCGACCTATCACTAACCTGCCATTTGTTGGTAAGGTTATTGAAAAGGTGGTTTCATTGCAACTGGATGATCATCTTTCAGCTCACAAGATCTATAATACTCTCCAGTCTGGATTTAGGAAGAAGCATAGCATGGAGACTGCACCTGGCCAAGTATTGAATGACCTCCTGATGGCTAGAGATTGAAAGGCATGTACCATTCTGGTCCTTCTTGGTCTCTCTGCAGCATTTGACACTGTAGACCATGGTGTGCTGTTGGAGCACCTGCGGCTGCTTTGTGGTCTGTCTGGCACAGTCCTCAAATGGTTCCACTCTTTCCTCGCAGACAGGCTTCTGAGAGTTACCACTGGAATTTATTCCTCTGGCACTTACTCCCTGTCTTGCAGGGTGCCACAGGGCTCCATCTTGGCCCTCATGTTGTTTGCAGTGTATATGCTGCCATTGGGAGGTATCATCAGGTGATACAGTTTGAGTTTTCACTGCTATGCAGATGATACCAAACTGTATATGTCCTTTCTGCCCGGACAGGATGATGTTTTCTCTGTGCTAAACAACTGTCTTACCGAGATCAGAACCTGGATGAGTACTAGTTGGCTGGGACTGAATCTAGATAAGACTGAAGTGCTGGTTGTGGACCCTGGTCGTCCAGGGGTGGGTATGCGAGCTGGCCAGGCATCAAGTGTTTTGATTGATGGCATACAGCTCGCTACCTCAGACCGAGTGCATAACCTCGGCGTTATTTTTTACAATGGTCTGACACTACAGTCTCAGGTGTCAGCTGTTGTCAAATCTTCCTTTTATCATCTGAGGAATATCGCCCGGGTGAAACACTTGGTTCCTCCGGATGACCTTCCAACACTGGTCCACGCCTTCATCACTACCCGCCTTGATTACTGCAATTCTGTCTACCTAGGGCTTCCATGGGATAATATCCGCTGCTTGCAGCTAGTGCAGAATGCGGCAGCCAGGCTTTTGACTGGGGCTTCTAGTTCCAGTCATATTACTCCTGTGCTCCGCGAACTGCACTGACTGCCTTTTCAGTGGTGGATCACCTTTAAGGTTGGTTTGCTAACCTTTAATGCCCTACATGATCAAGGACCAAGTTACCTGCAAGATCTCTTGATACCCTACTGCCCCTCCCGTCCTCTCCGATCCACCGATGAGGGATTGCTAGAGATTCCCAGGGTACGATTAAAAACATCAGGTGCTCGTACTTTTGCTTTTTTGGCTCCAACCCTGTGGAATTCTCTACCTCGTCAGTTAAGAGAATGCCCGACCGTTGATAGATTTAAGACTGAGCTAAAACATATTTATTTAATTTTGCCTTCCCTAATGACTAATGTGTTTTATTTTCCTGTTTTAATGTTATATTTTGTAATTGATTTAATGAACAGCGCCTTGGTTCTTGAAAGGCGCTATAAAAATAAAGTTTGAATTGGTTTGATTTGATGTAGGTTGCATACCCTGGACAATCCGCATGACATCAATGAACTTCGTCCGGTCAAAGGAACTCCAGGAGGGCCCAGAGGCAGCGACGGAGTGCTGATCCATGGCTTCTCCCATAGAGGATGCAAGTCGGAGTGACGCCCTGATGTCAGCCACCTTAGCCAGAAAGAAGTGAGCAAGCTTTTCACATTCCACTTGTGAAAAGGCTCTTCGAATCTGCAGGCAGGCTGGGTTGCACAGTCTGTCTACAGTTCAAAAGAGCTGAGCTGATCGGTTCTGAGCAGCCACAATCTCCCTGGACAGGAACTCTGCCTTCTTACAGGAACTTGCAGAATGATAGACTTGATAATGTTCCATCAATCTAAGATGGTCAGCATCGAGGGTGGATCTCCTCCAGCAATGATCTAATCTTCATCCTTGTCGCCACATCTCCCTCAAGGTCCCATCAAACCATGGAGACTGAGGGAAAAGGGGGAGAGGACAAACACGGACTTGGGCACTGATATCCAGAACCAAGGAGATGGCTTTATTGTAGGCCTAGACCAATGCATCTTGATCACTGCTTATGCCCTGAAGCTCCAATAGGTCAAGTACCACCGCCAGGCCCTCAGAGCTTACATCTCACAAAGGGCGGTACCTGACCATCTCCACAGGGGTAGGCCTACAAAGGGGGGCACAAAAACTGAATCCCACAGTGTAATGATCGGACCATCCAACAGGTTCCACCCCAAAGCAAAGGCTTCAATCCCCAGGAGGAAGACCAGGTCAAGGGAGTGACCACCTTTATGAGTGGCAGAAGTAACAACTTGAGTAAGGCCCGATGAAGTCATCAATTGGAGGAAGTGCTGTCCAAATTGTGAGAGTTTGTCATTGACCCAGGCATTGAAGTCACCCAGGACCATCAGCCTGGATGACTCACACAACATGTCAATGATGAAGTCCGCTACTTCCTGCAGGAACCGCTTCTCATCACCTGGTGGATGGTAGATGAGAGCGATCCCACAACCTACACCTGCCACAACAGTACACTTGAATGACTTAGCCTCCTTAACTGGTAAACACGTGAGGCCCAGTTCAGTTTTAAAACAGACTGCACCCCCCGCAGTCCAAATTCGGGCAGTGTAACACCGAGTACCCGGCTGGAATAGCAGCCTCTAATATAGGGCCTGCATTCTCATCCAGTCAGGTCTCAGTAATGCACACCAGATCCACTGACCCAACAAGATCTGCAATAACTGCAGTCTTATTTTTGACAGATCTGGCATTATACAACACCGCTCAGGTAGGACAGGCCTCTAGAGCTGCTTGAGCTCCTTACCCACCAATATTGGAGGTGCCCTTGGGTAAGGAGACCAGACATGAAGAACCATGTTCCAGACTTCATTTCACCCCAGGGTGTCTTCTGGATCTCACTACCCTAATATGATGGCCCTGCTCTTCTGACCTCCACTGTTAGCACCCCCCCTACTCTCCTCTTCCCCCTGTGAACAATACCCAGTGATCTACAGTGCTGGTATGTTGACAGCTGCAAGGGAGGGGGGAAGGGCAGAGGGCACGAAAGGTGAAGGGCAAATAGTGCACGACTGTGGAAAAGGGCCTCCTACATATACCAAAAACCTCAGTAAAAATGCAATACCCCCAATGGAGTCCCCAATTAATTAACTTAGCTAAATGTCCAAATTTAAAACAAAACAAAACCCCAAAATGAAATTAATACAATAAAATAAAACATAAATATTCAAGCACATTAAATCTCCTAACTTACCATTCCCCACCTCACAAAGGGGAGAAATGTCACTAATATATTACATTAAACCTAAATACTCCCACAATTATACAACACAATACAATAAAACTCCTCCCCATACACTCTTGCTATCACTCCCCAAAATATAAAACCTTATTTCAGTATCAGTGTAAAATAATCCAGCAGTCCTCCACAGCAAATCAGACAGACGACTCCAAATGTTTGATGAATAGGCCAGGCGAGCTCCCACCTCCCCTGGCCGACTATACAAAAGCTTCCCATTCCCAGACTCTGCTCTCACCAAAAGTCTGATGGACAAGTAGACAGTAACAAGAAATGAAGATTCCCATAAATAACATAGCTATACAGGAGGACAAGCTGCAATAGCAATTCAAGTTCAGCGTCATTAACGATCCCAAATTAATCCAGTCACGTTACCACAGAGACAGAACTCAATGGCCAAAGCTGTAGTCCCAAACACATTCGAGGCACAGCCCAGGAGATCTTCAACACAGCGACAGGCTGGGAAGTGCAGCTAAATCCCTAGGGGGAGCCTCCCCTCCAAATACACCACAGGCACATTTCATTAGAAAGATCATAACACATAATTGGCACATTTTGACAACAGAGCGAAAATTGAATTGTGTCACTCGTGAGTATCCACAATTCATCTACAGAAGGGCATCAAATTTAAGAGATGCCTTGGTACGTAGTACCTATTGGGAACCCCAAAATAAAAAAGAGCTGGCTTTACCTAATGGCACTTTTCAGTGTAGCTGTATGTGACAGTTGCACTGGCTTCTATATTGTCAAAACTACACAGCAATTTAAATTAAGAATTGGTCAACATCATAGAAGCATTGTAAATCAGGATGATATAAGTGCTTTAGCCCAGCATGTCAAAACTAAGGGGAAGAAACATCAGTTCACTTTT